>OZ030005.1:185044658-186274658 GCA_964023405.1 Apodemus agrarius
TTGGCTTCTGTTCCCTTTTGCTGGGCTTTTGGGTGTACGCTGGTGCATATCTTGCCAACATCTTATCTCTGGTGAGGTAACCCTCTCTGGCAAACTCCTTGTCTTTCTTTCTTTTGATAATTGCTGTCTTCTTCCACTCCTCAGCAAGCAAACTCTTTGGGAAATGCATTTACACTAGGCTATCAAACTGAAGGCTTTTCTTGAATGGCCTAGTTTGGGTGTGGTTTAAATTTCTGCCTTAGACCGCGCTAGGATTAGTGGAGATGAGACTGGAATTTCTTTGGAGAAAAATTCATGAGGGTTTGATAGATTGGATGGTGTGGTACATATGACCTTGACCCTCAGAAAAGTTCTTATCAAGTGAGGGGAGACAAGTCCTGTGACTTGGAAAAACCCTCCATAAGATTCAGGTATAACCTAGAGAAATAACAACTTAAATTCACAGCAAGTTATCATAGTTAAGTCTGGCTACAGATTCAAGATACGAACAAGGGGAAGAAGGTACATATTCAGGGCACTAATGTATGTACTCCATCTTGGGGACAGAAAGAACTCTTGGTTTAAGCTCTTAGATATACAGGAGGTGGGGTTTAAAGAAGCTGGCGACTTTCGACAGACAAATCTGAACCAATGTCCCAGGGAATCAGACGAGTGATCTCGAAGAACAAAACGGCTCAGGTGAAGTGTGAAAAGTCACATTAACTTAAGGTGGTTCAGCCTCCCAGCCAGATGATCCAGAGATAAGTGAACTCACTTGCGGAGGCAGTCGCGCCCGCTGCAGGGTTTATTAAGTAACAGGACCTGATTACAAGAGTACCAGTCTTGTACCTATTCTTTTCCAGAAACCATTTACAGCAAAAGCAGGAGGATTTCTCCAGCCTGGCCCTTGCTTCACACATATATCTTGAGTATTTTTTCCCTCTCCAGCTGTAGAAAGAGTCTTTGAACTTACACCCCCCCTTGAGGCCAAGTGTCTGAGGTACAAGTGTTAGCACATGTTTGGGGTTTCCTGGATCAAACTGAACCCTTGACATCCTATGTGGATTCTTTCCATCTCACTGAACTCAGAAATCTCTTTCAAAGGTGTGACTCGCACAGAGCTTTTCCCTAAGGTCCTCTGCGACCAGTACCTCCCGTGCACGCCCTTTTCCCGGGACACTCATTTGTTTCATCTTAATTTCTTTGGTGCTGCAAGGCTCCAGGCACCCAGAGAAGGATGATCTTTACAGCTTCTGGCTAACTGTGTCCTCTAGATCTGGGAGCTCATTTTGTGTTTAGTTCTTGTTAGGTTCTTAGCCAATGTCTGGCACACAACCAAACTGTAAATGCTAGCTGTTATAATCATTGCTACTTGATATTTTTTGTTTGGTTTTTTGTTTGTTTGTTTTTTCAAGACAGAGTCTTGCTATGTAGTCGTGCCTGACCTGGTACTCAGCATGCACGGCAGGCATGTAAGATCTAAATTCATAGAGATCTGCCTGCTTCTGCTCCCATGTCCAGATCGTTGCTACCATATTTTGTGTGCGTACGTGTGAACAATATGTGCATATATACTTCTGGAGGGCCGCCCCAGGACCACATGTATGTCGTGTAAGTTTTCTACCACTAAGCTAGTTGTTCCTCCATCACAATGTACTGTGGCACGTGCCCCGCCCCCACCCTTAAATACATATGACAAAAGTTTTACAAAGAAATTCAAAGTCATCACTTCTTGGCTTTTGGGTAGTATTGAGTGCCCAAGCTCAATGTCATCCTTAGCCTCAGTCAGTTTATGGTAGCTTTAAAGCCAGCCACAATCTTACTTTTCCCTCTAAAAATTTCAATTTTATGTGTATGACAATTTTGTCTACATGTCTGTGTAGACACCATTTGCATGCCTGGTATCCACAGAGGCCAGAAGAAGGCATCCAAATCCTCAGACCTGGAGTTACAAATGGATGTGGAGTGGGAACTGAACCTGGGTCCTTTTTAAGAGCAAAAAGTGGTACAAAGGTAACATGTTTCAGGAGTCAACTTTCTGGCTGGGCAGTGGTGGAGCATGCCTTTAACCTCAGCACTTGGGAGGCAGAGACAGGCGGATTTCTGAGTTGGAGGCCAGCCTGGTCTACAAAGTGAGTTCTAGGACAGCCAGGGCTACACAGAGAAACCCTGTCCCTAAAAGCAAAACAAACAAACAAAAAAAATCAACTTTCTCCGTCTGCCTTGTTTTGAGGCAGGTTCTCTCTGCTTCTTTTTACCACTGAGTGTGTGAACTCCTGGCTGGCTGAATGCTCTGTGGATGTCTGTTAGGGCCATCCTGTGAGAACATTGAACTCAGATATTTTTGCCTTTTTTTTTTTTTTTTTTTTGAATGTTGCATCTAGAGGTGAGAGTGAGAATTTGAAGTTGCTTACTATTGTGTTGTGGGTGTTTTGTTTTGTTGAGACAGGGTCTCATTAGATAGTCCTGGCTGTTCTGGAGCCTTGCTGTGTTGACCAGGCTGGCCTGGAACTCACAGAGATCTAAATGCCTCTGTGTCTCCCAAATTCTGGGGTTAAAGGTGAATACCACCACACCAAGTGTTTTGTGCTTAATTTGTGACTTTATATCTCCTAAAACTTGTCTTATGAAATTGAGTGTAACCTGTGTTTCATACGTAAATTGCAATGTCTTCTTGATAAATTTTTCCTTTAATTGGGTGAAGTGACTACTTTTAAAAATCTCTTCTGACAGTTTTGTGTTCGAAGTCTGTTTTGACAGGTATTAGAACAGCTAACTGTGTGTGTTTCCTACTTTCCATCTTTTACCCTTAGGGTAGAATTCTAGGGTCTTTGTTGGTGAAGTGCATTTCTTAGAGTCTTAGAGGCACTGGACAAATGAATCCTGTTACTTACCCTCCTCTTCTCTCTTCCTCCCTCCCTCTCTTCTTTTTTCTTCCTTCTTAACTTTCTCCTTTCTTTCTTTCTTTCTTTCTTTCTTTCTTTCTTTCTTTCTTTCTTTCTTTCTTCTTTCTTTCTTTCCTTCCTTCCTTCCTTCCTTCCTTCCTTCCTTCCTTCCTTCCTTCCGTTGTTTCCTTTCTTTCTTGTGTATGTGTGTGTGCGTGTGTGTCTAAAGTGTGTGGCTGTGCTGTGTGTGTGTATCGGTGTGTGTGTGTTCATGGAAGTCAGAGGACAACTTTTTGGGGTTCAGTTCTCTCCTACTGTGGCATACGGAACTCAGCTTATTAGGCTTTTGTGGCTTTACCTGCTAAACCATCTTGCTGTTCCCAATCCTGACTTTTAAATCGGATCTGCTCGTTTGTGTCATTTTATTGGGGAATTGGCCCCACTACATACACGATTATTTAAAACCATGTGCTATTTCCTGCGGTTCTGTAGCTGGCGATTCCTTCCCGTTTGTGTAGCTACTGTGCTTGTGTGGGTAACCCTTTCCTGCAGTCTGTGGGTATGCTTGCATTTCTCTTCCATTTTGATGACTCCTTCCTGGGTCCTCTGTAGAGCTGGCTCAGTGGTCATGAGCTCCTTTAGCCTGTTTTTATCATGGAAGGTTTTTACTTTCTCCTTCAGTTGTGATAAATGACATTGGAGAGGTAGTAATCTGGGTCAGCAGTTGCAATCTTTCAGAAATTGAAATATATCACTCCAAGCCATCCGGCTTTTAAAGTTTCTGTTCGGAACTCAGCTGTTATTCTGATAGGCCTGCTGCTTCTGTCTTGCAGCTTTCAATATATTTTCTTTGCTTTGTAGATTTGGTGTTTTAGCTATACCATAATATGAACAGTTTCGTCTCAGGTCTTGACAGTTTGGAATTCTGATTGCTTCTTGTACCTGTGCAGACATTTCTTTCCCTTGGTTTGGGGATATTTTAGCTTTGACTTAGTGAAAATATTTTCTATGATTCTGGCATGAAATTTTTGTCTGTTTGCTCACGATTTACAGACTTAGTCTCTCATGGTGTCCCTTAGATCTTTTTTTTTGTTTTGTTTTGTTTTTGTTTTTTGGTTTTTTGGAGACAGGGTTTTTCTGTGTAGTCTTGGCTGTCCTGGAACTCACTCTGTAGATCAGGCTGGCCTTGAACTCGGAAATCTGCCTACCTCTGCCTTCCAAGTGCTGGGATTACAGGCATGTGCCACCACGCCCAGCGTTGTCCCTTAGATCTTATATGTGCACATATTTATTGTCTTATTATTATCATTGACTGGATGACTCAGTTCCTCTACCTCGTCTTCAAGCCTTGATATTCTGACTTCCCCATGATCTATTCTATTGGTGTGGCTTCAGCTGAGCATTTATTTATTTGGAAAGCTTTTATTTCTATTTTACTTCTGACACATAACTTCACAGGCTACAGAAAATCAGGTTTTTATTTTTTTTTGTCTCAATCTTTTACATTCTTCCCTCTTTTCTTACTTGAAAAGTTTTTAAGGAGAAATCAAATGAAAGTTTTTTTTAAAACGATTTTGTTTAAAACGGTTTGTTTTTGGTGTTTTGTTTATTCGAGACAGTATCTCATGTCAGTCAGCCTGGACTTGGTTTCCGACTTGCTAAGGATGGCCTTGAGCTCCCTGAGCTTCTTTTTTTTTGGGGGTGGGGGGGTTGGTTTTTATGTAGTCCAGGATGACTTTGAACTTTTTCTTTTCTTTTAGATGGAGTCTCGAATTCACCATTCTCTTGCCTTAATTCCCAGGTGGTGGTATTACGGGGATATACCATCATGCATACCTCTGCCCATGGATTTGAAAACGCCTTTTAAGGTCTGCTTATTCCATTTATGTGTATGAGTGTTTTACATACTCATACGGCCCCACGGAGGTCAGAAGAGGGCATCAGATCTCCTGAAACTGGAGTTGCAGGTACTTGTGAGCTATGATTTGGTATGTGGGTGATGGGAATTGAACCTCTGTACTTTACAACAACAAGTACTCTTAACTGCTGAGCCATGTCTCTAGTCAGTTCTGACCTGTGGATTTTTTTTCTTAAACCTCTTGTTGTTTTGTAGCGAGGAGTGAGCCTGGGTCTTGTGTGCTCATGGTGTAGGTCCGCGATTGAGTAGGCTAGAAGGTGCTCACATTGGGACAGCAAGAAAACAGAGAGAATGAGGGGAAGAAACTGGCCATAACGCCTCTGGGGGGCGTTCCCTTCACACTAGATAAATGCTCTACCACTTTGCTATAGCCCCGGCTTTGGTTTTTCCAGCTCTTACTGTCTCCAGTTCAGAATTCTCTGTCCTAGTGAAGGCTGTGTGGAGCTTTCTGCTGTGCCATTCTCTGTATTTGTCTGTCTGTTTCTCTAGTTCTGGAAAGTATAGCAATTTGCCCTGTGACTTTTTTTTTTTTTTTTTTTTTTTTAAAGACAAGGTCTGCCAGGCTAGCCTGGAGCTGTATGTAGGAGGGATAACTTTGAATTTCTGACCCTCCTGCTCTATCACCAAGTGATGGGATTACAGGCGTGTGCTACCTCACCTAGTTTTCCATGGTGCTAGAAACAGAACTCCGGCCAGCAGTCCTCCAGCGCCGCCATATCCCCAGTCCCTTAGATCAATCCTTTTGCTTTGTTTGAGACAGACTCATGTATCATCATCATGTATCTGGCTGTCCCAGAACTCACTCTGTAGACCAGGCTGGCCTTGGATTCAGAGAATTGTCTGCCTCTGCCCCCCAGGTGCTGGAAGGAAAGGTGTGCACCATTGTGCTTGGAAGCTCACTTCTTTTACAGTGGGGGTGGGGAAGGGGAAGGATAGTTTGATACATTACTGTCAGTGACTTAAATTTTTCTATATAATTTGAGCAAGGTTTCCATTTTAATTTTTCCATAGGTACCCCAAATGATGTGGTCAGCTGTTTGTACCCAGTCAGGAGTTTGACCACCATGAGATCCAGAATTCAGGAAACAGAGGCAGGAAGATCAGGAAATCAAGATCAACCTAGGCTATGAGAGCCCCCATCGAAAGTTCGTCTCCCTCAAGGAAAGCAGCAGCAGCTGCAAGAGCAGAAGGAGCAGGAGGAGGGGGGAGGGGAGGGGGAAGAAGAAGAGGAGGGGGGAGGGGAGGGGGAAGAAGAAGAGGAGGGGAGGAGGAGGAAGAAGAGGAGGAGGAGGAGGAAGAGAAGGAAGAGGAGGAGGAGCATCCACATGCATTTGGCATACATGCATAAAGACACATACTCACAAATAAAAAGACTTTCCAGGAGTAGTGGTCTATCTATCTATCTATCTATCTATCTATCTATCTATCTATCATCTATCTTAATTTTTAACATTTTATTTTTTTAATTTAGTTTCAAAGTTTTATTATTGAGAAATAGGAAGAGAAAAGAGAGAAGTGAAAAGAGAAAGAAAACATAGGTGAGAGCTGGTCATGACCACGTGGAAAGAGGGGAAGGCAAAGGGGAGAGAGAGGAAACGGGGAAAGAGCTAGGGCAAGAGAGAGAAGCGAGAGAGGGTTTTTAACATTTTAATTAATACATTAATTAACTTTACATCCCAACATCGGAGTCCCCTCTCTCTTGCCCTCCAAGTCCTCCCTGCTTCCCCCATAACCACTCTTTCCTTTCTCTTTGGAGACAGGGTTTCTCTGTATAGCCCTGGCTGTCCTGGAACTCATTCTGTAGTCCAGGCTGGCCTCGAACTCAGAGAGATCCTCTTACCTCTGCTTTGTGAGTGCAGGGATTAAAGGTGTGTGCCTCCCGCCGGGCGGTGGTGGCACTTGGGAGGCAGAGGCAGGTGGATTTCTGAGTTCGAGGCCAGCCTGGTCTACAGAGTGAGTTCCAGGACAGCCAGGGCTATACAGAGAAACCCTGTCTCAAAAAAACAAAAAACAAAAAACAAAAAAACAAACAAAAGGTGTATGCCTCCTAACCCCGCTCGACATACTATTTTCATTATTTATTATTTTGTGTATATTTTGATTAGTACTCCAGAGACAGAGGCAGGTGGAATTTGAGGTCAGCCTGGTCTACAGAATGAGTTCCAGGACAGCCAGTGCTATACAGAGAAACCCTGTCTTTAAAAAAAGTTGGTTCTTGCCGAGTATTACCTAATTCTGTTTTAGATGGATTATGAAAACTTACCTGGCTATTAGTCAGATGTGAATAGGCCTGTTCCCCAAGGCTTTGGCCAGCGTTAGATATTTTTGCTTGGTTTAATAGCTGCTAATCAGAATGATATTATACATAGTCTTTAATTTTCACTTCTTTAATTACTAAGGAAGTCGGGTCTTTTTAATGTATATGTTTATTGTTTATGTTTCTACATGGGGGCATATTTAATTGAGGCCACAGACATTTTGAGTGTCCACCATAAGCTCAGGTGTTGTTCTCAAGGATGATGGACCTAATGAAAGTAGATCTTTGGGAGAGCTAGGGTCGTCTGGAAACACACGGCTAACTCTAAGCCATAGGTAGAAACACAAGACTGGTAGGCAGTTTGGACAAAGGTCTCTGGGTAGAGGACAGGGAAGCAGTTGATGCTATGAGAAGCCGGGTTGTTTTGGTTCTTGTTTAGTTTTGTTTTAAGATACAAAGGGGTCTTTCTGTACCCGGGCTGGTCTTAAACCTGCTCTGTGACTCTGGATGACTTGGGACTTTTGATTCTCCAGTTTCTATTTCCCAAGAGCTAGGATTACAGGTATGTGCCACTACATCTGGCTTTGACTAGTCTTTCAAAAGTCAAGTGACTTTAGAGCCGTACAGTGGACACAGTGTTTCCAGGAGAGATGTATGTATGCACAAAGGAAACCAAAAGCAGAGAGAAAAGGGGATGCATACGGAGTTGTAAGTCTTACAGTGAAGATGTCGAGTGCTGGGACTGAGGGATTCTGGGACACTGGCTGGAAGAGACTGAGCCAAGCTAAACCGTAGAATCTGATATTTTCCTGAGGGCTTTATTCTTATTTGAAGAGGAATGTCATGAGGGCTGGGGACTAGCTCAGTTCAGATCCCCATAACCCATGTGAGAAGTCAGGCACGGCACACCTGGCTGCTTTCCCAGCGCTGGGGAGGAGTGCGGCTGGGGAGACAAGCAGTCTAGAGCTCACTGCCTGGCCAGTCCAGCTAAAGGGAAGTTTCCCATTCAGTAAGAAACGAGATCTCACAAAAGTAAGTCGGAGAATACTGATGTCAACTCATGTCAACCTCGGGTCTCCACACGCGTGCGCGCATACATGTATAAATGTTGCATGTACTCTTGTAGGTACACATGCAAATATCCACACGAACACCTACACATACTACACACGCCATACACACATAAACAGGCATATACAAAGAGGGATGACGAAGCCATGAGCTGGTTGATGTGTGCTTTCTTGTTTCTGAGACGGGGTCTTGTTATGAAGCCCGGATACTCCTCCTATTCTCAAGTGCCAGGGTTGCAGGCATGCCTGAGAGTCAGGATTGATGGTGCGTGCCTGTGAACCCGGCACTCAGGAGGGCATGCGTCATACAGTGAGAACTTGTCTAACACCAACAACTAAGTAGAACAAAGAGGAGGAAGAGGAAGGGCACCTGTAAGGGTAGCAGCTAGGGAAGCAGAAGGCAGTTACCATGACAGAGAGAGTCTCTGGCAAAAGAGGTGGATCTGGAAAGGCTGGAGCGTGCGAAATGAGCCATTTGCCAGACGTCAAAGCTAGGACTATAAATATCTTCTTCGTGCGTGGTGCACAGTGACTCTTTGTCTTATTGAAAAACTCTGTGCCCAGCTCAGGGCTCTTCCCTTAGAGCTTTAAAATTGTGGTTAAAAACCATATAAGCAAGATGCCTGCGCCCACCCTCTTGGTCTTTTCAGCACACAGGTCAGTAGTGCTAAGCACATTAACGTTATTTAATGCCCTTTTTGTTTGGTTGGTTTTGACTTTTTACACAGAGGCTCATTCTCTATAGTCCAGGCTGATCTGAAACTCACTATGTAGTCCAGGCTGGCCTAAAACTTGAACTAATCCTCGCCCCGCCCCCCTTTCCAAGTGCTGGGATTATAAGCATAAGGTACAATCAGCTGGGCAACGCTCTTTACCACATGGTTTCTCGTGATCGTTGTAAACATCCTTGGTGGTGGTGGGGTGATATTATCTCCATTTTACAGACTGGAAAGCTGAGTCCACAAGGTGTTAAGTGACCCCAGGAGACAGAATTTAAAGAGAGAAACTTTTTTTTTTTTTTTTTTTTTTTTGGTTTTTCGAGACAGGGTTTCTCTGTGTAGTCCTGGCTGTCCTGGAACTCACTCTGTAGACCAGGCTGGCCTCGAACTCAGAAATCTGCCTGCCTCTGCCTCCCAAGTGCTGGGATTATAGGCATGCGCCACCATGCCCGGCGAAACTTTTTTTTAAAAATTCACTTTATATCCAGATCACAGCCCCCCCTTCCAAATCTCTCCCTTCACTGGCCCCTCCCCCTCCCCAGTATTACTCCAGCAGGACTATGCACATCCTTTCCCACTGAGGCCCATCCAGGCAGTCCAGGTGGGAGGGAAGGATCCAGTGGCAGGGGACAGAGACCGAGACAGCCTTGGTCCCCTTGGTAGGGACCCATATGAAGACCAAATTGCCCATTTGCAACAAATGTGTAGGAGGCCTAAGTCTGGCATCTGCGTGCTCCCTGGTTGGTGGCCAGGCTCTGTGAGCCCCGTGGTCCCGGGTTAGTTGCCTCTGTGGGTTTCCTCGACCCCTCTGAGTTGGTCTCTTCTATCTCCAACTCTGCTACAAAACTCCCTGGGCTCAGCATGCGGTTTGGCTGTGGGTCTCTGCATCTGCCTCCATCCACTGCTGGATGAGGCCTCTCAGGAGACAGTTCTGCCAAGCTCCTGTGTCTGCAAGCATAGTAGAGTATCTTTAATAGTGTCAGGGTTGACTCTCACATGGGGTGGGTCTCATGTTGGGGCAATCATTGATTGACCGTTCCCTCAGTGAAGAGAGGAATTCTTATGACCATGCCAAGTCTAGAAAAGAAAATGCTAGTACCAGGCAGTGGTGGTCCATGCCTTTAATTCCAGCACTTGGGAGGCAGAGGCAGGCGGATTTCTGAGTTCGACGCCAGCCTGGTCTACAGAGTGAGTTCCAGGACAGCTAGGGCTATACAGAGAAACCCTGTCTTAAAAAAACAAAAACAAGCCGGGCGTGGTGGCGCACGCCTGTAATCCCAGCACTTGGGAGGCAGAGGCAGGTGGATTTCTGAGTTCGAGGCCAGCCTGGTCTACAGAGTGAGTTCCAGGACAGCCAGGACTACACAGAGAAACCCTGTCTCCAAAAAACCAAAAAAAAAAAAAAAAAAAAAAAAAAAAACAAAAACAAAAACAAAAACAAAAAAAAGTTAGCATTGTATGTCACATGGAAGAATAAAAAACAATTTCTGACCATAGATTAGATAATTAGTGGCTGGGAAGATCAGTCTATTTTTGAAGAATTAAAGATAGCAATACATTGTATTTATTTCTTTTCTTTTCTTTTTTCTTTCTTTCTCTCTTTTCCTTCCTTCCTTCTTTCTCTCTTTTTCTCTCTCTCTTTCTTTCTTTCTTTCTTTCTTTCTTTCTTTCTTTCTTTCTTTCTTTCTTTCTTTCTTTCTTTCTTATCAGAGCCTTGTGTAGTCCTGGATGTCCTGGAACCCACTATGTAAACCAGGCTGGCTTCAAACTCTGAGAGATTCACCTGCTTCTTTCTCCACTATGTTGGGATTAAAGGTATACCACCACACCTGGTTAGAACTTCTTTTTCACAGGTTTATCTGAGAGTGCTGCACCTGAATATCCTGCTGCAGATGTCAATAGACAGTTGCACGTGGGAGACCCAAGTTGGATAAGAATGTGCAGACACAGCAGGCAGTGACCTGGCACCAGCAAACACCTTGAGGCAATCATCTGGTCCATACAGCCCTTTGGTTATCACTTCTCTTTCTGTGCTGAGCATTTCAGGAGGGCTATCAAAACCCACTGACAACTAAAAATATAAGTTTGAAATATTAATCCTGGAGAAAGGAGTATCGTTCAGGTTTACAGAACCGGAATTCCATCTGTCACACTTTGTGCTTTATGTTTGGAAAGTGATTTTTTTTTCATGTGTGTAATGTCCTTGGGGGCCAGACAAGGACATCAGATCTCTGGAACTGAAGTTGTAGATGGTTGTGAGCGACCATGTGGGTACTCTGGAATTGAACTTGGGTCCTCTGGAAAAGCAGCCAGTGCTCTTAGCCACTGAGCCACCTCTCCAGCTCCTATACTGTTATTCTTTAAAACCCATTATTTATTTTTTGTTTTTTGTTTTTTTTTTGTTTGTTTTTGAGACAGGGTTTCTCTGTGTAGTCCTGGCTGTCCTGGAACTCACTCTGTAGTCCAGGCTGGCCTTGAACTCAGAAATCCACCTGCCTCTGCCTCCCAAGTGCTGGGATTAAAGGCGTGCGCCACCACCGCCCGGTCCATTATTTATTTTTTAAACAATATATTTATTTATTATATGTGAGTACACTGTAGCTGTCTTCAGATACCAGAAGAGGGTGTCAGATCTCTTTACAGATGGTTGTGAGCCACCATGTGGGTGCTGGGATTTGAACTCATGACCTCTGAAAGAGCAGTCGGTGCTCTTACCCGCTGAGCCATCTCTCCAGCACCCCATTATTTATTTTTTAACAGCCAGTCATAGTAGTACAGACTTTTAATTATAGTACTTGAGACACAGAGGCAGAGGCAGAGGCAGAGGCAGAGGCAGAGGCAGAGGCAGAGGCAGAGGCAGAGGCAGAGGCAGAGGCAGAGGCAGAGGCAGAGGCAGAGGCAGAGGCAGAGACATCTTTGTAGGCTGAAGGTTATTCTCACCTACATAGTAAGTCCCAAGCCAGCCAGGGCTAGATAATGAGATTATTTATTTATTTAATTATTTAGAGTATGGGGTGCGGACCTCAGGAGATTTTTACCGGTATTATTTCTCTCCTTCCACCGTGTGAATCCCAGAGAACAAAGTAAAGTCGCCAGGCTGGGCAGCAAACTCCTTCACCTTTACTGGTTAATCTCGCTGGCTCATGTTGTGCTTTAATTGGTCATTGTTTGAATTGTTCATTCATCCATCTAACATGTCCTGGTTAATGACTTCCGAGAGTCAGGCTATCACTGAAGCAATCAGGAGTTACTGAAGGCTATAGGTAGGGAAGCAACAGGACCCAACTTAGAATTCTGACAGAACTGTCTTCTGCAGTCGGACAGAGATCGTCTAGGAAATGTCTAGGATTGGGCTAATGGACCTGGTGAACAGGCAGGTTTGGGAACAATTTTATCTTTTCTGATTCCAGGACAAGAAAGAAAGAAATGTACTGTATTAAAGAATGCAAAATCAGTGGAGGGATGACTGTAGTAACCGAGTGAGAGGTGATAAGATAGAGACAGAGACGCACAGGTGTTTCTCTGAACTCCCCAGCCCCCCTTCCTAAGACAGCACCAAGAGTGGAGCCTGGATCCTGCAGGGTCTTCTGGCTCTAGAGGCTTTGGGCTTTACTTTATATAATTATATTTTATCTATGTATGTATCCATGTATGTATCTATATTACTATCTGTGTATCTTTCTAAGTATCTGTGTATCTATGTACTTATCTATATTATCTTTGTATCTTTTAAAGTAAGTATCTATGTATGTATCTATATATCTATGTATCCATCTATCTACATATCTATCTGTCTATCTGTCTATCTATCTATTGTGTATGCATGGCACATATGTACTTTGATGTGTGTGTAGAAATCAGAAGAGGACTTCTGGGATATGACTCTCTCCTTTTACTGTGGACTCTAGGGATTGAACTCAGGCTGTCAGGATTTCCCAGTCAACACTTTTTTGCCAGTGAACCATCTCACCAGTCCCCATAGTCTGTTACACATATATCTCCTTTTTTTTCTGAGATAGGTCTAACATAGCCCAGGATAGCCTTGTACTGATATGTAGCCAAGGATGACCTTGAACTCCTGACTCTTCTTTCTCTTTCTTGGATTCCAGGTGCACATGGCTGACTAATGCATATCTTTAATTATTATTTATTTTTATGCATATGGGTGTTTTGTCTGCATGTATGTCTACACAATGCCCATAGAGGCTAGAGGAGGGTATTGGATCCCTTGGGACTAGAGTTATAGACAGTTATGAGCTGCCATGTGGGTACTGGGAACGGAGCTCAGGTCCTTTGGAAGAGCATCCAGTGCTCTTAATCATTGAACTATACCTCCAGCCCTAAATACTTTTTTTTTTTTTGAGACAGGGCTTCTCTGTGTAGTCCTGGCTGTCGTGGAACTCACTCTGTAGACCAGGCTGGCCTCGAACTCAGAAATCCGCCTGCCTCTGCCTCCCAAGTGCTGGGATTACAGGCGTGCGCCACCACGCCCGACTTTAAATACTTTATTTTTGAAAACTGCTTTGGGGGCTGGAGTCATGGCTTGGTGGTTTGCTTTCTGAGGACCTGAGTTTAGTTCCTGGCCTCCTCCGGCAGCTCATATCTCCAGCAGCTGGCCTCCGAGGCACCTGTGCACACCGGCACACATTTAACGCAGGCATATGTACATAAATGCAAATAAAATCTGTCTTAAAAATTAAAACTTTAGCCGGGCGGTGGTGGTGCACGCATGTAATCCCAGCACTTGGGAGGCAGAGGCAAGCGGATTTCTGAGTTCGAGGCCAGCCTGGTCTACAGAGTGAGTTCCAGGACAGCCAGGGCTACATAGAGAAACCCTGTCTCAAAAAAAAATTAAAACTTTATTTATTCTTATGTGGCATTTTGCCTGCATACATATGCCTCTGGACCTGGAGATATAAACAGTTGTGAGCTGCCTTGGGGGTGCCGGGAATCAAACCTGGGTCCTCCGGAAGAGCAGTCAGTGCTCTTAGCCCCTGAGCCATGGCTTCAGCCCAGAAAAACAATCTTTGACAAGAATATCAAAATACTGTTTTTCTAATTTGTGTGTGTGTGTGTGGTGTGTGTGTGTGTATATATATATATATATATATATGTGGTGTATGTATGTGTGTGTATGAGTATGTGGTGTGTGTATGTGTGTTTCAGTGTGTATGTGTGTTTCAGTGTGTGTGTGTGTATATGTGTGTGTGTGGTGTGCATGTGTGTCTCAATGTGTATATATGTGTGTGGTGTGTGTATATGTGTGTGTACGAGGTATGTATATGTGTGTATGTATGTAGTGTGTATGTCTGTATATGTGTGTGTATATGTGTGTAGTGTGTATGTATGTGTGGCATGTGTGTCTGTATGTGTGTCTCTGTGTGTGTATATGTGTGTTTGTGGTGTGTGTGTAGGAGTTATTTCTTTGAGACATAGAGTCTCTCAGTGAACCTAGGGTTTGTGATTTTCCCCTAGCCTGGCAGCCCAGAAGCCCCAACAACCTTGTCTCTGTCCTCACAGGCCTGAGCTTACAGTGGGCAGGACAGGATGCAGGCTGGTTGGGGGCTGTTAGGTTCTGTCCTCATGCTTACAGAGTACTCGTGATCAGGATGCAGGCTGGTTGGGGGCTGTTAGGTTCTGTCCTCATGCTTACAGAGTACTCGTGATCACCGGGCCATCTCTCCACCACCTCTGCTACGTATTATTTCTTTCTCTTTGCACTTGTTTTGTAGATTCCCATCTCCTCTCACACTGTTTTCAAGCCTTCTAGTTTTCCTTCACTTTCTTAAAGCCAAGAAAGAAACAAGCGACAGGCAGGTAAAGGCTTCGCGGTGTCGAAGTATTCTGTCCGCTGGGGCTTGCACCTTGGCGAAAGAGCAGATTCAGTCGGATGGGCTCAGACCAGGAAGGGGACGAGTAGATGGAAGGAAGTTCACTGGATCACCAGCTACTTCAAACCCTTCGAGGCTTCTCCTGCACTTGAGGACAAGCAGCCCAGAGGGTGACCCCGTTTTTCTCTCCAAGGTTTTTACTGGGCGTCAGCCGAGACAGTTCCGGAAATCATAAACAGCGTGTGTTGCCGCCTCCTCCATATTAACAACAACAACAACAACTCAACAGTAAAATCCATTACATCCACCTCCCTCCTCCTCCTCCACACAGATCCAAAGGCAGAAGTGGCCAGAGCCGTTCTTCACCGTCCGGCTTGGTCTTCCTTATTCCAGCCTGGGTTTCCCAAGGAAACTGTCGACCCTATGTCTGGAAGTGGCACCAGCAGCCAAGAGCCCCTCCACCTTCTCTTTAGGGCCAAGTAGGTGAAGATTAATGCAAAATGAGGTAAAGGCTACAGGTAACTGTGCCAGAGGAAGACTGGTCTGCCTGGGTACTCGGTGAAATCAAGGATTGGGCGCGGGGGAGGGGTGTGCTTAAGAGCCAACCTGGAGCAGCTGGTGGAATTAAAAAAAAAAAAAAAGAGGAGGAGGAAGAACGGATTTGGGGCATGCTTGGTTCCTAGGGTAGGTGCCGCTGAGGATGTTCTGTCAGAGAGGAGGCCCAGGGGCGGGACAGAGATGGCCCTTGGCTAAGATTGGCTAACTGCTGAGGGCGGGCGCTGGCCTTGCACCTTCTAGGTTCCCAGTTTAGTAATTGGGGATATAAATACGGTAGCCGCGGTCCGGCAGCGCGAGCGGGCTGGTTAGCAGCGCACATGCCAGGCTCCGGGGGCCCTCCTGCTTACACATAAGCTCTTTCTGTCTTGGGTTTCTTTGTCCCTGAGACCCACTCCATCTTCTGCTCCCTTGTCTGTCGCTTAGCCCCGACTCTAAGCTCTGAACCTCGTCGTCTGCAAAGTTGAAATGGACACAGCCATGAATTTCTCACGTGGGTCAAAAATGGAGCTGATGCAACCCTATAACTTCGAGATGTCTCGGGACTTAAGGCCCTTTCTGGAGGAGTACTGGTGAGACCTGGTGATGGGGAAGGACCAACTGCTTTGAGGGGAGTGGAGACGGTGTGTGTGTGTGTGTGTGTGTGTGTGTGTGTGTGTGAGAGAGAGAGAGAGAGAGAGAGAGAGAGAGAGAGAGAGAGAGAGAAAACCTGTAGGGTCTCCCGGGTACTGGCTCTGATCCCCCGCCCCGCCCCCTCTTTTAAGACACCTCTCTAAGAGATTAGCGCTGGAAGAAAGGATCCAGAGGTGAGAAGTTGGGGAGGGGGATGGATGTGGGAGGAGACAAAAGCAAAAGACAATGGGTACGATGGCTGAGGAGAGATGACCCGAATGAAGTGCTGTTAGGTGACTCTCAGAGAAAGAGAGACAGAGACAGACACAGAGAGACAGTGACAGACAGACAGACAGACACACACACACACACACACACACACACACACAGAGAGAGAGAGAGAGAGAGAGAGAGAGAGAGAGAGAGAGAGAGCCTGAGAGCCCGAGAGAGCCTGCCTGTGCGGGCACCTAGGATTAGCCTGTCCCACACAATTATCATGTTCCCCAAAAGTCCCATCTTCTCTGATGTAAAGATAAAGTTGGGAACCCTGTCAAGGCTTTCCTGAGGCTTTCTGTCTTAGCCCTAACTCCTCCCAGATGTGTTTTGTGGGGTGACTTTGCTGTTCCATCATCTTGCCATAAGTCAAACAGATGTTGCTACACCCTTCTTACACCACAGCTCTGGGCAGGACAGTTCTTGGCTGGAAACAGACAGCTGTCATCTTTACTGAGACCTCATTGAGAAAGTCATAATCACAGAAATCTCAAATGAGCCCTGGGCTGGGTACTTTATATCCGTGAATACTGCCAAAGTACCCCTACCCCCACTACCCCATAAAAATAAGGACACCAAAGCGTCACACTGCTGGAACTCTAGTATCGAGGAGCCCCTTTGGGAAATGCCCACTGAGAATCCATCGGCTTTCTGCCCTCCAGGGTAAGCTCATTTCTCATAGTGCTGGTCTACCTGCTGCTCATCATCGTTGGCCAAACCTACATGAGAAGGCGGAAGGGCTTCAGCTTACAGAGGCCTCTCATCCTCTGGTCCTTCTTCCTGGCAATATTCAGGTAAGGTAGCCATCCACGCATGCTCTGACTGTTCTCTCATCCTTACATCTCCATTCTATCCCCAGGGTTTCTAAAGTCCTTAGCCACATCGGCTTCTTTTCCATAGTACCTTGTTTTTCTCCTTTCTTGAGCCCGAGACTACTGTCTCTGTTCTGTTTCCATCCCTCTTTAAAATGTTTACTTTAAAAGATAGTCTCTTAACCTGCATTCCAGGCTGTTCTAATAGCCACTGTGAAACCTAGGCTTGCCTCAAATACCACAACTGTCCTGCCTCAGCCTCCCGAGTTCTGGGAATACAGATGCTAGGCTCCACCCCATGAAATCTGTACGGCCGACAAAATTCTCTAGTCTTAAGAATCTCAGCTCTCAAATTGCTCTTCCAAAGCAACTGAAGAGCATCAACAAGATCTCTAGCCCCTCCTCACTGCGTTCTTCTGTATCTCGCCACCCTTTTCCTCTTTCTTTTTTCTTTTTCTTTTTCTTTTTTTTTCTCTTTTGGTTTTTCGAGACAGGCTTTCTCTGTGTAGCCCTGGCTGTCCTGGAACTCACTCTGTAGACCAGGCTGGCCTCGAACTCAGACATCCACCTGCCTTTACCTCCCAAGTGCTGGGATTAAAGGCATGTGTCACCACCGCCCGGCTTTGCCACCCTTCTCTTATGACTGGCACCCCACTTCAAGAACCCTGTTCTAACTTTTACTTTCACCCCCCCTTTTAATCCACATCTCATGGAAAATACTTAGATCTACCAGATTGGCCCTGGGATCTCAAAAGCTGTAGGCACTCCCCTTACAGGGGTGAGGAAGTGATAAAGAGTTGGTTCAGAGGTGGATGCGGTGGGGTCAGGTTCACACTTGGGCGTTCCCTGATACCTTTATACCTTTGTGCCCTGCCTCACTTCAGTATACTGGGCACACTGAGGATGTGGAAGTTCATGGGAACCGTGCTGTTTACAGTGGGCCTCAAGGGAACCGTGTGCTTTTCCGACTACACTGAAGATGCCATAGTCAGATTCTGGTCCTGTGTCTTCCTTCTCAGCAAGATTGTTGAACTTGGTGAGTGCAGAGACTTTGTCTCTGGGGCCCAGTGACTCAAACTCTTCCTCAGTGCCCTTCCCTTACCCATCACATGCAGAGTCCCTTCCCTACTCCTCTGTCTCAGTGAGATATCCCCTCCCCCACGCACCCCCTGAGATTCCCCAATGTGTTCACACACCCCGGGGGTGTGTGAGTGCGGGTGGTCCCAGCACTGGGTGACATGCCAGCTATGACCCCCTCCTCTCTCAGGAGACACGGCCTTCATCATCCTGCGGAAGCGCCCCCTCATCTTTGTCCACTGGTACCACCACAGCACAGTGCTGCTGTACACAAGCTTTGGATACAAGAACAAAGTGCCCTCGGGCGGCTGGTTCATGACCATGAACTTGGGTGTGCATTCCATCATGTACACCTACTACACAATGAAAGCTGCCAGAGTGAAGCACCCCAACATTCTGCCCATGATCATCACCAGCTTGCAGATCCTGCAGATGGTTCTGGGGACCATCTTCGGCATACTGAATTACATCTGGAGGCAGGAGAAAGGATGCCACACAACCACGGAACACTTCTTCTGGTCCTTTATGCTATACGCGACCTATTTCATCCTATTTGCTCACTTCTTCCATCGAGCCTACCTCAGGCCCAAAGGCAAAGCTGAGTCCAAGAGCCAGTGAGAGCTGCAAAGAAAGATGGAGCCTGGCCTTTCCTTCAAGGGTTAGGTGTGGGAGAATGATTAGGGTGTCGCCTCTGTATGGTTTCCCCCATGGGATACCTTCAAAGTTGAAGGAAGCTATGACAACCAACAAATGTCACCCTTGGGATAGGGGTGTGGTCTGGTACTTTGATGTTTCTGTCTTTAACGTGAAGGAAAACCAAGCCCTAGGAAGGAGATAGGACTGAGGTCCTTAAAATTGAGTTATTTATATTTATATCTAGAAATCTTTCTCTTCTTGCTCTATTTTTGAAATTAAAGAGGTCAACATGATCTTAAGGATTTGTGGACTTGGTGGGGCAAGTGAACTCTGTGGTCGGAGGAGGCTGACAGGAAGTGATCTGCGGGTGGGGAACCTGCTGGTGTGTGGAGGGATAGAGGCACACACAAACACTCAAGAAGGATCCTCGGCCTGGTAGGCGCTTAGTAAATGTCTGTTACAGACTAGAAGTTTATTGCTGTTAGAGATCCAAGCCTCTGAAAGGAACAGTGAGAAACAAGTCCTACAATCATAAGCTAAACTGCAAACTAGATCCCTGCCAGGAAGCACTGGAGACCAGACCTACCAGCTGTCCTCCCTCTGACCACCAGGTGGCGTCGCAGCACCAGCAGAGGACGAGCCCTGTCAACTAGCCGGTCACACCAAGCTTCGTTTACTCCAGGAGACCCTGCTTCCCCATCCTGGAGGAAAGGAGTGAGGCGGAAACCTCAGAAGCCCGGACGCTCACTCCGTTCCTGTACAGCCGGCTGTCCTTTTGGACAATGGGAAGGATGAAGGGAAGGAGGGCTCAATCGCAAGTCTGAATCATCAGGCCTTTGACAGTCCGCGCACGTTTATTTCATTGATCTTTGAAAACGGGGTAGGGGGAGTCTGGAGAAGGCGGGGTGAGCCAAGGGTGAATTGGCCCTGGGGGAGCTGGTCCCTGTTCCTGGCCTTTAGTCCCAGGGGCGCGATCTCCGTATAGGGGTCAAACCACCCCTGGGGGGGGGGGCTGTGAGGGAAAGGCCCTCTTCGGAGCCCGCCGCCTCTTCCCGGGCGCTCTGGCACCCCTTGCAGACCCTGGGACGAGGGCAAGCCGGTCTAGGCGACCCCCCCGTCCGGAGAGGCTGTGAATTACTGCCCCACCCTCGGGGATGGATCCACAGACCTGCGCTTCACACCGGCCGTTCCACGGCGTACTGGCAGGGGCTAAGGTTAGCGGCCGGCGGCGGCCCGGGCACGGCGGGGTAGCTGAAAGAGGCGTGCTGCTTGGCTTTGAGCCGCAGGCTAGCCAGGCTCGAGTTACACGGGTCCCGGTAGACGTAGGGGGAGGAGGCGGCTGCAGCGGCGGCTGCGGCGGCCGAGGCGTAAGGGCAGGACACTGCCCCGGAGGACACGGCGGCTGGAGCCAGCCCGGGGGGTGCCCCGCCCAGGCCCTGCAAGGCTCCGGGACCTGGGACGGTGCCCGGGGCAGCGGCGGCCGAGGGCACCATGGAGGCGGCGATGGAGCTGGGCGGCGAGAACACTGGCTGTGAAGCCAGAGGCCCCACGTTGACCGAGTTGAAGGCGAACGGGAAGGTCTTGGCGGCGAGCGGCGGGGCGAGCGCCTTGGGCGGCCAGTTGCCGTACGAGTAGCCCGGGTACACTTCCTCGTAGGGTGGCACCAGGCCCCCGAGCGGGGCTGCGAAGCCACCTTTGCACAGCTCCGCCTGCTGGCTGCGCTCCCGCTTCCGCCACTTGGCGCGTCGGTTCTTGAACCACACCTGCGGGCGTCGGAGAAAGCCGGTCGGGAGGCGGAGTGGCTGGGGAGTGGGCCACCCACTGTAGGATCGAGCCCGGGCGGGGGAGATCGGGGGTGCAGGGTGGATGCAGGCTGGAAGGGAGGAGCGCACCGAGCCTGGGGGCCCCGGGGAGAGAAGCCAGCGGCCGCAGGGACTCGGGGAGCAGCTCAGGATCAAAAAGGGATGGGCGGGGTGGGGTGGGGAGGTGAGCCTTGGTCCCAGCCGAGGAATCGAGTGATGGGGGTGACAGACAAGGCAGCAGGAGGGTGGGGATCCCTGGGCCGGAACTGCACCCGACGTGGCACCCGCCCCGCAGAGTCACCAGCTACTTGGGGTGGGAGTGGGGACGCGAGAACGAGGTGAGGACTGCGGGTCAGGTGGGGCCGTACCCGCACGCGGGCCTCTGTGAGGTTGGTCCACACGGCGATCTCTTCGCGCGTGCTCATGTCAGGGTAGCGATTCCTCTGGAAGGTGGCCTCCAGCTCCTGCAGCTGCTGGCTGGTGAAGTGCGTGCGCTGCCGCCGCTGCTTCTTCTTCAGAGAGCCGTCCTCGGGGGAGCCCCCCGGCAGGGAGGCGGAGGCCTTCTCCGAGTCTGGGGGCCAGAACGAGGCGGGTCACAGGGTGCTAGGGCCCGTGCGAAGTCTCTGGTTCAGGGACCTCAAGGAATTCCTCAGCCTCTGGCTGGCTCCCGCTCCGGTTGACACTCTAGATCCCACCCCGTGTCGAGGCTAAACTGTTTTCTCCTCCACCCCCAGAAGGGGGCGCGCTCACCACTGTGCTCCTGCCCCTTGCAGCCGTGTTCTGGAAGCGGAGGGTGTGGAGTGCCTGCATCTGACAGCGACAGCGCAGGGCTTCGAGCCTCTGCCTCACCAAGCAGCCCAAACTCCATGGAGGGAGGGCTCTAGTAGAGGAAAGAGAAGACATGTGTCAGGTTAACAGAGGTAAAAACCAGGGGCTTGTGGATACCCTGACGTGGCGCGTGCCTGTGATCCTAGTACTCAGGAGGCAGAAGCAGGAACATCGTCCTTGAGTCCGATCTTCACCCTACGGTGTGAGCACCAGGTCAGCCAAGAGCACGCGGTGAGACGCTGTCTTAAACAAACAATCAAACAAAAACAATAACAGCCAATAAACCATCAATTTATCAGGCTCCTAATAGGGTTTCCTCACAACATTCTTGCCTCTTTTCTTTTCTTTTTTCTTTTCTTTTCTTTTCTTTTCTTTTCTTTTCTTTTCTTTTCTTTTCTTTTTTCTTTTTTTTTTTTTTTTTTGAGATTCGGGTTTTTCTCATTTCTCCTTAGGACAGACCACAGCCACCCAGGCCCATGTTTGGTCTTGGTCATAAGCATAGAAACCAGTCCAAGGGACCCTGGTGCCACCTCCCACCATCTCCAGATCTCCTGTCTTCAGAAGTGGAGTTCAACTTTCCACCCCATCACCAACCACAACAACCACAACAGGGAGATGAGAACTAACTGTACACCCTCCCCCCCCAAAAAAAGAGAAATCCAGTCAGTAATGCTGGCATTGATAAGGCGGCTTCTTGTTGGTCCGTATTATTGCCTCTTTCTGCAGTCTGGTGCTTGCCTCTTTTCTTATCTACTGACAAAAAGCTATCGCGAACGGTGTTCTATTGAATAGATTACGGCAGGGCAGAGGAGAGGGCGCAGCGGTTAAAGGCACTGTCTGCCCAGAGGTGCTGGCACTATTTCAGTTTCCAGCAACCGCATGGCTGACTGCTCACAACCGTCTGAATCTCTAGTTCCAGGGGCTCCAAAGCCTTCTTCTGGCCTCCCCAGTTGAGAAAGAAGGTGTACACTGAGAGGTTTTATGCTCATGTATGTACAATAGACTCATTAACTGTTGGGCCTAGGCCTGGTGCTACAGCTGCTTCATCTTGCTGGTTTGGGGCTAGCCTGAATTTGTGATCTTCCTTGCCGCTCCCACTTTTGAATGCTGGAATTAAAGGCCTGGGTTACCACGCCTAGCTAAGTTTCAGCTTCATCTGCCTGTCTGTCTATCTATCTATCTATCTATCTATCTATCTATCTGATTTTTTCTAGACAGGGTTTCTCTGTGTAGCCCTGGCTGTTCTGGAACTCACTCTGGAACAGGCTGGCTTCCAGCTTAGAGAAGTTGCCTGCCTCTGTTGTCCAAGAGCCGGCATTAAAGGTGTGCACCGCTGCCGCCGCCGCCGCCGCCGCCGCCGCCGCCGCCACTGCTATCCCAACTTGAAAGGTTTCTTTTTTCAGTTTTATTTTTCAAAAATACAATATTTGTTTAGAGCCAGGTGTGGTAATGTAGATCTGTAATTCTAGTACCTTTGGAAGGCAGACCTGGAGTTGAAGGCCAGCCTTAGCTACATGAGACCCTGCCTCCAAAGACAGGCGGTGATTCAGCTGGCAAAAGTACTTGTCATACAAACATAAGGACTTGAGTTTGGCCGGGCGGTGGTGGTGCACACCTCTAACCCCAGCACTTGGGAGGCAGAGGCAGGCGGATTTCTTCCTTTCTTTCTTCCTTCCTTCCTTCCTTCCTTCCTTCCTTCCTTTCTTTCTTTCTTTCTTTCTTTCTTTCTTTCTTTCTGGTTTTTTGACACAGGGTTTCTCTGTATAGCTCTGGCTGTCCTGGAACTCACTCTGTAGACCAGACTGGCCTCAAACTCAGAAATCCGCCTGTCTGCCTCCCAAGTGCTGGGATTAAAGGCCTGTGCCACCTGGCTCGGCAGGCAGATTTCTGAGTTCGAGGCCAGCCTGGTCTACAAAGTGAGAGAAACCCTGTCTCGAAAAACAAAAACAAAAACACCCCCCCCCAAAAAAAAGGACTTGAGTTTATTTTAGCATCCACAAAGCACAACTCTGTAACCCCAGCACTGGGGAGATAGAAACAGGAGGATCCCTGGTCAGCCAGTCAAGATGAATTAATTGGTCAGCTCCAAGTTCAACAAGAAATTCTGCCTCAAGAAAACACAACAAAACAAAATAAAACAAAGACCCCAAGAGACAGAGTGATCGGGAGGAAGACTCCAGAGGTTAACCTCTGGCCCCCATTCATCTGTGCGTGTGCACCTTCACACACAAAACTTGTACACATACACCCAAAGGATATTTGTATAAATTTCCAGTACAGCATCTCTAATCCAAAGGCTCCAAAACTGCAGGCTGGAGAGACGACTCAGCAATTAAGAGCATTGGTTGCTCTCCCAGAGGTCCTGAGTTCAGTTCCCAGCATTCGCACGGCGGCCCCTAACCATCTGTAACTGTAGTCCCATGGGGTCTGACGCCCTCTTCTGGTGTGCAGGCATGCATGCAGATAAGAATACCCATACACATAAACAAAACCAAATGATGTGTAAACCCTGAAGCTGCATGTGCCTCCACCTCAGCCTTTGGATTTCAGAGAATTTCAGATTCAGACATCAGGGTTGGGGATGATCAGCATGGCCCCCCATTTCATAGGTGGATCCTGACACCCACAGCAACTCGGCTAAGCTCCTCGTACAATTAGGACATGAGCTAAATCTGTGGGCTCCTAAGGAGGCTTTTCCAAATTGTGCTCCTTGGAGCCCTCTGTTGATGTCCTCTCAGGGATTTTTACTGTAACTCCAGCTTGGATGTGCTTCTGCAGAAGGACGAGTCTGCGTGTTTGGATAATTTCTTAAACAATGGTTTGTCTGAACAAGCAGTTACATATCAAAACCGAGTTGGAGAGATAGCCCCATGGTTTAAAGCACTGGCTCTTGCAGAGGACCTGGGTTGGGTTTCTAGCATCCATAGGTGGCTTATAACCATCGCCGGCAGTAACTCCAATTCCAGGGGGTCCGGTACCCTCATCTTGTCTCCATGAAGGTAAAACAGCCACACAAGTAACACTTTTTAAAAAAAAATCCAAAACTTAAAAAAAAATGAAAGAAGGAAGGAAGGGAGGGAGGAAAGAAAGAGAGAAAGAGAGAAAGAAAGAAAGAAAGAAAAGAAAGGAAAGGAAAGGAAAAGAAAAGAAAAGAAAAGAAAAGAAAAGAAAAGAAAAGAAAAGAAACCCACAAGGGGTATATAGGCTCCTTCTGCTCCTTTGCTTGTCCAAAATGTATCTCACCTCCTACCAGTCATCCCTCCATCTCCTGCCTGGCCCATCACACCATTCCAGGCAGTATGTATGTATTCCTTTACACAGTCTCTCTTCTCTCTCTCTCTCTCTCTCTCTCTCTCTCTCTCTCTCTCTCTCTCTTTCTCTCTCTCACACACACACACACACACACACACACACACACACACACACACACACACACACACACACACACACACACACACACACCACTTCTTGCCAGGGTTCCTATCTCAGACCTAGCATGACTTTCTGAGGGAGTCTGCCTGGGTCCTTGCTGAGGCGTCCCTTGGTTGGTTCCCTTTCTGGTGGACTTTCACAAGACCTCGCATGGGAGGAAAGAAAAGGGACAGTAATGGGTCTTCTTGACTCCAGGAGCCTCTTGGGCAGAATACAGAAACTAGAGACAGAAGGAGAGAGCTAGGAGGGCGTGTCTCTGTCTCCGACACCCCCTCCCCACCAGGGGCATGGTGGCATTACTGTGGTGGATTAGCCCAAGTGGAGACGTGCATCTCTTGGCCGATCCAAATGTATTAGGAACCTTCCTGAGGGATGTGAGGCTGGACAATGGCCTGTGTTTGTACACGGTAATACCCTCTTCAACCAGCTCTGGGAGCACGGCCCCAACTCAAGGCAAGCTGACAGCAGGACGGAGGTGGAGCAGTTCTTGTTCTTTCCAGCGGCAGACAGGTCTTGTTCTTGGACTCTTCCTGGGGTTAGAGAGGTGAGGCAGGAGGAGGGAGCCAGTGGGGAAGGGAGGAGTGGGATCGAGGGTGGAGGTCCTCAGTTTACTTCCGTTTCCAGGTCTCAGGGCCGGAGCTGGAGACTTGGAGTTGGAAAACCTAGGCCCAACAAAGGTCCCCTGGAGTGCAGATGGCCTTGCAAGGAACTGTGACAGCTTGACCATCACATCTTCATAATTTCTGGGGAGATGTGGGAGGGAGTTAGAGCTGGAAATTGAGGCGCTCTGCAGCCCGCCCTTCCTTCGGACTCCAGATGACCTTGAAATTCAGACCACACTCCTGACTTTCCCAGGAGCCACAGAAACAACCCAGAACCGGGAGAAGGGACAGTGAGGTTTGCACACAGGAAAGGCTATGTCCCTCTGTTGCCATCCATCCTTCCAGTGTGCCCTGGCAGCAGACTGTCAGCTTTCCAAGGTCCCCTTCCCCTGGCATTCCATACCTGTGGCTTGATTTCATCCTCTATTTCAGTAGGAGGAGGCCCGGGCAGAGGATAGCAGCCAGAGCAAGAGACAGAGTTCAAGCCACGCACTCTCGGAGACAGACGACACATGTGCAGACACACACGGGCCCCCACTTAGACACAGCAAGCACTTGGATGTGAAGCCAGAGGCACAAAAACCACACACGCTCTCCCACACATGCGCTCCCACATTCAGGCAGACAGACACAGGCGGTCATACAGTCTCCTCTGTCTCTCTGACAGGGACAGCTGCCTGGGCTGTTTTGGAGCTAGCCATTCCCCTCCCCCCTCCCTCCCCCTCCCTGGCCCCTCTGAACCTCAGCTCTCTCTCTCAGTCCCAGGAGTTCAGAACTCTGTGTGTGGGAGGAGGAGGCCAAGGGGAGCAGGGAACAACGGTCCTCACTTGGTGGCTCTTGGCGAGACGCTGCCTGGCTGAGTGAAAAGGAGGCTCCAGAAGGCTGGAGCTGGGGGTCAGGTGGAGAGGGGACCTGTGATGGGCCAAAGGAATCAGGTTTGGAGTCAAAAGATCTAGGTTCAGGTTCTGATAATCCCCGGCTTACTAGCTGTGTGTCCTGGGCAAGTTATTTTCTTTTGGGCATAGTACATATTTCATCATTCAGAGCGATATCATAACCCCTTCTCTGCCTGTCTTCGTGCCTTCTTCGGCGTCTTTTCTTTCTCCTTCAGATGGGGTCCTGCTCTTGCACAAGATGCTTTCAAACTTCTGACCTTCCTGCCAGGTGCGAGGACCCCAGATGTGTGCCCATGACTCTGCCCTTGCCACTAGATTATTTATTCATATTTATTTGAGATCGAGTCTCATGTAGCCCAGGATGGTCTTGAACTTCTGTTCCTGCTGCTTCTATCCTGTCCCTACTCCAAGTGCTGGGCTTAAAGGCATGTCCTACCACCATAACCAGTCTATGTGGGGCTAGGGGTTGAACCCAGGGCTTAATTCACCTTAGGGTTGTACTCTGCAAGCTGAGCCGCACCCCTTGCTCCAAAGGATGGCTTGGGCTGCCTCCTGTCTCTTGGTTTTCCTGTCTTGTCCTCTTTAGCATTTGCCTACTGGCAAGCACTGACACAGTCGGCCAGTTTTGTCCTAAGGTTCAAACAACATATAGCTCATATAAAAAATAAAAATAAAAAAATCAGAACTTTTTCTAGTTCCTTCTCGGAGCTGAGCACTGAATCAGTGAATGGAGACTAAGAGCGGATCCTTTCTGGGGTGGCTCACCTCCCCAGTCTCTGTGTCTCAATAAAGAAAGTCCTGGTGAGACACTGCACTGCAGAGAGGGACGTGGCGCACAGACCTGGACTTAAAGCACGCAGAATAAGAAAACAGCAGAGCTGCCTGAGGAATGTAAGCGGGGAGCCACCTTGGGGATCAGACACTGTCCACGGAAGACTGGAGCCTTCCGACTCTTGACTGAGCTCCTAACTTCAGCAAGGGCTCTCTGTCTGTGACACTGCAGAAGTGTGCACTAAGGCCAGGATATGAAGAGATGAGAGAGGGCATAGAACTCAGGCAGGGCAGCCTCACCCCTGGGGTGGGGGTGGGGGTGGCCAGGCAAGCCTGGGGGCGCCAAGCTGTTATCTGAGTTGGAGACAGGCTGGCTGAGGATTAAGCTCCCCCAAACTGGGAGAGGTCAGGAAGCTGGGGAGTTGGGCCAGGGGCCAGGGACTTCATCTCATTCAGTGGGACAGTTAGGGATAAACAGTAGTGTGGATGCTGGCAGGGCCAAACACAGCCAAGTGATAACAGTGGTGGTGATGTTTCTAGCTCCAAGAGGGTTTGTCTGACCACCCCTATTCTTTCTGCCACACTGCGCTAGGGATGCCGGGTCCAAACTTCACTGGCACTATGGTGGCTAGCTCAGGCCTAGGGGAAATAGAAGATCTTCAGGTATGTTTGATTTCAAAGTACAGAAGGTCTGTTATGGGCAAGCGAGAACACAATAGTCTCAAGACATTAAGGTCAAGGCACAGATCATAGGCTGAAGAAGTCACAGTGGGGAGGCTGTGGTTCCCAAGGGACGAAAGCTCGTGGTAAGAAGGCAACTCTCACGGGACCTGCTCATAGTTCAGAGGAGTGGATCAAGGCCACAGGGGGAATCCAAGACGAATGGAAGGAACAATGCCTGAAGCAGGAGGCGTGAGCAGGGAAGGGCTGGGAGGAAATGCTCGTCTTGGAGCAGGGGATGAGGAAGGAGAGACGCGCAACCCAGGTTGTGATCTGTGTGGTTCTGCTCAGCAAAACAGTCCGCCGGGAACAGGTGAAAGCCAAGGTCCTGAGCCAGTACGGTGCCGTCCCACAAGCCCCAGGCTGAAGTGAAACCCCGGGGTGGACATAACCTTCTTCTATTCACTTGAGGCACACAGTGCCCGGACTCCCGTCTGCTGAGCTGCAGTGTGCAGGGGGAGCAGATGCGTCTTCATTGGCCCCCAGCTTCAGGATGAAACCCTGTACGCACCTCAGGTGGAGGCAGGGTTTGACGGATTCAAGTTATCAAAGGGGTGAATTGGGGACCAGAGAATTGCAATGCGTCTCGGTGTCCATCCCCTGCTTCTTTTTTGGATAAGGCATTATATGTGTGCCAAGAGGGCTCCCCGGGGACTGTAATCCACTAGCTTTAACTTGCTCAAAGTCTAGGAAGGCAAACAGAATATATGACGAAAGAAAATGGAGCTCATAGGTCTTACTCTCAGGTTGTGGGAGATCAGATATGGGAGCCCATATAAAAAGGTATCAAGCATTGGGGGGCGGGGGCGGCGCTCAGAGAATGCAGGAACATCATTGATATGGCGGTTGAGGAGAAAGAGAAGGGTCAGGGTCTTCTAAATAGTGCAGAACTGTTGGGAATATTTAAAGGGCAATGCAGAGCCTCATTTGATCAGAGGCTTAATGTGAGCCATGAGAGCCTGGTGGGGGGAAAAGGACTTCGATTGAGGGTCCATGATGAGAGACAACTGCTGACTCAGATTTAGTGTGGTCAAGGCTAGACTGATCTTGGCTTTTCTGTTAAAAGGAAAAATCTCCTACATTCAGGGTGTGGTGTTGTATGCCTATAATCCCAGCACTCAGGAGGCTGAGGCAGGAAGATCAAGAGCTCAAATCCAGCTTGGTCTTGGGCTATAGAGGAAGCCCATATATGAGAACAGGGGCAGATGTGAAATGGAGGCAGCCAATATGAAGAATCGTTGAGGTCTCTAGCTTGATTTTATTTAACCGGCATGTTCACTTCAATGTGCTGGGGATCGAGCCAGGCCCCTTGCATGTGCTGGGCGAATACTCTTCTACCACTAAGCTACCTGATGCACATCCCTAGCCCCACCCCCAGCTTAATTTTAAGACTTCTAATTGATTTTGCATCCTATGCCATAAAGCACATCATGCGCATATACACACCTGGCCCCAGTCTTAGGGTAACCATGTAAGGAAGCTGGGCCGTGGCCAGCCCAGCGCTGTCCTCTTCCTGTACTGCCTTCCCAGCTCCGCATCAAGAAGCATTCCTGCAAGCCCAGGGACGAGTTTAAGGCTGTCAGCAGATGGCATACAAACGTAACATCTTTGTGACCTTTATTTGCAGTGGTAACTAGAGTGGATCAGGCTGGGAAACAGATTTGTAAAGAAGGTTGAAACCATGCCTGGCAGCGTTGGGGGGGGGGGACCTGAGGCTAGAACTTTCCAGTTCAAGGCCAGCCTGAGCCACATAAGGAGACCCTGTTGCAGCAATTGAAGTTAAAGAGGGTCCTGAGGTCGGAAGATGGGGAGAACCTTGTACATCACTTCTGTCTCTCTCCCTTTCCATCCCTCTGTCACGCTTACAGGTCACTATCAATTACTGTGCACACGTCAGGTCCTTTAAAGCTCAGATTTTAATACATCCTTAGGACTAGCTCTCGTCCCTTTCTCCCATACTCTAGCAAACGTCAGTTAAACATGGGGAAGGGAAGATTGGACCTATGCTCATGCCCTGCTCATGTAGTTCAGCTTCAGCCCCTGCACCCTGCCCTCCCTTGCTGGACCTCGATCCTAGCCTCTCATCCACATTCCTGGGCAGCGGACACACAGAGTTCAGACGAGGCTATTTGGTAGAGAGGTTGAGATACATTGGGGAACTTCTCACGTTCCAGAGAGGGACAGGGATGATGGAGACTGATACTGGAACTCCAGGGAAGACGTTCCATCTCTCCTTAAGAGTCTGACTGTAGCTGAATCAAGGGTATGATCAGGCTACTCTAAGGCAAAAGCCCCCACCTTCCAAGGAAAGATTCTATGGTCACGGGGACTGTGTTTGGGCAGGATAATAGCCGTGAGGCTTCTGCCATTGTTCCTCCGTTTACAAAGAGTTTTCCCTTCTATACATGATTGATATGTTTCATTTCACCCACAGGCCCCTGAGTGGCAGGGATGTCCATCCCTGCTTATCTCCAAGAAGGCAGGAACTAGTGCCAGCCTGCACAGAACTGAGTTCTGTTCTGTTTCTGGTCTCACGCTCCACACTGCAGCCATTAGTGGCTGACGGCGCACTGATTGCCTGAAGCGCCCTGAGATCCAGTTCTACTTCCTGCCTCTCTTGCTCCTCTGAAAACGAGCTCTGGAAGTTAGCTGTCCACAGGACCCAAGCACAGTTTCCCACATATCCTAAGCTCCCAAGTCTCCAGTTTTAAAAGCCGCCCACTCCCAACCCCATCTCCAGTTTCAGGATTTCGGCAAGCAAAGTCTTCTGCTCATTTAGGTCTTTTGGTGTTGTAGATTTTCATCCTGTCTCACCTAAACTTTCTGTTGCTCTTTCCCAGCAGCACTCCTGGTTCCCCACGTCAACTATTCTCTGTTTCTCTTTCTGTCTCTCTGTCTCTCTGTCTCTCTGTCTCTCTCTCTCTCTCACCAGGACCTTGGATATACTGTGCAAATAATACTCTCTCACTAAGCTGTAATCCCAGTTCCACTCTGACTTCTCTAGGCCTATAACACCCTCCCTATGAGCTACTGATCCGTTACACACTGACTACATGGTTTCATTCAAGAGTGGACGGATTTTCTCTTTAGTCATCTTCGTTAGAATGTTTTTATCTATTTATCTTACTTATCTCTTTGGTGAAAGCAGAACTTTTTCAAAGAATCAACTGCAATGCCCTCTTTCTTCCCGGACATGGAGCCCTTCATTTCCTGGATAGTTTCAGTGATTTTTTTTTTTCAAAAGCAATAGAAACATAAGCCCCTGAGGTATGTATAATAATGCAGTGGGAGCAGCCGGGGGCATGGTTTCCTATTTATCAAGGAGAGCAAGAGACAAATAAAAGATGAGGAACAGGGTCTTAGCCAGGACCTAGGAAAACTTTAGGACTGAGGATTGGAAGTAGGAGTGTAAGAAACAGGAATTATATTTTCCTCTTGGGTGTAGGATGAGAAAAGTAGCCCCCCATTTAAAAAAAAAAAAAGACAACTCATTGTTAAACAGTGCAAGCATTTGTCCTCTTGAAAACTCACTCCCCGGCTGACTGTCATGTTTATGCGTAGAGATTCAGAGTTCCCTCTACTCTGTCCTCTTCTGCCTAACTGGGCTCTAGGAGGGATTCAGAGAGGGTGGTCATTGTATTGGCCCAAAGGAGTCAGAGCCCTTCCTCAGCCAGAAAGGACACAAACAGACATTCTTCCTGGTCAGGCTGAGAGGATAGTAAGGGCACCATGTGGGACCACAGAGTCGGAATTTCATCTGCCCCTTCCCCTCTTCCCCTGGTCTCACGACCATAGGCTTTGCTATTATGAAAGGGTTAAAATTTTCTTGTCTGGAAGGTTCTTGCTGGTCAAGGAGCCTTGAGAGGGCTAATAACCAGACTAGGAATTTGAGGGCATCTGGCCGGCTGTACTGGAGTTAGGGTTAGAAGGGAAGAGAGAAGGCCTACTAACAGTTGACTCTGAACGTGTGAGGGAACTGAGCCCCTCTGAGGCTTGTGGGGGGCCTGCTGCCGCAGCTCCACCCTGGAGCTTACATCTCTTCCCTTTGTAGGTCTTTAGTCTTTCCTCGGTTTGGATTGTGGCCGTCTCCTGATGGCCTGATCTATTTGAGCTGGCGCAGGGGTTGTCTCACAGAGGCCCCAAGGCCAGGCTGCATCCTCAACCCTCGGGCTCCCTCCAGGCCCGACAGGCAGGAGAGGCAGAATCAAGTTTGAAAACTGGGAGCTGGGATTTCAGGGCACCCACCGAGCCGAGCCCATTGCACATAATGCAGCTGGGCAGGCGCTGCCGGATAGGTGGACATGCCAGTCGGCCAGGGACATTCCGTCCACCACTACTGGACACATTGTCTGCTCTGGAGAGACCCACTTTGCCACCCCAAACATTCTATCCGCTCCAAACCCCACGTGCCGCGGACATTCTGCCCGATTCTGAGGCGGCTCCAGATCTGGACCCTTCCAGATCCAAACGCCCCACGACAGACCTGCCAGTCGTGTCGCGTTGCGCTGGCAGCTTGGGCCCTGTAGCTCACAGCGGCCATCTGACCCAGTAGCGACTCTCTCGCAACGCGGCTCCGATTCCAACTGCCGAGCAGCTGGGAAGAAAAGCGTGAGCTACTACGCGCACCCTTACTTCCAGCCACTGGAGTCTGTCTAAGCCTGGGCCAAGTGGCACTGCGAGCCGCCTGTTGCCCTTACGCTGGGCGACCGCTGCCCTCTGCTCAGCTGGCCACAGTCTCTGCTACCCCTATCACCTTTTGGTCCTTGTCGCTTGCCCCTACATTTCAGGGTGCTTTCTGGTAAAGGTTTCCAGACTATCCACTCTGTGATTCGTGCAGTTCTTCGTCTTCTCTCTGAGTCCCCTAAATTTCTTCTTTTCGGTTCCCCAGGTCCTTACTCGGAGTTTCCCTTCTCCCACGTCCCAGCCCCGGGGTTGCTGTACGCCTTTCCTCTCTTAACCGATTCCACAAACACCAGAGTTCAATCGGCCCAGGTTCCCTTTTAGGAGTCCCAGGACCAGCCTTGGCCCCTCGGACCCCTGAACCCCTGTCCCCCGCATGGCCAAGTACTTACAGTGCGTCCGGAAGTAGGCAGACTCCCGGTGGTGGCTGTGGCGACGGCGTTCTGGAGCGCAGGCAGGGGCCAGGGGCCAGGCACCCTGCGGGGTGGGGGCCGCCCCCCTGCTCCGGGGCGGCCTCTCCGCTGGGCTCTCCCAGGCTAGCGGAGGAGAGAGTGAGCCTCACGGTGCAGTGCCACCCCCCGCCGGCGCCCATTCACTTTATGGCAGCCCAGGGCGCCCCCAGCCCGCCTCGGCGTGCCGCGCGCCCCAGGCCCCCCGCCCCTTTCCAGCTGCGCCGCCCTTGCTCCTCCTTTTCCAGCTGTGAACCTTCAGGCCCCGCCTTAGTGGGGAGGGGTCCTACCGGCGGGTAGCCAAGAACTCCGCCCTCTGGCCAATCAGAAGCGTTCTCCATCAGCTGAGCAACGCCCCCTCCCCACGTGGCTCGGACTGCGCTCCAGCTAGGACACTCGGGTTCGGGCAAAGCCAGATAAATAAAGTATGGTGGTCGGTGTCGCGGCCAGAGTCCAGCCCGAGTCGTGGCGAATTGAGGCCTTGGGCTCTCCCTGGAGCCATGTGAAGTAGTGTCGGGGGAGACGGCTGCAGGACCGCCAGGCGGGACAGCGAACCCGGCTGTTGTCGGGTCTCAGCTCTCACTTTGTTGCCGCTCGTTTCGCCGATTTTCTCCACTTGTCGCTGTCTGTCTTTCCACTCTTTTGTCTCTATTCCAGTCCTCATGTGCCTTCCTCTTTTCTTCTGATCACCGCTTTGCTCCCTACTCTGTCACCTCGAAAGGCTTTCTCTTTTAAACACCACCTCACCTTTCCATCACATCTTTCTCTCTCAGCTATCTCTTTTTTTTTTCCCCTCGCCTAAAGAAGATAACTCGGAGAAAGCAGGATTTTGGAACGAGAGAAATCAAAGTGGTATACAGCACCTTCTCTCACTCAGTGACCTTGAACAAGTAACAACGATGCTACCCTGGCTTCCAGTGGTTGACTGGTCTTATGCTCTTCAAAGGTGTGAGCGCTTGGCCTCTCCGCACTATCAATTTGCCTAGGCTGTGCTTTCCCGGCCTCAGCAATTCTGTTTCCCACCACGCCAGATTCGGTCCTGTGGATAAGGATAGCCTTCGCGTTTTTTGGATTTAAGTGTTTGCAAGAGACAAGACAGGTGTCCAAGGAGTATGATAGGCTGGTTACTGGTGCCCCTGAGAGTCCTAAGCCCTGTGCACAGTATGCTCCTAAGATGAATCTAAGTATACATATCGATGTTTAAAATACGTTTTGTTCTCTTTACCACCTTCAGGAGAAAGGTCGAGTGTCCTGATATGGCATATTAGATCTTCAGGACCTGCACTTCCCATCCCCCCTCAATAGTCTCGCTCTGTAGCTCTCTGGTTTTGGCTGGTCCCAAACGTTCAACTGTTATCCTACCTCTGCCCGTACTGAGTGCAGTGTTTATAGGCATGCTCTGATTTGTCTTTATCTTCAGTTTTGTCCATCCTGAACACCTCTAATCTTTCCTGACAATAATCAGTCGTTATATCGCTGATCCTAATTTCTGTGTTCCACGTAGGTTCTGTTGTATCCGAGAAGCCTTGCCTGAACTCCCAGGCCTGTCAGAGGTGTAGCGTTTTGCTCTCGTGACCCTTTATGTATATATTTGAGATCACTCCATCCTCCATATTGAAGGGATCAACTGATGCGTTGACTTGTATAAAATAAAATTTAGGAGAACAAGAACAATTTCTTCTTTCCTTTTCTATTCACAGGCATCCAGAAACTCAATAAATGTTGTACTGAAATCTAGAAAGAAGCTGTGTTATTTGTTAAATTATATGTAATACTTATGAGGGGCTGGGGATTCTCTCTCTCTCTCTCTCTCTCTCTCTCTCCATCTTTAATTGACAATCACATACTTTTAAGATGTCTAGTGTCTGGAGGCACGCCTAGGTAGAGAGGGGGAGAGTAGGGAATTTTAGTATACCTATGGGGTTTCCCTATTTGCTCTCCAACCTGAGAGAAGCCCCAAAGACCAAGCTCTAGTTCTTAAATGAACAGAAACAAGGCTGAGGGGTATCAGAGAATGAAATACCTTGGTGATGTATCATCTTCATCTGACAGCCTTTAGGTTCTTAGCTGGACCTAGAGACCAAGACCAACACATAGACACAGGGAGATATTGAGGGATTCTTCATATCAGACTTCGGTTCTGATGGGCTTTTAAATCAGAGGACCATAGCCCCTGTGTCAAGACCCCAGTTCCATGGCCTTAGACACGGAGTGTCCTTGGACTCGAGTCACCCATAACTGGAAGGAGGTGGAGAGAGTTGCTTTTTCAGTGTTTCCTGGCAAACCTGGGTCCTACAGGTGGGTTGGTTGGGAATTCCATTTCCTCTGCAAGCAGAAACCCATCCTCTTGTCTTCCTCTCACACAATCCCATTTGAAGATAATTCTAGTATCTTATCAAACTGACATTTGAAAAGAAAGGTTTGTTAATTCTTTTTAAAATGGCTTGTTTTGCTGGACATGGTAGCGTATGACTTTAATCCCAGCACTTGGGAGGCAGAGGCAGGCAGATCAACGTGAGTGCGAGACCAGCCTGGTCTACAAAGTGAGTTCTAGGGAAGCCAGGGCTGTTACCCAGAGAAACTCTGTCTTAAAAAACAAACAAACAAACAAACAAACAAAAGATTTATTTTTATTATTTAAAAAGTATGTGTCTGTGCCTGGCATAGTGGAGCAGCACAGATCTCTGTGAGGTTGAAGCTAGCCTGGGCTACAAGAACAGTCAGGATTACACAAAGACCTTCTCTCTCTCTCTCTCACTCTCTCTCTCTCTCAGTCACACACACACACACACACACACACACACATGTCTTTGTGTGAGTACGTTGGATCCCTCTGGAGTTGGAGTTACAGTAGAGAGTGTGATATGTCCATGCTGGGAACTGAACTCAGGTCTTCTAGAAGAGCAGTAGGCATCCTTAACTGCTAAGCTTCCTCTCCAGTATCACCTGTCAGCATTGCAAATGAAAATGGGTAATCTTCATTTGTTGTTGTTGTTAATGATGTGGACTAATGGTGTGAGATTAGGCTCTCAGACATGATCCTCATGCACCTCAACCAACCGTTCATTAAGATGTGTCCAAGATGCTTAATAGGAAGTGCTGAACTGAGAGTTCTATGAGAGAACTATGGGGGAGGGTATACGAAGTATTGAGGGAGACTGGAGAGGTGGTTTAGTGGCTAAGAGCATTTTCTTAAAATAGACAAACAAATTCCTTCTTTTTAAAAAAGGAGTATCAAGTACCCCCATGCTCCCCTACTCCCTGCCTGGAACTGGCTGGGGTAGGTGTATGTTTTTCTCCGCTATGCGTGGAGCTTTCCTCGTCAGAACTCTTTCCAGTTCAGGAAAATGAGGATACTCTAATTAGATATCCAAGTGCTACCATTTTCTCTATTTCTGGATGGTAGGAATGGAGTAGAAAATGCAAATTCAGAGTTGGCATGAGACAGGCACATATACCAAAGTGGGGCGCCGAAGACAGGAGAGCTTCGGAAAGATTGCATGGGCGGGACTTAGGAACGGGTTTCAACTCCAGACCTGCCTGGGAAGAGAGTGATCCCGAAAGTAGTAAAGCCAAGAGGACTTCGGTAGGATGAAGTTGGAGGAGTAGGGTCGCCCGCTCAAGCTCTCAAAACGGACCCCGCCCCCTTTCCAGCAAATCACAGCCTTCCTCCCCAGGATGCCCGGCAGCCACTGCTAAGCAGCGCACTGCAACCGAACACTATCTGACCACTCCTCCTCAACCGCCTAGCACAATTTGTCATTGTTTATTGGCTTCTGTAACTGTCAATCAGAGAATCCTCGTCCCCGTTGGCTATTCCCTACCTACTCTTCTTTCCCTTGTAATCTGGTCTCTTTGGGCATTGCACGCCTCCCAGAGCTAATTGCTTTCTTCGATTGGATAGTCGGAATGCCACTTTTCAGAGTGCCACGCTCGGATTGGCTGATCGCGGCAGGGACTCGCGCAGTTACCAGGCAGCGGGCTAGACTGAGGCTAGTTACCACGTCAGTGAGCTGACAGGGAAGGTAGCCGGCACCACCGACCGTCCCGGCCCACTTATTCCGGCCTGCAGTGAGGTCTCACCCTGAAGTTAGGGTTGCTTTCCAGAAGACAGGACCCTTCCCTTCTCTCACTCGCCGCCGGCGCCGGGAGAGCGGCTGGGAGACGCCTCCGGGGCCAGGCTGGACATGAGCTGCGGCTGCCGGTCCTGGGACTAGGCCCCGCCATTTTGGATCCGCTGACAGGTCAGCGAAGTCTCTTCCTAGAGTTCCAGCGTCGTGAGGGCCGCCTGACGTTGCCATAAAGAATAAGGAGGACGGGTCCTTCAGTTGGGCGAAGCAGCCTGGGCGAAGGGCTCAGTGGGAAGGAATAAACCCAGAGGACTGATGTGGGAGGGAGTTGGGAGGTGTGCAGGGGCCAAAGGTCAGACCCTTGCCCCCAGGGGTGTGTCAGCTCTACGTGAGACTCGGTGGATGCCAGGATCATTTTTGGGGTTTTTCCCCCCCTAGATGTAATCTGGCCTCCAGCTCTTCTTTTCCAGACCTTTCTGTACCCTAAAGAATTCAGTCCTCAAAATCTGAAAGCAAAATTAAGGATGGTTTCAGGCTTTAGCTAGTGAATCTTTTCAGATTCCATAGAACTGTCACTTCTGGGTGATTGCGTCCTAACACAACTGAAGCGCACCATTAATTCTGAAAGACGAGCCAGTGCAGTTTGGATTAGGTAGTCAGAAGGCATAGAAGACCTGAGGCCAGCGGCCTGAGGCACTGGCCTATAAGCTTTTCCTTTTACCGGCTAGCTCAGTTGTCATGCTGGGCCTGTATATAAACGCTTTTGTTTATTTTTGAGTCAGGTTCTTTCTCTGTAGTTCTGGTTGTTCTGGAACTCTCTCTGTAGACCAGGCTGGCCTCGAATTTATAAAGATCCACCTGCCTTAAACCCTTTAGGTGTGTATTTTGGGTAGGCATTTACGCACTGAGACTTTCTTCTATTTACTTTAAGGATATGAGGTTTAATCCCAAGGACACCACTCTTTGGTGACACATTTGATTGAGAGTTAAGAGGGATTTGAATACTGATACAGTTTGGTACTGGTGGTCTATTTATTTTTAGTAGATGGAAAACATGAAAAGGGCTGTAGCTGTAGCTGGCTGAGTGTTTGCTTGCACGCAGGAAGTCCTTGAGTTCGGTTCCCAGCCCTGCATAAACTGGGCATGTTAGTACACAGCTGCTATTATTCCCTACTTGGGAGATGGAAACACGAGGGTCAGACCTGACATTCAAGGTTATCCTCAGCTACTTCTTGAGTTAGAGGCCAGCCTGGGCCAAATGAGACACGTTCTTTAACAAAGAGGCAAGCTATGAGAGATGTTCTGCTCCTTGTGGTAGGGCCAGGGAAGCAGAGTGAATGATGGGGAGTGTAGTTTATGGCCCAATTGTGACCTTTGACATTGCTGTGTTATAAACTGGTGGAAGTCCATCAAAGGTAAAGAGTACTTTAGAGATGAGAGACAGTGCAGTGTTGATTTAGTGCAGAAACTCATATCCAGAATACTAGGTACTAGTAAGCCTCATGGAGTGTATGAGTGGGAAGATCTGCTTTGGGATTGCTCAGTCTACACAAAGTCTTGCAGTAGTAGGGATGGGACCCTACTACTCAGCCAGTCCCATATGGTATAGTCAAGCAGTCTATCACTGAGCCATACACGTAGCTTACCTTGCTTTATTTATATTTATTTATTTAGAGACACGATCTCTCTAAATGGTCCTAACTGGTCTGGAATTTGCTCTGTAGCCCATAAACTTGTGATCCTTCCCAAGTTGCTGGGTTTACAGGCCTGCAGTCTTAGATCTCCCTATATATTTCTGAAAAGTAGTGACATATGCTAGGTGTAGTGACAGACATTTGTAATCTTAGTACTTTCAAGGTTGAGGAAGGACATTTTGAGTTTAAGACCACTCTTCCTACATAGTGAGGTCCTCAAGAAAAAAAGAGTAGCAAAGTTAAAAGTAGAGTGTGCCAGTTCCTTTCAGCAGCGATAGGGCCTAGCCTGTGCTATCCATGCCTGGGGTTAGGCTAGTGTGTGGTTAGCCTTTGTGTCCTGGTCTGACCCAGGCAGTCAGCTGGGTATGCCCCCAGTCGGGCATGGCAAGTAGTGACAAGGTGGGGCACTCTCTCAGGTATTGGAAGGCAGATCGTCTAAGATGATACTACCTGAACCAAGTTTCTCTTACTTAATTCTCTCTGCCTTCCTAAGAATGGGCGTGTTAGAGTATATAACCAGTATGTGTGTGTGTTAGAAAGAGAAGTAATAATGTGTATGGTTTATATGTACAGACGTAAAACAAATGGATGGGAATAGTACAAGACACTGTTTTTTTGTTTTTTTGGGTGGTGGTGGTGGTGGTGGTGGTGTATGTGTCTGTTTTCAACACAGGGTTTCTCTGTGTAGTCCTGGCTGTCCTGGAACTTGATTTGTAGACTAGGCTAGCCTTGAACTTACAGAGATCTGCCTGCTTCTGCCTCCCCAGTGCTGGAATTAAAGGCATGCACCACCACTCTGCAAATAGTGGTTTTTGTAAGATGCAGAATTTTCCAGAAAGTAGTTAATTTGACAAGTGGAATGGTAGCCCAGCAAACACCCAGGCTTGGTGCCTGTAACTCTGCTGAGTTGAAAGTGCTCTGCATAATTGGCAGTCTGCTCTCTTGATAGGCAGTGTGACAGCATCTTTTCAGTTTGGGGCCTAAAGGTGACTATAGAGACTTCAGAGAAAATCTTTTTTTTTTTTTTTTTTTTTTTTTTTTTTTTTTGTATTTAAGTCATTTTCTGAGCTAGTGGTATATCTCAATGATAAAGCATGTACCTAGATGTGAGAGGAGGCCCTGGGTTTGATCTTCAGTGATGGGGGATGGAAATGTAAATTTCTACATAGGAAGAATTCCACTAACATAAATGTTCCTTTTTTTTTTTTTTTTAAAGATTTATTTATTATTATATGTAAGTACACTGTAGCTGTCTTCAGACACACCAGAAGAGGGTGTCAGATCTCATTATGGATGGTTGTGAGCCACCATGTGGTTGCTGGGATTTGAACTCAGGACCTTTGGAAGAGCAGTCAGTGCTCTTAACCACTGAGCCATCTCTCCAGCTCCCATAAATGTTCTTTAAGGTTGTACTTAAACTTCTTTTTAATAGTGTCTGTATGTTCTAGTCTTAACAGTGGTGCTCATTGGCACAGTAGGAATGAACGTTGTGGACACAATTTAGTAGCTGTGTTCTAGAAGTCAGGATGACTGCTGCTTTAAAATAATCACACTCAGTGATAGGTTGTTTATTCTGGCTGCAGTGGAAAGCTAGAGAGGGAGAAGACACAGCTCTTGCTTGTAAGGAGATAGTATTTATAAACAGCATCACACTCTAGTGATTGAGTATGGCTGACTAGAGTGATTGGATGTTAGGTTGGTTAATGGTGGGATTGGGGTGAAGGGAGAAGGAGAGATTCATTTTATCTTTATGCTGGAAAAGCTGTGAAATAAATAATAAATTGTTAATCTTTTATTGCTCCTCTTTTTTTTTTTAAACATTTCACCTGCATTTGTTTAACTAAAGGAAGATACAGTAGAGTGGTATGCTGCACTGGAACTCCATCAATCCTGCTGCTTACTCCGCAGGTGGTTACTGTTTGAAGCCCTGAGCACGGGTGATTAGCCTTTCTGTTTTTTAGTATGTGATGATCCCTCAAAGAGAAGATAGGCAGGCTGTGTGGGACTGTCACTGCTGCTCTCAATATGCCATCACTCAAGCAGTTTTCTTTGTCCTACTCTGCCACTGGTCACCCTTATGCCTTGGGTGTTCTGAGTTGTTAGTGATGTGGGATAGAGAGAAGCTTTGTTTCATTTTCATCTCTAAGATGGGCAGTTTTGGACAGGTCAGAGGCTTACCCTACATATGGTTCTAGAGATAGTCAGAAATCTTCACAGAGGAGATGGCATACAGAGCTAAGGTACACTGGTCACCTGATTAGCAGGTTTGAGAGGATTTTCCAGCTGTGGCTGGTCAGATCAGAGTAGCAGCTCTTTCCTGGTTCTATTGTAACTCCACTCTTTGTATACTTTTCTTGTGTTCAGTAAGGTTTTTGTGTGTTCTTCCCCCATATCGGTAGTGTGCTTTGATTGCATGTGTGCATGTGCTATTATGCCTGGTATAGGTGGAAGTCAGAAGAGGGAGTTGGATCCCTGACACTGGGATGACTGTGAACCACAGTGTGGGGCTTCTGTAGGAGCAACAAGTGCTCTTAACCTCTGAACCATCTCTCCAGCCCCTTCTTTTTTTTGAGAGAGGGTCTCAACTGTACAGCCCAGACTGGCCTTGCGCTTGAGGTTTTCCAGCCTCGGCCTCCCACTGTTGGGAATACAGGTGTGTAGCACTGTTCAGCTGGGGTTTGTTTAAAAAGAGCTGTGGACACAGTGTTAGTGCTGACCAAAAAGATGTGCTCACACTGTGTAGGAGAGTCATTTAGCTGAGGAAGACTTCATGAGGAGACAGTAAGAAGAACAGTGTTCAGGAGGTGTTGACCACGTTCAGTGCCGTGCTGGGTGCTTCACAGTAAACCCAAGGGCAAACTTCTTCATTTCGCAATGGAGAATTGTAGGGTTTTGTATGTTTTTGTTTTGTTTTGTTTTTTGTTTTGCTTTTGGACAAGATCTCAATGTGTAACCCAAGCTAGCTCTGAATACTTAATTCTCCCATTTAAGTACCACATCTAGCTACTGTGGAAAACTGTAAAGCAAGGCTCAGAAGAATTGGGAACTTGGTTAAGAGTTATAAGTTTGTGGTACATGCTTACTTAGCCTGCATGTAGCCCTTGGTGCAGTCTCCAACACTAGGGGTGAGTAGGGGAAAAATAAATAAATAAATAAATAAGTCTTGACTATAATCATTCAACTAGAAGTAAGGAACTCAGTCAAGTCTGTCTTGCATAACTCTACTATTGACTGTTTTTTCATGGGGGGGGTTGTTCTAGAACTTGCTTTGTAGACTAATCTTGAACTCATAGAGATCTTTCTGCCTCTGCCTCCCAAGTGCTGAGATTAAAGGTGGGAGCCACCATGACTGGCTTGATTATTGACTTTTTTTTTCTTTTTTCATTTGGTTTTTTGAGACAGGGTTTCTCTGTGTAGCTCTGGCTGTCCTGGAACTCACTCTGTAGACCAGGCTGGCCTCGAACTCAGAAATCCGCCTGCCTCTACCTCCCAAGTGCTGGGATTACAGGTGTGCGCCACCACCGCCCGGCAATTATTGACTTTTAATGTGAAATGAGCAAGAGTTTAGAAAAATGGACAGAGAAGAGCTGAACATTCAGCAAAGAATGGGGTAGCACTTCAAAGGCAAAGTGGGCAAATCATGGCTTTGAGCTTGGCATGTTTGTACACTTGTAAATTCCATCACCACTTGGAATACTTGAGGCAACAAAATTTGAGTTCCAGGCTGTCTGGGTTATAGAGCAAGATCCTCATTAAAAACAAACAAAATAGCCGGGCGTGGTGGTGCACGCCTTTAATCCCAGCACTTGGGAGGCAGAGGCAGGCAGATTTCTGAGTTCGAGGCCAGCCTGGTCTACAGAGTGAGTTCCAGGACAGCCAGAGCTACACAGAGAAACCCTGTCTCGAAAAACCAAAAAAAACAAAAAAAACAAAACAAAACAAACAAAATACCACCAACCCAACTAACCACCAACCCAAGACTGTCACCCAATGTGTATTTGCATTTACCTACCCTCTGCCTTACTAGTTTCACCACCCTTACCCTGGCCAGATTTTTTTATTTCTCTGAGAACTAGACCCAGAAGTGGAATTGCTGAGATGAAGGGTAAGAAGTTCTTTAACTTGGCATGATGATCTCGAATTGTTACTCAGACAGATTGTACCTGTTTAGGTACTCTCCAGCCATTTAAATTTCATCATTATTATTGTTTTGTGTTTTTGAGATAATATCTTAGTCTATAGTTAGTCCAGTTTGATTTATAACTTAGTATGTAGCCCAAGCTGGCCTTGAACCCCTGACAGACCTCTTGCCCCAGCCTCCTAATTGCTGGGATTACATTTCATTATTTTAAAATTATTATCTGTTGTTGTCATTGTTACTATTTTGGAGGTCTAAAATGGTATCTCATTATAATCTTGTTAAATTTAATTTTTTAGACAGGATCTCACTACATTGTTCTGGTTGGCCTAGAACTTACTGTGTAAATCAGATTGGCTTCAAACTCACTGAAATCTGCTTGCCTCTGCCTCCAAAGTGCTGGGATTAAAGGTGTGCACCACCATCCCTGGTTTATTATAATCTGGTCATTTTGCTGATTATAAATGAAGCTAATAATATTTTCCTACTAATTTGTTATTTGTGTTTTCATGAAATGCTTGTTCTACTCATATTTTTTGCTAACTTTTTCTATTTTTTTTTCTTTTTTTACTTCAGTTTTCCAAGATAGGGTTTCTCTGTATAACAGCCCTGCCTGTCCTCGCCTCGATTTACAGACCAGGCTGGCTTTGAATTTACAGAGATCCTTCTACCTCTGCCTCCTGAGTGCTGGGATTAAAGATGTATGCCACCATGTCAAAGCCTAACTCTTTCCATTTTCATGTGTGTATGGTGTGTGTGTGTGCATGTTTCCATATTTGTGCATGTGCACATGTATGTGTGTGTATGTATTTGGAATTCCAAGGTCAGTATTCGTAATCATCCACAGTCTTTCATCTTGTTACTAAGGCAGGATTTCTTAATCAAATCTAGAGCTTGCCTATAGTATTGCTAGCCATCTTGCTGTAAGGATCCTGTTTCTACCCTCTGAGGCTGGAATTATAGGTGGGTGACCATGCCCACCTGGCATGTATATGGAGTCAGGGGATCTGAACTCTGGACTTCACACTTGCATAGCAAGTGCTTCAAGTACCCATCCATCTTTCTAGTCCTCTCTTGCTGATGAGTCCTCCCCAGCACTCAGGTTACAGGTTATTATTCATTTTGTGTATTTGTGTGCCATGGTGCATATGTGGAGGTGAGAGAACAACTTCAGAGGCTGGTTCTCTGGTTTGACTGTTTAAGCCTTGGGCATCACACTTGGGTTGTCAGGGTTGGGTGCTTAAAGCAGTCCCTAAGGTTAAATACCCAGGAGTGACAGAGCAGGCGATCTGTTCTTAGTGTTTTGAGAACCTTCATATTGACATCTGTGGTTTTGTTTGTTTGTTTGTTTTTTATTTTTTATTTATTTATTTTTTATTTTGGTTTTTCGAGACAGGGTTTCTCTGTGTAGCTCTGGCTGTCCTGGAACTCACTCTGTAGACCAGGCTGGCCTTGAACTCAGAAATCCGCCTGCCTCTGTCTCCCAAGTGCTGGGATCAAAGGTGTGCGCCACCACCTCCCAGCGACATCTGTGTTCTTATCAACATTTTTCATTATTTGTTTTCTTAATGACTGCCCTTCTGATTGGAGGAAGATGCATTCTCAGTGTTGATTTGTATTTCTCTGATGGCTAGTAAAGTTGAATATTTTTTTATGCTTATTGGCCACTTGTAGTTCATCTTTTGAGAACTGTCTGCCCATTTATTGATTGGATTGTTTGAGACCGTTTGCCCCTTCTTTGCCCCTTCTTTGTGTGTGAGAATGTATGTTGTACTTGTTTGTGTGGGTACTTAGGCACAAGTGTCTTTCACTGGACCTGCTCACCTGTTTGACTAGACGGGCCGGGCTAGCAAGCCCTAGGGGTCCTCTTGTCACCTCCCCAGCACTCAGGTTACAGGACCTGCTGCCAGGCCTTTTATTTGGCATAATTTTTATTTTATTTGCATTTTATCTGTGAATTTGAACTCAGATCTTCATTCTTTCCCGACAACCATCTACCTGGCTCTGGGCTGTTTATTTCTTGTATATTTTAGATGTAGTCTAGCTAGTAAATATTTTCTTATAGTCTGTAGGCTGTATCTTTACTCAGCTGGTTCTTGTTCAGAGGCGTTTTCAGTTTCATGAGGTCTCATCTATTTGTTATTGGCCTCATTTCTCCTGTGACTAGAGTCCCTTTGAAAGTTCCTGCATGTACCTATATCTTGAACTCTTTTTCCTCTAACAGTTTCAGAGTTTGAGGCTGTTTGTTTGTTTGTTTTTTGTTTTTTGTTTTTTTGTTTTTGTTTTTCTTTTTCCGAGACAGGGTTTCTCTTTGTAGCCCTGGCTGTCCTGGAACTCACTCTGTAGACCAGGCTGGCCTTGAACTCAGAAATCTGCTTGCCTCTGCCTCCCAAGTGCTGGGATTACAGGCGTGCGCCACCACCGCCCGGCTGAGTTGTAGGGTTTATGTTAAGGTTTTAGTCTGTTTGGAGTTGGGTGTTTTATTTTGTTTTGTGGAATATGGGAGATGGGGTTTTAGTTTCATTTTTCTGTATGTGGCTATCTTGTTGGTTTTCTTTTCTCTCTCTTCTTTTCTTCCTCCCTTCCTTGGCCCCTCTCTCCCTTCCTCCCTTCCTTTCTTCTTTTCTCACTGTCTCCTTCCTTCCTTCCTTCCTTCCTTCCTTCCTTCCTTCCTTCCTTCCTTCCTTCCTTCCTTCCTTCCTGTGGATATTTGGTTGGTTTTCTTTTCTTCTCTTCTATTTTCTATTCTTTTCCTTTCTTTTTTCCCTCCCGAGACAGGGTTTCTCTGTGTAGCCCTGGCTCACTCTATAGATCAAGGCTGGCCTCCAACTCAGAGATCTGCCTGCCTCTGCCTCTCAAGGCATGTCACTATGCTTAACTTGGTGGTTTTCATGACTTTCATTTCTTGGGGACCCCATCTTATATAAAACATGCAAATTTAGCTACTTTAAAAAGTTCATTTTATGTGTGTGGGTGTTTTTCATACATGTATGTATGACATGACTACCTAGTGCCCTTGGAGGCCAGAAGAGGTTACCAGATGCCCTGGGACTTAAGTTATAGATGATTGTTAGCTGTTGCATGGGTGCTGGGAATTAAACCTGTGTCCTCTGGACGAAGAGCCAGTGCTGTGAACTGCCGAGCCAGCTTTCCAGCACCTCAAGCTGAGCTATTTTGAAAGCATATTTTTTTCTGAATGACTTTCTGTGTTAGAGTGATTTTTTTTTTGTATTTTTTTTTTTACATACTATTGAACTGTAAATTTTCTCAATGGAAGTAATAGATCTCTTTTTATTATTACTAGTATCTAATTATATTGGTAATATGCTAAAATATTCTGAAAAAAATGAAAGCAGTACAGATAAAGGTTTGATTATATCCTAATGTCAAAGCACATTCTCTTTAGATAGGTATGAATTTGGATATACTTGCCTAGACCCTTTATTTATTTGGATTAAAATTAAAACAATTGCTGGGCATGGTGGCTCATACCTTTAATCCCATCACTCAGGTGACAGAGTCAAGTGGATCTCTTAGTTTAAGGCCAGCCTGGTCTACAGAGTAAGTCCTAGGACAGCCAGGGCTATACAGAAAAACCCTGTCTCAAAAAACAAAACAAAACAAAACAAAAAATTTAACTTTATTTAATTTAATGTGTATGAGTGTTTTGCCTACATGTATGTTTGTGTACTTGTGCATGCTTATGGATGGTTGCGAGCCACTGTGGGGTGCTGGGAACCGAATCATTTCTCCAGCTCCATTTATTTATTTATGATTTTCTCTGTGTAGACCTGGCTGCTTTGGAACTCACTGTGTAGGCCAAACTGTCCTTTCCTTCACAGAGCCTGGCCTGCCTCTGCCTCCTGTGTGCTGGGATTAAAGGTGTAGACCACCATACCTAACTTTAGATGCTGTACTTGGGATATACTTAATCTATCTATCTATCTATCTATCTATCTCTATACAAAATATATTAACTGTGCTTATCAAAATGGATGACTCCTAGATAAAACATCAAAGTACAAGTTATAGGAGAATATATAAAATATTAGTTACATATAAAACATAGAATGATGTTATATATTATTTAAAGGTATGTATAGATGAAATAAGAGTAAAAAGTTAATAAATATCAGTTTTACAATAGTAGGAGTTATGGGCAAAAGCAAGAAGATTTGTTTGGGAAGTATTCAGAATCTTCAGCTATACCATTAATCTGGATGCTGGCTATTATATGACTCTGTGTCCTTTTGTATGCTAAATATTACATATTTAAAAAATAAAAATGTCATGTTTCACATGGGTGTTTTTTTGTTGTTGTTGTTTATACACACAGCAGTATATAGGTAAGTAGCCATACACTATAATACTTTTTTTTCACTTTGTAGTACTTGTGAACTATTTTTTCTTTTCTTTTCTTTCTTTCTTTCTTTCTTTCTTTCTTTCTTTCTTTTTTTTTTTTCCAAGAGAGACTCATTACATAGATAAGGCTGGCTTCAAACTCATTCATGGTACTAGTGTTTCTTGGGTTAACTATAGGCTCTAAGGAGTTTTTAAATTATGGAAAGTGGCAAATTTGTTGTTACATACTCCTAGGATACACTCTATGCTAAGAAAAAATGTTTTCTGGAAAAGAGTCTCATGTATCTGGGGTGTCTCCAGTTTGCTGTTTGTGAAGGATGTCATCACCGTTTCTGTTTCACCTGCCTTTACCTACTGTGGTGCTAGATTACAGGTGTTCATCACTGTGCCTGCCTTCTGTAAGGGGTGCTGGGCATTGAACTTAGAGCTTTGTGCCTGCTAGTTCTACCATACGAACTACATCCCTAATCTTCCAAGCGAAATTCTGCTTTTCAATATTTTCACCATGGGAAATAATTAAATATCTTTTCTAAGTGCTATTCTGGGCAGCAAAGACAATCCTGCAACAGTTCCTTTGGAACTATTCACAGTTACAATAATAAATTAGATCTTCTGCCTCAGCCTCTCGTGGCTAGAATTACAGGTGTATGCCACCATCCATGGCTGGCATTTAAATAATCCCCTGTCTTGGGGTTGAAGAAATTGCTCAGTGGTTAAGAGAACTGGTTGTTGTTCTAGAGGACCCAGGTTTGACGTCCAGCACCCAGATATGGCTCATAACCATAGCCATCTGTAACTCCAGTCCCGGTGGATCTTATGCTCTCTTCTAGCCTATACTGGTACTGGGCGTGTACATGGTGCACAGATGTATGTGCAGAGTAAACATTTGCATACATAAAGTAGAAGGGAAAAGAGCCGGGCGTGGTGGCGCACGCCTGTAATCCCAGCACTTGGGAGGCAGAGGCAGGCGGATTTCTGAGTTCGAGGCCAGCCTGGTCTACAGAGTGAGTTCCAGGACAGCCCGGACTACACAGAGAAACCCTGTCTCGAAAAACCAAAAAAAAAAAAAAAAAAGGTAGAAGGGAAAAGGCAGATGTTGTCATGTGAACCTTTAATCCCAGCACTTGGGATGCAGATGCAGGTGGATCTCTGAGTTTGAGGCCAGCCTGGTTTACAGAGTGAGTTCTAAGACAGCAAGGGCTACACACAGAAAAACCCTGTTTCAAAATGAAACGAATAAATCAATCAATCAATCAAGCAAACAAACAAACAGCTCTGAAAGGAAAAAAATATTAACTAATCTTTTCTCTTTATCTGTTCTGGTAGGTTTGTCAGAATGGTGGATAAGAATATTTATATCATTCAAGGAGAAATTAACATTGTTGTTGGTGCCATCAAACGAAATGCCCGATGGAGCACCCATATACCACTGGTGAGTGGGGAGAGGGCAGACGGTCAGGTCCCCAAAGTATGGACATCTCATCCTTGGTTAAAACAATCAACTAAGAAGGGAGGAGTGTGTGTGTGTGTGTGTGTGTGTGTGTGTGTGTGTGTGTGATGAAAGAAGAAAAGGGATGTAAAAGGGAAGGAATAGGTCCTGTGGTGGACTGAACAGGTCCTGTGGTGGATTGAATAGGTGTGACCTCCAAGACTCATATGTTTGAATGCTTGGCTCATAGGGAGTGGTCCAATTAGGAGGTGTGGCTTAGTTGGAGTAGATGTGGCCTTTTTGGAAGCAGAATGTCACTGTAGAGTGTCTCACCGTGTGAGACTTTGAGGTCTCATAGAAGCTCAAGATACACCCAGTGTGACAGTCTTCTACTGCCTGTGATAGAGATACAGAGCTCTTGGTTCCTCCAGCACCATGCCTGCCTGCACAATACCATGCTTCCTGCCATGATGATAATGGACTGAGCATCAGAAACTGTAAGCCAGCCCCAATGAAATGTTTTCTTTTATAAGAGTTGCCCTGGCTGTCTCTTCACCACTAATAAGACAGATCCTGATAGAAGGAAGGAGAGAAGAGAACAATAGAATCCATGAGACATGAAAGCACAGAGGGAACGAGCTGGCTGCAGTGGCATATTCCTGTAATCCTAGCACTTGGAGGTAGAAGCAAAAGGATCATACATTCAAGGCTAGCTTTGACAACATAGTGAGTTCAAAGCCAACCTGGGCTGCTTGAGACCCTGTGTTAAACACCAAAAATAAAAGAGTAGGTGGGCGTTTAGGTCTGTAGAAATGGCTCAGCAGTTAAGAGTACTTGCTAATTTTCCAGTAGACCAAGTTTGGTTCAGAGCACTCATATTGGTCAACTCACAACTCTGTCTTCAGTTCTGGGTGATCTTGTACCTCTTCTAGCCTCCTTGGGTACCTGCACACTATACAATATACTCATGAAGATGTACACACACAGACACTGAATAAAAATAAATCTTAAACCGGGCAGTGGTGGTGCACACCTGTAATGCCAGCACTTGGGAGGCAGAGGCAGGCGGATTTCTGAGTTCGAGACCAGTCTGGTCTACAGAGTGAGTTCCAGGACAGCCAGGGCTATACAGAGAAACCCTGTATCGAAAAACCAAAAATTAAAAAAATAATAAAAAAATAAATAAATCTTAAAGGGTATGGTCCAGGGAGATGGCTCAGCAGTTAAAACACTGGCTGCACAAGCAGTTGGCCTACAGGTTGTATCCCCAGAACTCATATAAAGGATTAATGGTTATCCAGAGCTGGTGAAGTGGCTGAGTGGGTAAAGCTTGGAATTCAAGCCTTGGAACGCAGAGACAGGAATAAATACCTGGAGCAAGCTAGCTAGTAGACTAGCCATATCAGTGAGCTCTGGGGTTGTTTGAGAGCTCAGCCTCTGAGGATAAGGTGGCAGAGTGATGGAGGGAGATGCCCAATATTAACTTCAGGCCTCCACATGTCTGTGAGCATGTATATATACATGTGCATACCACACACATCCAGATGGAAAAGAAGAATTAAAAATAACAACCATTAAAAACAGTAGCTGGTAAGATGGTTTAGTGGATGAAATCCTGATAACCTGAGTTTGATCCCTGAAACCTACGTAAAAATGGACAGAGAAACAATTCTACAAAGTCCTCTGACTTTGATGTTCATGTGAAGTGCACATATTATATATAATATACAAACCACCGGGCGTGGTGGCGCACACCTGTAATCCCAGCACTTGGGAGGCAGAGGCAGGTGGATTTCTGAGTTCGAGGCCAGCCTGGTCTATAGAGTGAGTTCCAGGACAGCCAGGGCTACACAGAGAAACCCTGTCTTGAAAAAAACCAAAAAACAAAACAAAAAAAAACCCCAAAAAACAAAAACAAAAAACAAAAACAAAAAACAAAAAAAAAACACCCCCCCCAAAAAAAAAACACCCAAAAAAACCAAAAAACAAAAGACAAGCCCAAAGGAAAAAGGAGGCAATCTACTTGAGGGGTGTAGAGGACCAGCTAGAATGGCTAGGAGGATGGGAGAAGGCAGTGGGGGATTAATATGTAGGTGAGGCTGGCTGTCTTGCCTCCATTTCCCAAGTGTTAGGATTACAGATATGCATCATCACCACCCTCAAGTTCAGATCCATTATTTTGTAGGCTCTCTTGAGCACAGGTTTCACAATGGAGGATCTAGAGAAAGGACTGAAAGAGCTGAAGGAGTTTGCAGCCCCATAGGAGGAACAACAGTATGAACCAACCAGTACCCCCAGAGCTCTCTGGGACTAAACCACCAACCAAAGAGTACACATGGAGGGACCCAGAGCTCCAGTTACATATGTAGCAGTGGATGGCCTTGTCAGACATCAGTGAGAGGAGAGGCCATTGGTCCTGTGAAGGCTCGATGCCCCAGTGTAGGGGAATGCCAGGTCAGGAAAGTGGGAGTGGGTGGCTGGTGAGCAGGGGAGGTGGGGATAGGGGGTTTTGGAGGGGAAACAAGAAAAGAGGATAACATTTGAAATGTAAATAAAGCAAATATCTAATAAAAAAATGTTTGTAGTCTAACAACAACCTAGGGCTGGCAGGGTGGGTAAGTGGCTAAAGCCTAATTTATGAATCTCTGTTCTGTTGTTGTGAGGAGACTTCATGACCAAAGCAACTCTTATAAAGGAAAGCATTTAATTGCAGGTGTACAGTTAGTTTGTTATCATGACGGTAGCATGGTGGCACACACGGCTCTAGAGCAGTGGCTGAGAGCTACATCCTGATCTTTAGGCAGCAGACAGAGTAACTAGGCACTTTCTTTTCTTTCTTTCTTTCTTTCTTTCTTTCTTTCTTTCTTTCTTTCCTTCCTTCCTTCCTTCCTTCCTTCCTTCCTTCCTTCTTTCTTTCTTTTTTGTTTTTTTCGAGACAGGGTTTCTCTGTGTAGCCCTGGCTGTCCTGGACTCACTCTGTAGACCAGGCTGGCCTCGAACTCAGAAATCCACCTGCCTCTGCCTCCCAAGTGCTGGGATTACAGGCATGTGCCACCACCGCCCGGCGAGACACTTTATTAAGAAAGGGAAACAACTCATTTTTGGAGACAGGTTTCTCTGTGTAGCCCTGGATATCCTGGAATTTGCTTTGTCGACCAGGTTGGCCTCAAACTCACAGAAATCCACCTGCTTCAGCCTCTCAAATATTGAGATTAGAGGTGTGCACCATGCCTAGCACTGTTGATAATGGAAGTAGGCTAGTGAATTAGTTACCTTTCTGTTGCTGTGATAGAGCACTAACTAGGGATGTAGAGGTGCCTCACTGTTTAAGAATACTTGTTGTTTCTTCAGAGGCCCCAGATTGATTCCTAGCACCCATACCAGTTCCAGGGAATCTAATGCCCTCTTTTGGTCTCATGGGCACTAGGTACATGTGTGTGTGTGTGTGTGTGTGTGTGTGTGTGTGTGTGTGTATATATATATATATATATATATATATGCAAAATACCCATACATACAATAGAAATCTAAAACAGAAAAGCAAAAAAACCCAACACTCCATGTTTAGGCCTGGAGAGATGGCTCAGGAGTTAAGAGCACTGACTGCTTTTCCAGAGGACCTGGCTAAGATTCCCAGCACCCATACTGAGGCTTACTACTGTCTATAACTCCAATTTCAGGAATCCAATATTCTTTTCTTTTAAAATAAAAAAGGCTATTATTTTATGTAAATAGATATTTTTTCTCTTTATACGTCTATGTGCCTCACATATGCCTGATACTTTTGTAAATTAAATTGACATTTGGGACTTTAGCATACCTAGAAACATCAGAAAGATTACCTTCTATCATGAGAAGAAAACACATCTCTTGGAACTGGAGTTAGAGATGGTTTTGAACTGCCCTGTGAATGGCTGAGCCATCTCCAGCTCCCCCAATCCATTTCTTTTCTGACTTGAGGGCACCGAGTGCACAAGTGGTGCACATACATACATGCAAGCAAGACATGCTGTCACACACAGTGTGAAGGAAAACAAGAGAGACTCAGGAAGGAGTCTACTTTGTCCTACAGTTCTAGGAAAGAGTCCATATGGTGGAGGTGGGGAGGGGCAGTAGATGACCAGAGCAGGAAGCTAAGAGAGAGATTTTTAGCTACAAGCATGAAGCAGAGAGTAAACTGAAGTGGGAAGTGAATTCCCAGAACCCATCCCTAGTGACTAGCTTTCTGTAACACTATCTTACCAAACAGTGCCACTAACTGGAACCAAGGGTTTAAATATCTGAGCTTTGGAGAGACATTTTCAGTCAAATTGCCACAGATAGTGAGCTAGGGAAGCTCTCAAAAGCTTTATTTGATAATTATAAAAATGTTTATTTATCTTTATTTTATGTGCATTGGGGTATTTCTGTATGAAAATGCCAGGTCCCCTGAAACTAAAGTAACAAACAGTTGTGAGCTGTCACAGCTGAGAACTGAGCCAGAGTCCTCTGGAAGAGTAGCCAGTGCTCTTAACTGCTGAGCCATCTCTTCAGTCCCACCTAATTTTTATAATTTTTTTGTTTTGTTTTGTTTTTTTGAGACATGGTTTCTCCATGTATCTTTGATTGTCCTGGAACTCACTCAGTAGATCAGGCTGGGCTTGAACTCAGAGATCTGCCTTCCTCTGCTTTCCAAGTGCTGGAAATAAAAGAGTGTGCCACAGCCACCCTGGTATAAATCTATTTTTTATTTATGTATATGTTTATGTATATGCGTGTGTCCATGCCTGCACACATGCATGCCCATGTGTGTACAGTGCTTGAAGTACCTGAGGCCAGAAGACGGAGTTGGCGCCTCTAGAGCTGGAGCTCCTGGTGGTTATACGCCACTGGATGTGGGGACTGGGCATTAGACTCAGCTGCTGGACTATTTCTCTTGTCTCCTTTATAAATTAAGTTGATATTTGGGACTACTTTAGAATTCCTAGAAACATCAGAAAGACTTTAATTTCCTAGGGCTATAATTAGTAATCAAATTCATTCAAATTAGGGTTTTTTTGGGTTAGTCTTTGATAATACATAAAGTATAGCTAGGTGATGATAATTCTATGCAGTGGAGTCTACGAGCTTCCACATATGGAGCAAGCCATATCTTACCAATCAGATGGATAAGAAACTTAGTTATTAGGTCTCAGGAAGTCCATATGTCCATAAATGAACTCAGGCTGGCTTAGAGAAAGATTTCCGGCTATTAGATAAAAGCCAGCATTCTTAAGGAACTTGTAAAGTGTTTCATCTGTCTTGTATTGTCTGGTTTTCCCCTGAAGGAGCTCCTTTCCCCAGCTCTCACTCTCTCCCTGTGCTCTGCATGGTTTGTCCCCTGCTGTCCTAGGCTCCCTTGCTCTCCCTGCTGTGTCTGTTTTCCTCTCTCCACTGTTCTCTCTACTCTCCAGCTACCCTAGCCCTGCCATGTCCAGCATGTTTCTCTTTTCTCTGGCTCTGGAATCTTCTAGATGTCAATGGATATCAGTTTCTCTTATCCAAATATAAACCCTCCTCCTCAAGGAATGGTTATGTCGGCAGTTTCTTTAGTGTACCCCCTCACATACAGTTATAAAGTTAGCTTGTTGTTGTTGTGTATGTATGTATGTATATATAATGTGTTATGTATATATGTATATTTTGTGGAATTGGTGTAAAAAATTTGGGCACAATTATAAAAACAAGTTTAGTGCTTTCTAACTAGCATCTTACCTGCTAACCCATCTCTCTGGCCCCCTAATTAATATTTTTAATTGACATGGAACAAGTTAGAAAGTTCTAATATATATATATATATATATGTATATGTATACACACACACACACACACATATATATGTATATATATTTATCATGTGTATATATGGAATAAAAGCACAGACATGTGGGTTTGTATACACAAACACTTAGATAAATATGTATGTATGTATATATATATACACACACACATATATATGTATATATATTTATCATGTGTATATATGGAATAAAAGCACAGACATGTGGGTTTGTATACACAAACACTTAGATAAATAATGTTGGCCATTTTTTTTTTAATGTCAGTCCCTTTTTGTGTGTGAAAATTGAAAATATCCTGGGGCATCTAGGTATGTAAAATAGACATACAAATTAAACATATACTAATAATACATCATAAATAAATTTATTTAAAAATAATTCTGAGATGGCTTAGAGTATAGAGTTGCTTACCACCATGCCTGATGACCCAACTTTGATACCTAGAACATGGTAGAAGGAGAGAAGCAAGTCTTTGCAGGCCAGGCTCTGACTTTCACACCTACATCAAGACATGAGTGCCTATTTGCATAAATACATGAACAAAACAAATAAATGTTTTTAAAAACATTCTTTGATATACATATAATCTTACTGTTTATTAAAGATTAAAGCCTATTTGTATACTAATGAGGTATATGTACTTACTTACATAAAGAATTAAACCATGGCTGAGTCTTTGGTACAGCAAGATGTAGAATGTTGTCCCTGTTCTTCAGAGTTGGTGGTTATTTTGATTTTATCTGTAATCTTTAATGCTGACAGTGTTGGTTTGCATAGATATGTAGTACACAAAGGCAGAAGTGTGTTAGGAGTGTTTCAGAAATTGTTGGAAATCCTTTTGTCATCTTATGCCAAGATTCATTTCATCATTTTGCTTTTCTTTTTTCTGTTTTTTCAAAACAGTCCTGGCTGACTGTCCTTACTTTGTAGACCAGGCTGGCCTCGAACTCATAGAGATCCAACTGCCTCTGCCTCCGGAGCGCTGGGACTAAAGGGATGTGCCGACACACCTGGCTCATGATTTTTTTTTTTTTAAGTCATTCTTTGAAATGAAGCTTGTTAGTAACACAAACAGCAATTTTAAAACCAAACATTCTAAAAATACAATACAAAGACATACTAATTTGATACCTACATGCTGAGGAGTGGCAGTAGAAAATATCTTTAAAATCTTTTTTCCATAACTAAACTTACATTATGCTTTTAGAAGAACAGAAAATTTTATATGTACAGTGAAAGTACTGCAGCTCATCAGACATACCGGTTTGAAATCTGAGGTGACATGCTTCAAACATGCTCATTACAATGCAAGGTGTGGCGTGTGCAGTGCAAGCATGTGCAGTGCAAAGTGTGTGTTGATTAGAACGGTGGCTGCCAGTGGTGAGGTAGGGAAAGGCAGCGCGGGGCCACAGCTGAGACACCCTGGGTCATCACTCAGGGAATCTGAACTAAATTTTGGACATTCTGTATTCAGAAACATTTTGTTGTTGCTAATAGTTTCAAGACCCCCCCCCCCCCCGCCCACACATTTAGTTAGGTCTCCTGTATGGGATGTGATTCACAGGAGAAGCTGGGTTGAGGCTGGTGAGATGACTCAGTGGGCGGGCACCTGCCACCAAGCTTGAGGTCTCGAGTTTGATCCCCAGGACCACATGGTGGAAGAGAGACCTGACTCCACAAGCTGTCCTCTCACACCGCATGTGGACCATGGCATGTCCCCTCCACCTCACAGCACACAAAGTAAATAAACTAAGAAATGTTCAAGAGAATAAGAGAACCGGGTTGTGGGCTAGCATCGAGGAACCCAGTGCCTCTGAAAGAAGAGAGGAAGGAGCCTTGGCTAAGTGTCTTTCCTCAGGAGGAAACCTTACTACATTTTCTGGTTAGATTTGCAAAAAGAGTTTAGATCTTTTGTTTTCTCTTTTCTATCTTGGACTAACTTTTTTTTTTTTAACCTATGATTCTCTAGGATGAAGAACGGGATCCCCTTCTTCACAGTTTCAGTCACTTGAAGGAAGTCTTAAACAGTGTGACAGGTAAGTCCACATGTAGGAAACAGTGCAACGGGTATGGTCCCACATGTAGACAGAATGACTTGGCTTAGTAAGAAATATATGTATTTGATTTGCTGCAGGGATAGACAAAATTTTCATATAACAGATCGAATGGGACAAATAAACGGAACAAAGAAAAGACCATATAGTAAACACTCCAGGCTCTGTGGGCTGTGAGCAGCTCTGCAGCTCGCCTCTGCCTGTGGAGCTCACCAGGCATAGGTAAGACGTATAGGAGGAGGATATATTTTCTTTTTTTTAAAGTGAGTCAGATTTGGCTCATGGTTAAAACTTGCCAATCTTTTAGTCTTCCTGTGTTCTCAGGTCCTTTGATTTTTATTTTCCTAATCAAATCAACTTTATGTAGTATTCACATTTAGAGTTTTCAGAGCCACTTCCGTATCCATTATCCTTGCTAAGTTTTCCCCAGGTGTGTGAAGAAGGCATGCATAATGTTGTCCCTTTTTATGAAAGAAAGCAAAGTGACGTAGCTGAAGGGCTATGGTATAGCTCATTTTGTAGAGAGTGCATCTCTCACAATAAGCCCTAGATTCAGTCCTGAGGCCCCATAAAACTGGGCATGGTGGATGCCCGTACTCAGGGTGAACCTGTGATTGCAGGCCGGGAGAGGAGGAAGAGGTGTGGAAATTCAAGATCAGCCTTTAGCTCCATACCGGTCCTATCTCAAATGAGACAGCCAGTCAGCCAGCCAGCCAGCCAGCCAGCCAAACAAACAAACAGTGATTTAGCTAATTCATTTTCAGAGGTGGGGTAGAGTAGTTTTAGGCTGCTGATACCTGGTTTAGTGTTCTTTCTCATGTTTTACATTACTTTGGTACACTTAATTAGAGGAGACTGTATATATAAAGTTCCTTTTATTGTGTGTGTGGGAGAAGAGGGTAATGAAAGGAAAAAAATCAATACCTGTAAATTTGTTGTTATTTATTTTACTCTTGTGGTTTTTTGTTTGTTTTTGTTTTTGTTTTGGCAATACAGACTAAAAGAGAATGTTCCTGTGCTGATTTTAAAAGGCTCTTGTACTGTAGCCCTGGAACCCCATCAGCTGGTGGTATATCTCAGACCATAGTTGAATAGTATTTAGACTTCAAGAAATTAAATAGACAAATGAAAAAATGTCCTTATTTTATGAGAAACACAGGAGAAAGTGTGGAGAACATTTCTTAGTTGTTTTCCCTAACATGGATCAAAGTTAACTTTATAGGAACAACTTTTACTTTGAAAATGCTCCACTATGTTTATAGCAGCCTTGTTTATAATAGCCAGAAATTGGAAGGAGCCCAAATATCCCTCAAAGGAGGAATGGATACAGAAAATGTGGTATATTTATACAATGGAATACTACTTAACAATTAAAAATAATGAATTCATGCAATTTGTAGGTAAATGGTTAGACCTGGAAAATATCATCCTGAGTGAATTAACCCAATCACAAAAGAATGCACATGAAATGCAATCACTGATAAGTGGATATTAATGAGCCCAGAAGCCCTAAATACTCAAGACACAAATAGCAAGTCAAATGATTCCCAAGAAGAAGAAAGGAGAGGACCCTGGGCATGTAAAGATTGCATCCAGTTTAGTAAAGAAACCGAGGGGGGGGGAATGATTGGGGAATAGTTGGGGGGGAGAGGAACTATGGGAACTATGGTGGGTGGGAACTGGGAAAGGGGAAAGCCTTTGGAATGTAAACATAGAATATAGAAAAAAAAAAGAGTACTTAATTAAAAAGAATTATTTATATCCAAAGGATTACATACCATATCAAGTTTACATCACAAATTTGAACCTTACATTATTTTTCAATTTTCCATTAACCCCCAACAATATTAGTCGTAAGTAAACAGCCCATCTGTAACAGTAATCTTCTATGAGATTTTAGACTTACTTCTAAACTTTCATGTGTGCGTGTGTATGTTCCTGCAGAGGCCAGAACTGGGCACTGAAGTTATACTAAAGAGAGGTTCAGAATTAGAGAGTTGTGCGCTGCCCTTTGTGGGTGCTGGGAACTGGACACTGGTCTTGTGAAAGAGTGGGAAGTGCTCTTACATGTTGAGTTATCGCTCCAGCACCTTTTTATTTGTTTTATAAGTAGTTTCTGAAGAAATAAATGGTTTGACAAAAATGACTTAGAACTATATATGCATCTGTTTACTTTCCAGCTATTCTACATGAAAGCAGATTTTATTTAAATTCAAAAATATGTGTACTATGTTTTCAGCAATATATGCCTTCACAAAAGCAATTAATTCAAGCAGTTTCTTTTTCATGAGGACTAAAGCTTTAAGCCTCCACTTGAGGTGTGGTAGAATACACTTGTAATCTTAGTACTCCAGAGGCTGAGAAAGCCTTTAAGGCCAGCCTGGGCTACTTGGTGAAAAGGCTTTAAATTTAAATTTAAGCCACTACAGGTCTGGTGACTTACACCTGTAATCCAAATACTCAGGAGGCTGAGGCAGGAGTGCCATGAATTCAAGGCCAGCCTGGGCCACATAGTACTTGTAAGAAGCATACCCAGGGGCTGAGACCTTCTTCCTCTATTACCTCACATCCATAGTACAAAGGACTTTGTGTACGCACTGAGTTTCAGGAGAGTCTGGGCTACAAAATGAGGGCCTGTCTTAAACAAACAAGCAAACAAACAATCCGGGCATGGTGGTACAGGGCTGGGGTAGGAGGACTGAAAATTTAAGACCTGTCTAGGGTATAGAATGAGGAGTTCAGGGCTAGCAGAGACCCTGTCTCAAAACACAAAAATTCAAATGGATCAGAGATACAGCTCAACGGCAGTGCACTTGCCTCACATTCACAAGACCCTGGGCTCAATCCCTAGTGGCAAACAAACAAACAGACCAAAAAGAATGATCTAGAAACATCAGATATAGGCAGTGGTCAACACAAGTTCTGTTCCCAATACTCATGTCAACAAGCGGCTCATGAACGCGTGTCATTCTTGAGTGATGACATTACAGGCACGTGACATTACCAGTTCTGGCTCAAAATGTTCCTTTTTTTTTTTAAGTAAAGAAACTTTGATATATGACACTTGTACATTTCCTGTACTAGGAAATAAAAACCATGCCTCCAGTGAGGTTGGTTAAGTCCATACCTCTTAGTCTCAAATGTATGTATCTTTAGAAAATATCTGTAGTCCGAATTCACACAAGCTGGGATGACCGCATGCCCTATAATAAAGTACAGAATTTTCATATTGTTACTTTGACTAAAAAAAAATGTCAGCGAGCGGGACCTGATCTTCCTTGATCATTACCGGCTTTTGGAGTGGTTTCAGGAGGCTCTGAAGGAATTCAAATAGATGTATGCTTTCTAGGGCTGTGAGCAGTTTCTTTGGGGGCGAAGAAAGTGTTTTATGGTTCTATAACTCTGAAATTGTATACTGAATTGTATACTTTACAAGGATACATTTTATAGTATGTGAATTAGAGCTCAAAATTTGTTTTCCTTTAGTGTAATCAGGGTTTTGCTGTGCTTCCCAGGCTTGCCTTGAATTTCTGGACTCAAGGGATGCTTTGGTTAGCGTCCTCAGCAGCTGGGTCTGTGTGCTTCCCACCTAGCTTTCTACTCCGCTGAAAACAAATCAAATGTAAGCTACAAAACTGATGAATTCACATTTCTTAGGGCTCGGAATGCTGGAGGGAGGCCTTTGGATGCAGTCATGGCCGAGCTCTGGACCCATTGCCCAGTGAAGGCAGCAGAAGGCCCCGTGCAGCCTCTTGGCCCAGTTTGTCCTTTTATGTCTCTCTCATTAACTCAAGGAAGCACATGGCTTTTATATTTAAATTTATTCAAGCTGTAATCTTTGACATTTGAGTTAGCTTTTAGTACAGTTTTGCATTTATAGTAATATATATTATGTATTTTCTCTATCCCCAAAGAATCCCTTTTAATCTTTTCCGGATGCAAATTTCAGGCTGTCTTGTCCCATCTCCCCTCTCTTGCTCTCTTTCCCCTCCCCCCACAGAGTATGTTTGATCAGGTGTGGCAGGAATATCCACTGTCAAGCTGCGCCCTTTATATTAGTCAATATTATCCTTCTCCCCCTCCCTGTCTGTCTGCTCCTTTGGGCTTTCCCAGTTGATTTATAATTTTGGAATTCTCATCGGAGTCTGTAATACAGTTTGTTCATTATTTAACCAAAACCTGTTTAATGAGCAGAGAGAGGCAATGTAAATGTTAGACATGTTGCAGTGATGTACCTTTGTGCTTCTTAGAACGGGTGGGTAGTTAACTCTGTGCTGCCTGCAGGGCTGGGGTATCCTGGGCTTAGGGGCAAAAGGGCCACTCCCACTCTCACAGTGGCCCTTTGCCCCTAAGTGACCTTTATATCTGCCCGAATCCTGCCATAGCTTCACATTCTGGGGTACATTTCCATTTACCATTCTAGTAATCTTACTGGGCGCTGGCAAAATCCTAGAGATATGTTCAAGCTAGAGCCTGTGGTAGGAGCTGTGGCATGGAATGGGCCATAACAGAAAGATACTGCTCTTGGTTTTAGGTCAGAAAAGAGATGACAGGTGAGAGGAATGATTCTAGCTGATATAGTTTGTGATCTTTGGGTAATTTTTTGCCAGAGTAGATAGTCTTTGCAAGTCTTTTTTTTTTTTTTTTTTTTTTGAGACAAGATTTCTCTGTGTAGCTCCACTGTCCTGGAACTTACTCTGTAGACCAGGCTGGCCTCGAACTCAGAAATCTGCCTGCCTCTACCTCCCAAGTGCTGGGATTACAGGCGTGCGCCACCACTGCCCAGCTGTCTTTGCAAGTCTTTATACCTCCATTTAGTATACTTTTAATGAGTGAGTTTATTCAGTTATGGTTTGTGGTATTTGGCTATCCTTTTTCTTGGTCTTCAAGCACCTCCCCCATATGCTTGTGTTCATGCATGTTCACAAATTTGTAAATTTACATCTACAAAGGGATTTTTTGCTAGAAAAATCTTGGATTTTCTTTCTTTCTTTCTTTCTTTCTTTCTTTCTTTCTTTCCTTCTTTCTTTCTTTCCTTCCTTCCTTCCTTCCTTCCTTCCTTCCTTCCTTCTTTCTTTCTTTCTTTCTTTCTTTCTTTCTTTCTTTCTTTTTTGGGGGGAGGGTTCAAGACAGGGTTTCTCTGTGTAGTCTTGGCTGTCCTGGAACTCAATCTGTAGACCAGGCTGGCCTCAAACTCAGAAATCCGCCTGCCTCTGCCTCCCAAGTGCTGGGATTACAGGTGTGCACCACCACTCCTGGCTTGGATTTTCATCAGAAAGCAATATTCTAAAACTATCAGAACAAAAGTTTCTTATAGGATTTTTTTTTGGGGGGGTGCTGGGGATTACACCCATGACATGTTATGAAAGTACTTTATCACTGAGCTGCATTTCAGCCTTTTTTAAAATTTTGTTTATTAATTTATTTTGACAAAGTTTACTTTATAGTTCAGGCTGGCTTCAAAATCAGAATCCTCTTACCTCCACCTCCCAAGAGATGGGATATAGGTGTTTGCTACCATGCCTATCTGGGACTACCTCTTAATGGCATTAAAGCCTTCAGGGCTAGGCTTGAGGAAGACTTCATATATATTATGTATGAATGTATGTATATAAAATAACTGAGAGAGACTGAGAATCAAGGTGTTGTTTATGGTAAACCAAATGTGTTTTTGTAGCTGCTGGTGTTACAAGACCGATAACAGTCAGACCACTCTGAAACGACTTGTGATCTCTGATCTATTCTGTATAATAATGCTTACGATGTGTGGAGAGGATGACCGTGACTGAGGACAGTTGGCAGCCATCTTCCTTCTTCTTCCTCTCTCTTTGACTTGGTCTTAGTTGGCACAGGGTATTTTCCCAGTGTGCTATGATTTCGCCACGTCTAGTAGCTAGCTGTCTTTGTTGTTGCTCATTTCAGTGACAAGTCACGGAGAAGGAATACAAGGTGTGTTTTTTTTCAAGTTGGCTTTCTCATGTAAAGCTGTTATAGCCAAAATTTAGATGTTTCTAAAGGCATCAGTGGATTGCATAGAAAACATCTTAGGGATAGGATATTTCTTTACTGAACTAACTGGGACAGCAGGTACTCTGACATACTTGAGTTTAAGAGGGAGAAGCAGGTGTCTGGAGAAAGTGAATGTGTTAGGAGTCTATTTAAATATAGTTTATCTTGGACAAACACACCTGTAGGGTACAGTCTGTCTCAAGCTTTCTGAATTCAGAATCTGAGCTAGGAGGTTTGAGTACATCTACCCTCCAGAGGTTTCAGAGAACATTTAAACAGAGTCTGGAAGCCAATCTGGGAGGAACCATGACTTAACACCTGTCTGGCCAAGGCCTCTTAGAAATAGCTGCCTAGGTAGAGAAGAGCTACCCAAGGATGCCTTGATCACCCTCAGAGTGATTGTCAGGAAGAAGACTGACTACATTATAGTCAATCACTAGATTTACTTCCTGTATTATTGAATATATATATTCATTTTTTCCATAGGTGTCTATAGTTTGGGGAATAGCAGAATAATAGATCATTAGGCAGCATATGAAGAGCCGTAAGTGAGCCATTGACTCTCCTTCACTTGGAACTGAAATAAAACTTTTTGTTTTGTTTTGAGGCAAGGTTTCACTATGTAGCATTGGCTGGTGGAATTCACTATGTAGATCAGGCTACCCTGGAATGCAGATGTCTTTCTTCTACCTCTGCCTTCTAAGTGCTGAGATGAAAAGTGTATATCACTATGCCTGGCAAGAATTGAACTTTTGAATTTTCCAAGGTATAACAGAAATCTATTTTGTTTCTTTTTAGAGGAAATTAAAAGTTTGTCAGACAAATTTATATAAATGACTGAATATTGGAAAGAGTAAAGTTGGAATATACAAATGTATGTATTTCCTTTACCACTTATTTACTTCCTTGGTTTATAATAAAAGATAAGATATGTATAAATGTATATATGTATGTATGTATGTATGTACATATATACATACACAGATACAAAACATAAGATTGATGAGCATGTTGAATGTGGCTTGATCACTGGGCACAGTAACTATATTTCCAGCTGTTTGTGAAGTAGAGGCAGGACTGCTGAGGCTCAGCAGTTCAAATCACGATTGAGCAGCAGAATGAGACCTTGTTAAAAAAGGGTACGAGATCCTGCCTCAAAAATAAGGTAGAGACAATAGAAGATGCCCAAGAGTGACTTTTGGCTCCAAGGGCCTGTTCATGTCATCATGAGCTCATGTAGACACAAACATGCACACACATGATCGGGGCAATAAAGACTCTTGAGAATAGATAGCTGGTTATGGTGATGCGTGCCTGTTATAGCGTGGGAGACTGAAGCAGCTGGATCCTGAGTTTGAGGCCAGCCTGGATTGTACAGTTCCAGGAAAGGATAGGTTCATAGTGAGAACCTGTCTCAGAAGGAGGACAGGAAAGGAAAGGAAGAGATGTATACAGTGTTGCTTCCTGTGGGTACAGCTCTGCCTTTACTCTCTGTAATACTCAGTCACACAGCCTTCAGAACCAAGTCTGGCTGGTAGGAATGCATGGTTTTTTTTTACTATATCTAATTATAAAGAGGAATAATAATAATAATAATAATAACAACAATACAAAGGGCATTGTTAATATCTTAGTTCTCAAAAACAGAGGCAAAGGTACCTGAATACTTTCTAGCATAGTCTGTAGCATTGCAGCAGGATGGCCTCAGAGTGTTAGGTGTCATAGTCGTTAGGGTTGCTTTCATTGCCTTTGTCTTCTTTTTTTAAATGTTTTGTTTTGCTTTTTAATTTTTTGTTTTCAGTTCAGATTTTATCCCCATCCCGGTCCACCCTCTGACTATTCCACATCTCATACCTCCCCCCACCATCTCCACTAGGATGTCCCCATCCCCCATGCCCCATTCCCCAGACCTCTCCACTCCCTGGGGCCTTCAGTCTCTTGAGGGTTAGGTGCATCTTCTCTGTTCTTTAGCACTGTTTCTCTTGAGGGCTGACGTGTCTCCCTGGGTATATGCCCAACTTGCAGTGTCAGCAATCAGTTGCGTAAAAGGAGGGAAAGCCAGCTGTTCTTTTGTTTTTCACAAGGAGGTAGTAAACTCCCTTCTTCCACACCCACTCAAACTCTGGGCAAATGCCAGAAGGATTTAGAGAAAGCCAAATGTTTGAAATTCAATCAATGTGTAGTTTTAAGCAGGAAAGATAATGAAAGGTTTGTTTTAACCCTACCCCTCTCTACCTGCCTCATGGTCATAGGATGGTAATTGATCACCCTAGTTTCTGAAATAGTATAGGGTATGTTTGTGGAAAGAATGAATACCTTTCTCCCCCTCCTTATAACTATTAAAAGAGAGTTAGATAGATAGCAGAATACAAGTTAGAACCTTTAGCTCAGACCACGGTAGAAATGTGTGGGAGGTGAGGAGCTCTGACTCCTTTACTGTCTCACTTCTGCCTCAGGAGTCAACAGGCAGCGTTACCCTTTTCTGTAGCCTTTGTTTTATGACCTTTCAGACTTAGATGGACAAGTGCTCCTGGACGCCTGCTGGCTAGCTTCTCGTGGAAAGTCTCTTCTGGAACTTCTGATGGATCAGCCTTCTGTTAGCCACTGCTGCGACTGTAGGTCAAGTTCTGAAGGCTGCCACATGTGCACAGAGCACACTGACATTCCCTTGTTTCACGCTTTCTGAGCAATTACTTGTCAGCTGTGGAATTCACATTACTGCCTCCAGGTTCTTGCCCAGTGTGAACTGTGGGTATTTTGGACGTAGTATGATAAACTGTACATCAGAGAACAGTAAATCATCATTTGATTTGGTAGGAAGAGCCAGATGTAGTGTAGGAGGAAGGACTTTCTGTAGTGGCCATGCAGTTGCTTCCACATGTCCCGTATCCTGGAAAGCATTTTAAGAAATGGAGGATCAGGGTAGCTGGGGACATGATGGGATAGGTGAAGGACCAAGAGGGCTTCAGTGTTATCTAGGGTTGGCCTTGGATTGGGAAAAGTCCTTTAAAAATAGGAGCAAATAAGATTTTCTGATATTGGTGTTTTCCTTTAGTTATTTTTGTTTTTAAGTAAAATAATTAATTGGCAGAAAAACAAAACTGGAAAAAAACCTCATTCCACATGAATGTGCATTTTCTTCGAGTAAACAGCAGGTTTAATGAAACTGGCACCTGAGGCTGGAGAAGTGGCTCAGCGGTTAAGAGTGCTGGCTGCTACTGTACTCTAGAACTCAGTTCCCACATGGCTGCTCACAACTGTCTGTAACTCCAGTTCCAGGAGATCCTTGGCACTAAGCACTCACATGGTACACATATGTATACAGGCAAAATGCACATACCCACAAAAAATAAAAATAATCTTTAAAAAAAGCTGGCACCAAATTGATTTAACCAAACAAGAACTGAGGTGATGTCATGACTGTCTTACTGAGAGCTAGAGCAATATTTTCAGATTGCTTGTGATAGTGAATTATAATGTAACACTGAGGTGTGTGATAGCTCTTCCCCGATTTAATTAACTGATTAATTAATTAATTATTTTTATTGTTATTCTGTATGGATGTGGAGTAATTTTTTTATACCTTCACCTGGATTCTAGGAGCAGGTTGTCAGGGTTCTCAGCAAGTGCTGTTTACTGAGAGGTTCCTTTTTCCAGCTCCCCTCCCAATTATTACTGTTTATCTTATTAAAATTGTTTTAATTTACATTTATTTAGTATGTCATAGATAGTTATGATTTCCTCACTCTATCATTCTTTTTTTTTTTTTTTTTGGTTTTTCGAGACAGGGTTTCTCTGTGTGCTCCGGCTGTCCTGGAACTCACTTGGTAGACCAGGCTGGCCTCGAACTCAGAAATCCGCCTGCCTCCGCCTCCCAAGTGCTGGGATTAAAGGCGTGCGCCACCACCGCCCGGCTCTATCATTCATTTTGCATTTACTACTTGGCATTCTCTGTGAACAATTGCTTTCCTCTTTAGCCGGAGAATAAAACAAAAATTTTCCCTAGAAAGGCATGGTAAACTTTTAACTCTTGGTTTTAGTAAGTGTTCAGAACAGAAAGTTCATATAAATAATGACCATGATTGATGCCAAGTTTGTTTTTTTCTTATTTGACTTATAGTCAAAGCTTATAAATAATCAGGTATTACTAATGTTTAAATTGTTTCAAGTTTGACCAATGAGGCCATCTTCAGACTGGTTAATTTGTTCTTTTTTGTTTGTTTGTTTGTTTTTTTGTTTTTTCGAGACAGGGTTTCTCTGTGTAGTCCTGGCTGTCCTGGAACTCACTCTGTAGACCAGGCTGACCTCGAACTCGGAAATCTGCCTGCCTCTGCCTCCCAAGTGCTGGGATTACAGGCCTGCGCCACCACGCCTGGCACTTTGTTCTTTTAACATGACTCCTTTGAGTACTTCATGCTTTCTGATAAAGCAGGTAACATTAATGGGGAGGTGAGAAGATAAAATAGAAGCTATTGGTGTATCACATGTTATTAATAAGGGTAAATATTATTTTATTTCATTTAGAGCCTGGGTTATGGGGCTAAGGAGAAGACTCATTTGGTAAAGTGCTTGCCATGCAAGTCTGAGGATCTGAGCTTGGCTCCCTAAGACAAGCTAGACACAGTGGCATGGGTCATGAATCCCAGCTCTGGAGATGTGGAAACAGGATACTTGGGATGAAAGGGCCAGTCAGTGTAGTCAGTTGGTGAGCTTCAGGTTCAGTGAGAGACTTTGTCCCAGAAAATGAAGAAGAGATCTAGGAAGATACCTGGTGTCAACTTCTAACCTTCATACATGTGCATCTTCCACCACAGGTACACACACACATACACATACACACCACACACACACACACACACACACACACACACACCACACATACACACACACAAACATATACACATGTTAAAAAAATAGAAAGAAAGAAGGAAGGAAGGAAAGGGTTATAATCAAACTGTACTTGTATTGATAATACTCAAAAAAGTTTAGAAGCCTGGCAGAGAGTTTGACTCACCCTTGTCCCAGAACTGTTTTGGACTTGCAGTGTTATTTCTTGGGCAAGAATCCAAAAGAGTACAGTTACGATGTCCCCCTACTATTTATTTATTTCCTCCTCTTCCCCCTCTTTTTCCTCCCCCTCTTCTACTTCCCCCTCTTCTTCCTCTTCCCCCTCTTCCTCCTCTCCTCCTTCTTCCTCCTCCCCCTCTTCTTCCTCCCCCTTCTTCCTCTTCCCCTCTTCTTCCTCCTCCCCCTCTTCTTCCTCCTCTTCTTTTTCCTCCTTCTCTTCCTCCTCCTCTTCTTCCTCCTTCTCTCCCTGTTTTTTTCCTCTTCACCCTACCACCCTCCTCTTGTATAAATCTACATCCATGGTTTATTGTTAATACTCACTATAGGTAAACACATTTTACAAGTAGGCCTGATGACTTTGGTGGAGGTTCCTAGTCCCCTCTGCCCAGGAAGAAAGGTCCTTGGTTCAGCTCACCTGGACAGAGATTGTAAGGAAAACATTTGCAGGGAAAATGGACTTTTGTTGTCAGAATCCAAATAAGGCTCATTGATCCTCCCAGTTGAGCACCAGCTTAGCATCTTAATCAGTCTCCTTTCAGGGTTTAAAAACTCATTCTGTTTTCTAGATTCTATGAAGAAGAAAATGAATAGTGCCTGCTTTGATGGAATTGTTATATATGTAGTGAATGGGAGATATTACCAAGGTCCTAGGTACACTACAGGCTCAAGTAATAATGTAAAACTGGATTGTGTGTGGACTGAGGAAGGTAAGGGGAATGTGTATGTTGGTATAATTTTTCTCCAAAAACCAGAGGTAAAGAGGAAGATGGCTTGTTTCTACATTAGAGATAACTTCACCCCTATTTACCTAATTGATGTTTTTAAGACATTTTTATCAGACCAACTGATATGTTGTTTTTGGAATCTTGTTTTAAAATTTTTGCTTGTTTTTGTTGTTTATTGAGACTTATAGTACCTAATGCCGGCCTAGAACTTACTCTGGCCTTAAACTCATAGCAATCCTTCTGCTTATCCTTCCCAATGTTGGGATAACAGACTTGTACCACAATACCCACCAGTAATTTCAAACTTGCAAAAAAATTTATAAAATTAATATTGAGGTCTCCTATATGCCCTTTTGCTAGTTGATTTTATTGTCTTCTTTCTCACTATACATTATTTTTTCTAAATTATTTGAGAAATTAATCATCTACACCTTGATATTTCAATGTATGTTTCCTAAGAACAAAGATATTTCACATAATCTAAGTAAAATGATCAAGTTCAAGAAATTTAATGATTCAATAATTTACCACTAATGTTTGTTTAAGTTAAGGTTTCTATTGCTGTGATAAAGCACTGTGTCCAAAAGCAACCTAGGGAGGAAAGGGGTTATTTCATCTTGCAACTCTCAGGTCACATTCCGTCATTGCAAGAATAAGGGCAGGAACCTGGAGACAGGAGCTGAAGCAGAGGCCATGAAAGAATGTTCCTTATCGGCTTGCTCCTGGTGGCTTGCTCAGGACCACATGCCTTGGGGTAGCATTGCCCACAGTGGGCTGGGTCTCCTTCCCATATCAATATTAATAAAGAAAATGCCCCACAGATTTTGTCCCCAGGAAATCCTGTGGAGGCATTTTCTCAATTAAGATTTCTTCTTCCGCTGGGCGGTGGTGGCGCACGCCTATAATCCCAGCACTTGGGAGGCAGAGGCAGGCAGATTTCTGAGTTCGAGGCTAGCCTGGTCTACAGAGTGAGTTCCAGGACAGCCAGGGCTACATAGAGAAACCCTGTCTCAAAAAAACAAAACAACAAAACAAAACAAAACAAAACAAAACAAAACAAAACAAAACAAAACAAAAAAAAGATTTCTTCTTCCCAGTTGACAGAAAACAACCAGGACAATTGACCACTTGTCATTTTGACACACAAACAAATCACTATTAACTTCTCCTTTCTTCCTTGTGCCTAAGATGCCATGTTTATATTAATATCACAATATAAAATATTCCAACTTTTACAAGTCTCACAGTCTTTAAAAATTCACTTTAAAATTTCAGTCTCTCTATGATATCCAAAGTTGCCTGGTGGTAGTGGAACACACCTTTAATCCAAGTACTTGATGGGGAAAGGCAGGCAGATAGATCTCTGAGTTTCAAGTCAGCCTGGTCTACAGAGTGAGTTCCAAGACAGCCAGGGCTACACAGAGAAACCATGTCCAATAATAATGGTGGTGATGATGATGATAAATAAAATATCCAACATCTCCTTAAAACTCCCCAGTTTTCAGAGACTGAAAATTCACAGTTTCTCAACTGTGGGCTCCTGTAAAATAAAAAATAAATTACAAGTTTTCTTATACCAAGACTTAAGAACAAGGATACAACTACTTTCACATCAAAGCAAAACTCCAAATTCATCAGGGTGAAAAGTTCAGTGCTTGATGTCTGGGACCCAGTCAAGATCCTCTGGGCTCCACAGAATCTTGGTTAAGTCCATTTCTCTAGCTCCGTCATCCACAGCACTTACAGCTTGTCTCCTGGGCTAAGGATGGTTCTACTCCACAATTGCTGCTGTCCTTGGTGTTCCTTCTGTGGTACTGACATCATCAAAGTGATGCAACTATGCTGAGCCTTCACTAAAAGCTTCTTCTGAGCTCTCTTCAGGGACTCCGACCCTGCCACAGGCCGCCAAGCCTTAGCTTCTCTCCGTGAGCACTTCCTCCCTGATGCTTCTACTTGAGCTGAACCTCCACATTCACAGTGTTAAGGCTCAGCTACTCTCTGTGATCCCTTCATATCTTCAAAAGCAGCACCACCTGGAAAACTTACATATTATATTACCAAGTTCAGCTTCCAGCTGTACACTGACCCTGAAGAAATACTTTCCAGAAGATTTTACATCAATAATACTGGTCTCTTCTTAATCACAGCTGATTCTTCAGACCCAGATGACCATTACCAATTGTCCTGGCAAAGCAAAGTTTTCACTTTAGTTGCTTTGGTCTCTTGTTAGTCACAGTCTCATCTTCAGCCTCAGATAACCAGAACAACAGATTCTGAATTCAAAATATCAGTTTCTCAAATAGAGTCTTTAAGGACCTGTGAAAGTTTCTGTTAAAGTTTCACAAGCTAGGCTCTGTTGTCTGCAGACTTTATTTAGTTCCACCAACATCTCATCAAGCTCTGAACACTCATTCAGTGGCTTTTCTAGCCCAAAGTGCTAAACTCCATAATCACCCCAAAACAACATGCTCAGTTCTCTCACTGCAGTGCTCCTCTCCTGATACCAATTTATGCGTTAGTAACATTTCTGTGGTTTATGATAAAACACTGCAACCCAAAGCAACTTGGGGAGCAAAGGGTTTATCTTCTCTTGCAGCTCTCAGGTCCATCATTGAGGGAAGTGAGGGCAGGAATTTAGGACAGGAACCAAACAGAAGCTATGGAGGAATACTACTTATTGGTCTACTCAGCCAGAGCAGTAATAGATATTTCTTATACCATCCAGGATCCCAGGGGTGACACTTTAAACAGTGGGCAGGCTGGCCTCAAACTAGTAGGGATTCTCTTGTCTCTGTTTCCCAAGTGTTGGGATTACATACGTGTGCCACTACACTGGCTATATTGATATTCTCTATAATTACAGATCAGGTTCATATATCTATTGTCCATCTACTCTATTTGTTCTTTCCTCTCACTTTCTCTCTTTTGATATTTTTCATTTTTTAATATTTGTTCATAATTAGATTCTGGTTATGTATATTTGGCATGCATCTACATATCACTGCTAATACAGTGACCCTTTTATGCTCTCATATTCATAGTTGCCATTTATAAGTGATACTAGTATTAATCATATTAATCATCTAATGTTACATGGATTCTTTATTATATGGGTACTACTTGCTACTTAGAACTAATAAGCCATTAGTGAATTTTGAATAGTCTTTTTCCTTTTTTCCTTTTTTTTCCCCCCGGTTGGGCAGGGGAGAGGGTCTAATATAGTCAAGACTAGCCTCAGACTCACTTCATGGTTGAGGATGACCTTATGTTTCTGAGTGCTGGGATTACAGGCCTGTACGACAAAGCCTGGGAACTGAACCCAGGACTTTTTGCATGACAAGTAAGCACTTTGCCAATTGAGCTAAGTCCTTAGTCCCTCTGTTTTTTGTTTGCTCTTTTGGGAGACTTACTATGCTGTTCAGGCTGGTTTTGAATTCATGATCCTCCTGTGTGATGCTGTTCTTTTGGTAGAAAATAAATTAATGACTGAGCAGCATGAGGAATCATGGGTCAACCCACCAAGGTTTTACAGCTCTTTTAAAACAATGGACAGAACCTTACAAAATGTTTTGTTGTTGTTGTTGTTGGTTGTTTGTTGATAAGACAACATTAGAAGCAACCAGAGTAAAGGTAGAACTTAAATCATAAAAGACTTCACCAGAGAAAATGGAAGAGCTGATGAAAATAAGCCCCAGTTTTAATCTATTGCTCAGCACATCTGTTAAACAAGTATCCACACTGACCACAGTGCACTGAAGCTGGTCTCCAGCAAAGAGCCTCTTTCAGAAGGTGCCTTACTGTGATGTGTCAGTCAGAAGCAGGGGAGCTTCCTGAGTGAAGCCTGTCTTTGCACCTTCTGCCTTTAGATATATAACTAGCAAAGGTCTTAGAAATGCGGATGTTTTTCTGTGCATGAATCACAGGCTAAGAGCTGCACAACACCATAGTGTTAATGCTGTCCATTCTCACTGACAACCTCTAGATAAAGACTGAATAATTGGGAGGATGGGACATTCTCCCTTCTTTTTCTTTGGTAGGTAGAACAAAAGCTATTTGCCAATGAAGCACTTTACCAAATTTGGTGACTTTTCAGTAATCTATTGCTGAATATAAAATGCTACATTGAGTTGTGTAATACCAACAGTGGGAAGTGGATCCCATAAGGTTGCCCCTAGCTATATAATAATTTGGAGGCTAGCCTAGCTATTTGAGACTTTGTCTCAGAAAAACAAAAGAAACATAGTTTTGACATTTCCAAAAAGATTTGTCTTGAGGCTGGGGAGATGGCTCAGTGATGAAGAGCACTGTCTGCTTTTCCAGAGCGTCCAGATTTGATTCCCTCACAACCACTTCAGCCATAGGGGATCACATGCCCTCTTCTGGCCTCCACAGGCACTTTACGCACATGGTGCACAGGCATAAATGCAGGCAGAACACCCATACACATAAACATAAATATATTTAGAAAAGAGATTTGTCTCAGTGAGGCTTGGCTGGGTGGGATCCTGATCATTTCCTAGGATTATGCTAGCATCAACCAGGGGCAAGTTTTTCTCAACTCAACCAAAAGTACAAATACTTGTTTTTTAGGTCAGAATGACAGCAGACATATGAGTTCCTTTTCCTTCCTTCCTTCCTTCCTTCCTTCCTTCCTTCCTTCCTTCCATCTATCTATCTTTGGTTGTACTTGATTAAACCTGGCAGTCTTGCCCAAGCTAAAAGCATAGAAGTATCTATTACTGAGTTGTATAACTTCAGGGCCCCCCTTTTTTGATAAGTTGAATTAGCTATAAATCTATCCTCCTATTTCTACTTTTAATCTCAGAACATTTAAAAGTATGTGGGGTAGTGTGGAGAGATGACCCATTGATTAAGAGCTTATTGCTCTTGTAGAAGATCTAAGTTTGCTTCTCAGCACCCATGTGACAGGTTCCAATCTTCTGACTTTTATGGGCACTGTGCACATATGGTGCACATACAAACATAAAATTAAATAAAGAAGTGTTTTAGCCAGGCAGTGGTGGTGTACTTTAGCCCCAGCACTTGGGAGGCAGAAGTGGGCAGATTTCTGAATTCAGCCTGGTCTATAGAGCCAGTTCCAGAACAGCTAGGGCTACTACATACAACTACACACAAAGAAACCCTGTCTCAAAAAAAAAAAAAATCCACCCCCCAAAACAGAACATTTAAAAGGGGTTTATAAGCTTTTTTCTTTCTTTCTTTTTTTGTTTTTCAAGACAGGGTTTCTCTGTATAGCCCTGGCTGTCCTGGAACTCACTCTGTAAACCAGGCTGACCTCCAACTCAGAAATCCGCCTGCCTCTGCCTCCCAAGTGCTGGGATTAACGGCGTGCGCCACCACTGCCCAGCGCACATAAGCTTTTAAAAATGTATAAGGTTTGGAAAAAGCCCTGTCCTTTGAACTTGAAGAGAAATGATTAGAAAATCATTTCCTAACCTCTTTTCTGTCAGCTTTCCTTCCATTTTGCTTACATTTTCCCTTTACTTTCTTATATTGCTTTTATGGATCTCATTAATATACTTAACTGTACCATCTTTAAAAAGAGACAAAGTATTGTTTTTGAATATCTTTGCTATCAAAAATGGGCTACAGATATGAGCATTACTTTTGTAAACCTTATCATGTATTGGTCATAGTTTGTTAAGAAAATCTTGTCCATTTAAAAGCAAAGAGAAAGATAAATAAGGAAAGAAAAGCAGATAGAGAGGCTGATAGTAAGAAAGAACAAATAGAGGCAAAAGCCAAGAGCTTAGGATAGGTGTCCTGCCGTGGGGGAGAAGCACTGAGAGCACAGCCTCGGAGCTAGCAGGCAGGAGTCAGGGCTAGTTGGGGCTTTCCCTTCAGTGAGTGTTATAAGGTAGAATGAAGTGGTGGGGCATGGGGCATTCCCATGCTTTATTCATTGGATCTGCCTACTCAGAACTGAGGAGATCCCTCTATAATGCGGTGCCTTGACAGACTGATCCTAGTGGGTTAGGGTGGAAGAAAATATGAAGTGATGTTTTTTGGCTGGCTAGCATCAACAAGGTTATTTTTAACTTTCCTTTTCAGTCTTTTCATTGTTCATGCTCCCTCACTAGCTACTATGAGAGCAGTCAAAATTAGCAACTATATAAAATGAAGTTCCTCTTGTCTCCCCAGTCACTTCCAAAATAAACAGGGAGTAATACTGTCCGTATTTTGTCTCACTTTACTCTGAGGACTAGCAATAGAGGAAGCATGGATTAGTGTGTAGTGATTTCTAGGCTCTGTCCTCTGGACGAATTCCCCTTTGAGAGTTCCAGCTGAGTGACAGGACCATGTGGCAGGCAGGAGTGCAGCTGGAAGTCTATCAGGGGCACATTTGGGGTGGGTAAATATAGTCGGAGCAGGATGTCAGTGTGGGAGATAGATCGTTCTGGGAAAGGAAGTGTTGTCTTTCCTCTGAGAAACAATTTCCTGTACTTCTGGGACCTTTGCTTTCTTCTTCTTTTTCCCTCTGAGGGCAGAAGAGGAGTTGGCAGGGGTTGGATACACTTGCTGACTTTTGTCTCTGGTTGTCTATCTCTCCCTGCATTTGAAGTTGGGTGTAAAAATCAGATCTATTTCAAAAGTTAGGAAATAGACCCAATAAATAGCTATATACATGACAAATTTCATTTTTATACAGTCATACAAGCTCTTACCTGCTTAAAGTCTCTTTTAAAAAGTAACCATTCTTTCCCCAAAACAGACAGGTTGAGAGGCAAAAATAACCATACAAAGAAAATGAAGTCTATTGAAAGTCAGACATGAAGCAGCAGCTGGCAGGAAACAGCTGGGGTGTTTCTGGGCGCTAGACTCTACCACAGACCTTAACTCTTCAAACTCTTTGTTTTTGAGCTGCTAAGAAGGCTGCCTACCTAGCAACACTCTGCATAAAAAAACTAACACTACAAGAGAGTATATATTACAATTGAATAGAATTTCATGAATTATAAATCATTTTTGCATTTAAAAATCCTGTGACTGGGGCAGAGCTGAGTTGGCAGAGTGCTCACCTAGCATGCATTGAGCCTGTGCTTCCACTCTCAGCACCGCACTAAAACACTGGCACACCCATTGTCCCATTGCTTGGGAGGTGAAGGCAGGAGGGTTGGGAGGTCCAAGTCATTCTTTGCTATAATAGCAAATTCAAGGCCAACCTGGGCTATGGGAGCCCTTACTTCAAAACAAAAACCACAAAATGTATGAATAGTGTTGCTAAGAATGTGTATGTATGAGTTTTAGTGCCTGTTTTCAGTTCTTTGGAATGTAATTGCTAGGTCATGTGGCAATTCTGTTTGCCAAATGATTTTCCTTCTTTTCCTTTACCTTCTCATATAAGTACAGAAGGATTCAAATTTCTCTATATTTTCACCAATACTTGTTGTTTTAAGTATGCTGGATGTGGTTTGAATGGGTGTGGCTTCCATAGACTCATGTATTTGAATGCTTCGTCACAAGGAACAGCATTATTAGAAGACAAAGCCTTGTTGGAGGAAGTGTGGTCTTGGAGGAAGTGTGTCACTGTGGGGTTGGGCTTTGAGGTCTCCTATACTCAAGCTACACCTAGTGTAGCACACAGTCCCCTTCTGCTGCCTTTGGATCAAGATATAGGACTCTTGGCTCCTCCAGCACCATGTCTGCCTGGATGCTGCCATGCTTCTCGCCATGATGATAATGGACTGAACTTATGAAATTATAAGCCAGCTAAAATTAAATGTTTTCCTTTACTAAGAGTTGCCTTGGTCATGATGTCTCTTCACAGCAATAAAACCCTGAGACAATAGATAAGCACTCTACCCCTGAGTTATGTCCCAGCCCTGTTTTTAAAAAAAATTATTATCATAACTTCAAAAAAATTTGAGATCTGATTCGAGTTTGATAATAAAGCTATTTCCAGTTTTGTCCTCTTAGCAACATCTTTCCTGAAGTAACTGGGCTGGTCTTTGGGGTCCAGTGTTTTAAGGTTTTAGTTTTTGTGCTTACGAATTAAGATTGTGTTTTTTTTTTTTTTTTTTGAAGTAGGGGTATAACTCATTTGATAGTGCACTTGCCTGTTATGCTTGAGGCCCTGGATTCAATCTCTTGCACTGAAAAACAATAACAATAACAGACTTTTCCACAATTTACAACAAATATAGTGATCATAGTTTAGAGGAAATGTTCAGAGGGGGTTGAAATCTGACTTGCAAAAAAACAGAAAAAGTTGATGGACTTGATGGCCACCCTTTTGATCCCAGCACTTAGGAGGCAGAGGCAGGTGGATCTCTGTAAGTTCAAGGCCAGCCTTGTCTAAATATTATATCTAGGCCAGCCAAGTCTATATAGTGAGACCCTGTTTCCCTCCTTCTCCCCAAAAGGTGACAGTTATAGTTTGGTCTTGGGATGGGGAGTTATTTCTGGTTTATTCTGCCATTAGATTCCTTGGCCACATCATAGGCCAAGTCTTGCTATACTACAGTCTCAGTTTGCTTGTAGATAGATTACCACTTTATCTGCCTGCTTATAAAATCAATCTCTTTCTTTCATTGGTAGTAGTGATAGGGATCAAACTCAGGGTCTTTCACATGCATGTGTATTGTCTTGGCCCTAGAATAACCTAAAGAGGGAATTAACTACTTTTCTGAAGTGCGTTTGGTACCATATTTCAGTTGTTACTACTATCTGGGTGTTGGTGGTAGTGGTGGTGGTGGTGGTGGTGGTGGTGGTGGTGGTGGTGGTCATGGTGGTGTGTGTTGTCAAAGGTCAAACCTAGGGCCTAGCATATTGGGTTAGTGCAGTCTTACCACTGTTACTAGGTTATATCCTTGGCCCTTTCACCACTACTTATATTAAAACTCTAGCCAGGTGTAGTGTTGCATGCCTACAATCCTAGCACTTGGGTAGCAGAGGCAAGAAGATTGTAACAGGTTCAAGGCTAGCCTGATTTAGACTAGTCAGGGCTATATAGTGAAACCTTGTGTCTAAAAAGAGAGAAAGAGAAGAGGGAGGAAGAGGAAGGCAGGGAGGGGAGCACACTGGAACTACTTGTTCCTTGATTTTCTTTAGAAATATGATTTTCCTTTTTTTCTTAGCAGTGTTCTTTACAATTTACATGTTGAATGATAGATTTTTCTAACCCTTAGAAAGATGTTTTTTAAGTACTTAGTGTTTGTTATGTACTTCCTTAAAATACTGTAAATCAGAATATATTCACATATTTAATGTCACTATTGGTTCCTTTTTTGTTGTTCAGTAAATTTGAGCCAGCTTCAAAGTCCACAGATGGTAGTCACTGTAACATCCCTCCACCATCAGTGCATTTGGTGTTGGGTTGCGAATGCATTCTAACCATTTGATCAAAGTCAGGCTTTGAATAAGTCAGGTGTGTGAATGACAGGTATGTCTGGATTTGGTCTTGAGAGATTTGGGGATGTGGAAAGCATAAGAAGCACTCCCCCTCCCTTCTGTAATGTACTGTGGTCTGTAATAGGTTGAGTTGTAACATTCATTAAACCATTCCTCACATTCCCTGTTTTTAAAGCTTATCAGGATGAGTTTGATTTAGTTATTTGGAACCAAAAAGGCAGTTCGTGGAGCTGGGTTCGGAGCTTTGTAGCTGTAATAGATCAGAGATCAGACTTGGCTCCCAGTGGGATTATTCCTTGGGCTTTATTTGCCTGGAAGTATACACAGGAGCCAAGTGGTATGTATGGAAAGCTTTGCTGGAATGCAAATTGGACACATTTTGTTGGGACCTGTAGGGGATTTTCACTGCTTCATAATTTTTCAAAGGTTTGTTATACAGCAGACAGCTACTGCCTCTTCTTTAAATCTGTAAATCCCCCTCTTTTTCCTGTTCTAAAGGTCAGATTTTTTTTGACAACTGTGTGCAGGAACAAGATTTGCTAAATCCCTTCATTTTTATTCATACAAATATCAGAATTCAGTGAACATCAGTTATACAGCATTTAGAGGTAAGGAAAACTCAGGGAGAATCTTGTGAATCTCAACTTAGTGTCAGGCATATGTCTCTGGGGATAAATTTGCTGCCTCAACTTTAACCCATAACTGATCTGATAAGAGACGAACTTCTCAATGTGGCTTCCTTGTTTGCAAAACCTATCTTTAATTAATCCCATGTCTGGAGAGGGAGAAGATAGGTAATCTAATTAGCAAGAGGATATTGTTTTGGGCTTTTCTCATGGAGTCTCTTTGACTCTGGCAGTGCTTAGATTAGTATTGGGAAAAATAGGTAGTTCCTTCCAATGAAGCCATCTTTATTCTTACTTAACGTTTAGTGATACCTTAGGCATTGCTCATTTTTAGTTTGAAGATGATTATTTCTTATTCCATTTATTTGTGTGTGTGTGTGTGTGCGCGCGTGCGCGTGCGCGTGTGCGTGTGCGTGTGCGTGTGTGTGTGTGTGTGTTTATAACAGTGCATGCATGGAGGTCAAAGGATGACTTGTGAGCTACCGTTTTCTCTTTCCATTTGGGTCCCAAGAGTTGAACTCAGGTTGTCAGGATTGGAGGCAGGCACTTACCTGCTGAGCATCCCCCCAGTCCCCATGATTCTTTCTTACCTAATAGTTCATCAAATAGTCATATTATCATACAGTATAGTTTTATATCACACTTTAGTTTGATATTATATTGTCTATTGCTGTATAGCAAATTACCCAAAACTATTGAAGCTTTAAAAAAATTTTTTTCAGAAAATTTCTGGGAGTCGGGGATTTGGGGGCTACTTTGTTAGTAGGTAGGTTCTTTTAAGATACCAGTGGGGTAGACAGCCATTTGAAGGCAGAACTCAACTGGAAGGCTTGTTTCTAAGCTCACCATGCCCATTTGCCAGAGGGGCCTCAGTTCTTCATAGTGTATGCTTCTGAGGACTGCTAACCACCTAGAAGCTGGCTTGCTCCTAGGTATATAATCTAGGAGCCACAGAGTGAAAACAGAAACTTAAAAACAATATGTATGTGTTTTTGTCACTGGAAGTCAAACCTCGAGCTTCACGTTTCCATGCTAAGCACATGCTTTGTCAGTGATCTATATCTCCTGTCCAGAAGCAATACTTTTTTATTGTTTGATAATTTCATGCATGAATATACTTTGATTAAATGCCCCCCCCATTTTCTCCCTTATTTCCCACTACTTCTCCCTCCCAACTCTATGTTCTCTTTTTGTTTGTTTTTGACACAGGGTCTTACAATGTAGTCCTGGATAACCTGGAACTTAACAGAGATACACCTGCCTTTGCCTCCCATATGCTGGGATTAAAGGCCTATGCCACTATACCTGGTCTGTGTGCTCTTAAAAAAAGACTTATTTATTTTATTTTTATTTTATGTGTCTCCATGTATGCCTGAGTGTATGTGTTTACATGTGTACAGTTGACTTCAGAGTCTTGGAAGAAATCGTTGGATCCCCTGGAACTGGAGTTAATGGGTGGATGTGAGCCACCTGATGTCAATGCTGGGAACTTGGGCTCTGGAAGAGTAGCAATTGCTCCTAGTTGATGAGCCATTTCTCCAACCCATGGGCTCTTAAAACAAAACAAAACAAACAAACAAACAAAAAAAACAAAACATTGAGTCCAGTTAGTGCTGCTGTGGGTGTAAGGCTATCTTCTGGAGCATGGGTAGCATTTCCAGGGCCACATTCCTAAAGAGAACCAGCTGTCTCCCAGCAGCTGTCAATGGCCAATAGCTCCTTATCTAGGAGTGGGGCTTTGTCCTTCCCTCACCCGTGCTAGGATATTGGTACATACATACAGTCTAAACTGCTATTATTTCAAGTGTCAGGAAAAGTTTCACTACTTCTGGTTCATGTAACTCCCTCCCCCTCTTTAAAGATCCTGAAGCCTTGTAGGAGGAAGTCAGATTTTTTTTCCTTTAAAAAGTACTTTTGGGGGCTGGAGAGATACCTCAGTGGTTAAGAGCACTGACTGTTCTTCCAGAGGTTCTGAGTTCAATATCCAGCGACCACGTGATGGCTCACAACCATCTATAACAGGATCTGATGCCCAATTCTGGCGTGTCTGAAGAGATTGACTCATATATATAAAATAAATAAATCTTTGAAAAAAATTTAAAAAAATTTTTTTTTTGTTTCAGGCACATGCTTTTAATCCCTGCGCTTAGGAGGGAGAGGCTGAGAGAACTCTTAAGTTCAAGGCCAGCCTGATCTACAGAAGTTCCAGGACAGCCAGGGATACACAGATAAAGCCTGTCTTGAATCCTTCTCCCCATAGTGTGTGTGTGTGTGTGTGTGTGTGTGTGTGTGTTTATATTTACTCATTTTATGTGTATTAATGTTTTGCATACGTGTATGTCTTTGTACCACATGTGTGCCTGGTGCCTGTGGAGGTCAGAAGAGGGAATAAGATTCTCTGGAACTAGAGTTACAGATGATTACGAGTCTCCATGTTGGTGCTGGGAATTGAATCACATCCTTGCAAGAGCAACAAGGTTTTGTTTTTTTTTATTGAAAAGGGAAATAAAAATATTTTATGATAAAATTAAAAATTTACATGGAAAATATTTCAGATAAAATAGAAGAAATACATAGAAAAACATGTTAAAATTGACAATTTTCATGGAAAATTAAAGAGTAAAGTGGTACACATAAAAACATTGCTAAATTAATTGAAATATGAAATAGAAACATTTTATGACAGAATTGAAGATTTACGTGAAAAATATTTATGTTAAAATTGTAGAAAATGTAGAAAAACATGTTAAAATTGAAGATTATCATCAAAAATTTTATATAGATATAATAATGGTATTATACATAAAAGTATTCCTAAGTTGATTGAAAGTGGAATTATAAACATTTTCTGATAAACTTGAAGATTTACATGGAAAATATTGGAAAGAACAGGAATTCAAGGCCCTTACCTAAACAATGTAAAAGCAATCTACTGCAGACCAGTAGCCAACATCAAAGTAAACGGAGAGAAACTTGAAGCAATCCCACTAAAATCAGGGACTAGACAAGGCTGCCCCCTCTCACCATATCTCTTCATTATAGTACTTGAGGTACTAGCTAGAGCAATTCGACAACATAAGGAAGTCAAAGGGATACAAATTGGAAAGAAAGAAGTCAAACTATCACTATTCGCAGATGATATGATAGTATACTTAAGTGACCCAGAGAACTCCTACAGCTGATTAACAACTTCAGCAAAGTGGCCAGTTATAAAATCAACTCAAGCAAATCAGTAGCCTTCCTATACGCAAAGGATAAGCAGGTCAAGAAAGAAATATGACAAAAACTTCAGGTCTTTGAAGAAGGAAATTGAAGAAGACCTCAGAAAATGGAAAAATCTTCCATGCTTGTGGGTTGGCAGGATTAATATAGTTAAAATGACAATCTTGCCAAAAGCAATATACAGATTCAACGCAATCCCCATCAAAATCCCAACTCAATTCTTCATAGAGTTAGAAAGAGCAATTCTCAAATTCATCTGGAATAACAAAAAACCCAGGATAGCTAAAACTATCATCAACAGTAAACGAACTTCTGGGGGAATCAATATCCCGGACCTCAAGCAATACTACAGAGCAGTAGTGTTAAAAACTGCATGGTAGCCGGGTGGTGGTAGCGCACGCCTTTAATCCCAGCACTTGGGAGGCAGAGGCAGGCGGATCTCTGAGTTCGAGGCCGGCCTGGTCTACAGAGTGAGTTCCAGGACAGCCAGGGCTATATAGAGAAACCCTGTCTCGAAAAAACCAAAAAAAACCCCAAAAAACAAAAAACAAAACAAAAACAAAAACAAAAACAACAACAACAAACTGCATGGTATTGGTACAGTGACAGGGAAGTGGATCAATGGAATAGGATTGAAGACCCAGAATTGAACCCACACATCTATGGCCAATTGATCTTCGACAAAGGAGATGAAAACATCCAGTGGAAAAAAGATAGCCTTTTCAACAAATGGTGCTAGCTCAACTGGAGGTCAACATTTAGAAGAATGAGAATTGATCCACTCTTATCTCCCTGCACTAAGCTCAACTCCAAGTGGATCAAGGACCTCCACATAAAACCAGACACACTAAAACTAATAGAAAAGAAACTGGGGAAGACCCTTGAGGACATGGGCTCAGGGGGAAAATTCCTGAACAGAACACCAATTGCTTATGCTCTAAGATCAAGAATAGACAAATGGGACCTCCTACAATTACAAAGTTTCTGTAAGGCAAAAGACACTGTCAAAAGGACAAATTGGCAACCAACAAATTGGGAAAATATCTTCACTAACCCCACATCCGACAGAGGGCTAATATCCAATGTATACAAAGAACTCAAGAAGTTAGACCCCAGAAAACCAAATAACCCTATCCAAAAATGGGGTACAGAGCTAAACAAAGACTTTTCACCTGAAGAAATCCGGATGGCTGAGAAACACCTTAAAAAATGTTCAACAACATTTTCATTAGAGAAATGCAAATCAAAACAACCCTGAGATTTCACCTCACAACAGTCAGAATGGCTAAGATTAAAAACTCAGGAGACATCAGGTGTTGGGGAGGATGTGGAGAAAGAGGAACACTCCTCCACTGCTGGTGGGACTGCAAGCTGGTACAACCACTCTGGAAATCAGTCTGGCGGTTCCTCAGAAAACTGGACATGATACTTCCGGAGGGCCCAGCCATACCACTCCTGGGAATATACCCAGAAGATTCCCCAGCATGCAATAAGGATACATGCTCCACTATATTCATAGCAGCCTTATTTATAATAGCCAGAAGCTGGAAAGAACCCAGATGTCCCTCAACGGAGGAATGGATACAAAAAATGTGGTATATATACACAATGGAATACTATTCAGCCATTAGAAACAATGAATTCATGAAATGGATTTCTTAGAGAAATGGATGGAGCTGGAGAACGTCATACTAAGTGAGGTAACCCAGTCTCAAAAGAATACCCATGGTATGTACTCACTGATAAGTGGATATTAGCCTAGAATCTTGGGACACCAAAGACACAATTCACATACCAAATGATGTCCGACAAGAAGAAAGGAGTGGACACTGGTGCTGGAAAGGATCAAAGCATCAGTGTAGGGGAATACCAGAACAGGGAAGTGGGAAGGGTTAGATGAGGGAGTACGGGGAGGGAAAAAGGCATGTGGGACCTTTGGGGAGCGGGGAACCAGAAAAAAGGAAATGAAATATAAATATAGAATATATCCAATAAAAAATTGAAGAAATATATAGAAAAACATGTTAAAATTAAAGATTATCATGGAAATTATACAGATAAAATGATAGTCATAAAGATAATTCTAAGTTGATTGAAGGTAGAATTATAAACTTTCAGATAAAATTGAAGATTTACATGGAAAATATTTCTGGTAAAATTCAAGCAATATATAACAAACCTGTTAAAATTGACTATTTCATGGAAAAATTTACATATAATATGGTAGACATAAAAACTCTTTCTAAATTAATTGAAGGTAGAATTAGAAACATTTGTGATAAAATCAAAGATTTACATTGAAAACATTTCTGATAAAATAGAGGAAATATATAGAAAGACATTAAAATTGAAGATTATCATGAAAAATAATGCAGATAAAATGGTAGACATAAAAACATTACTAAATTAGTTAAAAGGGGAATTACAAACATTTTCTGATAAAATTGAAGATTTAATGAGAAATATTTCTGTTAGTCTATGTCTTTTTTATTGGGAAGTTGAGTCCATTGTTGTTAAGAGATATTAAAGAATAATTGTTTCTTCCTATTATTTTTGATGTTTTTATGTTTGTGTGGGTATCTTCTTTTGGGTTTGTTGGAAGATTACTTTCTTGCTTTCTCTAGGGTGTAGTTTCCCTTCTTGTGTTGGCATTTTCCATCTATTATCCTTTGTAGGACTGGATTTATGGACACATATTGTGTAAATTTTTTTTTTATCATAGAATATCTTGGTTTCTCCATCTATGATGATTGAGAGTTTTGCTGGGTATAGTAGCCTGGGTTGGCATTTGTGTTCTCTTAGGGTTTGTATGAAGCCTGCCCAGGATCTTCTAGCTTTCATCGTGTATGGTGAGAAGTCTGGTGTAATTCTGATAGATCTGCCTTTATAAGTTACTTGCCCTTTTCCCCTTACTGCTTCTAATATTCTTTCTTTGTTCAGTGGATTTGGTGTTTTGATTATTATGTGCTGGGAGGAGGTTCAGTTCTGGTCCAGGCTGTTTGGAGTCCTGAAGGCTTCTTTCTTGTATGTTCATGGGTATCTCTTTCTCTAGGTTAGGGAAGTTTTCTTCTATAATTTTGTTGAAGATATTCACTGGCCCTTTAAGTTGGAAATCTTTGCTCTCGTCTATACCTAGGTTTGGTCTTCTCATTGTGTCCTGGAATTCCTGGATGTTTTGGGTTACCAACTTTATGCATTTTCTTTGACTGTTGAGTCAATGTTTTCTATGGTATCTTCAAGAGGTTCTTTCTTCTCTCTCTTGTATTCTGTTGTTGATGCTTGTATCTATGACTCCTGAATTCTTTCCAAGGTTTTCTATCTCCAGAGATGACTCACTTTGTGATTTCTTTATTGTTTCTACTTCCATCATGGATGGTTTTGTTCAGTTCCTTTACTTGATTGTGTTTTCCTGTAATTCTTTAAGGGATTTTTGTTTCTTCTTTAAGGGCTTCTGCCTGTTGACCCATGATCTCCTGTATTTCTTTAATGGATTTTTGTGTTTCTTCTTTAAGGGTTTTTACTTGTTGACTGATGTTCTCCTGTATTTCTTTAAGGGAGTTATTTAAGTCTTTCTTGAAGCCTTCTATCAGTATCATGAGATACAATTTTAAATCTGACTCTTGCTTTTCCGGTGTCTTGGGGTATCCTGGACTTGCTGTGGTGGGAGAACTGGGTTCTGATGTTGCCATGTGGCCTTGGTTTCTGTTGGTAGGGTTCTTGGGCTTGCCTTTAGCCATCTGGTTATCTCTGGTGCTAGCTGGTATTGTCTCTGGCTGGAGTTCCTCCTGTGGGTCTGTAAGCCTGTGTCCTTACTGCTCTGAGCTCAGAAGTCAAAGTACTGCTGGGAGATCATTCTCCTGGCTGGCTGTGCACAGAAGGCTGTGGAGTTTCCCAGGCTCCCTGCAATGGCGGCAGGAAGACTTCTGTCCCAGCTGCTCCACTGATCTTATGCCCTGTGTGCTCCTAGCTCTTCCCCTCCAGAGAGAAGGTGGATATCTCACCTCTGAGCTCAGAAGTGAAAGTGCTGCTGGGAGATCACTCTCTCCTGGGGGGCTGTGCACAGAAGGCTGTGGAGTCTCCTGGCTCCCTGGTGCCAATGGCAGCAGGAAGGCCAGCAACAAGTTTTCTTAAACACTGAACCATTTATCCAGTCCCCATTCTTTCTTTTTATATTCAACTTAAAAAGTAACATATCTTCCTTTCTGCCTTATTTTTGTTCACATAGACTAACTGACCCTGATATGTCTGAGAATGGATTTCACAGAATCATTAGAAATCATATTGGAGGCTGATTTCACAGTTAGATAAATGGAAAATTATATGTTTACTAGGATTTAAAAATTGGTATATTTTTGTGGATCATTTATTTATTTAGTGTGTGTATATGTTTGTGTGTGTGTGTGTGTGTGTGTGTGTGTGTGTATGTGTTGCCCCTGGAATTGAATCTGGGGGCTCATTTTTGCCTGGTAGGCACTATACACGTTGTGCTTCTCCGTCAGCCTGCTGTGGGTGGTTTGGTTACAGAGGTAACAGGTTGGTTACAGAGAGGTACCCATGCATCACCTAGTTTATTGAAGTGGAGAAATAACAGGTCATGGATGAGTCTTTTGCTCAGAGTGCTCATGGTAGCAGTGAGTGTGAAGACTAGGCAATCCAAGATGTAAGGAGGGTAGATGAGGACAAGGCTGACACCAGACCTATAAATACCTTAAGGTCTCATTTAGTGCTTTGAAATAGTAATTAGGTCATTTTTATTGTCTTCTCCAAGTTATTTATTGGTTGGCTCTGAAGACAAGGCTTTAGAACTTTTGGAGAAAATGCTACTGTTGGTGACTCACAGATACTGACTGGATAGAGGGCTGGGATGTAGCTCAGGTAGTAGAGTGCTTTCCCAGTGTGCACAAGGCCATGCACCTCACAGACCACTATGCTTTAATCCCAGCACTGAGACGCTGGAGGTGGAGGAGACAAGAGGTTAGGAGTTCAAGGTCATTTTCTGCTATATAGCAAAATCAGAGTCCGCTTGGGAGCCCCCCATCCATACGCTCCCCCTCCCCCATCTAAAAAGTGCAGATTCTGGTCAGCTTTCTCTCTCTCTCTCTCTCTCTCTCTCTCTCTCTCTCTCTCTCTCTCTCTCTCTCTCTTGTTTGTTTTATATTTGTTTATTGAGAATAGGTTTTATTGTGTAGTCAGACTAGCCTGTAACTCAGCTGGCCACAGCTCCCCAAGTGCTAGGATTACAGGCTTGCACTCCCAAGCAGAGCTCTGTTCTGCCGGTTACAGACCTTAAACAGTTCTGTTATGGTGAGTTGACGAGGCGTAAATGCTGAGGTTTTGGACTTAGCTGGAGATAATATCCAGCTTTCTAAGCAAGAAGTAGAATTCTAAGCAGTGAAAGGACCTTTGTGATGGCCCTTTACTGATAGACTGGCTGACCACGTGACAGGGGAGCTGGTGATTGTTGTTCTCCTCACCATACAGCACCATTAGACCACCTGTCACACTCAGACTCCTAGATTGCTTTCTTTAAAATGAATACAAAATTTTATATGTGTCTGTCTCATGGGTGCACATGGGTGTAGGAGCTATCAGAGTCCAGAAGGGTCATTAGCTCACTCTGGAGCTAGGGTTAGTTGCAGGTGGTTGGAGTCACTGGACATGGGTACTTGGGACTGAACCTGAGTCTTCTGCAAAAGGTCTAAACTGCTGATCCAACTCTCCAGCCTTTCCTCCTAGTTTGTTTTTTTTTTTTTTTTTTCTAAACGAGGTCCTAGTTTCTAAGTGGGTGGGTGTGGGTAGGGATAAGGTTCTTCTTGTTTTCTTCTCTAAATAAGAAAATTGGACCAAATTACTTCTAAAGTCCCTAAAGCTGTAAGATTCTTAAGCCCAGTTTTCCTTTCTTATACAACTTTTGAAATATTTTAAGAGGATTCTATTCCATATAAATATCATTGTGGTATACTTATAATTAAATTTTTGCTGTTGAAATATTAGAGTATAATTTAAAGGAGAAAATATGTACAGTATGTGCTTCTCTGCATTTGGAGGCAGCCGAAAACCCACAGTGTCCTTCTGTATTTCTCTTGTGTGTTGAGCATCCTGAATCAAGAAATCCAAAATAAAAAATGCTGTGAAATCTAAAAATGTTTGAGCAATGACACGCTTGATATAAAAAAGTATCTACCTCACTTCATGTGATAGGTTGCAGTAAAAATATATGAAGTATTATAAATGTTGTATAAAATTAGCTGCAGCATATAACATATATATACATACATATATATATTATACATTATACATTATACATTATACATTATACATTATACATTATATATTATATATTATATATTATATATTATATATTATATATTGGAACACAACTGAATTTTGTGTTTAGACTTGTGTCCCATCCCCAAGGTATCTTACTATGTCAATAAAAGTATTCCAAAATCTGGAAAAAAAATTGAAAGATTTCTAGTCTCAAATATTTTGAATAAAAGGTATTCAGTATGTAATAATGTTTCAAATATGGTCTCAGTTATTTTCAAAAAACTAATGTATTGCTATTAAAAAGAAGTAAATATATACCAAATAGGATAGCTGATTTTCAGTTTGTGCTTCTTTATTCTGTTCTGGTTAGTTTGACCTATAGAAGAAGAATAAGGAGGACCATGGTTTGAGCAAGATTACATAGTTCCTTAGCTGAGAAAGCTAGAATTTAGGTCTACCAATTCTTTGTCAATTGATGCTTCTGAGAAAATTGTTGATCTGACTCAAATGAGAAAATGGGGTTTTGGAGGCTGGAGAGAGAACTCAGAGTTAAGAGCACTTGCTCTTCCATACCATCCCCAGCACCCACATTGGTGTCTAACTATCATTGGCAACTCCAGTTCCTGAGAATTTGACACTTTTTTCTGGTCTCCATGCTACCCAGCATACACATGGTATACCTAGATATATATAAATAAAACAGTTACACACATAAAATAAAATTGGTTTTTGTTTTGTAAGAAAATGAGGTGTGGCAGTTTTTTCCCCCTTAATTAGGTATTTTAAACTTTGTTGTTTGTTTGTTGGTTCTAGGGATCAAACCCAGGGTCTAGGGCACGTAATACTCATGCTGTGAACCCTTAATACTGTTCCCCATGTTGTGGTGACCTTGAACTATAAGGACACTACAAGAAAACCCACAAAATCAACTAACCTGATCTCATAGAGGCTCCATGAGACTGAACCAGATACCAGGGACCCTGCATGGTCTGACCTAGGCCCTCTGTGTGTACGCTATGCTTGGGTATCTTGGTCTTCTTGTGGACTCTCCAACAGTGGGAGCAGGGGCTGTCCCTGACTTTTATTTATAATTTTTATTAGATATATTCTTATTTACATTTCAAATGTCCCCTTTCCTGGTTCCCCTCTCCCCAAAAAATCCCATAAGCCATCTCCCCTTCCCCAATCAGCCCTCCCCTGCTTCCCTGTCCTGATATTCCTCTACACTATGGCCTCAAGTCTTTCCAGGACCAAGGGCCTTTCCTCCCTTTGGTGTCTAACAAGACCATCCTCTGCTGCCGATGTGTCTGGAGCCATGGGTAACTCCATGTGTACTCTTTGGTTGATGGTTTTGTCCCTGGGAGCTCTGGGAGTACTGGGTGACTCATATTGTTCCTCCTATGGTGCTGCAAACCCCTTCAGGTCCTTGGGTCCTTTCTCTAGCTCCTCCATTGGGGACCCTGTGCTCAGTTCAACGGCTGGCTGAGAGTGTCCCCCTCTATTTCTCATGCATTAGTAGAGCCTCTCAGGAGACAGCTATATCCGGCTCCAGTCAGCAAGCACTTGTGGGCATTGATAATAGTGTCTCGGTTTTGTAACTGTATATGGGATGGATCCCTGGGTGTCTCTGACTCTTTGCCTGCTTTTGGGACCCTTTTCCTCCTACTGGGTTGCCTTGTCCAGCCTTAATATGAGGGGAGCTGCCTAGTCTTATTGCACCTTTATATGCCATGTTTGGCTGATATCCCTAGGAGGCCTTCCCTTTGCTGAGGGGAGAGGAGGAGGAATGGATAAGGAGAGAGTGTCTAGGAGTGGAGGACAAGGGGAAACTGTGCTTGGGATGTAATATATGAGAGAAGAATAAATAAGAAAAAATAAATTTTGCTACTTTATAACTGTAATTTTGCAATTGTTATGAATCATAACGTAAATATCTGTGGTTTGTGATGGCCTTAGGCATGACCCCTGTGAAAGAGTCATTCAATACCAAAGGGGATTGAGATTAAGAATCACTGCTCTCACGCCTTTAATCCCAGCACTTGGGAGGCAGAGGCAGGCAGGTTTCTGAGTTCGAGGCCAGCCTGGTCTACAGAGTGAGTTCTAGGATAGCCAGGACTACACAGAGAAACCCTGTCTTGAAAAACCAAAATAAATAAAATAAATAACTAAATAATCACTGCTCTTCACTCTTGAGTCCTGAGATTACAGGTGAATGCCCTTATGCCTTATTTATGTGGTGCTGCGGTCAGACACAGGGCGTTGAGTAGACTAAGAATGTACAGAACGAACTGAGTATATCCTCAGCTCTCTAATTGCATGTGGACTTCAACTTTTGTTTAAAACTTTCATTCTTTCCTCCAAGTCCAAAGTACTAAACAAACAGCATAATTTATAGACTTGCCAGCTGTGCAGAATGGTTGCTTGTGTGTGTGTGTGTGTGTGTGTGTGTGTGTCTGTGTGTCTGTGTTGTTCTTATGGTTCTGCTTGTGCATATGTGTGCATGTGTATGTATATATATATGTATAGGCTGTAGGCAGATATCAAGTGCCAGCCTCAATTTTATCTATCTGACCAGGCTGACCTCAACTTCAACGGAGATCTCCCTGTTTCTGCTTCCCGAGTCCTGGGATTAAGGATGTGTGCCACTATACTGGCCCCCATTTCGTTTGTTTGTTTGTTTTAAGATTTCACAAAATTGAGTATGTGTATTTATGCTTATATTGGTCTGTGTATGTGAGTGCAAGGGTCCATGGAGGAAAGAGGGTGTTGACTCCCTTGGAGCTAGAGTTACAGGCAATTGCCAGCCACCTGGTATGGATGTTGGGAACTGAACTTAGGTCCTCTGCAAGCAGTATGTATTCTTACCAGCTGAGTCATCTCTCCAGCTCTTTGTCACTTTATTTTTTGAACCAGGGTTTCTCACTGAACTTGGAAGCTCATTGACTGGGCTAGACTGGCTAGCCAAGTGAACTCCAGGCTCCTGCCTGTGTTTAACCAACACTGGGGTCAGAAACATGTATCACTGCACCTATTCTTTATATTAGTACTGGGGGCCCCCACGTTCTCAACTTGCATGGCGAGCATGCTATCAACTGGGCCATCCTTGCTCCCATGACAAACCCTTTGTAAGGTGCTTTGCTATAAAGCTATGGCTAGATTTTGCTTCCAGAGCAAGTTGGAAAATCAGGATTTAAGTAGTATCATTTTATATATTTTATTTGCAGCCTTAGTTTAAAAGTTGGTTTTGTATTTCTGTGACAAAGTACTTCAAAGAAGCTAGAAAAGGAGGAATATTCATCTTGACTCATAATTTCAAAGATTTCAAATCATGGTCATTTGACTTTTGTATTTCTGAGCCTGTACTAAGGCAAAGCATCATAGCGGAGAGAGTTTGGTAGAGCAGAACTGTTTGTCTTGTGGCAGCTAGTAAGCAGAGAAAATGAGGAGGAACCTGTGGACAAGGCGCTTCCCAGTAACTTACTTCCTTTTACTAGGTCCCACCTCCTGACAGGCCATGTAGCTATGAACCCATTAGTGGACAAATCCATTTGGTCAGGTTCACTCCCCTATGGTTCACTCTCATTAACACCTGCAGCTGAGGACAAAGTCTTCGTTATATATGAGGGTTTGAGAAATAACAGAGCCAATCTGTAACACCTACTAAACTAGGCCTGGCTATCATAGAGCTAGTTCTGTACTGACATAGGTTCACAGAGTAAATATCATTTGAAACAAGATTTATAGGAAGCACCGGAAGAAAGTAGCTTGAGTCCTGAGGATAGATTTGAATAGTCTTTCTACAATACCAGTCTCTTCCTTTTTTAACCTCCCTTTCTTCCTCCTAAATATTCATATATTTTCCTGTTTAGATCAAAAGAATGTCAACGAGAAAGAAATGACCTTTTAAAATTCCTTTGTGTGGAGAATTTGAAGCTATTTTGGAACTTGATAACTTTTGGAACCATACTCTGTTTCCCTAAAGAAACTCCTAATTTTTTTTAAGCCTGATAGTGGTAGTACATGACCAACACTTAGGAGACAGAGACAGGTAGATCTCTGATTTGAGGCTAGTCTGGTCTACAGATCAAGTTCCAGGACAGCCAGAGAGCTACACAGAGAAACCCTGTCTCAAAAACAAAACAAATGAAAAAGAATCCTCAATTTTTTGTTTTGGTTTCTGAAATGAGGTCTTGCTTTGTAAGCCCAGCTTTCCTGAAATTCACTCTGTGGTACAGGTTGGCCTGGAACTCACCCTACTGGTTCAGCCTCTAGAGTTGTGTAGTTATAGGCATATGCCAATATCTGGCTGTAAGAACACCAACATTTTGTAAACAAATTACTCAAAAAACCCTACTAAAGTTCATATTGTATATATTAATATTTATATGTAATATAAATATATAATTTTAATATATTTTCCCTCTAGGTATCTAAATTGTTGGAACAAATGCTGTCTTAAATTGAGTTGAATAGGGCTGAAGAGATGGTTCAGCAGCTATGAACATTTGTTTCTCTTCTAGAAGACATGAGTTTGCCAGGCGGTGGTGGCACAAGCCTTTAATCCCAGCACTTGGGAGGCAGAGGCAGTCAAATTTCTGAGTTTGAGGCCAGTCTGGTCTACAGAGTGAGTTCCAGGACAGCCAGAGCTACACAGAGAAACCCTGTCTCAGGAAAAAAAAAAAAAAAGATTAGAAGACATGAGTTTGATTCCCAGCACCACCCACATTGGCTAGCACAGGGTCAGAAACACAAAAGCCAAGTGATTGTGTCATCCAGTTCCAGGGTATCTGATACCCCCATTCTAACCCCCATAGTACCTGCACACATGTAGCATATTGTCACATCAACACAAATTAAAAAAAAAAATGAGTTGGGTACCTGAAATCAAAGAGTTGAAACCAATAGTTTAAAAATATGTTCTAGGGGTTGGAAAGATGGCTCAGTGTTTAAGAGCATTGATTGCTCTTCCAGAGGACCATGGTTTGATTTTCTAGCACTTACATGGTGGCTCACAACCAACTGTAATTCCAATTCCAAAGGATCAGACACCCTCTTCTGGTGTCTGTGTGCATTGTACACATGTTGTGCGCAGATATATATATTCAGGCAAAACACTCATACACAGAAAATAGAATAATAAAATCTTACAATTTTTAAAAATTTAAATATTTCTAGGCTTAGCATAGTAACATATGCCGGCAATCCTGTGATTTAAGAGACAAGGGGTAGGGGATGAGTGCAAGCCCAGTCTGGACTGTACTGGGAGACTGTCTCAAAAATAGAAAGTTAAAGTTTTTATCTAAAATTAACTATGAGTTTATCTCTATTTATTATTTATAGATCCAGCTATACAGGTTGGCATCATGTTGTATAATAGCATCAAATCTCTTTTTAATAAAACGTCTTTTATACTTTTAGCAGGGATCAGGCTATCTAATAACTTAATTAAGTACTGACATATTTTTAGTAGGCACTTCATTTGGCAATGAAGGTAGAAAGTTGAAAGGGGTTAGAACCTTTAGGTCACACACTTAGTAAGTGGCAGAATGGGGACTTTAAGCATGGGCTTTTCACATGCAGTTCCTGCACTTGCCTCCTCCTCTGGAGGGCCTAAGATTACTGTCAGGAGACAAACTAGTCTCAGCCTTATTTTTGGCAAATACAAAACTCTTATTCTATGGTTCCACAAGAGTTCTTGATATTTCAATCAGGACCCTAGGCTGCTCTCTTCTGAGAGCCTTGGAGAATAAGTGCAAACTGGCAGAGCAAGTAAGAGTATCGCTCTGGACTAGAGGCGTCCAGACCTGGTTTTGAATAGCAGTCTCCTCTAGATGACATCCAGCACACTACTTAACCTTCACCTCAGGGCCTCGTCTGTAAAATAGGGGCCATGTGGAATCCAACTTAGCAGCGGCAGGAGAGGACTGGCTGTGTCAAGCTGTCCTCTGACCTCCACATATATGCCCCTACACACAAATAAATTGAATTAAAAAATTAAATATCTAACCAATAAAGAAGTAAATAAAAAAAACAGATTAACTCATATTTAAACAACATTGTGCTGTAAGTCGCAGCAGGTAGTAAACAATATCATTGTCTGTTCACACCTGTCCACAACAGCTTTCCTGACTTCTTGCCTGCATGGATGTAGAAGTGAGACCTAATGTGATTCTTTTTTATGATGGGGTTCTCCATAAACCCTGACATTTGTGTACTAACTCACCTTTAACCTCACAGCCTATATTTCGATATAGGATAAGGATAGGTAAAAGATCATGAATACAAAGGGATGATGAAGGGACTTTTGAGATAATGAAACTGTTCTACAGCTTCATTTTTGTAGTGTTTACATGAAACTGTTTATGTGTTAAAATTAACAGAAAATCTGTTCTACCCTTCAAATCAATTTACTGTGTATTAATTTATAAAGCAAATCAAGCAAGATGTGGTAGTAGAGTCCCAGCTACTCAAGCGGCTAAGATGGGAAGATCTCTTGATCCCAGGAATTTGAGACTAGTCTAGGAAACAATGAGAGCCCATCTCACTAAATAAATAGCTGGATATGGTAGTATTCATCTGTAATTGCGACTCTCAGATGGTTGAGGTAGAAAGAAGAGGAGCTGTTTTATCCTTGGTTACATAATGAGTTCCAAGCCAGCCCATGTTACTTGAGAGCAGGTCTCAAAAAACAAAAAGGCTGGAGATGTAGCTCAGTTGGTAGTTTGCCTTATATGCTTGACGTTCTGGGTTCAATTCTTTTTTTTTTTTCTTTTAAGATTTTATTTATTTATTTATTTTATCTATGTGAGTACACTGTTGCTGTCTTCAGACACACCAGAAGAGGACATTAAATGCTACTACAGATGGCTGTGAGCTACCATGTGTTTGCTAGGAATTGAACTCAAGACCTCTGGAAGAGCAGTCAGTGAGTGTTCTTAACTGCTGAGCCATCTCTTCAACCCCCCGGGTTTAATTCTTAGTAAGACACAAACTAGATATGGAGGTGTTAGCCTGCAATCCTAGCACTTGGAGGCAGACCGGTGATCAGAAGTTTAAAGTCATCCTTAGTTGGCTACATAGAAAGTTTGGGGCTTGCTCTAAAAATTTTTTACAATATAAAAGTAATCAACCTATCCATAAAAATTAGTATATTAAAATAGTGATAAAATTTTTATTTTGTTTTTTTTTTTTTACTTTTTTAGATTTATTATTTTATTTGTATATATGTTTTGACAGTATGTATGTCTGTGTACCATGTGGGTGCCTCGTGCCTGTGGAGGTCAGAAGGTGTTAGATCCCCTGAAATTTACTGGAGTTACAAATGGTTGTGAGCTATCATGTGGGTACTGGGAACCTGGGCCATTTGCAAGAGCGCCAAGTGCTCTGCACCACAGTTGCATCTTCCCAGCCTTTATATTTATTTATTTAAAAAAAAAACATTTTAGATTTATTTGTTTTATAGTTAAATTTTTATAAGATCATTTTATAAAAAATAAAAATAAGGTAATGTAATTAGAATAGTATCACAGTGCTTACCTAGTAGGTAGTATATACTAAGTATTTTTGTTATTTTTGACATTATTAAAAGTATTTTAAATGTAGTGACACTCATTGAAAGGGTGGGGGAATAAAGTTCCATCCCATCCACATGAATATAGTCAGTAAACAGAAAAACGAGTAAACATGAGTCAGGTGGAGTATGTTTTCACATGGCCTGGCAAAGGCTGTGAGGTCTGGAAGGTTACATGTAGCATTTCTATAATGACAGTTGGCTTCTCATTGTTCTTCAACAAAGTAGTAGTTTTGGTCTCAGAAGTTTCAGCTTCTTTCCCTGGCTTCAGATTAGTCTGCAGTCTGGATTGAACAAATTGATTAACGAAGGAGCAGGAAGTGTTTCTCATACTTAGAAGTGTAACTGGCTTTTATAACAGCTCCAGCTCCAAGAGCCATGTCTTTCTGCTAGCCACAGCCTTTGAATTAGATGGGGGCAACAGTAGGCAAACACTACTCAAAGCTGTCTGTCTGTCTGTCTGTCTGTCTGTCTGTCTGTCTCTCTCTCTCTCTCTAAGGTCATAGCGACATTATAGTTATACCTGCAATGAATAAGTAGCTGTAAGGTAAATTTTTAAAATTTTTACTTATTATACTTATTATAGGGGGCTGGAGAGATGGCTCAATGGGTAAGAGCACCAACTGCTCTTCCGAAGGTCATGAGTTCAAATCCCAGCATCCATATGGTAGCTCACAACCATCCGTAAAGAGATTTGATGCCCTCTTCTGGTGTCTGAAGACAGCTACAGTGTACTTATTATATATTATGTCTGTATATGTATGTCTGTATGTGGCCATGAGCACATGGGTACTGAGATCAGAGGTGTTTAAGTCTCCTGGAGTTGGAGTTACAGACAGTTGTTAGCCACTCAGTGTGTGTGGGTGCTGGGAACTGAAATGGATACCCTGCAAGACAAGTACTGACTCTTTTTGTTTTTTAAACACATATTTATTATATGTAAGTACACTGTAGCTGCCTTCAGACACACCAGAAGAGGGCATCAGATCTCTTTATGGATGGTTATGAGCCACCATGTGGGTGCTGAGATTTGAACTCATGACCTTTGGAAGAACAGTCGGTACTCTTACCTGCTGAGCCATCTCTCCAGGCCCCAGTACTTACTCTTAACCATTGAGCCATCTCTCCAATCCCATAAAGTAAAATCTTGACTTATTCATCCAATAGGATGGTTGTCTTGTATAGAAACTGAGATTCTGAATCAAAACAAGCTGAACTAACAGCATGTGAGTTCCAGAATCAAGTAAGCATCTGCTGTACCACATTTTGGGGGATTCCTCATATGCTTTGTCTGGGCATTATTTTTTTTGTTTTTCTTTATAGGTTCTATATATATAATGTTTTCAAGTGTTGTATTTTTATAGGATTTCTGTGTGTGTGAACATGTGTCCCTGTGTCTATGTGTTTCTTGTGCTTTTTTTTCCTTTTTGTTTCATCCTTTTCTAATGTTTTCATTTTATCTTATTTTTAAAAATTATTATTAATTATTAAAATTATTATTAGATAAATGCCTGTTTATATTCTTTTTTGGTTTTTTGAGACAGGGTTTCTCTGTGTAGTCCTGGCTGTCCTGGAACTCACTCTGTAGACCAGGCTGGCCTCGAACTCAGAAATCTGCCTGCCTCTGCCTCTCAAGTGCTAGGATTAAAGGCATGCGCCACCACCGCCCGGCTCTGTTTATATTCTAAAAGAAAGAAAGAGTATGGATTTGGATTCGTGAAGAGTTACTAAGTGAGGATATGGAAAGAGTTGGTAGGGGGACCTTAATCAGAATTTATTATATGAAAAAAAAAAAGAAATGCATACCAAAGAGAATTATGCTAATATGTATCATCTTTTAATGGAAGGAGCTAAATTAAAGACTTTTGAAAATAGTTCTAATGGCTATTGTTCTATTGATTGTGGGGCACAGACCAGTGGGATATTCTGAGGAGGCAGAAGCAGAGGATCACGAGTTTGAGGCTAGCCTGGGCTTCACCTTTAAAAAGGGAACCTGCAAGGTAGCTCGTCAGTTAAAGACACTTTCTGCAAAGGCTGGCAGCTGGAGTTGGATCCTCAGAACCCTCAAGCTGGAAGGAGAAAGCCAATGCCAGAGAACTGTTTTCTCACTTCTACACATGCACTCCACCCACCAATGCAAAAGAAAATAAAATTTCTTGAATGGTTTAGTTGGCTTGTAGGCAAGGTTTAAGATTATCCCCAAATGATGAAATATTTAATGTATCTGAAAAAAATCATAGTATTTCTCTGCTAAGGAAATAAGATCATCAGTAATTCTGCCAGGGAGGAGGCTGAGTCAAGACATACTCTGGAGGCAGAGGTCGGCAGATCTCTGTGAGTTTGATGCCAGCTAGCACAGGCTAAATAGTGAGCCTCCCCCCCCCCCAAAAAAAAAAAACCACAAAAATCAAAAAAACAAACAAACCCAAACCCAAACCCAATCTCAACTAGGTGATCTTTGCTCTCATCCACCCAACAGGACACCCAGCACTGTCTATAGACAATTCGTGTTCAGGCCAGAGAACAACTTACAGGTGCCAGTTCTAACCTTCAATACAATAAAAAAAATTTCTTTCAAAAACTTGATATTTTTAATTTTCACATTTTGATCATTTACCCATTTGAGTTAATTTTGATATCTTTACTGTTGAATTTATAGAATTTTATAAATTTATAGAATTTTATTATTTCTAAATATATCTTAATTTTTTTAAATTTTATCATTTTACGTGTGGAAGTGTTTTACCTGTGTACTATGTATGTGCAGTGTCCTCAAAAGCTAGAGCACAGCTTTGCTCCTCTGGAACTGGAGGTACAGATGGTTGTGAGCTACCATGTGGTGGGTGCTGGGAATCAAACCCAGGTTCTCTAAAAAGCAGTTAGTGCTCTTAACTGCTGCGCTGTCACTCTAGCCCCAGACTGTATCTTGATAACTCTTTATATAGAAAATCCAGGGAAGCCATAAATGGAGGACCGTGCCAGTAATGCCCTTCTCTTGCACATGAATATCTAGTTGCCTCTGGCTCTTTACTGAAATAACTTCTCTTTTCTCCTGACAGTCTTAGTATCTTTGCCAGAGTCAATTGACCATAATGACCCTGGTGTGAAACTGCTTTACTTGTGACATAGTCTCACTGTGTCTCCCAAGCTGGCCTGCAACTTGAAATCTTCCCACCTCAGCTTCTGAAGTGCTGGGATTATAGGAGTGAGGTACCATGCCTGGATGAAAAATGTTATGGTTGTTTCCTTGTTTGTGTGACATGAGGTTTCATACAGTCCATGCTGGCCTCAAACTCTGTTCAGCCAAAGGTGATCTTAAACTCGTGGTCCTCCTGCCTTGACCTTTCAGGTTTGGGATCACCAAAGTGCTGTCATACACCTGGCTTCCTGGCTGGAAAATCTTGATAGCTCTCTACTATTATAGCTCCCTAAAGAATGAATCAGCCAGGCAGTGGTGGCACATGCCTTTAATCCCAGCACTTGGGAGGCAGAGAGAGGCAGGTGGATTTCTGAGTTGGAGGCCAGCCTGATCTACAGAGTTCCAGGGCAGCCAGGGCTTTAAGGTGCCCCTAAGACTCCTCTTAGCATATACTTTGGCAGCTCGCAGGGTGTACGGACCTAGATCCTCAGCTAGTAGGCCATTAGTGAATGCACTATCTATCTCACTGAGCTCTGTATCCAGTGTGTTCTGAATTCTCTCTCTCTCTCTCTCTCTCTCTCTCTCTCTCTCTCTCTCTCTCTGTCTCTCTCTCTCTCTTTACCCCTCCCTCGTTTCCTCCCTCCTTCCCTCTCCTTCCCTCCCCCTCCCTCCCAGTGTACTACTCATCATATATATACATATGATGAGTAGTACACTGTCGTTGTTTTCACACCAGAAGAAGGCAACCATTACATATGGTTGTGAGCCATCATGTAGTTGCTGGGAATTGAACTCAGGACTCTGGAAGAGCAGGCAGTGCTCTTAACCACTGAGCCATCTCTCTAGTTCTCTCTCTCTCTCTCTTTTTTAAGACAGGGGTTTTCTGTATAGTCTTGGCTGTGCTGGGATTTGCTCTGTAGATCAGGTTGATGGTGTTCAACCATTTTCGAAAGTTTGTGTAACTATACCTGAATACTTTCTACTTTTTATGTAATTATTAAATAAGTTTATGAAGTAGGGTTGGGTTTTTTCTTTATGTTACAGATATGGAAATAGAGGCTTAAAAAGTTTTTAATTTCCTATGCTCACACTAGAACTAAGATTTGAATCTAGTTTTTCTGACTTCTAAGTCACTAACTAGATCTCCACTTGAGTATATGATTGAGTTCTTTTTTATTTAATTTAATTTAATTTTTTTACTTATTCACTTTATATTCTACTCATTGTCTTCTCCAACTCATCTCCTCCCAGAGTCCTTCCCCATCCTCCTTTCCCTTGAGTGGGTGGGGGTCCCCTGGGTATGATTGAGTTATAAAAGAAACTATGGGACTGGAGAGATAGATAGCTCACAGGTTAGTAAAGGGCACTGGTTACTCTTATAGAGGACTTAGATTAAATTCTCAGCATCCACATGGTGCTTTATAACTGTCTGTAATTCCAGTCCTAGGGGTTACAATACCCTCTTCTGACCTCCATGGCACCAGCCAAAATGCTCTTATTCATAAAATAAAAAAAATAATTTTTGAAAAAGAAATAAACTAAGTTCAACATAGTGGTACATGACCTTAATCAAAGCACTGGGAGGCAGAAGCAGGTGGATCTTTGAGTTTTAGGCCAGTCTGGTCTATAGGGCAAGTTCCAGGACAGCCAGGGCTACAAAGAGAAATCCTGTCTCAAAAACAAACAAGCAAGCCGGGTGGTGGTGGCGCACGCCTGTAATCCCAGCACTCTGGGAGGCAGAGGCAGGCAGATTTCTGAGTTCGAGGCCAGCCTGGTCTACAGAGTGAGTTCCAGGACAGCCAGAGCTATACAGAAAAACCATGTCTCGAAAAAACCAAATCCAGGGGCTAGAGAGATGGCTCAGCAGTTAAGAGCACTGACTGCTCTTCCAGAGGTCTTGAGTTCAAATCCCAGCACCCACATGGTGGCTCACAACCATCTGTAATGAGATCTGATGCCCTCTTCTGGTGTGTCTGAAGACAGCTACAGTGTACTTACATGTAATAATAATAAAAAAAAACAAATTAAAAAAAACCAAAAAACAAGCAAACAAACAAACAAACAAACTGTAAATATATACAAACAGAGCACCAAGATTTAGGCCAATATATACTTAAGGTTAGAGTCTTAAGCTCTGTTTCAGATTTGACTTTTCCTAGTATATATTCCAACCTAGAAAGAGGTATATTCTGTTTTTTAAATACTTGCTTTACAGCTAATAGCCTCACAATCATAGTCATCATCATATTGGACTTTTGAAGACAAAAATCATAGGATTGCCAAAAGTAAAAATAAAAATTATAGCTTTGTATGGTAACACATCTCTGTAATTGCAGCACTAGGGGGGCTGAAGCAGGATTGCCTGGTTTGATGTATGCCTGTACTACATAATGAATTAAAGGCCAGCCTGGGCTACTGTATCTAAAACCAAGAAACAAAACAAACAAAACTCCCAAATTCTTAACAAAGAAGACCTTGACTACTGCTGGGTGGTGGTAGTGTGGTGCACACCTTCAGTCCCAGCACTCAGAAGCAGAGAAAGCCAAAGTAGCCAGAGCTATATAGAAAAAAACAAAAACACAAAAAGCTGGGCAGGCAGATGGGGTGCATGCCTTTCATCTCTGCACTCTTGAGAAATCCTGTCTCAAACATCTAAAAAAGCAAAAAACACATACATGTCACCTCCCCTCCCCATTCTGACTACTGTGTATGGTTCTAGTTCTAGCTAGAAACTTTGTTTTACCCTGAAATTTTTTTCTTTTACTTTGAAAAAAATTGGTATAGAAGTATATAGCTCAGTGATAAAAGATTTGCCTGGTATATATTGGATTCCTCTGCACCACAACATTTAAAAACCTGAAAAATTTTTCAGAGAATCATAAGTTTTAGAACATTGTAATTCAAGATCATCTTTGTCACATGTTTTAATTTTTAAATTATTTATATGGTGGGAGTAGGGATGGATTGCATAGCAAGGCATGAATGTGAAGGTCACAGTTCTCTCCTTCTACCATGTGGATCCCAGGGATCAAACTCAGGTCAGCAGGCTTGGCAGCAAGCACCTTTATCTGCTGAGCCTTCTCAGCAGCCCAGTTTGTTTTTTTCCCCTAAACTATTGATTGATTAATTGATTGATTAATTGATTGATTGATTGATATGTGTAAGGGTGTTTGCCTGCATGTATGTATATGTACCTGGTGTCCTTGGAAATCAGAAAAGGGTGTTGGATCCTATGAAACTAGTTACAGCCTGTTTCAGTCTGCTATATTAGATGCTGGGAATTGAACTCAGTCCTTTGAGAAAACACCCTAAGCTATCAATCCAGCCCCCTGGGCTTATATTCATGAATTAGATTTAAAGCTGGTCTTGTTTCTTCATTTATAAGTCACTGACCTGCAAACTGGACCACGTGTCTGAAGTGTGGACAGCAGGTAAGTGCTGACATTTTGATGGCCACATCATATTTCAAGGATCTATGAGAAGGCCTATAATGACCCCACAAAACTAGCCAAGAATCTCCTTGCCATGGACAAATGGGAGATGTTACTAAATTTAGCTGACATTAAGCTATAAATTATTTGAAAGGAGGAAATGGATTCTCCTCAGACGCTATGTAGAATTTTCATTTAGCATCAGGCACATGTGCCATAGGTGTTTTTGTCCTAGGGAATGGATTACCATCTCTCTTCTTTTCTTACATATTTTTCTATTATATTGTGAAAATACATATGTACAAAATATAGTAGCTATGTTTTCCCTATATAGTAGAAATATAGAAACTATAGCTACTATATTTTCCCAATATAGTAGAAATACATAGAAATTATGTATAATATATAGAAATTATATAAAAATCTAATATATTTTCCCAATAAAGTTACTATATTATAATACAGTTGCCATAGCTCTATTAGGACCTGTACATTAGTAGTTCCTGTTGATCTTAGGTATCAAAGCCTTACTTACCCAAAGTAATACATCTACTTATGACAAAGTCTGATCTATAATCTCAGTACCTCAGATGTCTTTTTAACATACCTAATGACACTCTTCAGTTAGTGGTTAAAACCCTCTACACTATGAATACAACCTGCATTCTTACTCTTCTCTTCCACTGGTTTGCTATCTTTTACCCATCCTGAGCTGTTTGACACTTATTAAATGTGAATGTATTGGTGTTCCATAAAACACCCAAAATGTCTAGCATATAAAAGATTCAGGTGTCAAACTGCTGTTTGTAAATCAGAATTCAAGCTTCATTTGAATTTGTATCCAGAGTATGCTAGAGAAATATTTGAAATATAGTAGTTTTGAAATTTGAGAGGAATAGAGGAACTGAGAGTATAGCCGAGGGTTAGAGCACTTGTGTAGCATGCAGAGGCCCTGGCTGTGATACCCAAAACTACAAAAAAATGAAAGGAGGGCATGGAAATATTTCTCAGTGGTTGATACTTGACTAGCATGTGAGCTGGACTTCAATTTCCAGCCCAAAGAAGAGAGAGGAGGAGAAGGAGAGAGAGAGGGAGGGAGACAGAGACAGAGACAGAGACAGACAGACAGACAGAGCAGGAGATTGAAGCAGAATTGCAAGTTCCCAGGCAGCCTGGGCTGACCAGAATTGAAGGGCTATATGGTAAGAATCTGTCCTTTAGGGGCTGGAGAGATGGCTCAGCGGTTAAGAGCACTGACTGCTCTTCCAGAGGTCCTGTGTTCAATACCCAGCAACCACATGGTGGCTTACAACCATGGGATCTGATGCCTCTTCTGATGTGTCTGAAGAAAGCTGCAGTATACTGATCATATATATAAAAGAGAGAGAGAGAGAGGAGAGAGAGAGAGAGAGAGAGAGAGAGAGAGAGAGAGAGAGAGAAGAGAGAGAAGAGAGAGAAGAGAGAGAGAGAGAGAGAGAGAATGAATTTGTCCTTTAAAGGAAGGGAGGGAGGGAGAGAAAGAGGAAGTTATAGTGACAGTCGCAAACTTGGTGTTGTATATCAAAACTTTTCCTGGAGAAACCCAACACACATACACCTACTCACTGCAGATTGGGACCCCATGACAGTATGGATATCACCTGCCCTGGCTAGTTTTTTTCTTTTTCTTTTTCTTTTTCTTTTTCTTTTTCTTTTTCTTTTTCTTTTTCTTTTTCTTTTTCTTTTTCTTTTTCTTTTTTTCTTTTTCTTTCTCTCTTTTTCTTTTTTTCTTTCTCTTTCTCTTTCTCTTTCTCTTTTCTTTCTCTCTCTCTCTCTCTCTCTCTCTTTTTTTTTTTTTTTTGAGACAGGGTTTCTCTATGTAGCCCTGGCTGTCCTGGAACTCACTCTGTAGACCAGGCTGGCCTCGAACTCAGAAATCCGCCTGCCTCTGCCTCCCAAGTGCTGGGATTACAGGCGTGCACCACCACCGCCCGGCTCTCTCTCTCTCTCTCTCTCTCTCTCTTTTTATTTTTTTATTTTTTTATTTTTTTTGAGACAGGGTTTTTCTGTGTAGCCCTGGCTGTCCTGGAACTCACTCTGTAGACAAGGCTGGCCTTGAACTCAGAAATCCAGCTTCCTAAGTGCTGGGATTAAAGGCGTGAGCCACCACCGCCAGGCTTGCCCTGGCTAGTTTTATGTCAATTTGACACAAACTAGAGTCATCTGAAAGGAGGGAGCTTCGGTCTAGAAGAGGCCTCCATAAGATCTGGCTGTAGGGCATTTCTTAATTAGTGATTGATGGGGGGAGGGGTCCAATCCATTGTGGGTGATACCGTTGTGGGCTGGTGGTCCTGTTCTTCTAAGAAAGCAGTCTGAGCAAGCCATGATGAGCAAGCCAGTAAGCAGCACTTCTCCATGGCCTCTGTCTGCATCATCTACTGCCTCCAAGTTCCTGCCCTGTTTGAGTTTCTGTCCTGACTTCCTTTGTTAATGGACTACTATGTGGAGGTGTAAGCCAAGTAAATCTCCCCAAGTTGCTTTTGGTCGTGGTATTTCATTACAGCAATGGTACCTTAAACTAAGGCACCAGCAATGTTCAATTTAGTGAACCAATGAGTTTTATTGGAGTTACTTATAGGAATATGGGTGAGGGGATACTTATAGGAGAAGAAATGACTCAAAGACAGTTGCATCACAAAGTGCAACCCAGCATGGGTGACAGCTCGCAAACGAGCACACTCCATACCCTGTAGCAGCTCAGCAGGCCGGGGAGTGTTCTTTCCTGGCGCCTCAGTTGGTCCAAGCCTCTTCTGGCACCTCAACTGTTGTTGCTTCTTCGGGGCAGCTGGCCTGGTCTGAGAGTCTTCTTTGGAGCTTGTGCTGCTTAGCTTTTCTTTTTTCCAAGGGACTCTCCACTTTTATTGCTTACTCTGGCAGGGAGTGGCCGAGAGAATTTGGTCAGGTTCCAGGACTTACTGAAGTTTCTTTGAGTAGTTTACTTTCCTTAAGGAGCTTCCTTGCAGGATGCAATGTTTCAGTCTCATAGGAAACTGTTAATAGAAATTGTATATATCCATGTTTTGGGCTAGAGAGATGGCTCAGCTGTTAAAGGCTAGGCGCACAGAAAAGATAAACAGTACTAAGTGATAACAAAATGTGGATTGCCAGCTGAGATGCTCACATTCTGAGGGTGAATTGTAAAGTGGAAAGTAAATTGTAAGTTGGCTACTTCTGTTAAAGATGAACTACAATAGCCGGGCGTGGTGGCACACGCCTTTAATCCCAGCACTCGGGAGGCAGAGGCAGGCGGATTTCTGAGTTCGAGGCCAGCCTGGTCTAAAAAGTGAGTTCCAGGACAGCCAGGGCTATACAGAGAAACCCTGTCTCGAAAAAAACAAAAAAGAAAAAAGAAAAAGAAAAAAAAGATGAACTACAATGCGATGAATTACTGTGAACCAGCAAATTGTGTGTCTAAGAGTATGCCCAAGAATAATTTGTACATACATTCACCAAAAGATGCGTATGAGAATGTTTATAGCAGTGTTCTTCATAAGAGCTTCAAAAAAGTAAATTATCCAAATGTCCATCAGAAATAAAAGAAATAAGATGCAATGAAGTCTTACAGTGGAATACTTCACAGCACTAAGAATTAATATGGATGGCTGGGCGGTGGTGGCACCCACCTTTAATCCCAGCACTTGGGAGGGAGAGGCAAGCTGATCTCTGAGTTCGAGGCCAGCCTGGTCTACAGAGTTAGTTCCAGGACAGCCAGGGCTACACAGAGAAACCCTGTCTCGAAAAAACTATATATATATATGTGTGTGTGTGTGTGTGTATATATATATATATATATATATGTGTGTGTGTGTGTGTGTGTGTGTGTGTGTGTGTGTGTGTGTGTATACACACACACACACATATATATATGTATATGTGTATATATATTATCATATTATAATACACATGAATTTTTCCTGTGTTGTTAAACGTTTCCATTATGGAGTAAAAGAAAACCAAACCAAAAACAAAGTATATGAGACTGTTTATACAGCTTAGGGCTAAGATGTAGCTTAGTGGTCCAAGTCCAAGTCTGTGGGCTGGCCTCTAGCACTAAACAAAGTGAAGAACTGTTTCTACAGTGTAGTCAAAGTGATCCTGGGGTGCTAGAAGTCATCATTGTGGTTTCTTTTAGAGGCTTTTCAAGTAGAAGAAATCATGATTGGGTTTTTGTGGTCTAGTAGCTTAAATCTGAAAAAATTCATTGAGCTTAGGATGTTGCATGCTTCAACTTAAACATGCTGTTAAAGCAATGGCTCAGTGGTAAGAGTACTCACTGCTCTTGCAGAGGACCCGGGTTTGGTTCCAGCATCATGGGACCTGGCAGCTCCTGTCTGATGCCAGTTCCAGAGAATCCAATCCTCTGTAGGCACCTAAACACATAGGAAACACATATATACACTCAGATTAAAATTTCTTTTTGAAGCCGGGCGTGGTGGCGCAAGCCTGTAATACCAGCACTTGGGAGGCAGAGGCAGGTGGATTTCTGAGTTCGAGGCCAGCCTGGTCTACAGAGTGAGTTCCAGGACAGCCAGGGCTACACAGAGAAACCCTGTCTCAAAAAAAAATTTTTCTTTTTGAGAGTTTCTCTGTATAGCCTTAGCTGTCCTGGAATTTGCTCTGTAGACCATGCTGGCCTCAGAAATCCACCTGCGTCTTCCTTCCAAGTGCTTGGATTGCAACCATGTTCTACCACCACCTAGGTGACTAAATTTTTTCAAAAAGCAAAAAACATATACTGATCTTCCAGAAGATCTAAGTTCAATTTCCAGCACCCATGTCAGACAGCTCTTAACTGTAACAATACTGAGCAATAGTGGTGCATGCCTTTAATCCCAGCACTTGGGAGGCAGAGGCGGGAGGATTTCTGAGTTCGAGGCCAGCCTAGTCTACAGAGTGAGTTCCAGGACAGCCAGGGCTATACAGAGAAACCCTGTCTCGAAAAATAAAACAAAACAAAAAATGTAACACCACCTTCTGGCTTCTTCAGACAACTATATTAAGTATGGCATATACGTGCATATACACACACATACACACAAGAATACACAAGCATTCATACACACACATACATTTGTATACACATATATTCACACACATATGCATACACAACCCACAATGCATATACACATATGCATATACATGTATACATGTTCATACATACATATACACATTCACACAAAATAAATCGTGAGAGGAAAATTCTTTCAAAAAAGTATATTCCTTTCCTGATATCCCTCTTAGGAGTTATTTCTTAATTTTCCTTAATTTGTGTTTTCACTGTTCCAAACAAAACAAAACAAAAAGTTAGGGAAGGGCTAAAATTTGGAGATTTTGAGCTCTCCTCCCTCACTAGCTAGAGTACAGCTAGAGTTAAAGGCCATCCTGCTTTATGACAGTGAGTTCTAAGCCAACTGGGGTTCCAGAGTGTACCCCACTGCCTCAGTAAAATACCCCCACTCCCAGCTAATAAATTATTTTAAATTCTAGTTTAGTTAATTTTGTGTTTCTAGGTTATGGGAGAATATTCTATTTTTGGTTCCTGGTTTATATTTGTTTGATTTAGGAGGACTGTGACTAACTGTATTTTACATCCAACTTACAGGTCTCATCTTTTCTGTTGAGCTTAAAGAGTTGTGTTGGATACTGTAGAACAAAAAAGACACCATGTGGATAGTTAGAGGGGTTGGGGGAATTTGTAGCTGATAGAAGTGGTGAACTAGAAAGGTAATATAGTGTATCTGCGTTCTTCATTCAGATGAAATCTACTCCTATTTTTTGATGTCAGAATAAAAAGTGCCAGTGGTTAAAAAGAACCTTGATAAAGTGGAAAAGGGTGTGTTTCATGCATTCTATTCCCCAGAGGTTACATTTTCAAGCTAGCTTCCTAAGATGAAACTGAAGCTGTACAAGTCTGCTTATTTTTCTTAGCCCTCATTTTTGTTGCTTAGATCTTCCTGTTTAATATGATACACTGCATTAGTATTGCCTGTCTGCCATGCCTGTACAGCTGAGATTCCTATTAATCTGGCTTAGGTTTCTCTGGTGGGTCATTTCTATGACTGGCATCCCCCAAATAGAGGTATGCATGCAGATTTGTGTCAGTGGGTAGAGAAGATTTACTGAGGACTAGTAAACCCCTGCAGCAGCATTAGTCTAGAGGATGCTGGAGATTTGGACATAACTATGGGGAGTTACTGTTCAGCTGTGGTCTTTAAACCAAGACTTTTCTAACCCCAAGCCACATTTGCAGTGAGATTGAGGAAGGAGCTGGTTTTCTGTTTATTAGAGGTGACATGGGCAGTGGGGCAGTGGCAAAGAGGCCATGTTGCTCTTGTTAAATATACATCCCTGACAGTTGGATAATAGGTTCCAGGAAGTTCAGTGGAAAATTAAAACAAAGCAACATTTATAGCTGATTGAACTTGAAAAGCCATTTTGGTGTTGAATGGCAAATATGTGGACTTCAGCATTCCTAGAGCCTGATGCATCCTGCTGGATGGCCCTATCTCATGTACATGATGGCCTGAGGACTCAGCAGTGTGCAGGGGACTCTCCAGTGTACAGGGGACTCTCCTTTGGAGGGAGCTTTGGGGGAAAAAAAGCTTTCTTCCAGAAGTCTTCTTTGCATAGAGAGTTATGTAACACAAATTGCCCCCTATCAGGGAATGTCTTTCCTCTGATGAATAGAGGCCTATCTTATTAGAAGGACTGGAATGTCTGGCAAGAGTCAGGGGATCTCTTATGTACTATAAATACTCCTAGTCACCTACTGAGGCTGGAACTTCAAGCAGATTATTGTGGTGTATTCACGTGACTTTAGCATGAACACTTTGATATTGTCCCAACTTGTCCTAAGGGTCAACTCTGCTATGATGAGAAGGCTTTGGATTCACGTGTGAGATAATTGATTTACTTAGTTTAGTATCAGCAGAAAAAGCAGAAGGAGATGGGAAGTGAAGGAAGAGTTACAGGAAATAAGTGAAGAGAGACTTGAGCCTTTTTAACTGTCAAGAAAAGTATTTTGCTTTGCATTTGCATCCATTAAAAGGGAATTGTGATGACTGACCAGTAGTCTATGCATGTTTAAGGGTCTTATTTGGAATAAACTTATTGTGCTCCCAAATTATGATACTGGTTCCATAAATAGAGATAGCTGTTTCAGTTTGACTTCCCTGGCAGATTCACCTCTGTCCATGCAGCTCTGGGCCTGGTATTTGTCCCCAAAATCACAGAGGAAGACAGTCCTTCCAGTGATATGACTTATCTAATGATTTCTCAATCTGCATATTATACTGGCACTTGAATTTGCTTCTCAGCCAGATTACATTCTAAGCTGTGCCATGTCCTGTAGGAATCTCAGGCTTGCTTGGATTTGCTTTGGTAGTCTCTAGATGTGACATTAGGTCAGGGTATGAAGAAACGCTGGTTGGCTCTGTCGTGTCTTACTGATACAGTTCTTCCTAGTGTGTGCTCACTTTGGCAGACCAAGAAAGCAGTTATGAATGTGGATCAAAGAGCCACAGAGCTGGCTTAGCATTCTGTGTCCACTAACAAGGAACTGAGCAGTGAACAACAGAAAGATTTCATAGCTTAAAAGTGCATTCCATGTATGATATAAGTTGGCTTATTTATCCACTTTTATGGAAGGGTTTCTACTGTAAAAACTTTGTGTTCTGAGTACACACAAGTAAATCCATATTGCAGTTAGTACTCTTCATTTCCTGAAATAGGAAAGTGATTTATGAGGTGTGGGCTCTTATGTGAAAGAAAACAGAACTGGTTGCTGTGTGGGCCCATAAAATTCCTGTGCCATCTCAGTGGTGTGGTTTACAAGGAGGAGAAGATGAGCAAGCTGGCTGGCCCTCCCTCCCTCGGGCTCAGCTGCCCCAAATACTCGTGATATTGAAGGTTATTTATGAGCTCTTCTGGACTGGCATTCAGTACTCTCCATCCTGGTAGGTGAAGATTTGCAAGCAGAATGTAGCCCTCATTAATCTTCTTGGTCTTGTTGAGGATTTCTTGCCGACTGGAGCTACTATTGAAGAATGAATTGGCCTTTTCCACTGAACTGCAATGGCTCAGATTACTATTAATCCCTTTAATGCTGTAGTTCATGATATAGTCATTAGGTGACTTGGAACTAATCCTATCCTCCTAACTAGTGTGATTTATTAAATACACATAGAAATCGAGTCTGAATACAGCTAGGCAGAATCAGCAGCAAATAAATACCTCTGTGCATCTGTATTAATGCTGGTTGATTGGGGCACAATTGCAGTCTGACTGGGGAGAAACAAGGCAAAAGGAAGCTGAACTCTCAGAATCAGTAGTATTTACCCATGCATATCCCTTAATTTACATAGCAAAACTGATATAAACTCTTATACAAGAGAGTCAGTATCAGTAACAAGAATTTTTAATTAATTCTGTGGATGTGAAATCAAAAAAGAAAAATCCTAAATAAATACTTGAAAATTTTAAAGACAGGCCTAAAATAAGAAAAAAAAAACCCTTAAACTATATTATTTGAATGATTTCTATGTTGCTGCTGCTGCTGCTGTTCTTTCTCCTCCATCTCTGTCTCTGTCTCTCTGTCTCTGTCTCTCTCTCTGTGTGTGTGTGTGTTGTGTGTGTGTGTGCCTCAAGCTGTCTCTGTAGCCCTGGCTGGCCTCAAACTCATAATTTTCCTGTCTCAGCCTCTTAAGTGCTAGGATTTCAGGTGTGGACCATGACTTTTGGCTTCTTTTACATCTTAAGAGTAATTATTCAAGCCAGAACTCAGTACAGAATGTATTTCCAACATAGGAAGCAAGAAGATGTAACCTTGCTCCTTAATTTAAAACTATTGGTCAAATAAAGATGCCTACAGCCTGAATCTGGGCAGAGGAGAGGTAGGGGCTTGGGATCTGAGGTTAAGACCAGGAGAAGAGAGAGGTGAAGAGAGGAGAAGATATGGGGTAGGTGAATTGTGAGATGTGGCCATGAGGGCTGGCCAGTTGGAGTAAGAGTAACCCAAGTGGAACATGGCAAATTATAACTTGGGGTTATAGAGGGAAATAGGAAAAATAGCTTAGAAAGTAGATATCTGCCCAGCTGTAGTGCATTTATGACTAATTATAAATAAAAAGTTTTTTTTGCCTCTCATTTGAGAACTGAATGATCAAAGGTGGGGTAGAAACTCCAATTAATTTTTACTATAATATTTTGGTGTCTATGGTAGGCACCACATCTAGAAGTTATGCTGGTTACTTCCTCTTAGCCCCATGCTCCCAGAAATAAGACTCAGACTCAGACTATATTTACAAATACCTTGACCATATTGCGAGGCTTTTCTCTTACTTGATTAAAACTTAAATTATCCTAAGTGAGCTAACCCAATCACAAAAGAATACACACGAAATGCAATCACTGATAAGTGGATATTAATGAGTCCAGAAACCCTAAATACTCAAGGCACAATTAGCAAGTCAAATGACTTTCAAGAAGAAAAAAAGGAGAGGACCCTGGGCCTGTAAAGATTGGATCCAGTATTGTAGACCCAGAACAGAGAAATCGTGGGGGGGGGGGGGAAGTGGGGAATAGCATGGGGGGGGGAGAGGAATTATGGGACATATGGTGGGGGGTAACTGGGAAAGGGGAAAGCCTTCGGAATGTAAACAAAGAATATAGAAAATAAAAAAAAATAAAAATAAAAAAAATGAAAAAAAAAAAAACAAACTTAAACTATCCCATTTATTCTAATCTGTTTCTGCCTTGTGACTGATTACCTGTGCTCAAGTACCAGATGTCTGCCTTCCTGGGTAGATCTCCCAAGCCTGGCTGTATTCCAAAATTCTTTCTGCCTCCTGATGTCCCACCTTCTATTCTACCCTTTTCTATAGGCCATGCATTTTTTTTAAATTGCCAGGTGATGCATCCATACAATACATACGATATTCTCTCTCCACACAAGTGTCCATAATTCTAGTTCTAGAAGATCTGAAACCATATTCTGACCTTCTTGAGCACCAGGCACATGCATGGTACACTTAGAGATATCCAGATAAAACACTTATACACATAAAATAATCTTTAAAAAAAATCTCTTGTTTGTTTTTGTTGCTGCTGTTTTGTTTGCCCTGGCTGGTTGGAACTGGCTGTGTAGATCAAGCTAGCCTCACATCAATAATCTGCCTGTCTCTGCCTCTGACTTCTGGAATCAAAGGTATGTGCCACCATAAAAGTAACTATTCAAATGAATTTTCTATAACTTCTAAGTTCTTAGTAGTAGTAGGCCCAGGCCCTGGCCATACTGGGCTTCCCTGGTCTTTCACCTTTTATAGCTTCAAAGCTTGCATTTTTTTTCTTCTTGAAAGGAGCAAGAAAGTAGAACAACCAGTCCTGCTTTATGATAACAATTCTCTCGCTGATATCCCTGCCCAAGCTAGCAGAATCATAATTTCTTTTGTAAATAATTGAGGTTTATCATTTTCCTTTCTCAAACCTCCTTTTCTTCCCCCTCTTTGCTCTTTCAGCAGAGATGGCATTAATATGGAAAACATCTACCTAGCTGGCTTCGTTTAATCAGGCAAGTCTGACATTTGTGAAACCTCTCATTAACATTTTCCCCAAAGAGCACAAAATGGCCTCCTGTCAGTGTACAGCCACCTCAAAGTTTAGGCTGCTTTCCATAGCCATTGGCAGGCAGCTCAGAGACATTCCTTCTTAAAACTCTCATTTCTGGCCAACAGCCACTGGTCACATATGTGGAGACCTTCTGTTCGGGTGCTGCCCTATTCCTTGTAAACATTGCTTTTTACCAGTTTAACCTGAGAATAACAAGGTGTGTATACACACACACACACACACACACACACACACACACATGAAAAAAAATATGATTGTAATCAGGGTATATATTTCTTCAGTATTTCCATGCTTCCTTTTTCAACTAATTCAGAAGCACTTGTTGCTTGCTACTGTGTTCATAGCATCCTGTAGCACACTGTAGCTAGCAAAAGCAAAGCTTTCCTTGTCCCTCCTTGTCCTCCAGGAGCTTATAAACATCAATTAGGTATAAATCAGAATAGACTGTAACATTCCAGACTAAAGCAAGAGCATTATACGGAAATACAAGAAAAAAGAAATTAATTCTGGGAGTTAGAAGTCAAGGCTGGTCCCTTCATTGAAACTGAGAGCATGAGCTGTAGGAAAGCCAGGCTTAGATTCTGAGTCCATCAGTTTTATTACCATGGAAACAAGACCTGGTGTGTTACTTACTTTTTCATTGCTTGACCAAGATACCTAAGAGAAGATCATAGGGGACTGGAGAGATGGCTCAGTGGTTAAGAGCACTGTTTGCTTTCCCAGAGGACCTGAGTCCAATTCCCTGCAACCACATGGTGGCTCACAACTATCTGTAATGGGATTGGATGCCCTCCTCTCGTGTGTCTGAAGACAGCAACAGTGTACTCACATACATAAGATACATTTTTAAAAAAAATTTTTTAAAGGAGAAGATTATAAAGGGAAAAAGGATTTATTTTTGTTGTAAAGATTTCTAGCACTTGTCTTTGACTCCATGGTTAGGTGGAACCTCACAGTAGTGGGGAGACGTGGAGGCGAAAAACTATTCACCTAATAGCTGATAGGGAGCAGAGAAGGGATAAGAGACTGAGAATTAGATAAATTCAAAGACCTGCCTCACTGCTTCCGGCAGCTATGTCCCACCTCCTGGACTTTTCAAAGAAGCACTGTCCTGGGGACCCAGCAGTACACAGGTGAAACTGTGTTTCTCTTTCACATCATTATAAACCTTTGTACCATGAACCAGCAATTAGGGACTAATTTAGAATTGGGGTAATGGCACATTACAGTAACAATAGTATGTCCTCTTTTACCAAAAGGTAGTATTCTTTTTATCTACTTCATCCAATGACAAAGTCCCTTATTTCTGTGTTTTGTTCATTTTTCTTGTTTTATTTTTTTATTTTTCTTGAGGCAGGATCTCATATAGTTCAGTTTTATGGTGAAATTGTCATTTAGCCTAGACTGGACTTGGTGTCCTCTCCCAAGTGCTATACCACTGTACATTACAAGTGCGTACCACTGTAGCCAACTTGTGTGTTTAGATTATACTCTTAAAATTAAATTCAATCCTCTTTTTCCTTCCCTCTGGATTTTTGTTTGTTTTTCAGTTCTTTAACTTTTGACTAAAGACACAAACAGCTTATATGTAGTAATTTTATTTCTTCCTTGTACGTTTTTATCACATTGTTAGTAAGTATAAAAAGTATTAGAAACAGAACCATCAGTTAAGTCATGAGTGAGCCAGAGTTTTGAAACTGTGGGACTGGTGATGTAGCTCAGTGTCGGGCAAATGCTGTGGGCACACAAGTACCAAGCAAAATGCAACACTTCAAAACCATAAGTTTTAGCTGAATATGGAGGCACAACCTTCGCCAGGTATTTGTGATATTGAGACAAGAGAATCACGTGAATGGAGGCCCAGCCTGGGCAACAGTTTTAATAAAACAAGAAGTCTGTACCAGTTAACAAGTGGCAACACTTGGCTTCTCTAATGGGTAAGAAAGCTTAGTCACTCTTAGTCACTGAATTTCAAGGTAGAAGGTCATTTCTAAATGCTGGGAAAGTGACTTAGTCAAGTACTTGATGCCTAAACACTACGATCTGAGTTCAGTCTGGAGCAGCCATATAAAAAGCTGGGCATGCATGGCGCTGTGCACTTGTAATCCTAGTGCTGGGGAGGCACAGACAAGCAAATCCCTGAGACTTTTTGCCCAGGCAGCCTAGCCCTGGTCTGTGAGCCCAGGTCCCAGTGAGAGACTGTCTCAAAAAAAAACATCCCCGATTTTTGTCTATTTCTAATTAAACTTATTCAAGTATATGCATATGTGTTTGTATGTTCGATATGTGTTTGTGCTTGTACATATGAGTGCAGGTAATTACAGAGTCTGGCAGAGGGCATCAGATCTCATGGAACTGGAGTGACAGGCTGTTGTGTGCTATCTGATGTGGGTGCTGGGAATCAAACTCAGGTCCTTTAGAAGAGCAGGAAGCACCTGTAACTGCTGAGCCCCCCCCCCCATATGTATAATTTTGGTGGCTAATTCAAATAACATTTTCTCCACTGTGATTTTATTTATTGTTTACTTTGAGATGATTGCTTCCAGCTAAATTTCTTCTTGCTTTACTATTACTGGCTACCTTCTCCTGTATTTCTATAGTTGTTTTATTATATGCTCAAGACAAAGCTAGCTTTGCTTTTAATAAAGCACTAATTGTTTCAACTATCTATTTCTGTGTAGTAAACGACTCTAAAATTTTGTATCTGAAAACTACAACCATTTTGTCTTGCAATTCTTTAGGCTATCTAGAACTCAATTGAGCAGTGTTTCTAATTGTCTTTCTTGGGTTCTTTTATAGTAAGATATTATGTGTGGTATAGTTTGTATGTTTGGTACCACATGGCTTCTTTTTGATAATACTTCAGTCTTTGGGGCTTTTCCCCTATGGTGTCTTTTTCCTGCAGGGTCAACTTTGTACATGACAATTCATATCTCCAAAATGGAGGAGCAAAAGCCTCAAGGCTTTTTTAGTACATAGGCATGAAAAAAAATCCTGTCGATTCCAAATTCAAGGTCTGCTTCTTGTCAGGTATCATAATGTAGATTAAGCTTTGGAAATTCCCAAAATAGCATTGGTTCATTTGCCTTTTCCTTCTTCCTTGTATTTTTCCTAGGATCTGTGTTGATCCTACCATAGTCTAGATTCCTGTAAGAATCTTTCATCTGGTGAACTGCTAGTACCAAATAGCTATTGTTATAAGCAAAAGTCTGTTTGAAAAAGGTAGCAAAGAAAAACTTTTTGAGTGTATCCATCTTCCCATTTGCTATCCTGGGTGAAGCATAACTCCCATGGACAGAAATACAGAGTTGATGAGAGTAAAATAGCAGGCAAGGAAACAGGTGTAGATGGGCTTTGTTGTGAGTTGTGCCTACTCTCCAGGAAGGCAGCCTCCCCCTCACCTCCCCAGCAGAAGTCTCCCCTTCCTTCATTACAGATCGTCATAAGACTTCCATCCTATCCATCCTATGCTGGTCCACGTAGAAATGAGAGAGTATATACTTCTTCTTTTTTCTACCCTGAGCTTGCTTTCCTTCAGCTTAAGTGTGCACCAAGTGCAGATGTATAGTCTTCCTCCCTTCCTGTCCCTCACTCACTCTGAAGGAAGGCAGCAGCTGAGGGAATGCAGGAAGCATGGAGCAGGAGCCTAGGAGGGGAGGAGTTCTTCTCACTCGCACTGTGGATGTTGCTCAACCAAATGGTGTGAAATTGAGTCAGAGCCACAGCATGTGTTCCAATTTTCCAGGGAATTTCCTTTTCCTAACTCGAGGTTTAACCCTTTCTTTTGTTTAATGTGAAGAGCTACCTAAAAACATGAGTTACATATAAGAAGAAAAAAAAATGCTAAAATTCCACAAGACCTCTCTTTGAGCTCTGGGTCTCCAGCTCATGTGCTTCCAAAGTCAAATAGACGTAGGTTCAAATCCAGTCTCTAGCAAACATGCCTTACAGTTCTTTTGAGAGTTAAATGAGATAATGTATAAAATACCTACCACAGTGTATACTTTGCACATAGTGCATACTTGATACATGTTTGTCTCATCTACAATCTGCCTTCTGGAATTTTTTTCAGATAGTCTTGCTATGTGTTTCCCAGGCTGATGTAGAACTTTCAGTCTTCCACTGCCTCAGCCTCCCAAATGCTGGGAATGTAGCTGTACATCTCACTTGGCTACTTACTACATTTTACAGGGAAATGGTTGTAAGTTCCAAGGTCACATCAGTGCAGGCTGTCAGAGCAGAGCAGTGCAGCTCAGGGGTCAGAGCTCTGACTTATTCATGAGTGCTATGGGTATAAATTAGAGTTTTTCTTTTTTAAAGATGCTTTAACTACATTTACTTATTGTGTGTACAGTTAGGCATGCCTGCTGAGGTGAGAGGAAAGCTTGCTAGGGTTGATTCACCTTACAGGTAGGTCCCACTGAGCCTAAAATGAGGTGGTGCAGGCACACAGGCCTGTAATCCCCAACACTCTAGAGGGAGAGACTGAAGGCTCACAGCTCGGGCTCATGCTAGACCTCAGGTAGCTGGAGGCTTCCTGGGCTACTTTAGACTGACTGTCTCAAACAGCAAAAGATAAGTGTCCAAGGGATTCAAAGCTTTCTTCTGGCCTTCACGGGCACCTGTGTTCATAATACATACAATTAAAAATAAATTTTAAAAAGAAAGAAAATCACTTATTTTCCCAAAAATGTTAAAGGGGCACTGAGGTGGCAGCCCAGTCAGCTATTGAGCCTGTGCTATCAGGATGGTGGGTTGGGAAGCATATTTGTCTCTCTTCTGTCTTCATTCTTATTCCAACTAGGGAGGCTCATCCCAATGCTCCTGATACTTATTAATTAATTGATTAATTAATTAGTTAATTAATTTGTTGTTGGGGAAGGGCAAACCAAAATCTGTGTTAGACAAGTTCTCTACCAACACCTACCCCCCACACACACATGCATGTGCACCCACACCCACAGACACACACACACACACACACACACACACACAAACGCATACCATTCTTTTTGGGTTTTGTAGGTGTAGTTAACATACAATGAAATGAAAAAATTCAGTATTCAGTTAATAAGTTTTGGCAGTGTATAAGCCATATAACTACTGTTTAATAATTTTAAGAAAAGTTACAGCTAATCTTGGCAACATAAAGAGACTTTGACTCAAAAATGTAATCAGAAAAAAGACATAGACCACTCTCATCCACTCCCCAAGGTTCCCTCACGCCCCCTTTAATACACACTCTACAATCTATGTTCTGTCACTATAGTTTAATTTTGTTTTGAGATTTCATGCAGATGGGGTGGTTTGTTTTCATTTCTTCAAGTTTAGCATGGTTTTAGACATCAGACCTATTATTAGATTAGTATTTCTTTTCTTTTTTTTCTCCTAGACAGGATTTAGTAACTATATGGCTAGATATGCCAAAAGAAAGTGTATCTAATCTCTTATTGAAAGGCTTTTCCATTGTTTCCAGCTTAGGGTTATTACCACTATAAATATTTCTCTGTATTTTGGTTAGCTGTTTCAGTTTCCCTTGGATAAAGAGATAAGAGTAGAATCATTGCATCATAAGGAGAATCTGTTTAGTTCAAAAAGAAACACTTCTTCATGGCTCCCTCCCCTCCCAGTTCTTTTTTCTTCCCCGAGGGAGTGGGCTCTTTAATTTGAGGACTTGGCAGGAGAGAGGCAGCCACATCACCAAGGTCCCTGTTGCCAGAGCACAGTGGCCTGAACTGGACACTTAAAAAACTGAAACAGGTGTTTGAAACCCTACTCCAGCTTCTGCATTTGATGCCAACCCCCTGAGAGGCCGAGCCTTTGCCAGGAGAACTCAGGGCGAGTCAAATGTATGCTGGATTAGAGGCTTGTATGAGACCAGGACACTAAATGTATATACATAGTAGCCTGTTTTATTTAAAGCAGGTTAGAAAAAAGTTTTTATGTAGCAAATACTATTTACTGAGGGTCAGGAGGCTATGTGCAGGTAAAACGTCTTTCCTTATAGTTGCTTCTACCTCTCTACCTTTTATCCTCCAAGCTGTGTGCAATTGAGTCAGCATGTTCCTTAGCAAAGTTAATACTGCCAAAGGCTCTTAGCTGGGTAGATTTGGTGCCCTATGCGTCAAACATGGGGATACATTATGCCCTGTAAATTTTTTTTTAATTTTGTTTTGTTTCGGTTTTTTTGAGACTATATAGCTCTGGCTGTCCTGTAACTTGCTATGTAGACTAGGCTAGCCTTCAATAAGCAGTTCCTCCTGCTCTGCCTCTTGAGTGCTAGAATTAAGGATATGCGCCACCAGTCTTGGCCCAGTTCTTTATTTTTTGGATACTTTTGTTTTAGCTAAGTCTTAGGATTTCAACCTCATATGCTAGCAGTTAAAGCAGGAAACTGAAGGTAGGGTCAGAATTTCTAAAGCTAGGTGAGTTAATATACTGTGTTCAGCCGAGTTGAAACCAATACAAGTATAATCTTCCTTTCTCTCTCTCTCTCCTTCTCTCCCTTTCTCCTCATCCCTTCTCTATTCAACAGAGTCTCACTGTGTAGCTTTGGCAGCCTGCAACTGAACTCTGTAGACCAGGCTGGCCTGGAACTCACAGAGACTCACGTGCCTCTGCCTTGTAAGTGCTGACTTTGTAATCTGCTTGCTTGGGTTTTGTTTTGTTTTGTTGTGTTTGTTTTTTCAGACAGGGTTGCTCTCTATATCTCTGTCTGTCCTAGAACTCACCATGTAGACTAGGCTGGTCTCGAACTCACAGAGATCCACCTGCCTTTGCCTGCCAAGTGCTAGGATTAAAGTGTATACCACTACATCCAGCTATAATTTGTTTCTTCAAACAAATTCAACTTCAACTGAAGTTCAAAAGAAAGTTTCCAACTCTGAATCTTTTCTGATACTTGATTAGAAAAGGCCAAGAAGAGAGGAATTTAGACTTTCCATGCATGCTAGCCTGGCTTCTCCACAAATTCTTGAGAGATAAAGTACTTCTGAATTGAGTTCTACTTTCATAGACATCCATTTCCTTGAGTTGACACAGAATATATTCAGACATTCATCTTAGAGCTTGCTACTGGGCCATATCACATAGATGCTGGCCTTGGACACTAAGCAAGGGTTAAAAGGCTAAGAGTATCCTCAACCTGAATTTTTTTTCAGTTAATTATAGTAAAAAGTTTTTGATACATACGTCTATAAAATTTAACAGTGGGACCTCCACAGGACCTCCCCTACCATTGATGTCAGATAAGTCCATCCTCTGCTACATATATATCTGGAGTCATGGCTCCCTTCATATATATATACTCTTTGGTTGGTCCAGCTCTGGGTGGTCCAGTTAGTTGATATTGTTCTTCCTATGGGGTTGCAGTTTCCTTCAGCTCCTTCAGTCCCTCCCCTAGCTCTTCCACTGGGGTTCCTGGGCTTAGTCTGATAGTTGGCTGTGAGCATCTGCATCTGTATTAGTCAGGCTCTGGCAGAGCCTCACAGGGAACAGCCATACCATGCTCCTGTCAGCAAGCGCTTCTTGGCCTCAGCAATGGTGTGGGGGGTTGGTGTCTACAAATGAGATGGATCCCTAGGTGGGGTGGTGTCTGGATGGCCTTTCCTTTAGTGTCTGTTCCATTTCTTCGTCCATCTCTTTCCTTTGGAAACAGGAACATTTCTGGGTTAACAATTTTGAGATGGGTGGATGGCCCCATCCCTCAACTGGGGGCTGTGCCTATCTACTGGAGGTGGTCTCTACAGGTTCTGTCTCCCTTTGTTGGGTATTTTGGCTTAAGACATCACCATTAGGTCCTGGGAGCCTCTCACTTCCCTGGCGTCTGGGACTTTGTAGTGGCTCCCCCAGTTCCCCACCCCCACTGCTACATGTTTCTATTCAGTAGTATGGTTAACTGTTTCCTTTTTGGTATTATTCAGTATTCTAGTTCTTTAGTCTTTCTATTTCCATTTTAATATATCCTTGTCTATATTTACAAATAATCTGCTTTGGAATTTCAAAGAAATGCACTGGCTATGCAGACAAGTTTAGGGGAATGGCATCTTTCCCATGCAGTGCCTCCCATCTATGAACATGGCATGTTGGTCCATGTCTTTAGAGTCTTATTTCCTTTATCAGTCTATTGTGGGTTTCTATGAGTGGTTTTTGGACCCACACTTACTATTAGACTTCTACTTAAATATTTGCTGTTTCTTTCTTTTCCTTTTTTTTTCCTTCTTTTTTTTTTTTTTTTTTTTTTTTTTTTTTTAAGACAGAGTCTCACCTTATAGCCTTGGCTGTTTTACAGGTGTTGAGAGAAAAGGTGTGCACTACCATACCTGGCTCTACGTGTTTATCTTGGAGGAGTTAGTTAATTGTCAGCATGTAGAAACAAGGTCCACCTTTGTTCATACCCTGTCACCATGCTCAGCTTGCTTATTCTGAGAGATATGGGAACACACACACATATACATATTCAGTATTTTACTCTAAAAGTATAGCAAGTATCAATTTTTGTGGGTATTAATTATGATGAATGGAGGTTATATTTTGTCAGTTACGTTCCTTCATCAGTTGACATGATCATGTATTTTTCTTCTCAAGGATATTGATATGATAAAATGATTTTCAGAAACTGACTCCACCTTGCAGTCTCAGGATAGCTTCAGTTAATCTTGGCATAGTGTTTTTGTGGAATATTGTTACACTGAGTTAGCTAACCTTAAGTAAAAGTTCAGGGTGACATTGAAAGGTCAGTGAAAGAAGCAAAAGTGGTACTGGTCAGAGGCTTAGACACATCCTGGGATATTCAGGAAGCTCTGAGGAAGAATACAGATTGTTATCAAATCAGAGATGAAGTAGTATCCTTATAACACACTACGTTCCTCATCTGTCAAATGCAGTAGTTAAACTCTGGCTGCTAAGATATGTTCATTCCAGCATTTTATTCTGTAAATCATGGCTTCTTAGGAACTTAGCCAGTAGAAAGATAGAAGGGCTAGATTTTATTTGGTTGGTTGGTTTTGGTTTTTCCAGACAGGGTTTCTCTGTAGAGCCCTGGCTGTCCTAGAACTCACCTTGTAGACTCTGTTTCCCAAGTGCTGGGACTAAAGCTGCCACCGCTGCTACCACCACCACCACCATCGGCAATTTTATTCTTTTAATGAGCCCACCAGGAATCTTCACTGTCACCCAACTCCATCACTTTCCACAAGAAAAAGGAGAATCATAGTGTGTACAGTTAACTTTCCCAAAGGAGCTTTTCCTTGATGGAAGTGGAGGTTTAAGCTCCAGACTCAGCCCCTGGTGGCCAGGGCACCAGAGAAGCTCGGGGCACCTTCTGCCGCTGGCTGTGCAGGACCCGGAGGGCTTTACTGATTTAAAGGTTACATCTTTGTACATGTGCAATTAATAGGCAGATTAGAATGTCAACAATTAATCCCAGTGCTGTGTTCAGATGAACTTCCAAAGTAGAGCTTCTCAAAGTATCTGCTGAAGGGCTAGTAGTTCTGTCTTCATGGGTTTTGTCAATGCATTGCATCTGCAGGGTTTTATAAAACATGATAATAATAATAATGAAATTTAAATCATATTTTTAAAAATATAAACTTGTTTTGCTTTAAGACAAAATCTCCCTTTGTAGTTCAAAATATACGGTCACACCTTAGCTAGGATTGTAGACATAAGCCATCATACCCAGCCTATTACTAAATGCTAATCTGTCAAATTGTTAATACCGTCTCTTAATTTCTATCTTTCTCGTTGTATACTAAGCAATAGTTTGTAGCCTATACTGGTTTATAATAGTCTAGAAAAAAATTATAATTTTCAACTGACATTCTAGAAAAATATTCCAGATCCTAGAATATTATAGGACAAGTAGGCCCTAAAATATTTTACAAATGAGATAACTGAGATGGAGTAATTTATATAATGACACAAGTCAGTTAGTGTTAGAACTAAGACTAAATGAGGGATCTGGTAGTCAGAGGAGGCCTTAGCCTTAAGTTCTACAACTTAGTAATTGTGTCACTTGGGTCATTTAACTTCTCTAAGTGTCTCTCTCATTTTATCAAATGAATAAATGAAGACAGATGTGGTGTTGTAAACCTTTAATTCTAGCCCTCAGGAGGCAAAAGCAAATGGATCTCTGAAGTAGAGGCCAGCCTGGTCTACATAGTATATTCCAAGACAGCCAAGGATCTATAATGAGACTATCTAAAGAAAACATTTCAAATTCATGGGGCTGGAAAGGTTGCTTAGTGGTTAAGGGCATTGCTGTTCTTCCAGAGGACTCAAGTTTGGTTCTTAACATCCAAATCAGGCAGCTTAGAACAACCTGGATCTCTAGCTCCATGGGATCTGATGCTTTCTTCTGTCCTCTGTGTGTGTGTGTGTGTGTGTGTGTGTGTGTGTGTGTGTGTATGTATATATATATGTATATATGTATACATATATATAGTTGTAAATACACAAACATACACAGATTTAGGAAAGTAGAAAGGACTACTTTTTTTAAAAAAATTGTTTGTTTTGTTTTGTCTTATTTTGTTTTTTCAAGACAGGATTTCTCTGTGTAGCTCTGGCTGTCCTGGTGAGAGGCCAAACCTACTCCATCTTGGAATAGGCCTCAACCTTAAGAGAAACTTCACCTATAGCTGAACCCAAGCTGCATCCAAGTACCAGGAAGGACCCCATAGCTTGTCCTTGACCCATACCCCAGAGTTACTCACTAGTTGCTTCCTAGCAACTGTCAATCAAGGTTAGTCTGGTTGTTTCTGAAATGTTTTCAGACCATTTGTGGTTGTTCAGGGTTTTGCATCAGAACACCCACCCATCTGTCGGCTTACAGTAGTCATACAACCAGATGCTTGCCAGACTGAAGCCCACCCCCTTGCTTGCTCGTCATTTCCTATAAAGCCTTGTCCCACTGACCGCTCTGGGCTACACCCTCCTGTTCTACTGCTTTAGAGACAGCTGTGCTGCATGAGCTCAAGCTCTTAAATAAAGACCCTAGTGCGATTGCACCGAAGTCAGCTCCTTGGTGTTCTTTTGGGATTCATGGACTCTTTTTGGCACAACACTGGAACTCTGTAGATCAGGCTGGACTTGAACTTGGAGATCTGCCTGCTTTGCCTCCCAAGTGATGAGCCTAAAGGCATGTGCCACCACCATCCTGCTAATAGTAAAAATTTTAAAATTACTTAATTTTTTTGTTGTTTTTAGTTTTTTGGTTTTTCGAGACAGGGTTTCTCTGTGTAGCCCTGGCTGTCCTGGAACTCACTCTGTAGACCAGGCTGGCCTCGAACTCAGAAATTCACCTGCCTCTGCCTCCCAAGTGCTGGGATTAAAGGCGTGCACCACCACCACCCGGCTAAAATTACTTAATTTTTTAAAAAGATTATATATATATATATGTATATGTATATATACGTATGTATGTATGTATGTATGTACATTATCACTCTCATAGACACGCCAGAAGAAGAGGTCATCAGATTCCATTACAGATGGTTGTGAGCCACCATGTGGTTGCTGAGAATTGAACTCAGGACCTCTGGAAGAATGCTCAGTGCTCTTAACAAGTGGGCCATCTCTCCAGCCCTTACAATTACTTATTGATTGATTGATTTTGTTTTTTTTCCCCCTGAGACAGGGTTTCTCTGTGTAGTCCTGGAACTCACTCTATAGACCAGGCTGGCCTTGAACTCAGAAATCTACCTGCCTCTTCCTCCCAAGCGCTGGGATTACAGGCATGCACCACCACACCTGGATTGATTTTGTTTTTTGTTTTGTTTTGTTTTGTTTTGTTTTGTTTTGAGACAAGGTTTCTTTGTGTAGCCCCAAGTGACCCAAGTAGCCCCAAGAACTAGCACTATAGACTAGGCTGGCCTCAAATTCACAGAGATCTGCCTACCTCTGCCTCCTGAGTGCTGGGATTAAAGATGTACACTACTACTGCCCAATTTATTTATATTTACTTAAAACTTAAAAAAAAATACGCTATTTAATAATACAGAGAACTTTAGACTAGGACTCTAGGGCTAAAAAACCATAGATAATAATATCTTATTGTACTTATTGTACACTTTGTTTCATGTATTATGCCCTTGTATATACACAAAATGGGAAAATGGGTACAAGTTACCTATCATAGGGCCTAGTCCGTAGTAGTATTTAAAATAAATGTTATCTGGTATTATTGACTTTTAATTAACTTTAATTTTGTGTTTGTTTGTAATTTTGCTATATAGGGTTTTACTATGCAGTTCTTTCTGGCCCTGAACTCCATATTCTCATGTCTCATCCAGAGCCCTGGAATTTCAGACTTCTAGATCTTAAAAGGAATAGAAGTTAAAGATCAATTCCAAGATACCATAACTTGTGGCTCTTTTAATTCCTATCCATTCCAAGGTATACATACATCAGAGAAAGGAGCTGGATTTTTTGTTTTTTTTTTCTAGATCATTAGTCTTGGGAGAATACTGATTTCTCCTTGGCAGGATTGTATTTAATTTGAGGACTGTATCCAGTGCTTCCAGAGCTGATCCTGGTACCTTCTTGATTGGACTGTTCATGGCCTTTTTAGAGGAGAGAAAGATAATAAGAGCAGCCACTGTTTAGTACCTTGTGCCATGCCACATGCCCTAACCCTACCCAATAACCAATCTTTTTCTCTTTGTAATCTGTATTTTTGTAGATTAAAAATGAAACTCTGAAAAAGAGACATACTTACAGTTGAGATCATAAAACTAATGAGTGTCAAAAGCTGGAGTCAAATCCTGGTTCAGAAGCTACCTATGCCACTTAGTCATTCAACTTTATTGCCTCCTATGAAACTACAGCAGAAAGAAAGGTTTCTGGAGATCGCTTTTGATTGGCCTTCCGGAAAACTAGATTTACTTGGATATTTTTTAGAGTCCTTGAGGAGCAAAGTATCACAGTGTGGCTCATCGTAGGCACACTGAATAGTTTCACAACTGAGGGGATGTGTGACACCCTCCCGAGAGGAGCAGCTGGAGCTCCAGCCCTGGAAAGGCACAGCCCTAAGGCACAAACAGTCCAGGAAACAGAGTGCAGGTTAGTTGTTGGGTTCTCTGAAGGTGACTGGTGCATGTTCTTGGATTGGAGAAACAAGTTTTAAGGAGGGAAATCCAAGCCCTGCTGGCAAAAGAAGTTGTGGGGTTCTCTTAAAATCAACTACAGGTTCAATTTCTGACTAGTCAAGGCCAAAAATTGTAGAGTCTCAAAGGTCAGATTAACCCAGGGCAGAAGGCAAACTTTTTGAGGTGATTTATATATTGTCCTTATAACTTGCTCAACACTAGTGAACAGGAATCTTGACTACCTGTATTAGAACATTAAAACAGAGAAGGCACATTTTGCCCCTAGTATAAATCTGAAAACTACCCCTGTCCACCAACTCTCCTCTCTTCTCAAATAATGGGTGACCTGACCAAAGGGGAGATGAATCTGACTGTTTTCCCAGGTCAGAGCCTACGTGGCTTCAAGCATTGCCCTTTGACAAAAGAGGACACTCCTAGCCTGCTCTCCTAGTGCACACTACCCTCCCAGGAAGGGCGTTCTCAGCTGCAGTAGCCTTTTCTCATTTGGCCAGCATCGGGTTGACACATTCCTGAACCAAAATGCACACATAAGCTGCTTTCCCTGGTCGTGAAGCTCTTCACTCCTGAGTGACTCTTATCAGGGGCAGTTGGGCATTCTCAATTGGATTACGCTGACAAGGAAAAAGGCCTGGGGTGTGTTATTTCAACACCATTTAGCTTCAGAAATGCCTGTCTCGACCCTTTTGCCCTCGGAGTCTACTTCTCTCTTCTTGCTTTCTATAGAGTCATCAGCCTGCCTTCATCCTGCGAATACTGACCTTGGTCTCTAGAGGCAGAATCATTCACAAGATGGGTCATCCCATGAGAGAAACAGAAGGTGTTCATTTAACCCTCCTGACAGTTTTTTTTTTTTTTTTTAAGATTTATTTATTTTATGTACGTGAGTGAGTACACTGTAGCTGTTTTCAGACACACCAGAAGAGGGCATCAGATCCCATTACAGATGGTTGTGAGCCACCATGTGGTTGCTGGGATTTGAACTCAGGACCTGTGGAAGAGCAGTCAGTGCTCTTAACTGCTGAGCCATCTCCAGCACCCCCTCTTGACATTTCTATATCAACCTATCAAGGCATAGGGCAAAATTATTTGAGCACAATTTCTGTTTGGTTTTTATGTCTCTGCTGACACATTCAAACTTATCAGGGATTGTTAGATTACCATATTCTACTTTTCTCACTATGATATATATTTTTTGTTTAAGATTGTATTTCTTCTGAAAGTCAGAGCTTGAGAATAGTCTATAAATGAAATTTCTGAGGTGCCAGAAGTTTAGTAGTTAGGAGCTATGAGGTTTTTGGTCACCAGGAGACATAAAGAGTAGTGGTTCGAGCCTGATGTGATGACACACAGCTTTAATCCCGATGCTTGGGAAGCAAAGGCAGGCAGATCTGTGAGTTTCAAGTCAGCCAGGGCTATATAGTAAAACGATATCTCTAAACAAAGAGGTGTGGGGACAGGCACCAGGCAGTGGTGACATATGCCTTTAATCCCAGCACTGGGAGGCAGAAAAGGTGGATCTCTGTGACCTTGATCTATAGAGTGAGTTCCAGGACAGCCAGGGCTACACAGAGAAACCCTGTCTCAAAAACAGACAGAGTTGTGTTCCAAAGCTGGGCATGATGACACGTGCCTGTGATACAGGATGCTGAAATAGTAAATTGCTGTGAGATCAAGGCCAGCAGGCACACCAACCTGGATGACATAACATTAAAAAAAAGTGATCCACTCTAACATTCAAGAGGCTAAGACAGAAGAATCTACAAGTTGGACCCTACCTTGTGGTGGGTGGTACATAACAAGTGTAAGGCCAGCCTTAGCTATGTGGGATGCCTCTGTCTTCAGGATGTATGCTGCTAAAGCAAGCACAAGAGCAACTCTCTCTTTAAAAAAACAAAACAAAACAAAACAAAGCAAAAAACATAATGGTAAAGGAAGAGCCATGTACTGTCTTTACCTCTGATTATTAGCTTTAAAATTATCCAAACTCTGAATGGTCAGGTAGGCACATAGGCTTGGCTTTAAAAATTAGTTAATTCCAGAAAAAAAAAAAATTGCCAAAGGCAGTTTCAACTAACCTGTAATTCCTAATCCTAAACTGATGGATCAAACCCAGACAGGCCTTGCAACCTTGCCCTATTCTCTAAGAGAGATGAGATGGAAGTGCCCTGGGTGAAGTACGGCCCCAGTACTAACCCTGCCCGGGGCCGTGTGCACACAGTCAGTCTTCTAATCCATGGCGTCTCCATCCACAGGGGTTTTCTAATGAAGGCAGGGGTGGCAATTTAACTAGAGTTTTTAAAAGGCTCCTTAAAGAGCTAAAACTTAATATTATAAATGCACAGTAAAGTATCTTTGAGTAAATGCACACAATGCAAGCTCTAACAAAGTCAGCCGAGGGAGAAAGCAAGCCCATTTAAGTTCTAACAGTGGCCTGTTTGTTTTTTTCTCCCAACTCTTACCTACTAGTTTGCCTAGCATATGTCCACTTTTCAATCCAGTGCATAAGGTGCTCTCGACTTGGGAAGTTGAAGGGCAGACGAGAGCTGGTGATTGTCTTTGGTATTGCGATTATTTAGGAGTAAAGCCATGGGGCTGGAGAGATGACTTAGTGGTTAAGAGCACTCGCTCTTTCAGAGGACCCACGCTTGGTTCTCACCAGGCATATGAGGCAGCTCACAACCATCTGTAACTCCAGTTCTACTTGCTCCAACACCTCTGACCCAGAAGACACCTGTACTCACACATATTCACATGCAGCCATACTACCTACACATAATTAATAATAAGAAAATAAACCTGATGGCACAGGCCTTTAATCCCAGCCCTGGGGAGGCAGAGGCAGGTGGATCTCTGTGAGTTTGAGACTAGCCTGGTCTACAGAGTGAGTTCCAGAAAAGCCAGGACCACACAGAGAAACCCTGTCTTGAAAAAGAAAAATAATAATAATTTTTTAAGAATGAAGATACGTCCAGTGGTGGTGGTAGTGCATGCTGGTTCTCTATGAATTTGAGGCCAGCCTATCTACAGAGCAAGTTCCAGGACAGAGAAATCTTGTCTCAAAAAAACAAAAAACAAAAAAACAAAAAAAAACAAACAAAAACAAAAAACAAAAAAAGGAGTGAAGCCATGTGTGATGGTGTGTGTCTGAATCTCAGCACTCAGGAGGTAGAAGCAAAACTCTATGAGTCTGAGAGCTAGCCTGGTCTATGTAGGGAGTCCAGACTACATAGGACTACATAAAGAAACTCTTTTTCAAAAACATATGTAGCCGGGCGATGGTGGCTCACGCCTTTAATCCCAGCACTTGGGAAGCAGAGGCAGGTGGATTTCTGAGTTCAAGGCCAGCCTGGTCTACAGAGCTAGTTCCAGGACAGTCAGGGCTATACAGAGAAACCCTTGTCTCGAAAAACAAACAAAACAAACAAACAAAAAAAAAACATATATAATGATTAATTTTTTTATTAAATTAAAATTAAAATTTAGGAAAAGATTTTAGGCCTGGAGAGATGCTCGCTAGTTAAGAGCATGAGCATCAAGCACACATATGGTACATGGACACACGCAAACAAATACACATGTAAAATGGGAAGAAAGAAATCTTTAACAAAAAAATTAAAAGAAAGGCAAGTTAGGGGCTTGTCTTCAGACCTACACACAAATGTGCGCGCATACACACACACACACACACACACACACACACACACACGCACACGCACACGCACACGCACACGCACTCATGCATGCGAATTTGCTAGTGTATAAATACCACCTGTGTGCAGGTACCCATAGATGCCAGAAGAGGACATCTGGAGCTGGAGTTACAAATCTCAAGCACCCAAGACAATTTTTTTTTATAAAGTGAAAATAAAATATTTTGGAAAGTAGTCACTTTTTAGTCTATCAACTGACCCAACTTGGGTTTTGTTTTTAAACATTTTGTTTCTTTAGGAATTCTACTTTTTAGTTAATATAATTTGTTTATTGATTGGTACTGGGGATTGAAGCCAGGACCTTGCAGGTATCAGGCAAGGGCTCTACCAGTGAGCTACATCACCAGCCTTAGCTCGTTGTTGAGCCAGGGTCTCACTAAATTCCTCTGGCTGATCTTAAAGTCCATCTGTAGCTCAACCAGGCTTTGAATTTATAAACCTCTTGCTCTGATTCTTAGTAACTGAGATTACGGGCATGAGCCATCACAGCTGCCTCCAATTTAGTTGAGTGGATGGACTCTGATTAAACATAAGTGACTCCTCAACTTGCACATTTAAGGGTTAATGTCCAAAAGTCTGAGGATTAGAAGTCATAAATGTATATTTCCTTCCAACTGTCATTGATAATTTGCAGGACATGTTCACAAGTCCCCAGAAATTATAGTCAGAAATGACATAAAAACTCATCCTTCATAGATATCTGCCACAAAAAATTTCAAGATAACCAGTGAAGTAAAGGGCTCTTGTATGTGCTCTCGGCCAGACCACCTGGTCAAATGAAGCCTCGACCATCTTTCTGTCCTTGCACACAGCTTTCCCTATGGGGGAGATTAGAGGATGTGAAACAGCACCCAACCACACGTGAGCCAATAACAGACTGCTTTTGGTAAGCCTCTGCCTGAGGTACTTGTACTGTTTACTGCAGGTAACAGGGTTACCCTGTCCTGCTTGGGATCACATTTAACTTCCCCTTCAAAAAGGTAAAACATACTGGAGAGATGGCTCTGTGGTTAGGAGTACTTGTTTCTCTTGCAGAAGACCCAGATTCAGTTTCCGTAACCCACATAGTGGATCAAAGCCATCTGTAATTCCAGTGACAGGGTACATGATACCCTCTTCAGAGCTCTGAGGGCATTGGGCTCACACATGGTATGCAGTCATACATGTAGGCAAAACACTTATACATAAAAATGAGATTCACCTTGAAAAATTAAAAAGATAAGACAAGAGCTTAAGGGTAGGGCACACAAGGAAAATACTTTACTGTCAGTACAATGCATGAGTCCTGGCTGGGACAGCAAAAAAGGTTGGCTCACTCAGGGCATCCCTGCTAGATGACAAGGGTAGCTTGTACTATCACTTTATGCAAATCCTATTCATTTGCCTAGGAAAAGAACTTTAGTGCCTCTCTCATCAACAGTAAACTACGTGGGTTATTAAATGTTTTTCAAGATAGCTGTGGTGCTGCATATCCTGTAACCTGAGCTTCAGGAGATTGAAAGAAGGACCCATTGAGCCCAGGAGTTTGAGACCACCCTGGGCAATATTAGTGAGACAGGTCATACTTACATCATTTTATTCTCTCAGTAACTCTAAGAAACAATACCACCATCTCCAAATTTCACTAATAAGGAAATGAAGGCTTCCATAGATTGTGATACCCAAGGTCATACAATAAAAGGAAAACTATTTAAAATGTAGGTCTTGTTAACTCCAAAGCTGGGGTGCATAAACTTTGCATTACATTCTTTAAAAATATACCAAGCTATTTCTTTTTCTTTAAGGAATAATTTTAAAGGATTTATTTATTTTTATTTACTGTACATTGATGTTTTGCTTCCATGTCTGACTGTATTTGGGTGCCAGATGCCCTGGAACTGGAGTTATAGACAGTTGTAACATGCTTTGTGGATGTTGGGAATTGAACCCAGATCCACTGGAAGGACAGGCAGTGGTCCTAACTGCTGAGCTATCTCTCCAGCCCCAGTACCAAGTTATAGGATGACTATGACTAAAATGACAAAATGTTATAGCTCAACTATTGTAGGATTTCGTTTCTTCTGTTCCTCTTCTCCTACCAGTGGCTCTACACTGTTATTGATTAAAGTACTGCCCTCTAAATTAAGCCTTAGGTTTGTCCAGGTTCACTCCTAATCCAGGAGGAAGAGCAAGGCCCCTTTAACAAGGCCAGCAGTTTAAATGAGGCCCATAGGGACTGTCCTCAAATATCAGCTTGAGGACAGACTGAGCCATCTTCCTCCCTGGAGCACAAGTTTGATGTGTGAGCTTTAAACACTAGGTTTTTGTTGTTGTTGTTGGCTGTTTTTCCTAGAGGGAACCGGTGAGCAATCCGTCTGTAACATACAGGCAAGTTAAAGCTGCTGTCGTCCTTACTCTGCATGCACTATTACCACCCAGCCCAGACTCAAAGCCCAGGAGAAATTAAAACTTGTGCTGCTCTGCTTTACAGCTGCTGCTGCACCCCAGCTTCCTGCAGTCGTACTTGGAGCAGCTTTTTCAATCAAAATTCCTCTTACCTAGTAAAAAGTCTCATTCCTCAATAGCATCAAGAAAAGAAGATACTTTATAAGTTTATTATCAATTACTACCCTGTCAGGTATCAGGTATCAGAGGACTTAAATAGAAAATACAAACATAAAACTCCAAACTGATATTAGCAACATTTTTAGCTAATGAGCCTGAGAGGTCAGTAGCCAAGAATCTCCACATCCCTTAAGCATGGAAAATCCCACTTACTCCCTTCTCTTAAACAACCAGACACGTTACTACAGCAGGCATCGTGAGTTCCTAGTGCTACCAGTACTGAGGAGTCTTGAGTGCTTCTGCTACCTTCTTGCAAGGCCTTTGTGGTACAGGGACATTTCCATTGTACCTGTGGGGAAACAAAAGCAGCAGAACTGTACTGCATGAGCTTACACGTGTCTGTGAGGAAATAGTGCACCCAGTCCATGGAGCAGCAGTGCTTTGAATAGTCACATGCTACTCTGAAAAGCGAAGAAACATTTCCAAGTCAGCTGAGCCTGAATATACAGTCTTAAAAGGTTGGGGGAACAAGGCCACGAAACAAGGAGCAATAGCCGGGCTGCCAGCACAGGTCCCATCAACAGTGTCCATCTGTCTGTCTCTCTTATCTTATCCCAATTCTGTCTGCAATACAGAGCTGCATTTCTCTGGTAATGTTGCATTCCAGCCCAGAGTGAACTGTTAACATTTTTGACAGCTACATGCGACAGATAATAACTTCTTCAGAAAATTCTTAATGTTTGGGCCTAGAGAAGTGGCTCAGAGGAAAGAGCACTTGTCTCTCTTGCAGAGGACCCAGTTCTGTTCCCAGCACCTACGTGTTGAGTTACAACCATCCCTAACTCCAGTTTCAAGGGACTTGATACCTGCTTCTTACCTCCACAGACACCGGGCATGCACATGGTGCACATAAATATACTGGCAGAACACTCATACAATAAAATAAATCGTAAAAAATATTAAAAAGTATTTTTAGTTCCAGTTTGCTTAATGAGACCCCCCCCCTCTCTCTCTCTCACACACACACACACACACACATACACCAGACAAAAGAGAGCCAGATGTGGCTTCATGCCCCTGTCATTCTTGCATTTAGGAGTTAGAAGCAGGAGGATAAGGAGTTCAATGATAGTCTAGGCCAAATAAAATCTTGTTTCAAAGGGGGAAAAAAAGTCTAAAAGTACTTGTGGTTCAATAACATGACGCTAAACATCATACCAAAATACAATCCATAAAATAAATATTAATAATTGGGTTTCAGGGGATGGTGGTAGTATATACCTTTAACTCCAACACTCAGAAGGCAGAGGCAGGTAGATCTCTGAGTTTGAGGCCAGCCTGGTCTACAGAGTGAGTTCTAGAATAGTCAGGGTTATACAGAGAAACCCTGCTCAAAATAAATAAAAAGAAAATATGTGTACTGTATAGGTATGTAAAGAATGGAAAAGACTGTAATTCAGGCGAGGTAAGAAGTCTCTAGAGCAGTGGTGCTCTACATCCCAGCACCCCGACCCTTTACTAGTTACGGTCCTCATGCTGTGCTGACCCCCAACCACAAAATTATTTCCTGTGTTACTTTATAACTGTAATTTTGCTACTGTTATGAATTATAATATAAATGTTTATGTTTTCTAATGGTTGTTGGCAACCCCTGTGAAAGGGTTGTTCTACCTATACAGGGGTCATGACCTACAGGCTGAGAGCTATTGCTCAAAATGGACAGGTGGAAGTAAACTGGAGAACCTGATGCCCTTCAACCAGTGGATTAATAAAGAAACTATAGGACATACATGGAGAATAGAATAATCTCCAGCAGTAAATAGGGACAAACCATAGATATGCAGCAGCTGGGGTAAATATCTCATGTATACCAAACATGGTCATGTTTTAGATGACAGACCAAGGTAAACATGGTACATTTGTATTCCTAAAGCAGCAAGAGGAGATGGTTTTAATTTGTGTGTATGTGGTCGCCTGTGCATGCAGATGTGCATACAAAACATCAGACATCGCCGGGTGGTGGTGGTGCACACCTGTAATCCCAGCACTTCAGGAGGCAGAGACAGGTGGATTTCTGAGTTCAAGGCCAGCCTGGTCTACAGAGTGAGTTCCAGGACAGCCAGGGCTATACAGAGAAACCCTGTCTGGGAAAAACAAAACAAAACAAAACAAAACAAAACAAAACAAAACAAAAAAACAAATCAGACATCGTCCTCCATTGCTGTGTACCTTATTTTGGGGGACGGAGTTTCTCATTGATCCTGGGATTTACCTTTTAGTTAGGCAAGGCTGGCCAGCAGGCCCACAGGGTTCCTGTCTGCCCTTCACCCTGGAGTCAGAGGCTTTTACCCAGGTACTGAGGCTGGACTCAGGGCCTCCTGCTTGTGCAGCAAGCGCCACTCAGCCGTGCCTGGTTTAATGGTACATTTGTAACAAGCCTTTAAAGTGTGATATTTCATTCACTCTTCCTGACTGTAACCTCTCTACCCTGATGTCTGTTAACACACATGCGCACGCTCACACACACATTCTCTTTAGTTTTTTTCTGTAAGTCATCCATCTCTAGGTGGACCCAATGGGGAATGAGAAGCAGGTTTTGTACAGCTGATGTTATCACTGTACAGACAGCCTTGGAAAATACTACCCAATCTGCCAGTAAATTAAAGTGTTAATCTAGGAAGCAGCCAGCCCAGAAAATGTTTACTCAGAGAGTAGGAAAGGTAGGGACTGAGTAGGGAGTGCCCTACGTTTGCATGGAAATGAAGGTTCATAAGGATGAACATACACACACACACACACACACACACACACACACACACACACTTTCCCTCCCCTCAGTCTCTAAGGTGGGATAGCCTCCATCTTATCCCTAAAGATTCTGCCCTTTTTTTGGAAACTAAAAAAGGAACTAGCTTTGAAAGCTCAAACCACAGTAGAGTAGAAATAGACAATTAGCTGCCTGTGTGCTCTGGGAAAGAAGGGAGGGAGGGAGGGAGGGAGGGAGGGAGGGAGGGAGGGAGGGAGGGAGGAAGGAAGGGAGGAAAGAAAGAAGGAAGGAAGGACGGACATTGTCACTGTGACTGGAGGCTGCTTAGCCTTTTGCTTATTTCAGGCCTCCTTTTCATCAGGGAACGGAAACCAGGTTTCCCTCTCTCCCAGGAATGTCTTTAGTTATATTATCTGTAACAAGGTAGAGCTCACCTGTGCGTCACTGAAGAATGACGAAATGAGTGCAGAAAATTGACTCATGCTACTTGGTTATATTAAATAAGTATTGTTGGTTCCTTTCCTTTTTTATTTTTGTTTGTGTTTTGAAACAAGAGTAGCCTTCTGTGTAGCCCTATCTGGCTTGGAACTTGCTGTGTAGACAAGGCTCCCTTCAAATGTGTAGTGATTTTCCTATTTCTGCCTCCTGAAAGCTGGGATTAGAATATGAACTGTCGCACCTGATGCCTAGCTATTGTTAATGTTTTTGATTGTGCTCAAGGACTGAGAATGTAGCTCATTGGAAGAACAGTTGCATACGCAGTGTCCTGGACTCATTCTCAAGCATATAGACAGCAATAATGAAACAGTAGTCTTTATGACAGAAAACTCACCATTTTAATAATCTTACTGTTAACTTTCTAAATGTTCTTTTTAAAAAAATATTAATCTTTTAGAGCTAAATCCTAAACCTTTTACAGATAAAATGGTAATGTCAGGAACTTAACTCAAGGTAGGGGGGAAGAAGATTGGCCCAAACAAGGAGACCTCTAACTTCATCAACAGACAAAAATGACCTTTTGCCAGGATTAACTTTTGTTAGTGTTTTTCATTTTTGGTTTGTGTTTTTGTGTTACTTGCAGAACTCTCAGAGATTGAGCCAAATGTATTCCTTCGTCCATTTCTGGAAGTCATTCGCTCTGAAGACACCACTGGTCCTATCACCGGCCTGGCACTCACCTCTGTCAACAAGTTCCTATCCTACGCGCTCATAGGTGAGCACTTGGCCTTGGTGGACATGTGCAGCACCCCATCTCTGCTGCATAGGCCTGAAACCAGCTGCCCCTCTCCTAGGAGAGACGTAGGCTTACTTATTCCTCATCACGCTGATTGACTGGTTGTGCATGGAGGAGGGAGAAGAGGAGACTGCCTGGGACTCTAGTTTCCACCGCACGCTGGAGAGTTACGAGTGTGGTGCCCTTGTAGGTTTAGTTTGCCATTTTTGAAAATTACTTTTATTTATTTGTATGCAAACGAGCAAGCGTATTTCTAAAATTACACACAACAGGGAAGCAAGGAGAAGGGACACGCACACAGAAAGGTATCCACATGGAAGTCAGAGGACAATTTGTGGCATAGGTTTTCTTCTCCCATCATGTGGGTCCCAACAATAAAACTCAGTCATTAGGCTTGACAGCAAGTTCCTGTACACACTGAGTCATCCCTCCCTCTGACTGGTTTGCCTTATTTTCCAATTTGGGCTTATTGTAAAAAAAAACTATATAGAGACATCTGAAAGAAAAGAAGTCTCTCCTCTGTCTTAGTCCCAAATTCTCTTCTTTAAGTAAATGGTAATGACATAGCTTGATTGCTCGTATCTTTTTTTTTTTTTTTTTTTGGTTTTTTGAGACAGGGTTTCTCTGTATAGCCCTGGCTGTCCTGGAACTAGCTCTGTAGACCAGTCTGGCCTCGAACTCAGAAATCCACCTGCCTCTGCCTCCCAAGTGCTGGGTCGTATCTTTTTCTTAATGCATAGAAACACACACATACACCCTCCACATGTGCACATGCATCTAAGATGGGTCTTTCTGTATATCCTGGGAGTTGAAGTCCTCCTGCCTCAGTCTCCCAGTACTGGATATAGGCAGTATTATCTTTTTTTTAAAACAAAAAAAAGATTTGTTTATTCATTTTATTTTACGTGAATGCCCGTGTACCTAAGTATGTACCTAAGTACATACATACATACATACATACATACATACATATGGTTACCATGTGCATGCAGGTGCCCACAGAGGTCAGAAAAGGTGTCAGAGTCTCCTGACACTGTAGTTGTAGGCATTTATGAGCAGCCCCATCTAGGTGCTGGGAACTGAACCAGAGTTTTCTGGAAGGGCAGAGAATTCTTAACTGATGAGCCATCTCTCCTGCCTGATTATCCCCCCTCCCCCATTTTTTGGTTTTTTGAGACAGGGTTTCTCTGTGTAGCCCTGGCTGTCCTGGAACTTACTCTGTAGACCAGGCTGGCCTCGAACTCAGAAATCCACCTGCCTCTGCCTCCCAGAGTGCTGGGATTGCAGGCGTGCACCACCACTAACTGGCTCCCCCCCCTCCTTTTTTTTAAGTGGGAAGGAGGGGATTTGTACTTTATATTTTCTGTATTTCACTTAATAGTGTTTATTTGATGTATATACATAATTATATAGCTGATTTATTCCTTTCATTATAGGAAAACACACACACCTATAATTTCACCTTTTAACCTTTTTTTTTTTTTTTTTTTTTTTTTTTAACCGAACACAAGGTAGCCTCAGATTCATTATGTAGAAAGGATACTGTAAATTTCAGGTCTTCCTGCCTTTCCCTCCCATACTGGGATGATAACCCTTTTGCTCCCACATCCAGTTTTATGAAGTGTTAGGATCAAAACAGTGGTTTCACATATTCTAGGTAAGCAGTCTACATCCACAGCCCCCTTTAATCAAATTGAAGAAAATAATTCAATAGCTTTAGTCATGTCGATAGCATTGTACATATTCCTAACAAATGTTTTTCAAACTTCTTTATGCCCCAAACAGAAATTTAATTATGAAACAATTCCCCATTTCTCCTCCTCATTCATCCTTGATATAATGGTGTTTTTTTATTTAATGTTTATATCATTCTCTTTTTTAAGCCATTATAAATAAGCTGAAATAAGTACCTGTGATCCTATATATCTTATTTACTAATTTTATTTCTGTGTGAATTATTTTAAGTGGGTTTGTTTGGTTGGTTGGTTTTTGGTTTTTGGTTTTTTGTTTTTTTTTTCCGAGACAGGGTTTCTCTGTATAGCCCTGGCTATCCTGGAACTCACTCTGTAGACCAGGCTGGCCTCGAACTCAGAAATCCACCTGCCTCTCCCTCCCAATTGCTGGGATTACAGGCGTGCGCCGCCACCACCGTCTGGCCTTAAGTGTTTTTTATAGATGACTTCCCCAGTAGGTTAGAGCATTTACGTTCCTACTAGCAATGCTCTGGGAGTTTCCATTTTTCCTTGCTGTCTTCAGCCCTGAGTATTACCAGTTTTCTGTTTGTGTGTGTGCCACTTTGGTGGGCAAAAATCTGTGTGTTGTTTTATTTCCTTGAGGTTGAAGCATTTTCTTTTGTTTCTCTTTTGGATTTAACAGTTGTAAAAGCTCGCTGTATAGTAGGATGAGAGCCTATTATACTGTAAGGTCTTGTTCTCAGTTATACCTCTTATGCCACCCAGTTTAGAGTGGATCTCTGGTTGTTTGTTTGTTTGTTTTCACTAGTAGGACTTGAACTCAGGGCCTCACACCTGCGTAAGCAAGGACTCCACCACTGAGTTGTGTCTCCCTCAGTCAGTTTGTGTAAGATGTGCATTTGGGTTCCTTTTTTAAATTGATCTTGTCACTTAGAATTTTAAAAATTTCCCCCTATTACAACCCATGTGAAAAAGTGAAGAGCAAAGAAAAAGGCAGCTGTTTTTGTTCCAAAATGGAGAGACAGGTGAGATGAGGCTCAGGTTTGAGCCAGCCAGAAGCAAATGAAGTTCAGGACGAGAAGTTCACCTTTAAGTTCGGGGTGAGAAAACTATCTTTTCTAGAAAATTGGATTTGCTTAGCTAAGGCATTCTGAGCAGGAGTCTTGGGTGTCAGCTGGGTTATGAGTGGGTAAGGTCTCAACCTCTCCAGGCCCATGAGCCTCAGCATCATGTCTTCCCTGAAAGAAACCAGACCCTGTAGCTGCCAGCCTTGACCTGAGCACCACCTGCAGGTCAAGTCTCTTCACAGCCTCCAGCAGCTGCCCTTCTGGGTTTTTCCCTTTGATCTTTTCTCCTTCCTCTGCCCCCTTCCTGGACTTGGCAAAGAGACTGGTCATTGGAGACCTCAGGCCAGCTGGTCAGCGGGCTTCCTGTGGTAGGAAAGGAGAATGTTGAGGTGATGATCACTATAGGCGTGCGGAGCGGAAGGCATGTGCAAGAGCCAAAGCACTGAGGCTGGCAAGTCTCTGAAGCTACCAAGTGACTGAGGACGAGGAGTCTGTCAGGGTACAAGGGCTCATGAGCTCAAGCCAAGGAATCCTTTGTTTCTGCGACCTCCTAGCAGAAACCACGCACCGCCCTCTGATCCTGCGGCCCAAGGCTTATGAGATCATTTTCTGCTGCACAGACTGACTTTTAGTTTCCTCCCATGCACCGGTCAGGTCGGGAGTTGTAGCACTGATTGGCAGTAGCCTGCTGGCAGGCTCTACCTGTGATTCTAAGGACCCATCTCTAGTACCTGCCTTCTTAGAAAATGGACTTTGCTACTTTGTTCAAGTTGAAGGAATGAGAATACAAAAAGATCAGAATAATTTAAACCACTTTAACAAAAAAAAAAATTACTGAGGGAGGAAGAAGCAGACTCCTGAGAACCTTGAGATGGGAGCAAGGCTGCTCTCCACTGAACTATGACATGCCGTTCAACACTAAGAAAGACCTAGCTGTCCTGTGGCCCTGAAGGCCTAAATAAGGACTTTCAAGCAGGGCTGCAAGAGTATTTAGGCAGGGGCCATAAAGAATGGGGTTTTCCCTGCTGATAGAGGGAGCCAGGAGGATAGATAGTAGGAGGAGAGGCTGGAGCACCATGTAGTCTCTGAGTCCTCACATGCCTTCCCTTTGCATCTCTCTCTAGAAGCCACTTGGTACTTAGAAGAGGGGTGCTGCAAGTAGGACAGAGTCTTGGACATGTCAGAGACTAGTGCCAAGAAGACAGGAGAGAAAAAGAAGACAGAAGTACTCACCGTTAATGTACGGCTTCTGCCTCATGGTTGCGAGAGGAATGCTCAGGCTTTTTGGCAATCCCCCAAGCTTTAGGCTCAGGAACTCTGGGGATTTCAGGTTCCAAAAAGGGGGAAATCGCCAGGTGTGGTGGCACACACCTTTGAAACCCAGCACTCTGGAGCAGGGGACCTGTGAGTTCAAGGTTAGCCTGGTCTCCAGGCTAACCAGGCAAGCCGAGGCTACATAGTGAGACCTTGTCTCACAAATGAAGAAATAGGAGGAAGGAGTGGCTCCCACTGTTCCCTGTGAGGCTCTGCCAGAGCCTGACTAATACAGATGCAGATGCTCACAGCCAACTATCAGACTAAGCCCAGGAACCCCCGTGGAAGAGCTAGGGGAAGGACTGAAGGAGCTGAAGGAAACTGCAACCCCATAGGAAGAACAATATCAACTAACTGGACCACCCAGAGCTGGACCAACCAAAGAGTATATATATATGAAGGGAGCCATGACTCCAGATATATATGTAGCAGAGGATGGACTTATCTGACATCAATGGTAGGGGAGGTCCTGTGGAGGCCCCACTGTTAAATTTTATAGACGTATGTATCAAAAACTTTTTACTATAATTAACTGAAAAAAAATTCAGGTTGAGGATACTCTTAGCCTTTTAACCCTTGCTTAGTGTCCAAGGCCAGCATCTATGTGATATGGCCCAGTAGCAAGCTCTAAGATGAATGTCTGAATATATTCTGTGTCAACTCAAGGGAATGGATGTCTATGAAAGTAGAACTCAATTCAGAAGTACTTTATCTCTCAAGAATTTGTGGAGAAGCCAGGCTGGCATGCATGGAAAGTCTAAATTCCTCTCTTCTTGGCCTTTTCTAATCAAGTATAAGAAAAGATTCAGAGTTGGAAACTTTCTTTTGAACTTCAGTTGAAGTTGAATTTGTTTGAAGAAACAAATTATAGCTGGATGTAGTGGTATACACTTTAATCCTAGCACTTGGCAGGCAAAGGCAGGTGGATCTCTGTGAGTTCGAGACCAGCCTAGTCTACATGGTGAGTTCTAGGACAGACAGAGATATAGAGAGCAACCCTGTCTGAAAAAACAAACACAACAAAACAAAACAAAACCCAAGCAAGCAGATTACAAAGTCAGCACTTACAAGGCAGAGGCACGTGAGTCTCTGTGAGTTCCAGGCCAGCCTGGTCTACAGAGTTCAGTTGCAGGCTGCCAAAGCTACACAGTGAGACTCTGTTGAATAGAGAAGGGATGAGGAGAAAGGGAGAGAAGGAGAGAGAGAGAGAAAGGAAGATTATACTACAAAATGAGTAGCTTACTACTAGTGATTCCTCAAGTGTGTCCCTAGACCAGCAGGATTAACTACCTGAGATCTTCAAAATGCAGGTTCTCAGGCTCCACTGTTTCCCTACAAAAATCAAAGTTTCTAGGGGCACAACTGGTAAAGCATTTGCCACACAAACGTGAGAATCTTGAGTGTGGAGCCCTAGTACCCAGAGAAAAGCTGAGCACTGTAATTCCAACTCTGGAGAGCTGAAGAAAGGAGGCTCGGTGTGGCTTGCTGGCCTCAGTCTGGCTGGATCACTGAGATCCACATTCAAAGAGAGAAGGAGAGGGAGAGGAAGAAAGGAGGGCAGGAGAGAGATTGAGAGAGAGAGAGAGAGAGAGAGAGAGAGAGAGAGAGAGAGAGAGAGAGAAACCAACAGAAAATGAAGCTTCTAGAAGCAAGTCAGGCTGTGTGTGTCTAACAAACAATACAGGTAGTTTTGGCCCACAGGAAGTGCTTTTTGACTCAGTGGAGGAAATTCTGTTTTTCCTTTCTTTCTTCCTTCCTTCCTTCCTTTCTTTCTTTTTCTGTCTCTTTTTGAGACAAGTTTTCTTTGTGTTGCTCTGGCTGTCCTGGAACTTGCTCTGTAGACCAGGATGACCTTGAACTTGAGACCCACCTGCCTCTACCTCCCAAGAGCTACCACCACTAGTACTATGGGTAAAATTTTTTAGGTTGCTAAAAAAAAACAAACATAAAAACAAGAACAAATCAAAACAATAGATTAGGAGACTCATGAGAAGGCCAGGGTCTTTTCCAAGCAGTTTATAGACAGGCCATCTTTCCTTTCCTTTCTTCTCGACATGATTTGATGTATTCCTTTGCTGGAGCAGATCCAACTCATGAGGGCACAGCAGAGGGCATGGAGAACATGGCAGACGCCGTCACTCACGCTCGTTTTGTGGGCACAGATCCTGCCAGTGATGAAGTTGTCTTGATGAAAATCCTTCAGGTAAGTGGGCGGGAAGAACAATCAAGCTAATGGCCAAGGGCTGGCCCACCGGCTCAACGCCCCAGGTCTGCCAGCAGCCGCATGAAGCTGTGTTTTGACTCCACTGAGGCTTTAGAGACTGACTCTGTTTCCAAACAAGGAGCTCAAGTACCCAGAATAAAGCTTTTTCTAAGGAAAATAATTAAGAGCTTTAAATGAATTGGTATCAAATACCAGACACCCTTATTGCATCTTGTACCTCTGGTAGACTGTCTGTTAGGCCTGTGAGCTGGAGCCCCAGTGAGTTATGAACTGTATCAGGACTGTGGAAAGCAGAGAAAGGACTCCTAAGTCAGGCACATTCCAGTCGCTAGTCTGAGGTTTTGTTTTTGGTTTTTTTGTTTGTTTGTTTGTTTGTTTGTTTTTGTTGTTGTTGTTGTTGTTGTTTTGAGTCAGTGTTTCTCTGTGTAGCCGTAGCTGTGCCCTCAAACCTAAGAGATCCACCTGCCTTTGCCTCCCAAGTGCTGGTATTAAAGGTGTGCACCACCATACTTGGCTTGATTTTTTTTTTTTAATTTTTAAATTTTTTCGTTTTTGTTTTGGTGGGGAAGGTCTCATGTAACTAAGGAAATCCTTGTTTTGATCTCCCAAGTGCTAATATTACAAGCATGTAACATTTTACCTAGCTTTAAGGTCAGCTTACTTCTTGCTAACTTAAAAAAAGAAAAGAAAAAGAAAAAGAAACCCTGACGTTGGGCTTGGTCATGCACACTTGTCATTGAGGCTCATAGGAGGCGGAAGCTGGAAGCCGCAGTTCAGCCCAGCCTGGAATAAATAGCTTGAGCTTAGCTCAGACAAAACAGGAGGTGAGGAGAACCTCACCCCTAAGCTGGGCACGAGGCTCACTGGTAGAGCACTGGCCTAGCATATGTGAGTTTGGTCTCCTGTGGAGATGGCTCAGTTAGTTAACTGTGTGCCTTATAGGCATGAAGACAAGTGTTAGATCCCCAGTACTCATGTAAGCCCCCCGGGCATAGTGGTGAGTGTACATGGAATCCCAGAGGACCATAGACAAGAGGATCCTGGGTAGTGCTGATTAGCCATTCCAGCCTAATTGGTGAGCTCTAGGTCAGTGAGACCCAGCCTTAAGGGAGGTTGGTCCACATTTCTGATGTTGAAATCACAACATCAGAAACATCCCCAAAACTACACATATAAACACATGAACATGCACAACACACAAGTGATGATGATGATGATGATGATGATGATGATGACAAGAAGAAGAAAAATTAAAAATGTACTTGCTAGGTTCATTTTGTTGTTATTTTGTTTGTTTGGTTGGTTGGTTGGCTGGTTTTTCAAGACAGGGTTTCTCTGTGTAGCCCTGACTGTCCTAGAACTTACTCTGTAGACCAGACAGGCTTCCAACTCAGAGATGCACCTGCCTCTGCTTCCCAAGGATAGCCCAGCTCTCTCGGGGCGTTTTCAGATCAGCTTTACTCACCCTGCTGTCCATCACAGTGTCTCCTCGTTCTTCCTTGTAGGTTCTCCGAACTCTGTTGCTCACCCCGGTGGGTACCCACTTAACAAATGAGTCTGTATGTGAGATTATGCAGTCTTGCTTCCGGATTTGCTTTGAAATGAGACTCAGCGGTAGGTGCTTGAATACATTCTCCTGGGCCCGGTATATGAGAGTGTATACAGGATGCTGTCTCTGAAGCCCAAAGAAACAGGATTTATCCATCACCCACCTTGGGTAACCTTGGTGGGGGGGTGTTCTGAAGCTAGAATAGAGTTCTCAACCCACTGTTGCAGGACAGGAGTTGGGATAAATCTTAGATGAACTCACTTCCAGAACCAAATGTTCTTTCTCCCTTAGGGTTTTGGGTATTGACACCAATTGATAACCCAAGAAACCCCATCTAGTGTGTCCCCTTTTTCCTGACTCCATAGTACCACCTAGTGGTCTGGTAAAGTTATAGCTCCAGGCTGAGCTGGAGCTGGTTTTAATAAGTTTGGCATAATCCTTGGTAAACACAGTTTGGAGGGGAGTCTGCTCTGAGAGGTCTCCTGATAATAGCACAGCAAGTAATGACACCTGTGTTATTTGTTTTTGCCTGTGCAGAGTTATTGAGAAAATCCGCAGAGCACACTCTCGTAGACATGGTGCAGCTGCTCTTCACAAGGTAAACCTGCTGCTGTTTGCTCCTGCCGGCTGCCCAGGCCTCTGGAGTCTGCCTGCTTCCACACAGCCACTGTAGGGACCTGGCCAACCCCATAACCACATCAGAGGCCGCTGGGACTATAGATAGCAATAGTTCCTGGGCCCAAGGTTACTGAGCAAAGGAGAAGGAAGAGAGAACTCCCGTGGCCTCAGGAAGGCAGAGGGTTATTTGATCTCTGCTTCACAAACTTGTGTCTGTTTCTGTGCAGGTAGCATCTAGGGAAGGGAGCACAGAGAAGATGCCAAATTTAAGCAGCCTGGAACAGGTTGCTGAGCTCCCTAAACTTAGCCTGATTTTGTACCAGAAGGCCAAGGCTAGGGTAACCAACAGTTGTAAAAGCTGACTTAATTGGCCTTTATCTTGGCTTGCCTGGGACTTCCTGATTTTAGCACTTAAAGTTCCATTTCCAGACAGATCCTTTAGTCCCAGGGACACCTTGATCTTTGATTTCCCTAAGAAGGGCTCCCCTCATTTGGAGCTCAAGAAACCTTTTTGCCCTAGATCACATTGCCTATTCTATATTTCTATACTTCCTTTCAAAAGATAGCACTTAGGGAAGAGTTGAAGCAATGACTTTTAGACCAATGAGATTTCTTTTTGATTTCAGGCTTAATCCCTGTTATCTGTACATTAGACTGTTCTTGGATTCTGCTACTGAGAGTTTCTTACTCCATGGATTTACTGCCTTTAAAACACCAACCTGCCTTTACTGCTTTCTAAGCCTGACTATCTCCTGGCTTTCAGCAGGGCTTTTCAAGGGTGAAAAGAGCCATCATACTCCAAGGGTGCTTAGTCACCCTGTCCCAGTGACTACTTTGTCTGTATCATACATATTCCAATTCCTATAGCTCCAAAGCTCTAAAGGATATGGATGGGATTAGCTTTTTGCTAACTAGCTTCTCATAAGAGTAAACTAAGAAGATACTGTGTGTCAATACAGCATTGCTATAACAGGTCTAGAGAAGAACATTGTCATTTTCCCCAATGACAGTCATACTATTCTCTATCTTATAGGTTACCTCAGTTTAAAGAAGAACCCAAGAGCTATGTGGGAACCAACATGAAGAAGGTGAGGTTGAAAGTTCATCTGCTGTCCCCTGTCCACACTGCCTTAACTTCCGAACTTCAGTACTGCTAGTGCTTAGTAGCAAAGACATGCTTTCGCTTAGATGGGTCTGCTTGTAATCTACAGATAACTGTCACTCCTATAAGTCAGAAATACACCTCCCATGTACCTCTCTCTCCTTCCTCCGTCTTTCCTCTTTGACCTACCTGCCTTTGTTGACCAACCACATATGCTAGAGAGTCAGTCCTTAAGGAAACTGGACAAGGCTTACCAAGCTGGGGTAAAGATGCATGTTGACAAAGGTGAAAATCTGGCCATCCCATTGGCTCAGTCTTGTCAGCAAGTAAGAGTCCTAGAGAGGCTGTGCCCAAATCCCCTCCTAATGCTGAATAGGACTGGGCTTGTGCTTATGAGTACAGGAAGTCTCTGTTGAAGAGATCAGATCAAGCTGTACTCCAGATCAAGGGGTCTCAGATTGCTAAGAAAAGAATGGTGATCAGGGTGGCCTCTTTCTATCTTGAGCTGAAACTAGACTTCTCAGACCTCTGATGAGGTTCTGCCCGTGGAAATGACCCTTGGCTATTGGTGCATGCACCTGCCCTGCCCTTGTTCCCTCCCATTCACCCCCTATTCCTGCCCTGTGCCCTGTGCCCTGTTGGCCCGTGTCTGAGTTAATTTACTCTGTTTAAATCGTGCATTTGCCTGTCTTTCACAGATTTCTCCATGTCTCCTCAACAAACTGGAGCTAAGTAGTGGGGAGCAGACCAAAGCCCTGAACCAGTTAGAGAGGGTACTACTCTTTAAGAACCTCAAGGTCTCTCTCCCTCTCCCTCTCCTTTCCCCCTTTTGGTTTATTTATTTATTTAAATGTTTATTTTTTGATATGTAACACTGGGTCCCATTTCTGTTGTTCAGAGCACAACTTACCCGCTCTATAACACAGCTTGGCTTTTGAAAGTTGCATGTATTTATAACTTTGCAGTACTGGGAATTCTCCTGGGATTTATGGTTGCTTGGAAGCAGACTGAAGTCTTGAACATCACAAAATGAGCCTAGGAAATGTGGGTCCTGCTGTCATCTTGTGGGGAGGCTTAAGACTCACCATTTCTAGGGAATCTACAGGGACCTCAGCAAGAGCCTGCTCCCCTCCCCTGTGTCAGAGCTGGAGAGCGTAGCTAGTCCTGGTGTGAATCTGGGTACATGGCTATGGTGGTGGGAAAAGGGGTTCATCCTGTGAGAGGCTTTTTTTGGTTTTGTTTTTTGGGTTTTTTTGTTTTGTTTTGTTTTGTTATTGTTGTTACATAAAAGGAATCATTGCAAAGTTTAGATCTCTAGGTTCATAGAAAAGAACTAGGGAGCCAGGCGGGGGGTGGGGGGGTTAGGGGGGTGGGGGGGTGGGGGGTGGGGGGTGGCGCACGCCTGTAATCCCAGCACTCTGGGAGGCAGAGGCAGGTGGATTTCTGAGTTCGAGGCCAGCCTGGTCTACAAAGTGAGTTCCAGGACAGCCAGGGCTATACAGAGAAACCCTGTCTTGAAAAAACCAAATCCAAGAAGAAGAAGAAGAAGAGGAGGAGGAGGAGGAGGAGGAGGAGGAGGAGGAGGAGGAGGAGGAGGAGGAGGACGAGGACGAGGAAGAGGAAAGGGAGGGGGAGCGGGAGGGGGAGGAGGAGGAGGAGGAGGAGGAGGAGGAGGAGGAGGAGGAGGAGAAAAGAACTAGGGACCAGGACACTGGGAATTTTCTAGAATCTACAAGGATACCCTCTGTCCTTTAAAATTCAAAATGTAGATGAGTTTAGGGAAGGAGTATAAGCTAAATACTGCCTGACCCCTGAGATGGCCTTCCCTTGAAAAGACGAGGAAAGTAAGGACTAGAGGATGTTCACATCATCCATCACAAGAGCGTGCATGCGTGCGTGCGTGCGTGCATGCCAGAGGTGTGATTGTGAGCGTTCCTGTCACTGCAGATGAATTAACTCTGTGAGCCAGTGTTCCCTAGCAAGGGCTCTCTGTCCTATTTGACTGCATTGTCTTGAATTTTTGTGTTTGCATAGCTACCAATTTCAGCTCTCTTCAGAGACTAGCCTGCATGTTGTCGTGACTATTAGCCTAAGACCTGCACTATTTTTATAAAGCTACTGTTGTCTTTTGGAATGTAGAATTGTACAGATAAAGTGGTATAGGGTTCCACGGACACCTGCCACCTACTCTGCACCTTAGAGCCTTAGGACACAGACAACACAGCAACAGTGAAGCCTTCTTGAAAGCTACCAGCCTTCAGGTTCCTATACCAGGCAAAAGGCCAGGAACACACTCACTGAGATAACCTAGTTAAAGCTATATTTGCAAAACATAAAGTAAAAGATAGGATATACCAACTCGTATACGGAAAGGATGCCCATTACGGGCTGTCATTCTTAGTAGAAGTGGGACTCAGACACTGGGGCCTCCTGGAGAGGAGGGTATCTTATAGACCTTTAGTTGTTTGGACTTTTTGAAGCTTAGTGATAATGACCAATAAAGCAAATGGTCCTTGTTTTTTTTTTTCATTGGTCTTTTGGATTTCTTGCCTCCTGTTTGGCTTGTTCTCTTAGATAATTTTCTACCATGAGTGTGATGTACCTGAACTCTCCAAGGTTACTTACTGGCAAGAGCATCCTGGTTCCTGTGTAGTCATAGAAGCTCCTATTTAGGCATATGACTGCAGGTGTTTTGGAGATAGAAGAACAGAAATAGGAATCCAATGAGAAGCTGGGACTGTGCTAAGAACTGGGAGAAAGGTTCAGTTTTAGGGCCTCCTTTATTAGGAGGAGATTTGGGGAAGGAAGGATTATCTTAGCAGGTGATCAGATGCTATCAAAGTTGAGAGAGAGAGAGAGAGAGAGAGAGAGAGAGAGAGAGAGAGAGAGAGAAAGCTTGAAGAAGGAATTTTATTTCCAAAAATCAGAAGAAATTGAATAGATTCTTTTAAATTGTATCTAGTGGTGCTGGGGATGTAACTGAGTTGCACATCTTTGCCTAGCATATACAAAGTCCTGGTACTGAGCCCCAGTGCCATGTACGTGGAGTGTGGGGGCACATACCTGTAACCCAAGCTCCTGGGACGTAGAAGCAGAACATAAGCTCAGGCCATCCTTGGCTACATAGTGAATCTGAGACCTGCTCAGGGTACATGGGGCTCTGTCTACAAAAGTAATAACATAGTAAAATAAAACGAAGTGTACCTCGGAAGAAGAACTGTAAGAAGAACAAGAGGTTTTATTGCTGTATCAGAATTGCGAACAGCAGCATGGCACGGCCCTCCATTCTTACCTTCACAAACAAATAGGTGTATCACTCTGTTCTCCAAAACATTAACTTTGACCATCCATTTTCATGCAGAATTTCCAGAAAAAGAGGTGTCCTTACGGTATAAGTCGCAGTCTGTGCCTTAGTGGGAAAGCTTTGACTCTATCTAGATAGGAAGGGGTAGGTGCTCATACCTAGACAAGAGCTGGACTAGAGCTGCCCTGGGGTTGACTGTGGAAGAAAGTCCATGCACGAGGCCGTAGTCCGACGCTCTGGGCAAAGCCTGCCTTACCTTTTCATGCCTTACCTTACCAGGTTCAGGCATCACATACAGCAGCAGGGGCCCAGGAGGCAGAGTGAGAAGTGGGACAGCTGGCTATATCAATGACTAGTCCAAATGCAAAATGTTACCGTCCATGTGAAAGCCTCTGTGTCAGTCCAAAGAGCTGTAAATGGAGAAGCATAAGTGTATATCTGATGGTCTAGATTATTAATACTGATGTGGGGTGTAAGCTGATTTCTAGAGACCGGCCGACTGAGTAATGAGATATTTCTAGGAATAACATTTTAATTTAAATACTCTTTTAGTCTGGATACTAATGATATATGATATTTCCAGCTGAAAATGAGAGCAGGAGGCATGAGTGATTCATCTAAGTGGAAGAAACAGAAGAGATCCCCTCGACCTCCACGTCACACAACCAAAGTCATGCCAGGTTCAGAGCTGCCCACCCCAAATGGAGCCACCTTAGCCTCTAACCTCACTGGTGAGTGCCCTGGGTTGCTTCTTATTAAAACACACAGAGAAGAGTCTTTCAGGGTCAGGGATTTGAGATGAAAAGCCAGTTAACTGAGGGGCTTTGCTCTTTCTGCAGAGAGAGAACAGAAAAGGAAACTCCAAATCAAATCAGACTGTGACCATTTAACGACCCTGCATTAAACAACTTCAGTTCATTCACTTTTCATAGATTCTTCCTGCTCTAGAGGCATTTATATATGATCATTCAGTCTAAGCGACTGAATGTACTCTACAGTACTGTAGAGGGTGCATTACTCACCAGGCTCTCTTTGCCTTCAAGTTCCGTTCTTTTCCTTGTCAGGTGGCATGCCCTTCATTGATGCACCCACATCCATCTCCTCTGCAAGTTCAGAAGCTGCCTCGACAGTGGTCAGTCCCTGTACAGATAGTGGCCTGGAATTATCCTCCCAGACTACCTCCAAAGAGGACCTCACTGACCTGGAGCAAGCTGGCTCCCCACGGGAAGTCACACCCGCAGAGCCTGGGAGCCACGAGACAGGCGTTTCTGATCCGCTTGACCCTCAGGTCCGCCTGATTCCTAAAGGCCCCTCTTCAGTCCTACAGGTCACTCTAGTAGGAACTGCCTTGCTCTTTTGGGGGTCAAGGCCAAGCCTTGACCAAGAAGGTTTAGCCAAGCATGGTGGTACTTGTCTTTAATACCAGCACTCAGGAGGCAAAGGCAGGTGGATCTGAGTTCAAAGCCAGCCTGATCCACATAGAGAGTTCCAAGGCAGTTAGAGCTGCATAGTGAAATCCTATCTATTAAAAAAAAAAAAAGATGAAGAAGGAAGGTTGGTTGGTAAAGGTAGTTAGTTCTTCCCTGTGTCTTAGTTAGGGTTTCCATCAATGTGAAGAGACACCAGGACCAAGGCAGCTCTTATAAAGGACAACATTAAATTGGGCTGGCTTACAGGTTTAGAAGTTTGGTTCATTATCATCAAGATGGGAACATGCAGCATCCATGCAGGCATGGCGCTGGAGGAGCTGAGAGTTCTACATCTTGTTCCAAAGGCAACCGAAAGATTCTCATAGGCAGCTAGAAGGAGGGTCTCAAAGCAAACCCCACAGTGAAACACATCCTCCAACAAGGCCACACCTAATAGTGCCACTCCCTAGGCCAAGCATAGTCAAACCATCACATCCTGTTTCCTAGAATTATTTTTGCTGACCAGAAAGCGTACAGTATGACTGTGAGAAGGAGCTCAGGAGATTTATCAGTGTCCTTATAGGGAGCCTCTGAAACAAGGGAGGCGGCAGCTCTTAGAGGAAGGTAATCATCTAAATCCTAAGCCTTGCGAGAGAGTTTTCTCCTGTAGAGTTCTGTCATCCTAGACAGTGGTTCCTCACGTGGCCCTGGGCCATCTTATATTGATCTATAAATCAATGAGCTATGATTCATTGAAGATGGAAGCCATAAAATTCAGGGGAATAAATTTTAAGATGTTTTTGCCTCATTTTTGTTCCTATGTTGGTCATAGCAGGAAGGCACCCATGTAGAAAAGACCCAGTCAGCATCGGTGGAGTCTATCCCTGAAGTGCTAGAGGAGTGCACATCCCCTGCTGACCACTCTGACTCCGCCTCTGTCCATGACATGGATTATGTCAATCCTCGGGGCGTGCGCTTTACCCAGTCCTCCCAGAAAGAAGGTAGGTACTCTCTGGAAGTCTCTGCCTATTCACCTACCCTCTGTCTGAGCCTAGAGCAGCTTGGATAAAGGCAACTGTCACCTGTGAATCCATTTTCTAGACAGAAAATGGAATCAAACTGTAAAACTATTAGCATACATAGAACTTTTCCCTAAATCATTCAGAGAGTTAGAGAGACTATTGGAGGAGAGAGGGAACAATATAAATAGTAGAACTTAAGAAAAATCCTTGGTTCTGATTTCATCCATTAAGAGATAAGTAATGGATCCTTTTCCTTGGAGGAAATTAATTTTCTGAAATTGCCACTGATAAGGACTGGAAGATGGCTCAGTGGGTGAGATTGTTTCTTTGCAAGCGTGAAGACCAGAGTTCAAATCCCTTGTACCCTTGTTAAGAATTAGGCATGGCTGCATGTGCCTGTAATCCCATCTTTGGGGTTTGCAGACATGTGGGTCTGGAGAGTTTGCTGAAACAATGTTTCCAGGTCAGCGAGAGATCTGTTTAAGGCAATAAAGCAGACCAATAAGAGGAAGGCATCTGACATCCTTCCAGTCTTCCATATGCACATGCTCAGGCACATTCATTTGCACACCATACCACACCTGCACATGCATGCACCAAATACATATAACATACAAACACAACACACAAGTTTTTGCCATGGATAGCACAGATCCACACGTTACCAAACAGCTGGGGTATGTCCTACCTTCCTGTTCTCTTCCCACCTTTGCAGGCACAGCTTTGGTTCCTTATGGTCTTCCCTGCATCCGTGAGCTCTTCCGCTTCCTTATCTCCCTCACAAATCCACATGATCGCCATAACTCTGAGGTTATGATCCACATGGGACTGCACTTGCTGACGGTGGCTCTTGAGTCAGCCCCTGTGGCTCAGTGCCAGACCCTCTTGGGGCTCATCAAGGATGAGATGTGCAGACACTTATTCCAGGTGAGACAAGCTTGCCCAGAGACCTTATGTGTTTTGAGATTGAGAAGCCACTAGAATACCATGACCTTTCAGTTGGCCAGAAGCCAGAGTGGGAGGGTTCCAGTAGCTGTCGAAGGACTTGAGGAAGGAAAGGCTAAATCAAAACCCAGCTGTGGTGGTACATACTGCAATCCAGCACTGGGAGGTAGAGGCAGGAATATAGGGAATCCAAGGTAACTTTCAGCTAAGTAGTGAGGTGGAGTCCAGCCTGAACAACATGAGCTCCTATCTCAGAAAACAAAAACAAGCCAACAAAATAGCTCAGGGGGTAAAAGAATGTACCATCGAGCCTGGCATGCTGGCTTTGATCCCTGGCACCTAGAAGGCAGAGAGAGAGGAATATCTCCCTTGGGATGTACCTTTTCATATGTGTCCCTGTTCCCCTCCTACACACAGATAAACAAATGTAAAATAAAGTTTTTTTTTTAAACACATGACAAGGAAAAAAAAAAAAGAGTTCCCTTAGAACACAGGCCTTTTGAAGCATCCTCACTAGTCTGCTCTCTTGTATCTTTGTTGGTTGAATTATACTCAACCTCAGAAACCTCACGGTTCCTTACTCTCTGGTCCTCAGCTACTCAGCGTAGAGCGACTAAGCCTTTATGCTGCGTCCCTCCGAGTGTGCTTCTTACTCTTTGAGAGCATGCGGGAACACCTCAAGTTCCAATTAGAGGTAAGTTTCTTGACCTTGAAAAGTAAGATAAAAACAGGAAACTACATGGCATTATCAAGAGGGCCAGCTCAATGAATCATGCTCAAGATAGATTTTAAAAAAAAAAATGATTTATTCTTGTCTCACACAATACATCTCAACCACAGCTTCCCCTTCCTTCATGCCTCCCAGTGCCCCCTCACATCCCCTCTCCCCCAGATCCACTCTCCCCACCTCCCCACTTCCATCTCAGAAAGAGCAGGCCTCCCAGGGACACCAACTGAACGTGTTACAAGAGCAGGCACAAAGCTAGGTAAGGCAACCCACTAGGAAGAAAAGGGTCCCAAGAGCAGACAGGAGTCAGAGACACCCCCACTCCCTGTCAGGAATCCTCCCAAAACACCAAGCCAACAACCATATATGCAGAGGGTCTAGTGCAGACTTAAGGTTGCTGTGTCAGTCTCTGTGAGCCCCTGTGTGTCCTGCTGAGTTCTGCTCTCCAGGTGTGCTCTACCCTCTCTGGCTCCCGCAGTTCCTCCTCCCCTTTTCCACTGCATTTCCCATCTCAGGGAGGGACCCAGTGGAACACCTAGGCTCGATCACCACTTGTTTGTCTGTGGGTCTCTGTATCTGCTCCAAGGCAGGCGCAGCCTCTCTGATGAGAACTGTGCTAGGTGCCAATCAATGAGATCTATGTATTTCTCTCTCTTTTTTTTTGTTTTGTTTTGTTTTTGGGGGGAGTTTGAGACAGGGTTTCTCTGTGTAGCCCTGGCTGTCCTGGAACTCACTCTGTAGACCAGGCTGGCCTTGAACTCGGAAATCTGCCTGCCTCTGCCTCCCAAGTGCTGGGATTAAAGGCGTGCGCCATCACTGCCCGGCCAGCCTCCAATTCCTAATCATCCAGGCACTATTGGGCATGGGTTCCCTCTCATGGGATGAACCTCAAATTAAACAAGTCATTGGTAGGCCTTTTCCACAAGTTCTGTGACACCATTGCCCCTGTATATCTTGCAGGCAGGACAGATTGTAGGTGGAAGGTTTTATAGCTGAGTTGGTGTCCCAGTCCCGCCACTAGAAGCCTTGCCTGATTACAGAAGATGACAGTTCAGGTTATGTGTCCTCCATTACTAGGAGTCTTCTCCATGGTCACTCTTATAGATTCCAGGGAGTTTCCATGTCACACACACACCCCCATGCCCTCCAGTTCCATTCATCTCTCCCTGTACTATCTCCTTCCATCTACCCCCACCTGACCCCTCCTGATCCCATCCCCACCTGCCCCCAGGCCATTCACAAACTCTATTTGCACTTCCCAGAGAGATCCAGTTGTACCCTCCCTCACCCCCACCCCATCCCAGAGCCCTCTTTGCTACTTAGCCTCTCTGGGTCTGTGGATTGTAGCATGATTATCCTTTACTTAACCGCTGGTGGTCACTTATAAGTGAGTACTACAGAATTACAGGCTGGACTTCTGGCAGCTAGCATGGCCTCTCGTCTAAGTGGAGGCTGGGACAGGGAGGGGTGGGGGTTGGGGAGAGGATGGGAGGAGTACTGAGAAAGCTTGTGGGCAGGATCCGGGGACAGGTGGCCTACCTGGACTTCTGGTGGCTGCAACATCCTCTGGTTGAGCAAGGAGTCTCTGTCCACACTGGGAGCTGCAACACCATGTTGGAGAGGGGAAGGGTTATTGGGCATAGAGTCGGGGACTCAGAGTGGGGGAGGTCTACCAGTGGGTGGTCTATCTCAAGATACAGATTTTTATGAGCTTCCTATAGAAGGTATTTTTGGCCTCCCATTGCCTAGCCGTCATAGTAGAATAGTTAAAAGGATCCCAGACAAAACTGTTTGAGTATAATGTAGGAGAGCCCATAACTGGGCATGACAGCTCATGCCAGTAATCCAAGTACTTGCAAGGCTGAGACAAGAAGATTCCTGGGAGTTGAAGGCCAGCCTGGGCTACAGAGAAAAACTGTCTCAAAAAAGGGGGTGAGGGAAGAATCTAAATAAGAAGACTGACAGATCTTACCACAAACTGGGCAGCTTTTCTGCCTAAGAGTTCTTACAAGTCAAACTGGCGTTGCTGCTAAGTTGTCAAAACAAAGTCGAAATAAGACTAGGGGTACCAGCACTTGGGAGGTAGAGGCAGGTGAATTTCTGAGTGTGAGGCCAGCCTGGTCTACAGAGTGAGTTCCAGGACAGCCAGGGCTACACAGAGAAACCCTGTCTCAAAAAAAAAAAAAAAAAAAAAAAAAAAAAGAAAAAAAAAAAGAAAAGAAAAAAAAAAAAAAAAAAAAAAAGACTAGGGTAGGCTTTATAGACAACACTTTTAAAAGGACAGTAGACAACTTCTCTGAGACTAGAAATAGGAATGAGAGCCTTATGGGAGACAACAAAGGGGAAATATTACTGAGGAGAGGTGATCTTTTGGTATCGTGCCTCCTGAGTGGGCTTTTGCCTCCTGTTTGGTGGTGTTCCGATCCAATTTTCTCTTCCTGTCTTCCTCAACCAAATGGCCATCGCCGGGTTGCTGTTGACAGATGTACATCAAAAAACTCATGGAGATCATCACTGCTGAGAACCCCAGGATGCCTTATGAGATGAAGGAGATGGCGCTGGAGGCTGTTGTGCAGCTCTGGCGCATCCCCAGCTTTGTCACTGAGCTCTACATCAACTACGACTGTGACTACTACTGCTCCAACCTCTTTGAAGACCTCACCAAGCTGCTGTCCAAGGTGCTGAGAACTATTGCGGGCCTCTAGGAACTGACGCTCTCTTCCCATGGTAGCAATGATGGTACAGGGAGTGGGGCTCTTCAGCAGTGGGAACAGGAGTGAGGAAGGCATTTGTAAGGGAGATGAGATATCATTAGTTGTTGGGTTTTGGAGAAAATAATCAGGTGAAATATATGCCTACCTCAAGTCTAATGGGTCTGTTTACTTTCCAGAATGCCTTTCCTGTGTCTGGTCAGCTTTATACAACACACCTGCTGTCTCTTGATGCCCTATTGACAGTTATTGACAGCACTGAGGCTCATTGTCAAGCCAAAGTCCTTAACACCCTCAACCAGCAAGAAAAGAAAGAGACAGCCAGACCTGGCTTTGAGGCAGTGGATGGCAACCCAGAAACTAACAAGTGTGAGAAGCGTCTTATATTATTCTGTTTCTCTTTTTCTTTCTTGTCTTTTCTTTTTCCCCCCTCTCTTCCATTGCCCTCCTTACTTTGTCTTGAATTTTTCCTACCAGAGCTAGCTAGTGTCCTGTATAAGAACATGCAGCTCTTTTTGGCTTGGGACTCAACCTCTTTTATAATACTGCTTGACTTCCTACCCATAAGTCTTCATATCTTTCCCTGTTACCAGCTGAGAGAGCAACCAGTGATGGGAAAGCCACAGGAATGGCCTTAGATGCCCTAGGCCTTCATTTTCCAAGTGGAGGATGGTTGTCAACAGAACATGGAAAGCCAGGGTGCAGTGATCTGGAGGAAGCTGGTGACTCTGGGGGTAGGTACCCAGTGTCCATGACTCTAAACTCCTTCAACTAGAGGGCTTGGAGAGAAGGAACATGGGGAGATTTGGAAAACAGAGCGGCCGGAAGCCATACCTGGAAGAGCCCAGCAGTTCACCTGTTTCAAACCCCAGAGAAAGGAAAAAAAACAAATAGATCCCCAGAAGGTAGTATTTCCAGTAGGTAGGAAGCCCAAGACAAGAAAATATAGGAGATTGCTTCTCTTTGCTGGGGAGAGCATCAATAACTGTACGAAGCTCTTATGTGTTTTTTCTCCTTTTTTACATCCTAGCTGACAAAAAGTTCACCAGGAAGCCACTTCGATTTTCCTGTCTTCTGCCAGATCCACGGGAACTAATTGAAATTAAAAACAAAAAAAAGGTACATGCATCCATACACTCCCCCAGGGAGAAGTTGCAACTGTCCACCCTTATGTGGGTGTCCTCTATAGAACTGGTTTGTCACAGAGGATACACATGGGGTGATTTTAGCAGCTCCTTATGCAGCTTCCAAGACTAGTCTCTAGGTTTTTCTGGGACTGCGCAACTTCTCCCTCTCCTTGAAAAGCATTTCCTTACACCTGACCTGTGCTGTTGCTGGCCCCTGAGCAAAGCTACTTCAGCCAACAGCCCAGTGTGGTGACAGAAGCTCTGGAGGCTGCTGCCGTTTGGGTGAACGCATTAGGTGAACAGCTGTAGGCTACGATAGACTGTGGCCTGCCTTGTCGACTTAAGAGCATAGCAACCTTTGTTACCTCTGGTCTTTGTCTTTTAGCTGCTGATCACTGGTACAGAGCAGTTCAACCAAAAACCAAAGAAGGGCATCCAGTTTCTACAGGAGAAAGGTCTCCTCACCATCCCAATGGATAACACAGAGGTAGCCCAGTGGCTCCGAGAAAACCCTCGGCTAGACAAAAAAATGATTGGAGAGTTTGTGAGTGACCGAAAAAACATGGACCTGTTGGAGAGTTTTGTGAGGTGAGGAAGAAATAGCATTGTGGAGATTGGAGTGTCACTCAGTGACAGTGTGCTCCTTAGCATGCATGACTGTCACAAAAAAGAAAGAGATATGGGGGAATGCAGGGAAAGAAGAGAGAAAGAAGGGAATGTCTGGGGGACAAGGCATTCTCCCCTTAGGAAGTCTGCCAGTGCCTACTGACGACCAGCTCACGTAACTGACATTCCTGCCTCTTCCTATGATATATATCTGCTGGACCTGAAAGGGACTCGGGCTTTAGGAGTACCCCACCCCCAACCCCCGTGTTCCAGTGGAAAGCATTGCAGAGTAAGATAGAGCAGGGTTCTGGAGGGTGAGGTGTCTAGAATTTTACTAATGTGGTAAGTGCTAAAGTTAGGGCTTCTGTCAGAAATGGCCAGGATGCGCCACTCCTGTGCCCGAGCCATCAGCCTCCTCTGTCCCAGTAAGAGACTGTTATGAAGACTGTTACAGCAGCCTAATTTATATGGTTGCAATATCTTTAGCCTTTCCATTCTGTTTTCTGTCTCTGCAGCACCTTCAGCTTTCAGGGTCTGCGGCTTGATGAAGCTCTCCGACTCTACCTGGAGGCCTTCCGCTTGCCTGGGGAAGCTCCTGTGATTCACAGGCTGCTGGAGGTGTTCACCGAGCACTGGAGGGTAAGTCTTAGTGTCAGGGACTCATCAAGGGTCCCGGATCAGATTGAGGGATTCTTTGTTCCCTCACCCATTGCCTCCTAAGAAGACTGAGAGCTACAGCAGTGGACTTTCCATGGAGCACCTTCTATTAAGGAGCTGGCCATTTTCTGGGTAGTGCCCCCCTTGTATACCAACATTGACCAGTGGGCTGGTAATAGTAAGAACTTAATTGGCCAGAAAAGAACCTTAACACAGATGGAGTCTTTGCTTTTCCAGAGTTGTAATGGCTCCCCATTTGCTAATAGCGATGCCTGCTTTGCCCTGGCTTATGCCGTCATCATGCTTAACACTGACCAACATAACCACAATGTTCGCAAGCAGAATGCACCCATGACCCTGGAGGTAAGCTTGTGTTTCAACCAAAACAGAAGAGCCAATACAGCTTTGAAAGTATCAAAAACGATAAGGAAAGTTTCCAGTGTGTGTGGGAGACAGAGTTCCGTCAAGGGGATGAGGGAGGGATGACCAATTTAGAAGAGGGACTGGGATGGAGAATGGGCTCTTTCACTTAACTGTTTCCAAAGTCCTATTTGTCACAGACTTAAGGAGTTCCTTGGGTGGTATACAGCATTGACAAAGGGAAAACATACTGGCCTATCTCTAGGAGTTTCGCAAAAACCTAAAAGGTGTGAATGGAGGCAAGGACTTTGAACAAGACATCCTGGAAGACATGTACCATGCCATCAAGTGAGTATCTATGGAGAGTAATGTAGTGTCTCTGCTAAAGAGAAACTCATTGCTTCCTCTTCCTGTCTTTATAGTCACGTCAGACTATAGTGACTCCCAAACCCTGGATTTAGCTTTGAGACTTCTCTGGGTATTCGTATCTGTGACAGCTCATTTCTTATTTAAAGAAGCCCGATCAATAATGAGAGTCTAGTGTTCCAAGCTTAGGGTCTATACACATTGGCCCTCTCATGTTATATGTTTAAACATGTGTTTGTACTAGGATTGAACTCAGGTCCTCATATAGGCTAAGAATATGTTTCATTACAGATCTACATCTCCAGTCCAAACTATTCCTCTTAAATGAGGTATCCTGACCCTGTTTCCTGAGCCCAAACTACCTGGCTTCCTGGAGAGCTCACAAAATCTATTTTCTAGTTAGTAGAGAAATAAGATCAGCACTGACTCAGCAAAGCTTGAGTCAGAGTTGGGATACTTAGCTGTTTTATTATTGTCTTGAGACAGAGCCTCAATACAGCTCAGGTTTGCCTCAGACTTGCTGTGTATCTATCTGAGTTATCTCCTGGCCTGGGTACTAAGTGCTAGGATTATGGTTATATGCCACCTCTCTCAGCTCGCTCCTTATACCAAGTCAGTGCAAGTTTATGCTCCCACTCAGAAAGAACGTGAGATCTTAGCAGAGATCTGAAGTTTCGAGATGAGACTTTGAAATTATGGATGTATTCATGCTCCCCCTGGCCTCAGTGCTGGGTGCAAACAGGTCACTTAGCTGCAGCTGTGATAACCTCATATGAGTGCAAGATGTCTGTTGGTAAAAAACGTTTCTTAGTTTGGAAGCAGTGTGTTCACAGGAGTGTGCCTAGCTTTTCCCTTCCCTCTGACAGGAATGAGGAAATTGTGATGCCTGAGGAACAGACAGGTCTGGTTCGTGAGAACTATGTGTGGAGCGTGCTACTTCATCGAGGTGCTACCCCTGAGGGCATATTCCTTCGTGTACCTCCTGGCAGCTACGATCTTGACCTCTTCACTATGACCTGGGGCCCCACTATTGCTGCTCTCTCTTATGTCTTCGATAAAAGCCTTGAAGAGACCATCATCCAAAAGGCCATCTCAGGCTTCAGGTAGCCCAGCTTTGGCCTTGGTTTTCATATCCTTGCATCTCACTAAGTTAATGTGGTTGCCCCCATGCCTCTTTGACTCCTGATTTACTTTCCTCAGAATGGGATTTCTCATAATTTTCTGGAGGGAGACTGGAGCCTGGGAAATCTCAATCTTAAACAGGCTGGAGTTAAAGGTTTCTTTGTGTGACCCATTGGGGAAGAGCCAATGGAAAGCTGCTTAGGAACTTAGAAGGGTCAAGTGGCCTTTCAGTGACTGTTTCTGTGATGGGGTAACATTACAGGAAGTGTGCCATGATCTCCGCCCACTATGGCCTCAGCGATGTGTTTGACAATCTCATCATCTCTCTGTGCAAATTCACAGCTCTAAGTAGTGAGGTGAGTTGGAGCAGGAACTGTGCTTAGAGTCCCAAAGGAGAGTGAGCTTCAGCCATGGAGGTTACATCCACCATATCTACCCTCTTGAACAAGCTTAGGCCAGTTCTGTGTTACAAGGTCTGGGGAATGAGAATAGTGTCTCCTCAGGTAATGGGATGGGGGAGGAGATACCATAGGAAAGACAGGCATCAAGTTGACCTTCCCCACTAATGTTGTATGGGATTTGCAGCAAATCCAACAGAACGATTCTTGGGAACCATAGGCTGAGAGATCTGAAAGACTTTTCTTTCCAGACATGAGCCAGCCCTGTCTCTTTAAAACCTCTTTTCCAGTCTATTGAGAACCTGCCCAGTGTATTTGGAAGCAACCCTAAAGCCCACATCGCAGCCAAGACAGTATTCCATTTGGCCCATCGTCATGGTGACATCCTTCGGGAGGGCTGGAAGAATATCATGGAGGCCATGCTGCAGCTCTTCCGAGCCCAACTTTTACCCAAGGCTATGGTGGAGGTAATTCTTGATAGAACGTTCAGCATTAACAAGTCAAAGGCCTAGCCTTCTGGGCAGTGTATAGGATAGCACTACAGCTGATGCTTGCCAACACTCACTAAGAGCACCTCAATGTAATGCTACAGAGAAGCTAAAAGAAAGGCTGGGAGAAGCCACAGTTACTTCTTAGGGGGCCTCAGTAGTACATGGACTGTGTACAGGAAGGAATCCAGAGAGTTTGTTCTGCTGGGAAGCACAGGGATACAAATGATGCACACAAAGAAACGAGCTTTTATTTTTTTGAGACAAGGTTTCACTGAGTTGGCTAGGTTGGCTTTGAACTTGCTCTGTAGCTCCTGTCTCAGCCTCCTCAGTGTTGAGACTCCAGCCCTATTCCACCATGACCACATAATCTCTTGTAACTATTTTTTAGATTTATGTGTATATGGGCATTATGTCTATCTGTCTGTCTGTGTGTATATATATATGTATGTGTGTATATGTATGTATATATATGTGTGTGTATATGCATGTATGTATATATACATATGTGGGGGGGTGATGGGGGGCTGATTGGGGAATGGGCGGAGGGAAGAGGACTTATGGGACATATGGTGAGGGGGGAACTGGGAAAGGGGAAAACCTTTGGAATGTAAACAAAGAATATAGAAAATAAAATTTAAAAAAAGACATAAAAAACCTCTAAATAAATAAATAAATAAATAAATAAATAAATAAATAAATAAAAAGAAGATAACTCCTGGCATCAGAAGTAAGAACTCAGCCGGGCGTGGTGGCGCACCCCTGTAATCCCAGCACTTGGGAGGCAGAGGCAGGCAGATTTCTGAGTTCGAGGCCAGCCTGGTCTACAGAGTGAGTTCCAGGACAGCCAGGACTACACAGAGAAACCCTGTCTTGAAAAACCAAAAAAAAAAAAAAAAGGAAGAAGAAGTCAGGACTCTGGAAGTAGTTTTATTGGGGAGGGGAAGAGGGAAATCGCTGAAATGGGAAGAATTCTCATTTCTAGAGTTGTGTTTGGATAATAAATTGCTGAAGCCTAAAAAAAAAAAAACATACATACATACATACACACACATATATATACACATATTATATATATATATATATATATATATATACACACACACACACACACACACACACACACACACACATACCCGATGTGCATACTTAGTGCCAATGGAGGAGAGAGGAGGGCATCAGATCAGATTCCCTGGAACTAGAATTACAGACGATGGGATGATTATAATCCACCATGTAGGTGCTGGGAACTAGACACAGGTCCTCTACAATAGTAACAAGTGCTCTTAACCACTGAGCTATCTTCCAGACCAGAAATAAATTACTCTTGCTCTACTTTTTTCCAGGTAGAAGATTTTGTGGATCCCAATGGCAAGATTTCTCTACAGCGGGAGGAGACACCATCCAACAGGTAATGGCGAACCAGTGGCTGAGAGCTTAGAGAGAGGAAGTAGTTAGAATGTTGGTGCTCACCAAGACACCTATCCTTTCCCTACAGAGGAGAGTCAACAGTCCTTAGCTTTGTAAGCTGGCTGACACTGAGTGGTCCTGAGCAGTCAAGTGTACGGGGCCCATCTACAGAGAACCAAGAGGCCAAGAGAGTGGCCTTGGACTGTATCAAGGTAGCTGCCTGTCTCTTATGAGAACTCCTAGAAAGATGTGACCTTGTGAGCGGAAGAGTGTAGTCATCTAGGATTGTGTCAAGAACAGTTCTGCCCTCTCTCCCTGGCTTTTAGAAATTTTCTTCCTTTGTTATAGATCCCTCTTTCTTGTGTCCCCTCTAGCAATGTGACCCAGAAAAAATGATCACAGAAAGCAAGTTCCTCCAGCTGGAGTCCCTGCAGGAGCTCATGAAGGTATGGGTGAGGAGGCCTGAGAACAGCAGCAGCAGGGTGGTGGCGCAGCCTTCCATTTCTGCTGGGACAGAGCCAGGGCCTTCTCTTCAATTCCTACTTTCTCTGCTGGTGTCTTCTAGGCTCTGGTCTCCGTGACACCAGATGAAGAGACATATGATGAAGAAGATGCTGCTTTCTGTCTGGAGATGCTGCTAAGGATCGTGTTAGAGAACAGGTAGGAGAGGGCAAGTCAGAGCAGTCTTTAGGCAGACCCCAGACTGAGCTCATGCCATCTTGCTGAGTGGGAGCAAGAAACAAGTGAGGCTCTGAGCAGTTCTGGGGGCCTGTGCTTGACTGCCTCAGGCACCACACCGCCAGCTGGCTCATTGAGACTGCATTTACCCTTTATGATTTTAGGGACCGTGTGGGCTGTGTATGGCAGACTGTTCGAGATCATCTCTACCACCTGTGTGTTCAGGCACAAGATTTCTGCTTCCTTGTGGAGCGAGCAGTGGTAGGGCTGCTACGCCTAGCCATCCGGCTACTGCGGAGAGAAGAGATTAGCGGCCAGGTAAGCAAGTGCATGAAGGAAGGAAGTGGGCAAGTATGCAAGGGGCTAAGGCCACAGCAGCGGCCACAGATATGGCCTGAGCAGGGAGGACACTTGGTGTAATGTACTTTAGCCCAGTGACTAACTAGGACTAGTATAGTCTAACAGGTGGCACTGAGGGCGAGCCTGGAATGGTCTTAGACAGTAAGCTAGTAGCACCTGTCTAGGCTCTTTGAAGCCTGTTTCTAGGGTTGGGCTGCTGCTTATTCTTACATCTAAAACCCTAAGGGTAAGATCTCAGAGTTCAAGTATGGAAAATTAGGTTCAAAAGTCACAAGACTTAAGACATTCACAAAAGCCATATTTCTAAATGATATTATGAACATATGAAAGTCACATTAACAAATGTAATTTCAGAGCTGAAGAGATGGCTCAAACATTTATAACACTCACTTCTCTTGCAAAGGACCTGGGTTCAGATTCCATCACCCACATGATGGCTCCCACTGTCCACACTCTTGTTCCAGAGGATCCAATACCCTCTTCTGACCTCTGCAGCTTCCAGGCATACATATCTTGCACATACATACATGTGGGCTAAACACATAAAAGAAAGAGACTGGGCAGTGGTGGCACACGCCTTTAATCTTAACACTCAGAAGGCAGAGGCAGGCAGAGCTCTGTGAGTTTAAGGCCAGCCTGGTTTATAGAGTGAGTTTCAGGACAGCCAGAACTGAACAAAGAAATCCCGGTTGGGTATTTAAAAAAAAAAAAAAGAAGAAGAAGAAGAGGAGGAAGAGGAGGAGGATGAAGATACAGTTTTAGCCAGACATGGTGGAGCATCCCAGCACCAAAGAAGCAGAGATAGTCACAGCCAGATCTCTGGATATGAGGCTAGCTAGAGTCACATAGTGAGACCCTGTCTTGAAAAAGAGCAATTCCAGGCTGGGCATGGTGGTACATACCTTTAATCCCAGCAGTCAGGAGACAAAGGCAGGTGGATTTCTGTGATTTTCAAGGCTAGCCTGGTCTTCAAATCGAGTTCCAGGACAGTCAGGGTCAGGGCTGTTACACAAAGAAACCCTGTCTCAAATATATACATCCCACCTAGCATTGTGGCACACAACTTTAATTGCAAAGCAGGACAGCAAGAACCATGTACAGATGTTCTGCCACAATAAATAATAATAAATAAATAAAGCTGCAATTTCACACTAGGTAATCAGGCATGGTGACTCACTCATACAATAACAGCAATCAGGAGATAGAGACAGACAGATTACCAGGAGATCATGACCAACCTGGACTACTTGAGGAGTTCTAAGGAGCTACAGAGGAGACCCTGTCTCAAAAACAGGAAAGGCCAGGCTTGGTGACACAGGTTTATTTCTTTGTTGTTTTGTTTGTTTGTTTGTTTCAGGACAGAATCTCACCATGTACCTCTGGCTATTTTAGGGACTCACTTTATAGACAGCCTCAAACTCACAGAGATCCTGTCTTAGAACTCACTATGCAGACAAGGCCAGCCTCAGACTTACAGAGATCCTGTCTCAAAACTCACTGTGTAGACAAGGCAGCCTTAAACTCACAGAGATCCTAGCAGCAGAGGTTCTTAACCCTTGCAGTTGGGAGGTGGAGGCAGAGTCAGGTGAGGAGTTCAAGGCCATCCTCAGCTCCCTAGTCAATTCAGAGGCAAACTTGGACCCCTGTCTGGCCAGAGGTGGGGATGAACACCTTTAACCCCAGCACTCAGGGGAGGAGAGGAAGGATCACTGTGAGTTTGAGGCCAGCCTGGTCTACAAAGTGAGTTACAGGACAGCCAGGACTACAGAGAAACCCTTTCTTGGGGGGTGGAGGGGGAGGCCCTATGTCAAACAAACAAACATAAAAGCAATACCACTTACAAGTACTCCAAATAAAATGAAATTCTTAGACCCCTTTCAAAACATATAGATAGCGTTTGGATACTAAAAAGTAGAAAATGCAGTTGGGCATGGTAACAAGGGCCTTTAATCCCAGGACTCAGGAAGCAGAGATCTCTGCAAATTCCAGGCCAGCTAAGGCTACATTGTGAGACCCTGGCTTACAAATAAATAATAAAATGTTAATCAAAGACCCCTAAATCAAGAGACCACATCATGGATTAGAAAACTCAGCCCAATTAAGATGTCAGTTCTTGAGCCGGGCGGTGGTGGTGCATGCCTTTAATCCCAGCACTTGGGAGGTAGAGGCAGGCAGATTTCTGAGTTTGAGGCCAGGCCAGCCTGATCTACAGAGTGAGTTCCAGGACAGCCAGGACTACACAGAGAAACCCTGTCTCAAAAAAAAAAAAAAAAGAAAAAAAAAAGTCACTTCTTCCTTCAATCAACATATAAATGTAATGCAGCTTTCTATAAATATCCCAGCAAAGATTTTGGTGGACATAGAAAGTTTATTCTAAAATAGAATGAAAAACATAGACCCTACAATAGCCAAACATTTTGACAAAGGATAAAGTGAGGATGATATTTTTTTTGTTATATTGTTTTTTGTGTTATATTTTTTAATATTTTTGCATGGATGAATAAGTAGCTGTGTGTCATAGGTGTACATGTGGAAGGCAGAAAACCACTTGCAATCCTGGGATTTGAATTTAAGTTACTAAGCTTGGCAGCAAGTGCCTTAACCTGCTTAGGCATCTCACCAGCCTGGGTTTTTGCTATGGGTTAGGTTTGCTGTTGTTTTTGAAACAGTCTACTATGTAGCCCTGGCCTGATTGGTTGTTTTGACTAAGGGCCTAACGTGTATCTCAAGATAGCCTCATAATCCTCCTATCTTCACTTCCCTAAACTGGTATTAGACTTGTACACTTCATACTCTGCCACTGTAGCCAATATTAAACTTCACCGTAGTCAGAGTTGTGTAGGATTGAGGGCCAGAGAGCGTTCTCCAAGGTTGAGAGCACTGGCTCCTCTACCAACAGGCTTGGGCTGGACCTCCAGCACATGTGCAATAGCCATCAGCCCTCTGGAACTCCCAATTCCAGGCGTCTTGTGCCCTCTTCTGGTTTCCAGCAATACTGCATTGGTGCGCAGCCATACATAGAGTCAATATATAACATCAAAACACCATACATATTACAAATAATTTTAAAAATTATGTAATATTGATAGATAGATAGATAGATAGATAGATAGATAGATAGATAGACAGAGCTATTGAACAAAGTAGATGATCCAAAAATAGACTCACACAAATATGTTCAATTGAATGGTTTTTGGTAGTTGTTTTACTTTGGGTGTGGTGATTTGAAAAGAATGGCCCTCGTGGACTCATGTGTTTGAATTCTTGGCCGATAAGGAGTGGCACTATTAGGCTGTGTGACCTTGTTGGAATATGTTGGAAGAGGTGTGTCATTAGGGGGTGGCTTGAGGTCTCAGGAGCTCGGCCAGTCCACTTCCTGCTGCCTGCCCCTCTCGATGTGGAGCTCTCAGCTCCTCCTGCACCACGTCTGCTTCCGTGCTGCCCTGCCTTCTGCCATGATGAGAATGGACGAACCTCTGAAGCTGTACGCCAGCCCCAGTGAGATGCTTGCCTTTCTAAGAGTTGGCATGTTATAATGTCTCTTCACAGTAGTAAAACCTTAACTAAGACAGTTTTGTTTTTGAGACAAGGTCTTTTTTTGTAGCCCAAGTGGTTCTTCTTGCCTCAGTCTCCCAAGTGAACTTTGTCTCAAACCTTTATTTTGCAGAAAAATTACACTGATGATAAATTTAAATACATAATGAAGGGGCTGGAGAGATGGCTCAGTAGTAGAGAACATGGGCTGCCTTGCCAAGGACATGGGTTTGGTTCCCACACCATATAGTGGCTCACAACCATCTGTGGCTCCAGCTTCAGAGGATACAGTGCCTTCTTCTGAACTCTGTGGGCAGCAAGCGTGTACATGATACACATAACATGCATTCAGGCAAAACACTCATAAAAATAAATCTAAAAAATTGAAATTAAATATATATTATAAAACCTTTATACCCATAAGAGAAAATCTTAGGATCTTAAACTTAAGATTGTTAATGTGGTTTATTAGTTTATTACATATTTCATTTTCTTTTTAAAAAGTCATAAGCTACCAGGCAGTGGTGGCACAACTTGGGAGCACTTGGGAGGCCAAGGCAGATAAACCTTTGAGTTTGAGGCCACCCTGGTCTACAGAGTGAGTGCCAGGTCAGCCAGGGCTACACAGAGAAGCCCTGTCTCAAAAAAAGAAAGAAAAACAATAACAACAACAACAACAAAAATCAAAATCCTAGCTGGGCGGTGGTGGCGCACGCCTGTAATCCCAGCACTCTGGGAGGCAGAGGCAGGCAGATTTCTGAGTTCGAGGCCAGCCTGGTCTACAGAGTGAGTCCCAGGACAGCCAGGGCTATACAGAGAAACCCTGTCTCGAAAAAAACCAGATCCAAAAACAAAACAAAACAAAACAAAAAAAGAATCAAAAGCCTGAACATGCCTGAACACAGATTCCCCCACCAGCAGGGAAGGACTTGAGCTCATATCTCTTACTTTAGACCTGATTACAGTCTAATTCAGGCTTATTTGGTGGGCTGAAGAGCTGGCTTAGTGGTTAAGAGCACTGGCTTCTGTTCCAGAGGTCCTGAGTTCAATTCTCTGCACCCACATACCCACATGGTGGCTCACAACCATCTATAATTGGCTCTGACTCCCTCTCTCTTCTGGCATGCATGAAGACAGAGTACTCATATATATTGAATAAGCAGATCTTTAAAAAAGTAAAACAGGCTGATTTTGCTTCTGTGCATGATCCTAAATTAATTTTTTCCCTCAAGTGTTTGCACACCAGCTGCAGCATGGAGCTGCCAAGGGTATAGAACGATAAAGGAGCTCTTCCTGCTGTCTGTGCAAGCTTCTGAAGTGACTGCAGAGCCTTGACAGTAACAGGAAGCAAAGATGAGGATGCCTGCCCTCCTTCCATGTGCGTGCGCACGCGCGCACACACACACATACACACACACACACACACACACATACACATACACCCCGCCCAGCGAGTGGAGGCTACTGTTTGTTGTGATTGGCACATCACTACAGAATAGGTCTACAAGGGCATGGTACATGAACGGACTAAAGACTTAGTTAGTTAGTTAGTTAGTTAGTTAGTTAGTTAGGTTTTAGTTTTCAAAAAAATTTTTTTGAAACAGTGTCTCACTGGATAGCCCTGGCTGGCCTAGACTCACTATGTAGATCAGGCTGGATTCAAATTCATATAGAGATTTGCTCCTCTCTGCCTCCCAAGCGCTTGATTTAAAGATGCGTGCACTCACCCACCATGCCCAGTCCAATAGATTTTTTTTAACTTGATATTAAAAGCATAGTCCATAAGAGGAAGGAATGATAAATTAGACTTCTTTAGTACTCAAAACATTCAATGTATGAAAGCTTATTTGGGAAAGATAAAAATATAGAGCAATAGAAATGTTTGCAAGTCATCTATTTAATAAAAATCTAGTATCAAAATGCAAAACAGGTAAACGATAGAAACAGATATTTCACAGATACTATCCAAATGACCAATAAGCACATGAAGAAGCATTAGCCATTAGGAAAATGCAAAAATAACACACCAGAATAGCTAAAATTAACACCAAATGCTGGCAAGGATACAGACAAACTAGATTATTCATATATTTCTGGTGGGAATAAAAAACTCAGCTACTCTATTGGCACTTCATTATAAAACTGAATATTCATATACCATACAACCCAGCAAATATACTTTTGGGCGTTTATCCCAGAAAAAAATTAATTAGGGTTTATTTTAGCTTTAAAATGTGTATATAAATATTAATTGAAGCTGTATTCATCAAAGCCAAAAGCTGGAGTCAGCCTTGATGACTTCCAATAAGAGAATAAACTATTGTACACACATACTGTGGAATATTGTTCAGCCACTTAAATCAACAGAACCCATGTGTAAAAGACATGGGTAGATTTCCAGGTAGGGAATTCAGTCTCAAAAGATAAATAATTCCACCTAGATAACATTTAGGAGTCACAGGATTTAGAAGTTAAGGTGGAATTGCTCGGGCTAGGAATAGGACAGGACAGGACGGGAGAGCAGCTGTCAAGTGGCTGCCAGCATGGGTCCCAGGTGTGAGGACCTGTGCAGAGACAACCACACACTGTTGATAAAACTGTGTAGAACTCCATACACACATATACATGCATGGATTCACATAGAATTAGGGGACACTATGAAAACCAGTGGGTTATAGTGAAGTCTGTTTTTGTTGCCATGTTATACTTAGTTCTGTACCCTAGTGCCTCTCGGATAAACTGGGCAAAGCCCATAAGAAATTTCTTTATGTATTGTCATAACTATACCAATACAAAGAAAGGAAAGCATGGCCAAGGATGAAGTTAGCTGTAGGGTGCTTACCTAACACATACAAGGCCCTGGGTTCAATTCCCAGTACTCCAAAACAAGAGAAGCCAAGGCAGACCAAGGCCAGACCAGGAACAATTGAGCCCGAGGCAAACTCCCCTCACTAGTCTAAATGGCTAATGGAGATGATTAGAGACTGTGTCTATGTCCATCCCACTTCCTACTTCCATCCCTACCCAGGTCCTGCTCTCTCTGCGCATCTTGTTACTGATGAAGCCCAACGTGCTGTCCAGGGCCAGCCACCAGGTTGCATATGGGCTGCACGAACTCCTCAAGACCAATGCTGCCAACATCCACTCGGGTGATGACTGGGCCACCCTCTTCACATTGCTGGAGTGCATTGGCTCAGGCGTGAAGCCTCCAGATGCTCTACAAGCCACAGCCAGGGCTGATGCTCCTGATGCTGGTATGCCCTCTCCCAGGGAAATAAGCAGTTAGGACCCAGCAGCTGCTATGGGAAAACAAAACATAGGTTATTACCAGTCAGCAAATTAAACATACCTGGTTTCTGCCATCTGCTTCTAGATCTTCCTGGGCCCATTGACTACGCCACAGACTAGATAGCATACAGGCAAGTAGGCAGTGCAAGAAGACTATCAAAGCCATGTTTCTCCTATCATGAAGACCACGTTACAGAGCCATTTGTCCTTACACCACCACCTTTACCTAACAGCTGCTACTAGTTGCTATCAGGAGCCCAAATTAGCTTCTTGCCTTAAATAGTCAGGAAAGATGTCCAGACCTCAACCTTTGGCGATTGGGCCAAAGTAAGCCAGACATGAGAGAAGATGCTAGGTCTCATCCCTTGCTTCTGAGTCTGTTGTCCTGTCCCGTGTCCCATCTCAGCTCTTACTCTGCCTTCTGTCTGCCTGCCTCAGGAGCACAGTCGGACAGTGAGCTCCCATCCTACCATCAAAATGATGTCAGCCTGGACCGAGGGTACACTTCCGACTCAGAAGTCTACACTGACCACGGCAGGCCTGGCAAGATACACCGGTCAGCCACAGATGCTGACATGGTCAACAGTGGTTGGTTAGTGGTGAGTCCACTGCCATCCTGGGCTTATAAAAACGGTTCTTAGTTCTCAGAGAGGATGCCTGGCTTAGAATGGGGCTCCAGCTTATATCATGTGTATTTTATAGGTGGGGAAGGATGACATTGATAACTCCAAACCAGGAGCAGGGCTCGGAAGACCAAGCCCTTCACCCCTGGTCAATCAATACAGCCTTACAGTGGGCCTTGACCTGGGCCCACATGACACTAAGTCCCTGCTTAAGTGTGTGGAGTCGCTGTCCTTCATTGTCCGAGATGCTGCTCACATCACCCCGGACAACTTTGAACTCTGTGTCAAGACGCTCCGCATCTTTGTAGAGGCCAGTCTGAATGGCGGTGAGTTACCTGCTGAGGGGCTGTGGGGAGTGGGTCAAGAGGACGAGGGAGGAAGGCTGGGTATCTTTGCCCTAAGGCTGTGAGAATGTGACCTTAGTCTGGCTCTGCTCAGGGTGCAAGTCCCAGGATAAACGCAGCAAGAGTCATAAATATGACAGCAAAGGAAACCGCTTCAAGAAAAAACCCAAGGAGGGCTCGATGCTTCGGCGGCCCCGGGCCTCCAACCAGCATGCCTCTCGGGGTGGGCACAGTGATGAAGAGGAGGATGAAGGCGTGCCTGCCAGCTACCATACGGTGTCTTTACAGGTCAGTCAGGACGTAAGTATGGCACCCTTTACTTCTTCTCCTGGACCTGAGGCTCAGAACTTGGGTGGGGCCAGGGAAAGTCAGAACTCAGAAGAAATAGCCATTGAACTGCCCATCCCCCTGACTACCACCTCCACAGGGTTTCCTGTCTGAAACCAGCTCTAAGTTTTTGCTTACAGTGTGTTTGTTTGGAGGCAGGGTCTCATCATGTGGCTCTAATTCACCTGGAACTCCAGGTAAACCAGGCTGGCCTCAAACTCAGAGGTCTACTTGCCTCTGCCTCTGGAGTGCCAGAATTAAAGGTGTGCACCTCATGCCTGGCATTAAATTAAATTAATTTATTGGGCTCAGGATTTCTCTCAGTGGTGAGTTCTTGCCTAAGCATGTTCAAGACCCTGAGTTCAGTTCCTGGAACATAGATATACAGATATAGATAGAGAGGGACTTTACTTCTTTTATCTGTAATATATGTGCATGATACTGAAAATTCAGAAGATATAAAAGGACAGACTGATAAAATTGAATTTCCATCCATTCCTTTAATCCAACCACTGAGTTAGTTCCCTTAAAGAGGCGGCTACATCTCTAGCATTTTGTCTGTTCTTCCACGGTTATTTAGTGTCTATTCCAGCTGACTTTATCTGACTGGATTAATGAAGAAATGGTCATCTTTCATAGTAGCCTTAGGAAGATGATGAAAGGGCAGGTGAAATACCCATGCAGTATAAAATAAAAATAGAATAAATACACTCGGGAGGCAGAGGCAGGAGGATCCATGAGTTCGAGGCCAGCCTGCTCTCTAGAGCAAGTTCCAGGACAGCCAGAGCTACACAGAGAAAGAAATCCTGTCTCAAAAAAAAATTAATTTTTTGAAAAAAGAAAACTGATGAAAAAAAATGTGTTAACCCTGGCCAGACACTGTTGCCCATGAAAACCTTTGCTTGGTTTTTAATTTTACTATTGTATGTATGCGTGTGCCAGAGGACGGCGGCTGTGAGTCTGTTCTCCTGCCTGGTCCCAGTTCAGGGCTGAGTGTGGGGTTCCAGGCGTGCCTGGCAGATGCTACCTACTAAGCGTCTCCCTAGCCCTGTTTGCTTCATTGTAAAATGAGATTAACAAGGCAGCTGCCATGACTCAGAAGATGACTCCAGTGGGTAACGGTGCTCATGCCAAGCCTGGCGACCTGAAGCCAGCACAGGAGCCCACAGTGGGAGGAGAAAACCGATTCAGTTCCTACACACTGTCCCCCAACATGTGGCACATACGCAAAAACAAAAGAAGTATTTTGGTTTTAATTATAATGAGGTTAACAAAATAACAGTAGGAGCAGGTGTGACATAGGATTCAAAGTGTCCTTCTCAGAGGCAGGTGGCTCAGGAGTTTAAGAGCACTTAACTACTTTCCCAGAGGACCTGGATTCTACTCCCAGTACCCACCCACATGGCAGCTCACAACGTCCCCCCATCCCAGGGGGGTCCAGTGCCCTCTTCTGGCCTCCACAGGCACAGCATGCTCATGGTGCACAAACAAAATACCCGTACACTTTAAAAAAATTAATTTAAAAAAAAAATAGAAAGTGCCTTTCTCACTGCAATCTCATGGTATTGTCTCAGTGTACGTGTCTTTTAAAGTGTTCTCTGCTGTAAGTAACTCTTGGTGTCTTTGAGAAACTGCTAGGACATAACAGTGAGCTCCAGTTGAAAAGAGGAGTTTGTGAGGGGTGGGTACAGCATAGCTCGTGCTGAGGGCCCTTGAAGACTCAGGCAGGGATAGCGGGGGAGGGAGGAAAGGGACTGAACAACCTTATTCACATCCTGCACACTTTCTGATCCCAGTTGCTAGACCTGATGCACACCCTGCACACACGGGCAGCCTCAATCTACAGTTCATGGGCAGAGGAGCAGCGCCACCTGGAGGCAGGCCGGAAGATTGAAGCGGACTCACGCACCCTCTGGGCCCACTGTTGGTGCCCACTATTACAAGGTAAATAGACCTGGGGAAGTGTGCAGGGTCCGACAGGTGACAGCGAAGCCCGAGGAGCACCAGACCAAATGCCTGGAAGGTCCTGACCCTGCTCTCACGCTCAGGTATCGCCTGCTTATGCTGTGACGCCCGGCGCCAGGTGCGGATGCAGGCCCTGACATATCTGCAGAGAGCCCTTCTGGTACATGACCTACAAAAGCTAGATGCCCTGGAATGGGAGTCCTGCTTTAACAAGGTAGGATTTCTTACTGGTCTTAAGAGAAAATTCAGCCGGGCGTGGTGGCACACGCCTGTAATCCCAGCACTCGAGAGGCAGAGGCAGGCAGATTTCTGAGTTCGAGGCCAGCCTGGTCTACAGAGTGAGTTCCAGGACAGCCAGGCCTACTCAGAGAAACCCATCCACCTGCGTCAGATCGTCTCTGCTGTTCTGTGCCCATCTGCCCGGGCCCGACTGCCCTGGGGCCAACCGACTGGGCTAATGTGACACTGGATATTTACCTACCAGGTGCTGTTCCCTCTACTGACCAAGCTTTTGGAAAATATCAGCCCTGCGGATGTGGGCGGGATGGAGGAGACCCGGATGCGGGCTTCCACACTGCTCTCCAAGGTACTGCTGATCACTCTGCCTCCACCTACTCGCCCCACCCCTGCCTTTTCCCACAGAGAGAAGCCAGGTCTTCTCATGGGGCCTAAGGATGAAATGTAAGTGCTCAGAACCTCCAGCTAGAGAGACCGCCCAGGGATTCAGGAGGGTTCTGGACTTCAGAGTAACCTCTGATTGAATACTTACAAGATGGGGCCAGCTTCCCTCAGCTTCGGGACAGCTGCAGAAGGTTCCTCCACTACCCTTGGCTAAAAGCTGCTGGCTGGTTGGGTCTAGGTCTTCCTGCAGCACCTGTCTCCACTGCTGTCGCTGTCCACCTTTGCCGCCCTGTGGCTCACTATCCTGGACTTCATGGACAAGTACATGCATGCAGGTTCCAGTGATTTGCTGGTACGTTCATTCTCCGTCCATCCATCGCCCAGTTCCATTGACCACTTCGTCTTCCACACACTGGGAAGACTTGCTGTTTACGCCTTGGTGGCTCTGTCTTAACTCTGCTCCTCATGCTCCTATCACTGCTTGTAGTCAGAAGCTATCCCCGAGTCTCTGAAGAACATGCTCCTGGTGATGGACACAGCAGAGATTTTCCACAGTGCAGATGCGAGAGGAGGCAGCAACCCCTCCGCTCTCTGGGAGATCACCTGGGAGCGCATCGATTGCTTCCTGCCACACTTACGAGATGAGCTCTTCAAGCAGACCGTCATCCAGGGTAGGGCCAGGGCTAATCTTACAAGGACTCCTCATGTCTCCACTCCCTCTGTTCACTGGAGGGTGGACAGTGAGGACTTCCCATCCATCATGGTAGTACATGCCTGTAGTGCCCAGTGTTTAGGGGGTGAGTGTAGGACATGCACACTTAGGCTATCTCTGGCACACTGTGAATGTAAGGCTAGCCTTGACTACTCTGAGATGCTGTCTCAGAGAGGGGGGAAATGGAGCCTGGTGGGTAGCCAGGATCCTGCAGGAAAGAAACTGAGAGTTGCCATCTGGATTCTCTGCCTCAGACCCCATGCCCGCGGAACCTCACAGTCAAAAACCTCTGGCCTCTACTCACCTGACTCCTGCTGCTGGTGACCCCAGGATGTCTGGCCATCCACCTCCCCCAGAGATCCCCTCAGAAGTGGGGGCTTGTGGTGAGTTCTCAGAGCTGGCCTTCTAGAAAAAGCTGAAGCAATGCCCAGTACAGCTTAGGATTCCTGCCAAGAGGGGCCTGGGAGGCTGGGAAGGAGTCACAGTGAGAATTCTATTTGCCTGCTCTTTCTGTGGGAAATTACAAGACCAAATACACTGTGATGAGAGACCTGCTTAAGGCCTTCAGGCTTGGGGAGAGGGCTGAGGCAGGGGCCTGTAGTGAATATACAAAGGGTGCAGGAGACATCCAGACCAAAACTAACCTGACTAAGGAGAACTGTGAAGGAGGAGAAGGTGGAGACAAGGAGCTAGGTACTAAAATGAGTTGGTTTTTATACTGACAGATGAATGCATTTTGTTATACCTTTATCATTTGGTAACCAATTCTAAGATTTTTTTTTTTTATTATATATGTGAGTACACTGTCACTGTCTTCAGACACCAGAAGGAGACATCAGATCCCATGACAGATGGTTGTGAGCCACCATGTGGTTGCTGGGAATTGAACTCAGGACCTCTATAAGAGCAGTCAGTGCTCTTGACCACTGAGCCATCTCTCCAGGCCCTGGGTAACCAATTCTATAATAGAGTTTGTATTTACAGGCAAAATAAAAACTTAAGCTTATTTTTTTATTTGTTTTAATTCATTTTTCTACATGGTGTGAATTTTAAGAGGAAGCTTCCAACATTATAACCTGGGAGAGGAATAGGGAGGAACATAGACTTGGTAAGTCCACTAAGAAGTTTGAGAGTTGTCTCATGCCAACCAGAAGTTTGACTACAACCACCATTGTATCTTTACAGACTCAGAGAAGCCCGAGAGTACCCGAGCTCCCAGCAGCAGCTCCCCCGGGTCGCCAGTGGCCTCTAGCCCCAGCAAACTGAGTCCTGCCCCAGAGGGACCTCCCCCACTGACCCAGCCCCCACTAATCCTACAGCCCTTGACCTCCCCACTGCAGGTGGGGGTGCCACCCATGACTCTGCCCATCATCCTCAACCCTGCACTCATTGAGGCCACCTCTCCAGTGCCTCTCTTAGCCACACCCCGCCCTACAGACCCCATTCCCACCTCTGAGGTCAACTAAGGCAGGTCCCTCAGAGATCAGGACCATTCCTTCCTATCAGGCGTTCAAGGCCCTGCTTCCAGCTTCGGGGGCCACAGACATCCTCAGGCCCTAAGCCAGCTGCTGTTGCTACTACTTGATGGGGAAAAAGACAACTTTTATAATCCCTGCTGGGATCCACTCCAGGCTGCAAGACTCTTCCTCTGCCGTTCATTCCTGAGCTTCCAAGCTTAGAGTGGATGCAGGTAGACCTGTAGCCTCTGCCTCCAGCCTGGCAGCCCTGGGGAGGCATAGAGCCAACCCTGCTGTGCCAACCCTGCAGTGCCTGCCATGTGCCCCCTGCCAGGTTGGGCATTAGAGCCAAGCCCAGCCACTCTGCACTTTGTCCCTCTCTCTCTCCAGTCCCCTCAGTCCTGGGCCACCTCCTCCAGTTCTTCCTTCATTAAATAGTTGGTCAGTTTGGAGATGCTTGGCACCACGGAGGGTGGACAGGTAGGACTCGATGGGTCTGTCCACAGGAGCATGTACATATGGGAAATGATGACAGTGGACTTTTTATGATATAATAAATGTCTTAGTACCAACACAGTCCCTACCCTCTGCTTTCATATGCGTTTGTGTCAGGCACTGTGTTATTAGGATATCCTCTCCAAGGCTTGCTTGGGCCTTGGAGAAACAGGTAAAGTGAAGGAAGCTGAGCTTATCACCTGTGAGGCCTGACCCACCTGACTCCAGCCATCAGCCAGAGGCTCCTCCCTCCCCACTGCCGTAAAGGGGTGGTGTCAGGGGCTTAGGCAGTTTCATCACGGCTTCAAGAGAGGCACCATAAGAGAGCCTGCCAGGGCCGTGGGGCACCATAAGAGAGCCTGCCAGGGCCGTGGGGCACCATAAGAGAGCCTGCCTGGGCCGTGGGGCACCATAAGAGAGCTTGCCAGGGCCGTGGGGCACCATAAGAGAGCCTGCCAGGGCCGTGGGGCACCATAAGAGAGCCTGCCAGGGCCGTGGGGCACCATAAGAGAGCCTGCCAGGGCCGTGGGGCACCATAAGAGAGCCTGCCTGGGCCGTGGGGCACCATAAGAGAGCCTGCCAGGGCCGTGGGGCAGGTAGTCGCCCAGGAGTCTCCTCTCTGATAAGCCTCTGGGAGTTGTCAGGCTGGACCAGTGCAGAGGCATCTTGCCCACAGTTGCAGCCGTGTATTTCTGGACATAGGCTATCAGTCTGACCCCAGACAAGTCGGACCCTGCCCACAACCTCCGTCTGCCATCTGCCCCAGTTACTCCAATGTGACTGAAGGACCGAGACACAGGGTTGGGATCCTGGGGACGGCAGCATGCCTCAGGCAGAGCTTACCTGCTTGCCTGGCTGTCTTGGTCCCATCTCCAGCCAGTCCTGGGACCTTTGGGTGACCAGCTAACCCTGCTCGTGTGGCCCCTGAGGCTTTCTACCTGGCAACGGTGCCTAGCTGTCCGTACAGTGCCCAGCTTCTCTTGGCTTGGCACTTGCACAGTGCCAGAATTTGGAGCCTGTAACTATCTCACTCAACTATAGAAAAGAGTGCCTGGGAAATGGGACCTACCTTCTGTGGGGAAATAGTCATAAAACCTCAACTAGTTTATCTTCTCATCCAAGTTAAGACCAGGCCTAGTTTCCACATGAATCAGAAGCCTTGCTCAACCCTGCCCATGAGAAAGTCAGGAGCAAGTACCCAATGAAAAGCCAGAGTCTATAGCTCACCTTCAGACACCCTCACCTCAGCCCCAGCGCCTCTTCTCCCTCAGAGCCCCCGCCCTGCCCATGAAAGCACTCCCTGTGGGGGGAGCAAAGACACCTAGTGGCCAGCTGCTATTTCCCTAGATCCAAACACAGAACTATCCACTCACCGAGAGACCAAAGCAACGATTTCGCCAAGTCCAGCTTGGTAAACAATGAGTATTGGGGTGGCTTCCAGGAGCAGTGGCTCGAGTACCTGCCTCAGCTGAGAGCCCCAGGCCAGCATGGGTGGGCCCTCACCGAGGCTTCATTGCTGGGGGGCAGGACTGCACAGGCAGAAGGGAGGTGGCAGCTGGAACCTCAGCTGAAGCTCTGCCCCTAGCTCCCCCAATGTGAGGGACTGTTCCCGGGCCTGGTGCTCCTCTTCATTGATCATCTCCAGCTTGGGGGCGAACTAGGCCATCCTATGAAGACAAGGGAACGACAACCGGGTGTCGCTCAGCTCACCAAGTAGAAAAGAAGCTGGAGGCCTAGATGCTGACTCCCTGCTGGGAGCAAAGAAAAACTTTTGGGGAGGGGGAGGGAGAGGGAGCTCAAGCTCTGAGTCTGGGTTCTGGGGTTCTGGCACCCATGTTGAGTGGCCCCAAAACTGTAAGTCCAGCTCTCAAGAAGGACCTGGTGCCCTCTTCTGGTCTTTGCATTCATTGCACACACCTACACACAGACACACATAATTAAAAACACTCTTTAAAGAAAATGATTCACAGCCAGGCAGTGGTGGCGCACGCCTGTAATCCCAGCACTCTGGGAGGCAGAGGCAGGCAGATTTCTGAGTTCGAGGCCAGCCTGGTCTACAGAGTGAGTTCCAGGACAGCCAGGGCTATACAGAGAAACCCTGTCTCGGGAAAAAAAAAATCCAAAAAACCAAAAAAGAAAAAAAAAAAAAAAAAAAGAAAGAAAGAAAGAAAAAGAAAAAGAAAACGATTCACCAGAACTCCTGTTCTATTCTAAAAAAGGAACAGCTAATCATGACCATGATAGCTCCTCTCAGAAGGCAGGCAAAGGTGGCCATGAGAGGAGACTCAATGTGACCAAGGACAGACACCTTGGTGATGTGGAAGTGACAGGATCCTTGGGAAAAAGCAGCAGCCTGGTCTGGAGGAAAATGCTCATCTCAGAGCTTTGTGAGAGTAGATTTCAAAAAAAAAAAAAAAAAAACAGATACCCATGAAGTCTCACCAACATGGCTGCCAAAAGAAGACCTGAACAACATGCTACTTACACATTTAGGAACAAAGAGTGTGAGCTGGACATGTGTGTTTGTAGCGATTAGAGAGTAGAAAAGAGACCATGAATTTGTGAGGGGGGCGAAGGTGTTCATGGGAAGAATTGGATAGAAGAAAGGGGGAAAGATGTAATTCTAATTTCAAAAAATTATAATTCTTTTTTAAATGGCTAGAGGAAAGCTGGTGATGGATCCGAGACCTAAAACTCTCACACTGTAGCCGGCCAGGGGTGGCGGGCGCCTTTAACTCCAGCAGTCAGGAGGCAGAGACAGGCAGATCTCTGAGTTCAAGACCAGCCTGGTCTACTGAATGAGTTCCAGGACAGCCAGGGCTACACAGAGAAACCCTGTCATGGAAAAACACCAGCAGCTACAACAAAACCCAAAGACCCTCTGAGAAGACACTGAGAAGTGGCATGGCTGGAGATGAGTGCGTCCACGCTGGCTTGCCTAAGCACCCCTCAAATCATTCATGCACACGTCTGAGAGGTGAAGATGTGAATGTGGAGGTGAGGACCAGATCAGCTCACTCTCCGCTGCCTGTTTCTTCCTGTGACGCTTCATCCTAAGTGTTGGTGGTAGTGCAGAAACCCCACACACACCGAGGACACATGTACATTTTCTCATGCAAGATGGTAGTACAAAGGAGTTACAAATGAGCTACCTGGCACACACCCATACCCCCACCTGAAGTGGAAACTTCTAGTTCTTTGGGAAGTGTACTGGCTGGGTGTGTGTGTGTGTGTGTCAACTTGACACAAGCTGGAATTATCACAGAGAGAGGAGCTTCCCTTGAGGAAATGTCTCCATGAGATCCAGCTGTAAGGCATTTTCTCAGTTAGTGATCAAGGGTGGGAGAACCCATTGTGGGTGGTGCCATCCCTGGGCTGGTAATCTTGGGTTCTATAAGAAAGCAGGCTGAGCAAACCAGGGGAAGCAAGCCAGTAAGAAACATCCCTCCATGGCCTCTGCATCAGCTCCTGCCTCCAGCTTCCTGCCTTATGTGAGTTTCCTGTCCTGACTTCCTTTGGTTGGCAAGCCTGGTGTTTTCTCTAGGATTGAACTACAGTTGCTGGTTTGTGCCTGGTGTCTGCCTACCTAGAGGACTGGTCTGCAGCTGCTGAGTCATATTTGGGATCTGCTATGGGACTGAACTGCCAAAGAAAATGGAGCTTGACCCAAAAAAAACTATTGCTGGGGCTGGAGAGATGGCTCAGCAGTTAAGAGCACTGACTGCTCTTCCGAAGGTCCTGAGTTCAAATCCCAGCAACCAATCAGATCCCATTACGGATGGTGCCCTCTTCTGGTGTGTCTGAAGACAGCTACAGTGTACTTACATATAATAAATAAATAAATCTTTAAAAAAATATATTGCTGAACAGATGCACTTCCCCCATATCCTAATAACTTTTCTCTTCCACGGCCTGGGTGGTTGGCTAGAGGAGAGGTTGAGCCCTTATTAAAAGTAGGTTGTTACTTGAACATTAAATCTCAATGTGCTTTAACGTCAAAAAAAAAGTAGTTTGCAAAAAATTGATGCCTCCACCCACCCACCCATCTACCCACATACCCCCTAGAAACAACAGAGTGCACAGTGATTAGCGCATAGGCCTGTGCTTCTGGAAGACAGAAGCCGAGGAGTAGCAGAACTGTTGAACCCCTGGAACAAAGGTCCTCAACCTTCCTAATGCTGTAACCCTGTAATACACTTCCTCACGTTGTGGTGACCACCCCCAACCATAAAAAAAGTGCTTGTAGCTACTTCATAACTGTAGATCTGCTACTGATATGAATCATAATGTAAATATTTTTAGAGATGGAGGTTTGCCAAGTGGGTCGGGACCCACAGGTTGAGAGCCTCTCTCCTCCTAGAGCCAGGGTGTTCATGTCAAGCAGTTGATCATCTGTGCTTTGAAGTCTGTCTTTCCTGTTTCCAAGGCATTGATTTTTCTTTCTCCTCCATCCCGCTGGCCATGTTCCCCTTTCTGTTTCCTTTAGTGACTCCTCCCCGAGCCTCTGAACATCTGAGCAGCCCGAGCTCAGTCCTCAGCGCTCTCATCTGTTCCCTGTTCTCTCCAGCTGATGCCATCCTCTGGCAAAGCCTCAAATACCATCCATGGCGTTGACTCTGCACCCAGCTTCAACTTTCCAAGGCTAGCTCACTTCTAACTCAGAGTCACTCTCCTGACCTCCAGCTCCTCCACAGTTACCAGCTTGTTAAGGGAGAAATTCTTCTTTTCTAAAAAGCTATGTCTATTTTTATTTTATGTGTATATGTGTTCTGCCTGTCTGTAGTATGTCTGCCTGTGTACCGTGTCTATACCTGTTGCCCAGAGACCAGAAGTGGTGTCAGGTCCCCTGGAACTGGAGTAAAGTGTCACATGTAAAGTTTCATGTGGGGGCTGGGAATTGAACCTGGGCCTCTGTAGTGTTTTTAACCACTGAGTCATCTCTCCAGACTCCAAGGCAGAAGTTCTTAATTACCACTTACAAATTGGCTCCTCCCTAAGACTGCCCAAAGTCTCCAAAAGTTTTGAATCCCCAAATCCTCTCACCAAGTGTGGTGTCTTATGCCCATAATCACTTTAGATCACTTTAGAGGCTGAGGCAGGAGACTTACTGAAAATGTAAGACCATCTTGGACTAGAGTGAGAGACCCTGCCTCAAAACAATAAAATAAAAACAAAAACTCTTCTTGCATCCTATAGCCAATCTTCGGAAGGTCCTGATGCCACCCATGGTGGTGCAGTAGGCTTGGCTCTTAATGCTTCTGTCTCTGAATATCTTTCTGAATCTTATTTATAAGTTTTTCTAATTTTTCTCCTAAAGCTTGTCTCCATATTTTCACTTTTCTCCTTTTCTTGTTTCTATAAATCCATTTTCTTTGAGAAGAGATTAAAAGCCATTATGGTTATTGATACTAGAATAAGAATCACCAGCTTGGTAATATTTATAATCTCTATTGTGCCAGTCTCAGCTAAGTTATTTGTCTTTTCTACTTCTATATGTATCTTTAAGCAGTCTAAGGGTCCTAAAGCTCTGTAATATTGTTTCTTTCATACTTATGTCACCTCTCCTGCCCCATTTAAACAGAACTCTGTGTGCCCCAGAAAAACATCATTCGACAAAACTGACTTTCCAAGCACACAGAAGTGTCATCACACTGATAGATGAGCAGATTAGACCTACAGCTTACACTGGATCTCACTCACGTGATATGTCTTTATTAGGAGACACGGTCTCCTAGCTTTGAGAAAATCCAAACTGTCAAATGTCTTGACCGTGGTAAGCAAAGTCATTGCAAAAAGAATTGTAGGCAGAGCCAAGCTAATTCCCAAAGAAGGCCTGAGCCTTCTGGGATACACACGAAGGCCGGCACTGGACTAATGTAGATCAACAAGAGACAAACACAGTGACTCCTTGTCAGGAAACACCCAGTGGGGACTCTGACAGGCCCAAATATCAGATTCAAATCAGCCATCTCAGGTCAGCATCAGAGAAACTCATCGCAGAACACTTAAACAACAGGAAGATAGATATTAAAACCCCAGTCATCAAAGTCAGAGCAACTTCAACAGACAAAGCAGAAAACCCAGAAGGAACAAAAAAAAAAAAAAAAAAAAAAAAAAAAAAAAAAAAAACAAGTATTTTGGCAAACTTCTATAGATGATCAGAGGTCAAAATTAAAGGCACTTATAAATTATATTGAAATTGAAGGAATGATAGGCACTAGAGAAGATGTAACCAAATCTCACCAAAATATTAGCCTCCAGATTGGCCTCTTCAGAGGAAGATATTCAATTTAAGGGGTTGACACTTGATCCCAGATAAAGCAAAGTATGAAATGGCTTAAATGTGTAGGGCTTGAAGGTCGGGTAGGAAAATTAAGGCCATTTGTGGCTGATATAAACATGAATTTATGGGGAAGAGATCGATTGCAACAATGGAAACCACGGGTTAGCATTCCTCCAACATCAGGGACAAACTAAATATTCCTAGTGAAGGTATTAAAAAAAATATCAAGAACAGTCACAGAGTATCCAAGGTGTCCATAAGCAGGAGACAGGGGAGACTGGCTCTCCCATTTTATCTGACAGAGCCACTGCTGGCAGAACACCAGTGGCCTAGCCACTAGGGTAGATGACTGACCAACCTATTTGGGTAGAGCAATGGCCTATGATAAAAGAAAAATGACAAGCACTAGTGCCACTTTTTCAAGAACAGCTCAAGGCACAACATATAGGTGAGCCCTTGGAGTTCTCCTTATTTGTCATTGAAAAGAAATCTAGAAAATAGAGGGTATTATCAGATCTGAGTGCAATCAATAAAACCATCCAACAAATGGACTCTTTAAAGCCTGGAATCTCACTGTCTGCCTTGATACCTAAGGCATGGCCTACTACAGTGATTTATTTAAAAGGTTGCTTCTGCAAAATCCTTTTGCGGCAGCATGATAAAGATTTGCTTTCACTGTGCCCACATTTAACCACTCCATGCCAGTAAAAGATGTCATTGGGAGGTTCCTCCTCAAGCAATGTTGGATAGTCAGTCCTACCTTATGCCAATATTTTTTACAACGGCCCTTGGGGATGATTCATAAATAGTTTCCTTAATCCCTAATTTTTTATTAGATATTTGTTTTATTTACATTTCAAATGTTATCCCCTTTCTTCATTACCTCTCCAAAAGCCCCTATCCTATCCCCTCTCCCCCTACTTACTAACCACCCTCCCACTTTCCTGTCCTGGCATCCCCTACACTGAGGCATTGAATCTTCATAGGACCAATGGCCTCTCCTCTCACTGATGTCTTGAAAAGGCCATCCTCTGCTACATATGTTGCTGGAGCCATGGGTCCCCCAATGTGTACTCTTTGGTTGGTGGTTTAGTCCCTGGGAGCTCTTGGGGGGGGTACTGGCTGGTACATATTATTGTTCCTCCTATGGGGCTTCAAACCTCTTCAATTCTTGGGTCTTTTCTCTAGCTCCTCCATTGGGGACCCTATGCTCAGTCTATTGGTTGGCTGTGAGCCATGGGTATTTTGTTCCCCCTTCTAAGAAAGACCAAAGTATCCACACTTTGTTCTTCCTTCTTCTTGAGCTTCATGTGGTCTGTGAATTATATCTTGGGTATTCTGAGCTTTTGGGCTAATATCCTTATCAGAGCTCAATCCATATTTACCACTATATGGATGATATCTTATTAGCTGATTCAAATACAAATACCTTGGAAAGAATATTTGATGAAATAAAGAAAACCTTGCCTTGTTGGGGATTACAAATTGGTAATGAAAAAAAAATATAAACAGGAGATTCTATTAATTATCTAGGATATAAAATAAGTCTACAGTAGTTACACCACAAAAGATACAAGTTAGGAGAAACCAATTAAGGACTCTTACTGATTTCCAGAAATTATTAGGAGATATTAAGTGGCTTCGGCCTACGATTGGCTTGACTACTCGAGAGCTGAGTCATTTTTTTTAAACCTTACAAGATGATAAAGATTTAAATATCAACTGAGGCTGAAATGGAGTTGCCTCTGATGGGAAGGAAACTACAGGATGCACATCTAGATCATAGCAGTCCACAGATGGCCTGCACCTTCTCCTGTTGTACATATGCTACTCCTTCCCCTACTGGAATTCTCATGCAGAGAGAAGATTATGGCTTAGAATGTATGTTTTTAAGCACACAAACAGAGTACAAAATTAAAGACCTACATAGAAAAGGTTTATGAGCCAGGTGGTGGTGGCGCACGCCTGTAATCCCAGCACTTGGGAGGCAGAGGCAGGTGGATTTCTGAGTTCAAGGCCAGCCTGGTCTACGGAGTGGGTTCCAGGACATCCAGGACTATACAGAGAAACCCTGTCTCAAAAAAAAAAAAAAAAAAGAAAAGAAAAGAAAAGAAAAGAAAAGAAAAAAAAAAAGAAAAGAAAAAAGAAAAAAGAAGCCAGGCATGGTGGCACACGCCTGTAATCCCAGCACTTGGGAGGCAGAGGCAGGAGGACTTCTGAGTTCGAGGCCAGCCTGGTCTACAGAGTAAGTTCCAGGACAGCCAGGACTATACAGAGAAACCCTGTCTCAAAAAAAAAAAAAAAAAAAAAAAAAAAAAAAAAAAAAGAAAGAAAGGAAGGAAGGAAGGAAGGAAGGAAGGAAGAAAGGAAGGAAGAAAGAAAAGATTTATGAATTGATTCTGAAAGGAAAAATGAGTCTCATCAGTTAGCAGAAATAGATCCAGCAGAAACTGTAATACCTTTTACTAATGTACAAATTACCTCATTATGGAAAACAAAAACAAAAACAAAAACAAAACGCAGGAAAAGAGCTTGCAGTAATTATTTTGGGAAGAAATTAACACAAACATGCCAAAAGTAAATGACTTCAACTGTGTAAAAAAGAAATTATTGGATTCTCCCTCATAGTAAAAGGGACACCAATTTCTGGAGTCCCTACATTCTATACTGATGCAAACAAATCAGGAAAAGCAAGTTATAAGTCAGAAAATATATAAAGTAATTCAGATCCCTTATGGTCCAGTTCAAAAATCAAAGCTGCATGCTGTTCTTATGGTATTATTAGATATTCCAGAATCTCTTAATATAGTTACTGACTCTCAATATGCAAAAAGTGTTGATTTACATATTGAAACTGCCAAAATTATTCCAAATGATTCAGAATTAACTTCACTATTTATTCAACTACAAGTAATCAGAAATAGAAACCAGCATTGTATGTGACACATATCAAATCCCATACAGGCTCAAGAGGCCCTCTGGCTCAAGGTAACGATGAAATCAATCAGTTATTGATAGAAAATGTACTAGAAGCTTCAGAATTTTTTTTAAAAAACCACGTGTTGCTGGGCAGTGGTGGTGCACGCCTGTAATCCCAGCACTTGGGAGGCAGAGGCAGGCAGATTTCTGAGTTTGAGGCCAGCCTGGTCTACAAAGTGAGTTCCAGGACAGCCCGAACTACACAGAGAAACCCTGTCTCGAAAAAACAACAAAACAAAACAAAACAAAACAAAACAAAACAAAACAAAACAAAACAAAACAAACCAACAACAACAACAAAAAAAAAACACGTTTTAACAGCAAAGCTTCAAAGGAAACTTTTTCTATCACTTGGCAACAAGCCAAGGAATTATAAGGCAATGTCTTCCTTGTTCCTTGTATAACCAAACTCCATTACAGGGAGTAAGCCAGAGGTACCCAAAGAAATAATATTTGACAGATGGATGTGTTTCATTTTGCAGAGCTTGGAAAATTAAAGTTATGTTCACCATGCCATAGATACATATTCAGGATTTCAATGGGCAACTGCTTTACATTCTGAAAAAGCTGATCCTGTAATTATCTTTATTAGAAGTTATGGTTAGAACTGCGAACACAGGGAACGCACAGCACCCTCTGTCCTATGGTGGGCTAGCCCAGCTATGGCGCTGCAGGAGCTGCACAGCTCAGGGGTGGGCCTGGGCAGGATCCTGGCTCACTTCCCGGACGACCTGAGTTTGGCCTTCCCCTACAGTTCCACAGTGTATCACCAGGCAGGACCCAGTGCACACCAGGAGAATCCCATGTTAGACTTAGTGTTCACAGTAAACAACCCTGTTGCCTGGCACGCAATAAACCTGAAGAAGAATTCCCTCCTCAGACTCTTGGGGCTCAGGATCATCTCATCTGTCCAGAATAATTATGGTGGCAGAGTCTACTCCAACCCTCTGGTCATGTGTGACGGGAGGCTTGTCAAATGTGGGGTTATTAGCACTGGCACTTTGATTGAGGACCTCCTGAACCGGGGTAACCTACATATCGCCGGACGCCTCCAAGAGCCCGTGAAGAGTGTATTGATGAATGAGAACATGGTTCTTAGAGCTGTCCTGGATAAAAATCTGAAGAGCGAGGCGACCACCGCCTGCCTCATTCTACTGGAAAGCTTCTCTGAAGATCTATTCATCGAGATTGCTGGGCTCTCCTACTCAGGTGACTTCCGCATGGTGATTGGCAAGGAAAAAGCTTAAGTGCTGAACATCGTGAAGCCCAGCGTAGCCCATTTCTGAGAGCTCTGTGAGGGTATATTACAGGAGGCCCCCCGGGTGGTGTATAAGATGCAACAAGGCCAACCGGAGATAGATAAAAGCCCAGAAGGACAGTTCACTCAGCTAACACTGCCCAGAACCTTACAGCAGCAAATCAATCTCCTCATGGATGCTCCTGGGACCTTCCACAGGGATGTGGAAGAGACTTTACTGCAAGTAGTTCAAGACCCTGACTGTGGAGATGTGGTGCGACTAGTGGTCTGGACAGCATCAGGCAGAGCACCAAAGTCCTTTTTACCCCCGGAGTGAACTATGAAGTCTGATTCATAGTTCATGGACACGGAACAAAATGTGGAAAGGGTGGATGAGAAAAGCATCCTGACTTGACTGATGTCAAGTGTTATGTGTAGATTATGAATAAATGACTTCATGCTTTTTGACAGAAAAAAAAAGTTATGACTATCATGGACTTACCTGTACAAATTAAGACTTGATGCTGCAGAACATGTCTGTAGTAAAATGAAACATTTGTTTACATATTACAATATAAATCATATTGGAGCTGGAGTGATGGCTCAGGGGTTAAGAGTATTGTCTGCTCCTCCAGAGGACCCTGATTTAATTCCCAGGACCCACATGGCAGCTCACAACTGTCTGTAACTCCAGTTTCAGGGGCTCTGACACCTTCACAGAGACATACATAACACCGACGTTATAGAGACAGGCAAAACACCAATGAACACAAAATTTTAAAAAAATCAATTTTGAAAAATTAAAGAAATATATAAAGCATATTAAAGGTATACAAACAACCCTACAGGACAAGCAGTTGTAAGTCATCTAATCACACTTTAAAGGAGATGCTTAACAAACAGAAAGGGTAACAAAGACCCACAGAGATAGGCCATCTAATGCTTTATTAACTTTAAATTTTCCAAATGCTAATGAGCAAAAACAAAGACATTGGATTATGGGGAAAAAACCTGGGAAATGAGACCATCCTATATGGTTTTTGTTGTTGTTGTTGTTTGTTTGTTTTTTGGGTTTTTTTTTTTGGTTTTGTTTTGTTTTGTTTTGTTGTTTTTTTCGAGACAGGGTTTCTCTGTGTAGTTCTGGCTGTCCTGGAACTCACTTTGTAGACCAGGCTGGCCTCGAACTCAGAAATCCACCTGCCTCTGCCTCCCAACTGCTGGGCTTACAGGCGTGTGCCACCATACCCGACTTTCCTATATGTTTTAAAGAAGCCTTACTCAAAAGGGAAGGAAGGAAATGTATTATGTCAAGGAAGAGGTTTTGTCTGTTTCAACAGGAGAAGAAAAGCTATGGATTCTATCAAAATTATTAAGGATTATATCTGACCAGGGGAGACCTCCTAAAAATCTTGACTACAGATGTGAAGGAAAAAACTAAGAACAACCACAAAAGAGGTCACACCAACACTGACCCGTCTGCACAGGAACAGCTCTGAGACTGGCTTGACATGAACATGTCTCCAGCCAGGGCTTCAGCTAAGCCATAAATACTGTTGGCTACAGAGTCCTCAGGACTTATCCTGCCATCCTTTCAAATGGCATGGTTGAAACTTTATATTACAGTTTGGTTATGCATCTAAACTAGCTTATTAAGAAAACCAGGCCGGTTGTAGTGGCGCACGCCGGTAGGATTAGCTGAAGGAGGCAGAGGCAGGAGGATCACGAGTTCGAGGCCAGCCTGGGCTACACATTTTGCCAGGCAGTGGTGGCATACGCCTGTAATCCCAGCACTTGGAAGGCAGAGGCAGGTGGATTTCTGAGTTCGAGGCCAGCCTGGTCTACAGAGTGAGTTCTAGGACAGCCAGGGCTACACAGAGAAACCCTGTCTCAAAAAAAAAAAAAAAGAAAAAAGAAAAGAAAAGAAAAGAAAGAAAAGGAAGGAAGGAAGGAAGGAAGGAAGGAAGGAAGGAAGGAAGGAAGGAAACCAGACGCCTTACCTGCTCGAACAGAAAGCAGACTCACCTTCAGCTGCTCTGCGCACATACCGCATTCTGTCAAAAAATGCCAAGGATGACCAAGACATGATTTGATATCGGGGGTAAACTAAGGCAGGCAGCAAAATGTGGCATCAGCAATCGGGGTCAATGCTGGAAACAGCTGACCGGGGTCAGCACCAAGGGGCTGACAGGAGCTGGTCCAGATAGCGCCTGACAGGGCTGCTGTCTATGGCAGCCAGCTATTGGAAAAACCACTCAGCAGACTTTTCTCTGAGGGAATAAAGCTTGATTCACCAGACTGGCACGCCCTGTGGCCAGTGAGAAACTCTGAACTCTTTTAACTCATAAGGGCCAGCAAGAAAGAAAATGAGAGGCTGGGCAGTGGTGGCACATGCCTTTAATCCCAGTACTTGGGAAAGGTAGGCAGATTTCTGAGTTCGAGGCCAGCCTGGTCTACAGAGTGAGTTCCAGGACAGCCAGAGCTAGACAGAGAAACCCTGTCTCAAAAACAAAAACAAAAACAAAAAACAAAAAACAAAAAAACAAAAAAACAAAAAGGAAAGAGAAAATTCATACACACACACACACACACACACATGCATATATGCACATATACAATATACAATATACACATATTCACAATGCCTGGTAAGTGAATGGAACAGAGTTCCAACAATCAGACTCCAAACATTTTATATACATACATACATATATGTACATATATACATGTGTATGTATATGTATGTATACATAATGAGTGGATGGAGCAAGTTCAAACACAGCCACACAAGCTTTACATACATACATACATACATACATATTTGATGGATGGACTGAAGTTCTAACAACTTACTTTTTCTCCCATAGTGAATATATCCCAGCAAAATCTTTCAAGAAGTATAAAATTACAATGTGATTACAATCTACTTTTCTTCTAGTGGGTGACTACGAAAAACAGTATGTTCCCCAATATCTTTACAAGAAAAAACACTGCTTAGGACAGGTAAAGAAAACAAATTATTCCCAAGAACCCACGTACATTCGTAACTAGGCAACTGTTACAGATAAACAAAGTGCAAGCAAGCGCGGGAGGGAGTCTTCTCAGCCAGTTTCTCTTACAGGCAGACAGTGCTCGCAGTTACAAAGAAAGGATTAACTATTATCTTTAAAAATAATCTTGTCAGAATCTAAAGAGATTCACGAATCTAACTTTTATATAAAAATCAGTCACATCTGTTTTAAATCCTCAGAATGTACATCTACTCATCAGCAAACCTTAATAAATCGAATCAGGAGCTTCAGGTAAAGGTGGGAATGAGAAGTCAACCGGGAGCAGTCAGTGCTGCCGGTGTTCTTGTCCGCAGACAAAGTCCCTAGCCTAACTATTAAGAGTGTGACTTTCTAAACTCCAGACTGTTCCCTAAGATTTTCTACACAGGAGCCAGTAGCAAAACCATCCTGACCTCTCTTCACTATCTTTCCAAATGCTTTCTAAGGGAGGTGGCCATGGCTGGTGATCTACATCTAAGTTCTTCCCTAGGGTGGTGAGTGAGTCTTTAGTCTGCTCCAGCAGCGATGCCTGAAAGAAACAAGCACTAAGCTTCTCCCCCCCTCCCCTGCCCCGAGACAGGGTTTCTCTGTATAGCCCTGGCTGTCCTGGAACTCACTCTGTAGACCAGGCTGGCCTCGAACTCAGAAATCCTCCTGCCTCTGCCTCCCAAGTGCTGGGATTACAGGCGTGTGCCACCACCGCCCGGCTGTGTGTAAGCTTTTAATAAGCGTTCTTAGCTGCTTCAATCCCAGAATATTTCAGTAAAGACTAGCATCAGCGAAGCCCAAAGAAGACCAGCAAGGCGAACCAATGCCAAAGCCTCACCCCTGTCTCTTGGGTTATACTTATATTCTTTCTAAAAATCATGTGTCCTGAGCCGGGCGTGGTGGCGCATGCCTGTAGTCCCAGCACTTGGGAGGCAGAGGCAGGCGGATTTCTGAGTTCGAGGCCAGCCTGGTCTACAGAGTGAGTTCCAGGACAGCCAGGGCTACACAGAGAAACCCTGTCTCGAAAAACCAAAAAAAAAAAAAAAAAAAATCATGTGTCCTCTCAAGCATCCACTCCACCAAAACTTCACTTGTCTTTTTTCTAAGCAACTTCAAGAAAAACACGATGTGTCTGTTCTCAACAAAACATCCTCTTCTGTGTCTGCTTCGACAAAACATCCTCTCACAAGACAGCTTCCAGGAAAAACATGCCCCGACTGAGTCTCCAAAGAAACCAGACATTTCCACTTCCATTGTGAGTGGCAACGGTGCTGCCCAGTGAGGGTCTGGGAGCCCCTCAGAGGTCCCATACAGTTCTTCGATTAAGAGGGAGGTGAGCGCAACAAGCAGAGCAGAACTCTCTGACAGCACCAAGTCCTCAGGACACATGGTCCCCGGGGCCACGCCTCTCGGAGGTGCACCCATAGCGGATGTGCTCGCCAGTGGGCCACATTCCATGAGTTCTAAGGCCTTTCGTCATCTCTCCTGCATGGCCCTCAGCAACACTGCATACATGTGTCAATGCAGAAATGTGTGTTACCTTCAAGAGTTCATATGTCCACAGAGGAAAACCACCAGACACCAGCGAGTTAAAGCAGCAGCAAGACTGACCCCGAAGGACGCTGAGACATAGTTACTCCCGCATCCTGCTCCACCCAGCCCCAGACTGCCTTAGCTGCTGTTTCATCATAACTTGCTTCCAGGACAGCTTCAAAACGGTCAACCCCTCCTGAACTAGCCCCTCGGACGGTTGTTAATGGTTTTGGTCAGGGAGGATACAAAGTCAAGGAGGTCTGATTCATGGATTTCTCTTTCTCCTTCTTTCCTTTATCCTTCTTTCTCTCATATCTAATATTAAGGGAAAAGAAGGGAAAGGGAATGAAAAGACAAAAGAGGGACATATGAACAATAGGATAAGAGGTTAGATTATTAAATCTACGTCTAAGGAGCATCGGCTAGACAGATATTTTACATTGGTATTGATTTTATATATTGATAAAAATTTGAGGTTACTTTTACTACAACGTACTGTATACACGTCTCAACTCTTATATAAGGTATTGTACCTGTGCAACTCATTTAAAAATGCCATGTGACGTTCTTGTCCTTTTGAAAGCTGCTATTACAAAATGTTGAGGATAATTATGAAATGCAAGCTAGTAGTTAGTCAATCAAGCTTATGACGCCAGATACTAGTATAACTAATTACAGAAATATGTTTCCTAGGTCGAGCGATAGTAAATAGCTACACACAAGCAATGTTTGCCTATCCAGATACACTATAGACAGATGGTCTTCAAAAGCCTCCCAGATCTACTGAATATGGCATTTGAAGATGTTTTGTTGATAAAAGGGTTTTTTTGTTTGTCTGCTTTTTGACAATGAGACATGTCAGTTCCTGGCAGCACCTACAACCCATCTCCAAAAGGACGATGAGCGCTGAAGAACCTCCTTGGGGAATTAGCTTCTTTGTGGCAAGCTGTCACCGGACAAGGACCTGCCCTCGCCTCAGCTGCAGACTTCAGGCTGTCCGTGCCGTGAACAAGCAGGACATGAAAGGCGTTGACTGCCAAGTTTTGCCGGGACAAGGTAGACAAGCCTTTCATAATTCCTGCTTCACAGAAAAATGTGTCAGAGATTCCGGGACAGGGGGCCAAAGACGCTGCCCCAACAATGCAGAGAAGCCTCGGGGGCCGTCCAGGCATCCAGCCCCTCTGCCGTTTCTATGGTTCTGGAATCTGCTTGCTCTGCACTGTCTATTTACACAGGCATAGCTATTCCTTCTCGGGTCTGTGATGGGGCTGAAGACTAGATAGTTGTAGTCTCACAACTAAGCTAAAGTTATTTAGGATTTAAATATAGAACTTTGAACTCATCAAGATAGGATAAAGTCCTTTCCCCATGATCGCCAAGTGCAAATGGACGGCAATGCAGGCTGTGGATGTGATTTCTACCTGATAGCTTTCCTGACCGTTTTATTATTATATATAGTTTATTACGAGAAAGAGCCTTTAGTGGACTAAGATGGGAGACATGCAGATGTGGAGTTCTGTGCCCAGAGGTCTGCTTGCAGTTCAGATGTTTGATTGTCAGCATCTCCTGCCTCGAGGCTGTGGAAACATTGTCTTCCATCACCTCTGATTGGTCAATAAAGAGCTGATCAAGCCGGGCGTGGTGGCGCACACCTGTAATCCCAGCACTTGGGAGGCAGGGGCAGGAGGATTTCTGAGTTCGAGGCCAGCCTGGTCTACAGAGTGAGTTCCAGGACAGCCAGGACTATACAGAGAAACCCTGTCTCGAAAAACAAAAACAAAAACAAAACAACAACAACAACAACAACAACAACACGAGCTGATCAGCCAATAGCTGGGCAGGAGATGAGGAGGAGGACTTCTGATACCTAGTGAGGACCAGTGACCAAGAGAAGGGATTTGCCATGGGAGAGTCACCATAAGCAGGTCTCCAGGAGGTCACCATGAGGACACGGATGGGGCAGGAGCAGCCTGAGCTAGACGAAGTTGTCAAGTCCTGGGCACGTGACTGGGGAGTGGGCAGCATAGACAGGTTAGGACAGGGCTGGAGTCGATGAGCACCTGCCCAGCTGTAGAGCTGAATCTTATAATAGACACAAGGTCATCCTTCGTATCTTTGTTTGGGAATCAGAGCAGGTATAGACAAGCCAGATTTACACTACATGGTTCTCTGTGTTTGAGGCCAGCCCTAGTTTACATAGTGAATCCCAGGACAGCCAGAGCTATGTAAGAGAGACCTATCTCAAAACAAAAACAAAAACAAAAACCTATACAAACCCTTTATTTTTTAAAGATTTGTTTACTTATTTTATGTATATGATACAGTGTAGCTGTCTTCAGACACACGAGAAGAGGGCATATGATCCCATTGCAGATGGTTGTGAGTCACCATGTGGTTGCTGGGAATTGAACTCAGGACCTCTGGAAGAAGAGTGGGTGTTCTTAACCGCTGAGCCATCTCTCCAGTCCAAAGAAACCCTTTGTAAAGAGTCTGAAAGAAGTGCGTGGGTGGGATAGTGGGACTTGAGAACACCGCTGCCAGGGTCTTGTGACAATCGCTTGAGACAGTCACTGGGAAAGGGAAGCCCGGCCGGCTTCCTTCCATTAAGTTCAGGAAAGGAGCAGGAGAGTTCGACTCTCTCTCCCTCCTAGCTGTGTGTGTGCTTGTGTTAAGCCTGTTGGAGCCTTAGTTTCACCAGCAGTGTAAGGGGAACACAGTTGGCACCCCTAATCGTAAACAAAGGGATAGTTTCAGCTGGGAGAGTTCAGGTTTTCAGCCTAGTGAAGCCCAACCTGTATTCTACGCAAACACCCTAAATTAAAAAAACAAAAACAAAAACAAAAAACTGAACTGCTTCCTGTCAACGCATTTAGTGTAAGGGTGGGGGAGATAAGAACGGGTACCTTTCCCTTCCCCTGGTGCTAGCACAAGTCTATAATCACCTCCTAAACAATAGTGCCAGTTGTAGGAGAGCCCCAAAAGACCCTGTGCTGAACTACAAGCCCAAAGGAGGAGGGCTTCAGGAAAGGAGCTGCACTGCACACAGTCCCTACAGGGAAAGCTGGCATCCCGAGGCCCGGGATGAATTTCCATGCTGGAAACTCTAGCCCTGACCTTGTCAGTGGAAGTGTGCAGGGGGTAAGTCAGCGAAACGTTACTTTCAGGGCAACTTTTTAAAAAGATTTTATTTCTTATTTGTAATCACGTGAGTTTGGGGGCTTCGGGGTGGGTAGTTGCGAATTGAAAAGTGTGCACCTGAATTCGGTCTCCCAGAGGCGGGGAGAGAGCCAGGGGATACTGGCGGTGTCGTTTCAGACGCTGGTGAGCCGTCCCACTTGCATCCGGGACCAGAACTTCCTCCTGTGGAAGAGCAGGCGCTTACGTGCTGGGCTCCAGCCACCCACCCCCCCTTATGATGGTAACAGCTGACCCTCGCCTATGCAAAGCACACTGCTGGCAATTTTCCACAGAGGAGGAAGTTTGAAAGACACTTTGGACACCTTTGTGTGGGTGTGTGCTGAGACAGGATGGTGTGAGACTTAGGATATTCCTGTCTCAGTTTCAAGAAAGCTGGGACTGCAGGTGCATTTCGCCTTTCAACTTAAACAGTTGAGACCTCCGTGGTGGGTGAACGAGGCCAAGACTCCCAGTCAAACATTTTTCTTCTCTTCTTTCTTATCTTACCCCAGTGCGTTGCTTGTCCAACGGGTCATCCTAAAAGCCTTGGCCCCTGTGAATCCACAATTTACAGAATAAGAATCTCTTCCGTTAGCCCGGAAACTAAGACAGTTGACCCCAGAGTTTCCTTGCGGCTCCAGAAAGGCCGCTAGATGGCGATCTGGAGCTGACTGCAAGATCAGACTCCTTCCCCTTCCCCTTACTTCTTCCCAGCTATGAGGTCCCCGGGGGATGGGAGTGGGGGGACCAGCTATGAGGTCCCTCTCTGGGAGAGTGACTGGAGTGTTGGGGGATGACCCGGTTTCCCTTGTTTCAGAGATAGCCAAGCTCTGGGCATTGCAAGAGTCAAGTGGCCCACTGGACTCCGCAGCGCCGGGCAAGCCTGGAAGGGTGCAGAGATCCGAGCCGCGCCCTGCGCTTGGTCCGCCGTCCCGCCTCGCCGGCCCCTAGCAGAACTGGCGCAGGGTGACACCCCACGGCCAGCCACGGACGAGCCTTCCCTGCAAGGGGCAAGCCTGCGTCGCTCCGGGTTGGCTACAAGAGTCCTGGAGTTAAACTTTCAACCAATAAAAAAGGGCGTGGGGAGTGACGCACGGGACCGTCATGGGAATTCCCCCCCTCGGGGGGCCGAAAGGGGCTTTCCCGGCTGGAGCCCTTTGGCTGGAGAGGAGCAAAGACCGGTCCCGGGAAGGGCTCGGAAAGAAGTCGGAACCAGAGCCGCCACCACGGTGAGTGGCCGGGTTCAGACCCCTGAGTGTCCAGGGAATGGAGAGGGAGGGAAGGAGGATTTTAGCTCAGAATCTGGGGCTGGACGCCACCTCCAGTGAGCGCGCACGGGAACAGGACACTTTGCTCCACATCAGCGACACGTCTGCCTGCCCTTAGCCGGCCTGCGCCCCGCCGGCCGCTGGGAGCCCCGCACACGCACTCGCGGGCAGAAGCGCACCTGTGCACCCGCGCCTGCGCACGGACACCCAGACGCGCACGGAGGTGTGCCCACACTGAGCAGCACAAGGACTCACCTGTGCGGACGAACGCTCGCTTGCACGTGCCATGTTGCCACCACTCACCAGGCACACAAGACATTAGGACTGAAACACCTATTCCTGCAAGGGACACACGCGCGTTACACTGGCTTTGGGACTAGGGTCGCCACGGAGGGCGGGATGCGGCCGGTTGGCCGGCCACCCGGGCAGGTGCAGCGGAGAATCCGGGAAGCTAAGACGGAATCGCTAGAGACCGTGGAGGGGGAAACTCCTTCCCCGCAACCCTGCGGCCCGAATCACATTTTCTGGGCAGAACCCCGGAGGCCCCACTGGAAGAGCCCCCGCCTACGGGCCATTCGGAAAGGGGGCCTCCGACGGCAGGAATGTCCCCACAAAAGCCCCTGGGTGAATCAGCCGTGTCCTCTACGCCGGCTGAAAATCCCAAGGTTGCTCCAGGCTGCGGAGAGGGGGCGAGGCGGGCTAGGCCCCGACTGAGCCCCAGGGGCTGCAGCGGCTGCCGGGGAACCAGGAACCGCCTGGGCCTCCCGCCCCTCCCGCCGCGGGGGCGGGGCCCCGGCGTCATTTCCAGGCCCGCCCCCTCCGGCTCCGCCTCCCCCTGGTATTTTCGGGACTTTCCTAAGCAGCACTAACTTTCTGCCCCTTCCCCGGGCCAGCCCCGCTCCGGATTTCGACCTCCACCGGATCTTACCCGCCACGCCCGGAGGGGAGGCTGGAGGAGATCAGACCCTCCCCCAGATCTGAGCCCCACTCCCCTGCCCACCCCTATCCTCCTGCCCACCCCTATCCTGATCTCTTCCCCTCTTCCCCCTCCCGCGCCTCTCTTCACCTTAGGCGGGCGTCTGAAACTCTGGGAAGCTGAACCGGGGCCCCGAAGCCGCAAGACACAGCAGGGCCTAGCCCAGAGATATGGACAATTGCTACGATCCAGTGAGTCACACTGCCTGACCCTGAAGGCAGCCGGTGCCCTCTGTGTCTGCTTGTCTATTGGACGCTCCTCCACTCCCCTACTTCTGAACTATCTTCAAATCGCCTTAGTCTGTCAGTCTGTGCTGTCTGCAAACCCTGCCCAGAAGGAGCTTCCTCATAGCTTGAGGAGGAGTCCAAGGAGTGACTGCAGAGGGCTTGGGGGGTGGCGGGGAGAGGGGGGGACACTTGATTTGGCTGCCACCTTCTCTGTTTATAAACCAGGGTCTGGATGGCATCACCGAATATGATGATTTTGAATTCAGCCCCTCCATTGTGGAGCCCAAGGATCCAGCCCCAGAGACAGGTCAGTAAGTCTCCGGCCTCTCGGTGTCTCAAAACCTAGTGGAGAGTGAGCCTGTCCCCTGGAGGCCCCACTGATGGATGGTCTTAGGGATCCCGGCTCAGCAAGGCCCCTTTATTTCCAGCTGATGGCCCCTATCTTGTGATTGTGGAACAGCCGAAACAGGTGAGTGGCAGCGGTGTGGTGGCTTCACCTCTGGGGACAAGTGGGGTAGTTATAACTGCCGACTGGACACTTGATTGCCGCTGTTTTGTTGGGGGGTTATGAGGAGATGTTCAGGAGAGACACTGTTGGTCATGTGGTCAGTGATGGCCAGTGGTGGCCTTGTAGGGGTAGTGGGGGTGGGGATTGCCTCTCCTGATCACAATGTCTCTGCCTTGGCACCTTCAGCGAGGCTTCAGATTTCGATATGGCTGTGAGGGCCCCTCCCACGGAGGGCTACCAGGCGCCTCCAGTGAGAAGGGCCGGAAGACCTATCCTACGGTCAAGGTGAGCTCAGATGACACCGGAGGGTAGGGACGGTGTGTCCAGGGCTACTACTGACGGTCCTGTGCCCTTCTCAGATCTGTAACTACGAGGGACCGGCCAAGATTGAGGTGGACCTGGTGACACACAGTGACCCACCTCGTGCGCATGCCCACAGTCTGGTGGGCAAGCAGTGCTCAGAGCTGGGGGTGTGTGCTGTGTCTGTAGGACCCAAGGACATGACTGCTCAGTAGGTGCCCCTCCCCGGCCCCCAGCGGGATGCTCGGCGCCTGCTGGCCCTAAGTCTCAGCCCACCTGTGTGACTAGCGCACGAAGTGTGGAGATTCACTTTGGCCCAAGAACCCCAGGGCTGAGCTATAAAGAACAGTTTCTGCCGGGCGGTGGTGGCGCACACCTGTAATCCCAGCACTTGGGAGGCAGAGGCAGGTGGATTTCTGAGTTCGAGGCCAGCCAGAGTGAGTTCCAGGACAGCCAGGGCTATACAGAGAAACCCTGTCTCAAGAAAGCAAAACAAAACAAAACAAAAGAATAGTTTCCCTGGAGAACAGAGTCACCAGGATGAGTCTGGCTATGGGGGGTGGGGCTTGGGGATGGGGGGGGATACCTCAGGAGGAAAGAGCTTCCTGGTCAAAGTCCTCTCACAACTCCTTGTCCTCTCCAGATTTAATAACCTGGGTGTCCTGCATGTAACCAAGAAGAACATGATGGAGATAATGATCCAAAAACTTCAGAGGCAGCGGCTCCGCTCCAAGCCTCAGGGCCTTACAGGTATGGTAACGAGGGGTGGTCCGAAGGGAGCCGGGAAGAGGGGCCCCACGAGCTCACACCACGTTGTCCATCCAGAGGCCGAGCGGCGGGAACTGGAACAGGAGGCCAAGGAGCTGAAGAAAGTCATGGATCTCAGTATCGTCCGGCTGCGCTTCTCAGCCTTCCTTCGAGCCAGCGACGGCTCCTTCACCTTGCCCCTGAAGCCCGTGATCTCCCAGCCCATCCATGACAGCAGTGAGTATCCCACAGGGTGCGGAGGGTGGGTGCCCAAAGGAGCACGTGAGAGACCTTCAAGCTACGGGGTTTGAACCTGGTCCCGTCGCGGGTGGGGCGAGTGGTCCGAGTGTTGCCTCTGAGCTGGTGAACGGGATACTGAATTTCCTGAAGTTTGAGGATGACCCCGCCAAGCCTGCCGTCCCAGCCATGTGTCCCTAACCTCACAGAGTCTCCAGGGGCCTCAAACCTGAAGATTTCCCGGATGGACAAGACGGCAGGTTCCGTGCGTGGTGGAGACGAAGTTTATTTGCTTTGTGATAAGGTGCAGAAAGGTGAGGCGGAAGCCCTCTCTGGGAGCTGGAAACGTTGGCTGTAAGGGCCATTTCGGAATGAGTGCACGGGGCTGCAGGTTCTCCTGCGGCTGAGCCTCGCTTTCCTCTGTAGATGACATCGAGGTTCGGTTCTATGAGGATGATGAGAACGGGTGGCAAGCCTTTGGGGACTTCTCTCCCACAGACGTTCATAAACAGGTACTGAGGGTCTAGGGCCTGACCCTGGAGGCAGAACTATGAAGTGGCCTTACTGACAACATGTCGCTCTCCCCCCTTCCCCCTCCCCCCAGTATGCCATTGTGTTCCGGACACCACCCTATCACAAGATGAAGATTGAGAGGCCTGTAACAGTGTTCCTGCAGCTGAAACGCAAGCGTGGGGGCGACGTCTCTGACTCCAAACAGTTCACATATTACCCTCTGGTGGAAGGTGGGTGGGGCTTCAGCAGTCCCAAAGGCTGGACAGAGCGAGGCGGGCCTGGAGGTGGCCTAGAGTTGGCTCCTGGGAGCCGGCTTGAGGAATCGAGGGTCTGACCCATATTAGGTCTTAACACCCCCGTTTCTCTTTCCCCCTAGACAAGGAGGAAGTGCAGAGGAAGCGGAGAAAGGCCTTGCCCACCTTCTCCCAGCCCTTCGGGGGCGGATCCCACATGGGTGGAGGTTCTGGGGGCTCCGCAGGGGGTTATGGAGGCGCTGGAGGAGGTGAGCAGGTGCCAGTGTCAGGGAGAGAGAGGGGTGGTGGCGATAAGGCGAAGTTAGGAGAGAAACCTGGGAGAGTCCTGGCTGGCACAGGCTCACACAGCCTTCCCCATGCCCACAGGTGGCAGCCTCGGCTTTTTCTCCTCCTCCTTGGCCTACAGCCCCTACCAATCCGGTGCAGCCCCAATGGGCTGCTACCCGGGTGGGGGAGGTGGAGCGCAGATGGCCGGCTCTAGGCGGGACGCGGATGCTGATGAGGGGGCAGAGGAGCCCAGGGCGCCCCCCGAGGCCCCCCAGGGCGAGCCGCAGGCCCTCGACACACTGCAGCGAGGTACGTCTCAGGAACGCTGGGGGGCGGGGGGGGGCAGGCGCGCGCCAGGCTGGGGATCTGGGCGGCACCCACACTCCCTGTCGCCCCTAGCTCGCGAGTACAACGCGCGCCTCTTCGGTCTGGCGCAGCGCAGCGCCCGAGCGTTGCTGGACTACGGCGTCACCGCGGACGCGCGTGCTCTGCTAGCGGGACAGCGCCACCTGCTGATGGCGCAGGACGAGAACGGAGACACGTAAGCAACCAGAGGACAGGCGTCTGTGGGACGTCCAGTGGCCGGGGTCTTCTGCTCCCAGGTCTAGAGGTTCAGGTAGAGGAATCTGCAAAGGGCAGAACCCTAGACTTGGACAGATCTGGTCTCAGGTCCTCGCTGTTTTCTAGTTCTGTTCAAGATATTTACTCTCTCCCCGACCTTCAATTTTTATTAGCTGTGAAGGGGTACAATAGGGAGGTATGACCAAAGATTAAGAGGGTGACATTCAGGTTTCAAAGGGGAGACCGTGGAGGTGCGGAGTTTGGAGGGCAGATGATGCTCTGGGTGGCTGGGTTCTGAGGTCAAAGTCTCAATCTCCAACCCACCCCCCACCCCCCAGGCCGCTGCACCTGGCCATCATCCATGGGCAGACTGGTGTCATTGAGCAGATAGCCCATGTCATTTATCATGCTCAGTACCTTGGGGTCATCAACCTCACCAACCACCTGCACCAGGTAAGGGGAAGCCTTTGGGGAGAGGTTGACCACAGAGTCCGGAGCCGGAGTGGGCGTGGCTTACTCTGCCTCTCTCCCCAGACTCCGCTGCACCTGGCGGTAATCACGGGGCAGGCGAGGGTGGTGAGCTTCCTGCTACAGGTGGGTGCGGACCCCACCCTGCTGGATCGCCATGGCGACTCAGCTGTCCACTTGGCTCTCCGGGCAGGTGCTGCAGCCCCAGAGCTGCTGCAGGCACTGTTGCAGAGTGGAGCCCGCGCTGTGCCCCAAATATTACACATGCCTGATTTCGAAGGTAAGTTTTCAAACTTCCTCCAATCCTGGGGACAAGGGTGGGAACCGAGGAGTGTATATGACCAAGAAACATGAGTGGAAGTTGCTGGCCAGAGTCCATCCGGAGGCCATTTTGAAGGTCAAAGCTTCAGGCCGAGCGTGCGTTCCTCTAGGACTCTACCCAGTACACTTGGCAGTCCATGCCCGGAGCCCTGAGTGCCTGGATCTGTTGGTTGAGTGTGGAGCTGAAGTGGAGGCGGCAGAGAGGCAAGGGGGGCGGACCCCCCTGCATCTGGCCACAGAGATGGAGGAGCTGGGCTTGGTCACCCATCTGGTCACCAAGGTGGGAATGAGGACTGTGGTGGGGATGGGGCCGCGGACTGTGGGGGGACCCGGAATGATGAAGAGGTGCATGGGGAGGGCGTGGCTAGCTGGCCCATGCTGCTCTCTGCTTGCGCGCCACAGCTCCATGCCAATGTGAATGCCCGGACCTTTGCTGGGAACACGCCCCTGCACCTGGCAGCCGGACTCGGATCCCCGACCCTCACTCGCCTCCTGCTAAAGGCTGGTCAGTTCCACCCTTGGTGTATGAAGGGCAAGAGAGAAAGGGGAACCTCCCAGCTCCCCACTGAGGACTGCCTCCCCTCCTCCAGGTGCTGACATTCATGCGGAGAACGAGGAGCCTCTGTGCCCGCTGCCCTCGCCCCCTACCTCTGAGAGCGACTCAGACTCTGAAGGGCCTGAGAGGGAGACCCAAAGAAACTTCCGAGGCCACACCCCCCTTGACCTCACTTGCAGTACCAAGGTGAGGACACCCCTTGCAATAGAAGTACTGAGGTGGGGAGCGGGTGCCTTCTGGGCTTGGGGATGTGAGCCGAATGACGGACCGAGGGAGAGCGGGGCTTCCGGTCCGGGTGAGGATGACAGTCAACACCATCTCCCCAGGTGAAGACTCTGCTGCTGAACGCGGCTCAGAACAGCGCGGAGCCGCCGCTGGCCCCACCCAGCCCTGCAGGTGAGGTTGCGGGGTCTCAGGCCCCTCCTTCCAGGGGTGACCTCCTTAGGGCGGCTCCTGTCTCTAGCCCCTCTTCCCTTCATGCCCCATTGTCCTATCTGCCGTGTTTGTGTTTGTCGGGTTAGCAGGGTGAAAAGCTGAGTCCAGGTATGTGTCCCTGCTCACCTCTTAGCTAACTCACGGGCCCGTTTTTGTCCCCTCAGGGCCAGGGCTGTCACTGGGGGATGCAGCTCTACAGAACCTGGAGCAGCTGCTCGATGGGCCGGAAGCCCAGGGCAGCTGGGCAGAACTGGCAGAGCGCCTGGGGCTGAGGAGCCTGGTGGACACATACAGGAAGACCCCGTCTCCCAGCGGCAGTCTCCTTCGTAGTTACAAGGTGAGGCAGCCTGTACCCTGCCGGTGCTAGAAGCCTTGCCCTCTCAGAGTTCCCTCCCAACCAAGACTTTGTACCCCACACCCTAAGCATCGCTCAGAGCTCCTGTCTCTCCTCTCGGCAGCTGGCTGGAGGGGACTTGCTGGGCCTACTGGAAGCCTTGTCCGACATGGGCCTCCATGAGGGAGTGAGGTTGCTGGAAGGTCCTGAGACCCGTGACAAGCTGCCCAGCACAGGTAAAGGCACTGGCTGGGAAGGTGTGTCCGGGCTGAGGGTAGGGGGCCTGAGGCTTGACTCCCCCTGTTCCCTAGCAGAGGTGAAAGAAGACAGTGCCTATGGGAGCCAGTCAGTGGAGCAGGAGGCAGAGAAGCTGTGTCCGCCCCCTGAGCCTCCGGGAGGGCTCTGCCACGGGCACCCCCAGCCTCAGGTGCACTGAATGCTGCCGCATTGATGCCAACGTCCGCCTGGACCCCCCTGTACAGCACCCCGCCTGACTGAGATCTTATTTAAACCTCAAGCCCACGCCTCAGTGGGCCAAATAAAGGGGAAGACCCCTTCCCAACTGACGGTCCGGCGACCCCAATGCGATGCCCATCCCTGCCCCTGGGCCAGAACAGAGGAGAAGGCCCAGCCAGCAATTCAGAGCAGTTTTAATGAGGGCGGAGGCTGTACAAAGGGCGGGGCCCACTAAAGAAGGGAAGCAGGCCGTGCCACCCCAGCCTGTGGATGGGGTCTCAGCGTGGACACCTCCTCTGTCTCTGCAAGGAGAGAGGTGAGCCCTTGGGGAGAAAGATGGGGACCAGCTCAGCCCCTACTCCTGGCCTCTGTCTGAGCCAGGCCCCAGGACGAAGGGGTACTGCTGGTGTGAGGGTGGGGTGGTCTCAGCAGAAAGCGGAAACTTTATCAGGCCTCCCCCACAGGGAAAAAAAAAGAAAGAGAAAGAAAAGAAAAGGAAACCCCCATCAAAAATTAGGGGCATGGGCCCCTCCCACCCTACCCACCCTTCCTGTACGAAAAAGTGCAAAACATTATCACAAAAAGGGGGTCTCTGAGAGGCCCTCAGCCTAGGCTCTGAGGCCCGGCTCAGCCCTGCCCTGCCCCGGACACCGCGTCCGGCGCGGTCGGGCCCTGGACCAGGAGGCCCTCGTGGCTGGCCTGAGGCTAGCTGAGCTCAGGCAGGGCCATGTGACATGCAGGTGCCCGGCGGGCACTGCCCCCATTGCTCCTACTCCTTGTCAGGGCTTTGGCCTTGCACTGCCTGCCCCAGCCCGGGCTTCTGAGCCAGGACGCTGAGCCCGGGGCTGGCTGGTGGGCTTGGTCTGCAGGGGAGGACTGGAGTGCGGCGGAGGGCACCCGTCCTCCGTGCTCCCAGCCTGGGCCAGCGCGGCCTCTATGGTATCCAGCTCCTCGCTGGCCGCCTTCATCTTGACTCGAAGCAGCGCTGCGTAGGTGCCGTAGCGGGATTTCTGGGACAGAAGGCCAGAGCAATGAGCACCTGCTCTGCTCGCCTCCTCTGGCCCCTCCCACCCCACCACCCAGCCGAGACGCTGGGTCCCAAAAGACGTTTTTGAGAGGTTGGTGGCCCTCTCCCAGCTCTCCGAGCCACCTGTAGTGACAGCTGACATGACTGTAGCTTTCACTGGGGCTGGAGACACAGACTACATGACAGACACGTCACCTGACCCTAGTGGGTATGGCATTTGGCCTCGATCCCCCGAAGAGAAAGCGAAGACTTAGAGATGAGCCAGTCACCTAGCAGGGCTCAATGCTTGGATGTCATACCCTCAGCCCTGGCCTGGTCCCGTGTGGGAGATACCAAGACCCCAGGCCAGGGGGCTCACCTCGAACTCCAGGTAGGCCTCCTTCTGCCGCTGCTCATCGCCCTCCTTGCCGCGGGCCTTCTTCCCCAGATGCGCAGCCCGGTGCTCTCGCAGCTCGCTTGCCATGGCCTTCAGCTTGGCCTCATGGGTCCTCACCTGCTCCTCCTAACAGCCACCGACGCCTGGTCAGTGGGAGTCTCCGCCCCCCCCACCCCCCATCCCGCCCATCCCCCCATTCCCCCGTGCAGACCTTATCAAGGGGCTGCCTCCCTCCTGCGACCCACACAGGCCTCCTGCACAGGTGTCTAGCCACCCCGCCCCCTCCACCCCACCGTCCAAGGGGTGGGGTACTGAGCCCTTTGGGATTACCTGGGAGAGGCGGGTGGCGGCGCTGGGCAGCAGAGGACGGCTGAATTTCTTCTGGGAGCTAACAGCAGCTGGGAAGGGGGGTGCAGAAAACATGGCAGCCACCACATTGATGCGCGTGATCCAGGACTGCATTTGCTCCAGGCTCCTAGGGAGACAGCACAGGGACCCCAGGTTCCCGTCCAGGAAGGCTAGTCCCGACCCGGAGTCTGCTCTCGGTCGTTTATTGTTTGTTTTGAAGTAGGATCTCAAGTATGCCAGGCTAGGCCCAAACTGGCTATGTTGTCAAAGGAGACCTTGAGTTTCTGATTTTTTTTTCCTCCACCTCCTAAGCGCTGGAACCATAGGTGTGCACAACCAGGTCCGGCATGTACAGGGAGGGCTGGGGATTGAACCCAGGGCCTTCTGCATGCTGCACAATCTCTCTACCAAATAAGCTATGTCTCCAGTCCATGGAGTGAGGTCTTACAGGGAGAGAGGAGTCCAGGGAGCAGGGTCTGGAGTGGGAAAGAGGGAAGAGCACTCACGGAGCCTGGAAGAGGAAGACCCTCCAGTCAGCTGTGCGCAGGTAGAAGACGTGAGGCCTCTTGCTGTAATCGCTGGCGCGGGTGGCCAGGGCGTGGTGGATGCTGATGGCGTTCTTCAGCTCTGCCTCAGAAAGAGCCTTCCCAGGCTGGTACTCCTCCTACGGGGGTGCCCACTTGTCCTGCTCCAGCCCTGGCCTGGCCATCTCCAGCCACCTAATCCCCTCTGCCAAGCCAGCCCCGCTGCCCACTCCCGGCCCCGCACCTTCTGCAGGTAGAGGATCATGCCCTTCAGGATCCCGTGGAAGCTCTTCCAGCCCCGCTTGCCGCGAGGTGCTAGGGAGGGAAGGCAGGTCAGGGTGGCCTGAGGAAGGCCCATTCCCACCCATCCCCCAGTCCCTGCACAGCCAGCCACATACTCTTCCTGCAGTCAGGGTCTGCGTGCACCTTTCGCACCAGGGCCCCGTGCTTGTAGACAGCTGCCCCGGGCTCAGGAGTCAGGTCCAGAAAAGGGCTGGAGCTGCTGCCACTGCCTCCGCTGACCCTCTTGATGACCTTGGGGTTGGGGTCGGCCAACTCGGACAGAGATCTTCGCAGCTCCTCCTCGTCTCTGCAGATGTGACTGTTTCAGAGAGTGCTGGCCACGCTGCCATGCACCCCTGCAACCCAAGTCTCTGCCCCGGAATGCCTGCCTCTTTAGTGATTAGGAGCCAGGGACCCCCTTCACCCGGAGGCTCTGCTGTCTCTGAGTAGGCGCCGCGGGCTCCAGGTCTGTGTCTTCCCTAGTATGAGAGCTACACATCGGGGCCTTCCCTCCCCACACCGCGTGGATGCTTCCCACGTCTCTGTTTCTGCACACGCCCAGTCCTCACACTTTTCTCCTGGACAGACACGTGTGACTCAGCTCTGTCCTAACCACCCCTAACACCGGATGGACAGGCTGCTGCCTATAATCCCACCACTGGAGAGGATAGGCGAGGCTGCCACATCCAAGCCAGCCTGTCTTGAGACCCTGTCTCAGAAATCTAAAGGCTAAAGGTGGCATCCTAGGATGCCACCCCCCAACACGTTCCTTTGTAAATCCTGTCAAGCTAGAGAACTCAGATTCTCTCATTGGCTTGCTCAAGAATTTCCAACAGCCCCACCACCTCCTATATGAAAGCTACGTTACTTCTCTCCCAACCCTGTCTTTCCAGTCACCCCAGCCAGGCCTGTGACCTGTACCGCACTTCCACACTCGCTCCAACTTCCCCCTTATCTCCTACAAGACACTGTGGGCTTCAAGACTTGCCTCCAGAAAGGCGTTCTCAACCCCCTCCCTTGAGTCTGGCTCAACAGACAGCAGAGACTACCGTGTCTGCTGGTTTAGAAGGGCTCTTCCAGCCTGGGGCCCAGAGACCAGACCTGACCTTCTCCTTCAGACAGAACTCTTCCAGCACAAAGAGAAAACCTGCTTCCTTGGTCTGTGGTACTCCAAGGTTACCTCGTGTACCCCCAGGGTAAATCTGCTTTCTCTTAGGGCTGCCAGGGACCTCCTTTTATGTCCTTCCCATCCCCCACTGCCTCAGCCCAGCTTGTCATAACAATGGAGCTAGACACAAGACAGACCCCCCAAGTCTGGGCAGGCATTTCCAAAGAAGGAAGTAAGGTAGCCTCCCTGCTTCTTGGGCCTCTCACCCTGTCCCTGGACCCGCGCCCCTGACCCCCACTTCCTCACGCTCCAACCCTAACCCTTCGCAAACAGCTCCAGCACTCACATGGCCCACTGCAGTTTTTCATTCTTGATGGAGCTGTACAAGGCCTGGAGAGAGAAAGATCAAGGGATGTGGATTAATCCTGAGAGCTACTCCATGCACACCAGTGTCAGAGCCCAGACCTTCCCACTAACTTGGGAGAGGAAACTGAACTAAAAGAGGGGACATAGGACCAAAATCCGGCTCTGGAATAAAACACCAGGACCCAGGCCCATCTCCAGCACCGAAGCTGCCTGACTTGGGCCAGCTTCTATGGGAACAAGCAGAAAGCAACCAGAGCAACGCGTAGGGGCGATCGGCCAGTCAGCGCAAGGAACCCCGGGCCACAGCTGGTACATAGTAACTGCCAGGTGCCGGTGCCTGTCATCAGGGGACTCTCCTGCTCAGAGCCGGGTAGGAGAAGTGCAACCCTAAATAGAATCTGAGAGGAAGCCAAAGAAATCCTCCTTCCCCCAACCACACATTCTGGCCAGATTTCACAGCATAAACCCACACAGAGCAAATCGGGAAACTGAGGCTCCACAACAGAATATTTATCCTTTCAATCTCTTTGGCTCCCAACTTCAGGACTAAGTGAACCTTCCCCCCACCCCATCAAGCCAGATGCCAAGGCTCAGTGCGCAGCCGTTTGTGTCGACCAACAACTGCCACCGTCGTTCCGGCTTCCAATTACTGTCCACCTCAATGTGGGCCCCGAACAGACCACTTCCCCTCTGCAAAGCTGGCCTAGGGACATCTGAGGGCCATGCAGTGACAAAAAGAGAATGGCCTTTAGGAGTGGCGTACGAGACCCCTGTACTTGGGGATGGCTTAGAATACACCAGCAACTCCAACTGCGGGGGCGCTTCTGCCAGCCTGTCTGTGAGTGGGTGTGTCCCCAGCATGTGCGTGTTTTGCTGTGGGGCTGCGATGCTGCCTGCGCGTGAGTTGGGTGCAGCGGTGACGTCGGCGCCTTCCCGATGCTGGGACACAGCACCCCCTCATTCTCCCAACACACCACAGGCTCCGACTCTTTCTGCCCATAATCATGCCCAACCACAAGGCTGTCCTGGCACTTCATTCCCGCACATCCTGTCCGCAGGTAGGTGTACCCCAAAGCCGCCAAACCACACTACACAAACCAGGCTGATCAACACACGGCTCCCAAACTGTGCCAAAACCAGCAGAGCGCAGACCCTGACCCTTCTCACTTCCCAAGGATTCAGCCAGGAGGCTGGAGTAACTATTAAGGTCCAACCTGCGACCCTGTCTCCAGCCTTCAGTTCTTCATTTTGCCCTTCTCTTCTCAACACTACCTCTGCCTACAACCACACCTTCCTTCCTCTGAAGGTCCTGAGCCCTATCATAGAGCCCAATGTTCTGTTCCCATCTAGGAAACCCTCCGCACTCAGAATACCGCGGTTGGTGAGGCAGGTCCACCTTGCCTCCCCCCTCCCAGCCCAAACCCATCTCTAGCTGCCCAGGAGTTCCACCCTCGTTGGGCTCTCCAGCCACCTTCATCCTCACCCATGCCCTCCTCCAACGCTCACTCTGCTGCCCTCGGCACCTCCCTCAAGCCGCCCCCTCGCTCGCCGCCCGGCCTGGCGTGGGCCGCGGGCCCCACGCCCTCACCGCCTTTTTCTTCTTGCGGCTCTGCAGGCGGCTGACCACCAGGTCGGTGTAGAGCACGGGCTTGAGACTGCGCGAGCGCTGCGGCCAGCCGTAGCATAGGGTCTCCGCGCCGCGGTGGGTGCGCCCGTAGCGCACGGAGCAGAGCGAGCGCGAGCGCAGCCGGCCCGCGCTGCTGTGGATGCTGTTGACGCCGATCATGCTGGCCGGCCCGCCACGCCGCGGCCCCCGGCCATGCCCCCGCCCGCCCTCGGCCCCGGCCCGCCCGGACGGCCGCGGACGGCTCCCCGACAGCCAGCGCGAGCGCTCGGCCCGAGCCCGCCGGCTCCCACCGACGCACCGAGCGCTCGGCGGCGGCGCCGTGGGCTCCGCAGCTCCGCAGAAGGAGGGGGCGCCGGCGGGAGGGGAGGGCGCGGGCTGGGGCGGGGACGTCGCGCGACGGAGCGGCACGGCGCGAGCCCGGCGCCGTGGGGAGGGCCGGCGGCCAGCGGGGGCGCATGCGTGGGGTCTCGCCAGGGGGCCGAGCTCGCGCTCACGGTAGGCGGCTGCGGGAGGCGTCCAGAGCACCCTTCAGTTGTCACAATTGAGGGCAGTCGGCCTGGTCGCCTGCTCTCCCCACCCCCACCCCCACCCCCACCCCCGGGGCCCTGTCTGAGCCTGGCTGGCCGGCCTTCGAACAGTCCTGATGACCTCGTCCAACCCTTGGGCAGATCCCCCAATGTCCAAGCTAAGTCCATATGCCACCGAGGTCAGCCATACCAACTTCCAGACGCACCGATTCCCATTCACCCCGAGTTACAGATGTACACCTCAAAAGGTTCCATCTACAGCCGATAAACACCCTCTACTGTCACAGCAGAGAGCTGACTGGAAGACGCAGGCCACACAGCATCACATGCAAATACCCAGACTACACCCAAAGCACAAACCTCAAGTCACATAGGCCCCTTGATTCACAGACACACAACACACACAACGTATGCAAACACTCCAATTCACTGACACCTCAACTCACAGTGGACGCGCCCACTCACATACATCCTCAACCCCGGGTGTCTAATACACCCCAACCTAGGCTCTGTCCTGTGCCGTCACATGTATAGAAATGGCCCAGAGACCCCCTTCGTAAAGTTAGTCCAGGCCTCCCAAGGTAAAACACTCTACCATGGGGAAGAGGGAACTGCGAGACAGGGTCAGACGGCCCCTCCCACTGGCCCCTATCTCCTTCCTGGCACCTGGGTGCAGGACCTGCCTCCAAGGGAGCTAGAAGAGCAGCATCTAGTCCCAGCGTGGTGCTCTGGGTGCAAAATACCTCTGACCCCTCTGCTTTAGGCTCCCTCCCGAGTAGCGGTGCCAGGAGGACCTTTGTGGCTCTCACACACTAAGTTGGAGAGCAATGTCCCCATGCCCAACCCACCACCGCGCACCAGCAGAGCCACCTCCCTTCCACCCTCTGTGAACACTGGAAGGGAACCAAAGAGAGCAAATGCAGAGTCCAGGAACGCCTGCTCACGTGCTCTCTAGAGCCGGGCTCCCTTTCCTCTACCTCAGGATTGCATGCAAGTGCGCATGTGCTGAGAGTCTGCCTATGGGGGCTGGGCGAGGGGGCGGTGCCCAAGCTGAGTCACTAGAGCCTAGGTTCCTGCTGCCAGAGCTACCCAACAAGGCCCCAATCCCAGCCCTTCCCTTCCTACACCTCTACTCCTGAGCAGGTACCCTGTTCTGCCCTTCCGGTAACGGCTACGCTCTGAGTGCCCCCCCCCCAACCTTGAGCAGCTCCCTGGGGAAGTCGCCGCCATCATTGAGGCCCTCCAGGTTTCCGATGAAGTCCCCACAGGTCATGCGCTTCCCAATGTTCTAAGGGAGGAAAAGAGAGGTCTGTGAGGCTAACTTCCCAGAGCCTGTAAGGTTCTCGGACTCTGGCCTCCCACTCACCATGCCCCCAACTCACGTGGCCGTGGAGATCTGTGTTGAGGAGCATGAGGGCACAGGTCAGCGTGTGAGCGCCGTCTAGGGGAGGATTGATTGGCAACTTCAGCCACCCCGGGGGGGGGGGGGCTCTTCCTTCACCTACCTCCTTTTGCACCCTTTCTGCCTACACTTTCTTACCTCTGTCTCTCCTCCGGCCCATTTCCTCAGCCAGGACCTCCCCTCTGATGTCTGGCTCCCCCTCTCCAGCCCCCCAAGTTGCTGGGGCAGTTGCTTGCTCCCTGCCCCCAACACTCAACATGCTCACTGTACAAAAGCAAGCTGGTGGACTGCACACGTGTGCAGAGCAAAGGCAGTCACACTGAAGCCAAGCCTGGGCCAGCACACACAGGGAACAGCTTCATGCACACACATCTCCACCTGCCTCTCAAAACACCCTTGACCTAGCAACATGCCTGCTACATGGACAGCTCCACACGCATGTAGCTGCATTTTACACCGGTGCATGTGCGCATGCCTTACAAACATGGACATTTGTTTCCTCGTGCACAATGACTTGCTCCTGTATATGGACGTGTGCCTCTGTGGCCAGACGGGACAGCCCTGCTCCCAACCTGCTCACCCTCTGAGGACAGGGCTTCAGGATTACACTGGAAATATCGCTGGGAGAAGTGGGCCAGGACACGCTCCCGCTCCTGGGTCTCACCCATTAATGCCAACTCCTTTAGAAACACCCTAAGGGAGGAGGAAGGTGACATCACTCTCCACTCAAGACCTCCTTTCCAGGAAGCTCTGATCTCTGAAGAGTGATATCAAGGCAGCTTAGCAGACACATAGCTGGAACCCTAAATGCCAAGCCTGGTCGGCAGGACTCTCCTTAGAGAGTTCAACACCCACCTGAGGGCTTGATCCAGAGTCATGCCCGTGAAGACAAAAAACTTGAGATACTCGCCAGCGACCAATTTGCTGAAGTCATTGCTGTGGGCAGGGCAGATAGGTAGGGGGTCACAAGGTCACTTCGGTGGTCTAGAGACTGTGGGCATTAACTGGAGAGGGTGAGGGGCTGCCCCCAGTCCCACCCCAGGGGCATTACTTCTTGCCCAGGTGCCGGGCCACGTCAGCCTTCCTGAAGCCGTCGAGCCGGTACAGCCTCTTGGCCAGGCGCTGTGCCGCCTCCAGGTCTGCTTTCTGCCCGTTGGACAAGGTGTCTGTGCTTCCCAGGGCCAGCCGCTCCGTGCTGTCCAGCTCTGAGTCGGACTCGGACACCAGTTGGCTTAGGGGTGGTTCGCTGCCAGGGTAGATCCGCAGCTAAGGTTGGGCACAGACCTTGGGAGTCAGCCAGGCCCTCCCCTCGCTCTGCGCCCGGAATTGGGGAATGGCTAGAGGGACAGGGAGAGGTCTTGGATTTTTGTTTTGGAAGGACATTGCTTAGCTTTCTCTCCACTTCTCACTTCTCTCCATGGAAGTTCTGCTTCAAATCTAACCCAGGTCAGTCTTACTGCCTTGGGACTCCTGGCTGCTCTCCAAAGCTACCAGGGGCCTAAGTTTGATAGGGTCCCCATCTCCACACCTGCCCTCCTCTCTGCACACACTCCTGGACACAGGCACCCAGGTATAAATGGAGTGCGAGGTCAAAGATCTGAGAGCATCAGGACTAGATACAACCTGCTCCCTCCATTTCCTGCCGTGCAGGGAACTCTCCTTGCCACTGCCTGCTCCCCATAGAGAAGCAGTCTCTGGGGTTACAGTTTGGGGGTCAGACTGTACTCATCCTCTTCCTCTCCTTCCTTCCTCACCCCAGCTGCTCTACTCGCAAAGCCACCTGTCACCCCAGAGACAGAGGCCGGAAACTCCTGGTTGCTAGGCAACCCTGTCTCCCTGGCCACCCCCCTCCTGTTGCCATGGCTCCCATGACTGGGAGGGTAGCAGCAGAGGGGAGAGCACAAAGGTTAGGCTATGAAAGGACATTCCTAGAGCAGGGTGAGACACAGCCTCTTGGAGGAGGGGGGAGGGAGGGGAGGGAGGGGCTGCTGGCTGTAGCTGGGTGGGGTGAGAGAGTCTGGGAAAAAGAGGGCCCTCCAGGAGAGAGAGAGGATGTTCTCTGGGGATTCTTCCATACTGAATCATGGTTTCTCCAGTCACTGGATCAGAGCCCAGGGAGGGAGCTGCAGGGGGCCAATGGCAGGAGGCCTCCAAATGGGAAAACAGACATCTGTTAACCACCCGCTCTTGGTCAGGAATATATAAATGACTTCCTCATTCTGGGGCTCTGTCCCTTAATCAGCAGTTCTTGGGGGGCAGGGATTGTGGCTGATCAAAGAAAATACTCACCTGCCCAGGGGTGCTGCCCCCAGCCCAAGGCTATCCTCAGAGTGGGAGGGACTAGGAAGCTCCTTCCTTGGGGCCAGCTTGGCCCCAGCATCTGACTCTTCCACCTCCCTTCTCTGGGTCCAAGGACCATCAGCAGCAGAGCTGGTACCAGAATCGGGTTCGAGAGGGGCAAGTGGGGCAGGTGCGGGTGGGTCAGGCCGGGGAGCTGGGGGTTGGGGAGGCATCTCAAAGGTGAAGAAGGGGCTCTGGGTTGGGCCAGGTGAGGCCAGGGCCTCCAGAGAGGCAAGGCTACTATAGGAGGTGCCCTTGGCCCGGTGTGACTCCAAGATAGCTTCAAATACACAACTGAAGGAGTCAGGCCCATCCGCTGAGGGGCTGGTCCCAGGCAGGAAGGGTACTGGTGACTTGAGAATCCCAGAGTGAGGCATGTGGTCCCCTGGCCTGCAGAAGCAGGGAGAATGTCTGATCAGCTCCCCAGAATCAGGCTTTGGCAGGATTTCATTGAACTCTTGCTGACTGGTACAAGGGTGATCACCCCCTTTCCACAGATCCAAACCCCTTAAGAAAAGTCGCTAGAGTAGAGGGCCCATGAAACTCAGTGTTTCACAGTGTCCCAGCCCTGCCCACCCGCAGCACCCAGTCCCCCTCCCCCTCCACAGTAATCTCCCTCTCCCCTCCTTTCCCTGATCCGCTTCCCTCCTGCCATCCCTTTTCTATTTCTGGCAACATCTTAGGAGCTGCAGCTCCAAGCTGCAGTGGGGCGTGAGACAGAAAGGAAAAGCCCCCACATTTCCACGTCCTCCTGCCAGGACCCAGGATCCAACCCATGCTCCCCTGTCCCCAGGCTAGCTCCCATGCCCCCAGTTTGGCCTCTGGCTTTTGGCCTCTGACAATCCAGAACCCTGCCTGGTCCATATGGATGCCCTGACTCCTGGCCTTGCCAGTGCCGCCAATGCCCATACGTTCCTAATATTCTCCCAGCCTCGGGGCTCTGTCTGGAATCCCCATTCCACACTGTCCTGGTCCTCACAGCCTGTCTTCTCTGCCTTGGGTCCTTGCTGGGGGCAGTGAAAAAGAGCAAGCCACCTTCCACGAAGTAGTCCCACTCACCGGGCCCCCTCTGAGGCCTCAAACACCTCGTCATCCACGTCCTCTTCACCGCCTGCCTCATCATCTTCATTGCCACTGCCCAGACTGGAAGGAGGGCCAGGGCATGGGCTAGGCCGTGAGACGGGTGGTTGGGCAGCGCCAGGGGGCCCCTCAGAGCTGGGTTGACTCTCGATGGCAGAGTCAGCCTCCTCCCGCTCGGCCAGCACCTCATCGATGTCCGTCTCTCGGTAGCACCTCAGGGGCACCTTGTCCAGGTCTGTCTCGGAGTACTTGGCGGCGCGCCCCACAGCCACCCCGGAGCCTGGCTTAGAGCCCACCCCACGTGATGGGAGGGCCTGCTCTGGGGGCTTAGCACCTGTGTGCACAGATGTCAAGGTGAGGAGGTAAGTCATGTGGGATAGCTTCCCCACGGTCTCACTCGGGCTGGAAACTCTTCGTCACCTACCACTATGCATCTGCCACACCCTTTATTTGATCCAAATGCCTGTGGGACTCATCTCAAATCAAGCCCCCTATCAAATAGCTGTGAAAAAAAAAACCAGACTTTCTTCTAGTCCTAGGAGTAGCCCTTGCTATCTGGCCATGCCCTCCTCTACCACCCAGCTTCCTCCAGAGCCCAGCCCAACCCTCATGACTGATGAAAAAGACTGGAGCCTGGAGAGACTTTGGCTGACTCGGGAGCCCGGAGGAAGGTTTGAGGGACGCCTTTGCCAGGCCTCGGCTGCTGTAGAGCAGGCCCTGCCCTTCTCCCCTGAGCTAAGTCCAAGCCTTACCTGAGCTGGGGGGGTCCAAGGAGCCGTAGAAGAATTCCCACTTGGCTCGAGCGATTCTCTGGGCATGAGAGGAGACTTCCCGGGGGGAGGACCAGGTGTCTCCCTGAGCCGGAGAGGGAGCGAAAGGCACAGGACCCCCAGACGAGAGCCAGGCATACAAGGACACAAGAATACGGAACAGCAGAAAGAAAACCACATGGGACAGAGATGAAGGTGCAGGGACACAGTGACAGAGGGCGACATTAAAGGATTTGGGTGACTATGAGACAAACCTCAGTCCACCAGGGGCTGAGCTTTGTCCCCTAGCTGGGGTACTAGGGCCCCAGGCAGCCCAAGGCGGGTTTCGTACCTGGTGTAGGAATCCGGTGTCTGCAGGTCCTCGGAAGTGCATGGCCAGGTGCTCAGGGGTCCCCCCCAGCCCATTGGGGAGGGAGGAGTAAAGGCCATCTGCCCCAATTTGGGGTGCGACCAATGGCCCACGTGAGGGGTCCCTGCTGCCAGGAAGAACAGAGCCTCCTCCAGCTGGGAGTGGGTCTGATGTGGATGCCTCTAGCCGCAACTTCCGGTTGCAGCCAGGTCCAAGGGCTGGGGTGGGCCTGGGGGCAGAAACCCCGCCCAGGTCCCAGCTCCGACTCAGGCCTCCAGAAGCAGGTAGACCATTCAGTGGCCTCACGCTGGCCTTCTCCACAAAGCGGAAGATGACCACAGAACTCTGTGCCCCGGGCGGGGGCTGCCCAGTGGGAGAAGAGGGTCCCCAGGGTGAGGGAGCTATATGGGGTGAGGGAGGGGCTCGCAGAGGGGTACAAGGTGCTGTCACACGTCCCAGATCCCGGCCTCGAGGACCTGGGCCCACCACTCGTCTTATTAGGGATCCTGTGCTGCCATACATGCTGGCTGGGGGACTTTGGGGCACTGGGCCTTCGGGAAGCCAGCGACGAGGACATCGTGGCGGGGAGATGGCACAGTCGCCTTCTGAGCAGAAGCGCATGGCACCCTGGGCCATGCTGGAGCCGGGGGGTCAGGCTGGGGGGGCAGGGATGGCGAGGCCAGGCAGGGAGTGAGGGGGCTGCATGCTCTTCAGACAGGCCTGCAAGAGAGGAAGGGGAGCATGGGTGGAGTGCACTGGAGTCAGGCAGGCAGCACAGCAGAGACAGACCGGAAGGTGGGTTGGGCCTTCTAAGGTCCAGAGACCCATCCTGGGAATATGGAATCACCCATCTAACCCCGGGGGGGGGGGACTCCTGCTTCGGAAAGCTTACAGGGAAAGGAGCATCTACTCAGTGGCTCCTCTCCTTCGGTCTGGGAGCCCTGAGATCACTTTATGATGACAGAGCAGGCTAATTCAGTTCATCGAGTTCAGTTCTGGGGCAGTGGGGAACTCTTTCTTGGGTGGAGGCCGGTATCATATCTTATCTTCCGAATCATAGAGGCTGTGGGTTCCTCTATAGTTGCACTTATGGGGGACCCTTACTTAGAATGAAGAGATCATGCTTCTCTGAAGGGGAGGGAAGAGAAGGGGTTGCAGGGGGTGTTGATGTGTTGAGAGGGAAGAAGGAAGGAGGAAGGTCTGAAGAGGCCTTAACCTCGAGGAAGAGACATCCTGTTTTCCATACCAGTACATGCATGCACACACACGTGCACAAACACACACATGAATTCATATACACACATGCAGAAGGACAAAGTATCAGTACAGTTAACACATTCATAGGCAACACCCTCCAGTACACTCGCAGTACTGCTCATAGACACACCCTCATACAATCACAGTCATAACAAATACGTGTATGACGGAAAAGCACATGCTTGTTTTACACACACACACACACACACACACACACACACACGGATCACCAAACAGGAGCACACAAAGAGGTTCCCAAAATTCAGGCTCTCATCCTCTGATGCACACAGAAACAGGTGTATCAGAGACCTCCTCGGCACAATCATAAACACAGATGCATATTTACACACAGAATCAGAGCCGCACATTCCCTCCTCCCCCCACCAGTAACCAAGTCTGGGTGAGGGGGTTACACCACATCCCTCTCCCCCAACTCCAGGGGTATGAAATATCTTGTCCAATCCAGGATGGGACTATAAAAGAAAACCGGGCCTCTGATGGCAAAGCAGGGTAGAGAAAGCTGTCAGAAGCAGCACCCCCCCCACACACACACACACAGGTTCTTGAAGCTCAACAGGAGCCTGGACCTCCCCTGTGCAGGCCCTCCTCCAAGGCTCCCCAGTACTCACCGCTGCTCGTCAGGAGCTGGGATCGGAGAGAGGCAGAGAGGCTGGGCCCCGCTCAGCTGTAAAGGCAGCACGGCTCCCGCTTGCTCCAGGCCCGCCCGCCTCTCAGTCCCTCCTCCACCCCTCCCCACGCTCTGCTCAAGCAACGCTAATCCCCCCCCCAACCTCCCTCCTTTCCCAGGGCCCTAAGTCCCAAAGAATGCCACCACCTAGTCACTACCTAAGACTCACTCACACCAGAGGAAAGGGAGAATGTGGAAAACCCCGTTCTGTTCCCTAAACCCTCATATGCCCCACCCCACTCGTGTTCTCTCTCGTCCATCATCTGAACCACACGTAGGGTCCAGCTGCATTCGCTTGTCCTGCTCCAGACCCCACGCGTGTCCCTAGGAGACTGCCACATGACCTGTTACATGCCACACGCGCTCCCGCCCCCACAAGCACGCGGCCACGCAAAGCACACGGTACGGAGTAGATCGGACCCGCCCCCTAAAATCAGAAGACCCAGCTGTGGAAGGGACATCAAGCGAATGCAGTCCTAAATACTTCGGGGTTCTGAACCTCGGGCCCAGGAGTCCTGTCCTGAACCCCAACCTGGAGTGTAGAGGAAGGATAAGTCAGACTCCAGGAAGAACTTCCTTGCTGCCTAGGTTAATCGTCCCGTCTTTCCAGGAGCGAGAGTTTAGAAGGGATGACCCCGAGACTGGGACAAGAAGCACAGGCAAACCTTGTGCCCTTGGCCAGGGTGGAAAGGGGTCTGGCTATTTTAGGAAAACGCCACACGGGTTACTATGGTAACTATTCTCCTTTGGAAGGCCAAGACCGGCAGGTTATGACCTGGGAAGGAAGAGAGGGTCGACTCGGGTGGCCAGAGGGTGCGAGGACGTTCGAAGCGGGGGTGCGCGGGGCTCACCGCGGGGAGGGGTGGCGCGAGTTCCGCGAGGTGCTGAAGGGGACAGCGCCAGATTTGTCGTAATGCGCAAGCGCAAAGGCGCGAACAAAGGGGGGGGGAGGCGCGCGCCCGGAGGTGGTGCGCGCCCACGAGTATCTTGCAGAGATCTTTCCAGGCTACCCCTTCCCCAAGCAGGCCGAGACGAGGAAGCAATCCCCTCATCCACCTTCACCCTCTTCTGTCTTTCCGGTGCTGGTTGACTTCACCCTTTATGCTACATTGAGTAATGAGGTAGTGTAGATGGAATTCTGGGAAAACCAGGATTTCTGGGTTCTTTATCCTTGCTTCGTTTGATCCTGGTTAGGGAGCTTCCTCCCTAGAGCCTCGGTTTGTCTGTCTTTAAAATGGACGGTCCTTCCTACCTTTGCTGATGTACCCAAACCCCCGATGAGCTAACGGATGGGAAGCAGCTTTCGTTATGCAGCGGCTGAAATGTTTCCACAAGGGCGCGCAACCATGGAGGACGCAGCGGCCCTACAGCACGCCCCAAACCCACCTCAGATGCTGGAGGAAAAGATTACACCAGGGGTCCCCCAGAGAGGGACTTGGGCTTAGCATCTGGGGGGTGCAGTGAGAGGGAAGCCTAGTGATGGAGCTTCGGGAAGTCACTGTCCTACAATTAATGCAGGGCCAGTCAAGCCGCAGTACGGCCAGTGGGCTGCGCTGAGCCTGCTTTCCTTTCGGACTCTGGCCCGCTGGAAAGCAGACCTGGGTGGTCCTACATAGTCCTTTCTCCTTAGGCAAAGAGCCGGCCTACGCTGCCCTGAAGCGGAAAGAGATGGATGTCATGATTGTGCACTTCGCAATTCACAAGGAATGGCAGGTTTAAACAAGTTTGCTTGATAATAAAAGCCCTAGCGTCGCCCATTTAGTGCAGTCTTTTGGCAATTGCTTCTTGAGCACCTACTACAGTTATAGTTATCGTCTGGGCAGTCTCTTGTCCTTTTCTTTTTCCAAAGTCGCTTAGCCGCGACCAGAGGACAGAAGGAGGCACTCGGTAACCTAGGAGCCCTGGCTCCGCCCCTTCTGCCTTTGGCCTTGTCTGCTCCTCCCATCCCCACTCAGAGGCGGCTACTGGCCCGCAACGAAGACCGAAAGCAGGCTTCGCTCGCCGCTACTCCAGCCTCGGGCTTCAAGCCCTGTAGCCGAGAAGACATCTAATGGTACACCACTGGTCTGTTCTGCCTCAGTTTCGGGGTCCATCCGAAAAGCTTCCCGATAAGGATTCTCAGTGAGACCGCGCTCGATTAAATCGGTCTGTCTCTCCAGACCAAGGAGGCGGGTTCGCCGCAGCCGCTTCAAGGCCAAAGCTAGCAGAGCTTACTGCGCACGCGCAGTAGACAACGATGGAGCCACCAAAGGAGCAGTCCGGAGGGGAGCAAGAACCAGGAACTGTCAGGTACCGAGCACTGGAGGGGCCTAGGTGGGGGTGTGGGAAGAGACTCGCGGGAGGACAGTTGAGTCCGGGCCGGACGCGGATCCCTCTTGCCAGCCGGGACTCTGGGGTGTAACAGAAGGACTCGCACGTAACAGCGGCCGGGGGACGTCAACGCCGCTTTCCCCTCAGGCTCCTGGACCTGCCCTGGGAGGACGTGCTGCTCCCGCACGTCCTGAACTGGGTCCCGCTGCGCCAGCTGCTCCGGCTGCAGCGCGTCAGTCGCGCCTTCCGGGCGCTCGTTCAGCTGCACCTTGCGAGGCTGCGCCGCTTCGACGCCGCTCAGGTGAGCCGGGGCCTGGAGCCCCGCCCCCGCCCCCGCCCCGCGTGGGTACCACCGTCGCCCCGCCTCCAGGCCGGCCCCCGCTGCGCCCCCTTCCCGACCCCGGGGGCGACGTGGAGACCTCCAGAGGGCGAGTACTGGGCAACGGCTCGGAGGGAGCTTGGTGTCTCTCCTGGGAGGGCAGGTGGCAGAGTCCCCAAGTTAGGCGGCTGCCGGGCAGTGGCCCGCCCCGGGGACAGCCTGAGTCTCCGTGCCTCCCGCCCGCAGGTGGGTCCACAGATTCCACGGGCGGCACTAGTGCGGCTCCTGCGGGATGCTGAGGGGCTGCAGGAGTTGGCGCTGGCTCCGTGTCACGAATGGCTGTCGGACGAGGACCTGGTGCCGGTGCTGGCACGGAATCCACAGCTGCGGAGCGTAGCACTGGCCGGCTGCGGCCAACTGAGTCGCCGAGCGCTCGGGGCGCTGGCCGAGGGCTGTCCGCGTCTGCAGCGCCTTTCGCTCGCTCACTGTGACTGGGTGGACGGGCTGGCACTGCGTGGCCTTGCTGACCGCTGCCCGGCTCTGGAGGAGCTAGACCTCACCGCCTGTCGCCAACTCAAGGACGAGGCCATCGTGTACCTGGCGCAGAGACGCGGCGCAGGCCTCCGCAGCCTCTCGTTAGCAGTCAACGCCAATGTGGGGGACACTGCGGTCCAAGAGTTGGCTCGAAACTGCCCGCAACTCGAGCACCTAGACCTCACCGGCTGCCTTCGGGTCGGAAGCGACGGTGTCAGGTGCCTGGGCACGGGGGGCGGAAGTGGGCAATCGCTTTGGGGATAGGGAGGCGGGTCGTACTTGTCAAAGACCCATCTGAAAGACCTGGAATTTTTTTAGGCTAGAAAGTGTACAATTAAAAATAAAACAAGCCGGGCAGTGGTGGCGCACGCACGCCTTTAGTCCCAGCACTTGGGAGGCAGAGGCAGGCGGATTTCTGAGTTCGAGGGCAGCCTGGTCTACAGAGTGAGTTCCAGGACAGCCAGGGCTGCACAGAGAAACCCTGTCTTGAAAAAAACAAAACAAAACAAAAGGAAAAAAACCCTAACCTTCTGAGCCAAGATTGACACACTGAGAGATGTCATAAAGTTGATTTCTAGCATTTCTGCAACAAGGTGGGTAATCTTGAAACACTGGAAAGGCTATGGGTTGGTATTCTCTAAGAGCCAGAAGCCCCAGTGAGTCCATCCTGGCCCCTTCCCTTAGGTACAGTAAGAAAGAGCAGACCTTGAGCTGGAGGAAACCTAGACTTGCTCGAGCCAGCTGCAGGCTGAGTAGGCTGGCCCAGAGCGCGAGAGGGCCTTCAGCACCTAGCATCCCCCCTGCTCCTCCCTCAGGACGCTGGCGGAGTACTGCCCGGCGCTGCGCTCTCTGCGGGTGCGGCACTGCCACCATGTGGCGGAGCCCAGCCTGAGCCGCTTGCGGAAGCGCGGTGTGGACGTCGACGTGGAGCCCCCGCTGCACCAGGCGCTGGTGCTACTCCAGGACATGGCTGGCTTCGCTCCCTTTGTCAACCTACAGGTCTGACTGACTTTCCTTGGGGTGGGTGCACAGCTGGACTGTGTAGCTGGGGCTTGACACTGAGCCATAGGGAAATTGAACTGAGGGGGGTCTGTGGTGGAGGGACCTGTGATAAGCCCTGTCCCACCCTGGAAGTTCAAATAAAGAGCTTTGTACCCCTTCCTGCCTGGTGCATAGGGGATGTGACGCTGGGGACAGGTCAGACAGACAGTATCTTCCCGGGGACAGAAATGACTAGACGGAGCATCCTCCTTCCTTGGACCACCTTTACTGTGCTCTTGAAGGAAGCTCCAAGGAACAATAGAACACTAGAGCAAGGGCATGAGAAGGGGCAGGGCGGATGGGAGGTTTCCGCATCCCTCTGGGATCTGCAGCGCTCAGCAGCCTCCACCACTCCTCAGTGGAAGCGGTACTTTCTGGCTGGCTTGAGGTTGATGTACGTGGCTTTCATCTCTTCAGCCTCAGGGTTCCGTACATCTTTGAATCGCTCTCCTTTGGTGCTCACTACTTGGTTGTCAATGTATCGGATCAGCTTCTTGGGGGCCTGTCAGGCAATCAGGCAATGAATGACTAAAACCAGGGGTTGGTACGGCTCACTCCACATCGCCCGCTGCAAGCCTCTCTTACCTCCCTGGGAGCCATAGGTCGGTGAGTCTTCTGGTCCTCTGCCCTGTCCACCATCATGTACCTGCCAAAGGGGCTGCATGAAGCTCCGGCCGCCTGGGAGACCCTCCTCGGCCCGGCCCAGCCCAGACTTACTTCTGAAGGATGAAAGACTTCAAGTCATCCTTCTGGGGGCCTCTGAGGCGCCTGGGCAAGTCCTGCAGATACAGGAAACCTATTCTAGGCCCAGTGGTAACAACAGGGGGATAGGCATGAGGTGTAATTAGTGAGAAGGCCTAATAGGATTGATGTTACTGGGGTGGGGCGGGGGCTGAGAGAAGATACCTGACTCGGGCTGTTCCAGCCTGGAGGCCCCTCTTCCTTGCCCTCTACCAGCATCTGCACGGCTTCTTCCAAGTCCCCCCGAGCCCTGGCCAGCACCCACTGGGCCTGCTCCATAGAACAGGTAGGGAATATCTCCAAGAGCACGTCTACTCCTGGCAGGTCTTCCTGAGCAGCAGCTGCCTGTGGGCACAGATGGTAGCAGTGGGCTCCACGCCTTCCTTTCCCACCCCGGGGTCTTTTGTGGGTGTTCTCCTTTAGCAGTACCTCATCTGGGGGGGTCCCGGTAGCAGCAGGAGCTCTGCTCTCTTCCTTGAGCTTTTCAGGTTGCCTCAGGGTCTCTGGAAAAATGGGCACCTGACCTTGGACACAGGAGCTCTGTGGGTGCAGGTTCTCTTCAAGAGGCAGAGAGGGAATCGGATTTGGCGGGGCTTGGGTGGGGGTGTGCATCCTCCAAATACCAGGTCCCCAAACTCACCTTTGTTCCTAGCATCGCTCAGCTGCCCCGAGAGCTTCTGTATCATGTCTCCTACTATACTCCTGAAAGGACAGAGGGGGTGAGGGGACCACTCTGCCCAGCCCCAGCCAGCCAGCCCCCTCCTCCTTTTTGCCCTAGGTAAGCCTTACCTGGGGATGTGGGCAAAGCCAGGCACATAAGCCTCCATCATCTCGATGAAGGCTTCCATATCAAAGTTCTCCTCTGATGGCCCCGAGGGGCCGAGGTCCTCCAGGACCCCAAGCACGTAGGAGAAGATGACCTCGTCTAAGCCACTGTAGGAAAGAGCAAGTCCGTAGGGCAGGACACGGATATGTGCAGCAGCCCGACCTAGTCCTTGAGGCCCGCCTCCTCCCAAGCCCCTCAGCTTAGCTCTCAGTCAGCCAGTGTGGGTGACAGACACAATATGAGAGGGAAGCACATCTACGCAAATACATATCAACTCTCCAGGGCTGCAGAGACGGCCCCGGAGTTCAGAGCACTGACTGCTCTTCAGACGACCCAAGCTTAATTCCAGCACCCATGTGAAGTGGCTACCCACTCCCACCCCCACACAGAGAAACATTAATTTCGAAAACAAAAATAGGGCTTAGCACGATGGCCCAGTGGTTGCTCCTTCAGAAGGAGCTGCCCTTACCTGAGGTCTGCCTCTGGAAGGTGTGTCTGAACGAAGGCCAGGAGGGCTGAACTGACAATCCTCTCCAACGCCATGCTGTGTCTTCTGAAGATACACAAGATAGAATTGCCAAGGCTCTGGCCTGCTTCCACACACTGGGCCACGGGGCAGCAGCCCCTGCTCGCCCTTCTGAGGCTGAACCAGCGGTTGATGCTGCCCCCCAGCCCCTGCAAGCAGAGCCACTCCCGTGACCACCCACTTCTACCTCCTTCAGCACCAGACAGGCCCCAACTCTGTCTCTAGAAAGCTTCCAAAGGGAGTTGAGCCCCTCCCCATCTCCTGTGTGGAGAAGCTGAGGTCTTGGGGTCACATGCTTCCTGGCTAAGGAATCTCGTCACTGAAGGGGCTACTTAGCCCCCAACTCCAATCACAAGGGGCCCATTGTCCAGCCCGGTAAAGAAGGAGGTCTCAGGACCAAGTACAGCCCTCCCCCCATTCAGGACAGGCCACCCACTCTTTGCACAAAGGGACTTCTTTTTTTGCCCGGGAGCTTATATAAAGGAGAAGTCCTACATGGACTCTCTCCTCTTACCAAGTCCCTGCCTTTCCAACAACAATCTGGACCAGGAGAGACCTTTGTCATCCTCTAGTCTATAGAGTACACACGGGCTGCTCCATGCCCACTTCCATCTCACACCCCCTCCTCACTCCAACCCCCACGCCCTTGCTGCTCCTTGCACTAGCTGGGTGTCTTACTCATTGGTGGGTCTTAGCACCCACAAAAATGTCTGCATTCAGCAAGTGCTAGGTAAATACTTGTTGGCTTGATTCATCTCCATGCTTTTAAAAAAAGACTTGTTTATTTTAAAGATTTATTTATTTTTATGTATGTGAGTACACTGTTGCTGTCTTCAGACACACCGGAAGAGTGTGTTAATCAGATTCCATTACAGATGGTTGTGAGCCACCATATGGTTGCTGGGATTTGAACTCAGGACGCCCTGGAAGAGCAGTCAGTGCTCTTAACTGCTGAGTCATCTCTCCAGCCCCAGGATTTATTTTTATTTTCTGTGTATGAGTGTCTGCCTACGTGTATGTATGGGCACAAAGGTATATGCCCAGTTTTCATGGAGGTCAGAGGAGGGCACCAGATCCCTTAGAACTGAAGTTTCAAAAGGTTTTAAGTCACCATGTGGGTGGTGGGAACTGAACCTGTGTCCTTTGCAAAAGCAGCAAGTGCTCTTAACTGCCAAGCCAGATCTCCAGCCCCATTTCCATGCTTTTGACTCCCCCAACCTCTATATGGGAGTCAGGAATGCCCAGATGGTAGGAACGGCTCAAGACTCAGAACCAAATGTCAGCCAGGCCTCCCATCTGGGAAGCTCTAGCGTCGTCTCAGCATCCACCTCCCCAAACTCATCTCCACAGGTCACCCCAAGCAAACACATACCACTCACTCAGCTACCACACATGAACTCGGGGTACCCTTGATCCTGTCCCTTCTCAGCCATCCCAGGGCCCAAATGATCAAACCAAGTCCTACTGACTGCATCTTCTCTCCCCTCCTGCTAACTTCTCCGTCAGCACAGCTTTCGCTCCTCCATCTCTGCCAGCATTTCTCAGGCTACGGTTACCAGTTATTTTCAGGTTTTGGCCCACTGAGGTTGAACCACAGAACACCTTATTATAGTTTTGCTCAATATTCGCCCTTTGAGCAACACCCCCTAGGTCTCCTAAGGTCACAGCCTCCGGTGCCCTCTCCCTCTGCAGGGATCTTTCCTGGATCCCTGCTTCTGTCCCCTTCTCTGCTGCCCTCTGACTCAAGGCCACTACCCTCCTTACCTTGCTGCTCTCTCAGCAGTGGCCCATCCTACACACAACTGTATGTCACCAACTCCCAAATGCTCCGTCCGCTAGTTCACCCTTTGAGTTACTCGTCCCTGTACTTCAGACACCACTATATGGAGAGCTTACAGGCATCTCACGCTTTGCACGTCGGGAAGGGCCATCCTCCCACTAATCCCCCAGGGCATCCTCCCCAAATGCAGATCCGGACTCAGAGCTATTCCAGCTACAAGGCTAGGAATTAACTGTGACACCACCCTACCCTTGCTTCCCAGCAACCAATTACTTACCAAATCCTGACTATTTAACACATCTACTTTGTATATGTGTAGAGTGTGGTGTGGTGTGTAGTGTGCTGTGCGTGGGTGACCTGCTAATGGGGTGTACATGTATGGAGGTCAGAGGGCGACAATAGGGTGTCTGCTTCAAGCACCTCCCTACCTGTTTTTGTTTGTTTAAGACAAGGCCTCTCTACTTAGTACTGGCTGTCCTTGAACTCAGAGATCCTCCTGCCTCTGCCTCCCAAATGTTGTGATTAAAGGCATGAGTCTTGGTTTTTTGTTTTTTGTTTTTTGTTTTTTGTTTTTTTTTTTTTTTTGAGACAGAATCTCTGTTTGTTTTTGTCTTTTTGTTTTGTTTTGTTTTGTTTTTGAGATGGGGTTTCTCTGTGTAACCCTGGCTGTCCTGGAACTCAGAACTCAGAGATCTGCCTGTCTCTGCCTCTCAAGTGCTGGGATTAAAGGTGTGCACCACCACTGCCCTGTTTGAGGCAGAATCTCTTTCTTGTAGAAACTTAGAACATTCCATTGGCTTTTTTTTAGCTGACCTTGACACTCCTGTCTTCCATCTCTTTCCCAGTAACGTCTTCCCCACACCATAGCTGTATGATCTACTTAAAGATCAAATCTCCATTGGCTGGAGCTGGAGCCATGACTCAGCGTGAAGGGTACTCAGTGCTGTATCAGAGTACCAGAGTCTGTCTGCCAGCGGCCAGCGGCCACACCGGGAGGCTTCCCAATACGGTCTGACATCCCTTTTTGTCCTACCTAAGCACACTAAAGCTTTAAAAATGGTCATGTGGTGGCACATACCTTTAATCCCAGCACTCAGCAAACAGAAAAGGTGGATCTTTATAAGTGGAGGCCAGCTTGGTCTACACAGTGAGTTCCAGGCCAGTCAGGGCTACAAAGTAAAACCCTGTCTCATAAATTAATTAATATTAAACTTAACAATGACTTTGTACGATGTTTTCAGAAAGTCTAGAATCTTCCTGTGGCCTCTGAGTAGGGCCTGATCCCTACTCAGCTTCTCCAGCCTCATCTCCGGCCTGGCTTGCTCTGTCAGCATTCAAGGGCACACCTTCAGGGCTAGTCTACTCACCACTGCCTACTGCTGTCCCCACAGACTGGGGTTTTCCTCACTTACCGGGGCTTTTCTCAGTTAGAGTTAATGAATTATTCGGACCATGTTTCATGTTTCTTCTAGTTGTTTCATGAAGTCAAAGATGACACTCCTGTTTCTCGCCTCCCCTTGCACCTTGCTCCAACCCTAGCTTATTCACCAACACGCCCTCCACATCCTTGGGAACTAGGCACTCAAATATCGATGGCTCCCATCTGCACAGCTGATGAGTGAAGCCCACTGAGTTTAACAGAGCAGCAAGCCGCCTGAGTGAACTGTCCAGTTAGATCCACGTTCAGGGGATGCAGCTCCGTGGTAAACCGCCTGCATGTGTGAGGCCTTCCACGGGGTCCCCAGCAACTCTCCAGTGTCAGGTTAGGGTTAACTCTGAGGACAGGGATAACAAGATTCCCATAGAATCTGATCCCCTCAGCACAAGTCACTCTGAGAAGGAGGTCTAGTAACTCCATAGCCATGGGCCTCTGTGTAGGGGCAGAACACGTTAGCCCAGGCATTCTCACCCCATCATGCAACTCTAGAAACCCGCCCCACCTTCACACCCTGGCTGTTGACAGTAGCCTAGCAACCTCTGCAAGGAAAAAGAAACTTGGCTGCCTATAAAAGCCCAGGTTCTAGAGAAGCTTTTGCAGGGACACATGTGATATGTCTGGAGTTCTAACCAAAGGCCTGCAAAGTTGTTCCCGGGGAGCTCCTCGCTGTCTTCAAAGAAAACGCCTCTTCCTTCGAGGGTGGCAGCTGGCTTTCTTTCCTGCTATGGGGCCACCATCACCTCTCCTCTTGTTCTTGGGCTGATCAAACACCCCATGTCTCTTCCCACCCGCCTCTAATCTCCCAGCTCCCGTCCTTCCTGCTTGAGAGCACCTCCTAAGATTTGTCTCCCCTGAGCGGGGAAGACTTGAATTACTAAATTGGCTTCCTGAGTCAGTCTGGGCACCTTGGTTTTTGGTCTGGAGTAAAATCAGAATTTCCATGGGACTTTTCAAATTCCAGAGAAGAGCCCACAGAATCCCATTTCTTCTTGAGAGCCCCGATCAGAGATCACTGATTGGTTAGGTACCCTTGAAATGTGACAACCACTGTGTCATGAATCCTACAAAAAGACCTCTGATGGGGGCTGGAGAGAGAGAGATCAACAGTTAAGAGCACTTGTTCCTGCCTTAGACCTAAGTTGGATTCCCAGCACTCACAACTACCCAGAACTCCAGTCCTGGGGGTACAATACTCTCTTTGAGCTCCAAGGATACCAGGCATGCATACAGTACACAGACATACACGCAAGCAAAGGAGTAATATACATATAATTTGATTAAATAAATCTTAAAAAACATTAGGAAAAACATCTCTGGTGATGATAAAAAGCAGTGTCTACTGACTGCATACAAAGCATTGCACTAGCTTTCGTAATAAAATAATTTCTTGGATAATTCTATTATGCCTGTTACCTGAAAGGAAATGAAGGCTCTGGGTTTGAGAAATTTGAGAAACCTTCCCAGTCACAGGGTAGGTTAATCACAGACTCGCACAGGGAAAGCCTGACATCAGAAGTCTGTTAGTTCCTTTACCACCTCTCCTGGTGCTGTGGTGTGGCCTCTCCTGCCTGGCCACCAGTCTTGCCTATAACAAAATCTTTGCTTGTCCTTCCCATCTCCCTAATCAAAACCTCTTCCCCTGCCTCTACAAGCACGATTCCAACTCCGCGCCCCACCCTCACTGGCCCCCCTTCAGACACTATCAGAGGGCGCAGGGCTGGAGGGGATCCTCTGGACAACTGAAAGTGGGCTAAGTAGTGTCCTGCACTCTCTTGGAGTGGAGAGGCACTAAGTAGCAACTGAGAGCAGGCCACGTGGCTGGAGAACTCCTGGGAAGCAATGTGGGAAGGAGTCCTGGGGAGTTAAAGAGGTAGCAACGGGTCCTTAGCCCAGAGGACTTCACTACTTCTTCCGTGCCCTTTAATAAAAACACCTGAAGCGTAATGAAGCCCTAGCAAATAATATTTCACCCTGATCACCTCCATGTCTTAGAGGTCCCAAGGACTTTGTGGGGAACAAGGGATCCCACCATCCAAAGTCATGCCGGTGCACAAACCCCGGGAAGTGAAGCACAGGAAGTGGGATCCCCTTGATGGCTGACCCTTGAAGCAAGAGCTTTTATAACCGTTAGCAGGGCACTCATAAGCCTTCAGAATAGCTGGCCTGAGGACACAGGGATGCAGCAGCCGCCTCGGGAGAGGGTGAGTCACATGACGAGATAGGCCAGAACGAGCTAGATGTTCCTCCACACGGGCCACGGAGACAATTAGAGAAAGGGGTCCGGCCGAAACCCCCCGGGGGTGTACCGTAGGGGAACGCCAGGAAGGGTACCCTGTGTTAATGCTCTCTGCGACTCTCCTAAAGCTGGAGGGGAAATCACCTGCTCCGTCAGGCGCCGCCGGCGACTTGTCCCGCGCGGTGCAGTTCTTATCCCCCTAGCCCCACCAACGAGATCAAAGGCGGGGCCCAGAGCAGGTCCCTTCTCGAGGACGCCATGGTGGCCATTTCTGAGAAGGGCACTTTGCCCATACAAGGGCGGGGCTACTTTCCTCATTTTCAAATGTCCTCGTGTTTTGGACCGGCTCCTCCGGCGGCCATTTTTGTTTTGGGTAGAGAGGCATGACTGGCTTGTTCCCTTTTTGTCCGCTAGGGGTCCCAAACCCTCGGCATTTATTCCTGAAAGATCCCAGGAGCTCCCTGCCCGCCTTATTTCCTCAACCCCAGAACCCCCACCTGGAAATCTTACAGAGTTCCCTTTTCCCTTCTTTGTCTTTCCGGTCCTCCTTCAGTCTCTGTTGGCCCGCCGACTGGATGTAGTGTCTTCTGTTGCAAGATCTAATGATCTCCCCCGTATTCCAGCATGTGTTCAGTCTGACTTCAAGCCCTGCCAGTCAGCTCTTGGGGTCTGACTTCCAGGGCCTTATGTGTCCCCTTTGCCCCTTACTGATGTCTTCCCAAGATTAAGGTGGCTTACAGGGTCTTTGGAAGGCGATGAACATTAAATGCTTGAAGATAGTACTGAACCCGGGTCCAAGGCGGCCTGCAGACCCCCTCAAGCCCCAGTGCCCACCCTGGCGGGGCCAACCACCTAGACAGAGCACCGAGACAGGGCAGCTGTTCACCGGGACCAGTAAGGCCTCAGCTTCTGCTTTCTCTTCCTGCTACCTCAGCTTCCTCACGCTGCCTGCGGGGAAGCCCACAGGCACGACTTCTTTTGAACCAAAATGGGTGCCAAGAATCCCCTTCAATAGTCCACCAGCCAACCCCAGTCTATAAGGAGGAGCCCCCTCTCAGCGCCAGGGACCCAGGAGCTGTTGCTGCTAGCTTCTAGAAACTCAGCCCCAGGGGGAAAGTCCCCTCAACCCCCAACCCCCAACCCTTAGGGACTGAAGCAGTTTAAAGACATAGAGAAAAGAGATTTCTGCTCTCTTCCCCTGTGTCCCTCACCGCGGGCTCCCTCCTCCCCAAAAGGGTGGGCGGCTGCTGAGAAGGAAGCAGGAGAGAGGGACAGGCTTGGCTTGTCCCATAAAAGCACAGTTGCTGCCAGACTGGCGCGGCTTGGGTTAATAAGAGGTGGGTGACAGCCACTTTGAACTCTGGCCAAGCAGGCCTCTGGGAAGGGACCAATGGTCTCCCCCATGAGCCCCAGGTCCCTGCCTGCCCTCCCTCTGGGTCCCCTTTCCTCCTCCCCTTCACCCGTTGCACAATACAGATGACTGTTTAGTCCTTGCCACACACACCCCCCTTCCCGGAACCTACAGGTTTCTTCAGCCAGCGCTGCCTCTGTTCTGACCCCTGCACCCTGCAGCCATCCCAGGGCTGCGCCTTTCCTCCCCATCGCCCATTCTTGCGTGGTTTGCTACTGGGTGTAGCTAGATAGCAGAAAAGATAATCCCGAACTCAGAAGAATGAGGCCAAAGATTTCTAGCGGGAGCCCTGTATTCCTAACTCAGACGCTGGGGAGACCTAACTCTGGGCAGATGGGGACAGGCTCTGGGGCCCCAGAACAGAAGGTGGGCAGAGGGGAGGGACTGCTACAGACAGAAAAGTCAGGTGGTTGGGGGCTGGAGAGATGGCTCAGCGGTTAAGAGCTCTGACTGCTCTTCCAGAGGTCCTGAGTTCAAATCCCAGCAACCACATGGTGGCTCACAACCATCTGTAATGAGATCAGATGACCTTTTCTGGTGTGTCTGAAAACAGCTACAGTGTGCTCACATATAAATAAATAAATAAATAAATAAATAAATAAATAAATATTTAAAAAAAAAAAAAAAAAAAAAAGAAAAGTCAGGTGGCGATTCCGGGAATTCTCAACCTTCCAAAGGCTGAGACCCTTTGACACAGTTCCTCGTGGTGTGTGTGTGTGTGTGTGTGTGTGTGTGTGTCCCAGCCATAAAATTATTTTCACTGCTATTTCATAACTGTACTTTTTAAAAAAGATTTATTTATTATTATTATATGTAAGTACACTATAGCTGTCTTCAGATACCAGAAGAGGGCGTCAGATCTCTTTTCAGATGGTTGTGAGCCACCATGTGGGTGCTGGGATTTGAACTCAGGACCTTTGGAAGAGCAGTCAGTGCTCTTACCCACTGAGCCATCTCTCCAGCCCCATAACTGTACTTTTTAATTGTTATGAATCGGAATGTAAACAGCTGTGTTTTCTAATGGTCTTTAGGTGACCCCAGTGATCCCCAAAGATCCTTTGATCCCCAAGGGGTTGCAACCCACAGAACATCTGCTAGACTCACAGCTAACGCTAACTTAGCCTTGCCCATAGTTCCTGGTTTTCTGTCCCCTAAATTCTTACTTTGTCCTTCCCCCAAGGTGAGAGCCAACTGCTTGAGGCCCCTGGCACAGGATGGTAGGGAGGCCAAGTGCTGTCTCCTCTCTCCTATTCCCTTAGGTGACTCTTGTAGGCCTCAGGGTATTGTTGATTGACAGAAAAAGACTCATCTGAGCGAGCCTGGGCTGTAAATACTCTGGCTTGTAGTTCCCCAGACCCCTGTCTGGGAACCTGGAACCTTCAACATCAAAGCAAGCAGTTCCTGGCATTAGAAACAACGAAAGATCCAGGGGCTGGTCTTGGGTGTGTGTGTGTGTGCGGGGAACTCATCAGGCACGGAAATCAGGAAGGAGACACTTGGAAGAATGGGTGTGTGGGGGGGTGTCCCCAGCTCTGGCTTGAGGTCAGAAAGGGCTCTCTGGGCAGCAGGCAGCATGCCCGGCCCTCCCACACCTTCCTCCTTTCTCAGAAGCGCCTGCATGGGTGGGCGGGGCTCTTCTGGGCCAGCATGGGGGCCTATTTAAGGCTCCACCAAGTTGCTTATTGCAAATCCAGCCCTAGGGACGCCGGAGAGGAGACTTTGTGGGTAAGTACTGCTCCTTTCCTGGGGTTCAGCAGGGGAAGGTGACTGGGCTGCTTTTGCTGTCCCTCTCCAGGGACATGTGAGGACAGTACACAGCTGTCACTTTAACTCTCCAGGAAATGGAAGTGCCTTTCAGGAAGGCCTTCTTCCTTCATTCAACAATCCCAAACCCTCAAGATCTCCGTCCAATCAGGAGATTTTCCAGGGGCTGACACTCCTGTGCTGCTGTCTTGGAGACCCGAGGAAGCTCCCCCAACTGCAGATACACGTCATGGCCTTCCCCCAGTCCCTCACCCCTCCAGCCACTGTGCCTGGCCCACCAAGAACACATCTGGGCAGGCAATAATGCGTCACAGCAAGGCCCAGGCCCTGCCATCCTCCGAGCCCCTCCCCTCCTGCTCTGGTTCCTCCCCAGTTCCTGTCCATTTCTCTAGATATGGGATCCCATTTTTTCAGCTCCAAGCTTAGCACCCCACCACTAAGGGAGTGGGCAGTATTCTGAGATCCCAGGCTATATCCTGAATCCCAATTTGTCCATGTTGGGATTTGGGGGGCATTTACAGAAGGGGGAACAATGAGAGGGCTCAAGGTGCTTACCACAAAACCTGACACCCCTAAGCCCACATGGTATAATGAAAAAACCGATCTCACATGTCCTGTGTGTGTGTATTTGTGCCACACACACAGGCACACAGAGGCAGGCTCTCTCTCTCTCTCTCTCTCTCTCTCTCTCTCTCTCTCTCACACACACACACACACACACACACACACGGCACACACTAAATAAATAAGTGTAAGAACAATCCACACAAGAGAGCTCTGCGGGGCAGGCAGCCTCCAGACAGAGACCGTTGGCCGCTTGGCTCTGAGAACTGAATTCCATAGGCTGTGAGCTCTAGCGGACGCCCTAGGGACTCAGTTCTGGTGCCCGGCTGTGCTATCCCATCCAAACCAAGGCTGTACGAAACAGAGCGCTCTCATTCACGGCTGCCCCGCGGGCGCTCCCAGAGGCTCCTTGGCAGAACCTTTTGTTTGTTTGTTTAATTTTGGGTTTTTTGTTTGTTTGTTTGTTTGTTTGAGCTGAGGTTTCTCTGTGTTGCTCAGGCTGTCCTGGGACTTGCTTTGTAGACTGGCTAGCTTTGAACTCATAGATCTGCCTTTCTCTGCCTCCCAAGTGCTGGCATTAAAGGCATTACCACCACCTCCAGGCTCCAAACATTAATAACACTGACTTGGGGTTCTGTTCAGCTCAAAGGCTTCCATGGCTTCCCAACCAAATCTATCCTCCTGTGGGGAGTAGGGGAGGGGTCCTCTAAGACAGGATGCCCACATAACTCAGAATACCCAGGAAACCCAGGATACCTACATAACCCAGGATACCTACATAACCAAGAATAACCTGGAACTCCTGCTCTTCCTGCCGCTGCCTCCCAAGCGCTTACAGACATGCTCCACTCTATCAGCCCTGGATCTGTTTGCTGTCAGTCCTCCAGGGTGGCGTCCACTTAGCTCTCGGGGCTGCTGATCTTCACTGCTGTCTCGTGGTGATAACTGCTGCTTCCTCCCGAGGCCTGCTTTCACTCCTGCGGCCTCCTGCTCGACTTACCTCATCCCCCTCCGGCACAGTCCTGTCTGTCCTCTGAAGCTTCCTTCCACTCCCCATGTTGCTACGCAATGGCGTAGGCTCCTAAGCCCTTTACCCTGGTCGTTTCTAACCCAGTGTCCTGCACAGGGCAGTTCCTCAGTCATCATCCCTTGCATTTTGTTGCCTGTGTCCCATGTAGGAAGAGGAAGTTTGATCTCGAGATTAAAATCAGATTACATTCTCATTGTGTAATCTCGGATGAGTTGTTGGATTCATACAGGACTGTGTCAGACTCACTTTCCTTGTGTGTGGGGAATAATGATATCCACATGGGAGTTTTGGGAGCATACCCTTCAGTGAGTCGGTAGCTGCTGCACAGGGACTTAGTAGAGTCGGCAGCACGCAGGGAGCCCCAGCATACACGGGAGACTATGGTTCTTATTCTATTCCTTGGAAAATATATTTACTCAGAGGGGGAGGGGTAGTATATGCACACTACAACATGCTGTGAAGACAACTTGGGGGAATTGGTTCTCTCCTATCATGTGGGCCCCAGGGACTGAACTCAGGTCTTCAGTCTGGGCCTCAAGCACCTTTACTGGTTGAACCATCTTGCTAGAGCCTTGTTGGTTTTTGTTTTGTTTTGTTTTGTTTTGTTTTGTTTTGTTTTGTTTTTTCCGAGACAGGGTTTCTCTGTGTAGTCCTGGCTGTCCTGGGACTCACTCTGTAGACCAGGCTGGGGGTTTTGTTTTTAAGAAGAATGGATTCGATTGATGGTAAGGACAGTGGCCGAGTGAAGTGGGACGTGAAATTTATCTTCCAGGCCTTCCCACGGCATAGGCTCCAGACCCGATCCTGAAAGGGCAGGAGATGCGGTCTGAGGATCAGGGCTTGTTTCCTCGGGTCCTCCTGGGAGCTGCGAGTTCTGCATTTCCACCTACTATGTGAACTTGGATGAGTAACTTCTTGTAACCCTGGAGTCCTAACAGAATGTGAATTGGGGCAAGGAGCCTTGAAGACAGACGAACTGTCAGGTGTTGCAGTCACTCTCTCAACACACACCTCAGTTACAATATTTATAAGCTGAACGCCTAGACTGGGCAGATTTCCCACTACACTACTCCGTTCCCAGCTATGAGATCCTTGGCTGCTAGCTGCTTCTCCAGGCCATGTGGGTTCTGCTCCATCTTCCTTCGACCTCCTCTTCCGCCGTCCTTCTTCTCTTTCCCTCTCCCCCCCCCCCCACACTCTAAAACCTCCAGCCCCACCCCTTCCATTGCCCAATCACAGGCTCTAGCCTTTATTTGACCAGTTAAAATGGGGAGAAGGCTCACATGAAACCACCTGAGTACAAGACCCACTCCTCCTGCGGCCCCTCTTGAGGAAGCCAAATTAACATCAGAATACAAACAACACCAGGGCAACCCACAACTGTCAGGTCTCCGGCTGTCTGGGTGTTTTATAAGTCCTCTGCTTTAAGAGTTAAGTTCAAAGAAGAGATCAAACAAGGAAGTCATCAGCTCCCTGGGGGGCTGGGAGTGGAGTGTAATGATGCTGAGCCCTGTGGAGCAGCAACTTCTGTCTCTAATAGCCTGGAGCAGGCTCTTCCGCCTTCCACATGCTGGGCAAAGGATGGGCAGGAGTAAGCAGTGGGAAGCCAGGGGCAATTATAGCGTAAGTGACAGCCATGGAGAGAGGTGTTTACGAACTGGGCAGATCAGCAAGGGGGAAAGTTGAAAGAATTCAAGCGTCTGGACCCGAGAAGACTGAGAAGGGCGGCACGCAGCAGCAGAGAACGTGCTGTGTTGGTGGGGGACTCATCACTTGTTTCAAAACTTCCTTTGTTTGTAAGGGTGATCCGAACTCGCTGTGGTGACTCATGCCTTCAGTCCCAGTACTCTGCTTGTTCTAGGCTGGCCAAGGATGCCTAGTGAGACAGGGGATTCCATGCCCTCTTCTGGTGCTGGCAGGCACCAGGCACACATATGGTGTACATATATGCATGCAGGCAAAACCCTCATACACACGGAGTAAGAATAGCTAAAATCAGCTGGGCGGTGGTGGCGCATGCCTGTAATCCCAGCACTTGGGAGGCAGAGGCAGGCGGATTTCTGAGTTCGAGGCCAGCCTGGTCTACAGAGTGAGTTCCAGGACAGCTGGAGCTACACAGAGAAACCCTGTCTCAAAAAAAAAAAAAAAAAAAAAAAAAAAAAAAAAAAGAATAGCTAAAATCAGAGGCTGGGGCTTTTTATCAAGTAGGATTGTTTGCCTTAGAGTTAACTATCAGAGTTCTTTCCCTAGAATGTACACAGTGGAAGGAGAGAACCAATTACCAATTTTTTTCTGATTTCCATAGGTATGTATAATGTGTGTGAATGTAAAAATAGAAAATACCGGAGCTGGAGAGATGGCTCAGTGGTTAAGAGCAGTGACTGCTCTTCCGAAGGTCTTGAGTTCAATTCCCAGCAACCACATGGTGACTCGCAACCATCCGTAATGAGATCATACAACCTCTTCTGGGGTGTCTGAAGATAGCTACAGTGTACTTTACATATAATAAATAAATAAATCTTTAAAAATACCTAGATATAATTTTATATCTATATAATTATATATAATTATAATATATTTTATATATAATTATAATATATATTATATATAATTTATATATATTCTATTTATATAATATATATATATAAATCTCCCAGTGCCTACTTAACAGGCAAAGACAGAAAGATAGGCAGGTCTTTGTGAATTGAAGGCCAGTTTCGTTTACATATTGGAGTTCTAGGCCAGCTAGGGCTACACGAGACACTGTCTCAAAAATAAAAATAAATATAAAAAACAAAACAAAAAAAAAACAGTGGCATGGGTACATAGTCATTTGTCTTCCAAATTTCTTTTAAAACTATCTCAGTGCACTCATATAAATAAAATAAATAGATCTTTTTAAAAAACTGTATCGCTGGGCAGTGGTGGTGCATGCCTTTAATCCCAGCACTTGGGAGGCAGAGGCAGGCGGATTTCTGAGTTCGAGGCCAGCCTGATCTTCAGAGTGAGTTCCAGGACAGCCAAAACTACACAAAGAAACCCTGTCTTGGGGAAAAAAAAAAACTGTATCAATGCATAGCACTCAGGAGGCAGAGGCAGACAGATCTCTGTGAGTTCGAGGCCAGCCTCATCTACAGAGCAAGTTTTAGGACATCCAGGGTCCAGGGCTACCTAATTAATTAATTAATCAATGCTTTAAAATAGCTGCTTACTCTATACATTAAGAAATATATTCCCCTTTCTCTCCTAAATCCCTTTCATTATTTCCTTTTTCTCTTCTTCTTCCTCTCCTTGCCCACCCCCCCCCCCCAGAGTTTTTCTGTATAGCCCAAGTGCTGGGATTAAAGGTGTGCGCCCGGCTATTTCCTTTTTTTTTTTTTTTTTTTTTTTTTTTTTTTTTTTTTGTTTTTCGAGACAGGGTTTCTCTGTGTAGCCCTGGCTGTCCTGGAACTCACTCTCTAGACCAGGCTGGCCTTGAACTCAGAGATCTGCCTGCCTCTGCCTCCTGAATCTGGGATCAAAGGTGTGCCTCACCATGCCTGGCTTTATGCCAGAGGTTTGTTTTGTTTTTCTGACATTTTACTTATTTTTATTCATTTATTGTGTGTGTGTGTGTGTGTGTGTGTGTGTGTGTCAATAGGACCTGAATTCCAACCTCAACACCCACATAAAAAGCTGGGCGCAATGGTACATGGTTGTGACCACTGGATGTGGGAAGAGGAAGAGGAAGAGGAAGGAGACAGTTCCCTCTGGTGCTAGCCTGTCAGCAAGCCCCAAGTCCCTAGGAGAAACCTTGTGTCAAAAAACCGAGGCGGGCTGAGGAGTGGGGCCTGTACAGATGGCTCGTGGTGCATACTAGTGCTCTTCCAGGGATGGCTCACAGCTGACTCCAGGGGGATCTAACAATACTTCTATCTCCTCAGGTATCCTCAGGCACCTACAATCTACACTCAGGTCCACAGACAATCCACAGACACACAAACATAATTAAAAATAATAACATTATTATTTTTGTTTTTGTTTATTTCCAATCAGGGTTTCTTTGTTCTGGAACTCACTCTGTAGACCAGGCTGGTCTCGAACTCACAGAGATCTGCTGCCTTTGCCTCCTGAGTGCTGGGATTAAAGACATGTGCTACTACCTACCCAACATAAAATAAGGTCGATGTTGGTGGTATGTACCTGTGCACAGAGGAACTTGCACACACGTGCAGAGAGTGGTGAGATGAAGGGGGGATATAGTAACTAATTAAATCAACCCTTAGGCGTTACAAAATATTACAAAATGTAAAGTCACACACACACACACACACACACACACACACTTGAGATAGGGTCTGACTCTGCTCTGGAACTCACAGAGATCAGTATCCTCCTTACTCTGCTTCCTGACTGCTAGGACTAAAGGGGTAATCTGCCAAGCCCATCAACAACGTTACATTGAAAGACCGAATTTTTCAGCTATATTTTTGAAAAAAAAAAAGACTAGTCAGGTGTGGTGCCCATGTATATGACCTGTGTAGGCTTGAGAGGGCAAACCTACTCCATCTTGAATCCAGCCTTGGAACCAGAGGCAGCGGATCTCTGTGAGTTCGAGGCCAGCCTGGTCTACAGAGTGAGTTACAGAACAGAGAAACCCTGCCTGGAAAAAAACAAACAAAAAAGAATTGTTATTATTTTTAATTATATGTTTGTGTATCTTGAAAAAAAAAAAAGGCTGAAAACTTGACCTGCAGCAGAACCCACGCTGCACCCCAGTGCCAGGAAGGACCCCAGGGCTTGTCCTTGGCCCAAACCCTCCAGTTACTACTCCCTAGCCACTTCTCAGCAGCAGTTCATCAAAGGTTAGTCTGGTTGTTTCAGACCTTTGGTCTTGCCTCAGGACACCCACTTGTCAGCTTACAACAGACATTCAGTTGGATACTTCGGACTGGAGACACTCCCTCACTCCCATTCCCTAGAAAACCTTGTCCTGCTGAGGGTTCCTGGCTCTGCCTTCCTGTCCTGTCCTGCTGTGTCAGGGTTGGGTTGGGGGAGAGACCCTAGCACTATTAGATCTGAAACAGCTCCATGAATTCTTCCTGGCACAACAGGCTCAGGCAGGAGTATTGCAACCAGTCTGAGGTCAGTCAGTAGAATAGCAAAATCTTCTTTATCGGAAAATTAATTAAAGATTTAACAAAAACTGAGAAGGGCTAGGCATGGTAGTGCACACTTTTTTTAAATTTATTTTATTTTATTTTTGGTTTTTCGAGACAGGGTTTCTCTGTGTAGCCCTGGCTGTCCTGGAACTCACTCTGTAGACCAGAGCCAGACTGGCCTTGAACTCAGAAATCTGCCTGCCTCTGCCTCCCAAGTGCTGGGATTAAAGGCGTGTGCCACCACCGCCCGGCTCACACCTTTTATTCCAGCACTTGGGAGGGAGGCAGTGCTAGGGTCACTGAATTCGAGGCCAGCCTACTCTATGGAGAGAGTTCCAGGACAGCCAGGGCTACACAGAGAAGTCCTGTAGTGAGAATTCTGGAATTGTGGTTTCTTTAAAAAACACAGAACTATTATAGGAAGTTTTGTCTTAATCTCAGATATGGCATATGAGGCCGTTTCAGATTATCCACAGCAGGTGACTATGATTTGCCCTGTGCTCTAGCAGGGGCGTGGTTTTGCCATCTGCAGATTGTTCTGCGGTTGTGTTGTGTTTGGAGTTCTGGGAACTTTTCACGGGATATATATTTAGGCGTCCAAGCAAGGCGGTGACTTGTTACGTAGTCCAGGGAAAAGAAGAAACAAGACGGAATAATCAGATGCCCGACAGTGAGGATTACATTTGCCCTTAATGAACAGGAAGTGGTCTAATGGTGTTGCAGCCCCTTCCCTTTCTATCCTTTCTTCTCTCCTAATGTTAGGGGCTGGAACATGTAGAAAAAGGTGGGAGAAAAAAGAACCCACAAAGTAGCCAAAGACAAGCTACAAAGACCTATCTCAAAAACCATTCGACATTCAGGCCAGGGCATGGTGGTGCGCGCCTTTAATCCCAGCCCTCCAGAGGCAAAGGCAGGTGGATCTCAGAGTTCGACACAGCCTGGTCTAGAGAGTTAGTTCCAGGACAGCCAGGGGTACAGAGAGAAACCCTGTCTGGAAAAACCAAAAGAACAAAAACGAATGACATGCCTCTGAACACGTAACTTTATGTGTTCCAGATGTGGTAGTTATGGGGTTCGGAGAAGCTAAGGACACACAGCTAGAAAAGTGTCAGAACCAGCTCTAAACCTCGCTCATAGGCGACGTTTCCCATACTCCAGAACTACCCTGGGTCTTCAGATGATGTTTTGGATAGTGAGTCCAGGCAGGTAATTCTAGAAGATTGTACACTGCATACAGTGGAGGTGCTTAAGAGTAGGCCCAGGGGTCAGGCTACACAGAGTAAAGGCTTTCATTACACAGATGGCAAAATGGCCACTTCTTTATCTTGCCATGGCTGCTGGACTTGACTCATTTACTTCCTTTCCCAAGCTGGGGACTGCTGTGGCTCCCTCTGCTTTGTGAAGAGGGGTGGTGTGGTGCAAGGGAGAAAGAAAGGCGAGTGGGACCCACACCGAGGGCCAGGGAGGGAGAGAAGCAGCAGCCCAGGTGCTGCTTTCACTTCAAAACCTTCGAGACCGAACACTTTCTCCGCGCACGATCCAGCAATAACTCCAGGGAAATCAAAAGCAGGGATGCCGAGCGGGGACCGGCAGACACGCAGGCACGCTGAGGCGCTCATTTTGGTCCTTGCTTTTTCTTGGGGCGGCCACGCTGCACCGCCTCCGGAGAGGCCGGGCTGTCCCCGCTGTCCCCATTGTCGCCGCTGGCCGGCCTGCGCACCACGCGCCGGGCCACCTTGTATTCCGGCTCGCCCACGCGCGGCACAGCCCGCACCAAGAACTGGCCACCGCGCTGAGTGACGCGCACGTCGGTGCGTGGGTAGGTGCCGTAGACGCGCCGCAAGTCGCGGCGCACAGCGTCCGGCAGCGGCAGGGGCGGCCCCCGCACGCGCTCCACGCGGCCCCAGCGCAGTTGCAGCTGCAGGCTGCTACCCTCGGGCCACGCGGTGTCGTGGGCAGGCCGGGATGGTGCAGACACGCCGGAGGCGGGGAACGACGAGCCGAGGGCCGCGGCCCCCGGCGGCGGGAAGGCCCACCAGGGCGGCGTGGAGGAAGCCAGGGCCGCGCCCACACCGTGGAAGCAGTGGAGTTCGCGCGGGGCCGAGCTCGGGCCCACCGGCCGGCTGCAGAAGTTGTGGGTCTGGATGGGTGGCAGCAGCAGAGGGGCGGGCAGGTAGGTGTAGGTGAGGGTCTGCAGCCGAGGCCAGAAACCCTGCCCGGGCGGCAGGCAGACGTAGGAGTACATGACCTGGAACTCAGAGGGCGAGCATTTTTACTGGGTCCAGACCTGTGATAGATGATTATGAATACATGATTCTAAACAGACACATGTCGCTGGTCCCCCCCCCCCCCCGCTCTTGCCTGGGTATTGCGTGACTGCCTGGTGGCTTTGAGAAACCTTTCCTGGGTCAGGGGTTCTGTTCCCCACCTCCTCATCCGATATTCCGGGGCTGGGGATGTAGGTCTGTTAATAAAGAATCTGACATGCACAAACCCCAGTGTTCGGTTCCCAGCACCACATAAACGGTTATGGTGGATCCTGCCTGTAATCCCAGGACTCCTAGAGTAGAGGCAACAAGACGAGGAATTCAGGAAATCCTGTTTGAGAACAGCCTGGGCTACAGGACACCCGGTCGCAAAACAACCTGTTAGCATGCCTTTTAGGCTCCACCCCACAGTTACCTGGCAACAGCCCGGTAAGGCTGACTGTTTATAAAAGGGACTGCTTGCCCCCTCCTCATTCTCTTGCTTGCTGTTTTGATCTCTTCTCTCTTTGCCTTTCCCTGTCTCTATTACCCACTCAGCTCCCCTCCCATTGCCCTAAATGTGGCAGGTACCTCAGCGGCAAGGACTGCCTTAGCGTGGACCCACCATACCGCTCCTCTACCAAACATAATCCCTGGCTTCTTATTCTTTGTTATAAGACACAACACAGTCCCTCTCCAAGCTTTCGAGCCCCCAGCCCTGTCATCTCTCTCCGTTTTACGGTCCATCCACTTGCCTCCTTCAGCCTAGTGGGATTATTCTCCAGCCTTTGGGAGAGGCAGAGCAGTTCAGAATGGAGCTGCTCCCCACGGCTTTTCAGTTCTGTTTTCCCCTTCCATGCCCAGCCTCAGCCACACCTCCCGGTTACTAGGCAGAGAGAAACACCTTGAGCTGGTGTGGGGCCGGCCAGTCTGTCCTAGGGACAAACTGAAGCACAGCGGGCCCCAGAGCTAGAGGCAGCATTGCCTGAGCTCACAAACGGCGGTCCCTGGAACACGGAACACGTCCCCTCTTTCTAATCCAGTCCCGGCCCCTCCTGCACGGTGACTCTCAGCCACCTGCAACTCCACTTTCCGGGGATCTGATCTCTTGAGGGCTCCTACACGTATGTAGCACACACATTCATGGGAGCAAACTTATGAAGGAAATAAATACTAAGTGGTAAAAGAGCGTTCAGGATTACATATCAACCCAGTGTAATTATAAGGACTTCAAACATGAAAGAGGTCCAGAGTCATACTGATGCCATCCAGAAAACACCACCCACCATTGTTGCCTTCATAGAAGGAGGGGCTATTGTGAGGAAGGTGTACAGGCAGTGTCTGGAAATCAGAAATCCAATCTGTGAGATAATAGATTCAACTACAAAAGCCTGCAGAGGGGAACTGAGTCCGGTCAGCGCCTTCCTGTTGGCCGGAGGGACCCCGTTCAGACTTCCAGCCTCCAAGGCTATTAGGTTGGTCTTGTCCTAGGCCTTGTGTTTTCAGTTTATATTCCACCAAAAGGACACAATTTTTGTAACTTTGCCCACTGTAACAGCGCCTGGGAAATGTCCAGGATTACCCATGGGTTGATCTCACCCTGTCAGGGCTGGGCATAGTTCCTCCCTGTTTTCACTTCCTCAAGGAATCTAGTCTCACCTGTTTGGTGAACAGACGCAGGTCAGACCAAGCTCAAGCCGGGCCTGGGAGGACGAAGAGCCCGTGTTTGATGTCGGTGCTTCCATGGTTCCCTGCGCTGCAGAGTGTTCAGGTGACGAGGGACCAAGCCGTGGGCTGGTGTTCACGCATCCTCATGCCGGAAATAGCCCTCATATTTTGGGAATGCTACGCTTTCTTCTTTTAAAAATACTTAATTTTATGTGTATGTGTGTGTGCCTGAGATACGCCCACCGTGTATGTGCAGGAGCCCACAGAGGTCAGAAAGGGGAGAGGGTTCAGTCCCCTGGGACTGCAGTTCCAGATGGATGGTTGTAAGCTGTCATGGGTGCTGGGAACTGAACGTGGGTCCTCTGGGAGAACAAGCAGTGCTTGCTGAGCCATCTCTCCTGTGTCCTTCCTCTCCTTTTGAGACAGGCTCTAGCCCGGCAGTGGTGGCGCACGCCTTTAATCCCAGCACTTGGGAGGCAGAGGCAGGTGGATTTCTGAGTTCGAGGCCAGCCTGGTCTACAGAGTGAGTTCTAGGACAGCCAGGGCTACACAGAGAAACCCTGTCTCGAAGAGAGAGACAGGCTCTAGCTGTTGCAGTGCTGCCTGGCCTGGAACTCTGATTGTCTTTTAGTTTCTATATCAATATGTGTATATACATACTTCTGTTCAGCTCTCTCTCTCTCTCTCTCTCTCTCTCTCTCTCTCTCTGTGTGTGTGTGCGTGCGCGCGCGTGTGAGTTTGTGTGTTTGTGTCCTGGAGGCCCCTAGAGCTGGAGTTTCAGTCAGATGTGAGCCACTTGCTGTGGGTGCTAAGAACTGAGTTCTTCCTGCAGCAAGCACACTCAATTACTGAGCTATCTCTCCAGCCCCAGTTGAAGATTTATTTATTTACTTACTTACTTATTTATTTATTATATGTTAGTACACTGTAGCTGTCTTCAGACACTCCAGAAGAGGGCATCAGATCCCATTACAGATGGTTGTGAGCCACCATGTGGTTGCTGAGATTTGAACTCAGGACCTTCAGAAGAGCAGTCAGTGCTCTTAACCGCTGAGCCATCTCTCCAGCCCCCTGAAGATTTATTTTCTTGATTATGTGGATATGTGGGGGAGGAATGTGCACATGAGTACAGGCAGACAGGGAGGCCAGGCGAGGGTGTCACATTACCTGGATCTGAGGTTACAGGCACTTGTGAGCTACCTGACGTAGGTGATAGGGAGAAAAGACAGGTCCTCTGCAAGAGCCCCAGACTGCACTGTGTTTATTTTTCGAGACAGGGTTTCTCTGTGTAGCTCTGGCTGTCCTTGAATGAGCTCTGTAGACCAGGCTGGCCTCGAACTCAGTGCCAGGACCAAAGGTGTATACCACCATGCTGAGACATATACTCTTAACTCCAGCACTCTGTTTTCTTCTCTGGCAGAAGGAAACATTTTCTTTTCCCAAGACAGAAATCTGAAAGGAGTGCAGGTTGTGGAGGAGTTGAGGGGAGGCCTTAGTCACTGAATATGTAGTCATAGGAGACATGCAGCCGAGAGACAGAACTTTCTTTTTGATAATGGTTAGTCAAGGTCTTTACAGTTACACAGACCAACAAATTCCTTTTTGTTTAAGCTGGTCCCTTCCACCCCACCCCAGTGATACACATTTGAGTATTTTCTCACAGCATCTTGCGAAACTTTTGAAAATACAGAAACCTTAGTAGTTTGGGTCAGAGAACCTCATGGTCAAAGCCTTTCTAGTGGTCAAAGTAGAAGCCCTGGGAGAAATGGCACAATAACTCAGAATGGGGAGCTCTCTTCTCCTATTCTCGAATAGGAGAATGAGGGATTGCCTAGGAGAGAGTTTCAAGGATACCACTTGTATATCGTTTCTCATAGGCTTAAGGACTGGGGGATTCCAGCAGGGGGCGTGGCCTCCAGCTCCAGAGTGGCAGCTGCTCCTTCCTCTCTCCAGCATCTGACTGCTGCGGCCAGAGTGTAACTGCAGGGCAGGAAGCGCGGCGAGGAGGACTCAAGGTCTCTCTGCTGGGTCACTCTTCAGAGCTCTTCTTGTTGGCCCTTCTCATCCTGCCAGTTAGTCCCCAACGACAGTCAAGGAAAGACTCAAGGTGTGCTTTGAAGTGAAAGTGTACACTGAGCAGAGACAGGAAGGCTGGAGGAAACTTGTAATAGATTTACAAAGGTCTGAGTACTGAATTTTGGTCCTCTTCTCTCATTCAGGAGAACATCCATGGAGGGAAATGGTGGGCATGGGAGAGGAGCCATGACTGTTTTCTCCTCAGGACTGCATTCTGGAGCCGGAGGGCGGGGTTAATGGTTGTTAGAATAGAGATGAGTGTGTAAAGCAGTTGTTTTAATCTAGAAGAGATAAATGTATGTGGCTTAGGCAGGGTGACCATGCTGTGCTTGACCTAACTGCAGCCATCTTGGATTGTAACTGATGATTGTTCTAGAAAGTTTTCCCAGTAGTTTCCCAGCACATTAAAACAGATGAACCATTATAGTGCCATGTAGCACTTTACAACCAAACCCTGGTGCCAGTGATGTGCTAGACTCTGATACTAAAGATTAATTGTGTGTGTGTGTGTGTGTGTGTGTGTGTGTGCTGGAGGCTTGGTTTCATGGTTGAAGAATATTTGCTCTTGCAGAGGATCCCAGCTCAACTCCCAGCACCAAAGTGGTGGCTCACAACTGTAACTTCTGTCCCATAAGATCTGATGCCCTCTTCTGTCTTCTTTGGGCACTAGGCATGAACATGATATGCATACAGGCAGGCAAAACACTCACACAGTAATACAGAGAAAAAATACCTTAAAAGATAGAGCTGGGTGATGGTGGCTTATGCCTTTAGTTTTAGCACTCAGGAGGCAAAGGCAGGCAGATTTCTGAGTTCAAGGCCAGCCTGGTCTACAAAGCAAGTTTCAGGACAGCCAGGGCTACATAGAGAAACCCTGTCTCAAGGAGAAGAAGAGAGAGAGAGAGAGAGAGAGAGAGAGAGAGAGAGAGAAGAAGAAGAAGAAGAAGAAGAAGAAGAAGAAGAAGAAAAGAAGAAGAAGAAGAGAAAGAAAGAGAGAGAGAGAGAGCAAGGACATAGGACACTTTGGCCAGGATGATGTGGCTTTTATCCTAACCAGTATATACATTCACACTGGGTGGATCCAGTTGCATTGGTACTGTTCTTGTAAGTCCTGGAATAAATTTCACTCTGCTGCAATCTTGCATCCGTTTGTTTTTCTTCCATCTCAAAGCACCTTGGAACATGTTCTTATCTACTTGGACGGGGTTATTCCAGAACAGGGGTCATAAAAGGGTAGAGGAGGGCTTGAAGGAGGAGAGGAACGGGAAAACCTAATAGAATGTGGGTGTGCTGGGACAGTGTGTGTGGGATCTCTGAGCTTTCTCTAGGACTGGATTGAACAAGGTACCGTGGGACCATTTGCCGTGATGAACTCTTTGCTATGTTGTTGCAAAGTAAAAAGGGGGCAATGTTCCTGCTGCACAAAAGTTACCAGCAACAAGAACACACAAGGGTCAGTAGTGCCTAATCTCTAGCACTTTCCCCTGCCTGGAAAGAGTCTGATGTAGCTCCTGAAACTATGTAGCCAGTGATGGCCTTGAACTGAGCCTGATACTTCCACCCTCCAAGCGCTGTGACTACAGATATATCCACAGCCGCAGCCGCTCTATCCAACTTAAGGATTGAACTTGAGACTCAGGTATGCTCAGCAAGAACTCTTTCAAACTTGGCTACATTCCTAGTCCCCTGCTCTTTTTTTTTTTTCCCTTTCTTTCTCGCCAGGGTCTAGCTCTGCAGCTGTAGCTGTTCTCAAACTGTGATTACACGCCTGCAGTTCCCAAGTGCCTGGACCACAGATTGGCTTCATCAAGCTCAGCTCAATTTCTCCTTGAATGCCTACAAAATCCCCGTAAGCAATGGAGCAGTTTCAACAAAAAGAAGGTCCCTTAGCAGAGAAGTCAAAAGAGGCACTCCTTGCCTTATAGCCCAGGGTAGGTGTCTTAGGGTTCTACTGCAGTCAACAGACACCATGACCAAGGCAACTCTCGTAAGGACAACATTTCATTGGGGCTCGCTTACAGGTTCAGAGGTTCAGTCCATTATCACCAAGGTAGGAATATGGCAGAGTCCAGGCAGGCATGGTGCAGGAGGAGCTGAGAGTTCTACAGCTTCATCTGAAGGCTGCTAGCAGAATACTGATTTCCAGGCAGCTAGGGTGAGGGTCTTATAGCCCACACCCACAGTGACACACCTACTCCAACAGGCCCACACCTTCTAATAGTGCCACTCCCTGGGCCGAGCATATACAAACCAACACTGCAGGGAAACTGAACAGGTGGAGAGTGGGTCCTATTTGATCGCTCAGAAACTGGACTCAGCCTTACAAACTTGATTTTAAAGGTTTAGCAAGTATAGAAGAGGAAGGACTCCTCTGGGACTCAGGAGAAGTCCGGTCTAGCTTGGTTAGGCATCTGGTTATATGAAATTTGTTGTAGGCTCAGTGTAGTGGTTCACATCTTTAATCCCAGCACTTAGGAGGCAGAGGCAGGTGGATCTCTGTGAGTTCAAGACCAGCCTGGTCTAGAAAGTGAGTTCTAGGGCAGCTGTTGCTGTTAGAGAAATTCTGTCTCGAAAAGAAACAATTCATTGACTTTTTCTGAACTTCAGGATTTTTGCTTGTGTGGTTGGTTGCTTGGTTGGTTCTTGAGATGGGGTTTCTCCGTATAGCCCTACCTTTCCTGGAACTTGCTTTGTAGACCAGGCTGGCCTTGAAAGCAGAAATCCACCTGTCTCCACCTTTCTACGGCTAAGACTAAGTGTATGGTGCAGCTGCCACCAGCACCCAGCGGTTATTTCTGTCTGTAAGGGGAAATAATAGCATCTACTGCCCGTGCATAATTTGAGGAAGAGGCATTTGGAACAGTGCACTATCCTGCAACAGACATAGTAGCAGGTGGCTGAGCAATTCATTTATTTGTGTGTATCGCCAGCCCTGCTTCTTAGTTTGAGATGGGGCTTAAAGTTGCCCGGATTGACCTTAATTCACTCTGTATTCAGCACAGGCTAGCCTTCTGTGTGGCAAGAATTACAGGCTACGCCTTTAATCTCAGCACTCAGAAGGCAAAGTTTACCAGATCTTTGGGAGTTCGAGGCCAGCCTGGTCTACATAGTGAGTTCCAGAAGAGCCAGGGCCACATGAAGAAACCCTGTCTCATAAAACAGCAGCAAAAGGAATTGCAGAAAGGCACGATCAGGCATTACTTCCTATTGCAGCATGGGTTGTGGGTCGATGGCCAAGTGCCCGTGTCTAACATCTCCTGCCCTAGCTCCCGATTACTTTGATTTCTCATGCCCACAGCTCAAGCTGGACTTTGTGTTCGCAGGCTCACAATCCAGCCATAGGTAGTCCCTGCTAAATTCTCATCTTCTGAAATTAGGATCAGGGAAGGGGAGGGGAGCGTCCCCAAGAGAAATTTGATTTGCGCTGAAATGACAGTTTTCGTGGAGGTAAAAAAGAGGAGATAAATAAGTCAGGAATCCAGGTAACCTGCCCCTGTCAGCTGATGTTCCCTTTTCTTTTGGATCCCTAAAGGAAATAGCCCATGACAAACATGGCAGCGACAGCCTCAGGCGCGGTCACCTGCCCGAACTGCCATCGGGAGAGCCGTGCGGAGCCAATAGCTGGGAAGGGGCGGAGGGAAGAGACCGGGGAAGCCCGGCGCTGCTAGCGCGCAGGCGCACTGGCTGGCACCTGGCTCCCCGCTGCCGCGGAATTAGCCATCCTCTGCCAGGATTGCGGTGAGCTGCTGGCCCGCGGCCCGGGACCTCTGCGGTCCCGGAGGAGCCGGCCAGACCCGGGGCCCGATCTGATACAAAGGACCAGCTCGGGGGTGGGGCGGGAATGCGTTGCGGCGTTTGAGTCTTTGGGACAGTTTGCGCGGTTCCTTGAGGTGTCAGATTATGGACTGGAAAATTCTGGGGTCAGGAGGAATTGGGACCAAGGGGCAGGCGTAGAATCCCCGCAGAAGGGTTCTGTTGGGGGTAAGGAAAGGGGTGTACCGTCCAGGTTGCCCCCCCCCCCCGCCCCCGAGGAATCTGAGTTGGTGGATGCAATGGTTCAGGCCTGGATTCACTCATTGACCTGGTGGCCCTTAACCCTGCTGGCACAGAAGAACCACTGGGAAGCTTAAAAGATGCCGGCCATCACCTCCAGAGATCCCAGCTTTAGCGGGCTGAGTGGGGTCCGAGCCTAGGCGTTCCTGAATAGCTAGCTCGTCAGGTGATGTGCAACCACTACACATGTTTCTGAGTAGAAAGCTCCCGGGCTGATTCCCCCGTTCCTCGGGGACTTAGAAGTGGCCTGCGATTCTGAGGTGAGTTGGTTGACACTTTCGCGCCACTATAAAATCCTGTGAAGGGCCGAGAGAGAAAGTCCCTCTGTCAATGGGCGAAAGCCCGCATTTTCCATCCGAGGAGGGTGGACCTGTTAACTCGGGGGAGAGAGAGGAGGGCCTCTCCAACAGCTCTCCTGGGGCTCCGTCATGCTGCGAAGAGACTGAACAGGGTGTGCACAGAGCAAACAATTCAGTCAGCTGCTTGCCGAGAAAATCACACACACACACACACACACACACACACACACACGCGTGCGCTCCTAGTGTTAGGTTTGTTATTATGACTTGAAATTCCACCTGCTCCCTTGATACCCCCCGGGACAGGCAGGAAACAGATTTGCTTTTTCCACCGATGTGGGGATCAACTCTATAGCTACTTGGGGATAGCGTCCAGCCTTGACCCAAGCACTGCTGCTACCTTTATTACTTAGTAGTTTGTCTCCTTTGTGGTCTCCGCACGCTCCCTCCTGAAGGAGTGGGAACCGCCCACCCTCCTCCTGTTACCGGTCCTTCCAGGGCCAGACTGTTACTTCTCGATTTCCTCCCCCGGTTGTGTTGTACTCCCTGTCACCAGAGGTTGCTGCGGTTGGCCAGTCTTTCCTTTGTTGATCTCCCAGAAACCTTGGAGAGTGGACTGGTAGGGGAGAGAGTTTCCCTGAAGGGATCCTCAACAGAGAAATGCTTTCTGTCTCCTACCCTCATCCGGTGCCTTCCATCTTGATAGAATCTTGTTGGACGCTTACAACTCCCCCTTTTAGTCTAGGCCCTTTTACTGCCTGGGTCGCATTCTGCCCATATTGTTTTCTTAGCTTGGTGTTGCGTCCTTGGTGAAAGTGTTATAAATGTTACTGCTGGCTTTTACCCACACTCCCTTCTGTATGTACTTCTGCGGCCTCGCTGCACGTTTGCTCGGACCAGAGGGTCCCAGGTTGCTACTGCTTCTCTAGATCCCACGGCCAATCAGAGTGTGTCTCTGGGACTATGTTTTCCTCTGTCTGCCCTTTGTTAGGCAGAGGACGCCCACTTTGGCCTTTTGAGGACAATGGACTCAGCAGGTGTAAATTGAGCAGGAGCTGGGGGGTGGGGAGGACCTGCGCGAGGGGGGGTGGGGGGGAGGGACCTGCAGTAGGCGTGGCCTAGCCTTGCTCTCTCGGAGCCTGAGAGCTGGAAAGAAGTAAGGAAAACATTTGTTCCCGGTATACTGAGGGACCGAAAAGGTAGACACTACCTGACGGGGCGAACCTGGAGGGAACGAGGGCCCGGGCCTGGGCATTGAAGGAGCAAGATTCGATACGACTGTGGAAGTGGCGCACAGTGAAATGAGGTGCCGAGGTTTGTGGTGAGTCTCTTTAGAGCCTTGGTCCCAGCACCTCCTAGCTTGCGACTGTGCGCCAGTTAGTTATTTAACTGACTTCCCGGTCTTGCTTGTCTATAGACTGTAGATGGGAATAGTAAATGCACTGTGAAGGCTTCACAGCCGTGTATGTAGACCAGGCTTGTCCTAAAGGTCTCAGAGCCAGCACACAGTCAGAGCCAGGCTTCTGGAGGGAAGGCAGCGCAGGAACCAAGCGTGGAGGAGGCGTTTAAGACAGATTTGGAGGGCGACACATGGGAGGGTCTGGGGTGTGGCATGCACCGAGAGGCACCCATGTCCAATACTGCGATGACAACTTAGCTGGGTGTGGTGGCACACACCTATAATTCCAGCACGGGGGAGGCAGGAGGATTGCCACAAGTTTGAAGCCAGCCTGCCCTTGTCTATCTAGGGAGTTTCAGGCCAGCAAAAGATACAAAAGAAGTCCTACCACAAACAAACACTTATATATTAGAGGGGTCCCCAACTGATTTTTTTAAAAAAAAAATGTATATTTTTGGGGTGTGTGTGTGTGTGTGTGTGTATGCATATGTACATACATTTAAGGGTATGTGTGCATAAGCCACAGTGAGTGTGTAGAAGGCAGAGGACAACTTCGTGTTGGTCCTTGCTTTCCAATCTTTAAATTTTTTTTTATTTTTCAAAACAAGGTCTTGGCTGAAGAGATGGCTCAGCAGTTGAGAGCACTGACTGCTCTTCCAAAGGTCCTGAGTTCAAATCCCAGCAACCACATGGTGGCTCACAACCATCTGTAATGAAATCTGATGCCCTCTTCTGGAGTGTCTGAAAACAGTTACAGTGTACTTACATATACCGATAAATAAATCTTTAAAAAATAAAAAAAGACAAGGTCTCACTATGTAATTCTGGCTGACCTGGAACTTAGTATGTGGACCAGCCTGGTCTTTGTTTGTTTGTTTGTTTGTTTGTTTTTTGGATTTTGGTTTTTTTCGAGACAGGGTTTCTCTGTATAGCCCTGGCTGTCTTGGAACTCACTCTGTAGACCAGGCTGGCTTCAAACTCAGAAATCCGCCTGCCTTTGCCTCCCAGAGTGTTGGGATTACAGGTATGCGCCACCACGCCCGGCCCAGCTTGGTCTTGAACTCTCAAAGGTCTGACTGAACTGTCTACTGAGTGCCTGACCCTACAACATTTTTTTCCAGATCTACTTACTTTTCTTTGTATCTGTGTTGCTTGAGTGTATGTGTGTGCATCATCTGCATGCAGAAACCCCTGGAAGTCATGAGAAGGCAGTGGATCCTGGGAACTGAGCTATAGGTAGCTGTGAGCTGCCATGTAGGTGTTGGGAACTAAATGTGGATCCTATAACAATGAGGCCCTAACCACTGAGCCATCCCTCTGGCCTCTCACTCTTCGTTATTCTATGGGTTCTATGGATCTGGTGCTGGTTTGCACGGCAAGTGGTTTTACACTCTGCCACACACCCCCAACTCCCAGACAAGTTCTAAAGGTCATGAGACCCAGTAGAAGCGATTGCTTATGGAGAGTCCTCTATGTCCTGGGCCGTATGCTTGGAGCTTTCTGCTCCTCTGCATTTGAGCCCCACTTTAAGAGAGTTGGTATTAACCTCTCCACTGGCCCAGGGAAAGGAAGTAGCTGGCCCCAGCTCGGCTATTCCTAGGACAGGCCTTCAGCTCTTGTGCAAGGTTAGACGCGTTTCGGGATATATTAAAAAAGAACCCGCCAACTCCCCAGCACGGCTGGGCCCCTCTCCTGCGCTCCTGCTGCTCTGCTGTCGCCAGCAACTCCCTCCAACTAACCCATGCAGTTAGCCCCTGCATGGCTGGCCTGTCCCGGGAGCCACTAGTTCCCTCTCTGCTATGGTCCTGGCAGTCCCACATTCCAGGAACCAAACTGACCCAAATTGAACCACCAACCTCGTGGTTTAGAGGTCCTGAGTTCAATTCCCAGCAACCACATGGTGGCTCACAACCATCTATAGGGGGATATGCTGCCCTCTTCAGGCAGGCAGATGTATATGCAGAGAACTCATACATTAAATAAATGAAGTTAAAAAAATATCACAATACCCAGTCACCCAGTAGAATTAAAATTCTTTTTTTTTTTTTTTTTTTTTTTGGTTTTTCGAGACAGGGTTTCTCTGTGTAGTCCTGGCTGTCCTGGAACTCACTCTGTAGACCAGGCTGGCCTCGAACTCAGAAATCCGCCTGCCTCTGCCTCCCAAGTGCTGGGATTACAGGCGTGCGCCACCACGCCCGGTTTAGAATTAAAATTCTTAAAGCTTGTGGTTATCCAATAAGATTTATGTAACAATAAACTCACAATTTACAAGATGCCAATACAATAATTTCAGAGCCAATTGATAATGATAAAAGCTTTATCCCAATTAATCTAACCTTGTGATATCATCACGGCAGCCTCCATTCTCCTCTCCCCTCCTGAGACACTCCTAGTCTCCCTCACTCTTAGCTCCTCCTCCCCTTTCCTGTCCAATCACAGGCCTCCTCCTGCCCTAATGTGATTTGATAGGGAAAATCCTGCAACAGAGCTGTGCTCAGGAATGAGGTGCTTGGTTGCAGGTAACAGGATCTGCAGTTTATGCAGCGAGGACAGTGTGGGCTCTGTGGTATCCCTGGCGAGCCTTCTGTTCTCTTGTAAAGTGGATTCAGAGGAGGAAGGCTGTTTGCTGCTGGAGTAGAATCTGGAGAAACACAGACTGGAAAGCAGCATCACACCCTCCTCCTCCCGGCAAATCCAGAGCTGGCTTGCCTATGGGGAAAGCCTCTACCTGAGGTCTGTGATGAGGGTTTATCTCTGGAGCTCTTGCTGGGTGTTCTGGAGTGCAGGCTTCCTCTCTGGCTCCTCCTGGGTCCCAAGTTGTTTCTCTACTTCTTTTACTTTAGAAAGGAGTCCTGGGTCCTGGGATGTTCCACCAGCCCTGACCCAATTAAGAGAAAGCTGGTCAGCTGGGCGGTGGTGGCGCACGCCTTTAATCCCAGCACTTGGGAGGCAGAGGCAGGCGGATTTCTGAGTTCGAGGCCAGCCTGGTCTACAGAGTGAGTTCCAGGACAGTCAGGGTTATACAGAGAAACCCTGTCTCGAAAACAAAACAAAACAAAACAAAACAAAACAAAACAAAACCAAGAGAAAGCTGGTCTTGGGAATCGAGACAGGCAGATTTCTGTGAGTTCCAGGCCATCCTGGTGTAAAATAAGAGGTCGCATAGTGAGATCTGTCTCAAGAGAGAAAAAGCTGGTTGATGGTATTCTGTCTAAACTCCCCCCCCCACACACACACACAGTTACCTGGCAACAGCCAGGTAGGCCTGGCCCACTATACAAGGGGATGCTAGCCCCTCCCCTTACTCTCTTACTCTCGCTCTCTTGCCCTCTTGGGCTCTTCCCTCCTCTCCCCAACCCCCGGTCTCCACGTGGTCATGGCCGGCCTCTACTTCTCTACTCTCTCCTTCTTTCTGCCTTTTTCTGCCTCTACTACTCTCTTAACTCCCCTCCCCATGCCCTAAATAAACTCTATTCTGTGCTACACGGGTGTATGGCTGGTTCTTCAGGGGGAAGGGATGCCTTGGTATGGGTCCTCCGAGGCGCCCCCTTCCGCTACAGCTCCCCACACCCCCACAGCTCCCCACACCCCCACAGAATATATTCTTACACTTATTTCTCTTTTTATAATCACAAACACTTTTTTAATTATCTGTCTTGTGCCTAGCATAGTGCTCTGGCTTTCCTGGGTGTTTCGTGCTTGCTATATTCTTGTACAGACAGATGTATTTTCCCATCTTGCAGGCTCAGTGATGGGAAATCAAGGTACACCTGTGGGAGGAAGTAGGGGTTTGAACCCTTCCCTTTTCTAATGGCAGAAATAACCCTTTACCACCCACCTTCAAGGTCATCTACCTTCTCCTCAGCACATGGAGCTGAGGTTCACCTTCTCCAGTGATCAGGGCCGGTCACCAGGCAGGAGTGGCTTCCATAAAGGCTATGGATTTGAACAGGGGAACTCCAAGAGTAGTGGCGACTGTCTTAGTTACTGTCTTGTTGCTGTGCAGAGACAGTATGACTAAGACACACTTATAAAAGAAAGCGTTTAGCATGCCTTTAATCCCAGCACTTGGGAGGCAGAGGCAGGCAGATTTCTGAGTTCGAGGCCAGCCTGGTCTACAGAGTGAGTTCCAGAACAGCCAGAGCTACACAGAGAAACCCTGTCTCGAAAAAAAACAAAAAAGAAAAAAGAAAAAAAAAAGCATTTAACTTGGGCTTGCTTACCAGTGTAGACAGTCCATTATGACGGGCAGGGAGCGTGCGGCCTGCAGGCAGGCACTGGAGCAGCAGCTGAGAGCTATGTCCTGGTCCACTGGCAGAGAGAGAGCCTGGGCCTGGCATGGGCTTTTGAAACGTCTCAGCCCGCCCCAAGTGACACACTTCCCCCAACCAGCCACACTTGCTGATCCTTTTAATCCTTTCAAACAGTTCCACTCCCTGGTAACTGAGCATTCAAACATATGAGTCCATGGGGACCATTATTATTTAAACCATCACTAAAGCAGAAACGTATGGGTTCTTTGGAAAGTTAACTCAACGGTTACTGTTTTGCTGGGGCAAACACATGAAGGAACATTTAGCTGAAGTGGACACAGGTGAAAGGCTAAGGCAGACTTGTGAAGGAATGTTTGGCTGACGCAGACACAGGTGAAAGGATGTTCTGCTAAAGTAAGCATGTGAAAGCACACGTGCTGGATTCTTTGCTAATAACACACATGTATTGGTCCACCTTATGTTTGCATAGTTGAGCTGCATTTGTCAGGACTCCATAGAGAGAAACACACCAACAAACTTCTGGTGGGGTGCTGCAGTTTCTTGCTGCCTCTGCGGACCCAGACTCGGGCTGATTGGCGGAGTGATGTCAGCTGGGACAGACACACATGCTGAGGCAAGATCCGTGGAGGATGCGTGATGTCTGTCTCTGCTGGGTAGTGCCACCGCTACTAACTCGTGTTTGCTGTCTCGACTCTACTGAACTGCTGTATCTGTGAAGTGTTTGCGAGTGGATTGAGCTGCCGCTGCTGACCTGTGAACTGAACTGTCAACTTCCAGACAGCATAGACGGGAGTTGCTCCAAAGACCCTTCTAAACGAGTTCAATTCCCCTGTGTCCTCTCTTTTCCACTACCTATGGGAGGCGGTGGGCTAGAAGAGAGGTGAAAGCTTCTAAGGACCATCATTTAAAAAAGGATTTTTAAAAAAATTAAAGTTACACACCACAGTGACCGTGACCTGAGTTACAGATAGTAATGCAAGTGACACTTTGCTTTCTAGTCCAAAAGGTCTGAGAGCCACATTTTTCTGTGTGTGTGTGTGTGTGTGTGTGTGTGTGTGTGTATTAAGAGTGTGGATGTGAGCCGGCGGTGGTGGCGCACGCCTTTAATCCCAGCACTCTGGGAGGCAGAGGCAGGCGGATTTCTGAGTTCGAGGCCAGCCTGGTCTACAGAGTGAGTTCCAGGACAGCCAGGGCTATACAGAGAAACCCTGTCTCGAAAAAACCAAATCCAAAAAAAAAAAAAAAAAACAAACCAAAGAGTGTGGATGTGTATGAGTGTGTGCAAGAATGTGTGTGTGTGTGTGTGTGTGTGTGTGTGTGCGCGTGTATGAGAGAGTATCGTACAAGTGTGTATGTGTATACATGCATGTTAAGACAGGGTCACACTATGTAGACCAGGCTGTTATTGAGCTCACAGAGTTCTACCTGAGCCTTTTGTAATTGAAAGTGTGGACCACCATGCCTGGCCAACCCCAGTCAGCCTTCTTTTCTTTTTAGGGGGTGGGGTGGGGAGGGAGTTGTTTGTTTCAAGACAGGATTTTTCTCTGGAGCCCTGGCTGTTCTGGAACTCACTCTATAGACCAGGCTGGCCTCGAATATAGAGAACTGCCTGCCTCTGCCTCCCGAGTGCTGGGATCAAAGGCGTGCGCCGCCACCACTCACCCAGACCTCTTTTTATTCTTTTTTCTTTTTTCTTTTCTTTTTTTTTTTTTTTCCCGAGACAGGGTTTATCTGTGTAGCCCTGGCTGTCCTGGAACTCACTCTGTAGACCAGACTGGCCTCAAACTCAGAAATCCACGTGCCTCTGTCTCCCAAGCGCTGGGATTAAAGGCGTGTGCCACCACCGTCCGGTTTTTACTCTTTTTTTCAAAAGATTTATTTATTATTATAAATAAGTACATTGTAGCTGTCTTCAGACACACCAGAAAAGGGCATCAGATCTCATTATGGATGGTTGTGAGCCACAATGTGGTTGCTGGGATTTGAACTCAGGACCTTCAGAAGAGCAGTCAGTGCTCTTAGTGGCTGAGCCATCTCTCCAGCCCCACTTTTTACTCTTTATTTATCTTTTGATTTTTGTTTTTTTTCCCCAGACTAGTCAAGTGCAGTAGTAAGAACTTACTACTCTTTAAGGCAGCGTCTCACTAAGTTGTCTGGGCTGTGAACTTTCAGTCCTCCTGCTGTAGTTTCCTGATATCTGGAATTGCAGGATTATGCCAGTAGTCCCCACAGAGAGTCAAAGTCTGGGCTCTATGCCAGCTAGCTCTTGGAGTGACAGATGCAAACTAGAATGATCCTGTTCATGGAAAGAACCAGCACGCACAACGGCCTCTTCAGGGGAAAGGGAGACTGGGCTGGGAGTGGCCACGCTAGAGAGACCCTCAGGCGCAGTGGGGAGGCAGGGAGGCTGGGTCTTGGCAAGGACGGCCCTTGGAGGTTTTGTTCCTTCTGTTGGACTAGGGCAGAGGGCAAACAGGATATGACTGGTGGGGGAGTGTGTGCAACCTGTGAGCCATGCACCCTCGGGAAGAAGTCAGAGGCTCTCTGAGAGTCACCCTCAGTGTCATTAGGTTACCATAACAGATGACACAGACTGATGGCTTAAAGCAACGGACTGTTTGCTCGTGGCTGGAGGGTAAGAGTCCACAATCAAGGCCTGAGGGGAGTCCTGTTTCCGCTGGAAGCTCTGGGGAAGAGGCCTTCCTTCTCTGTCTAGCTTTTGGATGTTCACTGGTGACATCAGCACTCCTTGGCGTGTGGCTGTGTCATCCTCACATGGTCATCTTTGCTTGATTTGATGTCTTAGCTTTGGGCTATTGTTACTGTTACTGTTAGTTTGGGGTTACTATTGCCACGACGAAACATTGCTATGATGAAATACCCCGGCAGAAAGCAAGTAGGGGAGGAAAAGGTTTATTGGGGCTCACTTACACTTCCACATCCATAGTCCATCGCTGAAGAAAGTCAGGGCAGGAACTGAAACAGCGAGAACCTGGTGATAAGAACTGAGGCAGAGCCTGGGATGGGTGTTGTTTACAGACGGGGCAGCCTGGTCTACTTAGTGAGCTAGGCTAGCCGAGTTACATAGTGAGTCCTGATCTTAAAACTAAAAGAGATAAAAGGGCAAGATGCGCTCAGCCCCTGAACCCAGACGTGCCACCCCAAGGACGTGTGTATAGACAGCAGCATCTCTAAACGGCAGTCACGCAGAGAGACTTAAGAACAAACACTGAGAGCGTATAGAAGTTGGTGGTGTGGCTCAGTGGTAGAGCCCTAGTCTAGCATCTACAAGGCCCTGGGTTCTATCCCAGGCAAAGAGGTGGGCAATGAGAACCTCTGAGTAAGACCCTACTTGCACACAGCATCTGTACATTAGAAACCAAACTAAGATGGAGACCTAAATTGAGAAATACCTCCATCTTAAGATCTGGCTCTAAGGCATTTTCTTAATTAGTGATTGATGGGGGATGGTGCAGCCCATGGTGGGTGGGGCCATCCCTGGGCTGGTGGTCCTGGGTTCTATTAGAAAGCAGGCTAAGCCAGCATGAGGAGCCTGGGACTTACTCTGTAGACCACGCTGGTGTGCCGGGATGGGAAGCATACATCCCCGCAGCCAGCCATATCGTGTTCTTTTGTTTCGTTGTTGTTTTGAACAGGGTATCCATATGTAGCCTTGGCTGTCTTGGGACTCACTGTGTAGACCAGGCTGGCTTTGAGTTCATAGAGATCTACCTGCCTTGGCCTCTTACATGCAGGGAGCAGCGACGTGTACCATCATGCCTAGTCTTGCATTTTGTTCTTACAGAGTAGATTTCTCGTGAGCTTTTTCCATTTGCCCAAGTGATGCACTGAAATCTGATTTTGGGGGTCAATTAGAAAGACTTTAGCAACCGGGTGGTGGTGGCGCACGCCTGTAATCCCAGCACTTGGGAGACAGAGGCAGGCGGATTCTGAGTTTAAGACCAACCTGGTCTATAGAGTGAGTTCTAGGACAGCCAGGGCTACACAAAGAAACCCTCTCTCAAAAAACAAAACAAAACAAAATAAAACAAAAAAAAAAAAAAGAAAAGAAAGAAAGAAAGGCTTTAGCATCAGATAAACCTGGACTCAAGAAAGGCAAACATTTATGAGTCAGTGATTAACCAGGGAATATATGAAGTCTGGATTCAAATCTATTGCTTTTTTGCTATGTGGCATTGGCTAGAGTCCCTCAGCTTTTTTACATTTGAGTTGTTATCGAAGACCATAATCGCTTCCAAGGGATTTTTGTAAAGGTAACAGTCATACCAATGCACATTGATTAAACACCTTTCTCAGCAGTTTCATCCCCGTAACCAAGGCCGGCCTGGCTCAGAGAGCATTTTCTATGAGCTTTTCCATTTACTCCCTCTGGTCTCTCTGGTCCCTTTGACCTTTTTGAGAGAGAGAAACTAAGGTTAACCTTATGGGTGCTACCGACCATATAAGCACACTGTGCCCAAAGCCACCGTGGTCACCGTTAGACCGTTTAGGTTGGACAGCATACTAAGTACCCAGTCTGAGAAGGTACCGGGCCCAGTACTTGGATGCCTGCCTCCTCTTCCCATGGGCCATCTCAGTCTCCCCTGGCATCTTGCTTGGAAGCCTGTGCTAAACTTCACCAGCTTTGTCTTACATGCAAATTCCCTCCAAAGGAAATGCGTTTAAGAAAAAAAAAATGTTTTTCCAGTGTCAGGGATTAAATGTAGGGGCTAGACTAATAGGCAGGCACGGAGTTACAGACCCCAGGCTGGGGTGAGTTGTTCGTTTTATGAGTGGTTGAGGGTCTCAGAGCTGGGTTGAGAGAGTTAGCTCTGACCCTTGTTGCGCACCGGCTGCTTCTTCCCCAGAGACGACGAGAATGGTCGCACTGGCGATGTGTGTGAGCCCTCCTCAGCGCCCCTGGGGCTGAGGCTCCATCAGCAGCCATGGGACTAGACTGGCGCCAAGCCTGGCTGTCGGGCCTGCCCACAGCTGTGGTGTACGGCTCCTTGGCTCTCTTCACCTCCATCCTGCATAATGTGTTCCTGCTGTACTACGTGGACACCTTCGTCTCGGTGTATAAGATCAATAAAGTGTCCTTCTGGGTTGGAGAGGTAGGCCAAGCCTGGGGAGGCTCGCACGCGTGGGAGACGGGGCATCAGGTCTCCGTGTAGACAGACGGTGCAGGGTCCTGTCCCAGTGTTAGGCTCTTGGGGAAGGCTGCGCTGTTTAGCAAAACTCAGCCAGAAAAGCTGGTAGGGTCTTAAGGACACTTTTTTTTTTTTTTTAAAGAATTTATTTATGTATATGAATACACTGTCACTATCTTCAGACACAGCAGAAGAGGGCATCGGATCCCATTACAGACGGTTGTGAGTCGCCATGTGGTTGCTGGGAATTGAACTTGGGACCTCTGGAAGAGCAGTCAGTGCTCTTACCTTCTAAGCCATCTCTCCAGCCCTTAAGGACTCTTCAGGAGGATTCTAGAAGCACTCCTGGCCACTGCCTTAGCTCTCCGCTGTTTGTGTGTTCAGATACAATATCCCCACATGTATCGTTCAGCTGGATACACTTACCGGCAGCCCTGGGTGGCTGGGGTTGGGCTGTGTACCAGCCTCAAGGGGGCTGGCCCAGAGGAACATGCACAAAAGCTTGCCTGCAGGAAGCAACTGCCATCTGTGGGGAAGGTGCATGGGCTGGAGTTGGGGAGCCCTGTGCACCCCACTGCCCATCTCTCTCTTCTTGCAGACTGTATTTCTCCTCTGGAACAGCTTCAATGACCCCCTCTTCGGCTGGCTCAGTGACCGCCAGTTCCTCAGCTCCCAGCCCCGGTGTGTCTTAGGGAACGGCACATCATTGTCCCGGTCCTGTTCTGGTGATTTCCCCCAGATGAAGGATCGCTGCTCATGCTGGGGGAGGGGAGGGAGGGACGCCAGGTGTGGTATGGGCATGGCCCAGCCAGGGGTAGGGGTTGACCCTAGAGTGACGTGGGGGCGGGGGGAGGGGCTACTCACCGCTCCGGACCACTTATCTCCCCTGCTTCCTAGATACTCCCTTCTCTTTCCCTGTCTGGGTCCCTTTCTACCGCCAGCCCTGAGAATCAGTATCTCACAGCCCTTTGGGGAGGGCAGCGGGGTGAGGAGCGGGCCTATGACTGGTTAAGCTGTGCTAAAGTCTCAGGTCAGGGGCTGGCGACTCGGGGTGTATCTAGGTATGAATTCCTCTGTCTTTTGGGTTCAGCCAGGGGAACTAGGGCCTGCTCTGGCCATAACTAACACCTTCCTCTCCCTGACAGGTCAGGAGCAGGGCTCTCCTCCAGAGACGTGGTGCTCACCCGGGTCCGGGCGCTGGGCTGCCATGGACCGCTGCTGGCCCTGTCCTTTCTGGCATTCTGGGTGCCCTGGGCCCCTGCTGGCTTACAGTTCCTACTGTGCCTGTGCCTTTACGATGGCTTCCTGACGCTCGTGGACCTCCACCACCATGCCTTGCTGGCCGACCTGGCGCTCTCCGCCCACGACCGCACCCACCTCAACTTTTACTGCTCCCTCTTCAGTGCAGCTGGCTCCATGTCTGTCTTCGCCTCCTACGCCTTCTGGAACAAGGAGGACTTCTCCTCCTTCCGTGCCTTCTGTGTGCTACTGGCTGCTGGCTCTGGGCTGGGCTTTCTGGGAGCCACACAATTGTTGAAGCGGCGGATCGAGGAGACCAGAAGGGACAGGGGTTGCCCGGGCCTGGACATGGATGGTGGGTGAGTGACTAGCCTTGGCTTGTATGGTCAGAGCCTGACTTTTTTTTTTTTTTTTTTTTCCCCGAGATAGGGTTTCTCTGTGTAGCGCTGGCTGTCCTGGAACTCACTCTGTAGACCAGGCTGGCCTCGAACTCAGAAATCCACCTGCCTCTGCCTCCCAAGTGCTGGGATTAAAGGCGTGTGCCACCACCGCCTGGCCAGAGCCTGACTATTAACACCCAGTCCTGGCCCACTCTGGCGTGACCCCACGTCTTCCCTTCCCCTCTCCCCGCAGAGTGTACGAAGAGGAGCCGCACGTGGGTGGGGCGGAAACAGGCAGCATCACTTTGGGCCAGTACCTCCGGCAACTGGCGCGCCACCAAAACTTCCTGTGGTTCGTGGGCATGGACTTGGTACAGGTATGGGGAAGCTTTCCCTCACCCGCTCCTTCAAGTGTATTTCGGGAGCTGGAAACGCGGGAAGTCAGGAGACCTAGGTTCTCGCACTTTCTGTGTTCCTTACTCCCTTGTGTCATCGCCCCCTCCCACCCCCGCCCCCATTCCCATGGTGCCTAGAATTGTTGAATCCAGAGCCTTGTATGTTTTTAGGGAATCACTCTCCCACTGAGCTACACCCCTGCCTCTCTCACTGTGTAAACTTAGGCAGGTCTCAGCCGCCAAGGCCAGGCCCGTCTTCATCCCTAATAAGACTGAAGAATCTTTTTTTTTTTTTTTTTAATTCTTCTTTCATGTGTATGGGTGTTTTGCCTGAATGTCTGTTTGTGGACCAGCGTGTGCCTGGAACCCAGGGAGGCTAAAAGAGGCTGTCAGATCCCCTGGAACTAGAGTTAAGAAGGCTGTGAGTGCCATGTGGGTTCAGGGAATTGATCCTGGGTCCTCTGGAAGAACAGCCAGAGCTCTTAACCACTGAGCCATCTCTCCAGCCCCTGAAACAACCTGTTTTTGTTTGTTTGTTTGTTTGTTTGTTTTTTAACACCAAGAGCCACATCATCTAAAACATATGTGTATACAAGTTAGCCAGACTTAAAAATGAATTATTTTGATGCCATGAAAAGGTAAAAATTGTTCTATTTGCTGATTTTATCATGCCTAAATTTCCATAGGCCACGAGAGATTGTCATTTAGGTTTGTTTGGTGACATGGGACAGTGTGCACTCCTGCTGTGAGGACCAGGGCTGCTGCTCTCCTGCTGGCCTGTGAACTGTCCTGTCCTCTCGTCCCCGCCCCCATGCCCCCCCTGTCCTGCAGGTGTTCCACTGTCACTTCAACAGTAACTTCTTCCCCCTCTTCCTGGAGCACTTGCTGTCCGACCACATCTCCCTCTCCACTGGCTCCTTCCTGTTGGGTGAGTAGTGCCTCAGGCCGGCGGTACCCCCACCCCCACGCCCCACCCCCAGGTCTGTTCTCCTTGGGTGGAGTTAGTGGGCCTCACTTCAGTCAGGAGTGATGGTGCCGCCCAGAGGCTGTGAAATGCAGAGCAGGGCCTGGCTGCACTTTTTTTTTTTTTTTTTTTTTTTTTTTGGTTTTTCGAGTCAGGGTTTCTCTGTGTAGCCCTGGCTGTCCTGGAACTCACTCTGTAGACCAGGCTGGCCTCGAACTCAGAAATCCGCCTGCCTCTGCCTCCCAAGTGCTGGGATTACAGGCGTGCGCCACCACGCCCGGCCTGGCTGCACTTTGTAATCTTCTGAGCCACTCGGTTTTTGTTTGTTTTTCTTTTCTTTTTCCTTTTTTTTTCCCCTCCCTTTGACTCAGGGTTTTTCTGTGTAGCTTTGACTTTTGTGGAATTTGCTCTGTAGACTGCACAAGGTCTCAAACTCACAGAGATCCGTTTACCTCCGCCTCCTGAGGCCTGGAATTAGTGTGTCCCACCACAGCCCAGCTTTTTTCTTTTTCTTTTTTTCCCACCACTGTCTTTTGTAACCGGGAGGGTAATAACAGCGCAGCAGCCCCTGTAGTGACGTGTTCCATATCTGTGGATCAGCCAACCGTGGGTCCAAAGTATTAGGAGAAAAGTCCGTGACTCCAATAAACACGTGATCTTTATGTTCACGTTCATTATCCACTGTTTGTGTGGAGAGTGTGGCTGCATGTGAGCCCTGGGCTCCTCTGGAGGTCAGAGGGCAGCGTTCAGGAAATGGTTCTTTCCTTCCGCCATGCGGGACCCAGTGATCAAACTCAGGTCGTCTAGCTCGGTGGCAAGCCCATTACCTGCGGAGCCATCTCACTGACGCTAAAGCCTTTTTCTTTCCTGTCCCTGTCACCTCATTGGTACACTATAACAGGGACTTACATAGCATTTACATGGTACTGAATATTATAGTCAAGACATCACTTTCGGCCGACTTGATGACACACACCTGTAATCTCAGCATTATAGAAACTGAGGCAGGATTGAGGAGAGTTTGATACCACCCTGGATCTAATAAGTAAATAAATTAATTGATAAGTTAATTAATTAATAAACAGTAACAACAAATAAAAAAAAACTCAAACAGCAAATAATTGTTTTAAAGGAATAACAACAACAAAAAAAAGATAATTTAAAGTACATGAGAGATGTTGAGCACGTAGCCCAGTTGGTAGAACCCGGACAATGCCCTGCTGGGCTGAGTTCCCTAGCACCACATAAACGGCATGTTGGTCCACATCTATAATTGACGTTCTTGGGAGGTATGGTTAGGACCAGAAATTCAAGATCAGCTTAGGCTACAAAGCAAGTTTGAGGCTAGCCTTGAATATATGAAACCCTGTGTCAAAAAAAATTGAAATCGAAATTTTTATTTTAATGAAATAAAAGGTTGAGCATGGCAGTGTAGGCCTCTAATCCCAGCACTCAGAAGAAGAAAGAAGTAGGCTGATTTCTGTGAGTTTGAAGCCAGCCTGGTCTACATGATGAGTTTCAAGCTAGCCAGGGCTACATACTGAGATCCTGATTCAAAACAAAAACAAAATAAAACAAAATAGGTAGAGTGTAATGGCACATGCCTTTAATCCCAGCACTGCGGGGCAAAAGAGGTGGAACTCTGTGAATTTGAGGATAGCCTGGTCTACAGAGTGAGTTCCAGGACCGCCAGGGCTACACAGAGAAAGACTCTGTCACAAACAAACAAACAAACGAGTTTAAGGCTATGTAGAGCTACATGACACTAAAATAAAAAACAAACAAAAGTATCTGGGAGTATGTACATAGACCCTATGCAGATATGGTGCTGTGTGATATCAAGGTCTTGAAAATCCATAGACTTTGCTCTCCCTGAGGGGTACTAGGGTGAACGGCCAGGATTCCAAGGGACTACAGTACCTACCCCGAAGGGCTTGTGAAAATTATGGTGTGAAAAGCAGACTGGAGAGATGGCTCAGGGGTTAGGAGCACTGGCTGCTCTTCCAGAGGACCCAGGCTTGATTTTCATTTACCCACATGGTGGCTCCCAGCTGTCCGCAACTCCAGCTCCAGGGGCTCCAATGCCCTCTTCTGGCCTCTGCATGGATATACAGGCAACCAAAACATGTGTACACATAAAAAATACATATGTGCCAGGCAGTGGTGGCGCACGCCTTTAATCCCAGCACTTGGGAGGCAGAGGCAGTCGGATTTCTGAGTTTGCAGCCAGCCTGGTCTAGAGTGAGTTCCAGGACAGCCAGGGCTACACAGAGAAACCCTGTCTTGAAAAACCAAAAACCAAAAACCAAAAAATAAAAACATATGTGTGTGTGTGTTCAATCAAAACATGCATACACATAAAAGTTAAAATATGATAATAAAGTGCAAAAAGTACAAGACATTGTTGGTTCGCCATGAATGCAGATTGGTTCCGATTATTACAAAGTCCGTTGCCGACCACTGCTGAGGCTGGGGCATTGCTGCTCCTGAAGCAGTGGGACCCTGTTCCCTTCCCAGGCATCTCCTATGTTGCTCCTCATCTCAACAACCTGTACTTCCTGCCGCTGTGCCGGCGCTGGGGTGTCTATGCCGTGGTGCGGGCGCTCTTCCTGCTCAAGCTGAGCCTTAGTCTCCTCATGCTGCTGGTTGGCCCAGACCAGCCCGGCCTGCTTTGCTTCTTCATTGCCAGGTATGCCCTGCCTACCCTCGCCCCACCCCCACCCCCACCACCCCCACCACCCCCACCACCCCCACCCCCGCGCCACTGTGTCCACTCGTTTTACTCTTGCTCCTCTCTCCACGGGCAGCAACCGTGTCTTCACTGAGGGAACCTGTAAGCTGCTGACCCTGGTGGTCACCGACCTGGTGGACGAGGACCTGGTGCTGAACCATCGCAAACAGGCGGCCTCGGCGCTCCTCTTTGGCATGGTTGCTCTGGTGACCAAACCTGGCCAGACCTTTGCCCCGCTGCTGGGCACCTGGCTTCTCTGCTTCTACACAGGTGAGGCTCCTGGCGCACAGCTTACGTGCGCCGGCTCTGGGTCTACTGAGGGAGACAGAAGGGCTCTGCCTAGGCCTGTGCTGCTATGGGATGCTAAGCCTGCTGGCCCACCCCACCACTTTTTCATAAGTGAATTGATTTATTCACCGAATCAGCATAGACCGGGATAGGCTGGGCCCTGTGTGTAAGGGAAGGAACAGGGTAAGGCACGTGAAACCGTGTCTTGGAGCTTAGATTCTAGATGGGCATTGGTGGCGCACGCCTTTAATCCTAGTGCTTAGAAGGCAGAGGCAGACAGATTGGTGAGTCTGAGGCCAGCCTGGTACAGAGCAAATTCTAGTATAGCCAGGGCTACACAGAGAATCCTTGTCTTAGAAAAAAATTTTTTAGACAGGGAGAGGGGCGGACAAGGTGGCATATGGACTGGGCTTTCAGTGTTTAAGTAAGCTGTTTGGAGAACTAGATGCTGGGAAGAGACGTGGTCTGACTGATGTGTGGAAGACGTTTGCTCTGGCTGTCCTGAGTAGTATGTGCACATCAGTGTGGTCAGTAGCTCAGCGGTGTTAAGGACACAGTAGCAGAGGCCATGGAAGCCTGGACTACGGAGGGGGTGGGGGTGGGGTGCGTGGGGAAATGAGGTGACACATAGGCATGGGTGTCGGGGAGTGACAGCTGAGGACCAAGAGGCATGAGCTATGGTGGCGTCTCTCCCGAGAGGGGAAGGATGTGAGAAAGAGGTTCAAGGCTAGCCTGGTCTGCAGAGTAAGTACCAGGTTAGCCCGGGCTGCACAGAGAAACCCTGTCTCAAAAAGCAAACTGGGCTGGAGAGATGGCTCAGTGGTTAAGAGCCCTGGCTGCTCTTCCAGAGGACCGGGGTTCAATTCCCAGCAACCACATGGGGGCTCACAACTGTTGGTCACTCCAGTTCCAGGGGATCCGACACCCTCACACCTATGCTCATAAAATTAAATGATTAAAGGGGGAAAAGCAAACCAAAACAAGCAGAAAAATGGATATGGGAGGAGTTGGTAAGATGGAAGAGGCCTGTAATTCTAACATCTAGGAGATAGAGGCAGAAGGGTTTGGAAGAGGAGACAGAGGCAGGAGTGTGAGGAGGTGGAGGAGGAGGAGGAGGAGGAGGAGGAGGAGGAGGAAGAGGAGACAGAGGCAGGAGGAGGAGACAGAGGTAGGAGGGGGAGGAGGAGGAGGAGGAGGAAGAGACAGAGACAGAGGCAGGAGGGGGAGGAGGCCAAGGTTACCTTCAGCTATGTATGGGTTGAGAACACCCTGGTGCATGATACTGTCTCAGGAAACAGAAATGTGCTGGGCATGGAGCTCAGTCAGAAGAGCACTTGCAGGGCATGCAGGAAGCCTTGAGTTTAACTCTAGAACCATGCAGCGAGCTGTGGTGATGCGGTCCTGCCATCCCGGCACTCAGGAAGTGGAGGCAGACGGATCAGAAGTTTGATGTCATCTTCGAGTACATAAGGAATTTAGAGCTTGTCTGGACTATATACCCTGACGAGGAGGAGGAGGAGGAGGAGGAGGAGGAGGAGGAGGAGGAGGAGGAGAAGGAGGAAGAAAAGAATAGGCAACAGCAGCAGCAGCTGGATATGGTGGCATATGCCTTTAATCCCAGAACTTGGGAGGCAGAGTCAGGGAGTGAATTCTGAATTTGAGGCCAATTTGGTCTACATGGTGAGTTCCAGGACAGCCAGGATTACTAGAGAGACCCTGTTTCATAAACTTTTTTATACTTGATCTTAGCCAAAAGGCCAAGAATTGATCATAAACTTTTTAAAAATAAAATATAGATGATAGATTTGTGGTTAGGAATTATGGCATATACCTATAATCCCAGCTACTTGTTAAGACTGAGGCAGGTTAAAAAAAAAAAAGAGAGAGAGAGAGAGAGCCGGGCAGTGGTGGCACACACCTTTAATCCCAGCACTTGGGAGGCAGAGGCAGGCAGATTTCTGAATTCGAGATCAGCCTGGTCTACAAGTAAGTTCCAGGACAGCCAGGGCTACACAGAGAAACCCTGTTTAAACAAAAAACAAAAAAACAAAACAAAACAAAAAACCCAAAACAACAACAAAAGACTGAGGCAGGTGGCTGAGATTGAAGCCAGCCAACAGTGACAGTCTAAAAAGACGTTTTTATTTGTATTTTTGTATTTTGAGACAGGGCTACATTGTATAGACCTGCTGGCTTTCCTGGAACTCGCTCTGTAGACCAGGCTGGCCTCAAACTCACAGATCCACTGGTCTCTGCCTTCTGAGTGCTGGAATTAAAAGCATGCCACCATACCTGGCCTGCCTTAACCTTTAGTTGTGGCTTTAGGCCACTTGTAATGTTTCGGACGCCATCCTGTGGGTTTTGGAGGATTAACTGTGCTGACCATGCTGCTTCTGTGTGCTCTCACCCTAGGTCATGACCTTTTTCAGCAGCCCCCAGTGGCTTCTGTGGGGAGCGTGCGGCCGTGTCCAGAGCCGCCAGCCCCGGCCCCTGCGCAGGCCCCCACACTCCGCCAGGGCTGCTTCTACCTGCTGGTGTTTGTCCCCATCACCTGTGCCCTGCTGCAGCTCTTCACCTGGTCCCAGTTCACGCTGCATGGGAGACGCCTACGGATGGTCAAGGCCCAGCGGCAGAACCTGGTCCAGATCCATACACTGAACATTAAGATGGTGTGAGAGGTCCGGCAGGGCCACTGTGCTGCGATCACTGCCCCAGTCCCCGCGGTAGCCTCTCTTGCCAGCTAGCATCCTGCATCCTTGCCTCTAGGTTCAGCCTAGAGAACGGATGGTGTCGGGGCGCGCCTGGGGCCGGACCAGGAGCCTCACCAAGGACTGCCCTTCCTTAGTCACGTGACTCAGCTTGTGCAAGGGCTGGGCAGCGTGTGTGTGTGTGTGTGTGTGTGTGTGTGTGTGTCTGTATCTGTGTGTGTGTGTCTGTATCTGTGTGTCTGTGTGTGTGTGTCTGTCTGTCTGTGCGCGTGCGCTCAGGGACCTGCGACTCCTGTGGGGCAGGAAGAAAGGAGGACCAGAAAGGGTGGGGCTGAGGGCAGTGCCCAGGAGCGGCCTGGGACCTGTAGCTGGGGCTGGTCAGGTGGGCTCAGGAATTTCTGATGCCATGACCGCCCCTTTTGCCCACTCAGGTGATGGTGACTGAAAGTGCCACTCCCCTCTCTTGGTTTCTCTCAGAGGGTTCTCCGCCTCAGCTCTGCTTCAAGTGGCATGCCCTCTGCTGTGGCCCCCAAGCCCAGCTGGCTCGTGTCATTTCAAATCAAGTAAAGCCAGTCATTCCGATTCTTCCGGTCTGTGCCGTGTGTGGGAGGCGGGCAGACAGGGTTGTTGGGGGCTGGAAGCAGAAAAGTCCCCCAAGATAACTTTCCAAGAGATACTAGGCTAAAACTGCAAATTGCAAGCTGAACCTGGTGATCTGTGCCTATAATCCCAACATTTGGAAGGCTAAGGCAGGACTGCCCCAAGTTCAATGCCAGGCTAACAAGCAACGGACCAAACAAAAAATACCAATGCCACCAACAAAGGAATCCAGCAGAGTGCTGGGTGATCAGGCCTGGAACCAGTTACCTCAGCACACAACCCACACACCACTGCAAAACAGTCGTCAAAAAGGAGCTTCTGTGAGCCTAGGGGCTCTCAGCCCGGAAATTACCTGAGGAGCTTCCAAAACCCCAGTGCCTGAGTCTTTGCCAAGATTCTGGTTGAATGGGTCTGAACGGTGCTGTAGTCTTCTATGGTGAAAGCCTCCGTGGGTTCTGAGGGTCTGCACAGGGGACCAGCCTTTCTAGGGTACATGGTCCAGCCAATGAGCAGGGGTTCTCGCAAAGTTTTTTTTAATTTTTTTTTTTTTGTGGTTCTAAAAGTCTTTATGAAATGAATCATAAAACACCTGATCTTATAGTTATTGGGGGAGTATAAACATTTGTTATCTATCTGGCAACTTCCTTTTAGATATAGGAATTTATTTTTATTTATTTATTTTAAATTTATTTATTATATGTGAGTACACTGTAGCTGTTTTCAGACACTCCCATTATAGATGGTTGTGAGCCACCATGTGGGTGCTGGGAATTGAACTCAGAACCTTCGGAAGAGCAGTCAGTGCTCTTAACCAATGAGCCATCTCTTCAGCCCCCTTTTATTTTTTGAGATAAGGTTTCTTCTTAGTGTAGCCCTGGCTGTCCTGGTACTCACTCTAGACCAGACTGGCCTCAAACTCAGATCCATCTGCTTCCACATCTCGAGTGCTGGGATAAAAGGCGGTCACCACTACACCCAGCTCCATTAACTGACAGAGGCATTTATTACATTTATTTGTATATGTATGTGGAGTGGAGGTCAAAGGTCAGTTTGCTGCATGGAGTCAGTTCTGTGTAAGTTCTGGGAGTCAAACACAGCTGGTCAGACCCACAGTCATCTCAGGGAATCAAGCTCTTCATCTTACTATATCCCCAAATGGTTCGTGGGTGGGCGTGGGGACTGAGGGTAGAAAGCAGGGGTGCATGCATGCTAGGCAAGTGCTCTGCTACTCAACGGTCAGCCCCAGCTCTCTTCATGCCATCGTGGGGACTGGCTCGGAACTCGTTCTGTAACCCACAGTTCTTAAACTTGTGTCTCCTGCCTTGGTCTCCTGAATGGCTAGGATTACAGGCCTGCTTTATGTCTTCTACAAATGAGTGTTAAGAACCTCTGTTGGGCCGGGCGTTGGTGGCGCACACCTTTAATCCCAGCACTTGGGAGGCAGAGGCAGGTGGATTTCTGAGTTCGAGGCTAGCCTGGTCTACAAAGTGAGTTCCAGGACAGCCCGAACTACACAGAGAAACCCTGTCTCAAAAAAACCAAAACCAAAACCAAAAAACAAAACAAAAACAAAACAAACAAACAAACAAACAAAAAAAAAAAAAAAACCTCTGTTGGGCTGGAGAGATGGCTCAGTGGTTACGAGCCTTGACTGCTCTTCTGGAGGTCCTGAGTTCAAATCCCAGCAAACACATGGTGGGTCACAACCATCCTTAATGAGAAACAAATAACCTATGGGCCAGAGCAAGAGGGAGAAGGGGGCAGGGGGGGAGGAAGAAAAGAAGCAGCAGCAGCTCTACTTTAGGTCAGGTGTGTTGGTGCACATCTTTAATCCCAGCACTTAGGAGGCAGATCTTTGTGAGTTCAAGGTCAGCCTGGTCTAAGGAAGAGTTCCAGGACAGAGAAACCCCGTCTCAGAAAAACAAACAAACAAACCCCACAACTCCTCTGTTTTCAGAGATGAAGTCAGGCTTAGGAATTAGACCCTCAATGTCTTCCCACCCACCCCACAGGTTGGGGTGTGGTCTGCATATCACATTGAGGGAACTCCCCATTCTTCCTAGCAGGCACTGGTCACAGAAAGTCAGACTGATGTATCTATGGGAACTTTATTTAAGTACACTGGGCCCCACCAGGCACCGTGGCATTGCGAGGCTGTGCAAGGGGCAGGCCTGGGCTAAGGGGTGAGCTGGTAAGCGCACTGCAGTCCATGGGTCGCCACATTGATTCCACACACACCAGCTTCGCTTTACATCTGGCAGGGGCCTTTGGTCATAGGATGGTAGAGAAAGAATACTGTCTGGGATCTGGAACTGAGGTGAGACCTGGTGTCACTGGAGGGTGCCGGTGAAGACAGGCTCACCCTAACTTTGAACCAGGCACAAAGGCCCTTGGAGCACTTCCGAGGGCAAGGCTGCCCCATCAGGTCTTGGCACTTTGGTCTGGCCCCTTCTCTCCAATCGGACCAACCCAGAGGGGCGCCCCTGCCACTTCGTCTCCTGGTCGGTCAGAGTGGCAGAGGCAACAGCTTAACTGCAGCTTGCTCTGTTTTAAAGGGTCTAGATCTCCAACACACCTCCCTCGCAAGGGGCCTCTGCCAAAGATGCTACTTCCTGTCTTAAAAAATCCAACCACAGCCAGCCCCGTTGGTTCCAGGGCAGTGAGCTAGTGGGGTTAGGAGAAAGGAAGAGGCTGGCTGGGGTGCCTTCGTGTGCAGCCTCCAATCTCATCGGGTCCTGAGGCCCACAAATACTGTCCGCTCACCATCAGCAGGGAATGACAGGGCCCCCGGTACTGTGGAAAGCCTGGGTGCTGTAAACATTAGTGTAAGCAAGGCGGCCGGTGGCCGGAGGCAGCGAGCCCTTTCTGCAGTCCCTTTACTGAACAAACTGTCAATAAATAAAACCGTGGCAATGGCGTGGAAACCAGGATGTATGAGAAGCCAATAGCAGGGCCCGGAGCACACGGTCCTTACACTGCCCCAGGACCCCTGGACATGACTGTGGCTTATAAATTAACCCTGAAGCTACCTCCTGTCCTCAAATGCCCAGTGTGGTCCTAATTCCTGCCTGGTGCCCAGGTGGACATCAGTGTGCCCTGCCCTCTGCTGAGCCCAGTCTCTAACCACTGCTAGAGTGCTTTTTCAGTCTCCAAACCCAAACTGAAACAAAACCAGACAGAACTTAACCCCAGCCCCAGTTCTCAGTCTGACGCAGAGGCAAGGACAGCACAGAAAGGTGAGCAGGAAAGACAGCAGCTGCCTCCGGCCTCAGGGCACTCGGGAGGGGTGGGGCCAGCCCAGCCTAGATTGGCAGCAGCAAGGTCTCTCTGTGGTAGTAACCATAGTCCCACACAGCCAGACAAAGGCCTGGCTGAGACAGGAGTGGGCCTCTGCCAGAGCTCTTCCTGTAAGGGGCCAGTTAGTAGTCAACCCCAGGCCTCAGGCCATCACCATCGTGGGTAGTTCAATGTCCTCTCTGGGCCCAGGACTTCTGGGCCACCCGGCACTCGATAGTCGCACACACTCACACGTACCCACACACTCATTCACACACATAGGCAGTTCCTCTCCAACACTCCAACTCAAGAAAGTGAGTTTTAAAGTGGAGTTAACTTCAGAGAGAGGTGGTGATGTTGCAACATTAGAAGGTTTTCCTGTGGATGGATCGGGCACCATCTTCTTCATATTCCTTCTTAGAGACCCACATCTTCTTAAAGGTGTCCAGGGAAGCAAGGATAGAACCTCTGGAATGGAGAAAACCCAAAGAAACAGCGTTGGTGAGTGAGTGAGTGAAATTGTGCAGTCGGTCAATCCCCTGGGGGCCTGTTATAAAGGCACAAGGTAGGATGGTAGAATGGTCAGAGCCTCATTTCCCACTCTGCTCTTATTCCATGGGCTACTCACCCAATCCATGTGGAATACAGTCTCTCCTGGGGTGCAGATATCTGCAGAGGGGATGGGAAGAGGGATCTGAGACACCCAGACCCTAGCCACCCCTCTCCTTTACATGTGTGTGTTTCCAAGTGTGCGGGAGCATATTACGTGTGGGTGTGTGCACACGTGTGTGCATGGAGGCCCAGTGTTGACATCTGGTGTCTTCCTTGATCATATACTACTTTATTTACTGAAGCAAGAGTCTCTTTCTGAGCCCGGAGCTTGCCAGTTCTGGCTCGTCTGCATAGCCAGCTTGCCCTGGGGGACCATGTCTTTATCTCCCAGAGGGTGCCCTTAGAAGAGGCCACCATGCCTACCTGGCTCTAATGTGAATTCTGGGGTGTGAACTCTGGTCCTGTGCTTGCATACCCAGTGCTGAACCATCTTCTCAGCCCCATCCCATCCCTCGCTAAGTGCAGGGGATGCATGCCATGCAAGAGCCCCTTTGCAGGAGCATCACAGGGGCTCTGCCTTGGGGGATGGGAGAGAGCATGGCGACTGTAAGGAAGGTCAACTGTCAGTTCGGTTCTCCTGAAAGACCTTCGCTGAGACCATGGGGCCAGCGCTGTGATGCCTGAGGGGAATGGAACCACCACGCCCCTGGAGCCCCGCTGTGCCCAGCCCAGCCTCCAGGATGCCCCTACCCTGATCTTCACGTCTTTTGGAGCTAGTTTCTTCACTTCACTCAGTAGCCTGTCTCCAAAACCTAAAATAAATAAATAAATTAATTAATTAATCAATCAATCAATTAATTATTTTTTATTATTATTTTTTTTTATTTTTTGGATTTGGTTTTTTTTCGAGACAGGGTTTCTCTGTGTAGCCCTGGCTGTCCTGGAACTCACTCTGTAGACCAGGCTGGCCTCGAACTTAGAAATCCACCTGCCTCTGCCTCCCAAGTGCTAGGATTACAGGCATGCGCCACCACCACCTGGCTAATTAATTAATTAATTAATTAATAGCAGAAAGAGACACCCCCCCCAAATTAATTCTTTGGGTATCCCTGTAGCATGAGGATGCTTCCCCAACAAGGGTCCCAAGAGCAAAGACCAACCTTTGAAGAGGGTGGAGCCTCCTGAGAGGACAATGTTGGAGAAAAGTGTGCGCCGCAGATCCATGTCTGACTTCTGGATAGCAAACACCAGCACCTCATGGATACCCTCACTCTCCTCGCCAATCAAGTCTGGCCTGAACAGCAGCTCAGGGGCCCGGAACCTGGAAGGGCCAATCTGTAGGGTAAAGAGCCGGCTTAAGAGGTTGGGCTAGGACTGAGGTCCCCTGGCACTGGGAACAGAAGAGGTCTTTCTGTCTATCTCTTAGGAACCAGGTGTCTGTGAAGACCAGGCTGAAGACAAACCTTCTGTGACAAGGGTCTCAAGGAGCAAACAGGGCTCCTGGGACAAACAGAAGAAACAGCTGTGGGGAACTAGAGAGAGAAAGTGCTTACCTTACTAGTAGCTCTGGCTTTTTCTAACTAAGAGATCTTTGGCATTAACACTCTTGGAAATGTCTTACCAATAGGAGTTCCAGGAGCAGTGACTTTGCTAATCTGTACCCAGAGATGGTTAAAGACAGCAAGCACGACACACCCACCCTGCTAGGGCCCCTCCAGGGCCGCTTCCCTTTGATACAGAGAAGCTCGAGGCTGCGTGTGCTCTCAGGCTTGCTGTTCCAGCCCTTGCAGGACCTTCTGCTGAGTCCAAAGCTTAATGGCGGGTGTGAGGGGAAGGGAGAGAAATGTGGCCACTACCTCAATGGTGCTGCCGTCGGGCAGGTAGTACTGAGCCTTCTCCGTCTCCAGTGTCTCATCCTTCTGCGGGTTTATGGACAGGTAGCAAGCTCTCTGCAGAATCAAACATGTCGGTCATATCTGCAGGAAACCTAGTGCACCCTCAGGCAAGGTCCCACAGGAGTGATGCTCCTGTCTGCAGTGACTGCCTAAAAGTGTTTGCTCACAAGCAGAAGCAGAAGTCTGTCACACTGTCCTGGGGACACTTAACACGTGAGTTCATGTTCTATTTTCCTGGTAGGCGAACCCGGGGACTTGGCTCAGTAGCTCCCTGGCCGGTGACTCCCTAAGCTTAATCAGGCTCAGAGGTCTTTCTCCTCCTACCTCTGCTGTGGTTCTGGCTTCCTATGACCGACCAGTTCAGAGGTTTGTTTCCCCACAACCATACATGGTAGGAGGGTGCAATGTACTTATGAAGAAAAAGGCATTTCAACTGCTCAGGCACATGAACCTAAACTCAGGCCCCGTGGCCTGCAGGGCCTAGGGACTGGAGACCTTTCCCACAGGCTGGCAGCATCCAAGAAGGAAGCTGGAGAGGCGCAGGTCCAGAGCCCGACCCAGGACACGTAGGAGCACCCTCCCTCTTTACTCTTGGGGTCACTACTCTCCACCCCACCCCTCGGCCCACAGGGCATCACTCACTTCCTTTATGGCCTTGACAATCTCAAATTCGGAGGAGGAGTGGAAATCATAGCCCTCCTTCCGTAGGTAGAGGCGGAGGAAGCGCGAGACATCTCGGCCAGCAATGTCGATGCGCATGATGGAGTGAGGCATGGCGAAGCCTTCATAAATAGGGACCGCATGGGTGACGCCATCCCCAGAATCCAACACCACACCTGTGGTTCTGCCTGTGGCGTAACTGAGGCAAAGGGACAAACAATCACTGAGCCCCACGCCCTCTGGAAAGAAATCTGGTGTTAAAGCTCAGAGTCAGCAGAGCTCTGGGCCTTGGTGCACTTTCCTCCTGGGCCCTCTGGGTGGGTAGGGTACTAGGGAGACCTTGAAATACTGAGTGAGGAGCAAAGCTTCTCCAGCATCCTAAGGAACATCCTTCTGGTCTGAGGACAGCCTGGCGCTCACTGTCCTGGGGACCTGAACTAAAGGGCAGTTTCAACTCCCAAGAGAGGAGGAGGGAAAGCAATCAGCGGAGGAGAAGGAAAAGGGGCTGCTTTTTGCTTTCCCAAGAGCTATAGCTTTCCCACACTGCCTCTGACATCGGCCCATAGTTTTTGTTTTATTTTTAATATCCAAATGACAGACGTGAGGCTCAGGAATTGGGGCAAACCCTTACTCAGGCTCGGCGTTCAGAGGTCAACAGGTCAAGTCAGCTTGCGTACCCCTGTGCCATGGCAACTGTTGCCAGCTGAGGCTGGGTTTAGTCCCACAGGAATGCTGGCCCAGTAGTATCAGACAGAGGTTTCCATTTGTTCAGAGGTCAGAAATTTAGATTTGGATATGAAATCCTTCAATTTATTTTTGTTTTGGGAAGGTGCTGGGGACCAAACCCTAGGCCTCTGTACATGCTAGACAAGTGCTCATCCCCAGCCCAGGAAATCTCCCAGCCTGCAAATGCTGGCTCCTGATTTAACAAGGTCAAATCCATAGTCTGTGTAGGTCATAGGGTACCATCTCAGCAGCTGATGGAGACAGGCATGAGGCGGGGTGGTGCTGTCTGGATCGCAGGTATGCCCAGCAGCCCAGCAGAACGGCTGACACCAGTCAACAGAGTGAATACTGGGACACATTAAGAAACCTAGAGGAAGGGCCGTAGCAGAGTGGGACCATAGACCTGGACCCCAAACCTGAGAGCACTGGGTATCTGCCTTTGGTTTATCTGAGGAACATTGATGTCTAGTTTCAGAAAGTTTCTTCTTCTCACTACCTTAGCTCGTCCTCACTGGGGAGAGTGGATGTATGCGGAGGCTTAGGTTACTGTGAGGTCACACTAGGCAGGCTGTACTCACAGGCTAAGCACAGCTTGCATGGAGATGAAGAGAGCTGGCACATTGAAGGTCTCGAAGAAAACTTCTGCAGCTCGCTCGCGGTTTTTCCGAGGGTTTAAAGGTGCCTCAGTCAGGAGCACAGGATGCTGGGGAAAGAAGCCCAGGAGGCAGGCAGTGAGGTCAGCTTTCTACCCTGGTGACCCTGCCTTCAAAGTCTGTAGTTCAGGGGGCCTTTTTCAGCTGAGGCTGTCACAAGCGATGCCTGAGTTGGTGTCTTTACTCTACGATATCACATCCTAAAGTCCCACTCCATCCTTACCCTCTGAGTACACCTCCTTGTCCTCCAAAGGGTCTCCTTGTCACATAGGTCCCTGTGTCTGCTGGGGTTGTCTACTTGTCAAGAAGATTTTGTTAAACTCTGAGTTATTATACTACAAATATATTTCAAAATAGATAACTTAAATTTAATATTGATTTTTGTTTTGTTTCTTTTTGTTGTTGTTGCTGGGTTTTTTTGTTTTGTTTTTGTTTTTGTTTTTGTTTTTGTTTTTGTTTTTGTTTTGAGAAAGGGGTTCTTTGTGTAGGCCTGGCTGTCCTGGAACTCACTCTGTAGTCCAGGCTGGCCTCGAACTCAGAAATCTGCCTGCCTCTGCCTCCCAAGCACTGGGATTAAAGGTGTGCGCCACCACCGCCCAACTTTAATGTTGATTTTTTTTAAAAAAGGTTTTTATGGTCCTGAAAATTGTTTCCCATGCTAGACAAGCACTTCCTATAGAGCTATATGTCTAGCCCCTTTATTTACTTTTGTCATTTTTGTTTTAAAAGATGTATGTACCCCCTGACTGGCTTTGAACTCAAGAGATTCACCTGCCTCTGCTTCCCAAGTGCTGGGATTGAAGGGGTGTATCACCATGCCTGGGCTATTTACATTTTAAGTATTTCAAATTATGTTTATATATATGTATCTATACATGTAAATGCAGATGCAGGAACTGGTGGAGGCTAGAGCCCCTTGGAGCTGGAGTTACCTGGGGTTATGAACCATCCCATGGGCGTTGGCCACAGAGCTCAGGTTCCCTGAAGAGCGGAACTTGTTATAACTGCTGAGCTGTCTCTCCAGTACATATGGAAATTGATACGTTCTCCTTTTATCTTCAAGAGAATTGCTCCCTTGGAAGTTAATGGGTATGGGCTCTGACAGACGTGGGTTTGAATCCCATCTCTACTCCTTTATTCATGAAATGATTTTGGAAATCCCCTTAGATCTTTCTGATCCCCTGTTCTTTTCTTTTTATCTTTCTACCTTAACTCACCTTGTGCACGCGCACGTGCACACGTGAAGGCCAACGGCCGCCTTGTGGAGTGGCGGCTCGCTTTCAACTCTGCATCTTGCTGTCCTAACTTTTTTGTCTGTTTTCCGTTTTCTTTTTTTTGTGTGTGTGTGTGGTTTTTCGAGACAGGGTTTCTCTGTGAAGTCACTCTGTAGACCAGGCTGGCCTCGAACTCAGAAATCCGCCTGCCTCTGCCTCCCAGAGTGCTGGGATTACAGGCGTGCGCCACCACTGCCCGGCTTCCGTTTTCTTGATACGTAGGCCTGGTTGGCTTTAAAGAGGCTGCATAGCCGGGACCGCCCTGAGCCCCGAGCCTCCTGGTATGGGTGCCACCATGTCCAGTCTGCTTTTCTATTTTCTTGTTTGTAAGAGGGAGGTAATTCTACCTAGGTCTTTTGAGTTTGTTCTCACTTTTTAAGTTTATTTATAAACGTGCTTGTATGTGCACATGTGTGGGTGCCCTCAGATGCCAGAAGACATCAGATCTACCTGGAACTAGAGCTACTGATGGTTGTGAGCTGCCATGTGGGTGCTGGGAACCACACTGGGGTCCTCTGGGAGAGCAGTAAGTGTTCTTAACCACAGAGCCATCTCTCCAGCCCCTATTTTTGTTTTTTGAGATAATAATAGTGTTGCTATATAGCCCTAGCTTGGTCTCAATCATTCCTCACCCTGCTGCCTCTGCCTTGCAGGTGTTAGTGCTCTAAGCATATCACTACACTAACTCCTAATGTATTAGGAGGAATGGTATGGAGATAGAATGAGAATTCCTCTGGAAGTAGACAGCTCAGTGCTGTTCATATTTGTACTCAGATGCTTTTGGCAGTCATCACAGCCATCCTTATCCTCCTCTCATCTCTGGGGTGGAGTTCTACCTAAGCTGGCATCCTCACAGCAGTGTCCTGCACACCGGCCCCTCACCTCCTCTGAGAAAGTTTGCAGCTGGTCCTTAGAATAGACGTATTGCCAGATGCGTTCCATGTCGTTCCAGTCCTTGACGATGCCATGTTCCATGGGATAGCGGATTGACAGCAGCCCCCGGTGCTCCTGCAAGCAGGGGCACAGTCTGTAGCAGTCAGGCTCTGCCTGCACCCTGCCCTCCCAGCCTACGGGACAGGCAGAATCACTTCCAAGGAGCCTTAGCGTCCTCCGGTCCCAGCCCGCTGTCCTCGTCCACACTGAGTGCCGGCATTCTCTAAGTTGGAGACTAGATGCTACAAGCTGCCAGCCTCCCCGAGTGAGCAGCTGAGAAGCAGAAGGCTTCTGAATTTCCATCGCCCCCAGGTGCCCTGTGTACCCACCTCATTGCTTGGTTCTGGGACATGGTGTCCTGGTTCTTACCTCAGTTCTTGGAACCAAAATGGGCAGTAATGGCTCTGTAGTCATGTCTCCTAGAGCCCGTATGAGGGCTTTGCCAAAGCTAGGGTAATTAACTCATACCTTGGATAGACCAGACTGGATTTCCCCTCTGAATCCCTCTTGCCAAATATATACCCAAGTCAATCAATCTAATGACTGCAAGGCAGTGTCAGGACACAGAGACAGAGTATCAGTGCCATTTTCTACACTGGGCTCTGCCCCACCATGTGGGCTTCCAGATGTGTCTTCTTTAAGGATAGAGTCTGCTCTTGGGAAAAGAATGACCCCTTTCCTCACTGCTAGGTTCACTGTGGTGGACAGGCAAGCCCTCTACAAGTCCGAGGCGGCTTCTGTCGGATGGGGAATTACCTCAGCTTTGGGGCCAATGAAGATGTCGCCTTCGAGAGCTCCAGCCATGACGCGAACATGTTTGGGTCTGCCCACACTGGAGAAGACAGCAGAAAGGAATGCTTTTTATCTCAGGACAGACACAGAAGAACACAGTCCAGATACACCAATGTACCCTCTTCTACTGCACTTATCTCCGAGCAGGAAGGCTCAGCTAATTTTCACTTCCTTTCTTATACATTTTTCTATATATATAAAGAGCATGTACTATTTGAAGTTATCTGCATGTTATCTATTTTTGTTATATTATTTTATAAATAATACTTCTAGTTCTCTTTTTTCCCCAATGTATATCAGATGGAGATAAATTCTAAATGGGGCTGAAGAGATGGCTCAGCAGTTAAGAGCTTTAAATAATAAATAAATCTTGAGAGAGAGAGAGAGAGAGAGAGAGAGAGAGAGAGAAGAAAGCATCATTGGGCAAGGTGGCATATGACTTAAAAAAAAAAAAAAGAATTTCTAACCCGATCCAACCTGGTCTACAGGGTGAGTTTCAGGACAGCCAGGGCTATGTAGAGAAACCCTGTCTTGGAAAAAAAAAAAAAAAAAAAAAGGATTTATAAATAATAATGAACTAAAAAAAATTTAGGAGCTGGGCTATAGCTCAGGGCCAGAGTCTAGCATGCACGTGGTCCTGTATTTCATCTCTGTACAAGAAAGAAAGGAAAGAAAAAGGAAGAAAGCAAGCAAGAAAGAAGTCTCTTAAGTCCCTGTCTCAGGATTATGAGTCTGTGATACCATTGCCCAGGTGCCCCCTTTCCTTCCCAGGTAAGAACTCCCCCTAAACCTGTATGCCATCTTCTCCCTGTAATCTCTCCCCTGCAGGAGAGCTCTGAGCCCTCAGTCTAAGACGGCAAATGTAGTTTAATGCTAAATAAACTCTGTGCTGGATAATGGGAGAATGAAAAGGATGTTTAAGATGCATTTGTGTGCCAGGCGTGGTGGCGCACACCTGTAATCCCAGCACTTGGGAGGCAGAGGCAGGCAGGTTTCTGTGTTCGAGGCCAGCCTGGTCTACAGAGTGAGTTCCAGGACAGGCAGGGTTACACAGAGAAACCCTGTCTTGAAAAACCAAAAAACAAAACAAAACAAAACAAAAAAAAAAAAACAAAAAAAAACAAAAAAAAAAACAAAAAACCAACCAAACAAAAAAAGATGCATTTGTGAAAAAGAAGAAAAAAAAGATGTATTTGTGTGTCCATCCGCAACAGTCAGTTCTCCTTCCACTGAGTGGGTCCTGGGATCCAGCTCAGGCTGTCAGGCTCAGGGCAGGTGCCTTGACCTGCTGAGCCATCTCTGGGCCAGAAACAGAGAATTTGAGAGAAAGAGTGGTGTGCCTGCTACAGTCCTGGTACTGAGGAGACTGAGGTGCAGGAGTGCCTGAACTCCAGAAACTGAGGTCAGCCTGGCAATACAGGGAGACTGTTTTTGGTTTTTTGAGAAAAAAACCTCTCTGTGTCATCCTGGAACTCTATGTACATCTGGTTGGCCTCCCAAATGCTGGATTAAAGACATGAGCCACCACGCGCAGACTTAGAATCAATTTTTTGTTTTTTGAGACAGGGTTTCTTTGACGTCCTCAGCCGTCCTGGATTTCACACTGGCTTCAGACTCAGAGATCCATCTGCCTCTATCGCGTGCTAGGATTAAAGGCCTGTGCCACCATGCCAGGAAGAATCAGATGACCAGCAAGATGGCAGAGTGGATAAAGATGCTACTGTGCACCTGAGTGACGTGAGTTTGATCCCTGGAACGGCATGAAGCTGGAGGAGTGCCTGATCCCACAAAGCTGAGCTCTGACCAGCACACAGGTGCTATAGCACCTACCTCTCCCAATGCACACACTCACATCACTTAAGAAAACAGAGGCCCGGGCGGTGGTGGCGCACGCCTTTAATCCCAGCACTTGGGAGGCAGAGGCAGGTGGATTTCTGAGTTCGAGGCCAGCCTGGTCTACAGAGTGAGTTCCAGAACAGCCCGGGCTATACAGAGAAACCCTGACTCGAAAAACCAAAAAAAAAAAAAAAAAGAAAAAAGAAAAAAGAAAAAAGAAAAAAGAAAAGAAAAGAAAACAGAGGCCTCTGCTAGACCTCTCAAACACGCCAGGTAATAATATCCCTTTGCTTGTCCCAGACCCAGGTCACATCCTTTGCTTACTGTTTTGGGTACCAAGGCTAACTTGCAGGGGAATTCTTCCTCTTCAACAAGGCAGGGCAAAGATGACAAGATCTCGAGTCATAACCAAGCCTCAAAATTACTTACTAGTTTGGAAAGCAGTATTTGGGGATCTGATCACCAGCAAAACCAGCTTTAATAACACCGGATCCCTGGGGAGAGAGGATAAGGAAAAGTGAGAGCCTCCACTGTATGGTTCCATTTCTATGAAGAGAAAAAGCTTATATTTGTGTGTATAACGGACGTATGGACAGGAGCATTGGAACGGTGAACACACGCCCAGGAAGAGAAGGGACTAGAAGCTGTGAGCAGGACGTTCACTGCCTCCTCGGTGAACTGTTCAAGTGCGCTGTAGTTGTCTCCTTGACTGCATGGAACATCCTTTACTTTGAGCATTACATATAAAATTGATTCAAATAATATTAATGCACATGATACTGACAGGGTCAGGGAGATGGTTCGTCAGATCAAAGCACCTGTCATGCATGTCTGCTGAAAGGAGACTTACTGTCTGGTCTCCATATGTATGCTGTGGTATGTACACACCTGTACATTCTACACACATATACAATAATAAAATGAAATTTAAAATATGAATAAAGGGAAGAGAAAAAACAGAAAGCATTAGAAATATTACCTAGAAGTTACGTGTTTTAGTACACACTAGGGAGGCGGGGGAGCTGCATTCTTTCCCATTCTACCGGCATGGGCTGCTCTCAACCTTCATTCCCACCTTAGGCGCAGCTCTCCCTGTCCCCAGGGCTTAGGTACATCCCACTACAAGTATCTTGCATTGATTCTGACAGAGGCATGTTCTTAGGCTCTTACCGAAGGGACAGAAGCACTGGACTCCATAGTTTGTTATGTCCACAAGCCAGTGTTTCACTCCCTTGTCTCCTGATAATGAAGGGAGGCCTTGATGGCTTGTCTGAGGGCACAAGAGGAGATGCAAATTCCTGCTCCAAGATTGGCATGTTGGTTGAGTGCAGTGCCAGGAAAGAACCGTTTTTCTAACAAGTATCTCTCACACCTTCCGGGACCCACCCAATGTAAACACTGACCGATGTAAGCACTGATACAGACTGTGTGCTGGGAAAACATCAAGACCTGATCTTGCTAGGAAATACACTCCATTCCTCCTCCTCCTCCTCCTCCTCCTCCTCCTCCTCCTCCTCCTCCTCTCCTCTCCTCTCCTCTCCCTCCTCCTCTTTCTTTCTTTCTTTCTTTCTTTCTTTCTTTCTTTTTTTTTTTAGACAGGGTTTCTCTGTATAGCCCTGGCTATCCTGGAATTCACTATGTAGACCAGGCTGGCCTCAAACTCACAGAGCTGCGCCTGCCTCTGCCTCCTGAGTGCTGATATTAAAGGCATGTGCCACCACACATTACCTTCCTTCTAAACTTAACCTCTATCATATCTAGTTCCCATGTCCTTCTACCTGCTCTGCTCTGCACTCAGCCACTGCTCCCAGGGCACAGCAAGCTTCCAGAGTCCACACAGCTCAGTAACAGATTCACAGCGGCAAGGCTATCTTTGTGCCAACGGCTTTCCTGCATGCCCTTGTCTCCTTGCCTCCTGCTCCTCTACAGAGAGGTGTGGAGGGATGGTGAAGGGGATGAGACCAGTTAGTTACCTTGGTGTCTGCCCTAGTGAGTCTGAGGACAGGGTGAGGAGTGGAGGAAGGACGGAGAGCAGTGTGGCGGGGAGAGGAGGGGACACCAGGGACAGCCAGTTCTCCAGAAGAGGAGGAATCTCTATCGGCAGAGAGAGCAAACAGGAGATACTGTGCAAACTCGCTGCCAGCAGACTAGAACCCAGGAAGTGCAGCTGTGAAATGAACTCAAAGTCTAAGAAGGAGGGGAATTCTCCTCCTGCAAACCCTGGGGCTCGGACAGGTGGGTGGGAACAGCATTGTGCAAAAGATCTTCAGGAACCTGTTCAAGTTTCTAATAATTGTTCATTGTCTTCATCAGGGTGTGTAATGCCAACAGACTAGTTGGCTCTCCTAGCAGGGGATCAAGACATGAGAAATGAAGGTGCGATCTTTACTTTAGACCAGGATTAAATTTATTTACTTAAGACAGGATTTCACACATCCCAGGATGGCCTCAAACCTGTTCTGTAGCAGAAAGTGACCCTGAATTTCTGGTTTCTCTGCCTCTACTTCCTGAATGCTGGGATTACAGGCATGTGCTACCATACATATGTTCAGATCTGAATATTTTTAAGAGTTGATTTTCCAAGTTGTTTGCTTTTTAATTTTTTAGCACAAAACCAAGAGTCTGGGTAACAAGGCAGGTTATAATGTTAGTCAGCTACTCATAGTGGCGCATGCCTGTAAACAATCCCAATTGAAGGCTGAAGCAGGAAGAGCCACAGTTTAAGACCCTGTCTCAAAAAACCAAGCAAGCGGCTAGAAAGATGGCTCAACAGTAAAGAGCACTGCCTGGTCTTCCACAGGATCCAAGTTGGATTTCCAGCGTCTACACTGTGGCTCACAATGGCCAGCACTCCAGTTATAAGGGGGTCTGACACCCTCTTCTGGCCTCCTCAGGCACTGCATGCATGTGATATAGACATGCAGGCAAAACGAATAGATCTCAAAAATACTCAAACCCAAAGCGAAGTGGAGTGACGCCAGATTTGCGTATTGCCCTCTGGTTTTCTAACTAGAGTATAAGAGGCCCAGGTGCAATCCTGAGCCTCCCTGAAGGGTAACCCCAGCCCTCACTAGCACCTGTATCATGCCACTGCATGAATATCACTGCCCTATGTTAGAATTTGTGCTTCCTATTTCTCTCTACTTCATTCCAAGTTCCCCAAATCAGAGACTTCACTTAGCGGTATCTGTCATTTGTCACACATTCAAGAGACTAGCTGGTGAGAATTAAATTTATGAACAAAAGATTGGCAAAAAGAGAGAAAGAAAGAAAGAAAGAAAGAAAGAACGAAAGAAAGAAAGAAAGAAAGAAAGAAAGAAGAAAAAAAAAGTAGGCAGACAGCAGGATATGGTGGGGCACACTTTTAGTCCCAGTACTTAGGGGGAAGAAGCAAGTGGATCTCTGTGAGTTCATGTTCAGTCTGGTCTACAAAGTAAGGCCCTGTTTCAAAAAAACAAACAAAAAAAAATTTAAAAAAAAAATTGGCGGAGGAAACCTTAATTCTGAACCTGAGCGAGCATCTGGAAGGCTAGCTCACAGCCCCAGGCAGAGGTGGTACAGGGAAGACAGAGCGGCTTGGGGAGGGGAACCAGACCCAGCTTGTCCCCATGGCCCTAGCAGGCCTGCCAAGACAAGGCGTGGACCAACCAGCAGCAGGATGTGGTGAGACAAGGCACTGTGTTCTTCGAGCTGCCCCTCAGAGCACACAGAGCTGCGTGTACCTGACAATGCACTGCCACCCAGCCACACACTCCAGCAAGGGAAAGAGCAGAGCAGACACCCTGCAGAGGTTTCTTTTTTTTTTTTTTTTTTTTCCTTTCTTTTTTCTTTTTGGTTTTTTCGAGACAGGGTTTCTCTGTGTAGCTCTGGCTATCCTGGAACTCACTCTGTAGACCAGGCTGGCCTCCAACTCAGAAATCCGCCTGCCTCTGCCTCCCAAGTGCTGGGAGCAAAGGCATGCGCCACCACCGCCCGGCTCCTGCAGAGGTTTCTTGAAAACAGAGTCTCAGGCAATGTTTGATCTATGAAGACTAAAGTCAGCTCCCCACTGACCATTCTCCTGACGCAGGCAGCAAACAACTCCCTGAGCAGGCTCTCCCAGAACCAGCCAGCTGCAGGCTGTCACCTGAGAAAATGTACTCTTAAGGACTTCTGGTTGTGTGATGTGCTGAGAAAGAGGCTCGTGGTCGTCCATCTAACAAGTAAAGACTAGATTCTGAGAGAGGTGGGACCATGGGTTCTAGGACAGAGGTTGTTAATTGGTCCATTTTGGTCCTAAGCCTTTGGTTTGGTTCCTAAAGTATTTAAAAGAATGACAAAAAACTGAGATAAAATTTACATGTCACAAATATAATTTACTAATTCAAGGTATAGTACAATTCAATGTTTTTAGAAGAGTCAGAATTGTATATAACTGGTTTAGTCATATAGCCAAGGTTGGCCACAAACTTGTAATTAATAGAAGAACTGTTTTTATCACTCAAAAAGAGGCCCTGAGCCCCAAAGGTTCTTCTGCATCCGCTGTGCCCACTAGCACTATGCAACTGCTGACGTACTTGTTTTTTGTAAATCACAACACACTTTATATTAGCTGGCAATGGTTACAAATGCAAGACTGCACGTGAAACCATATTTCTATTTTTCTGGAAAAAATCAGAAAACTGGCTGGGTCTGGTAGTTGGCACACACCTGTAATCTCAGCTTTCAGGAGACAGGGAAGCGGGGAGCCAGGGCTACACAGTGAGAATCTTTTTTAAGAAAAGAAACAAGGGCTGGAGAGATGGCTCATCTATTAAGAGCACTTATTGCTTATCCACAGGGCACAGGTTCGGTTCCCAAGTACCAACTCAGAGGCTCTCAACTGACTATTAATTCCAGTTCCCAGGCATCCAATGCCCTCTTCTGGCTTCCTCAGGCACTGCATGCATGTGGTATATGTATTTAAATCTCAAAAAAGAAAAAAGAAACAAGGGGCTGAAGACACACTACATCAGTTAAGGGTACTTGCTGCTCTTCCAGAGGACTGGAGTCTGGTTCCTAGCATCCTCACTGCCTGGCTCACAACCACCAGTATCTCCAACTCCAGGGATCCACGGCAGGGAGCTGGTGGGACGGACAGACTGCTCCTGCACTGCTGATGCCAAAGCAAAACTGGTAACTTTAAACGGAAAAAAAAAAAAAACCCTCTCTCTTAATTATGTATAATTGTGTATATGTGTACGTCTTGTGTGGGGGTCTGTGTATGTGAATGCAAGTGTTCTCAGACCAAAGAGGGTGTCTGAGCCTCTGGAGTTTGAGTGACAGGTTGCAACCTGCCTATGTGGGTGCTTGGAATCAAGCTTTAGTCCTCTGGAAGAGCACCAAGCACTCTTAACCATGGAGCCATTTCTCCAGTCTGAGAGAGATTGTTTCTATGCATTTTTTTCTTTCAACAACTAAGAGAAAGGTAGATAACACACAGAAACTGGCTAAACACTTAAGTAGTTGGGTTTGTCTAGATATTAACATTGAGAACAAGAATTTACAAAGACCCTGTCTCAAACAAAACAAAAGAAAGAAGTGGCATTCAATCATTTACAGTGTTGCGTAGCTGAAACCCCTCATCTTGATTGGGTCCTCCATCCCCTACCGACACTGGACATCTTTGTTATCTGACAGATCACCAGTTGTCTATTTACCACTTAGCCAATAAGAAGGCCTCATTCTGTACAGAGCAGTACCAGGCCCTCGGGACCATGTAGAGTTGGGAGTAAGGAGAGCAACCAAGGGCTGGAGGGGAGGCTCATCAGTTAAGAGCACTAGCTGCAGCCCTTTGGGAGGACCAGAGTTTGGGTCCCTTGAGCAATGCACCATGTTGGATAGCCCATAACTGCCTGCAGTCTAGCTTTAGCTTTAAGGAATGTAATGACCTCTTCTGGCCTCTAAAGGCATTAACACACATGCTTTGCACGTGTGTGCACACACACAAACGAGAGAGAGAGAGAGAGAGAGAGAGAGAGAGAGAGAGAGAGAGCGAGCGAGCATATGGGGGGCCTTGGGTACTGTGCTTGAGTGGGTAGACGGACTAATACAAAAATGAAGGATCTAAAACAAAAAAAAGAAGGATCTCACTTCCCTACCCACAAGGGTTAAAAAGTCTGAGGTTGGTGAGGGAGACAAACCAAAACCAAAACCAAAACCCCAAAGTTACATATGTCATTTAATTAACCGTGCTCCCAGCCCCTGCTCCCAACAGTGTCACATCTTAGAGGCTGGCTTCAAACAATGACCTTGCATTTCTGACTTTCCTGCCTCCACCTCTCTAGTGCTGGGATTACAGACTCGGACCACCATACCTGATTATACACCAAGTTTACGCTGTGCTGGGGGAAGGAGCCCAGCATTTCATGCATGTCAGACAAGCAATACCATCTGGACGACACCCCAGCCTCAGCCTCCCTTTTAAAAAGGCAGTTCACACCAAATAAAGCAGCCTTCCTTGAAGAACTTGGAACCAGATTTCAGTGTGAGTCTTGGATCCTCAATCCCTAAAGTGGGTGGTTTGAAAAAATCCTCCCCAATCCTCCTGTTCCCGCATACACTGGAGAAAGCAATCTGTATCCACCCACAACGCAAAGGAAAGAACCAGGTCTGAGGGCCGGAGCCTCACAGTTATTCTGAAAAGGTCAGCCTAGGTCAGAGGGAATTGGTAGTTTGCCTCAATGGAGGGACCCGGAAAGGACACAGGAAGATTCCAACCAGTATGGGAGGGACCAAACCTTTAGTGATTTAGAAATTAAAGACAACTGCCCCTCCCAAAGCAATATTTAAGTTCTATTTGTCTTTATCAATGCATCTGTGCAGCGGTGCTTAGCAAAGAAATGCCATTTAGATAAGGCAATGATGTTGTGGGGCACCATCGCTGTATGACCTTGATCACGTCCATCTTCCAGTGTTCAAACTGTCTGTGAAAAGTGGCACAAACTTCCTTAACTAATCACTTTTTGGGGGGCTTCAACATGCATGTTGGTGAAAAGCGCCCTGGAAGCGCTAGCGCACCCGATAACCACTGTGTTTGATAATCTCCCAGCCTCTCAACTGGGCACTGCCACCAGGAAAGCACCTGGCCTGCTTTGTCACTCCCCTTTCTTCTTTACCTTTACTAACTATAATTTATAATCACAAAAATAACTGAAATCCCATGGCCATTTCTGGCACCGGTTTTTCCGGCCCCACCCAGATACAGTTTACTAAATTGCCCCTCCAGCTCACACCCAAGGAAACTGCCCTCCTTCACCGGTGGACCAGCCATCGCCTTCCGCACCCTGAGTTGCCGAGCCAATCCCTACAGCTCTAGTGCACGGCACCGCCCCTTATAGAAGGGAAACACTATGGCGGCAGGAAGAGCGACAAGCGCCGGAGCCAATAACTGCAGAATACTGTTCTAATCCGGCACGGCCCAAAGGCGGGACCAATGGGCCAAGATAGACAGCAAGAACAGCCAATTGAGTGATGGAAAACCAGAGAGAAGGCGGGTGCCAAGCTCTAAGAGAACGGTTAAGGCCCCTTGAGCCGAGGGTCCAAGGACCCTTTCCGGACTACAGTTCTTCCCTTTGTCTACCCTCAAATTCTCCATTACACGGATGTTGGCTGGCGGCCCTCCCTTCAAACTATGGGTATGAAGGAGGCCGCGGGCGGCGGCAGCTGAACCCGCCTGACAGGCCGAGCCAGTGACAAAGAGCTGGCGGCCTAGGCTGAAACCTCGGAAACAGTCCTTCCTGGAGGAGAACACAGTCCCTTCACAGATAGGAAAGATGCTACTCACGTTGTCGATCACAACAGGCTGGTTGGCGATCACATCGTAGGACTCCATGGCAGAGGAATCTTTCCCTCCGAGGAAGGAACTGCCAGCCCGGTCCGCAGCAAACGCCACTGACACGCATGCGCAGTCTTGTCGCCGGTACTGGGCGTCCAGGGAGCGGCCCGACCGCGCCTCCGAGGAACTACAATCCCCAGCATTCTTTGCCCCAGGGCTTGCGCTCCAAACCCGGTCCCAAACTGGCCGGGTTTAGGAGATTGGACAGTGTATTTCCGACGTATGGTGCCATGGGGTCTGAAGTGTCTGTAGATTAAAGAGCCACACTGTTGATGATTATCTAGCATGACTGGGTTTGAAGTCCCTTCGAAGGGGTTTCCAGTACACTCTTAAATTTTGGAGTCTGAAGTACTTATGAGTAGTTGGGATTGGATTTGTCAGTAGTTGGGGGCGATTGAATTTTACAGATTAATTCTACCTCTCAGCCATTCCTTCACTGGGGCAATACAAACGTTAATGAATATCTGTGGGACTGGAACGTCGCTCAGTGGTAGAATGTTTGACTAGCACATACAAGAGCCCCAGCAGTACCGGGGGTGGTGCTGCATGCCCCTAATCCCACCATTTGGGAGACAAAAGTTGCAGGATCTCTGAGTTGGAGGCTAGCCTTGTTTACAGAGTGAGTTCCAGGACAGTGAGGGGCTATACAGAGGAAACCTGTCTCGAAAAACAACACAAAATGAAACAAAAAGCAAAACAAGACAAAACCCATGAAGCAAAATGTAGGTTATCAAAAATACCTGTAATGCCACAGAATTACAGTTCTAAACTATCACCTAAAAGTTTAGAAATTGTTTTATTATTTTTCTTGAGCTTGACCTTGATGGATGAGAATATCCAGGTCAAGAGGAAGAATAGGTAAATGCTTTTTTTTTTTTTTTTTGGTTTTGTTTTTTTGTTTTTTGAGACAGGGTTTCTCTGTGTAGCCCTGGCTGTCCTGGAACTCACTCTGTAGACCAGGCTGGCCTCGAACTCAGAAATCCGCCTGCCTCTGCCTCTGCCTCCCAAGTGCTGGGATTACGCCACCACAGCCCGGCGGTAAATGCTTTTAAAACAGCCAGACATTTTCCCCAGGCACTTTTCGAGTTACCCTTTTTGTCAATAGTTCCAAGAAATATTAGAGTCGTAATATATTAATAATAACGACACACAGTCTAATGAATTAATCAGTTGTCAGGCTTATCTTAAAATCGTGTATTAGCAAAACAATGTTAAGCGCTTCTTAGGGTTTTCTTAGAGCTTTTATAGGACCCTAGCACCTCAAGGTACCGCAACTGGGTTCCTCCTAACACTAGGGGGAGGCCAAGATCCTTGGGACGCTCCCAATCTAGGGGCAGGGAGGCGGAGTCTATTGTCAAGTCACGCCTTCCCCACTTGTGACTGGCAAAGACACTAGCCAATGGGTGCCAGGCAAGGGCACGCTGACGCCCCGCCCCCTGGAGCTCCCCGCGGTCCCACAGCATCCTCTGGCCGACGTCTTGAAGGCTCCGGCTTGGGCGGACGGAGCCTCGTGCGCAGGCGCGGAGTTAGACCTCGCCGTAGCCCCCATCGCCTCGGGGAGTCTCAGGCACAGTGGGTCCGCTGGCCCATAGGGGCGCTTTCCCTCCTTTACCCTCCCGGGTTCCCCGCGCGCCCTACGCGCCCCAATGGCGGAGCTGCGGCCTAGCGTCGCCCCCGGTCCCGCCGCGCCCCCGGCCTCTGGCCCTAGTGCCCCTCCGGCCTTTGCTTCACTCTTTCCCCCGGGACTGCACGCCATCTACGGAGAGTGTCGCCGCCTCTACCCTGACCAGCCGAACCCGCTCCAGGTTACCGCTATCGTCAAGTACTGGTATGCTCTGGGCCTCGGGAGGACGGGGTCCGGCCGGGAAAGCTTCCAGCACCAGGGACGAAGTAATTTGCAGAAGGGGGAGGAAGAAAACTGTTAAAGTACTTGGGAAGCAGGAGCTTCCTGATGCTGTGGAAGGAGTTAGACAGAAGTTGGGAATGGGGACAAAGGGTTAATGGATCCCTTGAGTAGTGAGGGGTTAACCGGGATTAGGACAACCGAGAACCGGGAGCGGAGGGGGGGGACTGTGAGAGCGAACTGTAAACGTGGAGAAAGGAGGGGGCGCCTGTGGTAGGTCATTAGTGGGCTTGGGGGAGCCGGGGGGGCGATTTGGGGGGGACTGGGGGGAGTGAGGCGGGGCCTGGAGAACATTTGAGAGGGTTTTGGAGGGCACGAGACCGCGTAAGTCTAGGGCGATCCGGGGGCCAGGACGCCCCTGTAGGTTAGGAGAGAGCGAGATGACGACATTGTGCCTTTGATGGGTGAAGAGTCGAGGAGAGGCCCTCTTTCAGTCTTTCCGGACCTTCCCGAGCGCAGGAGCTTCTGTCATTCAGTGCGAAGCCGTTGCTCTTGAAGTTTGACAGAGCAGCTCTTCCAGATAAACTTTTTGCTTACTCTGCACAGTTCTCTTTCTCTCTGCAGAGCTTGCTTCTGGTTTTGCAGCTGCTTTTGCTTTAGGACGTTAGTTAAGAGCAGGTTTCGGGAGAGCCAAGCTTTGGCTCGGGATTGAAGGGGATCATAGCTTGCCACGAGGTGCCTGATGGAGACCTGAGTGGGCAGGAGGAATGAAGTGTAGCCTGAAGAAGCGCTTCCTGTCTTGTCTTCAGGATTTCGGCCGAAGTTTAAAGTTGCCCAGTAAAAAAGATCAATTTCCAAATGGGCTGGCTGTCCTTGGGTGTAGAAATGGCACTTTCTAATCTCCTATTCTTGTTTGCAACCTGTTTCTTCAGTCAGCCTTCAGACAAAACAAGTGTTATGGGGCAAGTCCTCGTGGTCTTTCTGGACCAAAAATAGACTAAGTGATGGCCACATTCATGCTGCAGTCGCTGGATTAGATGGCCCCTTTCAGGAGATCCTGGAAAGTTCCTGGGGCAACAGCTTGGGGTATTGGCAAAAGGTGGAAGTGGGGAATGTTTTTGCAGGTTACACCCCCTTTAAAGCTGAGTCTTTTTTCTATGTGACATCCTGGAATTGCCTCTGGAGATGGGAGATGGGCTGTACAGGGCTGAGGCTAATTCCGTGTCAGTGGGAGCATGATGCAAAGGAACCTGACAGCCTCAGGTGGCTGGGGACCAGCCTGTCCCCAGGAGACATGACGGCAAGGCATCTGGGCAGGGCAGCCTGTTTCCAGACTGAAGAGTTTCAAAGACTGCTTCTGAGTGGGTAGCAGCTCTTGCTAACTTAATCACCCATTTCAATGGCACCTCTGTATTAATTGTGATGAACTTGTTCCATGTTGTGAGATAAACGGGGCTGGCCTTGCCATGCTGTTTGCTCTGATCTTGTTTAAGTGTGAGGGAAAGTCCCTGTGCAGAATAGGGGACGCTAGGTTTTATGTCACCTACATAACCATCAAGACAGAGTTGTGCATTAGAGGTATGGAAGCAAAGGACTAAGGGTAGTTGTACTATTTATTTTCTTTCTATTATAAGCTTGTAGTGAGGCTGTACCCCAAGAGGTAGACCAGCATTTGGTAACAAATGAGAAGGTGTGTACAACACTTTGTGAAGTAAGAAAAGCCACCTAGACACAGGAATCTAAGAGGGACCAGCTTAGTAACTGGTTATTTCTAAGAGTCAATTGAGATACTGAAGTTTATTCCTGTCCCCTATAGTAGGATATTACCAGGCCCTTTAGTTCTCATAGTAGTATGACTGACTCAACTGCTTGGGTCTGGCTGTGGGCTTGCTTTAAGGGTTTGAGGGGTAGTATTTTAGCAAGTGGTCCCTGGCCACCAGGAATAGTTGATTCCTGATGATAGTTGAGATTTTTCAAGCAGACAGGATCAAAGTAGGGAGGCAGAGCCTGGAGTCTTGTCCTGCTACTACCCTATAGAGAGAAAGAAACCAGGTGTTCAGGGAGCTAAGGTAAGGGATGCTATGGCCCTTGGAGCGCATCTCTTCCCAAGTGTGAAATATGATTTTCCCCCATTCATCTAAGTGAGTATATGGCTAACTTTGCTTGATTCGTGGCCATTCTGTGACTCTTCTTAAAGCCTCTTCTTGATGTGACCTCTCTTGGGAGACTGCCTGCAGGAGCCCCAGCATGCCAGCAGGCAGAAAAAGGACAGCAAGCACAGCGCCACTGCTTGGTGCTGGGTGAACCTAGGCTGCATCGAGGGCTGTTGGAGACTTAGAGCAGACAGGTGGGGAGAATATGGAATCTTTCTTTATTAGGGTTCTACAGCCTTAATGGGGTCCTTTTCTATCTTCTATCCATCTCCAAACCATTTCTAAATATAGCCGGTTATGGGTTTAGTCAAATGATTTGGTGAACTCACGGTTAAAGACATAGAGATTTGTCCTTTACCTACTCCCTCAGGCGGGACCCTAAGCTATTTTAGTGACTTTCTTTCTATGACTTCTATAAATAACTTAGCCTCCCCCTCCCCCAATAATAAAGATTTCAACAAAGGCTAGTAACATCCTGGCAAAGAGGATGAAACCAGACTTACTGGTTTTAAAATAGGGTTTGAATTGCATGGTCCTGGCACCCTTGCAGGGCTCTCCTGTGCTCTGTCTTTCATTTGGTCGTTAGCGTTTCCTCAGTAGTTTAGCGCACTTGCCGAGTGCACTCCTGTCCATGTTCCGAGCAAACTCGACTCTGAGGTCTGTGGAGTGGTCCACGGGAGGTGGCTCAAACGCCGAGTTTATGGGCTCGGTGTACACTTTGTTCTGCTGAGGGGTTTCAGTTAGTGTGCTGCACAAGTCTCCTGTGCTTTCCTGTCCACTCCGAGGGAGAGCAGGTTTTATTTGTTGCTGTTTTGTTTTTCTTAAGCACTAATTGCTAAACAAGTTTTTATTGAATTAAATCTTCAACTGCTTCTCTGTGGGGAAATCAAATGTGATCCTTAGGCACCTCAAATCGTGAAATGCCCCAGCTCTTCCTTTGAGCCGAGTGCCTCCCGGCTCACTCTTTAGGGTGCAGGTGCTCACAGGGCCAGCCTGGCTCACACTGCAGTGCTCTGTGCAGAGCTGAGCTAGCTGGTGTTTGCACCTCGTCACTTGCGGTGACTAAGTTTTGATCTGTGCAGACTGGAAGATTTGTGTGTATTCAGAAGAAACAATATTAGAAGGCACAATGCAGTCTTTCAGAAACTAGCTGCCTAAGAGACGGGTGCAGCGTGGGACCTGTGCTTTCAGGAATGACACCCACTGGGCACGCTCTGGACAGTTATTCAACAGAAGCCCTTGATTGACTGATGTCTCTTACCTTGATGCCTGGCATGTTGACATAGAGAGATGAAGATTCACTTCTTCTGGAGTCAGAACTTGAAACAGGCAAAAGCAAAATGGGCAACCACCACGTCTGTTTTATTTCTAAAAGAGGCCCTGCCTGTTGGAGGGAAGAGAACATGTGGGATCACACAGCCTCGGCTGCTTTTCCCTTGGCTCATCTCTACAGAGATTGTTTTGCCTCCCTTTAGGTATCTTTCACTATAGCTTCTTCTAGGATGGGGCCTTTGTGTTTGCAGAACAGAGCATCTTGCTATTTCCCGGTGTCCAGGTCTGAGTGGACACCTTGCGCTTTGCCTTTTGCAGGTTGGGCGGCCCGGACCCCTTGGACTATGTGAGCATGTACAGGAATGTGGGGAGCCCTTCTGCCAACATTCCCGAGCACTGGCACTACATCAGCTTCGGCCTGAGCGATCTCTACGGCGACAACAGAGTCCACGAGTGAGTGCCTGCCACCGGCCTTTCCTTAACCCTAAGCCATTTCTGAGGTTTTATTGAGTATGTGTGATAATGTTGGTTCTGCGGGAGTGACACTTTTCGATGTCACCTCTCTGGTTCCACCTTCTGCCTATGCTGGGTAGCCTGGAACTCGCTATGTAGGCCTAGCCGGTGGAGGGGCAGCTTGTGGATTGCTTAAACTGGTCTTGAACTCTCCATCCTCCCACTGCAGCCTCCCAAGACAGGGGCTGCAGGTGTGTGCCGCCAGCCTTGGACTCATCTGTGCTTGGGTTTCCCACTTCCCACGGTTAGCCCCGATCTGCCTCTCACCCCTCTCGGGTAGAGAGATGGGTTAGCCATGGCTCAGTGGTTAAGAGCACTGGCTGCTCTCCAGAGGACCCAGGTTCACATCCTAGCCCACAGGGCAGCTCACAGCTGTCTTTTAACTTTAGTTCCAGCAGACCCAGTGTCCTCTTCTGGCCTCTATAGGCAGTAGATATAAGCAATAGGCACACAGACATATATGCAGCCAAGACACCCAGACACATAAAATAACAGAAAATTAAAATGTTTCTTACTCCCTGATTTCTCTTTATAATCAACTAATATATGTTTTAATTCCAACACACATTTTGATACCAAGTGAAATATAATTAACTTAGTATTTAATCCTCCAAAATTACAATTAGAATAATTATAGAAGCTAACAACATTTTTTTAATCACTAATTATGCACCAGGTACTTGTGTAGCCATTTATACATATGTGTCACTAATGAATTCAATTTTCAGCATAACACTTCAAAACTACTAGGTGATATTTGCTCCACTTAGTAATGAGAAAACATAGAGCCTCAATAATACAATATCTTTTCTCAGCTGTACAAGGGCCAAGATCAATTGACTGGGTAATTGATTCAGAGCCAGGGTTTAGATGTAGACAATCTGGCTCCATAGGTCAGACTCCTTCAGGATCAAATCCAGGGCCTCAGGCATAGCAGGTAAAAGCTGTATCACGGAGCTATATCTTTAGTCAAGTAGTTTATAGTCTTTAGGTTTTTAAGACAAGTTCTTAGTATATAGCCCCAACATGCCTGGAATCACTATGTGAAAATATTTATTAACACAGCAACATGGAAGATATAAAGAACTTCAACAAACTGGGAAGAAAGTTATGGTTACTTTCATAAACATACTACCATCTCCAAAGCCAGTCTCTGCAGAGTCAGGACAAGAAGAGTCTTGCTACTTTTTTGTTTGTGATTTTGAGACAGGTTTCTCCCGTGTAGCCCTCTCTGTTCTTACTCTGTAGACCTGGTTGGCCCTGAATTCATAGAGATCCACCTGAGACTAAAGGCCTGTGACACTGTTACCTGGCTGAGTCTTGCTACTTTTCAACTGGCCTAGGCTAAGTACCAGTTAGCAGTCCCAAATAGAAGTGTAGTGTAAGGTCCCCCTTGTTGTCTGGTTCTCCTGTTGTTGTTTGTTGCTGTCTTATCGTGGAGGAAACTGAGTAACTTAAGCCTCCATCTAGGTTATAAAGGAACTGGAATTTGCATTAGACTGAGTCCAGAGTTTGAACTGTTAGATCACTGCATCATACTATACCCAACTCTTTGCCCACAGGCCCAGGCTAACTTTCTCTGTCTTTTGTTAGGTCCAGAGGCCAGGCCTCCTCTCTTCCCTAGCACATGGCGGGTAGTGTCAAAACCCTGTCTCGAAAAACCAAAAAAACAAAAACAAAAACAACAACAAAACAACAAAAACAGAGGAGGAAGTAGACTGCCAAGTGTTTTCTTTTGGGTTTTGGAGACAGCCTCTCACTCCGTGGCTAAGGCTGGCCTAGAACTCACTGTAGGCTAGATCCACTGGAGCTGGAGTGCCCGGTGGTTGTGAGCCACCTGATGTGGGTGCTGGAAACCTACCTTGGATTCTCTGGAAGAACAGGAAGTGCTCTAAACATGTTACTCAGTGCCAGTGCAGTGGTTTGTAGGTCCAGGTACTTGCTTCAAGCCTGATGGTGGCCTGAGTGTATCCCTGGAGCCCAGGTCAGGAGAGGACCAGCTCCATAGTTACTCTCTGATCTCCATGCTCTTGACATGCTACAGTGGGCATGTGCGTGTTCATCCTCACGCTCTGTTTTAGTCAGCGCTACTATGGAATGAAACACCATGACCAAGAGCACTTGGGGAGGAAAGGGTTCATTTGGCTTACATATACTGAATCCTAGTCTCTTAAAAACAAGCCAAAGCATGAAGCCATGGAGGAACGCTTGTTCCTCATCACTTGTTCAGCCTGCTTTCTTATAGCACCTGGCTCCACCAGACCAAGGTAGTACCACCTACAAAATGCTGCGCCCTCCCAGTTGATTAATAATTAAGAAAATGTCCAACATGTAGTGGCACACACCTTTATTTCCAGCATCCAGGAGGCCACCCTGGCCTATAAAATTAGTTCCAGGATAGCCAGAGCTATATAAAGAGACCCTTTCTCAAAAAAAGAGAAAGAAAGAAAGAAAGAAAGAAAGAAAGAAAGAAAGAAAGAAAGAAAGAAAGATTTCTCTGCGTGTGTGTGCACGCGTGCACATGCATGTGTGTGCACATGTAGCAGCTAGAAGAGGGCAGGCATCATTCCCCAGAACATTAGTTACAGATGGTTGTGAGCCACCATGTGGGTGCTGGAACTCGAACCCGTATCCTTTGGAAGAGCAGCCAGTGCTCCTAACTGGCTGAGGCCTCTGTCTAGCCCTAGTCTCAGGGTGTCATGTACTCCAGACTTGCTTTGAGCGTGTCGTGTTGCTGAGGATGACTTTGGACTTCTGACCCTCCTGCCCGTCCTACCCTGCTGCTGGAGTTGCAGCTGTATGCTACCACAGTGAGGCCTGTGTGGTGCTCAGGTTAGAGAACCCTGGCTTTGTACCTGCTAGGCAGACACTACCAGATGAGCTACACCCCTAGCCCAAAAGGTTTTGAAGAGACTGTTTCTGAAGTTGAAAGATGATATCAGTTCTAAATTAGAGTAGCAATAGGGGCAAGCAGGGAGATTTTCTAGAAAGGCTACCTACAAATGCCTTCAGTAGGAGAGATTACCCGCCCTTCCCCAGTCCCCACACCCTGGCCGCGGGCGCTGTCGGATGCCTGGGCCTCAGCTGACAAGCACTTGCTGGAAGCCTGCAGCTCCAGCCTTTCCCTTGTGGCAGGCACGTGTGGATGACGTGGGGAGATGTGTGAGGCTGTAGGAGAGGCAGCTTCAGTGTCTTCCTCTAAGGATTTCTGCTGCTGCTCCTGGGACCTCTAGAAGCCCTCACTGGACAAAAAGTTCCTGAGGTACTTGGGAGGCAGAGGCAGTTGGATTTCTGAGTTCGAGGCCAGCCTGGTCTACAGAGTAAGTTCCAGGACAGCCAGGACTACACAGAGAAACCCTGTCTCGAAAAACCAAAAAAAAAAAAAAAAGTTTCAGAGGCCAGAGGAAGGCTTTCAAGGCTACTTAGCTGGAGCGTGTATTCATGAACCCAGACAGACTCCCTCGTGCGATTCTGTGAGGCAGTCTTCTGGAGAATTACTGGACTGGTTCCAAAGACGGGCTGCATGTGAAATTGCCCCAGATGTTGGCCCTGCCCATAGGACCACACTTCACCACCAGGGGAGAGCTAGGCTATGCTCTACAGATGCTGACTGGTTGACAGACGTGGCACATTCACGAGCATTGGAGGTTGTTGTGGTCCTCCTTGAGGCTGGAGCTGCCTTGGCTGAGGCAGTGGGAAGCCTTCTTTCCCTTCCTGTTCTCCTTCACTGGACCCTGCACCACACGAGTTACTTATTGAAACACTGGCCACAGATTAACTTGGCCACTTGTTACTTAGTGTGGACTCAAGTCTCCTGCAGTTTAGAAAGGTCAACTTTCCTTTCTCAAAGCTCGCCTTAAAGGAGCTCTGTAACATGCCCCTTTCTGTGCTGGGGTCTCCAGTAGAAACCTGCCTTTGCTGTGTGTACGTGTCCTGGCCTTCCCTCCCAGGGCATTTGAGCTTGCCTTCCTCCCTGGAGTGTCTCACAAGACCAGTTGATGGTCCCAGGAGAGTGCAGCAGACGCAGCCTGCTGAAGGGGGGAGTGCTTTGCTGCTCAGCAGAAGGCAGGCCACTCTGAAGCTGGTCCCTTCGCTTTATCTCAGAGGCGTTTAGTTTCAGGGTGACTGTGAAATTGGAACAGTCTCTGCTAAGCCTGGGGATTCAGACTCTGAGAAGTGTGGAAGGCTGAACAGGGGGAGAGCTCAAGGAGGGGCCTAGACTTTCTTTTAAAATTACGTTTATTTATGTGGGGATGTCACAGACATGTGCCCCGGTACACATATTAGAGGACAACTTCATGAATGGGTTCTTTCTCCACCATGCGGATTCCCAGGACCAAACTCAGCTCAGCAGGCTCGGCAGCCAGCGCCTTTCCTTGCTGAGCCGCCCCCGCAGCTCCATAGGCCTCTTGGTTGTTGTAGTGCTATAGTGCTGGGACTCAGACCCAGGGCTTTGAGGAGATTAGGCAAGCTCTCTAGAGCTGCAGGCTCCTAGACCTCTGAGGCTGTGGGGTCTGAGAAGTCCCTTTCTCTGTCTACCAGCAAAGCACTGTGAGGTTGTGAGTCTGAATGTATGTGTATATGCTTGCCTGTTTGCTTATGGTTATCTTTCTCCTAGGGTAGTCATTTTCCACCTTAGTGTTCTTTGTTTTTTCCTCTTTTTTTTCTTTCTTTCTTTCTTTCTTTCTTTCTTTTTTTTTTTTTTTTTTTTGAGGCAGGGTTTCTCTGTGTAGCCCTGGCTGTCCTGGAACTCACTCTGTAGACCAGGCTAGCCTTGAACTCAGAAATCCGCCTGCCTCTGCCTCCCTAGTGCTGGGATTATAGGCATGCGCCACCACGCCCGGCCCCACCTTAGTGTTTTGAGACAAGATCTCTCACTGTCTTAGAGTTACTGTTGCTGTGATAAAACACCTTGGCCAAAAGCATCTCGGGGAGGGGAAGTGTTTGTTTTACTTATCACAGTCTATCACAGTCAAAGGTAGTCAGGGGCAGTGACCCTAGAAGGGCAGGAACCTGGAGGCAGGAGCGGATCAGAAGCCACGGCAGAGTGCTGCTTCCTGGCTTGCTCCTCACGGCTTGCTCAAGGGTAGTCCACTCACAGTAAGCTGAACCCTCCTACATCAGTCACTAAGAAAATGCCCACAGTCCTGCCTGCCCAGATCTTAGGGAGATGCCTTCTCAGTTGAGGTTTCCTCCTCTTAGTTGACTGCAACTCTGTGAAGTTGACATAACACTAGCCAGGGCGCATGGAGCCTGCAGCTTGCTGCTGCAGCTGCGCTGGCTGGCCAGGAAGCTCTCGGCCCTGCCTGTTGCTTCCCCACCCACCGCACGGGGCTGCACGCCTCTGTCACTGTGCTCAGCCTTCCACAGGTGATGAAGAGACAATCTCTAGTTCTCATGGTTGCATAGCAACCACTTTACCCAACCCCTTCTATCTACCTACCTACCTACCTACCTACCTATCTATCTATCTATCTATCTATTTATCTAGCTATCTAATTTTTTTTTTTCCTGAGACAGGATATCATGTCATCTAGGCTGGCCATGAAAACTATATGCCTGAGGATCATCTAGAATGCCTAATCCTCCTGCTTCTACCTCCCAGGTGCCAGAATTATAGGCATTCCCTGAACCATGGCTGTTTTATGGGATGCTGGGGATCAAACCCAGAGCTTCCTGGATGCTAGGCTAACACTCAACCAACTGAGTTACATCTTCAGCTCCACACCATGTTTGTGCAGTGCATGGGTAATCAAACCCATGTCTGTGTGCGGTAGACAAGTATTTTACCAACCAAGTATATTCCGAGCCTGCCTTTAATATAGTGAGTGCCTGCCTTTATGCTTCCTGTGCTGCCTGGGTTCGCCAGCACCTTCCTTGTCCAACATTCCTATTCTGAACCGCTGGCTCTGACCCTTGACTCCTAAATTCCTTCCTGTATTCTGCTTCTGAACTGTCTCCATAAGCCACATATTCTGTCTCAGGTATCTTATTTTTGATCTGGGACCCTGAGATAAGACTAGAGTGATCTTGACCTTTCTGACCTGACTGAGTCCTGATGGATGATCTCCTCACCCCTTCAAATAACTGCAGCTTACTGACCTGCCTCTCAGACCTGAGACCTGCTGGTGTGTAACACACACACACCAGCAAAGCAATATTGAACCATCTAAAATTTACAACATCAGGACCTAGAGAGAAGACTCAGCAGTTAAGAGGACTTGCTGTTCCTACAGAGGTCAGCCTAGATTCAGCTCTCATCACTTATATGGCAGTTCACAACCATCTGTAATGCCAGGTCCAGGAGATCCAACACCATTTTCTGGCCTCTGTGGGTGCTAAACATGCATGTGATACACATATATACATACAAGCAAAACATCCATACTCATAAAATACGAATAAACAAATCCAGACCAGCTGACAGGGAAGGGTATCAGCTCAGGACCCCAAGACCAAGTTCTCTACACAAAGGAGATGTATTTGCCCCAGAGGGACAAAGGGAGTGAGAGAAGTCAGGAGAAGAGAGGATGAAGGACAGGGGACAAAGGAGAGGGATTTGTCGGGGTCGCTGGGAGGGGCTGACACAGAGGACTGTATCTGCATAGAGAGGAGACAGGCTGGCCAAATAAGGAAGTAGACCTTGGTGGCTAGCTTTAGGAATGTAATCTAACATTTTTTTTTAGCAAGACAGAGGGAATCAGGGAGAAGACTAGGCCTGCCAGAGCCATACTCACCACACTTGAGTGGGCTAGAGTCCCTTCAGCCAGGTCTGGCCCATCCCTCCACCCCAGCACTTGGGAGGCTGATGTAGGATGACTGAAAGTTTGAAGCCAACCTGCACTATAGTGAGTTCTAGGGGAGCCTAAGTTATATAATGTGCCCCAGGCTCACTATACCCCCAAGACATGCTGATACGCAAAAGATCTTTTTTTTCTGTTTTTATAGTCAGTTAAAACATGTACACACAAGACACAAGCTCACATATATGCACACGTGTGTGCACACACATATGTGGATGCTTTACTTTGAGATTTATTTTTATTGTTTTTGTTTCCATGCATGCGTGTGTGTGATGTCCAATGTGGGTGTCCACGGAGACTAGAATGAGATGAGGATGGAGGATCCTCTGGAAATGGAGTTAGAGACAGGTGTGATCTGTCATGACTGGGAATCAAATCTGGGTCCTCAGGAAGAGCAGCTAGTACTTTCCACTCTGGCCTCCTACCTTGATTCTTTTTCTTTTTCTTTCTTTTTTTTTTCAATAGGGTCTCATTGTGTACTCTGGATGGCCTTGAACTCATAGATACCAGCCTGCCTCTGCTCCCTGAGTGCTGAGATTAAATAGCAGCTCCTCCATGTCTGGCTGGACTAGCTTTAGCTTTGTGACAGATTGAGCAGGCTCATGTGGCATGATGGCGTATACCTGTAATCCCTGAACTCAAGAGGATGAGTTCGAGGCTGGCCTCCACCAAAAAAAAAAAAAAAAGTCCCATCGTTGCCTCCTTTTGTGAATGATATATTACTGATAACTTATTAATTAAAGTTTAGCATTGACAGAATTCTCAGAAGTTCACTCCGGGCCATTCAGTTACTTGGGTTTGGAAAACCCATGTTCTGTCCCTGTCTACCCTTACAGGGTGACTGACACACAGTAGTTTGACTGCCTCTAGAAGTTTCCTGGCTCCATTTAGTCATCCTCCCTCTATCCCCGGCAAGGACTGAATTTTTGTCTCTGTAGCGTTCCCTTTTGAAATGAAAATGCCGTCTAGTTAGAATCAGAGGCATAACCCTCTTCAGCCTGGCCTTGTTTAGTCTAAGTAATATGCACTTACGGCTTCCCCACGCCTGTTGTGGAACAATAGTGAGCTTGCCTTCTTAGTCACGTGATATCCCACTGTGTAAGTGTGACAGGTATTTTCTCACCTTTCTGTGTGTAGGAGTCAACCCTAAGCCCTTGCACTCGTTAAGCATATGCTCTACCACTGAGTTCTCCCAGTCCCTGTTTGTCTTGTTTTTAGTGTGTGCGTCTGTACTGTTGCATGTTTGTGGCCACCAGAGAACAACTTTATGGGGTTGGTTCCCACCTTCACATGGTGTAGGGGTTAGTGTTTTGTCAGCTTGTCACCTGGGCAGAGGCAGCCTCACTGAGGAAATGCCTCCATCAGATTGGCCTGTAGGTAGGGCTGCATCTCCAGCCCTCTAGGTCACTTCTGAAGCCTCTAAGTGAGTAAGCTCCCGTGTGGATGCTGGGGAAGAAGCCCAGCCCTGAAGCTTTAGGTCTCTGTGGTAGCTGGAGCCAGCTCATGAACCCTACACTTTATCTTTCTTCACTGATGGAGAAAAAGCAACAAAAGACAATGACTCTGGGACGCACAACCACAGTCCAAGGGAGGTCCCAGGGCGCACTGAGTGTACAGACTGCAGAAAGACTGGGCCCCCGCAAGCTTGTCCCCTGGGAGCCCAGTGGCATCGCCTTGCCATCCGTGAGAAGTGACTGAACCGTGCTCTGTTGAAGTCTCAACCCATCTTAGACTCTCCCTGTCTCAGCTGAACCATCACAAAAAGACAGTCTACAACTTGCCTGGCCTGGCCTCTTCCTGTTCCGCCATTGTTCTCAGATTTGGAAATTAGAGCAGGGAGAGAGGACCCATAATCCTCCTACCTCTGGATGTGATCCTTTGTTCTGAGCCCTGAACCAGGTGGGAGTGGCTGCTGCCCCAGCCCATGCAAGCCTGCCCGTGTCCAAGGCGGCTCTGCGCTCGGCTCCCTGTTCTCAACTTCACCGTGCCCGCCGCCACCGCTGCCGCCAGAGCCCAAGAGCACACGCTTGCCTGTGAGGACAGTGTCTGCAGTCGCCATGTCGCTTTGCCTTGTTCATCCTCTCTCTGTGGCACTAGGCCAGAGTGCTAACCAGCGTGGTCCCGGCTGCGCTGCTGCCTACTTCTCAGTTAATACTGACACCTCGTTTACACTGTGCCCAGGCCTCCGCTGGCTGGGTAGCTGCGGCTGTCCTTGAGTTCCCCATCTTCCTGCCTTCCTGTCCATGACTGATGGCGTTAAAGATTTAAACCACTGTGCCTTACTGTTAGTGTTATTTATTATTATTATTATTTACTGCTTGTTTTAAGACAAGGTCTTGGTTATGTACCCAGTGTGATAGTTGTTCTTGGTTGCCAAGGTGACTACATCTGGAATTAACTAAAACCCAAGCAGTGAGGGATTTTTTCTAATTTTTTAAAAAATTTTTATTATATGTAAGTACACTGCTGCTGTCTTCAGACACACCAGAAGAGGGTGTCAGATCTCGTTATAGTGAGTCACCATGTGGTTGCTGGGTTTTGAACTCAGGACCTTCGGAAAAGCAGTGCTCTTAACCACTGAGCCATCCCTCCAGCCCCCGATTTTTTTCTAATGAAATAGTTTGAAATGGGAAGCCTACCTTCAGTCTGGGTCTAGTGAGGTGAGAGGCCCACCTTTGCTCTGCTCTGCTCTGCCCGCTTCTCCTCACTCTCACTGTGAGCCGTTCTGTCGCTGGAATGTGATGAAGAGGATGGAGAGGAGACCCTTCTTATCTTCTTTTTTAATGTTTTATATTCCTTATTTTTAAAATAATATCTATTTTATGTGCATTGTATTTTGCCTGCATGTATGTCTGTGTTAGGGTGTTGGTATCCCCTTGAACTGAGGTTACACATAGCTGTGAACTACCATGTTGTTGCTAGGAATTGAACCCAGGTCTTCTGGAAGAGTAGCCAATGCTCTTAACTGTTGAGCCATCTTTTCAGTCACCAGAACTTACTTCTTAATGATTCTAGTGTATACTGAAGACCAGCTGAGACATCTAGCTTCTTGGACTGAACAGTTATTGGATTCTTGGACTTTCTGTTGGTAGATAGCCATTGTTAGACTGGCTGGGCTACAGCTTATTAAAGCTGCTCTAATCTCTCTCTCTCTCTCTCTCTCTCTCTCTCTCTCTCTCTCTCTCTCTCATTCTCTTGGTCCTGTTCTTCTAGAGAACTGTGACTACTACATCCAGGCCACCCTTGACCTTTAGAAATCCTCCTGCATCAGCCTCCTAGTGCCAGTATTGCACGCATGGTCTACTGGTTCCTAGACTCTTTAAATAAAATCATAAATGTATTTTCATGCTTAGTTGTAGCAATCTTTTTTTTTTTTTTTTTTTTTTTTTTTTTTTGGTTTTTTGAGACAGGGTTTCTCTGTATAGCCCCGACTGTCCTGGAACTCACTCTGTAGACCAGGCTGGCCTCAAACTCAGAAATCTGCCTGCCTCTGACTCCCAAGTGCTGGGATTAAAGGTGTGCGCCACTCCTGCCCGGCTTGGTTGTAGCAATCTTGGTTGATCATGTCATTTTCCCTTTAAAAGGTCAGTATTAGGCTGGACGTGGTGGCATGTGACTGTAATCCCAGCACTTTCGAAGTAGAGACACAAGGATCACAAATTTGTAACCAACAAGAACCCATATTTAAATAAAAAATTTATAAATGTGTTTGTTTGTATGTATGTGTGTTCATGTGTGGCCCACAGATGGAAGTGGAGCTACAGGCTATTGTGAGTCATTGCCTGACGTGGGCGCTAGAAACTGAACTCTGGTCCTCTGCAGCAGCACGTGCTCCTAACAGCTGAGCTTTCTCTCAGGGTCCTTGTACCCAGGACACAAACTATTCACAGGCATGCGCACAGATGCCGTGGTGGATAAATCTAGCTGCTGGAGTAAACCAGCTCCATTCCAGGCCAGACTTGTTAGATGCTCTATGGTACACAAGAAAAGTCAAGTGATGCGATCTTTGGTGTTTGGGCTGAGAAGAAAGGATGACCCCCTGTCCTTTCTGACACAGGTCTACCAAGTGCTGGGTTGGCAACCCTACTGATTGACATCCACAGGCAGACATCCTGGAGATGTCTTTGGAGGGCTAGGCATTTCTTCACTGTATAGAGTCATTGCTGGACAGGTTCTGGGCCTGAGGTTTGTGATAATGAACAGCAGCCAATCCTGCTATTTAATGCCTGTCTTTTGGCTGAAGTCTCTTTGTAGGAGGTGGACTTGATACCACTTCAGAGCCTTAGGTCCTTATGGCGCCTGACTGTCTCTTCTTGTAGAGTTCAAGCCTTGGCCTTATAGAAAAGGAATCCAGAGGCTTAGAAATGTGGTCAGCCTAGATTTGAGGCAAGGCCAGTTGGCCATTTGACAGGGAAGACTTGGGTTCATAACGGCTTCCTAGAAAGTGGAGCAGACTGGGCTCCAGACTTCCCATGTAGCCCTCAAAGGTCCTTCTTTTCCTATTCCCGTTGTTTAGGGGACCCTGCTCATAGAATCAGCCTTGCCTCAGAAAGACCACTCAAATCAAGACCTGTTCATGATTTCCAGAACTGGCTTTCATGTGATACCCAGTGCTGCTGGGAGCCCTGCCTGTGAAGTCAACGCTCAGGGGTCATGGCTGTGAAACGTAAGAGCTTCTGGAGAAGGGGGGTCTGCCTCTGTGTTCAGGCCTCATCCAGTTGGCTGGCTCCACTTTGTGCTGGCTGCAGATAGGACTCCTACGCACCTCTGAAGGCTTGGTTGGTAGGTAGAGAAATGCTTGGTGACAATTGATAGGTGACATTCTGGCGCGCCCAGGCTCCTGCTCCAGCCTTTCCAAGATCAGGCTGCAGATGCTGGATCCCACCCTGTCTGGACATTTTTCATTCCTGTAACCAGAGGCTTTACATAGAGAAAAGACCAGCAGGAAAACAGCAGCTGAGCCTTTGGAGTTAGAGATTTCTAGAAGTGTTGGTGATGTGGGCCTGTTAGTTTTGTGCTAAGTCTTTGACCAGAGACAGTATGCATAGCATGCCATGTGGTCATCTCTGCTCAGAGCCATCCTGCTGCACTTGAGGAAAGCCATGGCCGTCCGTAGCCTTCAGAGTCTAAAAACTCTACCTCTGCCGCTCTGCTCTCTCTCCTGTCTCAAGGCCTCTGCACTTGCCTGTGCAAACCTGGAGAGCTCTGCCTAGAGTAGTCTCACCCCTGACTCCTGCATCCTTAGGTCTTCTTCAGGAACCATCAGTAAGGCCTTCTCTAGCTGCCTCTTTCCTTTCTTACCTCTCTTCTTCTATTATATATATTCCTTTCTTACCTCTCTTCTATTATATATATTCCTTTCTTACCTCTCTTCTATTATATATATTCCTTTCTTACCTCTCTTCTATTGTGTGTATATGTGTATGTGTGTGTGTATATATATATATATATATATATGTATATGTATATGTATATGTATATATATGTGTGTGTGTGTATTACACACATATATGTATATAAAATCTGTATTTATCTACTTTATGCATTGATGTTTTCCTGATGACTCCAGTATGTGCTAAATGAGTCCGTTGGAGGCAGTTTTCGCTCCACAGGTCTGGTTCTTGCCGAAGGGCTCTTAGCTTTAGAGGGAAGGATAGTGGGCCTCAGCACAAAGTCTGAACTCTGAGCTCAGGTAAGGGCATTTCTCCTATTCAGGCCCCCACTCTGGAGATTAGAACCTACCAGGGCCACATCACGCCTTCCTGTGGGAGTGGTGTGTGCTGTGGGTAGAGCCTAGCTGGCCTGAGTGAAGGACTAAGAGCTGCACATGGTCCAGGAGGCTCTTCATCTTATTCCTCAAATTCCCGGGGCGCACTAGTGAGAGCTCTGTGCCCTGCTTAGTGCTGGAGTGCCCTGCAGTGTAAGACAGGGCTTCTGCTTCCCTGAGGTTTAAATTCTTAGGGAAAGACAAATGAAAATATATTGATAGTTTTAAAGAGTCCAGGTGCCAGGTTGAAAATAGAGTTGAGGGATCAAGTGTTAAGAGTACCTGAGATTGGGGCTGGAGAGATGGCTCAGCAGTTAAGAACACTGGCTGCTTTTCTGAAGGTCCTGAGTTCAAATCCCAGCAACCACATGGTGGCTCACAACCATCCATAATGAGATCTGAGGCCTTCTTCTGGAATGTCTGAAGACAGCTACAGTGTACTTACATATAATAAATAAATAAATCTTAAAAAAAAAAAAAAGTACCTGAGATCAAGGTAAGATTAAGAGAGGGAGCCGGGCAGTGGTGGTGCACGCCTTTAATCCCAGCACTTGGGAGGCAGAGGCAGGTGGATTTCTGAGTTCGAGGCCAGCCTGGTCTACAGAGTGAGTTCCAGGACAGCCAGGGCTACACAGAGAAACCCTGTCTCGAAAAACACCCCCCCCCCAAAAAAAAAGATTAAGAGAGGGAGAGGGTTCATTTCACAGGGACTGGTATTGTTGTGTATGAAGTTCTGAATTGGTTCGTATGAGGCTTTAGTGCTAAGACTGTCATGTTGTATAACTCCAGGGACACTGATCATACTGTTCTGCAGTGGGTGCTTCCTGGACGTAAGGTGCTTACAGCCCTAACCATCCAGCTATGTGAAAATTGAAGCAGGAGGGACCTTGAGGCCTTCTCAGCACAGTAGGAAGTCCAGTGTGGGACAGGACAGGACGGGCATGCAGTCCACGGGCAGTGTGAGAAGTGTTGTTGCTGGCTCTGGAGAGATGGCTCCGTGGTTACGAGCGCTTGGAGCTGGTTCCCACCATCCAGTGGCCCCTCAGAAAACCTCCTGGAACTCCAGTTCAGGAGGAGCTAACGCCCTCTGTCAGTACTACTAGGCATGTACCTGGTACACATACATACATTCAGGCAAAACACCCTTGTATACATTAAAGTCTAAAAAACTGAATTAAAATAAAGTTTCATTTTGGAAAAGGACTGGCAGTGCATTCATGGGTGATGGGGAACACAGAGCCACAGGGACACTTTCCTGGAGGCGGGGCTCTGCCCTAGTGAGAGCCAGAGAACCAAGATGACTGATGGCTGTAAGAGGTGTCCCAGGGTAGCATCAGAAAGGCGTTTGTACCCAGCTCTGACAGGAAGAGGAAAGCTGTGGCACTGACGGAGCGTGTTTGTTGTTTAATGCCAAGGTCTGGTCATCTCTGAAACCATGGGAGAGTCATGGCCACACAGATACTCAACCTTGACATGCTGTACCTGCCCCAAGAGCACACAGAAAGTACAGCCTTGCCCTTGGGGAGCCGAGATGCTGGGAAGATTGTCTTGAATTACCTGCTTCAGGTGTCTTGAGGCACCTGGCTGCTCTAAGTCTTGGGAGACAGTGGGTGGACAAAAGGCCCCTGGGCAGGCCTTCTGGCCCTTAGGTCAGCCAGCCTGGAGCTATACACCTGTGAGAGGCACACTTCCCAAATGGGACTGTGGCTTGCCGTCATCGGCCCAGGTCTGCCTGCCTGCCTTCCCACCCTGGAGGTGGCTGGGAATAGAGGGAACAGGCTCAAGCAGACCTTCGCATGGGGGCTGGGGGGTGGTCGACTGAGCCCCACTGCTCTCCAGGAAGACTGCTGCGCCTGGCTTTTATTTTATTTAAGTTCCATGTCTTGGCTGGGAAGCTCTTTGCCCCCTGAGGCCAGGGCAGAGTTAAGCTGCTAAGTATTGGGAGCAGGAGGCTTTGTCTGCCTGGGTTCTTAGCCAGGTCTGTGCTGTGAGCTACTGGTTTTAAACCTGAGGAATGCTGTGGGAATGTGGTCCTTGGCTTCTGGCAGCGTCTCAGAAAAGGGTTACCCCAGTGACAGATAGATGGATGCCATGGAACAGGGTGTAGCAGGACACAAGCGTGTGAAACTCTGTTAGCGCTCAGCTCTAGAGCGAGCATGCGCTCTGTGATCCCGCCTCAGTTCTTTCTCACACCTTGCTAGGAACTGAACCCAGGACCATCTGCAGGGTCAGCTTCTGGCCCTAGAATGATGGGCTTTTTTCCCTCCCTGACCCCTCTTTGCCATCCAACACAACACCCTTCGTAAATTTTCTTTTATTGATACAGGTTCTCACATAGCCCAGGCTAGCCTTGACTTTGCTAGCTGAAGGGAACCTCAAAGCTGCTGATCCTCCTGCCTTCACTTCCCTAAATACTAAAATTATAAGTTCATGGCATCATACTGACATCCCTCTTTCTATAAAGGTTATAGAAAGTAGTTTAATATAACTCAGAGTTTTAAAGAAGTCTTAATTCTGGAAGAATATTGCCATATAAACATATCTCAAAAATTTTAGTATTTTTTTTTTTTGTTTTTTTTGCTAAGTTTTACTACCCAGTATAATACTATTGTTATCAAACACTGTTTCCAAATGGCTAATGATGTTATCAGTAATTCTGAGTAGTTCAAAATGAGAATGTCCCCTCTGCTTCTGGTTATTCAGTAATTATTTACAGAATTCCACCACCGTGCTGATGTCACTCAGAAGACAGTAGGAATCCAGACATCTCAGGAAATCAGACACAACAAGTAGAAACTGGCCAGTGGTTCTTGAAGGACTGCGTCTACAAAGCCGGAGTCCCTCACACACTGGAGGTGTGAGACAGTGGGACAGGGGGCTTCCAGCTGGCTCAGAGAAGATAGGCCGAAGGTGTCCTGCCTGAGGTTGAAAGTCCACCACTGTGTGTGCAGAATGTCCTTATCCGTGTATGGATAGGAGCCTGGGGCACATGGCATTTGCCCAAGGGTCATGAGAAGGCGGTGGAGCTGGAGCTGGTGTCAGCTCATTAGCCTCCGCATCTGTGCTTGTCCTGTTTCCTTATCCAGCCTCGAACTAGGATCCTGGGGTCGAGTCCTTTACAGGCCACCCTGCAGTATCCCTGGGTCAAGGAAGCTGACGTGTGACTGTTGGGCCATGTCCTCCTCGCCGTCCAGCTCCTCCTCGCCGTCCAGCTCCTCCTCGCCATCCAGCTCCTCCTCGCCGTCCAGCTCCTCCTCGCCGTCCAGCTTCTTTCTTGCCGCTGTCAGGCTTGCCCTTCTACCTCAGCCATAGCTTTTTCTGTGTAACAGCACTGGTTGTTTTGGAACTCACTGTGTAGACCAGGCTAGCCTGGAACTCGGAGCTCCGCTTGCCTCTGCCTCCCAAGTGCTGAGATTAAAGGTTTGCACCACCCAGTCCAGCAGCTATTTATTTTTAATCCTATTGTATTTGTGTGTGTATTTATCTATTTAGTGTGCCTCTTAGTAGCAAACAGTGAGCCGATGCATTGTATCCAGCCACTGGGAGTTTTGATAATTTTTGTTAGCTTTTGCATCATCGTTTTTGTTGTTTTGTTTTGTTTTGTTTCCCAAGCCAGGTTTTTTTCTCAGTAGTCCAGGAACTCTCTGTAGACCAGCCTGACCTGGAATTCAGGGATCTGCCTGTCTCTGCCCCCTCTCCCCACCCCCCACCCTCACCCCTGCCAAGTGCTAGGATTAAAGGTGTATGCACCACCTGGCCTTGTTTCATGGTTTGTTTGTTTTTAATGCCCATTCATTTATGGTAAAATATTCATGATCTGGAAATCACCCTTGCCAAAATGTTTAGGTATAGTTTAGTGAAATTAAGTTTTACAACAGTGTATGGCCATTATACTTTCAGTTTCTGGAACTTTTTAATTTTCCCAGTTGAAACTAGACCCTCTCCAAATGATAGTTTCTCATTCTTCATGTCTCCCAACACCTAGAAACCAGGGCTCTTTCTGTCTGACCCTGACTCCTCCAGTTGCCTGTCTGAGTTGGTGCATGTGGGGCTGCTCCCATGTGTCAGGCTTATTCACTCAGCTTGGTGATTCACCCATGTCATGTGGGGAGAATCTGTGTGTGTGTGTGTGTGTGTGTGTGTGTGTGTGTGTGCTTGTGTTCGAGACAGTTTCATACAACCCAGGCTGGCCGCAGAGGTCACAGTGTATCTCCTCCTTCCATTTGTCAAGTGCTGGGACTTTAGGAATATGCTCTGCACCCTGCTTTTCCCTTTCTGAAGGACAGATACCAGTTGAGCGTTTCAATCTGCACTTTCCCACCTCCTCCCCTGGCAGTCGGCTCCAAGGTTGCCTGTGCTGTTTGTGAACCCTTTAGCACTGCGGCCGCGGCTGCTGCTGTCAACAAGGCCCTATTTTCAGGCCTTTGCGTAGCTACCTAGAGGTAGGATTACTGGCTCATTGCATGATTCTTTCATTTTTTGAAAACCATGTTTTCTGTAGCAGCTGCATTGCCACTAGCCATGCAGAAGAGTTCTGACTTCATGGCTGTCTGACTCGATGAGGCACCCTTTACCCTTTACCTGACGGTGACAGTAGAGGTTCTAGTGTGGGGTGTGCACGCCACCTGGCTCCTCGTCCTCAGGTGGAGGTGCAGAGAGCTCTTTTCAGTGCTCACAGGCTGGTCTGCTTCCTGCCAGCTCTGGCCCTTAGTCCTGGGGTGTCCTAGTGAAGCACTGGACCTTCTGTAAGCCCTACTTACAGAACAGCGGGGGTTTTTCCTAATTTTTTGTTTTGTTTGATAAATACTACTGAATATGTGTATGCCAGAGGCTTTTTTCCAGGATCGTTCCCTTATGGTGAGTTTCCAGAACTAGTAGCTGGCGTGGGAGCAATGGCTGGCACTTGGCTTTTCTTGCTGTGTTCAGGTGTTGTTCGAAGCATTTGGCTCCGGGTATTACGTGTGAATTAAGTAGCTTCCTAGAAGTTTGGTTTGTTTTCCTAGACAAAGTCTCACTGTACAGTGGACTTGATAAGGTGCTTCCCTTCCAGAACTGTTCCTCAGGAGGTCTGTCCTTAGGGCTTGTCATGTGGGTGCTCCGAGCCATGGCCTCCCGAGTGCAGAGCACGTGTTCCTGATTGCCTGGCCAGCTCGCCAGCCCACCTCTTTTTTTTCTTTTAATATTTAAAAAAATTATGTGTATTCATTTATGTAAATGTGCTTTGTGCTTGCCTGGCACCTGCAGAGGTCAGAAGAACTCCTCTGGAACTGGAGTCATAGATGACTGTAAGCCACCATTCGAGTGCTGGGGACTGAATCCGGGTCCTCAGAAAGAATAAGTCAATTACTGAGCCATCTCTCCACTCCTTATCCAGCTTTTTAATTTTTTTTAAGCTTTTATTTTATGCATGTGAGTACACCGTCACTGTCCTCAGACAGACCAGAGGAGGGTGTCAGATCCCATTACAGATGGTTGTGAGCCACCATGTGGTTGCTGGGAACTGAACTCAGGACCTCAGGAAGAACAGCCAGTCAGTGCCCTTAACTGCTGAGCCATCTCTCCAGCCCTGAGTACCAGTTTTTTTACTTCTCTGACAGAGAGGAACAAGTACCAGTTTTTTTACTTCTCTGACAGAGAGGAACCGGACTCTCCTTACCCTCAATACATTAACACTTGAGTTGTTTCAGAATTACTAACCTATACAAATGTAACAATAAACCAGCTCCCTAGAGCTTAATGTTTGTTTTCTGTTCTTTCTGTCTTTCTCCTGAAGATACATGGTCAACCAATTGTATCCACAGCTGACTTAGTTGACTTCTCCTTAGAGCAGTTATGGGTTCATTTCAAACAGTGAGAGTCACTAACTGCTTGCTTTGACTATGTGAAGATACTTGTGTGGCTACAGTTATAACTACAGGAAAAGTTAAAAAAAATACTCTGTTGCCTCTAGCCCTTCCGGTGTGATCCCACTCTTGTAGGCATCTCGTCTCTGTCCCAGGCCAGCCTTCCTGTGTGGCTTCCACATGAATGAATAGTGTTGTTTGCTATTTTTTAAAATATTACATCAGTTTGGCTTTGTTTGGATTTTTTTTTTTCATTATAAGCTCTACATAGAGCCAACCCCATTATCAACATCATCAGCACATGGAGTGTCTTGTCTATCAAGACTTAGACTGGGTTCTGAGCTGCAAAGAGGATTCACTTTTCTACCTATCTTTCATTCCTTGTTCACCAGTTAGACAAAGCACAAACACTATTATTTTTAATTTTTAAATTAGACTTCTTCATTTATGGTTGATATTTCTTAATGTGTGAGTGTTTTGCCTGCATGAACGCATATGTGTGCCTGGTGCCCTCTGAGGTTGGGAAAAAGCACAATGGATCTCCTGGAAATGAAGTTACAGATGGTTGTGAACCATCATGTGGTTGCTGGGAATTGAACCCAGGTCCTCTAGCAGGGCTGGGCTCTTGACTAGCTGAGCCATCTCTCCAGACCTGCTATTAAAAAAAGAAAGGACTCTTGGGGCTCTCAGAGACTGACCCACCAACCAAAGAACACACATGGGCTGGACCTAGGGCCCTGCACATATGTAGCAGATGCACAGCCATGTGGGTCCCGAACAACTGGAACAGAGGCTGTCCCAAAAGCTGTTGCCTGTCTGTGGAATACATTCCCCTAGCTGGGCTGCCTTGTCTGGCCTCAGTGGGAGAGGATGCACCTAGCCCTGCAGAGACTTGATGTGCCAGGGTGGGAGGGGTGGGGGAGGGGCTCTACCCTCTCAGAGGAAAATGGGAGAATGGCTGAGGGGAGGGTCTGTGTGAGGGGAGGATGGGGAGGGGCCGGTGATTGGGATGTAAAATGAATAAAAAGGAGAAAAATATACTTTATTTATTCAACAGTTTCATACATATAAACCATGTTTCCTGATCATTTCCACCTTCAGCTCCTTTCCTGCATTCCCCAGCACCCTGTCCCTGTCCTGTCCTTTTAAGTTTTGTTTTTTGTTTTTTTGTTTGTTTTTGTTTTGTTTTTTTTTGGTTTTTTTTTTTGTTGTTGTTGTTGTTGTTGTTGTTTTCAAGACAGGGTTTCTCTGTATAGCCCTGGCTGTCCTGGAACTCACTCTGTAGACCAGGCTGGCCTCGAACTCAGAAATCCACCTGCCTCTGCCTCCCAAGTGCTAGGATTAAGGATTAAAGGCGTGCGCCACCACCGCCCGGCAAGTTTTGGTTTTTTTAAGCATCCACTGAGTCCAGTTAGTCCTGACTGTTGGTGTGCTGGCTAGTCTTGTTGGCTTACTGTACAGGTGAGGTTTTGTTTTGTTTTGAGACAGTTGTCTCAAGGAGCTGTCCTAGGTTGGCCTCCAGCTTGCTAAGATCAGAGTGACCTTCAGGGACTGGAGACGTGGCCCCATGGCTAAGAGTGCTCCCCACTTTCGCAGGGCGCCTGCTTTTGTTTCCCAGCTAGCTGTCTGTAATTTCAGCTCCAGGGCATCTAATGCCTCTCACCTCCATGGGCACCTGCATTCATGTGTCTACATATATTTAATTAAAGTTAAAGATAAAATCTTAAGGGGCAGGGTTGCTCAGTGGTTATGTGTGTTTGCTGTTCTTCCAGAAGAGTCACATTTGGTCCCAGCACCTGTGCGTGTGTGGTTTACAACTGCCTATAACCTTCTCAAGGGAGATCTGACATCTCTCCCTTCCATGGCCATCTGCACTCATGTATATATTTGCACACAGACATACACATATCCATATCCACAATTAAAGTAAATCTTTTTTTTTTTTTTTTGGTTTTTTGAGACAGGGTATTACTAAATTCCCCTCCTTAATAGTTGTGCTAATTGCCGGGCGGTGGTGGCACATGCCTGTAATCCCAGCACTTGGGAGGCAGAGGCAGGCAGATTTCTGAGTTCGAGGCCAGCCTGGTCTACAGAGTGAGTTCCAGGACAGCCAGGGCTACATAGAGAAACCCTGTCTCAAAAGACCAAAAAAAAAAAAAAAAAAAAAAGTTGTGCTAATTGTGCCCCCACCAGCCCTATGAGAATTCCCCTTTCCTGTGACCTCACCAGCGAAGCGTAGCATTGTGCTTGTTAATGCTGACCTGACAGGTGGGCACAGTGGTTCATTTGCTGCCATTTACGTCTCTCCTCTTATCACATGCCTATGAGGCATACACCCTCATACATTGGTTAATGGGGGTTTGTTTTGACTATCATATAGTGTACTTACACAGACCTATATGGTATAACCTGACAGCATACAGACAGCCTGTCACTCCTTGGCTAGAAGCCTGTATAGCATGTTAATACACCAGGTACTATATATGGTGGTTAATATTGCAGTAGTTGTATATCAAAACCTAGGAAAAGGTTGCCAGCAGACCTTGGGCACAAATTCCGCAGCCAGTCCCACAACACCTAGAGGAAGCTCCACTCCCAGGTGCTCTAACACGCCCAGGATCATAGGATCCCAGGATCTCTGGGTCCTAGAGGCAGATTGACTCCCAGGACCTTGGACACACCCAGGATCTCAGGATCACAGAGATAGCTTGACTGAGGAGTTCCGACACTACCGGGATCACTGGAAGGACATGGTCCTTAGTAAGGGCAGGTATAACCAGATGGCAGGAGGCAAGCATAAGAACATAAGCAACAGAAACCAAGGTTACTTGGCATCATCAGAACCCAATTCTCCCACCATAGCAAATCCTGCATACATCATCACACTGGAAAAGCAAAATTCAGATCTAAAATCACTTCTCATGATGATGATAGAGGACTTTAAGAAAGACACAAATAACTCCCTTGAAGAAATAAGAACACAGGTAAACAGCTAGAAGCCCTTAAAGAGGAAACACAAAAAACCCTTAAAGAATTACAGGAAAACACAATTAAATCGGCAAAGGAAATGAACAAAACCATCCAGCATCTAAAAATGGAGCTAGAAACAATAAAGAAATCACAAAGTGAGACAACCCTGGAGCTAGAAAACCTAGGAAAGAGATCAGGAGTCATAGATGCAAGCACCAACAACAGAATACAAGAGATAGAAGAGAGAATCTCAGGTGCAGAAGATACCATAGAAACACTGACACAACAGTCAAAGAAAACACAAAAAAGCAAAAAGCTCCTAACCCAAAACATCCAGGAAATCCCAGGACACAATGAGAAGACCAAACCTAAGGATAATAGGTATAGAAGAGTGAAGATTCCCAACTTAAAGGGCCAGTAAATATCTTCAACAAAATTATAGAAGAAAACTTCCCTAACCCAAAGAAAGAGATGCTATGAACATACAAGAAGCCTACAGAACTCTAAATAGGCTGGGCCAGAAAAGAAATGCCTCCTGTCACATAATAATTAAAACACCAAATGCACTAAACAAAGAAAGAATATTAAAAGCAGTAAGCCGGGCGGTGGTGGCGCACGCCTGTAATCCCAGCACTCTGGGAGGCAGAGGCAGGCGGATTTCTGACTTCGAGGCCAGCCTGGTCTACAGAGTGAGTTCCAGGACAGTCAGGGTTATACAGAGAAACCCTGTCTTGAAAAAACAACAACAACAAAAAAAAAACAAAAAAACAAAACAAACAAACAAAAAAAGCAGTAAGGGAAAAAGGTCAAGTAACATATAAAGGCAGACCTATCAGAATCACACCAACTTCTCACCAGAGGCTATGAAAGCCTCTATGATCCTGGGCCGATGTCATATAGACCCTAAGAGAACACAAATGCCAGCCCAGACTACTATACCCAGCAAAACTCTCAATTACCATAGACAGAGAAATTCCATGACAAAACCAAATTTACACAGTATCTTTCTACAAATCCAGCCCTACAAAGGATAATAGATGGAAAACATCAACACAAGGAGGGAAACTACACCCTAGAAAAGCAAGAAAGTAATCTTTCTTTCTTTTTTTGTTTTGTTTTGTTTTGTTTTTTTCCAGACAGGGTTTCTCTGTGTAGCCCTGGCTGTCCTGGAACTCGCTCTGTAGACCAGGCTGGCCTCAAACTCCGAAATCCGCCTGCCTCTGCCTCCCAAGTGCTGGGATTAAAGGCATGCACCACCACCGCCCAGCAAAAGTAATCTTTAAACAAACCCACACAAATATAATACCACCTCTAACAACAAAAATAACAGGAAGTAACAATCACTTTTCCTTAATATCTCTTAATATGAAAATTAATATTACCAACATATCCTAATTGATTGAAATTTGAAAATATAAGGAATTAGAAATTTGTTGGCTGTCACCCAGTGGTCTTTCTAATTTGGTAATTGGAGAGATATGTCTAATATCATACAATCCATATATACTTTCTGCTTGTTTGTACGTGACAGTGTCTTGCTGTGTACCACATAATGGTCTTGAAATCATGCTTCTCCTATCTCAGCCTATTAGTAGGATTGTTTATTTCATGTTTTTACACTATACTATGGTTTTCAGAACAGCTTACATATTTCAAAATTATTTATACAGCCAAAAGAAACATAGACAATTAATTTGGGAGGTGGCTTGTAAGAGAGTAACAAAGAGTGAGACTGAATATTTTGCTTGACATTTATAATTATTGTATCAATTTTGAAGACGATGACTATAAGTCACTCTTTTTCTGAGATGAGTGCTTTTCAGAATCATCACAGCCAAAGAACCAGAATCTTATCCTCAACTAATGTCTGTGCCACCCTCCAAGCAGAACCATTGTCCATTGAAACAGTTGATGAATGACTTTATGGACTGACCATCTTTTTTTTTTTGGTTTTCGAGACAGGGTTTCTCTGTCTGTAGTCCTGGCTATCCTGGAACTCACTCTGTAGACCAGGCTGGCCTCGAACTCAGAAATCCGCCTGCTTCTGCCTCCCAAGTGCTGGGATTACAGGTGTGTACCACCACGCCTGGCTCTGGACTGACCATCTTAATACACACACCATTTCTTACATGAATGTAACCTGTTCCTTGTGAGCTGAGAATGATGATAATCACTCAAGTCAAATAGCTTTGACCATAGCAGGAAATCTGTGTCCAAATAATTGTGCCTACAATTCATTCCTTGGTGCAGCAGAACTGTCAACTCTTAGCTTAGTTACTATGGAGGTAAAATCCTTTGTGGATGTAAAGGACATTGAAGTACAATCATATCACGGTGAACTCCAGTGTCTAAAAATTGTTCTTTTTTGGGGTTTGTACCTCAGAGTGAAGATTTTAAGCTCTACTTAAAACAAAACAAACAAAAAGACTTTATCTTTTTATGTTCATTTAATAACATGTTCATCATTTTGTGTGTGTGTGTGTGTGTGTGTGTGTGTGTGTGGTTTTTTGAGACAGGGTTTCTCTGTATAACCCTGGCTGTCCTGGAACTCACTCTGTAGACCAGGCTGGCCTCGAACTCAGAGATCCACCTGCCTCTGCTTCCCAAGTGCTAGAATTACAAGTGTGTACCATCACCGCCCAGCCATGTTCATCATTTTTATGGTTGGTATAAAAATATATATTGTGTTGGATATAATAAAAAATATAAATTAAAAAAAAAGACAAAGAGAAAGGTTGCCAGGCATAGTGGAACACACCTTTAATCCCAGCCCTTGGGAAGTGAGGCCATTTTGCGAGCCTCACGGCCTGGGTCCACACAGAAGGAGAGAGCTGCCCCTGCAGATTGTTCTTTGATAGTCCCACTTGTGCCATGATGTGTGCTCCCTGCCACCCTCCGTACACCTGTATTCATACACAGTGAAGACATCTTGCCCGCAAAAAGCGCAAAAACATTATGCCTGTATAGGATGCTTACACATTCAGGCCTAGAGATTGCTCTGGCTAAGTCTGGTGAGTGTCTGCGAGGCCCCAGGACATTATGATGCACTACTGTAGACTTTTTAAACACTGACCCATAATTCCCAAAAGAAATATTTTTCAATAATTAACATTAAGTTACTCTTTTTCACTTTATAAGCTTATTTTTTTACATGTATGTAGTGTGGACACATGAGTACATGTGAGCTGGTGAGGGGCTTGTGTGTGTGAGAGTGTGAGTGAGGGTGAACATGTCTCTTTGCTTTCATATTTCATCCTAGAAGATATGAAAGACAGTTGTTCCCTTGGAGTGGCTCCATCCTCTGATCAGACATACCCTCTTTGGCAGAGCAGCCTTTGTGTGAAGTGGTCCAGACCAAGCCAAGCCCCTGCGGGGAACTCTAAACACTGAGTGGTCTTGTTACTTGGCTGTTATTGCCTGGACAGCCTGCTTTGAAAAAGAAATCTGACAGGCCCAGGTCATGTGTTTATCCTAAGGCTGGCCATTCCAGGCTCGTGTTTCAGAGTGTTGAGGTCATGTCCAGCCAGCCTCGTGGGTGGTAATCAAACACAGGTGGAGACCATCTGCGGGGTCTGTCCCTCCTCAGCCAAGTAAGAGCTGGCCTGCCCACCACAGAGCTGGCTTAGAAACCACCCTATGTGGAGACAGATGGCCTGCACATGTATGTGTGTGCATGAGTGCACAGTCATACATGTGTGTGCACACAGCTCTCTTCAGGGAAGCGATGTGGTGTGGTGTGGGTGCAAATGACTCAGTGACTTGTCTCTGTGCCATGGATTCTCTCCACTGTGCAGTATGGTCTATACTGCGTATGTTCCTTTAAGTCTGTTCCTCAAGTTTTTGTGGTTAGAAATCATGTATTTTCCTTGGCCTGAGATGAAAGCCCTGGAATAATCGTCTAATGCACTTTACAAAACTGTCTCTAATTGGTGCTGCTTGAGATCTTCCGTTTGCCCTAGTGACCTATCTCTCTGTAGAGTTTTGTTTAGTTGATTTTTGAGACAGGGTTGTGTAGCTCTGGGTCACCTAGAGCCCACTGAGTTCTCTCGACCTTTCCAGTGCTAAGATGAAAGGCTGTGTACTACCATGCCCCTACCTCTCTCAGAGTTGCAAATTCAATCTCTAATAACTCTGGATTTTCACACTCTTCCAAACCTGGGGTCTCCCAAACCTGGGGTCTCTGGAAGGCATCCTCGATGTGCATAGCTGTTGCCTCAGACTCTGTGTGGATTTAACTTCAACATTGGCAATTCATTGAGGAAACAAATAGTGTAGATAGTGTCACTTTAAGCAACTTGTAGCCTTGTCTCCAAAAATCCATATGTGTAGCCTCTAAATAGATTCTGCTTCCCACATGGTAACCAAAGAAATAAGAAAGCCACACACACTTCCTGTGACTGTGATGATTTCTAAAGATGTCTCTTCAGTCAGAAAGGTAGCTTCTCAGAGTGATCTCTCCCCGATGGTGGAAGGGAACTGGACCCCCTGTGCCTGCCCAAGCACATGGGGAGCTGGGGTGCATGGCAACTTCTGAGGCTTGGGGTTCCCTTCCACCCAGTCCCCATCCCAGCCTCTGGGGGTGATGACCTTGGAAGGATGCCACAAGGAGGTCTAGGGCTGAACCGCGATCGTGTCTTCAGCATGCAAGAGGTAGGAGGAAGGTGTTGGCCGTCATTATAGCTTATGGCTTATGTTTGTATGCTGGGAGTTTACATGTGTATAATCATTGTGGTTCATGTTTGTACAAGATATAATTACTCAGAATTACATGATGAACGTATTTTAGCTCTTCACCCTCCTCATCCTGGCAAGCTTTGTGGGGTTCTTGGGGACTCCTCCCTGGACACCTCCCTTACCTGAGTAGGGATGGCACCCTACCAACCATGTTCTGCTCTTGGATGACATTGCTGCTCCGCCTAGCAGTGATCTGTTTCAGGGACTTCCCTGGGACTCAGGGCTCCTGAACGCTTCCTAACATAAGAGGCAGGCATTCAGAGCTCATACTTAAAGTCACCCTGAGGAGTGTGGCCATAGAAACTGTAATTCTCCCCATCCTGTTGCTGTTTTGCTATGGGGCCCAGTGACTGAGGGGTGCTTGATGGCCTGGGGTTAGGGCCCTCCCAGGATTTCATTCTACCTTGGGACCTGACTCAAGTGCTCATTCAGGAAGCCAGCGAGTGCAGCCAGGAGTCCTGGTGCACTGGAGTCCCGGCATCCCCAGAGGTAGGATGGGAGAAGGCTGTCTTCACAGAGCACACTGCTGTATTATTGGATCACAGGATATGTATCCTTAGCAAATTCAGTGGGTGCTTACTAATGGTTTGAGTAAATGAGGAAAATAAGGGAGATTTTCAGTATTGGTTCCTCTATTATATAAAAAGAACATCTAGAACCACAAAAATCTGGAAGATATAACTCAAAAAAACAAACAAACAAAAAAAACAAAGCAGTGTCGGAGTTTGGCGGGGCTGACATCATACATGTACACCCTCAGCTCACTAGAGGGTAAAGAGGACTTTGGAGAGACTTCTTCCCCCTGGGATTTCCATTGAGTTTGTTCTGCATTTTCATGTGTGGACACCACACAAAAACTTTGCAGAACTTTGTCTTATGGTAGTTAAACTGAAAATGTTCATTTCTTTCAGGTTTACAGGAACAGACGGACCAAGTGGATTTGGCTTTGAATTGACATTTCGTCTGAAGAGAGAAACTGGCGAGTCTGCCCCACCAACATGGCCAGCAGAGCTGATGCAGGGCCTAGCCCGCTATGTCTTCCAGTCAGGTAATAGGCCAGAGGTCTGTGTGCTGGTCCTGTGACCGTCGGCCTGATGGGCTTTGGGAACTTGCAGGCATACTTTGATGTCTACAGAGTCCTTTTGTGGGTGGACCCTAGCAGACAGAGATTATGTCAGTATCCTGGTACCCCGAGACTTTGTTGCTGTCTGTCACCATTAACCTGTTTGCTGTTCTCAGTGGCCTGGTTGTCTCTGTGTGTTTCCAGGCCTCAGGCACATAGACTAATCTTGGCTCAGTCTGGAAGAGTAGTAGACTGGAGCTTGTACCCTTCCCTCACAGGGCAGAGGGGATGCTAAAATAAGAACTGAATTAGATTAGTCGATGCCCTCCAAGAGATTGTCCTTTGCTCCCACTGCCCGCTGGGGACTGCTGCAGTGGATCTTGGGTAAGGCCTTTGTGCTGAGAATGTTGTTCTTATTTTCTTAGGTCACTCTGCCAGAACCCTCCAGCCTGTGGAGGCTTCAGAGCTCCTGAATATTCTCTGTGGCTAATGTTCAGGGAATTCAGAGTACTTATGTGACCTAGTTTCTGTTTCTTTGATTTGATATGTAGCCTGCTTCCTCTAGCCCTTCCCATCCTTCCTTCCCTAACATAATGGCCTTGGCAAACCTGAAAGGCACTGTGAAGATCCACCTCTCTTAGCCTCCAAGTGCTGGGATTATAGGAAACATGTAAACCTAGTGGTGTGTGTGTGTGTGTGTGTGTGTGTGTGTGTGTGTGTGTGTGAGAGAGAGAGAGAGAGAGAGAGAGAGAGAGAGAGACAGAGACAGAGACAGAGACAGAGACAGAGTGTGTGTGTTTTGACAGAGATGAACTTGGGCTTAGACATAATGGCAAGTGCTCTGACACTGACCCACATGCAGCTGTCATATTTTTTATTTTGAGCAGTATCTCATTAAGCTGTCCACGCTGACCTTGAACTCTCTCTCTTCAGCCTGATTATAGGCCTGTGCCGCCACAAAGGTCTAACTTTGAGAATAGATTTTCTTTGATGTAGATTTTGATATGCTGTTGGAATGGGGCTCTAAAGATGAGGCAACTTCTTGCTTGTAGAAACAGGTACTCTAGCCACTGTTAATATATTCACTAGTGTGCCTGCTTAGGTAGACAGAGATCAGAGAAATATAAAATAGATGTTACAAAATTGCAGTCATTTCTAATGTGAAGTCATTTTGAAGTTATAATGCAAATCAGTGGAAAATAGGATCTTATTTGCAAATATTTATTCACATACAGAATAAATTTCACTAGTGACTGTACAACCCCTGTACGCACGCACACACACACACACACACACACACACACACACACGGCCCTTTCTTTTGACAGAGTCTTGATATATAGCCCAAGCTGTTCAAATCCTCTTGAACTGGTTGAAAAGGTGGTGGTGGTGCATACTTAATTCCAACACTGAGGAGGCAGAGGCAGGACCTGTGACTTCGAGGCCAGTCTGGTCTACAGAGAGTTCCAGCATAGCTAGGGGTACATAGAGAAACCCCATGTCAAAACCAAAAAAGGAAAAAAAGGGGATTAGGAGACTGGGGAAATAGCTCATTAGGTACAAGCACTTGCTTCTGTGCCGGTCACCTGAGTTTGATCCCTGGAACCCACACAGTAGAAGGAGAGAACCAGCTCCTTCAAGTTGTCCTCAGACCTCCATGTGTATGCCAGGGCACGTGTGCCCACATACTTATACACACAAATAAACGTAATTTATTACATTAAAAAAGGGAGCTGGTGAGATGGCTGAGTGGGCAAAGGTGCTTGCTGCCAAGCCTGACTCTGATTCCTGGAAACCAGATGTGGAGAGAACCAGCTCTCCCAGACCGTCCTTGCAGCTCCACACGTGCGGCGTGACATGCACCTTCATCCTCAGTAAATAATGCACTACTTTTAAAAAGTTGTTAGGAGACAAGAACTCAGAAGATTCATTCTACAGATTACGTATTTATTGATAGGAAAAAAGACAGGCTAGTTAAAAGCACTGGCCATTCTTACAGAGGACCTGAGTTCAGTTCCTGGCATGGGCATGGTAGCTCACAACCTCCTGTAACTCTAAGTCCCAGGGGAGCCAACACCTTTTTCTAGCCTTTTTCTTAGGCCTCTCTAAGAGCTGAGAGAATTTATGGGTATATAGACATACATGCAGACAAAGTACTCATACATATAACACAAAAATAGATATATCTTTGAGAAAGAAAGGCCTCAGCAGATGTCACCATGAGCCCCCAAAGGATCAAGCACAGCGTTGCTGCTTGACCAAGTGCTATTGCGTGTACATGTGCGCGTGCGCGTGCCTGTGCCTGTCCACGCTGCAGAGCCAAGGGTGCGAGGCAGATGAGTAGCACTGTCCCGGGATCCAAGTGGGAGGTCCAGCCAGATGTGGCTGCACTGTGGGACATTCTACAGTATAGCCTCTGGATGCCTGTACCTAGTAGGACTGTCTGAGATTTACAGACACATGGTGGGTCATAGACGACACTTGATCCTTGATGGATATTTGTGGACAACTGGAAAAATGTGACTGTATGTCTCGTGCTAGCATCCCACTGCTATGAAGTTAGGGTTTTTTTTTGTTGTTGTTCTTTTTCATGCTGGGGATGGAATACAGGTTTATATCAACCTTACAGTCGCAAAACACAAGACTGAGGTTAGTAACCATTCAAGATCACAGATCTCTTGTTGTGAAGGCAGGGAGTGAGTCCACATAATGAATGAAATACACTTTACCCCAGCATTGTAGTGATAGGAGCTGTGCAGACATCTGGTCTACCTGATGCCACAGGTTATACATGAGAAATTTGAAAATCATCCATGTGGATAAATGCTGCTTGAACACATGGCTACTTGCTCAGTGTTACGTAACACTAATGCTCAATAGTGCAACAGCCTGGAGTTCTTGGGAAAATGGATCATGGTTTAAAAAAAAAAAAAAAAAAGCATTTATAAAAATCTCCAAAATCCTCTTAGATATAGCTTTTATGTTTTAAAATTTTTATGTGTGTCTTCAGCTCCACATGTGTTGGTGCACATGTGCGTGGTACACTTGTGTTCTTGAGATAGGAGAACAACCCTGGCTGTAGTTCCCCAGGAGCTATCTGCCATATATATCTGAAGACTTACTATTATTGTATGCATATGTGTGACTGCCTACTTGTACACCACATGTGTACCTGATGCCGTCAAAGGCCAGAAGGCATCAGATTTCATAGAACTGGAATGATAGACCTACAGTGTGTGCTAGAAACCAAGCCTGAGTCCTGTGTAAGAACAGCCGAGTGCTTACAATCACTGAGCCATTTCTACAGCCCACACTTCACTTTTTGAGTCAGCATCTCAACAGCATCTCTTGTTGGCTTGTGGATTACAGAGGCTTCCTGGCCTGCAAGCCGAACTCTGCCTGTCTCCTCCCCCAAGTGATAGAATCACAGATGTGTGCTAATACCTCCAGCTTTTTCTTTTAACTTTTTATTCATGAAAATCTGTGTACAAAGTGCACATGTAACTGTATATGGAATGTTGCAGGATATTTGATCACACTGTGAACCCAAAGATTATGTTATTTGCTGGAAAAAACAACAACAAACCTGTTTCTAGTTGTAGTATGGCTCAGCCCTTAGCACACACCTACAATCCTAAACAATGAAAGTAAAGTTAGTTTGTAGAAGGAAGCACCATGTTTGAAAGTGACGTCTATTTGAGGGGCAGGTGAAGTGGCAAATCAAAGAAAGGTTTGGCAGGATAGGATCTGACAACTCTGAGGAGAGAGGGAAAGGAGGCTGCTTAGGGGAGAACAGCACAGAGAGGGAGAAGGCTGCTTACTGGTTTGCTTCCCCTGGCTTGCTCAGCCTGCTTTCCTATAGAACCCAGACCCACCAGCCCAGGGATGGCACCACCCACAATGGGCTGGGCCCTGCCCCCTTGATCACTAATTGAGAAAATGCCTTACAGCTGGATCTCACAGAGGTATTTCCTCAAGAGAGACTCCTTTCTCTGTGATAATGCCAGCCTGTGTCAAGTTGACCCACAAACCTAGCCGGTACACACCTTGGAAACCCTGTTCTAAATGTATTAGACTCTGTATAGTTTAGTGGGGCCATATAGTAAATTTTGACTAAGGAGCAGAATCTCTATAGTATGATTGACTGTCCTTTAGATTAGATTTAGGTTTATCAGACTCTCAGAGTAGATTATGCTCAGCTGATGATAGAGCCCTTCCTGTGGCTTGTAGCTGTCACTAACCCCTGTGTGGTTACTCTATCAGGGCACATATAATTGTATATATAGACCACATGTATATATTCGTTGCTTGATTGCACAGGTAATGGTCTCAGAATTCTGCCCGATGGTCTTGCCTTCTCTTCCGTCCACTCTAAGCGCATTAACGTCCTACTTGGCCCTCTCCCTCTTCCAGCTGCGCGTGAGGACATGCTGAGCAGTGTATCACAAATGAGTGTTGCGACCCACTTTTCCGGATCCAAACACTAGGCCAGTGGCCAGCAAGGGAAAGAGGATGAACTCTGGTGGGCATTGCGTGGGCACAGCAGTGTCCACACCGAGGCACCAGACCACAGCAGAGAGCCTCTGAAGTTTGCTCTCAAGCATGTCAGGTGGGCCCTAACCTCAGCTCCGACCAGCCCTCTGGGAGGTTTGCTGAGAGGTTGGAAGCTGAGGAGGGCTGCCTCGGTGACCTTGTTCCACAGAGAGGCCTTCGTCAGCCAGGAGCGACGACGACACCAGGCCTGCTCCCGACTCTGTCTGCACACCGAGGTAGATGTTGCTTTCCTCCCAGCACTCGTGTGTCAGTCCTGCAGAGCGAGCATTCCCATCGGTTCTACTTGTGTCATTTAACCCCATTGTTGCCACCCGAGCTCAGGTATAGCCCTGGGTCTCCCTCAGATCCCCCTCACCCTTACTTCCAACCACAGAGAGTGGGGAGGGGCCCTTAAGCCAAAGGGTAATTATTAGCAGAGAAAGAATGGGCGTGGCTCTGGCTGGCAGAATCAGTTGTTCACCGGGCAGTAGAGACAAGAGGGACTGGAACCTTCTGTGCTGTCTGACAAGACAGCAAGCTGTTACAAAGCAAGGCCAGCCACACACTGGTCTCCTCTGCTCATGCCCAGTTCCCTTCCTGCTTCTGTGTTTTTGTTTTTGAGTTTTGAGATAGGGTTTCTCTGTGTCGTCCTGGCTGTCCTAAAACTAGGTCTATAGACCAGGCTAACCTCGAATTCAGAGATCCACTTGCCTGCCTGAGTGCTGGGATTAAAGGTGTGCGCCACCACTGCCAGGCACCTTCCTGCTTTCTGTTACATTTGCTACTTCTCTTGTTGCTGTGACTGATACCTGACAGGAGCAGCTTGAGAGAGCAATGATATTTGACTGAAGGCGTCACAGAGATGTAAACTACAAGGACGATATAGCAGGAACATATGAAGTCTTGTTCACAGCAAACACAGGCTAGACCAGAGGCTAGCTTAACCTTAAAGGCTTGTTCCTAGTGTCCTGTGTCCTAGTATCCTCGTGTCCTGCTGCCACCTGCTGGGGACTGTGTTCAGCACAGATGCCCCAGGGGATTATGCACTTTCAGGCAGCATCAGATGATGTGACACAGTTCGGAACCCTCACCAGAATCATAGCACCATGCTGCTGCTGGTGGGACCTCCAGCTGTCAGGATCACAAGCCTGATAAACTTCCTTGCACGATAGGTGGGCCAGCCTCAGGTGTTTTGCTATATCAACACAAAGAGAATAAGGCATCAGGGGCCAAAGGAACAGTGCATACTGGTCAGGACCTGGGACAGTACAAAAGTGTCATGAGGAGAGAAAACTGTTCTAGTTGTGGGGCAGGCAGATGCCTTCTTGCCTGTGGACTTAGAGTCAAATCTAGCCCCGTTGGAAGGCTTTAACTGTTTGGTCCGCTGGTTCTTTTTCATCAGCTGGCCATTGGCAGCTCTTCTTACCCCCTCCCCTCTCTGGGTTTCATTAGGAGGAAGAGCCCTGCCAACTGCCTCTGCAGGACTTGATTCCTGAGCTGTGCTTTCAAGTTCCGCTGGAGAGGGCATCTGCACTCAGTTCTGCCCTTGGCAGGTGTTTTGTTTTGTTTTGTTTTGTTTTGTTTTTTGTTTTTGTTTTTGTTTTTGGGTTTGGTTTTTTTTTTTTTTTTTTTTTTTTTTTTTTTTTTTTTTTTTGGTTTGGTTTGGTTTTTTGAGACATGGTTTCTCTGTGCATCCCTGGCTGTCCTGGAACTCACTCTGTAGACCAGGCTGGCCTTGAACTCAGAAATCCGCCTGCCTCTGCCTCCCAAGTGCTGGGATTACAGACGTGTGCCACCACTGCCCAGCCCCTTGGCAGGTCTTAACCACAAGTTCCAGGCCAGTTTGACTTGAGTTTTCAGGAGAAACCCAGTGCCATTCCTTGTAATCAGCACAGTGGAAGGCCCAGTGCCCTCGCTTGCTGCAGCTTGCTGCAACCTCGTGACAGTTCAAGCTCAGAGAGAGTGTGATTGCAGCAGGGACCTTTTCCTGAGCCTCCAGGTGGGGGCAACCGACAAGTTGAACTGTCTGTGGTACTGACAGGCAGCACGGAACTGGTTCTTAAACATTTCTCTTTTTCTGTTTATAAAGGAAATTGTAGCAGCCGGGGCAGGTCAGGCTCAGACTTGCACGTCAGAGGTGAAGGCGGGAGAATCGGGAGTTTGAGATCACCCTTAGCTACATAGTTCAATGCCAGACTCCAGCTACATGAGACCCTATCTGAAAAGTAAAAACAAACACATAGATAAAATAAATAGTAGTTCATTTTAAAACTCAAATAGACATGGCTTCAGAATTCTCTAGGCTCAGCAGCTTTGGGCATGTGTCTCCAAGAACATCTGAGGAGCCAGCCCGGCCTCACTGGAGGGAGTGGGGGGGGGCGCTGTGGGAGAGAGCATGTCTTCTTTGCATTATTTCACCTGTGTGCCTGCTGCACTGGGGTCTACTGATGCCAGGGAAGCCGAAATGAAAGAAGCAGGACTCTGTCCCAAGAATGGATAATGGGATTCTGTCGCTCACTGTGGAAGGAGCAAAGGACTCCAGAAACATGAAAGCAGTGCAGCGGTTAGATCTCAGGGTCGGCAAAGGACAGACTGGAGGCGAGAGGGAAGAGAAAAACATTTTTGGCAGAGAGAGACAGCATGTGTGAGCCCTGGAGGAGGGAAAGAGTTTTCCTCAGCCAGCTGGGGGCAGAGAAAAGGCCAGGCTGCACGGGCGGGGCAGGCGGCTGGAGGTGCAGCCGAGATGGGAAAGTGCTGGGCCTTGAGGCAAGTCAGGACTGAGTCTGGAATTGATTCTAAGGCAGTGGAAAGCTACAAATGCCTTTTAAGGAGCGGGTGGGGGAGGAGGCGCTTGGAGAATGCAAACTTTGTTCCTTTTAATAAGATGTGCTTGGACTCGAGGTGCCTGCGTTTTGATGGCTTTTTTCTCTCTCTGTGTGTATTTCACAACATTGTTTGTATGGAGTTCACACTGAGTACCATGGAGGCCGGAACAAGGTGTCAGATCCTCCAGCACTGGAATTACATGTGGTTGTGAGCTGCCAGCGAGTGCTGGGAACTGAGCCTAGGCCCTCTGGGAGAGCAGCAAGTACTCTTCTAAACAGAAAGCCATCTATCTCTCCAGCCCCTTACCTATATTTTGAGAGTGGTTCTTCCCCAGAAGGTGCTGAGGTTATGCAAAGTTAGAGCCCAGTCATCACTTACAGATTTCATGTTCTGCCATCCTAGTCCTTGGGAGCCTTAGCTCAGGAGATCCTTTCCCCAAACTCTAACCACTGAAGCCCGCAGCTTTCTCTTTCTCCAGGGCTTATGGTCCTTGCCCAAACAGTGCTCAGCAGCGTACCACAAGGTTATTATTCCACCTCCCAAGGAGGGGTCAGGCTCTGACTCCTCCTGCCTCCCCACCCCTAACAGACACACAGGGGACTCAGAGCCCGCCCAGGTCAGACCTTGCCCTGCCACAGATCCCCACCTGTTTGCTTCTCTCTAAGGCTCCACATGAATCTGCTATCTGAAATTACTATCTGTGCCTTGGTGATGGGGACAGAGTCCGCTCTTCCCGCTTGGACGAGCTGCCCTTGCCGCCCCAGCCTGCTAACCAAAGCCAAATGGGGCTGCCTGCTCCTGTTAGCATCATTTCTCTTCCTCCTAGTCTTTTTGATTTTCCTGACATTTTCTTTCCCTTTGGCTGATTTATCCTCTTTTCTGGTTGCTATGGATCTGTAAAATATTTCCCCTTTCATCTGTTAGTAATACTGACCAACTACAAGTCAAAACACTTTCTCTGCGTTTCCCAAGACTTTAGATTAATAGCTGAAAAATTGCATTCCTGCCATAGAAGGAAAACAGGTCAGTCCTCAGAACTGAGCGGGTGCTCCAAAGTCTAAGTGGTTTAGCCTGAGCTAATGAAACTAAGCATTTGTAAGGAAGACAGAACAGAGGTTGGCAGTTGTAGCCCACAGGCCATATTCTTGTGACCACCTGCTTTATCCAGGAGACTGCACTGGAGTGCTGTGTCCACTGACGTGCTGGGCTCGTGCCACCATGGTAGAGTCAAATGATAGGGCTGGGGTGCAGCTCGGTGGTGGAAGACTTGTTTCACATGTGTGAGGGCCTGAGTTCAGTCTTCAGACTCCAGAAAAGCAAAGCAAACATTACATGGCCTTTGAAATCCACAGACACTTAGTGTCTGGCCACTCTCAGCAGCCTAACTTTTCACTTGGAAAATGCCTCCCACCTCTGCACTTGAGTATAGTTCAGTCTGAGGCTGCAGAAGCTCTGAGGATGGAGTTGTACTGGCTGTCTTCTGTACCCCGCCAGAGGGGTCCGTTGTAGCCTAGTTCCCTGAGGAGGGAGGGAGCACATCTCCCGCTGAGCTGCTGCTGGGACTGGAGCGAATTCTTTTGGCTTCCCAGGCCTGTGTCCTGCTCCAGCCTCCTGGAGCTTTAGAACAAAGTGGCTGTTTAGCAGGCATTGGCTGAGGTAACTCCACCTGTGCAGTCTTTTTTTATTTTTTATTTTTTGGTTTTTTGGAGACAGGGTTTCTCTATGTAGCCCTGGCTGTCCTGGAACTCACTCTGTAGACCGGGCTGGCCTTGAACTCAGAAATCCGCCTGCCTCTGCCTCCCAAGTGCTGGGATTAAAGGCTTGCGCACCACCGCCTGACTCCCACTGTGCAGTCTTAATTGCCTAACTTCAAGCTGAAAGTGACTCCTTTGTTTCTGTCACCTGCATTTTAGGGATCCCCCCCACCCCACCCCACCCGTCCCCCGCAGGGGGCACTGTAGGCCACAGGCAAGAAGACAGCGCAGCTGGAGAGTTGGGTGATGGAGCTAGACTTCTGACCACTCTGAAGGCTTATTTATTTATTTAAATTGGTTTCTGTTTGGCTGGTTGGTTTTGATGACCATAGGTTTAGTGAAAACTGTGGAACAGTGCTGCAGGGGCCCAAGTGTCAGACTTCTTGGGTTCAAATTCCCAGTTCAGCAAGGCGAAATGCATAGAACCGTAGATCAGAACTGTAAGTCTCCTCAAAGGCATGATGACCCACCTGAGGAACAGTCCTAGATGCGGGGAGCCCGGGTGCATGCCTGGCACCACACATGGGAGCAGTGACAGTGCTCGCAGGGGTTGTTTTGGTTGTTTATTTGGGTTTTTGAGACAGTCTCCTGTAACCCAAGCTGACCTCAAAGTCATTGTATAGTCAAAGGTGATTTCTAGCTCTGATCCACCTACCTCCACCGCAGAATTCTAGGATTACAGGTGTATGCTTCCACACTCCCAGCACAATTAAAAGAAAAAAGAAATAAAAAGAAAGCTGTGCTATATATTGGTGGGTCCCAATTGTGCTAATAGCATGTCCTCGTGACACGGGTGATGGGAAGAAGGTAGTCACAGAGGCACTGATAGCAGGACGGGTGGGGTTAGGAGTCATTGCTGCTTCCCTTCCTTGTACCTGCCTGCCATATTGGAATTTTCTACAGAGATGTGGTTTTATTATTAGGGGGAAATACCAAGGGATGGCTGCTGGCCTGCTTTCTTTCTCCCAGCTCTGTAGGTAGGAAATGACTCGCACCTGTAAGCCAGACACAGCCCTCCCTGTCTCGGATTCCTGGACTGGATCTCACTACCAGTCAAGTCTTCCTTCTTGCCTCACTGGGCAGAATCAGTGGCAGGTGTGACTGTCCTTCCAGAGTTCTGATGAGGTGCCAGCAGCATGTCTGAGCCATCACAGAGCCCTCTCCAGGAAGCTAGCACCAGAGAGGAGAAAGGGCCCTGAGATGCTCTTCTAGGGAGACGGTGTCAGACATGTCGCCCCAGCCACTCAGGCCACTGTGGGGTCACCTGAGCCAGGCTGGGGACACTGGGAGACCAGTTGGACTCCACAACAGCAACGAGGCTCTGCTCTGCACCTTCGCCTGCTGTCTCTGACCAACAGCCCCTCCTGGGTGCCACTCTCTTTTTTTAATTTTAAATTTAATTTATTTATATCAAACACTGCCCCCTTCCTGCTCCCCCCCCACAGAGGCCCTCCCCATCCCCATCCTCTTCTCTGAGAGGGTGGGCGCCCCCCTCTGTATTCCACCCTGCTGCTGGTGCATGCTCTCTCACGGAGGCCAGACTAGGCAGCCCTGTTGGGGAGCCAATACCACAGGCTACAGCTTTAGGGTTAGCCTCTAGTCCAGTTGCTGGGGGGCCTAGGCGCCACTTTCTACATAGCAGATCAGCAGTGGTACAGAAGGGGGTTGCTTTCAGACTCACTCTGCCTCTGAGCTATGCAGTGGGTGAAGAATGCTGGAGAGGCGAGGAGACCAGAGGCATCTCTGGCAGTGCTGAGCTTTGACCCACAGCAGGTGCTTAAAGCTATTTGCCATCTTGCCATATGGCAAAGGATTTGCTGTTTCCTTTTGTACTTTTTTTTCTCTATTAATGGAATTTAACTGGAAAACTCTTAGCTATTCATCAGAGTTCAGAAATTTTTCCTAACATGGATAGGCAATGAGTAGATTTATCGCCTCAGAGACTGCCCTGCTAACATTCTGGCAGTATCCTCTGGGTAAAGCAATTTGTATATGGACTTGGCTGATTTGGGTACTTAAATGACCCAAAGGTCATTTTATTTTCTGGTTTTTATCTTGCTTTATTCTGACATGTCTCTGTGTAGCCAAGGCTGATCTGAAACTCTATGTAGCCCAGGATGTACTTGAACTCATGATCCTACTGTTTCGGCGTCTTGACTGCTGGAGTTAGAAATGTGTGCGACCACACCTAGCATGGTGTGGCTTCATTCTTTTTTGCTTTTAGATTTTATTTTTAATTATGTATGGGGGTAGGTAAAGGCACGTGTGTTGGATCCTCTTAGAGGATATAACTCCTGAAGTTATAGGCAGATGTGAACCTCCAGATGTAGGTGCTAGGAACTGAACCTAGGTCCTTTGGAAGAGTAGCCAGTGCTCTTTACCACTGAGCTATCATCTCTCCAGCCCAAGAACTATACCCTGTTTTTAGTGCATAGGCTGAACATCTGGTAGATAAAATTCATGGAGTTTTACTAGAACTAGCCATGGGCTGTGGCTACAGGAGTCTGAGAGGGGAGAATGAGTGTCCTGCCTGGCTCACAGGGGTCAGGGACCCACAGTCTTGTCTCTGCCAGCCCTGGAGACTTATTTGGGGCACAATCTGTGCACACAGTGTGTTTGCTCATTTTGTTCGTATTTCTTAAAGAATGGTTCTACCCTGTCCCTTCTCTGGTAGAGTGTGTTTGGAAGCCCTGCAGTAGGGCTTCTGTGTGCATAGGTGCGGAAAGGCAGGGGTGCAAGTTTGTACAACTGAGGCTCAAACTCCAGAGCGGCACATCTTTCCTTCTTCCTGCAGAAGGTTAAGTGGTAAAAAACAGAATTAATTACCCAGAGCATATTTCGATTTTGCTCCTGTGTGGTGTGTGCACATCCTCACATTCAGCTGCTTTCTCTGAGTGAACCTTGCTATAGGACAGAGCTCTGGCCTGTGGCTTGGGGATTGGGGTGTGTGTGTGTGTGTGTGTGGTGGGTTGGGGGTGCTCAGGCAGAGATGCTCAGACTCCTGCTGAGGTGCTCACTCACAGCTGTATTTGACCCCTTTGAGGAAAAGGACAAGACTGTTGTGGGAGTCTGCTGTCCTCTTTTGATGGTGCTGTCAGAGGGAGGTGGAGGCTGACTGGAGAGGGGGTCTTAGGACACCGAACCACAGCATAGTACCCCTTAATATCAGTGCTAGGTCAACCCCTTCCCCAAATGAAGTTAGTATTGCACAGGTGTTTAGGGAAATGCCCTTCCCTAAACTTTCAAAATCAGGGTGAACTTAGGGAGAGATGCAGTGGGGACAGTCAGGGAGCCCAGTCAGGGATGTGTGGACTTGGCAGAGCCAAGAGGAGTGGCTTTGAGCTTTGTTCCCCCCTGCCTCAGCCAGGCCTGGTTAAAGCAGCGACCTCTGGGGAGTCATGTTGCTTGTTCCAGCTACATATGTGTAGCCTATTGGACTTCAGCGCATGTGAGGAGTGTGGGTGTGGGTGTGGGTGTGGGTGTGAGAGTGCCACAGCACACATGGAGGCCAGAGAACAACTTGGGGAGTGTTGCTTTTTCTTCCACAATCATAGTTCTTGCTTGTTACTGTCTGTCCCCTAGAAGGCCTATGATCCTCGTCCTAGGGTGCTCAAAACTGGGAGAAAGGAACATTTGCTTCAGCCACACAACCCCCCAAAAGATCATTATCTTCCCTCTAAGTACCTCACTTCTAAGGGCCAATGGTTGTGGAGCCTTACTTTTTCCATGTAGACCAATGTGACTGTACTGTTACATAGAACGCGGGCAGCCAGCCCATTGTGTTCCAGGGTTAGGATGAATTAAGAACCCTTGGAGAATATATTCACTTTTCTTCAGTGTTTCAATGGCAGAGCTAATTATTTTTCAAACAATAGCTGTTTCCTGAAACCCAAAATCCCTAGATTTTGCTAGTCTGTTATATTCTGGCCAGTCATGCTTCAGAGCACTGTAACTACACTGGACTCTGGGGAGGGGGGGTAGGGAAGGGCAATCTGAGGTGCCCTTGAGAGTTTTTACACTCAGTCAGTGCTAGACTTGCAAGCACGCACGCGCACACACACACACATGCATACACATGGAAACTACACACACACACACACACACACACACACACACACACACGAGTGTGAAGAGTTTTGCCAGGCAGTAGTTACTGAGAGATGTTCATGTGGATTCATGAGCCCTTTCAACCAGGGCAGGGCACTGGCGGGAACTGGCTTTCTTTCTGCTCTCTACAGTCCTGAATACAGCATTCAGAGCATTCAGAGAGGACTGAGCTCTCTGCTAGCCCACTGTGGTCTTTCATGTAACCTGAGGGTTCACAGGAAGGAAGGGATAAAAAAACCATTTCCCAGCCCCTGCTAGGAATGGCCTTTTACAGACCAGGCCTGACCCCAGGGATTTCCAGTCCCTCTTGGTGAGGAGGCTTAGGGAACCAGAGAGGGAATGAGCCCCTCTAGCCCCTGGCTGGACAGCTGGGCCTCCAACCAAGGCTTTATTAGCATTTGAAAACAGCTCTGAAGGGCCAGAGCTTCCTGGGGCAGCTCTCAGCCTAGCACGGAGACCTGTGGTAGCTTCCCACAGAATAGGGCCAAGTGTCCAGGGCATAAAGACCAGGCTGGACTCAAGAATGAGCCCTTTGTGGCTTTGTCCTTAGCTTGAAAACTGTGACCAAACCTCTTTGATTGTTAAGAAAGACTGGTTTTGGCCACTACAGACCCTGCGTCATGATGCTCTCCGAACATTTATTGCAAAGTGAGGCTTTCTGTTGACTCCTGAATTCAGCAATGCTTTCTGCAGGCTTGGCCACACACATGCTTAGAGCAGGGTGTGTCTGTGACCCTAGAGCAGCAACAGCTGAGACTCTTTGCTTGGGTCTCTTCATTACTTCCGAATTAAGGCTGAACATAGTGCTATGTGATCAATCTTATTTAAGCAGTCTGGGTTTGCAACCATTTGTTTTTAAATCAGAGTCAATAATGGTTGATGAAAGCCATAGTTTTAAACCTTTCCAACCTTGTCCAGTCTAAAACCTTGCCTGGTTTGTAGTGGTTCCTACTAGACATCTGAGCCCTGGGACAAGCCTGCAGGGTCCGGCCATCTGTTTCTTAAATCAGGAGCAATGGTGCCACCTACTGGGCTCTTCCTATTACTACAGGCTCAGTGGTTGCCCTGTTTTCTGGCAAATACACATTGACTGATGGGGAGTATCTGTGGTATTTCCTCAGTACAAGGCAGTGGTATACTGAGTACAGACCAGGAACCTGGATTAGAGACCCGATTGGGCAATTAGCCTAAGGCCACCTCTAGTAAAGGGCAAAGGCCCCCAAACTCCAGAGGGCCGCAATCTGCTCTCGGAGCCGCCAGAGTTCTTGCAGCACTGTTAATTTTGTCTGAGTTTAATATGGCTCTTAGTCCTTATACAACACTGTGAACCATGTTCATTCGAAGTTTTCAATAATCTGGCAACAGTATCAGCTGGAACATAATGAGTTCCTTTCATTGTATTGTTTTGAAGAGGTCTGATTTTACTCAATATCAACTAACTGATTCTTCAGCTCCTTTTCCTCATTTAGTATGATGATATAGGGTGATTTTTAAAAAGAATTATTTATTTTATTTATACTCATAAATAAGATAAATTTTATTTATGCTTTTATTTATTTATTTGTGCCGCTGTCTTCTCTTAGAGCCATCAGAGTTCTTGCAGCACTGTTAATTTTGTCTGAGTTTAATATGACTTCTTAATCTTTATACAGCATTGTGAACCATGTTCATTTGCATTTTTCTTTTTTTTTTTGTTTTTTTTTTTTTTTTTTTTTTTTTGGTTTTTGGTTTTTCGAGACAGGGTTTCTCTGTGCAGCCCTGGCTGTCCTGGAACTCACTCTGTAGACCAGGCTGGCCTCGAACTCAGAAATCCGCCTGCCTCTGCCTCCCAAGTGCTGGGATTACAGGCGTGCGCCACCACGCCCGGCCTTTTCTTTTTTTTTTTTTAAAGAATCATTTATCATATGTATATGAGTACACTGTAGCTGTCTTCACACACACCGGAAGAAAGTATCAGATCCCATTACAGATGGTTGTGAGCCACCATGTGTTTGCTGAGAATTGAACTCAGAACCTCTGGAAGAGCAGTCAGTGCTTTTAATCACTGAGCCATCTCCCCAGCCCCTAAAGTTTGTTTTTTAAAGTACACTTGTTGGGGTGGGAATGTGTGGTAGACTACATGCCCAATGTGTATGTCCTGTGTTCCATCCCAGCCCTGAAAAGAAAGTCGGTGTGAGTTAAACTAGATTAGTTTAGGTGCGGGAGAGCTCGCTCAGCTGTTGTTAGTGCTCTCTGCTCTCGCAGAAGATCCAGGCATGGTTCCCAGCGCCAATATGGCGCTTACAACTATCTATAACTCCAGTTCCAGGGGATCTAGCATCATCTTCTGTTCTTCTAGGGCACTGTATACATATGGCACATATACAGTCATGCAGGCAAAAGGTCAGATAAAGAGCTAGAGAGTTGGCTCAGTGGGTAAGAGCACTGACTGCTCTTCCAAAGGTCCTGAGTTCAATTCCCAGCAACCACATGGTGGCTCACAACCATCTATAATGAGATATGATGCCCTCTTCTGGTGTGTCTGAAGACAGCTACAGTGTACTTACATATAATAAATACATTTTTTAAAAAGTCAGATAAAAAAATAAAACTTTTAAAAAGCTTGTTTGAGTAAAAAGGTGTGTTAGTGTCATGGGAAAAATTAGATGATATTGATGCGTGACACAGCTCAGGCAGAGCTCTTGGTGGCGTTGGTGAGTGTGGGAAGTGTCCGTTCTCACTGACATGCCACACGGTTGGCAGTCTCAAGCACCCTTTCTGCAGCTGTGGGTGATAAGCAGTATGAGCTGGTTTCCACTAGGCTGGCTGCCCAGCCAGGGAGGTGTAAGGGTAGGCGTGGTTCTTCTACTTGGGCCACTCCAGCCAGTGTCATCCTTCCTTCCTCTCCCTCCTCCTCTCCCTCCTCCTCCTCTTCTTCTTCCTCCTCTTCCTCCTCTTTTTACTCCCCCTCCTCTTTTTCACAATAGCTTTTGATGACCCGCATAATATATAATTTACAGTTGGAAGCCATTACTTCAGTGAACCTGGAATGTTTTCAACATCTCCCAAAGAAACACACATGCAGACCTTTTCCACGGGTCCCTCTTTATCTCCTCCTGCTGGTCCAAGGTGTCTATAGCAGTACAATCAGAAAAGAACTATATCATCTTCTGTGACTAGCTCTTTTTATTTAGTGTAATTTTTTAAAGTTACATTCATTCAGTATGAGTGTGTGTGTGTGTGTGTGCGCGCACGCACGTGTGCTCATGTGCACACATATGTACATGTGCCACAGTACACATGGGAGTTGGAGAGCCGCTTCAGGAATCAGTTTCTCTACTGTGTGAGTCCTGGGGAATCACACTCAGGCTCTCAGGCTTTCTGGTCTGGGTGCTGGGACCCCACAAGAATAGCGTGCTTTTAGCCACTGCACTGTCTCTCCCGCCCCTTCTTGGTTTTGGACATGGGGCCTGTTACTCATGCTGGCCAGCAGCACTAGGATTCCTGCTGTCTGTCTCTCAGGGCTGGGATCACAGGCACTGGCTGCCACACCCACTTTTCCCCCTGGATTCTGTGATTGAACTTGTCTTCACGCTTACATAGTAAGCACTTTGAGCATGTCCCCAGCCAGGCTGTCCACGGTCTCACTGCTCTGGGTTTTTGGTCTTTTAAACTCTCAACCACTCTACTACATACAGAGCAGTGTTATCTCCTCATGGCTTTGACTTTAATTTCCCCTTTAAATATATTGAGCCTCTTTTTATGAGCTAACTGGCTGTTTGTATCTTCTTTGAAGAAACGTTTATTTGGATATTTTGCACAATTTTAACTGGATTGTTTGTCTCTTATTAAATTGTAAAAGCTCTTTATATATTCTGGGCTCAATATATTTTACGAGGGCTTGACACTATTTTTCCATTCTGTAGGTTATCTTTTTAAAAATTGTATTTGATATAAATAACATGAAGATTCTCACCTTAAAGCACAGTGCTGCACAGCCGTCCCCGCAGCCGTCCACACAGCATCCCCGCCGTCCATCCTGAGTCCTTTCCTCGTCTCCCTAGACTGAGCGTTCCATCGTTACACCAGCTCCTCCGTTGTCACCCAGCTAGTTCGGTGTGTGACGTGACTACACAGGAGCTTCCTCACAGCAGTGGGATCAGGAATCCTGGCTCCTTGTCTGTCTGATTTCACTTAATAGGATGTTTTCATGGTCCATCCATGTGGTAGCACAGGTTAGAATGTTCATCTTTTTAAGGCTAAATAGTATTTCATTTTATGTAAATTACACATATTAGTCCCTTAGTTTATTGATGGGCCTTTGGGTGGCATCCACTCTTTTGCTGCAGTGAGTATTGCACACAATCTGTTCAGGCCCCTGCTTTCAGTTCTTTTGATTATGTACCCCAAATTGGAATTGCTGGATTGTATAGTGATTCTGTTTTTTTAGTTTGTGAGGACCTGCTATACTGTTTCCATAGCAGCAGTACCATTTGACATCGCCACCAGCAGGGTACAAGGGCTCTAATTTCTCCACATCAGGCTCCAATACTTGTATTTCTGGATTTGTTTTTGTTATTGTTTATAATTACCATTCTAATGGATGTCAAGTGGGCGTGGTTTGATTTGCATTTCTTTTTTCTTTCCTGATGGCAATGGCTATAGCACAAAATGGCTTTGATTTTGATGAAGTTCAATCTGTCTGTCCTTTGTTGCTTGTGCCTTTGGTATTCCATCCAGGGAACCCGGCGCCTAATCTGACATGTCTTTGTTTTCTTCTAAGTGTTTTCCAGTTTTAACTCTCACAGTTAGGTCTGTGATCCATTTTGAGTCAATTTTTGTTTATGGTATAAGGAAGAGTTCCAATTCGAGTCCTTTGAATTTGGATAGCACGTTGTTCCAGCACCATTTGCTGAAAAGACTCCCCACTCCCCGCCTTTTGAGTGTCTTGGCTCCATTATCAAAATTAATGGCCAGAAGTGTGCAGCTTTATTTCTGTGCTCCCAATTGTGCTGAATTGATCCAGTGCCTCTCCTTGTGCCAGACTCTACTCACTTAGCTACTGTAGCTTCAGAGCTTGAAAGCAGGCAGGTTGGCTGGGTTGGGTCGCTGTGTAGCACTAGCCTCGCGTGTGTGTGTGTGTGTGTGTGTGTGTGTGTGTGTGTGTAGCACTAGCCTCGTGTGTGTGTGTGTGTGTGTGTGTGTGTGTGTGTGTGTAGCACTAGCCTCGTGTATGCAGAGCACTAGCCTCATGTATGTGGAGCACTAGCTAGCCTCATGGATGTGGAGCACTAGCTAGCCTCGTGTATGTGTAGCACTGGCCTCGTGTATGTGGAGGCCCTGAGTCAGATTTTCAATAATGTGCAGACTGACAAACAACAGACCTGGGAAGCTAGGCGGTTCAATTCTGTTCTCCATCTCTTCTTGTTTATGTTTATTTTCAGTTCCAGGAGATGAGCTTAGACAATATTTGTCTTGCTTTTGATGGAAGAAGGAAATGAGTCCTTGGTTTATCATTGAGCACAGTATCAGCTGTGGGGCTCTAGGGTCCTCTTCCAGAATGAGAAGCACCCATCTAGTCCGAGTTCCAGTGGTTTGGTTTGGTTTGCTTTTGTCTGCTTTGAATTTTGTGATGTGTTTTTCCGTGTCTTAGAGACACCAATGTTGTGTTGTATTGTTGTGTTCTGTCTTTTAATCTTTATTCCTACAGACAGGATCTCATGTAGCCCAGGCTTGCTATAAACTCCTGTAACCCTGATTATCTCTTTTCTTTCAGTCTTTATTATTGCATATGTAATATGATATCTGCATGTGTATTCGTGGGGGAGGGGGCTTGCTGGTTATGGACATGCAGTGAAGAAAGAGGGGTTCAGATGTATGCAAGCAGGAGTCCAGAAACTTGGCTTTCTCAGGAGCTCCGCATTCTCCTCCATGTCTCTCCTCCAATCTCCCAGAGGCGCCCTCTCCGTCCCCTCCTGATGAATACTTGGTGGTGTTGGCAACTCCCCGAGCCTGTGTCTGCCTGGGAAAGATAGCTGGGTAGTGTTAGGTGACACCGGAAGGAGTTAGAGTTCAGAGCAAGCAAGACAGCCAAGGTGAGAGGGGGCAGAGGCCTCTCTTAGGATGGTATATGCACGCGTGCATGTCATCTGTGGCGTGTTCTGCCTTGACATATGACACAGACATTTAGCAAAGGAGGTTCTGGGCAAGCAGGTGTGGAATGAGCTCTAAGAGGTGGAAGTGGGTAAAATGTGGACCTTTGGGTCCTTGCATATGTGTTCAAAGAAAAGAAATGGAAGGGAGCTGGGGGTGGAGCTCACTCACCTAGCTTGCCCAACGCCCTGCACTGTGTCTCCAGCATCACAGGAAACTGGGTGTGGTCAGGGCTAGAGAAATAGCTCAGTGGTTAAAAGTACTGTCTACTTATCCAAAGGACCCAGGTTGGATTCCCAGCACCCTCATCGCAGCTCACAGATGTCTAAAAGTTTACATCCAGGAGACCTGGTGCCCTCTCTTGATATCCTCAGGCCCCAAACACCTAAGTAGAACACGGACATTCATACATGCAGTCAAAACAGCCATTTTAAAAAGGGATCTGCACTTGGGAGGCAGAGGCAGGTGGATTTCTGAGTTTGAGGCCAACCTGGTCTACAGAGTGAGTTCCAGGACAGGCAGGACTACACAGAGAGACCCTGTCTCGAAAATCCAAAAAAAAAAAAAAAAAAAGACGGGGGAGGGGGATCCACAACCATGCATGGTGGCACATGTCTGTAGTTTCAATACTTAGAGATGAAAGCAGGAGGTTCAGAGTTCGAGGTCATCCCCAGCTACATAGGGAATTGGGGGCCAGCCTGGGCACCTGTTGCACATGAACTGGTTAGAGCAGCACAAGCTGAGTGTTCATGACAATAGACAGGGTTGGACGCACTTAGTACCGCATGGGTGTTCCCCAAGGTTTTGCTGCCTTAAACATGCTCTGTTTGGTTGGTTTTTGTTTGTTTGTTTGTTTGTTTGGTTGGTTGGTTGGTTTTGGTTTTTTTGTTTGTTTGTTTTTTCGAGACAGGGTTTCTCTGTATAGCCCTGGCTGTCCTGGAACTCACTCTGTAGACCAGGCTGGCCTCGAACTCAGAAATCCACCTGCCTCTGCCTCCCAGAGTGCTGGGATTACAGGCGTGCACCACCACCGCCCGGCTGCGTTTTTGTTTTTATTCTTTTCAGACTGTTGCCAGGTGGCCCTGGCCAGCCTCAGCTTATTGTCCTCTTGCCTTACCTCTTAGGTGCTAGGATTGCATGCATGTGCCCCTCCTACTCCTGGCACTTTATTTTATTTTACTTTATTTTTTAAGTAATAGGCCTTTGTATCCTGAGGATGGAGTTACTGTGCCCCCTCACCCCCACTCTGCTGAGGTGGGCAAGGAACCATCCTGACCTCCATTTCCCCTCAGCCCTTCCTCGGGCTGCCTGTGGGATGCAGCCTGCAGATCTCCAGGGCTCTCTGAGGTTGACTGTTCCCTTTCTGTGCTGATTCACGCACAGAAATCCTGGGTTATTTTTCCAAGAAGGCTTCCCACTGTTCCCAGCTTCCTCGTTCTCTGATGGTCCGCTGGCCCCACTGGAAAGCACCTCATTCTTAGCTTACTTGATTGTGCCCCCCCCCCCACACACACACACGGGTAGTGGTGCTGGAGAAGCACAACAGATGCCAGAAGTCTTTGGCCTTCCAGGCCAAGTGAGCATGCATGCCAGCAGCCTACCCTTTCCAGTGAGGCAAACAGATCCAGCCATCCTGGACCATTTGGTGTTTTGGGAGTAGCTACAATTCTTTGCTTATATTGGGAGTGGGTACATCCGGCTGTTCTAGGAGGCTTGGGGAGTGAGGAGCCTCCCAGCCTGTGCTTTGAGGGCTCAGGGCAGTGTCCAGGCCTGGATCCACATGCTCAGGGTTCTCCTGTCTCTCCACAGAGAACACCTTCTGTAGCGGGGACCACGTGTCTTGGCACAGCCCTTTGGATAACAGTGAGTCAAGAATTCAGCACATGCTGCTGACGGAGGACCCGCAGATGCTGCCTGTGCGGACACCCTTTGGGGTAGTTACTTTCCTCCAGGTGAGGTGCCATCAGAGGTCTCAGACGCTTTGTCCTTGTGGGGAAAGTCCAGAACAGAGGGGAACGTGGAGGGGGAAATGAAGGGCAGAAGACTCCCCTTGGTCCTCTCTTCCCTGTGCTGGGCTGATTTCACACTGCAGGGGCAGAGGCCAGGGTTGCTGCTGCTCTTGCTGGCAGTTCTAATGAGGTCAAGGTGAAGAAGGTTCAGTTGGTGTCTTCAAGATTTGCACAAAGGTGTAGTCTTGTCAAAACAGCTGCCTGACCACCCCGCCCCTAAGTAGCAGGCCTTTGGGAGGGCCTCCCCTTCTTTTCTTTCTTTCTTTCTTTTTTTTTTTTTTTTTTTTTTTTGGTTTTTCGAGACAGAGTTTCTCTGTGTAGCCCTGGCTGTCCTGGAACTCACTTTGTAGACCAGGTTGGCCTCGAACTCAGAAATCCGCCTGCCTCTGCCTCCCAAGTGCTGGGATTAAAGGCGTGTGCCACCACCGCCCGGCTGGGCCTTCCCTTCTTAAGGCATAAGCTGCCTGTGGGTTCTTCTGTAGCCAAGAGCTAGACTCTGTGCCACTGGACACCTGGTCAGGCCTCTGTGCCTGTCCGTGCACTCCGGAACCCCTCAGCTAGGCAAGCACCTCCTGAGGGAGCCATTATATTTTGGGGAAACCAGCCTCAAAACAGATCCTACCTATGTGCCCCCTACTTGAGATGCCCCTGAGAAAGCCCAGGTGCTTGGACGTGTAGGAGGGATGGCATTAAAACACAGTGGCTTCTTGTCCTGGGCACAGATTGTCGGCGTCTGCACTGAGGAGTTACACTCAGCCCAACAGTGGAACGGGCAGGGCGTCCTGGAACTGCTTCGGACAGTGCCCATGTGAGTACATGTCCCGTAAGGTGGAGGCCTGGAGCCCTGGTCTTCAGGTGCTGTCCTACTCCATCCCACCTAGGCAATTCTTGCTTTGCTGTTTGGGGCACGCAGCCCTCTGTGGTCCCTGACCACTAACACTGGCCTTTATGTTCCGGGCCTGGGACAGCAAAGGCAATTGACTGCCGATCAGTTCAGACTTAGTTATCACCATCTCTCCTTGTCCACAGTGCTGGCGGTCCCTGGCTGATAACTGACATGCGGAGGGGAGAAACCATATTTGAGATGGATCCACACCTGCAAGTATGTCTTGAGTGAGGAAAACCTTGCTAGCACACTCTTCCAAATAACACTGGCTCTCGTCCTGACAGGACAGAAGAGCTCTGTGTGGGAGCCGGTAGAAATAAGGCATGGTTTGGAACCTGTCCCTGAATTCCACAGCCCAGAAAAGCAAGCCTGACACATATATGTGTGCATTTAAAAAGAATGTACTTTATTATATGTAAGTTACATATCAACTTAAAATTAGATTGCCACCAACAAAGGAAGGTAATCATAAGGAATATCGCTTCTTTGCCCTGTGTTCCTTTCCCTGCTCCTCCGTCTTACCACATTTTCAGGGTATCAGACAGCGGCACAGGGTATGCTGACCCCACAGCCCATTGGCAGGGCGAGTGAGTGCTGATTGGTCTAATGATCCTGTCATTCTTCCAGATTCATTCCCCAACCCTGCCCAGGTAGCTTGGCACTCTAATATGTGATGGTGTCTTTAGACCCTGCCAGACTTCAGCTGACCCACTGTGGCTGCCTGGACAGTGTCATTGTCACCTTTGGTGGTTTAGAATAGATGGTCACTTGGTACACAGCTGCATTCTGGAAGCCCCAGAGCATTGCTGCATTTCTTGCACACCGTGCAGAGGTAGAAGCACCAGACTACTGGCTCCTTCAGCTCCTCGCACCAGAGGCAGCTCATGGCTCTGTCTCAACTTGGCATGTTTCAGTAAGGCTCCGGCGGGCCTGGGAGGCAGGTCGTGGCAGCGACTTGTAGTTTGCAGGCCTGTAGGTTCCGTGCTATTGACCTGTGAGTTCTGGGGCACACAGCCTCCTCCTATACACAGCCTCCTCCACTTTCTGGGTACCTTTAACCCTGAAATGGTCTCAATGCTGCCAGAATTTCCGTGTGGCTTCTGCTTATGTAAGAACCAGAAGCCATGGAGACTCCATCCCCTAATCCCGAGTTCTGCAGCCACACTGGGACACAGCATGGGACTCCGTAGGCTCTTGTTTATCCCCTGTACTTAGAAAAGACTTGGTCCCCTGGATTAGTAGAGCAAGCAGACCCTTCCCCTTCTGCATGCTGAGAGCCTGAGGCTCCCTGAAACCCAGCAAGACCCACAGCAGCTGGGGTCTTTGTCATCAGACCCACAGCACCTGGGGTCTGTGTCATCAGACCCACAGCACCTGGGGACTTTCTCAACAGACCCACAGCACCTGGGGACTTTCTCAACAGACCCACAGCACCTGGGGTCTGTGTCATCAGACCCACAGCACCTGGGGACTTTCTTATCAGACCCACAGCACCTGGGGTCTGTGTCATCAGACCCACAGCACCTGGGGACTTTCTTATCAGACCCACAGCACCTGAGGACTTTCTTATCAGACCCACAGCACCTGAGGACTTTCTTATCAGACCCACAGCACCTGAGGACTTTCTCATCAGACCCACAGCACCTGGGGTCTGTGTCATCAGACCCATAGCACCTGGGGTCTTTCTCATCAGACCCACAGCACCTGGGTCTGTGTCATCAGACCCACAGCACCTGGGGTCTTTCTTATCATCCCCACAGCACCTGGGTCTGTGTCACCAGACCCACAGCACCTGGGGTCTTTCTTATCATCCCCACAGCACCTGGGTCTGTGTCACCAGACCCACAGCACCTGGGGTCTTTCTCATCAGACCCACAGCACCTGGGTCTGTGTCATCAGACCCACAGCACCTGGGTTCTTTGTCATCATCCCCACAGCACCTGGGGTCTTTCTCATCAGACCCACAGCACCTGGGTCTGTGTCACCAGACCCACAGCACCTGGGGTCTTTCTCATCAGACCCACAGCACCTGGGGGTCTTTGTCATCAGACCCACAGCACCTGGGCTCTGTGTCATCAGACCAGAAGCCAGAGTGAGAGAAAATGGCTTGCTTTCCTGGTAGCTCCATGTACCGAGTGAGAGCACTGTGTGGGCCTTTCTGGGGCGTGTTTACCATTAGGTCCATTGAGAGCTCATTTCTATTCCTTTGATCTTGGTTCACCTCTAGCTAGCTGTGTGCTTAAACAGGCGGGCCCTTCACTACCTTTCCCCTAATCTGGGTGCTGAATCTAGGGTCTCACACAGGAGGTGAGAGTGCTGCCGCTACTCACGGTCCCCAGCCCAGCCCAGCCCACTGTTTACTTTTTGAGACAGGTCCTTACCAAGTTGCCTAGTCTGGCCTTGAATTCACTTTGCACCCCAACAGGCCTTAAATGTACTATCCTCCTGCCTCAGCCTCTTGAGTAGCTAGGATTACCACGGCAGCCATGTCTATGAGTCTTAGCTCTGCCTTTTTATATTAAAGGCCAGTGGTCAGCACTAGTGGGGCCATGAGCTGGTTGCTCAACCCTACCTCACTGAGGGGTCTCAGGGCAGCTGCTGTCAAGAAATCTCAAGTTCTCCCCACGCAGCTCCAGCTTCCCCTCTGCTCATGCCTAAGGCACCTAGAGCTGTATCCAGGCGGTGACAGCACCAGAAGAGAGAAGAATGGGTGGCTTATGGGTAGGAGGCCACCTGTGACCAAGGCATAAGAACAATGCCCTTGTCTAGGAGCCCTGGAGAGGGACAGACTGGCACAGGGACATGGGGGCTTCTGAGGAGCTTCTTCACAGGAAGTTTACTTGGCTTGCATGAGTGTTTATGGACAAGGTTGCTAGTCTTCCAGACGACCTTTGATCCAAAGCCCAGCACCACAGAACGATGTTTTACCAGAAAATCCAGCAATGTTTTGAGTACAATTCTTCCTTGAGGCCATTTGGAAAAAGTTTAGACTGAACTGTGCCAATGTCTACACAAAGGCAAGACCTCTGGGGAAGTGTGCAACGGTCACTGCCCTTCAGACCCCCTATTTCAGCCTAGGAAATGGAGAAGGATCCCATCCAGAGTCCTTTGCCAAAGTTAGCTGGCCCCTGTGCACAGGGAGCATTTCTGCTCTGGGCGATGGCCCCCTCTAGCCGTTATAATGAAGAACTGCAGGTATGGGTTCCCAAGTCAGGGCGGGTTTACACCCTAACTCCTGTAGGGGGTGAGGTGGAGTCTGTATGGCCCTTGTTGGAGGATCAGAAAGAGGGGAAGCCTTCTGCCTTTCCTGAGAGAAGTAGGTCTCTTGTCTGCTCCATCAGCTCCGAGGGCCAGAGGGTTAGAGCTGTCAGGGCTGAAAGATGCACAAAGGCCTTTGTGCTGGATGTTGGTGGGAAGGAAGTGTCTGTGGCATGCTTATTCCTCCTGGCTTCCACTCACCCGTTCCCAGAGGAGTCCAGGGACTGACTGGCAGGAGCCACTGTCCCTGTCACAGAACAAGGTCAACAAGACCCTGATTTTATAGCAGCTGTCCACGATCAGCACCTACAAGGGCTCATACTGGAAGCGTGTAGCTGGGCCAGGGGCAGTAACCTTGGGGCACACGAGTTCACTGAAGGAGCTCTGACTCTTTGGTTCTTTTCAAGCAGGAGAGAGTTGACAAAGGCATCGAGACAGACGGCTCTAACCTGAGCGGTGTCAGCGCCAAGTGTGCCTGGGATGACCTCAGCCGGCCTCCGGAGGACGATGAGGATAGCAGGAGCATCTGCCTCGGCACACAGCCCCGGAGGCTGTCTGGCAAAGGTTGAGGCCTTCCCCTCCCTTCCCCTTCCTTCCAGGCTCCCCAGGACAAGTCCCTACCTAAATAGTAGCCCACTCTGATTGTTTTCTGACAAATGAACTTTTCCAATGTGGGTGAACTGCGCAGGCGTTATCGGCCTGTTTGTAGCTGCTTCCTGTGTGCATCTGACACACCAGTGGGAGCTGTGTGCGCTCTGTTCCTTGGACTCTGGCCTCATGTGTGAGTGTGAACCATGGAGTAGTTAACAAAAAATTACACAGTCCACCCAAAGACAAGACAGCATGTCCACCACCACAGAGCTGACACAGGCCCCAGATATGAAGGCCATGCCGAGCCTGAGGATCTCTCTCCTTGAGCCTTCCTGGGCTTTTAATGAGAGGGACCTGAGTGTGAAGTCCCCACACTGCAGTCCCCAAGGCTGGCAGGTCAGCCTGCTCCCTCTGCCTTCCGGGTGAGATCTTGGAGATGGAGGATGTGGCTGTCCTGGTGGACGCTCCCATGCTGGTCTTGGCTGCAAAATTACTTGTGGGCCTTGGGTTTGTTTATTTGTTTGTTTGTGTCTTGTTTTGTTTTGTTTTGTTTTGTTTTGTTTTGTTTTGTTTTGCTAAGGCATCTGTCCCTGGCTAATGCCAGAGGAAAAGCAGCCATTTATATGCATGTATGTTTAAGGCTTTCTGTCTCCTTCCTTTCTCAGTATTTCTGTCTTTTTTTTTTTTTTTGGTTTGTTTGTTTGTTTGTTTGTTTGTTTTTCGAGACAGGGTTTCTCTGTGTAGCCCTGGCTGTCCTGGAACTCACTCTGTAGACCAGGCTGGCCTCGAACTCAGAAATCCACCTGCCTCTGCCTCCCAAGTACTGGGATTAAAGGCGTGCACCCCCAACGCCTGGCTCTGTCTTTTTCACTTATCAAAGAATAAAATGCCTTTGACCGTGAATAAAATACCTGACTTGGTTTACTTTGGAGACAGGGTCTCATGTAGCCTAGGCTGACCTCCAACTTACTGCGTAGCTAAGGATGACCTTGAATTCCTGACCCTTCTGCTTCCAGCCTCTGCAGTGTTAGGTTTCCAGAAGCACCATGACACCTGGCTTCCTTCTTCCTCCCTCCCTCCCTCTCTCCCTCTCTCCCTCTCTCTCTCCCTCCCTCCCTCCCTCCCTCCCCCCCACCTCCCCCCCCCCTCTCTCTCCTGGGGTAGCAGCTAAGCCCATGTCCACGGCTAACATCTCAGCCCTTCACTCCTTCCCTTCAGGAGTCAGGGGCTCACATCCAGTCGCATTTTACAAAAGAATGCTTTAGAGAGGTTGACAGTGGTGTCCACGCTGCAGGCGTCGTTGCTATTTTATTTATTGTTTATTTCTCAGACAGGCTCTTTCTCTGCAGCATTAACTGGCTTCCAGTTTCCTGCCTCAGACTTTCCAGTGCTGGGAGTGCAGACCTGTACCACCATGCCCAGCCCTGGTTTTTGTTTTTTTTGGGTTTTTTGGTTTTTTGAGACAGGGTTTCTCTGTGTAGCCCTGGCTGTCCTGGAACTCACTCTGTAGACCAGGCTAGCTTCGAACTCAGAAATCTGCCTGCCTCTGCCTCCCAAGTGCTGGGATTAAAGGCGTGCGCCACCACCGCCCGGCCCCGTTTTGTTTTTAAGTATTGTAAGCTAACCCACTGTACAGTAACAGGGCACACAGTGAAGTTGCCGGTGGTGCCTTCTGCAGCAGCACTGCCGGCCCATCCTTCTCTTCTCTTCTCTTCCTTCTTCCTTTATCTGGAGGCAGTGTGCTACTGTGTGCAGCCCACCCAGGCTGCTCAAGCTTGTCAAACTCTTTCCACCACCATGCTAGGCCACCATGCCCTGCCTCTCACTAGTGTGCTGCTCTTCTAGGCTCTTGGTCAGGCTGGGAGCCCAGAGCGCCATCTGGCAACTTTGTGATTTCTTTGCAGACACAGAGCAGATCCGGGAGACCCTGAGGCGAGGGCTGGAGATTAACAGCAAACCTGTCCTTCCACCAATCAATTCCCAGCGACAGAACGGCCTCACCCAGGACCGGGCTCCGTAAGTGTCTGTCTGGGGCTAGGACCAAACGATGATATGTTCCCTCAGGGGCCATGCCTGAGGATTGCACGAGAGGGAAAGTGGCAGCCCTGACCCAGGGCACATAGATCTGTACGCTGTAGCGAAGGGCCTCAAAGGGGACTCTGCAGACCATGGATATAAACAGCAGTAAATATTTACATGGGCTGTTTGAACAGAAGAGAGTCCAGGTTGGGACACAATCTGACTGAGGACTTCTGAGCCTTGTGGGAGCCCATTGTGCTAAGCCAGTCCTCTCCTTATCTCTCTCTGGGTCAGAGTTGCCCTTCCTTCCTTCCTGGAGCCTGGGCTCTGGCTGATAGCTGCAACCCCAGGGACCTCCTGGTCTGGCCAGCCCTGTATTGCATGCCTGCTGCTGAGGCCCTTCTTCCTGCCTGCCTTTCCTGGGGCCCAGAGAAGGGAAGGAAAGTCCTTTGCAGGCCTCTGCTGCCTGCCTAAGAGTCCTGTAGTCCTTAGGAGAAACCAGCCAACCGCAGAGGTCAGATCTGTTTCCTCCCTCCTCTCCCTTTGTTAGGAGGCAAGTGGTGAACAAGGTAGGGCTGGGGATCCCTTCTTCTCCCACCACACGGTAGGGGTGCCTAGGTGCTGGCCACTCAGCAGGGGCCGCACCTGCCTGGGAGGACATTGCTGGGGCTTGTGGGAAAGGAGCCAGACTAATCCTGCAGAACCAGGGTGGCCCACTTACCCTCTAAGGAGTCTGTGTGAACCTCAAACCCTGGGTGCCATCTGGGATGCACAGGGCCTTCCTTTGGGGGACATGAATGGAACAGTAAGCTAGTCATGGTGCATGCAGTCGGACTGCCCACACAGTCTATTGGGAATGACCACGGGTTTGGAATCAGGCTGCAGTTGCTGATTCGTGGTCCCTGGAAAGATCAGCAATGCAGCACACGACAGCAAGGACAGCATCTGGAATAGGCAGAGTGTCTGCAGAGGGAGGGCCCAGAATGGACCCTAGACCCGCAGCTAGCCTGGGGAGCTGCTCCAGGGACTGAGCAGCAGAGGCCTGGCTGGTTAGCACTGAGGGTGCACCCTGGGAGCTGGTTCTGGTGTCAAGAGGGTTGCCCTGGGCTCGCTTCCATTCAGTGTGGCTACCTGGTGTACCTGCCATCCAGAAGCTGGAAGAATTGAGTTCTCTAACGGAGTGGAGAGTGCCGCCCAATGCTTTTAGCTGCAAGCCAATGACTTTCCTAAGCTGCTTCAGTTTTGCTCTGTTAGTAGCAGATAGCCAAGCTGTGTCATGGGGCATCTGGAAGCTTCCCACCTGCAGCCTGGACCCTGACCCAGAGCTGCACTCCTCCCTAGGCTCTGAGCATGACTTCTTGCACTTCCTTGGCACTGGTGGTCAGTGGTGGGACTCACGGGCTTGCAGCCTCCAGTAGTTTGCCAAGAATGTGGAGCCAGTCACCTTCCAGATGGCCCTTCAACCTCTCAAAGAAGGCCGGGGCTTCTGACAGAGGACTTACAGAGACGCCCTTTTGCCCTTCTTTGGCCCGAGGGAGGCATGCCTGATATCTCACTCTCTGTCTTGTTTATGTGTCTGACTATTGTGCCTCTAGACACTGCAGGGGCACAGGCTAGACTCTCAGTTCCTGTAGACACCACAACTGGGCAGAAGGAAGTGGTGGGCTGGGCATTTGACAGAAGGCTGTCCCTGTCGCCCCCACTCTTGTTCTCTGTTGGCGTTAGCTGTTATAAAGACAGGAGTGAGAAGAGATCTGGATCATCTCCTCTCCCTGCAGTTCAAGGGGCCAATAGGAAATCTGACATCTAGAGGGGTGACAATGTCTTCCTCTGAGCTTCTTGGTCCTGTTTGCCAACTCGACAAGCAGTTGAGCAGCAGTTTTTCCTCCTCGCTCCCTGGCTAAGACCACCCCAGCATGCTCTCAGATCTCTCAGAGCCTGGCTCTCTGTTGTCTCAGACTCAACAATGGTCAGCTCAGTTGAGATTAGCAAGCACCATTGTAATATCTGTGCTGCCCACCCTGGGACCTGACCTCATTTCAGATGCACTATAAAGATGGTGGCAGAGAAAGCCAGTCCCGAATGTGCTGGCTCCACTGTTTGCCCTCCCCTGGGGAGCCGCCGTCACAGCATGGGCCCCATTGCTCTGCCTGTCCAGTTTCCCTTTCGTCAGGACTTTGGTCTGGGCAGTCTGATGCATGGGTCTTTGTGGGTCTGGGTGTGATCTAAGAGGTCACAGAGATGGATCGGTTTAGAAGAGCTGATCCAGCTGGGCATTGGCATTGGCACCAGGTCCTGGCCTACTTGGGGAATTGGGTACTTGCTAATTTCATACATCCATAGCAGCCAACAGTTTATACCAGTATTGATTTAATTCATCCTCGAAGCCACTGTGTGACGTAGATACTCTTGTATAGTGTCCTTTTTACAGATGAGAAGGTGAGGCACAGGGAGCTGACAAGGAGTTAAGGCACGCTCAGCAAATGTGGTCTTCTCACCCTGTGCTCAGGGGCTGTGAGGGCCATGCAGGCCGCACCTCTGAGATACTAATGATCTCAGCGGAGGAACTGAAGTAACTAACTGGTTGTAGCATGCATAGCGATGGGACAAGCTCACATGGCACCGAGACAAGCTAGGTCGATGTTAGCAGGCTGCCAGGCTTACTCAAGTGTCAGAAAGACAGACCTCTCATCAGCCCCGACGGTCCCAGACATGACGAGCTGTGTCATGACCAGCTCGTTTATAGAAGTACTTTCAGACACAGGCCTTATTTTCTTCTTCAGAAACATACACGGCTCTATCCCTGGCTCATCTCCCGCCTCAGGACCAGGGGATTTCTTTCCTTCTGGAGCCCTATTTCCTGCTTCCCAGAAAGGCAGCCCCTCTGGGTAACCTGCTCTGCTCCCTCCCACTGTTGCCAGCCGTCCTCCCACTGCCTTCCTGGAAGGAGAGTCCTGGGCCCTCTTTGGGGTGTCTTTAGCATTTCACAACCCTTGCATTCCAGCCATGAAATGTGTATCTGCCTTTTCCCAAGATGATCAGTTGAGAAAAGCCTCCTTTGGCCTGCTGGCGCCTCCCTTCCCACTGCCCGCCCACCCGCCCGGGTGAGTGTGGGAAGCAGCCCTTCGTGCCACACGAGGACAGCCTGGTTTGGAGCTGTTCCTGCCAACATTCGTTGGGATCAGGGTGGGAGTCATGGGACATCCTGTCTGAGGTCCCTGGCCAGCCAGAGTCTGATACTAGTTCTCTAGCCTCTCCATGGTGATGGTGACAGGCGAGCCTGTGTGGTCAGGTGCGTGCAGAGGTCTGTTTCTGTGAGCTGCTCCTCCAGTGTCCTGTCCCTGTCCTCACTCAGCCACTGACTCACTGAAGAGAGCGTTCCATAAGCAACTCTGGGTCTTGCATCTTCCCAAAGAGGGGCAGGCATCATGTGTGTGCACATGTGTGCTAGAGAGAGAAGGCTCTTGAGCCAGGGGGTCTTTCAGAAGCAAGCAAGCTTAGCATCACTACTTAGCCAGGCCTCTTATTTGTCTAGAATAGCACCAGAAGTTTGGAAGGATGTTCCCCCTTAATTTCCTGAAGAATGAATTCTCCTGTTGTGATAATACCTCTGTAAGATTCCCACATAACACACACACTCCTTTCTTCCTTCCTTCTTTCTTTCTATCTATCTATCTATCTATCTATCTATCTATCTACTTACTTATTTATTCTTAGTTATTTATTTCTGTTTAAGTTGGGGGTCTTACTCTGTAGCCCAGGCTGGCCTGGAACTTACAGGTAGCCAATAGCACAGGCTGGCCTAAACTCAGGGCCGTGCTTCTTCCTCGGTCTTTTGAGTAGTGGGGTTGCAGGTAGGAGCCACATAGACCTGCTCCTCTGTCCTCTGTACATGTCTCTGCTCCCATCTGTTTGCCCCTTGGGGAGTCTTCACTGCCCCTCACTCCCATCTCATCCCACCTCAGGCCAGGGAGTTGTTCTTTAGAGAAACTATTTTGTTTTGTTCAGCCTATGCTGTCTGTGAAGTGTAACTAGAAGAAGCTATCTGGTTTCATCTACTGTGCCAGTGGATTTGGGTGAAGGAAGGTGAGTCCCCCTAGGAAGGCAGCTGGTCGCTGTGGTACTTTGTACGTAGGACAGTTTGGATGACCCCGCTCTCAGGGTTGTGTGTTAGGTCAGTAGACAGCCTGGAGCCTCTCTGTCACAGTGGCTTCACTCACAGTTCGGATACTGGCAAAGCAGTCGTTTGCACTGAAAAGAAGAGCCCAGCTTCAGGACTGAGAGTGGGGAGGCCGGGGCCTCCCCTCCACTGCTCCTGGAACGAGCCTTTGTTGTGGCTCCTTCACTGTGAACCAGGTTGTCATGCTAAATGTCTATACTGCCTTGCTCAGAACCGCATCTAAAAGGGCAAAGGGAGCGAGTCCAACAAATCTGACATGGGTCAACATATGTTTTGACTCTGGTCTTTGCTCCGCTTGTGCAAGGAGACCAAACAGCGGCCATCATTCAAGGTTCCTGGCTGGTGCTTTGAGTCTAGGTGCAAACGCTGCATCCCTCCCGTGAGCTGCACAGTCGGGAATATTTTATCATCCATCCTTGATCTTCAGTGTCACCCAACACTTCAGCAGTGAGTCACTCCTGCAGGGAAGGGAAGGGGAAGGTTCAAAGGTGAGAGCTGAGGAAAGGAAATGACTCAGTCTCTCAGAGAAAGGAAAGCCAGGGCCTTGGGGGTAGAATGGGCTCACCCGAGACCACAGGGGTCCTGGCCTTGCCACCCAAGAAAGAGGGGCCAGGCTAGGGTGGAATCGGTGGAGGATCTTCCGCTTTGGCCGTGTGTGTGTGTGTGTGTGTGTGTGTGTGTGTGTGTGTTACTAACAGTGAGACATGGCCCATGCTTCCCTCCCTCCCACCCTTTCCCAGGCCTGCCCTGAAAGGAGGCCTACGAGTGGCTCTTTCTCTGGAAAGTTCAGAGCTTCTGTCAGCAATCAGAAAGCAATAGGAGTAATCTCCCAGGCAAAAAGCCAAAGCCAGAGGTGGAGCTGGGTGCTGCCAGGCAATTGTACTTCACTTCTGATTTGTCACCAAGCCCAGTGTCCTGCTTCCAGGTGTCCCCAAGGAGAAGGTCTCAAGTCATGTGTCCAGTGTAGACGTCATGACTGTCACAGGATGAGGACTGCGGCTAGCAGGAATTTCAGCTGCTTGGTTCTTCATCCTGCCCCTGTTGCCATGGATAGGAAATAGCCGGTGCTGCTCCGGTGAATGTGGAAAGCCAAGACCTTCCCAGAGTGCAGAGAAAGAGAGATTAGTCTCTGCCAGTCTGCTGTGACGGCAGGGTGACTGGAACATGTGCCATACACCACCCAGGACTGGAAATCAGGAGGCTTATCTTTACTCTGGAAGGGGAGGGTGTGCTAGGCTATGTGGAAAGTCACCTTATACAGTGAGAAGGGTAAATATAGACTGTTATACACAACCTAGGCTGGAGGGTTCCTGAGGCTGAGTAGATATTATGTATCACCTGTGGGGGACTGCTGTTTGCCCACTTCACACAGTAGGGATTTTATTAGTATAGAGTCAAGCCAGGGCATGGTGGTGCACGCCTGCAATCCAGAACATGGAGCAGAGGCAGGAAGAGTGCTGCAAGTTTGAGAAAGCCTGATCTACATAGGGAGTTTCAGGCCAGCCAGGGCTACGTAACATTCTGTCAAAATCAATGAATCAGCCCCTCTAGAATCAAGGCACTAGGAATAAGCACCAGTCAGTGGTTGAACCAGGGTCCTTTGCCTGAAGAGCCACATCTCTTTTCCACTGTGTACACCTGCGAATGGAGACAGAGTGGAAGATAATTAGAATCCCAGCAGATGCATAGTGAGGCAGAACAGTCTAAAGTTCTAGACTGGAATAGGTAGGTAGGTAGATAGGTAGGTAGGAAGGAAGGAAGGAAGGAAGGAAGGAAGGAAGGAAGGAAGGAAGGAAGGCAGATAGATGGGATAGATAGATAGATAGATAGATACCCTATTTGATAAAATAAAAAAATAAGCAGGATGTAGTAGCACATGCCTTTAATCTTATCACTCAAGAGGCCGTAGCAGGTAGATCTCTGTGAGTTCAGTGCTAGCCTGGTACACATAGTAAGTATGTGTATGCACAGGTCACGGGGCTAATCAGAGGAACCCTGTCTCCAAGTAACAATAAAGAGCCAGGAAGTGGTAGCACACTCCTTTGATTCCAGTACTCAGGAGGCAGAGGCAAGCAGATCTCTGAGTTCCAGGTAGCCTGGTCTACAGAACAATTTCCAAAACAGCCAAGCTTTGTCTCAAAAAAAAAAAAACAAAAACAAAAACAAAAACAAAAACAAAAAAAAACCAACAAGCCGGGCGTGGTGGCGCACGCCTGTAGTCCCAGCACTTGGGAGGCAGAGGCAGGCGAATTTCTGAGTTTGAGGCCAGCCTGGTCTACAGAGTGAGTTCCAGGACAGCCAGGACTTTACAGAGAAACCCTGTCTCAAAAAAAACAACAACAACAACAAAAAAAAAACAAAACAAAACAAAAAAAAAAACCCAAAGCATGATCATGGTGGTGGTGGTGGTGGTGGTGGTGGTAGTGGTGTTCAGTAGACAAAGGTATTTGCTCCTGAGTTGAGTTGGATCCCTAAGATCCACAAGTGGAAGGAGAGAATCAGCTCTTACAAGTTGTACTCTGGCCGGGCGGTGGTGGCACACGCCTTTAATCCCAGCACTTGGGAGGCAGAAGTGAGTGGATTTCTAAGTTCGAGGCCAGCCTGGTCTACAGAGTGAGTTCCAGGACAAAAAAAAAAGCAAAAAACAAAAACAAGTTGTCCTCTGACCATCATGCATGTTATGGTATGTGTGTGAATATACATATATAATACACACATACACATAAGTAAATGCAGAGGACTGTAGAAATGTCTCAGTGGAGAACCTAGGTTTGGTTCCCAGCCTCACATGGCGGCTCACAACCCTTCTGGTCCCTGCTGGCGCCAAGCATACATGTGGTTCACAGACATACCTGCAGGCAAAATACCTCAACATATAAACAAACAAACAAACCAGACGTGACAAACTTCTTTTGGGGGTGGGGGGTGGGGGGTTGGCTTTTTGAGACAGAGTTTCTTTGTGTAGCCTTAGCTGTCCTGGAATTTGTGCTATAGACCAGGCTGACCTGGAACTCATAGAGATCTGCCTGCCTCTGCCTCCCAAGTGCTGGGATTAAAAGTATGCACCACCACCACCACCCAGCATAACAAAAGTATTTTAAAGAATTAGAAAACTGGGCTGAAGAGGTGACTCAGGGGTCGAGAGCGCTGGCTGCTCTTCCATGGGGCCCAGGTTCAGTTCCCAGCAACCACATGGCAGCGGTAACTGTAACTCCTGTTCCAGGGGATCTGACACCCTCACACAGACATGGAGAGAGTCAAAATACCAATGTACATTTAAAAAATTAAAAATTAGAAAATTTAAAAAGGAAAAGATAAAAATAATTTTTTTAAAGATTTATTTATTTATTATATGTAAGTAAGTACATTGTAGCTGTCTTCAGACACTCCAGAAGAGGGAGTCAGATCTTGTTATGGATGGCTGTGAGCCACCATGTGGTTGCTGGGATTTGAACTCAGGACCTTCAGAAGAGCAGTTGGTGCTCTTAACCCGCTGAGCCATCTCTCCAGCCCCGATAAAAATAATTTTTAAAAGTAAAACACAAAGGGTGAAAAACAGCCAGTAAGTAAGAAGATGATGACCAAAAGCAACGACTTTATTAGAGTTTATTTCATCTTACACTGACATGTGCATGGCGAAGGGGACTCTAGGCAGGAGCCGAAAGCAGGAACCTGAGTAGAGGCCGTGGATGAGTGCTGCTTTCTCTGCATAGGGCCTGCTCAGTGAGTCCTTCTACAACCGGGACCGTCAGTGTGGGAGAGATTGCCTGCAGTGGGCTGCAATCCCACATCCACGGCCATCATTAATCAATAAAAAATGTCCCACAGGCTTGCTTCCAGGCCAGTGTGCTGGGGGCATTTTCTAAGCTGAGGTTACAGCCTCTTCCCAGGTAACTCTAGCTTGTGTCAAATTGACAAAAACAGAACAAAGAAGCCTAGTGATCACAGGCTCCACCATGACGGGGCAGGAGAGTCAGGATCAAGTGTGAGTTTCATGCCAGACATAGTAAGAAGAGAAGGCATGCAGTAAGAGAGCAAGGGCAGGCAGATCCCAGAGGCCAAGGCCAGCCTGGGCTACAGAGAGAATGTCGGGACAGCCAGGGGTATACTGAGAAACCCTGTCTTGAGAAAAAAACAAAAACACACACACACACACACACACACACACACACACACACAGAAGTGAATCTGGAGCTGTGACCAGCAGTGAAGAGCGAGTGCTACCTAAGCAGTGCACAGCAGCTGAGGCGTCGGCCTGAAGTGCATGGAGGCCCTGGGCCGTCTCCAGGCTCACAGAGACAACCAAACACCAAACAGTTCTTAAGTCCAAGAGAACCCAGACCTGGGAGAAAGAGGGGAGCCTTGTCTCTTCTCTCCTGTCTTCTCTACTCCACAGGAAACTGTCCCCCCTCACCCCCACCCCTGTTTTCTAGCTTCTGACTGGGGGTGTTCTTTAAGTACACATCATGGTCTAGAGGTGAGAAGAAGCAATGTAGTCAGTAGTGTGACCATTATTGTGGTCATACAAGGGTGCCAGGGCATTAATTGCCTTGGAAGAAGAGATTGGTGTGAAAAAAAGCTCAAAGCTCAGCTTCCATAGTGGGAAGTCTATCCATATATCCCGATATGCTGGCTATCAGAGACAGCTGCCTGGTTAAGAGAACTGGCTATTCTTCCAGAGGCCCTGGGTTCAATTCCTAGACCCCACCTACATGGTGGCTCACAACAGACTGTAATTCCAGTCCCAGGGAAATAAGATGCCTCTTCTGGCCTCCACAGATATTGCACACACATGGTATGCATGCATACATACATACATACATACATACATTCATTCATTCATTCATTCAGGCAAACCCATATCACATAAAATGTCAAAAAATTTGCTGCTCTGTGGTGATGTACATCTTTAATCCTAGAACTCTGGAGGCAGAATCAGGCAGATCTCTGAGTTTGAGACCAGCCTGGTCTACTGAGCAAGTTTCAGGACAACCAGGGCTACACAACAAGATCCTGTCTTTAAAGAATAGAATAGAACAGAATAGAATAGAATAGAATAGAATAGAATAGAATAGAATAGAATAGAATAGAACAGAATAGAATAATAATAAAATAAGATAAAATAAAATAATAAAATAAATAAAATGAAAGGGGGGAAAAACATAGAGAGCCCTTTAGCTCGTGAGGAAGATGAACCTATGAATAACCTATGAATTTGAGGCCAGCTTGGTCTTCATAGCAAGCTCTAAGTCAACCAGAATTACATAGCGAGGCCACTTAAAGTGTGTGTGTGTGTGTGTGTGTGTGTGTGTGTGTGTGTGTGAGAGAGAGAGAGAGAGAGAGAGAGAGAGAGAGAGAGAGAGAGAGAGACTCCGAGACTTATGAAAAGGCTCAGCTGGGAAAGCTGCCTGTTTCTAGGCCTGACAACACAAGTTCAATCCCAGGCCATGGTAGAAGGAGAGACCTGACCTCTGCAAACTGTCCTCTGACCTCCACACAGGGGCACATGCAGCAAGCACATGCACACACATACAATATAAGGATGGGTGGATGGACGGACGGACAGACAGACAGACAGACAGACAGACAGATAGATAGATAGATAGATATTTAATTAGAAGAATAAATAAATTTAATTAGAACAATATCGGGATAGTACGGTACTTGCTGACTGAAGCTGAGGACCTACGTTCAGATCCCCTATCACACAAATAAAAAGCCAGGCATAGTCCACATCTGGAACTCCAACACTGTGTAGCAGGAGCAGGTAGATCCCTAGAGCACACTGACCTTCTAGTGTAGCCAGATTTGTGAGCTCCAGGTTCAAGACACCCAGTCTCAAAAATTAAAGTGAACTGAGTTCTGTCTCTGGAACCCACGTGGTAGAAGGAAGGAACCACTTACTAGGAGTTGCCTTCTGACCTCTACAGTGTTTCATGACCCATATGAACATATGCATATATGTATGTATGTGTACATACTCAAATAAAAGTGTAAAACACTTTTTAAAAACTTAGGGCCGGAGCCGGGCGTGGTGGCACATACCTGTAATCCCAGCACTTGGGAGGCAGAGGCAGGCGGATTTCTGAGTTCAAGGCCAGCCTGGACTACAGAGTGAGTTCCAGGACAGTCAGGACTACACAGAGAAACCCTGTCTCGAAAAACCAAAAAAAAAAAACAAAAACAAAAAACAAAAACAAACAAACAACAACAAAAAAAAAGTAGGGCTGAAGCCGGGCGGTGGTGGCGCACGCCTTTAATCCCAGCACTTGGGAGGCAGAGACAGGCGGATTTCTGAGTTCGAGGCCAGCCTGGACTACAGAGTGAGTTCCAGGCCAGCCAGGGCTACACAGAGAAACCCTGTCTTGAAAAACCAAAAAAAAAAAAAACAAAAAAAAACGTAGGGCTGGGCGGTGGTGACGCATGCCTTTAATCCCAGCACTTGGGAGGCAGAGGCAGGCGGATTTCTGAGTTCGAGGCCAGCCTGGTCTACAAAGTGAGTTCCAGGACAGCCAGGGCTACCCAGAGAAACCCCGGCTCAAAAAACCAAAAAAAAAAGTAGGCCAGGGCCGGGCAGTGGTGGCACATGCCTTTAATCCCAGCACTTGGGAGGCAGAGGCAGGTGGATTTCTGAGTTCGAGGCCAGCCTGGTCTACAGAGTGAGTTCCAGGACTGCCAGGGCTACACAGAGAAACCCTGTCTCAAAAGACCAATTATAAATAAATAAATAAATAAATAAATAAATAAATAACTCAATCTTAAAAAAAAATTTAAAAAGTAGGCCAGGTATGGTGGAATACACCTTTAATTAGAGTACTTATGAAGCAGAGGCAGTCTCTAATAGTTCAAGGCCAGCCTGCTATACATAGCAAGTTTCAGGACAGCCAGGATGATACAGTGAGACCTTGTCAAGAATAAATAAATAAAATTAAAGTGAAAGTGGCTGGAGCGATGGCTTAGTGGCCAGGAACACATCCTGCTCTTTCAGAGGGCCCGTGTTCCGTTCTCACCAGCCATGTCAGAGGCTCACAGCCCCTCTGGCTCTAGAGGCTCCATGTCCTCTTCTGGCCTCACATGCACATACCAACAAAGACATGCACACATTGTAAATAGAACAAATCTTAGACAAAACAGGCTGCACAAGCCTGTAATCTCTGCACCAGGGAGGCTCTAATCATGGACTCCAGCCAACCCCTGTAGCTGAATCAGCAAGCTCTGACTTTTGAGATCTGTCTCAAAAACAAGGTGACTGGTGACTGAGAAGGGTTTTTGACCTCTGGCCTGCCTATATGCACACACACAATACACATTTCTATCAAGCCAGACCTGGTCGCTCATGCCTATGACTGGGAGGGTGAGGCAGGAGGACCGGTCTGGGTTTAGGGCCAGTGTAGGTTACAGAGTCAAGGAAGAGAGCAGACCCCTCCGCACAAATTTTCTCTGGCAATACACTGACACTGGAAGACGCAGAGGGCCAGCTAACAGTGTTGTCTCTGAGGGGAACCTGGAGTACTAGGAACTGTGCTAGTGAGCCTTGTAGGACCATTTAACTCTAAGCTGTAGAAGAAACAGCCTGCTGGCATGTACCTGTGATCTTGGCAGTTGCAACGGGAAGCCAGGAGAGGTTAACCAAGGTAGTTATGAGTTGAAGGCCATCTGGGGCTATAGTGGTAAGATTCCCATCTCAAAAAAACAAAACAAAAAGGAGGAGGAGGAAGAAGGAAGGAAAGGAGGGAGGGAGGGAGGAAGGAAGGAAGGAAGACTGTCGTGTGAGCTGTTACAGCCTGCCTGCCCTTGGAAAGGCTTAAGACACATTCCAGGTAAAGACAGTAGTGACCTAGAGGTGAGCCCAGGGGAGCTGGAGCGCCCCTGGCATCTGGATGAGGTGTGGTGAGCAGAGAACTTTCCGATAGCCCCTCAGGAACCTCCTGTTAGGAGTGCAGACTCAGTGTGGCCCTCCTAGCCATCAAGCAATAAGGAGATAGGCCGGCATGCCTTAGAAGAGGCTGGGCAGAGCTCAGGATGGGGAAACCCAGAGTCCTCTCAGATGGCAACAGGCCTCTGTCCCCAGAGGCATCCTCAGAGCCTCAGGGGATTTTGATGTTCAGTGAAAATGGAGTTCTTGACAGGTTCAAAAATGCTAGCTTACAAAAATGAAACCAGTTGGTTTTCCTCTGTAGTCCTCAGTCCAAAATGCCAGCATTCTGTGAACCACTGATCTGAGAAGTGGCTTATTAAATCTAGCCTTGCCGTATCTATTTTTCTAGAAGCAACTCTTAAAATTTTGAGAAGCAGAGTCTTGTATTCCAGGGAGGCAGTTCTCTTAAGAGCTCAGGGAGAGGCCGGGTGTGGTGGCGCACGCCTGTAATCCCAGCACTTGGGAGGCAGAGGCAGGCGGGTTTCTGAGTTCAAGGCCAGCCTGGTCTACAGAGTGAGTTCCAGGACAGCCAGGGCTACACAGAGAAACCTTGTCTCGAAGAAAAAAAAAAAAGAGCTCAGGGAGGAGCTGGATTCCGTGCCCATCGCAAACTAAATGCTGCCAACCTAGGAAGACCCACACAGGACAGAAGCCAAGCTCCACATCTCTGTGACCCCAGAACACCAGAAGAATTAGCAGATAAAAGTCATGGTTGTCTGGGGGTGGCGGAGGAGATGGGTGCCAGCAGACTGGAGGCATAGAGGTCCAGGCTGCTGAAAGCAGCTTGCACTTTCTGGACCAGTAAGCTTGTCACCCTCTCAGGAAATTCTGGACTGGATTATTGAGCAAGGAACCTTGAATGCTGTTGGAGAAGCAACCCCAGGAGACAGAGTCAGGCTTCTAAATGCCAATGTGTCCACCGAAATGAGAGACATGCTGGGCCTTACCTAGGTAGCATTTAGCCAGATATCTTGGGTATGCTCTGGACATTGTTACAAACAAGATGGAACTGTCCAGAGAGTGTGCAGGAGGGTGATAGGAAAGATGGATTTATTTGTAATTGGTTGGATGAGCATACCCAAAAAGCAGTGTTGTGAATCTGTATGTCCAGCCCAGGTCTTTTCTCAATTTAATCAACGACTGGACTGAAAATATCGATAGCAGGTTGATCGTTTATGTCGGTCGATGATGTGAAGTCTGGAAGGAACGTGGAGATGATAGTGCCAGTGGGGTCCAGAATCATCTGTACTACCAGCAGCTCTAGCCAGATGATGAGTAGTCTGTTCTTCCTGTCACATAATCCTCAGGACGCTGGACATCTTGGGAGAGGCTAGCTTGTGGGGAGAGAACTTGAGTAAGATTGCACTTACAGAGTGCTCTATGAGTTGGTGGTAAGATGGGGTTACAGAGAAAGACAATTTGATGACAGTTTTAATAGAAATAAACTGTCCCAGACAGGAGTGGTCGGTCACAGAGCCTCTGAGATTTGCACTGCTTAGACCACATACTGCATTTATTTCCACACATGCCCTTCCGGACATGACGCTCTAACTAATCCAGGGAAGGAGGGCTTGAATGGATGGAGGATTTCAGAACCTTGTCAAGAATGTAGCTGAAAGCTGAGGCCATGTAGCCAAGAAAAAGAGACTGTTGGTGGGATACAAAAGCTGCCAGGGAGAGCGGGAGTCAGCCACCGAGCAGCTTACAGCCCCCTGGAGTGAGACGTGCAGGAGCAGAGTGGGCGCTGGGAGAGGGAATTGGCCACTGTCTCCCCGAGGGGAGCAGAAGTCTTGAGGGGGTTCCTTGCCTTTAATCTGGTCTTCCCAGCATTTAATCCTGTCTACCTTTTAAGACCCTTGCTCAGCAGGGAACTAACCTGGCCAGAGGCAGCTGAATCCTGGGTCCAAAATAAGAGCAAACAAGTTTCTATTAGCCATCAGAGCCATCACCAGTCTTTAAGGCGGGTCCAAGAAGCCCTGCAGCACCCCCTGTGCTGTTAGATGCCTCATCAGGCACATCTTGTTTAAGTATGACACTAACCCTACTGTTACTAATTTCTGTGTAGGGGGTGTTGCAGCTTAGGGAAACGGTTAAGCACTATAAAGCACATGATGCCACACCTGGAATCCCAGCACTCCAGAAACTGAGTTAGGAGGAGAGCTAGCTATATGTGTTCAAGACCAGCCTGGGAGTTGAAGGGGTGGGCTGTTGGGATTCTGCAACAAATAATAGCACTTGCCGCAAAGCCAAAAGGCCTGAGTTCGAGTCCCAGGCTGCACATGGTGGGAGAGTGATAGGTTATTTCTCTGCCGCTGTGAAGGGAGCCAACTCAAGGCAGATTAGATTAGATTAAAGGCAGGTTGGGAAGCTGCTCTTGGGCAAGTTGGCTGGCCCCAAGGATTGAAGCCAGGAATTTCACATGGGTGAGAGGGGGGTGGGGGAAAGAGGAAGGGTGCACTCACAGAGAGATGAGAAGGAGAAGAGAGAAACCAAAATGCATTATATAGGGAGGAGCCTCGGGAAGGGCAGCCCAGCTCCAGGGCTGGAAAGGTCAGGGTTGGGAGCAGGGTGTGCCAGGTAAAGACTGAGGGATGCTGGGAGAACCTGGAGGCCTGGTCTACTTTAGTATGTAAAACCTGATCCCTTGTTTGAGGTCTGAAACCAAACAGAGAGAAATTATCTTTGTAAATTGCCCTCTGACCTCTATGCACACATACTATACATAATAGATAAACAAATCATAAAATTAAAAAGAAGAAACAACCAGCCTGGGTTACATGGCAAAACTTAGTCTCTAAAAAGGAAAGAGAAAGGTCATGTGCCAAGGTCACCTAGAATGTGAGCCTAGGATGTGCCTCCCAGAGGGTCCTCTTGGTCCCATGTCCCCTAGACCTTCCTAGTGGCTATGGGTCATATTTCCCAGAGGCCCCTCTCCTTCCCAGCCCCAGCCCCAGCCCCAGTAGCTCTGTCTTCCTTCTTTCAGTGTGGAGAAAGCCCAGCTGAAAAATCAGGCCATGCTGCCCGGCACACTGCTTACTTTTTCATGACTAAGATTAAGCTGACAGCCATGCAAACCTGTGTCGGCTGCAGATTTAATACCTCGCCCAGCCCACACAAATAATTCATGCTTCTGCATCGATGTCCAGAAAAAACAAATCAGCAAAAAGCGGGTCTCCAGCGAGTGTGAGGCCACCGCCTTCCCATTGAAGCTGCGTGCCGGAAACACCCAGGCTCCAGGAGTGCAGATCCAGCATTTTGAGATTTTTTTTTTTCTTAAAAGATTAAAGTATGTTTTCTCAGATGACTGAAGGTGGGTGGGAAGTGCAAATGTGGGCACTTGTCACATTAACTCCTCAGATGATTAAGCTCTTTGCCGCTTTAAAGCTGTTTGCAGTTGGGTTTGATGTCCTCGTTCTGGGTGAGTGTGTTGTGGCAGTTACCAAGGTGACTTTAGCTGACTTTCAACAATTTATTTTTCCCTCCAGCTTGAGACTCTAGCCCTGTGTGCAGTGTGACTCTTCTCTGCCTGCCCCCACCCTGCCTCCTGAGGCTATTCAGCAGCATCTTTTGCCTGGCCCACCGGAGGCTGGAATCCTCCAGAAGGTCCCACCCCCAGCGGGCCAGGCCTCCACCCAGTGAGCAGCCTGGCCCATAGGACAGGAAAACCTGTTATCAGATAAGAGTCACATCCTGGCTCTGCTCCTCTCACTCAGTTGGGTTCAGGGCGGGGCTCAGTGGTAAAGCGTTTGCCTAGCATACACAGAGCTCTGAGTTTCAACCCCAGCATTCCCCAAAATAAAACTCCTGCGGTAACCCTGGGTTATCTGTGCTCACTTTATTTATACTAGGGCTAAGTGAGTTTCTGTGCTTGCTGGGAGGACCCAGCGAGTGAACGCGGCATCTAACAGCAAGCCTGACATGAGGAAGCACTCGGCAACCGTGGTTGCTGTTTCCTGTGTTCTGCTCTCATTTGAGCCAGGGCCACCCCCATGTCCCCTCTGAACCGTCAGTAGTGCTGGGTGAGATGCGGAGCTGCTCTCTTTGCCAGGCAGGCAGAGAAGGGGTCAGAAGTCCACGCTCACAAGCTGGCCTGCCTTACTCGGGTGCTTTGCTTGACCTTGGAGATATTTTCCTCTTGAAGAGGAAAGAGGTAAATTAAACAGGTTGAGTTTCTTTCCAATCTTGAAATACTGTGACCCTCTTGGCCAGGGTTCGTCTCCTTCACGGTTCTTGTGAAGGTGCTTGCCAAGGGAAAGGCAGTTCCCAAGGCAGCTTTGGGAGCCACAGGAAGGCTGCCACGGTGACAGAGGAGTCATCTGGGGGTGGGTCCCGGAGGAGCAGACTCGCCAAGCTGAGGTGCCCAGCACCTGGGGTGAGGGCCGGCTGAGTCCCTGCCTGGCTGCCAATGCCAACCTCAGGCTCGCCCGCCCGGGAGGGGAGCTGTCTGCCTGTCAGAGGTGCGCTGTTGGCTGTGAGCCCCTGTGCTCACCCTCCCTTGGTAAGCTGAGGCCTGCTCCTGGGTGGCTGTCCAGCTCCGACATCCTGAGTAGCTCCTGCCTGCTGCTTGAATGATTTAAAAAACAAAATGAGTGCTCGGAGCCTGGTATTTTGCTAGACACTTGGAGAATTGTTCTGGGTTCACAGCCCAGACCAGAGTCCCACCTTTTGAATGGAGTCCATGGATGACCGTCTTATCCTGCTGGGCTAGATTGGAGTAGTCAGTCAGGATAGCTAAATTTGAAACACACAACACTTAGAATAACAGGAGCCCCAGTAGGCCAGCTGTGGGATGAGCTCTTGGTGGGGGGCTTAGTTGGAGGGGACCTGAGGGACAATGACAGCTTAGTGTAGCCAAGGTCACTGTCAGAAGGGATCTAGTTCAGGGCTTATACAGGCACCACACACATACACACATGTACACACACACCACACCACATACGCACATTGTTAGCATTTCTTCTAGGCTCCGCCCCACAGTTACCTGGCAACGGCTAGGTGTGCCAGACTCTATAAAAGGGGCTGTTGGCCCCGCCTCACTCTCTTGCTCTCTTCTCCTCTTCCCCTCTGTCCCTTTTCGACCTATTGCCCTCCTCCCTCTCTCTATGTGCTCATGGCCAGCCTCTACTTCTCTCTGTCTGTCTCTGTCTCTCTCTCTCTGTCTCTGTCTCCACTATCCTCTTAACTCCCCTCCCCATGCCTAAATAAACTCTGTTCCATACTATCCCCATCATGTGGCTGGTCCCTCAGAGGCGCCCCTCCACCTCACCATACTGCCCCCTCTACCAAGCATATTCCTCCTTCTTCCGCACATACCACATACACACTCACACACCGCACTACATATACACATACACCACACTACATATATACACACACACACCACACACTACACATACACCACACTACATATACACACACACACACCATACCACACACACACACACACACACACACCACACTACATATACACACACACACCACACTACATACACACACACACACCACACTACATACACACACACACCACACTACATACACACACACCACACTACATATATACACACACACACACCATACCACACACACCACACTACATACACACACACCACACTACATACACACACACCACACTACATACACACACACACACACCATACCACACACACCACACTACATATACACACACACACACACACACACATACACACACACCATACCACACACACCATACTACATATAAACACACACACCACACTACATACACACACACACACACACACACACACACACCACTACATACACACACACACCATACTACACACACACACACACACACACACACACCTCACCAGTGAAGCTCAGATGAGTGTCACCTAGGCACAGGCATCTGACTGACTCCCAAAGCCTGGCATTCACTCTCAGCACAGACTGTGCTGCTCTCGGTTCGCTTGTGTTACCGCCTTGCCTGGCCCTGTGCAGGAGTGGGCTCACTCAGAACCAGTCAGCCAGCCTGGCCTCGAGCTGCCGTCCTGTGACAACTTAGAGAGCTAAGCGCCTCTAGGGCTTCAAGGCAGGGAAGGGCTCCTTAGAGTGCCTATTGATTTCATGAACAAAACAAGCAACTTTAGTGTGCTGTGAACTTGGGTGTGTTGTTGAGTGACTTCAGCCCAGACGCCAGCTCCGCCTCTTCATTGGCCATGTAGCCTGGGCACTCAGTTCCGCCCCTCCATCCCTGTGTGCCCACCTCACGGGCACCAGGGGCAGAGCCAGCCACTGGGAACTTCTTGGCATCATGCTGGCCTGGCGAGGGCTTCGCGAAGGTGGGGTTCCTGGAGTTACCAGGCACCCTCGTTGTTGGCTCGGAACCCGGCCAGAAACCCCATTTGCTCGTCCTCATGGTTTCCCCCGTGTGCTTGCTTCACAGGAGCCGCAAGGACAGCTTGGGCAGCGACAGCTCCTCGGCCGTTATCCCCCACGAGCTGATCCGCACCCGGCAGCTCGAGAGTGTGCATCTAAAATTTAACCAGGAGTCGGGAGCCCTCATCCCTCTCTGCCTGAGGTGAGCGGGGACAGCACATTCCACATCAGCCCCGCTGAACCCTGCAGGCCTCCGAGCCTCCACGCTCGTCATCCCCACACAGCTTAGCTAAGCTTTGGGCTAGCCATCTTAACCAAACATGTTACCTGTGAGCATGTGATACCCAAGCAGTGTCCAGGGCACTCAGACAGCCTGTCCTGGGCCTATGTGGGAAGCTGGGGATTCTGTGTCATAGGCCCTGCAGTGTCTTCCCCACCTAAGCCTCTGGGCAGTGCAGGTAGTTGAGAAGTTTTCAAGCAGAGTAGCAAGGCCAGGTGACCCTCTTGTTCCTAGAGAGAGATTGTTTTGTGTCTTTTGACGTAGAGCTGTGGCAGCCCCAGTCACAGAACAGCTCCCCCACATTGGTCTGTCATCTGAGGTTTGTTTGTTTATTGAGGCAGGGTCTCACTATGTTGTCCAGGCTGGCCTTGAACTCACAGAGAGCCTCTGTTTTTGAGTGCTTAGATTGAAGGTGTGTACCCTACATACAGCTTCTTATCATCTGCTTCTCTAACAAGTTTCAAAATCAGATGCCATGGGGACTAGATGCTGAGAACTCTCATTTGTCGAGGTGGTGTCCTTGTGGGGGGGTTCAGTGACCAAGGGAGTCTAGGATGGCCCCGCCATCCCTTGAGCTGGGTCCCAGGTCAGGAGTGAAAGCATCTGACAGGTTAGGCTCTGCATCCTCCTGCTGGATGCTTTCTTGGCAGGACACTTGGCTCTTTACAAAAGCCTCTGACCAGCCCCGCAGACGCCGTGAGCGGCCGGAAGCTCAGCTGTGTCCCTTCTGCTGCTGTGAGAGTCAGCGGCCGCCCTGTGGGCAGAACTCCCCTCTGCTCGGACCTGCTCTAGGCTGGACCTCTTGCAGCTGCCCTCTTCCAAACACTTTGGAGTTCCAACTCACTTAGCAAGCTGAGGAAGCAGCAAGAGTCCTTCCAAACTTGAGGGGACAGTGACTAGGAAGAATTAATTACATGGTTTGAACCCTGCCCATGGATCCAAGAGCCAGGAGACGTGGGGGAGGAGTGGAGTTTAGCCAGCCTTAGCCAACTGCCCTGAGCAGCAGGGCACAGGTAGCAAGTGGTCTGGGTGAGGAGGGCGAGCCAGAGCCAGCACCGGCTCCAGCTGTCTCCTCCCCGCAGCCTCTTGGGCACAGGCCTTGGCTCCGAGCCTGGGGAGGGTTTGTCGGAAGCAGGCAGAGAACCCAGAGCCAAGTTTGTCTCCTTCGACGCTTGGCATCCCTGCCCGTCAGTTGCCACTGGCTACCATCCTCCAGTATCCAGACTGGGACTAGTGGGGACTTCTTGCAGTGACCCTGCTTGGCTTCAGATTTTTTGTTTTCGTTTTTTGTTTTTGTGTTTTTAAAGATTTGTTTTTGCCTCTAGGATAACTGCTTAAATGTTACAGAAGAACCCAGAACAAAAGGAAGATTGTTCAGGGTACCAATGTATCCCTCTGGGAGACATGAGCCCTTTACTCTGGGCATGATGCTGAGCACATGGTTAACCCCCCTCTCTGGCCTCATTGTTCTCCCCTTCCTGAGGTTCTCTGAGCTCTGATCTAGCATGTCCACTGGCTAGGAGCTAAAGGAAGGGTGCCTTTAGTAAGCTGGTGGTAGCAGCCTTTCACTATCATGCTACAATGAACATGTTTGGTTAAAGTCCCCTGTTAGCGGACAGGTGGGCCATCAGGAGGGCGCAGGCCAGGCATTCCATCTCAGGGAACATTGCTCTGTAGCCCCAGCACCATGGCTAGGGACTGTGTTCTACGCCTAGATCCCCACTGTCTCCATATTCCCATCTCCAGGGGCAGACTCCTGCATGGCCGGCACTTCACCTACAAGAGTATCACAGGGGACATGGCCATCACGTTTGTGTCCACGGGAGTGGAAGGCGCCTTTGCCACTGAGGAGCACCCATATGCAGCTCACGGACCCTGGTTACAAGTGAGAAGCAGCCTTTCTTCTTCCTTTCCTTCCCTTGCTGCCTGCCCTCCCTCCCAGGACAGCTCCTCTGGCTTCCATGCTGAGCTGGGTTCTGCCTCCTGGATACAGAGGTTGTGAGTATGGGTGCTGCTGTCCTCACAGCTGCAGGTCACTTCCTGGCCATTGGTGGAACTGCTGGTCAGTGACAACGGGAGCCCAGTGTGAGAAGTAGAGAACTTCCCACACTCTGGGAAATCCAGATCAAGAATGGAGGGTGGCACATGGCGACCTCACCAGAATGTGAGGAGGTGAACGCTGACTAGAGTGGGCGGGTCCCGGGCGAGCTTCCCGCTGTGCAGCCAGTTGCTCCCGTGACTCCTGGTGGAGACCACTGAACAGAACCTGATGTTGAGCACAGTACCTGGGGCTAAGGGCTCTTAACTTATCTCCAGTGCCGGCACTGCCCAGGTCTCTCAGGCTCACGGCCTAGTCCACCTTACTCTCTCTCTTTTTTTTTTTTTTTTTTTTTTGTTTTTCGAGACAGGGTTTCTCTGTGTAGTCCTGGCTGTCCTGGAACTCACTCTGTAGACCAGGCTGGCCTCGAACTCAGAAATCCGCCTGCCTCTGCCTCCCAAGTGCTGGGAGTAAAGGCGTGCGCCACCAACGCCCGGCACTCTTTTTTTTTTTTTTTTTTGGCTTTTGGCTTTTGGCTATGTTTTAGAGTAGGGGAAAATTAATTTACCTACCTTTCACAAAAATATTAGGAAAGGAAATCAGGGCTAGATATGATACACAATTTTAATCCCAGCACTTGGGAGGCAGAGACAGGGGGATCTATGAATTTGAGGCCAGAAAGCAAGCGGGAATTACAGTAAAAAGGCAAAGAATTACACTGGCATTGTGGGTAGCCCAGTCTGGGGTCTGCACTATTCTTAATACGGGTATGATTTTGCCTGTGTGTGTCTACTTGCAGCTGAGCCTTCCTTCCTCAGAGCACCCTCCTCCCTGCCCCCACAAGTCCTAACCCTTAATTAAAACAAACAACAAACAAAGGATACCAGCCACTCTTCCCAGACTAAGCCCAGAGGTAGAAATGGAAGCTAGTGCTTTAGGGATATTGTGTTCCATAAATTATCTTGCCTTTTCCACTGTCGTTATTATATTGTTTCATAACAAAATTACTTTGAACCATAAAGTTATAAATACATTTTAAAAGTCCCACTTGGTAATGTTAGATTTGGTCTGTGTGGTGTTGGTAGTTACTGTAGCAAAAGCTCTAAAGTATAACATTTGAAATGAGCCTAGCAGGAATGGGAAAGACCCCCCCACATCACACTTCCACCCCAGCCCTGCCCTAGGCTGCCACCCTGCTCTGCTGACAACCAACCAGAGGACGCAGGGAACAAGTATGGAGGTGGGAGATGGGGACCCCGCAGGAGACCCCAGCCTCAGAGAGTCCACAGATCACTATTCCAGTACGAGATACCGTGCCGGCAGGCCTTAGCAGAGTGCTGTTCTGGCTCATTTGTGTATACATTGGCAGTTCAAGCACATTTTGAGGAGGGAATTAGGCACTGGGGTCTTCCTAGATTAAAGACAGTCTCTGCCCTTTTGTTCTGTCATCCTTCTAAGAACATCTTCCAGCCTGAGGGCCAGGATGGTCTGTATCTCTGGTTTTCAGCTGCTCAGGAACCTGGGCCCCAGGAAATTCAGCAGATGTCTGGCAGCCCCTCAGTTTTCTGGAAAGAAGCCGCCTGTGCCCCACCCAATTCTCAAGCTCCTAATCCCCTGGCTGCTGGTGTTCCCACTCTTGGCACTACCGACCCACCGCCCCACTCCCAGCCTGCGATACTCCCAGCACATGGGTCCCCCCCCCCCGCCCCCACTCCCCCACCCCTCGTGGGCTGTTGCCTGGGGAACCAGGGAGCGGTGGGAACGAGTTGCTGGCCTCGGCATGTTTCAATCAAGTTGCTGTGGAGGAGTTGCTTAATCAAAGGCCTGTTATGGGCTCATTAGTGTGGTCCACCAAGGACCGCCCCTCAAGAGAACCCTGGGAAGGCTGGCTTAGGTCCTGCCCTCCAGGCAGGCACCCTTGATCACCAAGGGGTTTCTCAGGCTCTTTGCAAGGAGCCCTGGGAAACTCAGCATCTGACCTGCCCCAGTCAGCTGGGTTCTCAGTGAAGCCAACACCCACATCAGCCTTCCTCCCCTCCTGAGAGCATCAGCATTTTCTCTTCTGACTGCCAGCCTGACTTTTCCTTCAGGGTCCTGCCTCTGTGGTCACAGGCAGCTCCCAGGCTTGTGGGATCTAGGCTTGCAATGACTTATGGGCCTCTAGGTTCTGAAGGGCCAGCTGTCTTCCCAGGAATCTATCAAACTTCTGGAAACCTGGGGTTCCACTCAGTCACAGATCAAGCCCCAAGATGCCAAGGACTGGCCCAGGCCTGTGCTGCTCTTCACAGGCCTCTTCCTGCCACGCCCGGGGTCCACAGGGCCTCTTGAGCCTCTGAGCCCAGGCGTGAGTGCAGGCGGAGGGCGAGCAGGGGTGCAGACCCAGCCTGCTGTCCTTTGGCTGCCTGAACTGTCCCTGTAAGTCACAGCTGGAGTGGAGAGCCGGGGAGACTGCCTTGCATCAGCCTTCAGGAGCCTCCGAAGTGCACACTCCCAGCTTGGCGTCTTGTCCTGGCTACCAGCCCAGGGAGAGAAGGCAAAGCCACCCTCCCCCTCCTCCCAGTGCTGGGAAAGGGGGACTGAAAGGACAAGAGGAAGGGGAGGGGCCAGAACCCTTCTCAGAGCTGGTGGGATGGCCTCATCCCGGACCGCCACACGGTCCCCGTTTTCTACCACCTCAGGGGGACCCAGGGTACTAAAGAGGGCAGGTGTAAACTCCCACACTGGGGACACTGCAGAGGCAGGAAGCACCTCAGACCCACGCTCTTCCCCAAGGAGAGACGTGGCCTCATCCATCCTGTTTCGTGTCACCCTTAAGATTATAGTCTGTAAACCGAGTCCAGAGCTTCATGAGAAGGTCTCTCGACCCTGGAACAGGCCAGTGTCCTTTCCTACCCCAGCACCCCTTCCCTGGGGGCTGTGGCATGCTTCTCCCTCGGCCTGTTGACTCTGAGTTGACAGTCTTCTGAGCAGAGCCCCGCCCAGAGCTGAGTCAGTTCCGACAGCAGTTCTTAGCCAGAGGGATCTGAAGGAGAGACACTTCAGTCCCAGAGGTCACAGAAAGGTCATATGACCAAACATGAGATTATTTTTTTTTAGGCCTTGCAATGCTTTCTCAGCTGTGTGGTGTCTGATCGCTCACCCAGGTGGCGCCCTTAGTCCCAGCCCCTCCCTAGCAGCCCAATGGGAGGTCCTGGCTTGGGAGAAGACACCTCACAGCTGTTCCCAGTGGGAAACCTTTGCTGAACTCTATCCCAGCCCCCAGATTCCTACAGCCAAGGTCCCCAAGTCCCCGTGCACACCTTTGGATGCAGTGTAGAAGCCAACCTGGGGGCCCCAGCCCAGCCCCCGGCACTCCTTTTCTGGTGCCTGCCATTTCTCCTTCCGGTGGGCCTGGCTATACCTGCTATCCTTTGCAGATCTTGCCTTGGGCAGTCTCATTGTTCAGTCCAGTGCCCTGTACATTTTAGAGCAAACTATCCCTGCTGTGTGGACAGAGCAGGAGTCTGAGCCTACTTCTGGCCACCAAAGCCAACCTCTCACCACCCACCCAGAGCAGGAAATGAGTGAGTGTCCTCACTGCTCACAGGCACATGCCTCTGCCCCTCCTAGCATGGGAGTGTCTGCAGACTGTTTTCTGGCTGATGTCTGCCCGTGTGGGGAAGGGGAGCCGCTGACAGGAGCCCGTGCTAGTCTCTCCCTCACGGCCATCTCGGGTGCCAGAGTTGCTCCTTGGCAGGCCTTGCCTCTGTAAAGAGCACATTTCCTTCCTGGAGAAGAGGAAAGGGAGGGAAAGAAAGCCAGGCTTGCTGGGAAGCAGAACAACGTGTCAACACAAGGAGCAAACAAGGCCCAAGACAAAGTGTGGATTGTCATCGCACTGAGGGAAGGAATGGGCACTGTCAGCCACTTAGAAAGCCCGTTGACCGCAGACCGTGGAATGAGTGTCAGATTTGTAGCAGTCCAGCCTCTGCCTGCAGCGCAACCGGGCCTGCCCAGGGCAGGCACCGACAAAAGATCACATTTCAGGTTCCTTTCTGGAACTTGCTGGAACCTGGAGAATTGAGAGGTTGTTGACAATCCTTTCTCACCACCAGTGAGCCAGGTTGTCTGACTGCACCGCACAGGTCCTGTGATATGAGCCCACTGGAGCGAGCTCTGAGCCTCGGTTCCAGACTCTCTCTCCAGCTGACTGTGGTCAGCCAGCCAGTGGGTGAGCCACAGCTAGCAGCTGTTGGCTTACACTTTGCACAGCCCTCTCCTCTGGGCTCTCCCTGGCACTTCCTCCCACTGCCATCTCTTGGGGTGCCTTGTAAAAATGCAGGTTTTACTCATTGCCTTGGGTAGACTGTTGTAGAGACCATGTGGTCCAGCATCTGTGTTCTCAGATTGGTCCAGGGGCCCTTCCTCTTGCCTTAGAGGGTCTCCTCCCTCCAAGGACTATTTGGGCATAAACCTCAGTGCTTTGTCCTGGTTCTTCCTATAAGTATAAAAGCACAGCGATCATTGATGGTTTATCATTGCTGCCAATCTTCCTAGACTAGAGGAACTGTTAAAATGTATGGACTCAGAATCAGAATAAGGTGTGGTGCTGTAGGCCCTTAATCCCAGAGCTTGGGAGGCAGAGGCAGGAGGATCTCTGAGAGTTTGAGGCCAGCCTGGCTTACAAAAGAAGTTCCAGGACAGCCAGGACTAAAGAGAGAGACTCTTTCTCAAAACAAAGTATGGACTCTGGCCAGCAAGATAGCTGGGGGTACATAGGAAGCCTTCTTTCCAAGTTAGCCAGCATGCGTCTCTGTTGGTTGTGAGTAGCTGTGTGGGATACTCAGGTTCCGGCCCTGTTGAAATGAGAAGATATACTCCTGGCTGGGTTGAGGGTGCTGTTCTTCTGGGTCACTGGTAAAAAGCTACCATTACCTCCCCCATCAGAAAGAAGTGAGCTCTGAGTGTACACACCCTTAGAGTTGACGCACCTTCCGCAAACAGGAAAAGAGCCTGCTCTGTCACCACCAGGTAGGCGCTGTTCTGGAGTCAGGAAGACTGTCTTCCTTCTCCACACCCAGTCATCTGCACACTGAGAACTAGAGTCACCTCCCTTGCAAACCCATAACAGGACTCAAGGAAGAGATACAGGTTAATACTTAGCACAGGTCCCTGCATATAAGGCAGAGGTTGCTGTGACTCTCCTCGAGGCTCCTATTACTGTGGCGGAGGCTGGCTGCTCTAAGCAGACAGTGCACTTCAGGAACTCCAGGCCCTAGACCTGCACGGACTTTTCCCACAGTGGCATCACAACGGCGAGTCTGTTCCCAGGGAGGGCTCCCAGGAGTGCCCCATCATAGCTGTCTATCTCCAGTATCCTGTTGATAAGATCTGTTAACATTCTCAGCTCCAGCTCTGAAATATACAAAGAACAGGGCCTGTTTGTTCAGTCCAAGCTTCTAAGGTTTAACTCCCAAAGGAAATTAAATCAGGTGCCTGGAGCTATGACAGTCTGTCGTGCTTCTGTGCAGAGAATGTCACCCTTAATATTATGTGGATCTCATGTATAATTTTTTCCCTTTAATTCTTTTAAAACAATGTGGTTTCCAGCAGAAACCAACAAATCTTGAAAAGTGAAAATGAAGGCACAGCTAGGATTTGTCCCCTGCTCTGGGTCTTGTCACCCCCTCCCCCAGCAGAGTACAAAATTAAGTGTACACACACACACACACACACACAGAGAGAGAGAGAGAGAGAGAGAGAGAGAGAGAGAGAGAGAGAGAGAGAGGAGAGAGAGGAGAGAGACACGGAGTCACACTTGGTGGCAGCCCTGCTGAAAGCCTCCATAACTCACCAGTTCCCGACCTTTGACGGGGACTGGCTTAGGACTGGACTGTTGGTGGCCTTACCTTTCTTGATGTTGAAAAACACCCTTGGGAGCCTTCTTGGGTGGCCACTGTTCTTGGAACCCTCCCCCACCCCATCCTACCCCAGCCCAACAGTTCTAGCCCTGCTTACCATTCCAACAGAGAGCCCCTCCTCCAGACTATTTGAGGGTTAGGAATGAACCCTGGAGTCACTGTAACATAACTGGGTTTGAGGGATGCTTGTGTTTGTGCTAGCATTTGCAGGGATGGCAACAAGCCCCGGAAATGCCAAAAATATGAATGTGACTTTATTACTCAAGCAACTGGTGATAACCAGTGGAGAAACTTGCTTGGGGGAGGGGACCCATGGGATTATAGGAGCGAGCGCTCAGGCTCCAGGAAGGAAGGCCAGGTATGACTGGATATGGCCTAGGACCAGAAAGTGCCAGATAGACTGGAAAGAGCCAGTCAACCCCCTCTGGGGATCTTGGAGGAGGAAAAGAAATGAGTAACTTGGATGGATGATCTCCTGGACACTGTTGGCGCTCTCTGTCTTCCTCCCTCTCTCTCCCCCCTCTCTCTCCCTCCCTCTCTCTCTCCCTCTCCCTCTCTCTCTCTCTTCCTTCCTCTCTCTCCCCCCCTCTCTCTCCCTTCCTCTCTCTCTCCCTCTCTCTCTCCCTCCCTCTCTCCCTCTCCTTCTCTCTCTCCCTCTCCCTCTCTCCCCCCCTCTCTCTCAATCTGTCCCTCCCTCCCTCCCTCTCTCCTTCCTCCCCCCTTCCTCCTTTCCTTCTTCCCTCCCCCTCTTTATTTCTGGTCCGTGCTGTTTGGTCCTGTCCCTCTAGGGAGCTGCTAGTTAAGTAAGAGCCAGGCTTGCGTGTCCTAGGAGACCCTATGAGTCAGTGCCCTCCACCTCAGTGTCTAAGGCATCCAGTTTCAGGCCAAGACAGGACTGGGATATGGTCTTGCTTTGGCCCCACAGGGCAGGTGCCATAACCTCTCTGTGCCTCAGTTTCTCCATCGGAAGGAGACTGGAAGTGATAAGGAGCGAGCAGTCAGCATGGTGTCTGCTCTGGGCTTCCTTGTGTGTCCTGTCCTGCGGGGCCCTCCACCCCTCTTCCTTCCTTTCTCCTTTGCTGCCTCCTGTATCTCCTGGGAACTTCTGCCCACCCTCATAGTGGAACAACTCCTACCGGAAATTAACGGGGATTTTCTCAAGTTTTTGATTCACCAGCTTCTGAGAGGGAGGGTTTCCCTGAGAGGACCCTTCACTTTCGTTAGCACAAGGTCTGCTAACGAGGAAAGGTGGAGAGTGAGGGTGGGGCAAGGCGGGAAGAACACGGAGGAGCTTGAGAGAGCTCGCTTAGGCTTAGGGCGTAGGAAGACAGTCACTCCAGCCAGGTGGGGGCAACAGGCCTCAGAATAAAACAGCAGCCGAGTGAAGGTAGGGGACACCCAGAGGATCGGACCCCACAAGTCTGCAAGTGCATAGCTGCTGACCAGGGCTGCTGAGACAGCCCTGACAGACGGTACTGCAGCTGCACCGGGGCCCTGAGAGACCACCGCTTGCCTCTGGGAACAGCCAGGCAGGCTCCCATTCTCCAAGGCTCAGGGGTTTTGGTCTTTTTGTCTGGTTGTTACCTGCTTCCTTGCCCCCAGTGGTGGAGATGGAGTCCAGGACTTGTGCTCCACCACTGGGGTACATCTCAATCCCACACAGGGCTTGTACTCCAGAGTCAAACGGATTGCCTTTGCTCTACATGGTTGGGAGAAGGGGGTGGGAACGTGTGAGCTTGACCAGGCAGAGTCCTTGGCAAGTGCTCTCCACTCCCCCTCTGCCGCCGCCCTGCGGCCCACCCTCCACATGCCATCCCTTTCCCCAGTGCCTCCAGCCCACCTCTCTGCCCTCCTCTAGCCCGTGTCCCACGCAAGTGGGGAGGGGCGGGAGGCGCTGAGTGTGATCTCTTCTGAAAACCTCAAGTGCTTCCCTCTGTCCCTAGAACTAATCAGTGGGTCATCCCTCTGCAGCTAGAAGAACACCCCTTGCTTTGCAGTGGACAGAAAAGAAAAGACTGTGTGTGTGTGTGTGTGTGTGTGTGTGTGTGTGTGTGTGTGTTTGGTTTGGTTTTTTTGTTTGTTTGTTTGGTTTTTGTTTGTTTGGTTTTTTTTGCTTTTTTCGAGACAGGGTTTCTCTGTATAGCCCTGGCTGTCCTGGAACTCACTCTGTAGACCAGGCTGGCCTCGAACTCAGAAATCCGCCTGCCTCTGCCTCCCAAGTGCTGGGAGTAAAGGCGTGTGCCACCACTGCCCGGCAAGACTATATTTTTAAAAATAAAAATAAAAACCTGTCTTTTGCTTTCTTTTCCAGATTCTGTTGACAGAAGAGTTTGTAGAGAAAATGTTGGAGGACTTAGAAGATCTAACTTCTCCAGAGGAAGTGAGCCTATTTCATTCTCCTGGATATCAGTGGGTAGAGGGCTCCTGGGCTAAAAGAGCATGGATGTGTGTGTGTGTGTGTGTGTGTGTGTGTGTGTGTGTGTCTGTGTGTGTGTGTGTGTGTGTGTGTGTCTGTGTGTGTGTCTGTGTGTGTGTGTCTGTGTCTGTATGTGTCTGTGTGTGTCTGTGTCTGTGTGTTCACCCAGCTGTGGACTGTTTTCTGAAGTACAGGGATAATCCAGAGAGGAGTCCCTGAGAATGTTAACTTACTTTATTTTTCTTGGGTTTCACGACCCACCCCTGCCCAGCCCCCACCCTGTGAGGACACCCAGCTCACTGAACGGCCAACTCTTGAGCACCTCATTGAAGAAGTAGCCAGGGCCTTCAGGCCCCTGCTGTTTCCTGGCAGACCCTAAACAGAGAGCCCATGTCTGCTGCCAGAGAACATTCCACTGGGGAGTTCTAGTGGGCAGGAGGGGGCTCCTGCTCTTGCCTCAGGCCACCCAAGCGCCACACTCCCCTCTTTCCTTCTCCAACTGTAGCTTGCCTCTCAGTCTCCTTCTGGCTACCTCAGCCTGAGGAGCCGGCAGGCCAGGTGGGGTTACTTCTCCCCTTGGCTCCTTCTCTGGAGGACAGGAATGGCGTCCATAATCCCCTTTGTTTTTCTTCCTTGTTCCTGGCCTCCTCATTTGCAGGGACTTACCTCATCTTGGAAAGTCCCTTCTCCTGCTGCCTCCTATAACCAGCACCCAGGCAGCAGGCAGGCAGGGCTTCCTGCCCCTCCCCCATCCGTGGGATAGTGGGATCAATAGTAAGCCTCCCAGGCCTAAGGGACCTTCTGGCCCTCCCTCCCCGCCTGTGGCCAAGACTGCCCCTGCCCTTCCTTTGCCCTAATGTGCTTGAGGCAAAGCACCTCACCTCCCAGACAGATGGAAACTCCTCAGAGCTGTCGCCCCAATAGAGCCACGCCCTCCCTCCCCTGCCCCAGGGATCCTGCTTGATTCAGCCATTCATTTGTACAGTCCAAGGTTATCAAGTGCCCACTGTGTGCCAGCCAGTCACCCCTACAAGTCTCTGCTCCAGAGGCCTCGCTCCCTGATCCAGTCCGGCCAAAGGCAGCTGCCCAGAAGTGCTTCCGGAGAGGTCTTCACACTGCAGTGGCGTTATGCCAAACTGCTGCTTTGAGCTTGGGTGTTGAGTGGGCGGGAGGAGGACAGTCCAGGCAGGAGAGACAGGAGCCAAAGGGAGCTTAGGAAAGTAGGTCACAAAAAATGACTTCTGCCGCTTTCCTGTCCAGAGGCTGTCCCCACACCCTGCCCCAGGCTCCACTTTGTCCTGGGTCTACAGTCCCCCAAGAGAGAAAAGGCAAGGGAGCCGGCCGGGGAGTGTCTGTGTGTCCAGCCCAGCTTCAGGCAGGCTGGAAGATGATTCTTTCCTGCTGTGCCTGGCTCCGACTTCCAGCCTAGCCTGAGACAATGGGGGTTAGAGCTCCTGCACCAAGTCAGGGAGGATCTGTTAGCACCAGCTGTGTGCTGGGCTCCATACAAGGTTCTAGAATCCAGAAGAAACAAGAAGTCAGCTTCTCCTCCTCTCCCAAAGATCCCAGGTGAGGGAGAGAAACAAAATTACAATAGTCATTGATTTTTAGTTTGGAAGACCTTTGCTCTCATCTGGGGTCACTCTGAACGGAAGCAAGGTGACAGGGGCAGTGGGTAGTGAGGAAGTTTCCTTCTAAGAATGTACACAGACCACCTTCATCCTGCACTTTCCCAGCAGGGTCACATTTTAGGTCTGATTTGAAGGCTGAACAGGTCCTTTCTTTTTTTTTTTTTTTTTTTTTTTTTTTTGTTGTTGTTGTTGTTGTTGTTGTTTGTTTGTTTTGTTTTTTGTTTTTCGAGACAAGGTTTCTCTGTGTAGCCCTGGCTGTCCTGGAACTCACTCTGTAGACCAGGCTGGCCTCGAACTCAGAGGAACAGGTCCTTTCTTGCAGACCCTTTGACAAAGCTATGCAGGACAGATTCTAGACTCAGAAAGAGTCTATGGCAATGACAGGCCTTTTCTGTAATATCTACTCTGCTGGTCCCCTATCCTCCAGACCCAGGGCCCCAGGGAACAGATTCCTTACATGATTTTGGCTCAAGGCAGAACCAAGGCAAAGAGCAGGACAGTGTCTACACAAAGAGCCAAAGCCTGGCTTCTGCAGCCTGCCAGCTACTGGCAGCGCGCGCACGCACGCACGCACGCACGCACGCACGCACGCATCCTGAGTCTAGCCTTTGAGAGGTCTCCAGTAGCCTGTCTTGGCCCCAGCAGCCTAGGGACAGAGTATGGGCCAGCATGCCACCTCTCTCCAGACACTCTTAGAAGGCAGCTAACCACTCTGCTCTCTTCACAGTTTAAACTTCCCAAAGAGTACAGCTGGCCTGAAAAGAAGCTCAAAGTGTCCATCCTCCCCGACGTGGTGTTCGACAGTCCACTGCACTAGCCTGGGCTCGGCCCTGCCGGGGCCAAGAGGAGCCCAGCTGCTCCTAGTGACTTCCAGTGTGACAGCTTGTAACGGAGATACCCATGAATAAAAGGGCAAGTGTGGGGATGACTGCAAAGTGCCACGCCCATCGAGGCCCCGCCTACCTCAGGCCCAGGGGCCTCACCCTAGCAGCCAAGCCCGTGTGACCAGGCCCCTGTCTTACATGCCAATGAGCGGGTAAGGGTGCACCTGCAAACCCTCCCCACCCACCCGCTGCTGCCCCAGGTTTCACTGATGAGCGCCTGGGGTAGGACATCCTGCCATACAGCCTGCTATGCAGAACATACATGAGGACACACTGCCTGTCAGCCCAGCCAGCATTTCCTCAGGCAGGCTGCTCCACCTGCGGAATGGTTGTCTTTTCTTGCGGAAACCGATGGTGTTTTTATTGCTCAGCAAAGATGGTTCAGAAGCCATGTATATAGTGATTTTTAAACAGGACTTATTCCTAGATGAATTTTATTGTTCTTTTAGACAAGGGTCTGGGGGTCCTGCTCCCCTGCCCCGGATCCTACATACCCTCTTCCTAAAAAGATATTTGGTGCTGCCTGCCAGCTCTGGACCCTGGAGGAGGCTGGGGACAGCTGACATACTCCATGCAGCCCTGTGTACAGATGTTCTGTGGCCTGTAAGGCATGACATTGCCTTCCAAGTGATGTAGGCTTCAACAAGTCTCGGGGGGCTTTAGGGACTCAAGGGCATGGTGGCCCTAGCTATGTCTTCCAGCCCTTTTTTACCCAACCAGGCCTCCCAAGAAGAGGGGAAAGCCCACTGGCTCCCCATCCTCCTGCTCAGGGCCCCAGCTCTTTGCCCCCGTTCCTTGGAGTGCCAGCTCCAGAGCTGTCTAGCTATGAAAGACACAATCAACCTTTCCACGGCGCTCTCTTCATTTTGCCCACATTGGCCCCTGTGGCCCTTCATCTTTCTCACATCCATCCTGTCCCCATCTTTCGTCCCTGCCTCCCTGCAGCCTGGCCCTCTTGTGGGCACCGTGCTCTTACCTTCCAGGGATGTTTGAGAGCTGCACAGGGGGTCGCCCACTCCTGACCTGGGACGACAGGCAGGCAAGCCCCTTGCCTGCACTCTCGCCTGCCTCCAGGGCGGATGGTCTTTGTTCATTTTTTTAAATTCAAATGTCTCCAAAGGAAAGATCTGTTTGTTGTCTATCAGGGACCACGCAAGAGCAATCCTGCTCCGTCTGCCTCCACCGCCTTCAATGGGTGCCTCCAGGGACCTTGAGAACTCTGGCTGGGGTCTCAAAGAAGCAGGAATTGGCCTTTGAAGGAATGGCTCAATCTGGCCTCATCTGCATATCCTAGTAAGCTTAACCAGCACTTAGAGGCAGACCTATCAGGAGCATCTGAGAGAGACTGGCTGCAGACCCCAACCACAAGACAGAAAGGGGTGTCTGGAGCAGACACCATACTGCCCTGGGCTTTTCCACAAGGACATTTATAACCTTGAAAGCTCTTGTCTTCTGAAAGTTTATAGGTCGAAAGGTGCTCTCAGCATTGCCTCTGTTCCTTGCCATCACCAGTGTTGTAATAGCCCCTGCCTAATTCTCTTCAGAGACCCGCCTCAGGGCCCCTCTGCATTCTACCCTATCTCCATTTGTCTGGGTTGGGGGCGAGAATGCATGCTACGAGCTTCACATCATGTAGTTAGTATGTTAGTACGTGAGACTTCTGGTCAACTTGCCCTTGATCTCAAGGTCTTTGCAGACTGGTGGTTGCCACCACCGGCTTGGGTGGCTCCATTCTTGGGGAGCAGGAAATGGCAGGTAAGCTCCAGATGTTCCCAGGACCTGAGGTCTTTCCCGCCCCCACCCTGTCAGGAACCTCAGGAATGTCTAAGCTCCTGCTGGGGCCAGACACCATCATTCCTGTACAACGGCTCGCCTCAGAGTTATCTCAGCCTGCTCTGACTGGGCCTCCTTTCCCTTGGGCTCTGGTTTCTTCCAGAGGAAAGAGGTTCACCAGTAAGCTGCCTGCTGGGCAGAAGAAACCCTAACAGCGGATTCAGCAGGACCGGCCTTACCATGCAATGGGATGGGCACTCTGGAGAGGTGCCCTTCCCTTCCCTCCCTTCCCCTGCAGCAGCTCGTGGGGGTTGTTAACCCGTTGTGGGGAGGGCTTCAGGAGTCTTCCTCCCCAACTCTACAGACTTCCTCAGCCTTTCCCCATCCTTCAACCTTCCAAGTCCACAGGACCAGAGATTCTGAAAGAAAGGGACTTCCACTTCCTGAGGCTAAAGCTTCCTGAGACCGGTGTGGGCTGCAGAGGGTAGCAGTGCTGGCTGCCATGCTGGGGACGCATGTTCCTCCTCTTCCAAGTGTGACACTCCGACAGGGTCTGTAGAAACTTTGGGGAGTCTAAAGGGCTAGGACATGGACAGTCTAGACCCTGGGTCCGGGGACTGGGTTTTGAAATGGAGAGCAGGGAGGAAACCTGCAGCTTGGTGCCCCTATGGGGCAGATCAGAAAACTCCCCTCCACGGTATTTTTTTAACCTGGTCTTCCCTCTCTGGCATCCATGATCTTGGTGCCAGGCGAGGTGTCTGGGTCCCTGTTACAAGTCAGGAGCCCTGTCGGGAGACCCACTTCTTTTGTACAAAGATCTGAATGCTGCAATGAACAGACTTTTGTACATTTTTATATCAGTTTTTAATGTCAATGGCGACTCAGTTCCTGGGGCTACAGCTGGCTCAGGATTTTTGTAAGAAATTTTGAGTGACTCACTTAGATTTTGTTCCTACTTGTCCCTCTTCCTCTGTGTAATCTAAGTGCATTAAACGTATCTGCGGAAGTGTTTGGGTTGTGTGTTTCTTTCTGCCATGCTAGTGTGTGTGTGTGTGTGTGTGTTCCTGGGATGTGTATGACACAGGGGAAGAAACCTGTGAGCTTGCCACATGCTAAGCAAATCTCTACCTCTGAGTTATATCCCTACCCCTCATTTGCTTCTTTCTGGATGCCTAAAGTAGAGGAACAAGATCAGCACCCCGGCAACCTCAGAGAAGTGGGATGAGCCTGAGAAGTGATGCTGGAAGCCCACGGGTGCTGAACATACACACAGCCCAGGGGTCATACACAGGCACACACATGGGTCACACACACACACACACACACACACACACACACACACACAGCCCTCCTTTACAGGTCTTGTTTCCCTTAAGGTCAAGGGGGTCGGAGCTAGACAGTCTTGGGTAATAGGTGGTTTGCACCTTCTCTGCTGTTTTACTGCTTCATTCCTCTTTAGGTGTTGCTGTCTGAGAACGGAGCAGAAAGCTCCTGCAGCCCAAGCTGTCATCCAATCCCTCATCTTCCTGCCTCAGTTACCAAGGTGCCAGCATGGCAGGTGTGGCCGAGCATGACTCCGCTGTTCACTCCTCCTCTGTCTGATCTGATCTTTGGTTCTAAAGGGACCCAAAAGTGGCCCAAGCCTTTCTCACCTCCAGCTCTCAGGCCCTGTTCTCCCTTATATTTTCTATTTTCCACCAGGCATCTAAATTAAGCCTCCTCTTCAAGGGCCTGGGGCTGCATTCAGGTCTGGAAAAATCTCAGAACCAGACAACAGAGGCCAGCTCACCCTTCCAGAAACACCCAAGCTAGGTAAAGAGGCAAGATAGTATACCATCTTTCCTGGGGTGCCCAATGGCATGTGCCTGTTGAGAGCCCTCATATTTTAGAGTCTAATGCTGGGGGCGGGGAAGGATGGGGGCAGCCTGGGTGTGGCAGTCAGTACTGGCACCCACACAGGATTCTTGGAACCCTTGAAACCACCCAGGGCCTTCCACATTCTTTCCCTTCCTGCCAGGCCTAGTTTTCTGTCCCAGCAAGTGGCAGGGCCTTTCTCCTGATCTTCAGGATGGGCTGGTAGCACTCAGGCCTAGTGACAGGCTCCGAGACACCACAAGGCAGAAGAGAGTGGACTTTGGTTCCCATATGGAGGCTCTCAAGGCCCTTTTCTCGTTTCCTATGACTCCTAGCTGTCTGGAGGACTTCCCAAGAAAGAAGTTAGTGTCCATCTTCCCCCTATGACATCTTTCTGAACTCTGCGAATGACTGACCTCTAAGAAATGGTCCCTGCAGTACCCAGAACAAGAGAACAGGAGTAGCGTCTAAGAGCCAGATTGACAGGTCCAGGACATCCCAGGCCATGCCTCTCCCCTCCTAACTCTCCCTTCTCACCTAACCTACCGAGAAAACACAGGAGTCAGTGAAGATCTTACCCCAAAGAGCACAGAAGGAGAGGTCCTGAACCTGTGTCTCCGGACACCCAGTGCCAGGCCAAGGCTGTCCAGAAAGACGAGCTTTCTAGGACCCCGGTCTCCAGAGCAGAAACCCCATTCGTAATGACTTCAGGAGAGAGATCTGCCAGGTAATCTTTAACAGCTCCTTGAGGAAGACCTCAGCCTTACTGTGGGCATTGTTCTGGCTCTTCTGGGTCCTTCAGCAAGGAGAGGGGAGCCCAAGAGATTTGCCAAACTGGCCCAACCACAAGGCAGTGCAAGCTGGAAGGCACAACCGGCCTGGCTTTGAGGCAGCTGCAGGCGCTGAGAGGAGGGAGTGGGTGGGTGGGTGGGGGAGGGGAGGGTTGATTTGCTGAGCAGAATAAAGTGGTGGGATCCCAGCCCACAGTGGCAGGTCAGGATGTGGTCTGGGAGGGGCAGCCCTTGTGGGGGAAGGGGGCACAGTGAACCTGAGCCAGTCCTCTGCTGACTCAGGAAATCTAGTGAGATGTTTCTGCTCGGTAAAGGCACTAGCTGCCAAGCCTCGAGCACCCCAAACCTCCATGGCGGAGGGAGAACTGTACCCCCAAGTAACCCTCTAACTACCACAAAGGCACCGTGGGATGTGTGTGCACGCGCACATATATTTAGGATTATTTTTACAGAGGGGCTGTGTTGAGACAGGGTTTCTCCAGATTGCTTTGACAATGCCTCAAATTTACATGGTAGGCCAGGCTAGCCTCGGGCTTACAGAGATCCACCTGCTTTGGCTTCCTGAGTCCCGAGATTAAGTGCACTACCATGCCCAGCACACACAAATATTTAATGTTTTTATTTTATTTTATTTATTTACTTTATGCATGAGTACACTGTAGCTGTCTTCAGACACCCCAGAAGAGGGCATCAGATTCCATTACAGATGGTTGTGAGCCACCATGTGGTTGCTAGGAATTGAACTCAGAACCTCCAGAAAAGCAGTCAGTGCTCTTAACCGCTGAGCCATCTCTCCAGCCCCCAACAAATATTTCAATAGTTTTTGCTTTAATGTTAGTAGAGTTAAGGGCACAGAATGGGGACGGGCCCTGTTTGCTAGTGGATATTCCTAGAGTGGGTGTAGCTGAGCAATGTGGGGCTGAGGGAGTTGTTCTTAGGGAGAGTTGAGGATAATCCCTTGTTTTGTGGTTTGCCCACCCCACTCACATCCACCCTAGTCTCATGAGAGGTCTTAGGGCATGGAGCACAAGAGCTAGGCAGTGACTGTGCGAGCAGTGAGTGTGCTGCAAAGCGGGCTGAGGAGATAGTTCAGTGGATGAGAGCAACTGCTGGGAAACCATGAAGACCAAGTCCCCAGCACCCATGTGAAAACCAGCCACCTATGCCTATAATCAGAGTGTTGGGCGGAGGGGTGGATCCTGGGAGCTCACTAGCTAGCCAACCTCACCAGAATAGTGAGCTTCAAGTTCAGCGAGAGACCCGCTCAAAAAATCAGATGGCACTCCGTGTGCTGGTGAATGCCTTTAATTCTAGCACTTGGGAGACAGAGGCAGACAGATTTGAGGTCAGCCTGGTCTACATAGTGAGTTCCAGGCTAGCCACCAGAGCCTACATAGTGAGATCCTCTTTAGGATTTATTTAGGTGCCCGCTGCCCCTCTCTGTCTTAACCCTGGAGGCAGCTCTCCTGCTTTGGCCCCTCAGCCCTGAAAATGTATGCCTGCTTCAGGCTTGTCTCCACCCAGTCCTTGGTCAGGAGCACCTCTGAGCTGCTGAGTCCTCCTGCAGTGAGGCTGAACTGACCACAGATGCCAGCATTCGAGGTGCTTAGCAGTCCCTCTGACCTCATCCCTAGCACAGCTTCCAGATCAGCGCCATTTCAAGGGACACCCCGTGGGTGTTGGGAACTGAACCCAGGGCCTCCACAAGAGTAACAGGTGTTCTTACTTGCTGAGTCATCTCTCCGGCCCAATAGTATTTTTTTTAAGATTTTATTTACTATATATAAATGCACTGTAGCTGTCTTCAGACATACCAGAAGAGGGGAATCAGATCTCATGGTTGCTGGGATTTGAACTCAGAACCTCTGGATGAGCAATCAGCACTCTTACCCGCTGAGCCATCTCTCCAGCCCCCAATAATATTTTTTTAAAGGACAAATCTAGAGGCTGGATGCCACGCCCCATGCCAGCCATCCCATCACTTGGGAGGTGAAGATGGGAGGATCAGGAGTTTGAGGCCAGCCTGAGCTACATGAGGCCCTGTCTCAAACAAACAAGCACAGAAGCCAACAAGGCGTGTGCATGCTTGTGGAGTTACATGAGGTGAAGAAATAAAAGGAGAGGGAGTGTGAGGGTGCACTTTAAATAGTTCAGGGAAAGCCTGAGGCATGGCTGGTATCTGCATGGGGGGGGGCCTCTGGGACATGAAGTAAGCTATAGAGACCTCTGGGAAGGATGGCTCAGGCAGGAGACAGACGAGCAGCTGGAAGGACTAGGCACTGGTGCACAAGCCATGTTTGCGGGAAGCCAGCCGCTAGAACAGAGTGAGGAGCGCGGCCAGCTACATGGAGGCTAGGGTGCATGGGGTCTTCTAGGCACACAATACCCCGATCGACGACGACAATCTGGCGCTCACTGCAGTTGTTCACGTTATTGAGAGACAAGGTCTAGCCAGTGTCGCCTGGGCTCATTTAGCTCACTTAGCTCAGTTTCCCTTTACTAGGCTCACAGACGGGTGCCGCTATGGCGGGTTTGCTTTATTTTTGAGAAGCACTCTGTCCTGGTCAACACTGTGTGTCAGTGTGACAGGATTTGGACTCACATGGAAAATAAGCCTCTGGGCTCCCCACAGAGGAGGTGTCTAGATTAGGTTAGCCTCTAGGCCTGACAGTCAGGGATCGTCAAAAGTCGGCTGGATGGTGTGTTGCTGGGGCAAACACGTAAAGGGATGTTTAGCTGAAGCAGACACAGGTGAAAGGATGTCCTGCTGAAGCAGGCATGTGAAAAGACACGCGACGGAGGATTCTTTGCTGACGACACACACGTGTTGGTCCACCTTGCATTGCGCAGCTGAGCTGCATTTCTTGGGACTCCATAGAGAGACGCACCAAGAACTTGTAGTGCTGTGCTGCAGCCTCCTGCCGCTACCGTGGACTCGGGCTGATCGGGCACTGAGGCAAGGCCTGCGCTAAGGCAAGGCAAATGGAGGGTGTAAATGGGGCTGCACAGCCAGTGACAGACTGAGCAAGGCTCGCTTATAGGGCCAGATGTGCAGGACTTGCGGGTCTCACGTCTGCTGATCCTCACTTCCCTGAGAGAGGCACAGCCAAGAACAACTCCTGGTCCCTATGGCCTGGCTATCTCTGCTTGGTCATATCACCACTACTGCCAACCCAGTACTGGGTTATCCGAACTGCTGATGTATCCATGAAGTGTTTGCGAGTGGATGGAGCCATCGCTGCCTGCTGACCTGTGAACTGAACTGCTGGTTTCCAGACAACACAGACAGGAGTTGCTCCAGGGAACCTTTCTAAACAGGTCCACTTATCCTTATCCTTTCTTTCCCACTACCTTTGGAGGCTGGTGGGCTACAAGGGAGGTTAGAGAATTTAGGAACCATCATTAAAAATTGGATTTGAGCCAGGCGGTGGTGGCGCACACCTTTAATCCAAGCACTCGGGAGGCAGAGGCAGGCGGATTTCTGAGTTCGAGGCCAGCCTGGTCTACAGAGTGAGTTCCAGGACAGCCAGGGCTACACAGAGAAACCCTATCTTGAAGAAAAAAAAAAAAAAAAAAACAAAAAAAAAAAACAAAAAATTGGATTTGAAAAAATTAAAGTTACACCCCCCTTTTCATCCAATAAGAGGCTCTTTCTCTAACATCAATAAATTGTATACAATAAGAACAATTATGAAAACGTAACAAGTAAAACTATACTTGCAATGTCCAGTCCATTTGTATTTGGCAGCCTTAGAGAAAATACTCTACTACTTGTCCTATCTTGGTGAATTCAAAGTTCTGTATCTAAATCATTTTCTTTCATAACTTGCCTTTATAAAGCTAAAATATCCATTTAGACTTTACATTTTATTTTATTCTTTTCTTTTTCTTTTTTTCTTTTTTCTCTTTCTTTCTTTCTTTTTCTTTTTTTTTGAGACAGGGTTTCTCTGTGTAGTCCTGGCTGTCCTTGAACTCAGAAATCCACCTGCCTCTGCCTCCCAAGTGCTGGGACTAAAGGCGTGCGCCACCACTGCCCAGCTTACATTTTCTTAAATCCTAAACAACGTAAGTTTAATTGTGAGACTGTAACTATCTAGTTTTCAACTCCATCAGAGATCTGAGAAGGATAAATATTTCCTCTGTAAATAGGAAGTGCAGAGTAAGCAGCTTCCAAAACTATAAAAATGGCAGAAGAGGCTGACTTCCGGTCAGTACCTGTGCCGTCAGTCATTAGAGCATCAGCCTCAGCTTGTGGCCCAAAACATTTGACAGACTTTTCTGTGAGGCAGGAACTGTGAAGAGCTTGCCTACCCTGTCCTTGCAAAGCTCAGCAGTTGACTCCCTGCATCTCCTTTGTCTAGGTTGGACAGCATACTGTCAGCAGTTAAGGCAAGAGCAGTTCCTTGCCCAGTGGCTAGCTTGCCATATTTGAAGCGACCTCCATGTGGAGGTTCTTCAGTCTCATCTGCTTTGAATCAGTGTGGGGTGCTGCCAGGAGCAGGCATGTCTCACAGTCAAAAAGATCCTTTCTTAATAAAACATCTTTAAAGCCGGGCGTGGTGGCGCACGCCTGTAATCCCAGCACCTGGGAGGCAGAGGCAGGCGGATTTCTGAGTTCGAGGCCAGCCTGGTCTACAGAGTGAGTTCCAGGACAGCCAGGGCTACACAGAGAAACCCTGTCTTGGAAACAAAACAAAACAAAACAAACAAACAAAAAAAAAAAACAAAAAAAATAGCAAAAAAAAAATCTTTAAATGTCATATTCTGTAGCTCTCAGAGGTTTCTGAAGACCATCTCTTTATCTACAGTGCATATGAATTGCTTGTTTCTAGCTATCAGCTCCTCTGCTTAGAAAACATCTATAGGAAGTGAAATGAAGCTTGTTTCTTTTTGCCTGGAGAAGCTAGTTTCTGTAATTAACTAAGCTAGTAAGTATCTAATATGACCTTAAGTTTGATTGACTATTCACTTGCATTTCTTTTGGGGGGGGGTGTTTTGTTTTTGTTTTTTGTTTGTTTGTTTGTTTGTTTTTTTTTTTTTTCGAGACAAGGTTTTTCTGTATAGCCTTGGCTGTCCTGGAACTCACTCTGTAGACCAGACTGGCCTCATTTAACTCACTCTGTAGACCAGGCTGGTCTCTAACTCAGAAATCCGCCTGCCTCTGCCTCCCAGAGTGCTGAGATTACAGGCGTGCGCCACCACTGCTGGGCCTTCACTTGCATTTCTTAATTACCCTGAACAGTTTGTAATAGCAGTTTTCAAAAGGACTACAACAAGCCGGGCGTGGTGGCGCACGCCTGTAATCCCAGCACTTGGGAGGCAGAGGCAGGCGGATTTCTGAGTTTGAGGCCAGCCTGGTCTACCAGTGAGTTCCAGGACAGCCAGGGCTACATAGAGAAACCCTGTCTTGAAAAACAAACAAACAAAAAAGTTGTAACATATACACATAGTACATACATTGTAACAAAATGTAACCTTAAATTTGTATCAATATATAAAGTCCATATCAATGTAAAAATATTTAGCTTGATGTTCTTTGGTCTAGTAGATTCAATAATCTATCCTTTTATCTTATTATTCCTATACCCCCTTTTTTCTTTTCATTCCTTCTCCCCTTCCCCCTTAACAGTACATAGGAGAGATAGAAGGATAAAGAAAAGGAAAAGACAGGAAAAAGAATACATTGAATCTAACATCCCTTACTTTGTTTCTTTACTGATTAAGACCATTAGCAACTTGGAAACAACCCCCTTTTAATATTGACACATTTATCGTCCAACCAACAACCAAAACCCATCCACCCCACCTCTTGGGAATGTGGCATCATTCTTTTAAAATTGCTTCCTGAGCCGGGCGGTGGTGGCGCACGCCTTTAATCCCAGCACTTGGGAGGCAGAGGCAGGCGGATCTCTGAGTTCGAGGCCAGCCTGGTCTACAGAGTGAGTTCCAGGACAGCCAGGGCTACACAGAGAAACCCTGTCTTGGAAACAAAACAAAACAAAACAAACAAACAAAAAAAAAAAAACAAAAAAAATAGCAAAAAAAATCTTTAAATGTCATATTCTGTAGCTCTCAGAGGTTTCTGAAGACCATCTCTTTATCTACAGTGCATATGAATTGCTTGTTTCTAGCTATCAGCTCCTCTGCTTAGAAAACATCTATAGGAAGTGAAATGAAGCTTGTTTCTTTTTGCCTGGAGAAGCTAGTTTCTGTAATTAACTAAGCTAGTAAGTATCTAATATGACCTTAAGTTTGATTGACTATTCACTTGCATTTCTTTTGGGGGGGGGTTGTTTTGTTTTTGTTTTTTGTTTGTTTGTTTGTTTGTTTTTTTTTTTTTTCGAGACAAGGTTTTTCTGTATAGCCTTGGCTGTCCTGGAACTCACTCTGTAGACCAGACTGGCCTCATTTAACTCACTCTGTAGACCAGGCTGGTCTCTAACTCAGAAATCCGCCTGCCTCTGCCTCCCAGAGTGCTGAGATTACAGGCGTGCGCCACCACTGCTGGGCCTTCACTTGCATTTCTTAATTACCCTGAACAGTTTGTAATAGCAGTTTTCAAAAGGACTACAACAAGCCGGGCGTGGTGGCGCACGCCTGTAATCCCAGCACTTGGGAGGCAGAGGCAGGCGGATTTCTGAGTTTGAGGCCAGCCTGGTCTACCAGTGAGTTCCAGGACAGCCAGGGCTACATAGAGAAACTCTGTCTTGAAAAACAAACAAACAAAAAAGTTGTAACATATACACATAGTACATACATTGTAACAAAATGTAACCTTAAATTTGTATCAATATATAAAGTCCATATCAATGTAAAAATATTTAGCTTGATGTTCTTTGGTCTAGTAGATTCAATAATCTATCCTTTTATCTTATTATTCCTATACCCCCTTTTTTCTTTTCATTCCTTCTCCCCTTCCCCCTTAACAGTACATAGGAGAGATAGAAGGATAAAGAAAAGGAAAAGACAGGAAAAAGAATACATTGAATCTAACATCCCTTACTTTGTTTCTTTACTGATTAAGACCATTAGCAACTTGGAAACAACCCCCTTTTAATATTGACACATTTATCGTCCAACCAACAACCAAAACCCATCCACCCCACCTCTTGGGAATGTGGCATCATTCTTTTAAAATTGCTTCCTGAGCCGGGCGGTGGTGGCGCACGCCTTTAATCCCAGCACTTGGGAGGCAGAGGCAGGCGGATCTCTGAGTTCGAGGCCAGCCTGGTCTACAGAGTGAGTTCCAGGACAGCCAGGACTACACAGAGAAACCCTGTCTCGAAAAACCAAAAAAAAAAAAAAAAAAAAAAAAAAAAAAAAAAAAAAAAATTGCTTCCTGCTGTCTGGGGGGTTGGGGGGGGGGGAGGGAGAGCATTATTTTTCTTTTGGAAGCCCAAAGAAGTTTGGGATATGGGCCAGTTTTAAGAAACCTAGCTGTGGCATTTGTTGTGTAGTCTCTGAGTGCAAGACTCAAATGAAGTCCTGGCTGGAACAGACTGTGATGATGGACAGTCTAGGTAGTCATTTTGAAATTATCCCAGGTATAGAGTTTAAGGACACAGCGTTGAGGCAGTCTGAGGTAGGATCAGGCAGGATGCTGGAATAAATGTGTCTCAGCACCCTCAAGGTAAATCTTGTCAGGGCTGCTTTAACCTCATTGGTATGTGGTTATTTTTCTCTGTGAACATATAAACATTCATAGGTAATATACATTTCTTCATTAACATATGTATGAATGCACAATATGCATGGTTCAGCTAAAGAAGATCCTCTGCTCTCTGTCTGAACAGGTAATTAAAGCATCTTAAGAAAAAAAGTTAGTTTGGACTGTGTCACAACCCTATCGGACCAGCGGAAGGACGACAAATGCAAGTCCTTCTCAGAGCAGTTTATTCAGGATTCTTGACAAGCTTCTTCAAGCGGCTTATTCAGGATCCTTGTACAATGGTGTCTCTCCCCACCTCGACCCCAGCACTCTCTTATATCCTAAAGGCTGGCCAATTCCTGAGGGACACGTGGGCAAAGCAGATAGGCTACTTCAAGGCGGAAGGACAGCATCTGATCGCACGAAGCCAAATAAGGAGTTGTTTGTTTCAAAGGGCACTCTCCCCCTGGGGGGAGGAAGGCGGAAACCAGCGCCATCTTTAAGGCGAGGCACTTTGCAGCCCTCTACAGGACTGTATCACCAAACTGTAATAAAACTTTTTTTTGGCCGGGCGTGGTGGCGCACGCCTGTAATCCCAGCACTTGGAAGGCAGAGGCAGGCGGATTTCTGAGTTCGAGGCCAGCCTGGTTTACAGAGTGAGTTCCAGGACAGCCAGGACTACACAGAGAAACCCTGTCTCGAAAAACCTAAATAAATAAATAAACTTTTTTTTGATTTTTTTTGTTTTTTGTTTTTGTTTTTGTTTCAAGACAGGGTTTCCTGTGCAGCCCTGGCTGTCCTGGAACTCACTCTGTAGACCAGGCTGGCCTCAAACTCAGAAATCTGCCTGCCTCTGCTTCCCAGAGTGCTGGGATTACAGGTGTGCGCCACCACCGCTGGCTGTAATACAGCTTTTTTTAGTCTTTTTTTTTTTTTTTTTTTGGTTTTTTTTTTTTTCCGAGACAGGGTTTCTCTGTGTAGTCCTGGCTGTCCTGGAACTCATTCTGTAGACCAGGCTGGCCTCGAACTCAGAAATCTGCCTGCCTCTGCCTCCCAAGTGCTGGGATTACAGGCGTGCGCCACCACGCCCGGCTTGTAATACAGCTTTTTAATCCTTGACATTTGAAAGAATGGCATATGTCCTGGGCATTCTGTACCCAACAAGATTTATTGGCTATGCATAGCTGAAGTTTCGGCTGGAGACATTTCGAAGGTAGAGGGATCAGCAGTCATGTTACCTATCTTGTTGGTCTTTTGATTTCTTTCTTCCTATCTGTAGCCAATATCTTCAGGGGGTCTCCCCTGGTCAAATCTAATTTTTATTCATTTTGATGGAACCCATAGCTTTTCTTTACCTATTGAAACAAAGACAAAACCTCTTCCCTAACAGAACTCATTTCCTTCCTTCCATTCTAAAGTTATCCCGTGTTTATGCTGACCTAATTTAGCACTCTTTTCTAAAATGAAGTGCTTTGCAGTAGCTGTGCTGTCTGTCTCATTGACACTTAAAAATGCCAAAGTCAATAAAGCATTATTTAAACTATTTTTTGGGAGAATCCATATCACCTTTCTGTTCTATGATCATTTCCTTTAAAGTCCTGTTAGATCTCTCTACAATTCCTTGTCCTATAGGATTGTGAGATATGCTAATGACACGTTTTATGCCATAATGTCTAAAATAATGTTGGGTACATACATTGAAGTATCATTAGCGCCAACCTATAAAGATATCTCCAAGAGAGCCATCATCTCTAAAAAATGTGCAACCTTAGAATCCTTTCAGAATTCAAGGCAAAAACCCCTTGGAATTCTAAATGCAGATCAGTAGTATGATGTACTTACATACTTTCAGTATGATGTGTACAAACTGATAATTTTCAGACTCTAATGAAACATATAAGCTATTGTATGACGTTGCTCTAAGGTAGTATCATTAAGCAGAATCTGGATCTTTTCTTTTTTCTTTTTTCTTTTTTTTTTTGGTTTTTCGGGACAGGGTTTCTCTGTGTAGTCCTGGCTGTCCTGGAACTCACTTTGTAGACCAGGCTGGCCTCGAACTCAGAAATCTGCCTGCCTCTGCCTCCCAAGGGCTGGGATTACAGGCATGTGCCACCACACCCGGCTCCGGCTCCATTTTTTTTTTTTTTTTTTTTTTTTTTTTGGTTTTTCGAGACAGGGTTTCTCTGTATAGCCCTGGCTGTCCTGGAACTCACTCTGTAGACCAGGCTGGCCTCGAACTCAGAGATCCGCCTGCCTCTGCCTCCCAAGTGCTGGGATTAAAGGCGTGCGCCACCACCGCCCGGCTTCCGGCTCCATTTTTTAATATGAAAAACATTTTCTTTCTTTTTTTTGTTTTGTTTTTGTTTTTTCGAGACAGAACATTTTCTTTTTTTAATCTCTCTAGCTCTCTACCTTTGTTTAGAGACTATACTTTAGTTTTTGTTTTCCTTCTCTCTGTTGGAGACTTATTTTTCTATCTCTGTCATTTCCTTGGAGACTTTATGTTTTTATGTTTTGTATTTACAGTCAGTATTCCTATGACTGTCTATGTTCAATTTCAATTTCTTTCTTTTTAGTATCTATTCACCTTTTTTTTGTTTGTTTGTTTGTTTTTTGTTTGTTTTTTTTTCGAGACAGGAATTCTCTGTGTAGTCCTGGCTGTCCTGGAACTCACTCTGTAGACCAGGCTGGCCTCAAACTCAGAAATCCACCTGCCTCTGCCTCCCAAGTGCTAGGATTACAGGCATGTGCCACCACACCTGGCCTATTAACCTTTTTTTTTTTCTTTTGATTTTTTGAGACAGGGTTTCTCTGTGTAGTCCTGGCTGTCCTGGAACTCACTCTGTAGACCAGGCTGGCCTCAAACTCAGAAATCCACCTGCCTCTGCCTCCCAAGTGCTGGGATTACAGGCGTGCGCCACCACGCCCGGCTTCCTATTCACCTTTTAAAACATTTCTATTTTTCTTTTTTTTAAAGATTTATTTATTATTATCTGTAAGTACACTGTAGCTGTCTTCAGACACTCCAGAAGAGGGTGTCAGATCTCATTACAGATGGCTGTGAACCACCATGTGGTTGCTGGGATTTGAACTCAGGACCTCCAGAAAAGCAGTCAGTGCTCTTAATTGCTGAGCCATCTCTCCAGCCCCTTGGCCACCATTTTTAAAGTGTCCATTTATGAAGTGAACCTGCAGAATCCGAGGCTCCCGCGTGCAGCCTCCAAATAAAGCCGTGACTAGAAAGCACTCACGCTGATTGCTCATATCTGTCCCGTGATTGGTTACCTCCCCTTAGTTTTCTTTGCCCAGTCTCCTCTGAGACTGGGATGAAATTTCCTGCTCTTGACCTTATCCCAGAATTCCTGTCTCTCTCTGCGCAGGGATGCCTTCTAATCTTGCCTCAGCTCATTGGCCATCCGATTTTTATTGACAGATGCTTCCACACAGTACAGGCTGTGGAGAATCCCAGAACTGTAAGGAAAAACTGGGGGTGGGGCGGGGGTGGGGGAGTTGAGAGAGGGTTTCTCTGTGTAACTTCTCTAGGATGTCCTGGAACCCACAGGACATGTCCTGGAGCAGTGTCCTCAAACTCACAGAGGTTGGCCTGCCTCCATCTTCTGTGTGCTGGGATTAAAGGCAGGTGCCACCACCGCCTGGCTCATGAACATGTCACAACACATGACTGTTGAGCTTTTTGTTTGTATTTAAAAAAAAATTTTTTTTTTGAAGAATTATCTGGCAGTATACACCTTTAATCCCAGCACTGGGGAGGCAGAGACTAGCCTGGTCTACAGAGTGAGTTCCAAGACAGACAGGACTACACAGAGAATGTTTAGAGAAAAAAAAAAAGAAAAAGAAAAAGAAAAAAGAAAAAAACAAAACAGCCAGGTGGAAGTAGCACAGGCCTTTAATCTCAGTGTGTGGGCAGCAGAGGCAGGGGAGCCTCTGAAGGGAAGAGAGAAGAAAAGGAAGGGAAGGAAAGGAGCAAAGAAAGAGGCATGTGAAAATCCGGTTTAGCAGGGGTGATCTGAGACTGAAGAGAAAGATCTAGGACAGCTCCTGATGCTGACTGCAGAGATGGAATGGGGAAAGACAGAGATCCTGGGTTATGTCTCTCCTACCTGGCAGTGATGGTTACACAGCGACTTGTCTGAGGAGCTGTGGGAGGGAAAAGGGTCCCAGGAGCAGGACCAAGCTGCAGTGGGAAAAGAATGATCAGCTTAGTATCTAAGCCATGGACTCAAAGTACCAGAGAGAGACCTGGGTGGAGCTCTGTGAGATCTGCAAGCTGGACCTCACTCATTAACAGTCTGGAGATGTCCACCCGGGACGTCAGCCTCTGGACAGGAATAAAGGCTCTAAGGAGAGAGGTGGTGAGGAGAGGGACGGATGGAGAGCCGGACTCTCAGAACTGTCACCATCTCCAACAGCATCTCACCATCGAATTACTGAGAGCTTGAGGAGCCTGAAGCCTTCCAAGCCATGAGGAGAATCCTTTTGATTGGTCCCTAGGTCACTGAGGAAGTGGCCAGAGACACACCCTCCACCTGCTTCTGGCGAATGAGGCTCAGGGGCCATTTTCACATTGTTCAATCAGACATGCATACGAATTAACTCATCTATTCCTTTGTCCACCATATGGCCTCTCACAGAAGGGTGTCAAAGTACTAAGGACCTGTGCTGTCTTCGGTCCTCAGAAGATCATGGTCCCAGAATTCACATGGAACTGGATTTGGAACTTAGTTCTACAATTTAAAAATAGTCTCTGGGATCTATCCATCTAGTTCGGACTTCCCCGCCGAGCCTGTCTGTAGCTGTTCCTCCGCAACACCGCCGTTAGTAGCCGAGCCAGGGAAGATGCTGCCCCGGAACAGAATGCTCACTGAGCCTCCCGCTTCTTGTTGAGGCCCAAATTCTGTCAGTCATTTAAAAACAGTTTCAAGCCAGGCCTAGTGGCACAAGCCTATTATTTCTGCTATTCAGAAGGCTGAGGCAAGGGGATCACAAGTTCAAGGTCTGACTGAGCTACAAAAAGTTTAAATCCTGATAGGCAACCTAATCAGAGCCTGCCCATCCTTGTGCACGCTCACCCGTGCGTGTCCATGTGATCTATTAATATAGTTCAGTGATAGAGTATTTACCTAACATCCTAGTATGAGCGAGCCAGGACCAGAAGAAAACATGTCATTACACAGTGTACATAGGTGTCAATGAGTTATCATACTAGACACTATGAATATTGTTTTGGTTTAGGTTTCTATTGCTGAGATGAAACATCCTGACCAAAACCAACTTGGGGAAGAAAGGGTTTATTTCATTTTACAGCTTCTATCATCCAGGGAAGTCAAGACAGAACTCAAGAAAGAACTTGGAGGGCCGGGCAGTGGTGGCGCATGCCTTTAATCAAGGCCAGCCTGGTCTACAGAGTGAGGGCCAGGACAGCCAGGGCTACACAGAGAAACCATGTCTAGAAAGAGAAAGAGAGAGAGAGAGAGAGAGAGAGAGAGAAAGAGAAAGAAAGAAAGAAAGAGAGAAAGAAAGAACTTGGAGACAGGAACAGATGAGGTAGGCGTGGAGGGGGGAGCTGTCTCTGGTGTGCCCAGCCTGCTTTCTTATAGAATCCAGTATCACCAGTGCAGGCAGGGACGTGCCACCACCGTGAGCCCGCTCATATCAACCACCAATCAAGAAGATGCCCCACAGGCTTTCCTGCAGCCCAATGTGGAGGGGGTATTTTCTCATCGAGATTTTCTCTTTCAGATCAACTCTAGCTTATGTCAAGTTGACACAGAACTAGTCAGCATAATGATGTACTTGTATTATATGCTTTAATTAATAAATTCAAAAAGGGACTTGGGGCTTGCAAGATAGCTTAACCTTGCAGGCATGAGGAGCAGAGTAGAATCCCCAGAGTTTATGTAAAAAGTCAGGCAAGGCAGTAGCGTGTGGCATGGATGAGTCCCTTGTAGGGGAAATGGAGACAGACCAGTGAGAGGCAGGGTCTCCAAAAAGGTAGACACACCTGAAGGCCAACACCTAAACAGGGCTGTGCTCAGGCCTGCGTGGGTGATCGTGAATGTGCCCACATACCAGTACACGCAGACAGGTAGCTCGAACAAGGCTTTGGGTTCAGTCGCCTCCACCACAAACTAAATAAACCACGTGCAAGAAGCCGGGCGGTGGTGGCGCACGCACTCTGGGAGGCAAAGGCAGGCAGATTTCTGAGTTTGAGGCCAGCCTGGTCTACAGAGTGAGTTCCAGGACAGCCAGGGCTATACAGAGAAACTCTGTCTCAAAAAAAAAAAAAAAACAAAATCCAAAATCTCCCCCCCCCCAAAAAAAGCATTGTGCAAGATAATGGAGGCAATAAACATATCAATATATTTAACAGGATATACGTATAAGGATAACCACATCTTGGTCCTATTCCTACTATTGTTACTATTGTTGTTATGTGAATTTCTTTCTGCCCCATGGCTAATCCAAAAATAAGTTCTGTTGCCTCTCTTTCCAATATATACCAAACCCAGAGGCTCACAACAAGCTTAGAGTCCAAATAACCTCCTGTGGCTATAACAAGTAATGCCCTGTGTATTCTGGTCCCTACCTGTTTCTCTTCCCTCCCACGGCGCCTTCTTTCTGCTCAGGTATAAGCCTGTGCATTTGTTTTTGCCTTTTGATGAGAGTTCTGCTTCCCAGTCTGCTCCTGCGTGATTCTGGGTGTGCATTCAGGTCTGGGCTCAAATGTCAGTTTTACTCAGAGCCTTTGCGTGTGTCTCTTACTCTCAGAAATTGTCCTATATTCAAAATTTTAAAAAATTGTAGCTTTCCAGGCAATTCCCTGGGCCCAGAAAAATGCCACCGATATCACAGGTCTTTGTTATACTGTATATTCATCGACTGACCAACAAACCCAGGGATATGTCTACAGTTCTTTAAGCGTCTTTTGAATAGGAAAAAGGATTACTAGTAGGTAGTTTTAAGCTTCGGAGATGTAGGGGAAAGTATCGCAGAGACGGGGTGAACCTTTGCAATTCCCTGCTCAGTTTCTCTAGACACTTGAGCAGATTAATTGACAACCCTTCTTTCCTCTCAAGTAAAAAGAGCTATAACTGAAGAGGCCCAGGGAAAAAAATGGTCCCACAGCCTGGCAGCATTATTGCCGTTTTAAGGAGCTCGGCTAGAGCCCCTCCCTCATCACCCAATGTTTAATGTACCGAAGTTAGTGCAAGTCACGTGAGAGCACGAAGGTTTGCCACGCCTTAAAGAGGAGGAGTCTCTCCTTGGGGACCAATAGCATAAGCCATTTTAGGAACAGCCCTAATTCCAGACAGGGAAAGGGGCGGGGCCAGGAGTCTAAGCTGCTGTAACTGCACTTCCGGAAAATACGCCCCTCCCCTCCCCCCTCCCCGTTTATTTCTCTAGTACCGGGTGGGCTGAACCAGCGGGTGCTGATTAAAGGCGCCGCCTGCCGCTTTCTCCTCACCTCCCCCCCCCCGCCTGTCTCCCCGCCCCCTTTCCGAGTAGCGGGACCAGCCTAGATGTAGGGACACCCCTGCCCCCCCTCCGCGCTTCCATCGCCCTTATCCGGGAGCCCCGAGCGCCGCAATCCTTCTGCCTTCTCCCGCCCCCATCTTGCCCTCCACACTCTGCTTCGAACCCATTGTATGCGGGGCAGCTGCGAGCCGGGGCCAGGGACAGTGTGCCCAGTGTGCCCCGTCAGCGGGTCCCGCGGGCCGAGGCTCTCCCCCGGCCGTGCTGCTCCAGGCAACAGGGGAGAGGAAGCCCTTCCTCGTGCGCTGGTGGCGAGGACCGGCGGGCCGCACCCCCAACCCCAGCGCGAGCCCCTAGTGTCCCTTCTTAGAAGAAAGCGGAGAGACCCGAGGCCGGAAAAAAAGCAGCCTCTAACTGCCGGGGCCGCTGATCATTTTTATTATCAAGATTAGTATTAAAAGGGGGCGGGACCCCAGGATGCCGAGAAGGGGGCCAAAGACGCAGCTATTTCTATTAAACAGATTATTCTTGAAATAATACACGCAAGATGGCTGAAGGTGGCTGTGATGAGAGTGTTCGGGCTGGGGGGTGGTTTCTTCCCTTTTTTCCCCCCTTTTTTCTTCCTTCTTTTTTTTTTTTTGATCTAAGGATAAAGCTCTGAAGCGACAGCCGCAGCGGAGACCCTGCCCGGAGTGCCCGCCCTCCCCTCACTTGAGAAGCTGCGGGAGGACAAACGGACCCACGGACAGAGCGACGGGTGCGGGCCCACCCCGGACGCATCGCCTGGGCAGCGCTGGGGGCAGCAGGCGCTCGTCGTTCTGCCGACTTCTTCCAATTCTAATCTTTTTTAAAGATTTTTTTTTTTTTTTTTGGAAAGGATAGGGATGGGTGGAGCAGAGGTAGAGAGAAATCAAGACTTGGCATTTTTCTCCTTCTCTCTCTCCTAATTTGCTGGAGGCCACCAGCCCTCCCCTGGAGGAAAAAAAATCCCACCAAAGGGAGGGGTGGAAAAGCGAGCTACAGGACCCTCGAGCGCGCGCCCGGACCCCCGTCCCCACCGCGGCCGCTGGGAGCTCAAGATGGCTGGGCGCTGAGGACGCACCCGGCCCGGCTGGCTCGGCCTGGCCCTGCCGCCGCCGCCGCAGGCTGGCTCCGACCGCAGCCCCGGAGCCTTCCAGGCCGGAGCAGAGGCCGAGAAGAAAAGAAAGTGGGGGGGGAGGGGGGGACGAAGGGGGAGGGCCGGGCGGGGGGAGGGGAGGGCCGGGAGCCGAGCCTCCCGTTCATTAGCAGTTGAGAAAAATTCCTTTCTAGTTTGATCAATCCTTGTTTTCCTCAGCGCAGGCGAGGCGCCCGCCCAGCGCGGGGACAGGGAGTGGGGTCTCTCCGCGACGGGGACGCCCTGCGCGGGGCCTCCAGGGAGCGCAGAAGTAGCGACGAGGGGGTCAGGCCGGAGCACCTCCCGGGCTTCTCCCTCCCTCCCTCTCTGGTTGCCTTTTTTTTTTTTTTTTCCACTTCTCTCCCTCCCCCTTCCGTTTCTATTTGTGAAGGGAGGAGGAAGGCAGAGGCGGGCTGGTGTCTCTGGCCGGGGACTGGAATTTCATCTGAATGACTGCCCCAGCGCGCACGCAGCGCCCCGGAGTCGGCCCGCCCGCGCCCTGCAACCCGCAGCCGGCCGGCCAGCTGGGGGACGCCCGCGCCGCGGCCCGGGGACCGCCGGCGCGCCTTGCTCGCCCGCTCCGGCTCCAGCCAGCCTCGGCGCGGCCGAACTAGCTTCCCGTGCCCCTCGGACCTCGGCCGGGATCCGGGCGAGGAAGGCGCGGCTCGCACCAGCCAGAAAGGAGCCACCGTCGCCGCCAAAGGAAGAGTGCGGCTCCCCCGCTCGGTGCGCCGCGGGGCGCGCCCCGATGTCAGCCGCGGGGCCGAGCGCAGGCCGCGGGCCGCCGCTGCCCTAACCGCGCTGACGGGGAGGCGGCCTGGTATATGGAATTTGGACCACGGCGCTCCCCTCCAGGGCTGGTGCCCCGGCCGCGGCCCTGGCGCAGCCCGCCGCCTCTCGCTAGCCACTCGCCAGGAGGAGGAGACGCAGCCGGCGGCGCGCGCGGCGCGAGGACCCAGGCTCCCTCCTCTGGGGGGCGGGCACGCGGAAGGCGCTGGTGACTGAGCGACTGGCGCGGCCGGCGGGGACCGGAGCTCCGGGCTCGGTGAGTCCTCAGCTGTACCAGACGGATCCCCAGGGTCGGGGAGTCAAAGAGGTCTACCCGGGCCCCCTGCCCGCAGCCGCCATGGCGGAGAATTGGAAGAACTGCTTTGAGGAAGAGCTCATCTGCCCCATCTGCCTGCACGTTTTCGTGGAACCGGTGCAGCTGCCGTGCAAACATAACTTCTGCCGGGGCTGCATCGGCGAGGCTTGGGCCAAGGACAGTGGCCTTGTGCGCTGCCCGGAGTGCAACCAGGCCTACAATCAGAAGCCGGGCCTGGAGAAGAACCTGAAGCTCACCAACATCGTGGAGAAGTTCAACGCCCTGCACGTGGAGAAGCCGCCGACGGCGCTGCACTGCGTGTTCTGTCGCCGCGGCCCCCCGCTGCCCGCACAGAAGGTCTGCCTGCGCTGCGAGGCGCCCTGCTGCCAGTCTCACGTGCAGACGCACCTGCAGCAGCCCTCCACCGCCCGCGGGCACCTCCTGGTGGAGGCGGACGACGTGCGGGCCTGGAGCTGCCCGCAGCACAACGCCTACCGCCTGTACCACTGCGAGGCCGAGCAGGTGGCGGTGTGCCAGTACTGCTGCTACTACAGCGGCGCGCATCAGGGACACTCGGTGTGTGACGTGGAGATACGGAGGAATGAGATACGGGTAAGTACACAGAACGCGCGCGCGAACACACACACACACACACACACACGCACGCACGCGGCCTGGGAGCCACCCATCCGCACCAAGCTGACTCTCGTGACATTAGCCTAGAGGCCCTCTTCCGAACTCTTCCGTGAAAGTTTGGAGGACAAGGTCCTGGGGAAAAAGCCCCGGCTGCTGGATGCATTCTCGCACCTGCGCCCTTAGGATCCCTCTTGCAAGTCATTTACGGAATTGGGGGAGGCTGGTAGAAGTAGTTTTGAGTGTCGCTTTTCTGTTTTGCTCAGCTCCCTCCCCCTGCATTGTTTCTGTAAGCTCTACGGGAAGTCACCAAGGCAGTGACCCCGGTCCTGCTTCTCCAGCTGCTGTTTATGTAATGAGTGTCCTGGTGCCGCTGCTGTGGCTGACTTGATCCATGATGCTGGCATACCAATGAGGAAGTAAACAAAAGCAGCCATGTTAGTTTTAAGCTCTATTGGAAACACACTGGGGGTTGGGGGGAAGCTTCCGGAGGTAGAGCAGAACTCTGGCATCCAGCAGGGCAAGGCCTGGGTGTCCAGGAGTCCCCGACTGTCGGCTCCTCCAATCCGTCCTAGGCGACGCTCTCCAGGCTAAGACTGTTTTCTATGTACTTATGTGCTGCCTGCGCCTGGCGTGAACAAACCTTAAAGTATGTGTCTTCACCCTGGGCTCTTTCCTCCCAGCCCTGCCCTCTTACACAGCCCTCCCACATTTGGGGAGGGGACGGGGAAGACGGAAAAAGAATCCTGTGGGTTTAAGGTTGAGCCGCGTTGAAATCTGGTTCCAGGCAGCTGGCTCCCCTGGGCTGCCGGCTGGGTGATTACGAACCGCACCCCCTCCCATTGTATACACCCTACTGCAGCAGCCAATGTCAAAACCGCCTTCCCCCTCTTAGGCCTCTGGGCCTGGCTAGGGAACTGGAGTGGGGCATACTTCCGTCCCTTTCCCTGGAAGGGGGCTCCTCCCAGGTTCCTCTCGGGTCCCCTGCCTCTCCGGATTGAGTCACACCGGAGGAAGGAGGAAGGAGTCGACTGAGCCATCTTGAAAGCTCTTGCTAGGGGGTCTTGTGATAAGGTTGGGTTTGGTAGGACTAGATGTGAGTGTTTAGGGTGGGGGCCCCTGGAGGCCAATGAGGCGGCTGCAGTATGAGGAAGCTGGGCCTGTCTCGAACGTAGATGGGGGTTGTTTCCTTGGTGGTTGTGGGGGCTGGACGGAGACAAGGAGGGGACCAATCTAAATGAGTCACTGTTTAGCAATTAAAAACCACACATATACAACCAACAAAAGGCAGAAGGGCCACCGCAGGCTGAGGGCGGGGATAACGAAATTTGCTGTATAATTAGTTTGCAATTGCATGGGCCAGCTCTGGGGTTTTGTGCCAGGAGAGGCCTTTGGTTTCTTAAAGGAAGTGTGGGGGATGCAGAAGGAGAGTCACTCCTCCCCACCAGCTGGAAAAGGCCAAGTCCCGGGGAAGCGGAGCAGCCCTGTGGTCCTCCTCCCCTGACTCCGGTTCGGCAGAGCCCACACTTTACCAGCACTGAGACTGCTGCTATTAATAAAGACCGTAGGGGTGGAGGCTGGGAAAGTACAGAGGAAGGCTGGAGAAAGACGGCTGTCCTCCCTGACTGTCCTCCCTGTCCGGGCATGGGCTGTAGAGAGTGTAGAGAGGGGAAGGGTAGGGCTGAGTGAACAGTAGAGGATGTGGTGGTATTCCGTGTGTTAGCACCCCTGGAGTGCTAGGGAGTATCTTGGGTTGGGGGTGAAAACTTAATTATACCTGGCTTGGTATTAGGAGGACACTCTTAGATGTGTGTCTACATTACCCTCAAATGGGTATGTCTTACTTTAGGATTGGGAGGAAAGGGTGGTATTTGCTTGTAGAGTGTACCTGGGGGTTCCTTTTATCAGGCACTGAACTTTGTCAGTGCATGAGTGTTGCATGCGTGTCCATGTACACACACACACACTCACGCCTGCATGTATGCATGTACTCTAGTGCCTATGGGGTAAGCTCAGAAATAGTGAGTGGCCAGATGTGCAATTCTGTGAGCTCAGCATCTGGGCCGCAGGCTTATCTTCCTTCTGGTTCCTCAGTCCTTTCTCTCTGGTGCCCCGGGCTTGAAAGCCCTTCCCTCGCCCCTTATCTCGAGATGAAGTCCAACTTATTGAATGCAGAGGTAGGGCTCCCACCCCTGGGGAGGAGCTGAGCCCTGAGGAACTGACTAGAAAACCCAGCCTTCTCTCTAGGCTATCCGGGAGGAGTGGGCTTTGCCTCAACTGGTTTTTTCATGCTAGAGGAAGTCTGCCTAAAAGGGCTTTGCTAGTGCTGTGGAAAGGGGCACCAGAACTCTCCTAGGTATAGGAGCAGAAGCACAAAGAACCTCAAAAATAACCTGTGTTCTGCCTGCTGTTTCTCATCTGCCCTCCCACAGTGGGAGTCCAGGTCAGGGGCTGGAAATAGTTAACCCTGCAGAGTGTTTTGAGTACTGGGTGTGGTGACCCACAACTTTAATCCCATAGCTGGGGAGGCAGATGCAGGCAGATCTCTCTGAGTTCAAGGCCAGCCAGGATTACATAGTGTGAGACCTTGTCTCAGAAAAACAAGAATAAACCGGACGGTGGTGGCGCACACCTTTGATCCTAGCACTTGGGAGGCAGAGGCGGGTGGATTTCTGAGTTTGAGGCCAGCCTGGTCTACAGTGTAAGTTCCAGGACAGCCAAGGCTACACAGAGAAACTCTGTCTTGAAAAACCAAGAAAGGAAGGAAGGAAGAAAGAAAGAAGGAAAGAAAGAAGGAAAACCAAGAACAACAAAAAACCCACCACCACCAATACCACTATTAGCATCAACAAAAAGCAACCCTACTTAACCCTTCCAGTAGTTCTATCTCCAAATACTCATGAGCACCCACTTTTGTGTACTTGAGCCAGTAGCTTGGGTAGGGCATCAGGAAGGGGTGGCACTCGAGTTAGGCCCATGCAGGCCAGGACATTGCCCCATTCTGCCTTTGAGAGGACTGAGTGCCAACCAGATGGGGCCTCGAGATCACTTGCTGGGACATTCCTATGCCCTCGAAGTGTTTTCCTTTTGGGCTGTGGGCCCGGGCTTGAGACATTCAGTGGGCTCAGGCCTAGCAATCCTGAATGTCAGACAAAATCCCTTCAAGCCTCTAAGTTTAAGGGCTCATCTTAGTAATGGGGGGCTGATGGGAGTTGGGAGCACACTCATAAACTCTCTCAACAGAAAGGACCCAAGAGAAGTCAAGGTCATGCGTGTGAGGGGCTTCGCAGGTGTGCACAGGTGAGCTTGCCTGGTGTGTGTGCTTCTGGGTCAGTGGCTAGGACCCTGGAAGCAGGCTGGAGATGCTGGCCTGAACCAACCATGTGCCTTCTGTCCTCCCTAAGGAAAAGCGGTGTTCTCTGGGAAGGCGAGCTCACTGCTGAGATGTGTTGTTGCTTAGGGTGAAAGTACCCCATGTCTGTGCTGTGGGGGTACACAAGAACCCTGCAGAGAGTCCAGGTTTGAAGGGGGGGCTAGAGGTCTCTGCTGAGCTGGGGCTGGGGTTACAGCCTGAATTGGGGAGAGTTCAGACCTACCCTTCTCTCTGCCAAAAGCAGACAGTGGGGAGGCTGTGTGTGTGTGTGTGTGTGTGTGTGTGTGTGTGTTGGGGGGGGGTAGTATGAGCGCCGGTTATCCCTGCAAACTGAATGTCCTTTCCTTGATCATCCAGAGTCCTTAGAGAAGGGAGCCTGCTTTGGCTTCCTCCCTGGGACCTAAGAGAAGCCTCAGGCAGAGGTCCATTCCCCTGCCTCTACCCCAGGAGCCTGCTGACAGCCAGGAGCCTGTCATACACTCCCATTGATTGCTCTACCTGCCAGCAGTTATGGATTCAGGGCAACTGTCTGTCTGTTCGTCTGCCTGTCTATTGTAACTAAAAAAATTTTTTTTCTCATCTCTAAGAAAGGATGTGTACTTGCCTGACTTAATTGGCACTACTTTCCTGTGTGGCTCTGGAGTGAAGGAGAGAGGGTACTCATGAGTGTGTTTGAGGGAAGAGTGGGCGTCAGGTGAGATGGCAGTAGGGTACAGGGCAGGCTGGTCGGGGCTGGCTGGCTATCCCTGCACACTGAATTTCCTGTCCTTGATTTCGTTCAGACTGCCACTCGCTAAGAGCTGGAACAGGTAATAGGTGGGCTGTGACCCTGCCGGGGGACTTGTGACTTTCTTACCTGGGGATCTTTGGGAAGGGAGAGGAGGTTGGGGTTCATGTTAGGGTCAGCTGTTGCCTGAGGCGGGTGGTGGCAGTGGGACAGAGCCCCAGGGGATGCTGTGGAGCTGGGGAGGGGGGAGAGCCTGGGTGGACAGCCCCACTTGGGCCTCTGCCCTGGGCTGAGCGAGCAGGCCTGGCCAGCTCATCCCTGGCTCTGGGAAAACCTTCCTCCCTGGCCGGCCTGGCATTCAAACCCAGACAAAGGGGGGCTTTCTCTCTCGCCTCTTTGTTCTGCTGCCCCAGAGGCTGCTCTGTGCGCAGCAAAAGCTAATTCGGCTCTGCAGCTGGGAAGCCCTCTCACGCTGGTGGCCTGTGGGGATCGCCGCATCTCTAGCTTTCTCCTTGCCCTGGCGCCTGTGCCCACCACCCCTTATCCCTGGGTTTGTGGTTTCCCCGGCTTAAGGGTTCACATGGTAGCCCAAAGCAGGCACTGTGGCAGGGAAGGGGACTTTCTGGAGAGGACAGGGAAATGCTTGTGAAATGGAGCCAGGTCAAATTTGATCTTGGGATAAAGGATTAGACGGGGAAGTAAGGGTAGGTAGTCTTGGAAGCTTGGGAGGAAAGTTCTACAAGACTGAACCATGGAGCCAGTGCTGGCCTGACCTAAGCGAGGAGGTGTGTTCTTTCCCATCAACCTGGCCCCCTTCTCCTCCCCTCGCTTTTACCGCGGGCGCCGCTGGAGCCACCTCAGCCTTGCCTACAAACTTGGGGCCTGCCTCTGCCCTGGCCCTCAGCCCATTCTCCCCTGACCTCCCTTCTCTTCAAGGTTGACTTGAGGGTTTATTATTATTTATTAACTTTTACACAGCCTTACTCTCCAAACCTCACCCGTCTGCCTGGCCTAGCCTGGCAGCAAAATACCAACAGGGCCTAGCTGGTCAGGTTCCAGAGAAGCCTGAGGTGGCAGGGCAGAAGTTAGGCCCTCTGAGTACCCCTCCTGGTTGGGTGGGCACCCTGGAGCCACGGAGTGCACCGGAGTTCCCAGGCCCAGTAGATCCCAGACCTCCGAAGCCCTAAGGTAAAGGAACAATGCTCAAGTCCCACAATGCTAGGCTTCTCCAGAGACCTTGGTCCCTGCATTGCCTCTAGACTAGACCTGGCCCCACTTTCCACATGCTCTGTGTGGGCCCCAGTCCAGGAAGCTTCTGGGGGAGTCACAGGCAGTTTAGAAAGCCTCTACTCCCTGTTTTGGGATGTCTTAATGGGAAGCTGGGAGATAGAGTCCAGCCTCAAATCAGTGTTTTTCTCAAATGGGAAATGTACTCCCTGAGAAGATGAGATCCTGGGCTAGACCGAGGTTGCTGGGAGCGAGGAGGGGATTCGGGCTGTGCCTCCCAATCCTGGTCCTCCAGCATCTTCCTGCTTGATTTGGTTGGTTGGTTCTTAGGGTTCTTTGCTTGCTTGTTTGTTGAGATATGGAGTCTCACAGTATGTAGCTCTGGGTGTTCTAGCATCCGCTCCATCCACTCTGTACATTAGGCTGGTCTTAAACTCACATGGAAACCCCTGCCTCCACCTCTCAAGTGCTAGGATTAAAGGCGTGCACCACCGTGCTCAGCCCATTTGATTTTTTGACTCAGTGGAACTATGCGGCTGTGGTGGAGGGGCAGCATTTGCCTCCTGCCAATCTCTGCTGCTTGAAGCAGCACCTCTCCCGCCCCCTGGGTGCCGGCAGCTGGAGGTAGGGGCTTGCCTGGCCCTGAAGGTCTCTTTGGTGAACTTCCTTCCTTCTCCTTCCTTCCTCCTCTTACAGCAGACCTGAAAAAAGGGGCTCCCTGAGGGGAAACCAGTCCCCTACCTGTTGGGGTTACTGCCTTCACTGGGCCTTGGACCCAACCCCTTCCTGATGAATCCCCGAAGCTGAGGCCCAACTCTAGAATCCCAGAGTAGAGGCGCCTCCTGGGAATGCCTGAGAGGAGAGGTAGGCCGAGCAGGAGCTGGGGGGTGGACAGCAGTCATAAATTCCTGAAGGGCCTCAGTGGGGAGGTAGGGCGGGCCCTCACTGCCTTGCTGGGTAACAATCTTTCCCGCCCAGGAGAAGAAGTTGGATTGGTTGGAACCTTTGTGTGTGTGTGTGTGTGTGTGTGTGTGTGTGTCTGTCTGTCTGTCCTTCTTCCCCTGAGACTCACTCTGGCCTCCCTTCCTCCTCTCTGTTCAGGGCCCTGATCGTCCATGACTTGGGTGGGCATACATGGAGTGGTGAGAGCCTGAGCTACTGGGTACTTGGTTCCGTGTGAGTCACACCTATGCACCTCCATTATAGGCAGCCACCATGCTGTTCTCTGGGGGGGGGGGTCCCATTTGCAGTCACACTTGTTCTTAAGTGTGTCTGAGTATTTGCCTGCCTGTGTGTATGTATACTGTGTGTACAGTGCCTGCAGAGGCTAGAAGGTATTGGAACCCCAGGAACTCAGGTTATTTACAGATGCTTGTGAGCCTCTGTTGGGGCTGGGAATCAACCCTGGGTCCTCTCCACCCAAGCAGCTAGTTCTCTTAACTGCTGGACTGCCTCTTCACCCCAAGGAAAGTTTTAATGCAGGCCCCTTCATTGTCTGGAGTCTCCGAAGACCCATGCTTGTTTTTGTTTGTTTGTTTTTTGTTTTTTGTGGGTTTTTTTGTTGTTTTTTTGTTTGTTTGTTTGTTTCGAGACAGGGTTTCTCTGTGTAGTTCGGGCTGTCCTGGAACTCACTTTGTAGACCAGGCTGGCCTCGAACTCAGAAATCCGCCTGCCTTTTCCTCCCAAGTGCTGGGATTAAAGGCGTGTGCCACCACTGCCCGGCTGTTTTTTTTGTTTGTTTGTTTGTTTTTGGTTTTGTTTTGTTTTGTTTTGTTTTTGATTTTTTTGGATTTGGTTTTTTTGAGACAGGGTTTCTCTGTATAGCCCTGGCTGTCCTGGAACTCACTCTGTAGACCAGGCTGGCCTCGAACTCAGAAATCTGCCTGCCTCTGCCTCCCAGAGTGCTGGGATTACAGGCGTGCACCACCACCGCCCGGCTCATACTTGCTTTTTTAAGATTTATTTTATTTATATGAGTATACTGTAGCTGTCTTCAGACACACCAGAAGAGGGCATCAGAACCCATTACAGATGGTTGTGAGCCACCATGTGGTTGCTGGGATTTGAACTCAGGACCTCAGGAAGAGCAGTCAGTGCTCTTAACCACAGAGTCATCTCTCCAGCCCCCAGTCATTACTAGTAGTTGGGTGTAATGTATGTGCACTCGGGATCTTAGGGTCCGGTTACAGTGTATGTGTGCTCAGGTGTGCGTCTGGACAGTCCTGTAGACACCTCCGTGCATCTGGGTGGCCCTGCAGGCACCTCTGTTTCTACTCCATACAAACCATATTTACTGTTGTCTGGCTGAGAAGGGCAAGGCCTGCTAGGTCACGGAAGGGAAGAGCCAGGGGAAAAGCCTCCAGGCTTTCTAGACCTAGAAGGAGAGGCTTCCCTTCACCCAACCCCTGCCCTCAGCGTCTTGCTTCTTTGTTTCTAGGCTAGCGATCTCTCCAGAATAGATCTGCCTGAAGTTTTCTTGCTGGCATTGGTTTCCTTGTATATAAAAAGGGTGGGGCTGGTGGGGCTGGTGAGGGAGAAATTGTTAGGAGCCTATCTTGGGCCAGGGAAGGTGAACAGGGGTTATGCGGTGAAACTGAAGCTGCCCCCTCCCCCCAGGAAGAGGAGCACCCCTTGCTGGTGGGCATTCCCCTGAGTGTCTGCGAGCCGCTTTGCAGAGTCTTGTGCTCAACCCTTAGATGTTTCTGGAAATGTACTCAACAACAGCCAGGTCTTCAGGCCTTTTTGAGGTCTGACTGTGCAGGGAAGCGGAGGTCAGCTGCAAAGCCTTGTTGTTCCTGATACAGGGTCTCCTTTTATAGCCAAGGATGACCTGAGACATGTCCCTCAGTGTCCCCAGAGCAGGAACTAAGGCTTGCAGCGTCCTGCCTAGCTAACACCAAGTCTTATTTTCCCCCTTCTGGTTCAGACTGGCCTTGAACTTATGGTGATCCTCCTGCTTCACCTTCACAGTGCTAGGACTTTGGGTGTGTTGGCACGTGCCTTTCATCCAAACACTCTGCAAGCAGAGGTAGGCAGATGTCTTGTGAGTTCCGGGCCTGTCGGAGTGAATTCCTGGACAGCCAGGACTGTTACACAGAGAAACACTGTCTCGAAAAACCAAAAAAAAAAAAAAAAAAAAAAAAGAGGGTTGGAATTTCTAGCGAAATCAGATCATGGTTTGTGAGTGAAATACAAAGTGCCAGAACGAGCTGAAGATGCAAGTGTGTGCTGGGCGAGCACTTGCCTAGCTTGTGCGAGGCCCTGGGCTCGCTCCTCAGCGTTGTTAACACAACAGTGACAGACAGTAGGGGGCGGTAGCCCAGTGAGGGGATTCTAGGCTAGAGCTGCCACGTGACTTCCTGCGAGTGGCAACATTCTATGTACAATGCTCGCTACATGTAGCTGTTGTTAAGCCCCTGAAATGAGGCTGGTGCGTCTGGAAACCTAAAACTGTCCTCCATTTTTTCTCATTTCTTTTGAGTCAGGGTCTGTCTATGTACTGACTCCAGCTCCCAAAACTCCTGTGGCAGCTTCCCAGGGCTGGGGTTACAAGCCAGGATTTCCACATCTGCCTTACTTCATTTTGTATTAACATCAATGTAAAAAGTGGCTGCCATGCTAAGGACAGACAGCTACCCAGTAGGCCAGGACGTGACAGCCGACCCGACCATGTGACCAGGATAGGAAGGGACCTGTACCAACTCAGAACAAACAGGGTCATGGAAAGTTCCTCAGAGTTGGGCTTCAGAAAGCAGACACAGGGGAGGGGGTACTGTCGGCTGGCAGGAAATGACAAGAATTGAAGTGTCGTCCTGTGAGCGTAGTGCTGGGGTCGATCCCTGAGAAGCGGAAAGTCACAGGACCTTCTAAAGGCACGTGGGACTCCTGGCCCAGGCAGCGAAGGTGTGCTTACCTTACCCTCGCGGCCGGCTCGTCCCTGGCCATGCTGAACTGTCCGAAAGGAGGCAGTCATGCTAGGCGGGGGAGGCCTTGTCTGAAGAGGTGTGTTTGTGATGGGGGAGAGGGTTGTAGAAACCGACGATTAGGGACATTAGAGGACCCGCACTCAATTACATTTCTAGGGGTTCCGATCCCTTCTGACCTCTGCCAGCGCCAGACAGGTACCTGGTGCAGGCAAAACACTCTGATACAAAATAAAATAAATACAATTTATTTTTTGAGAGCTTAGAAAAGGCAACTTGACGGGGCAGCAGATAGGTCTTGAAAGCAGCAGGCTCGTTCCCTACTGGTCCTACTGAGGGGCTGGACTATGTGACTCCTGAGGCCGGGGCTTAGCCACAGGAACAAGGGAGGATGGCTCTGTTGCTGAACCCTAGAATAAGGCACATATAAGGCGAGTTCACAGGCCTGTGTCTCCTTGGAAGACTGACTGTCTGCATCTTAGGACGCTCCACCCACCCTGGTGCCCCAGGGAAAGGCTCTTGGTTTGGATAATCCCAGGCCTCCTACCTGTTACCTGGAGTGTGTCACTCATTAGCTCGACAACTTCAGAAATAAATATTCATTTTTAACTATGATATGGGTGTGCCCGCAAGCCCTTGTGAAGGCCGGAGGAGTCGGAGTCCCCTGAACCACCTGTAAGTCTCCGTCTACTGCAAGAGGGTTCAGTGGGTGTTCTTACCCACTGAACCCTTTGGTTCCATGAAGCCAGGTTGTAAGACCTCTCCAGGCCTCAGTTTCTTCCTTTGTAAATGACCACAGTGCAGTGCTTACCTCATGGATGGCTGGGGTAACTAGATGAGCCAGATATAATGAAATGGTGGGTCCATAGGAAGTAGGGGCTGCAGCCGGGCATGGTGGCGCACGCCTGTGATCCCAGCACTTGGGAGGCAGAGGCAGGCGGATTTCTGAGTTCGAGGCCAGCCTGGTCTACAGAGTGAGTTCCAGTCCAGGACAGCCAGAACTACATAGAAAAACCCTGTCTCAAAACAACAACAACAACAAAAAAACAAAACAAAACAAAAAAAAAAAAAAAGAAGAAGAAGAAAAGAAAGAAAGAAAGAAACTAGGAGCTGCAAGTGCTTTGTGTGCAGAGCCTGCCCTTTGAAAGCTCAGGGCTTGAATACACATGGGAAGACCCTCTGGTTTCCCGTTACTGAAAGTTGCTGGTCTTGGGATTGCTTGAGGGCCAGAGGAGGCTGACTGGTAGAGATTCTAGGTCATCTTGAGTCAAAGGACCTCTGGGAAGAACCTGTTAACAAGAGGGAGATACGGTGCCCGGCTGGTGAGTCTGGAGCAGCACCTCACACTGTTACTCTGACTGTCCCTACAGAAGATGCTAATGAAGCAACAGGAGCGGCTGGAGGAGAGAGAACAGGACATCGAGGACCAGCTGTACAAGCTCGAGTCAGACAAGCGCCTGGTGGAGGTAGTAAACCCCGAGCGTGTGTGTGTGTGTGTGTGTGTGTGTGTGTGTGTGTGTCTGTGTGTGTGTGTGTGTGTCTGTGTGTCTGTGTGTCTGTGTGTCTGTGTGTGATGGGGATGCGGGGTCTTAGGGGAACTCCTTTCTAGGGGTCTTGAGTTGCTCTGGGCCAGAGCCACCTGTCAATCACTCACCTATCAGAACAGGAGCCCCACGGGTGAAGGGTGGTTGGCACACAGCCCAGTGCTATACACGGGGAGTTGGTGGGTCACACCCTGCCCTCAGAAGCCAGGGTGCTCAAGAGCCCAGATCCTCAGTTAGGGTAGTGACAGCAGCCCGTCCTTGTCCCTCTGCCTGCAGGAGAAGGTGAGCCAGCTGAAGGAGGAGGTGCGGCTGCAGTACGAGAAGCTGCACCAGCTGCTGGACGAGGACCTGCGGCAAACGGTGGAGGTCCTGGACAAGGCGCAAGCCAAGTTCTGCAGCGAGAATGCCGCACAGGCCCTGCACCTCGGGGAGCGCATGCAGGAGGCCAAGAAGCTGCTGGGCTCCCTGCAGCTGCTTTTCGATAAGACGGAGGACGTCAGCTTCATGAAGGTGGGACTGGGCCCCGCTCTCCCCACAGCCCCGCTCTCCGGCGGCTTCCAGCCCCAGATGCTCTCTCTAGAGCCAGCCTGCATGGGCTAGACTCCCACTGCTCTTCCTGGTTCTGTGACCTCGGGCAAGTCACAGATGCTTCCTGAGCCTTGACTAGCAGTCGCCATCCTTTATCCGTTAGTCCAGATTTTCTTTTACTTTTTTTTTTAAGCTTTGAAAACTAAAACAAATTTTGGCACCTACCTCATTTCACAGCAAGTACTGGGTAGAACTGGCACGGGCCGCTAGTGGTCTCTCTGTCTCACACGGTAAGAAGATTCAGGCAGGTAGCTGTGGAAGTATTGAGGCCTGTCGGACTAGGTGGTGCACCCAGTTCATCCCAGATGGACCTCAGAGTGCCGGATTAGCCTGGTCTACAGAGTGAATTCTAGGACATCTAGAACTACATAACAAAGAGACCCAGCAAAGGGCCTGTGGAACCCTCTTCCAGATATGGATACAAGGAAAAAATGGTACCTGATGGGACTGTGGCTCAGAGCGGACAGTACTTACCTAGCACAAAAAGCTCAGGGCTCAGCCGGGCGGTGGTGGCGCACGCCTGTAATCCCAGGGAGGTAGACTCTGGGAGGTAGAGGCAGGTGAATTTCTGAGTTTGAGGCCAGCCTGGTCTACAGAGTGAGTTCCAGTACAGCCAGGGCTATACAGAGAAACCCTGTCTTGAAAAAAACCAAATCCAAAAAAACAAAAACAAAAAAAATTAAAAACAAACAAAACAAAACAAAACCAAAGCTCAGGGCTTGCTTTTCAATACCATATACAGTGCCTGTTGCCACACTCTTTTGTAATTCTGCACTGGGAAGTGGAGGCAGGAGACTAGTTCTGGGTCATCCTAGTGCTTAGTTCTAAGCCAGCCTGGGATACAACAACAGTAGCCACACCACCGCCTCGGCACAGCAGGCGCTCAGTCACCAGAGCTGTTCTGCCGCTCCTTTTCCACTGACTGACTGTTCCCTCCTTTTCTTGTAGAACACCAAGTCTGTGAAAATCCTAATGGACAGGTGAGCTGATAGCCCCCAGTCCTCCCGCGACACATCTGAGGGAGGGCAGAGAGGGCCACGCCCACTGGTTGGGGAGGAAGGGCGGGCTCACTGGTGACGCCTCCTCACAGCCGACGCCCCGTCCACTGCCCCCAGGACCCAGACCTGCACAGGCAGCAGCCTTTCTCCCCCTAAGATCGGCCACCTGAACTCCAAGCTCTTCCTGAACGAGGTGGCCAAGAAGGAGAAGCAGCTGCGGAAGATGCTAGAAGGTGAGGGGTCAAAGCCTCCAGGCAGCTGTAAACGCCCGCACCATCTCCAAGAGGCAGTACAGCTTAGACAGGCAGACCTTCCAGCATGGGAGTGACATTACATGAGCTTCAGGGTTTTTTTGTTTGTTTGTTTGTTTTTATTTTTGTTTGTTTTTTGTTTTTCGTTTTTCAGTTAGAATATAAAACTAGTAAACATCAAACAAGATGTCACATATTTAGACCCATAGAGGTTCAAAGCCTGCATGGGAGAGGAAACCTGGGTTCTGGGTCGGGAGCTTCCGCAACATTGATTCCACACTTTCCACAGGTCCCTTCAGCACGCCGGTGCCCTTCCTACAGAGCGTCCCCCTGTACCCTTGTGGTGTGAACAGCTCTGGGGCAGAAAAGCGCAAGCACTCGACAGCCTTCCCAGAGGCTGGCTTCCTGGAGACGTCATCAGGCCCAGTGGGCGGCCAGTACGCGGCAGCAGGCTCGGCCAGCAGCGAGGGGCAGTCTGGGCAGGCGCTGGGGCCCTGCAGCTCCACGCAGCACTTGGTTGCCCTGCCAGGCGGTGCCCAGCCGGTACACTCGAGCCCCGTGTTTCCCCCTTCGCAGTACCCCAATGGCTCCGCCCCTCAGCAGCCCATGCTCCCCCAGTACGGCGGCCGCAAGATTCTCGTCTGTTCTGTGGACAACTGTTATTGCTCTTCCGTGGCCAACCACGGTGGCCACCAGCCGTACCCCCGATCCGGCCACTTCCCCTGGACAGTGCCCTCACAGGAGTACTCACACCCACTTCCACCCACACCCTCCGTCCCTCAGTCCCTTCCTGGCCTGGCAGTCAGAGACTGGCTCGACGCTTCCCAGCAACCCGGCCACCAGGATTTCTACAGGGTGTATGGGCAGCCGTCCACCAAACACTATGTGACAAGCTAACGCCAGCAGGCAGTGGACGCTGGGGACACTCCCCCAGCCCCGGCGGCTCGGGAATTATGCATTCAGAGACCGGCCCTTTCCACCCTCCTCTCTCCTTTCTTCTGCATTCCTCCACGTCAGTTTCTTTTTGGATTATGTTTTATTTAGGGTCTTGTTTTTTGATTTTTTTTTTTTTTTTAATTATTGCATCCATCTCCTGGATGAGGAGGTGATGGTGGGAAGAGGTCTGGACAGGGGCTGCAGGTAGCCCTGGAGTTGGGACAGTATCCTGACTCAAGGCACGGGCTCTCTTTCCTTTTTTTTTTTTTTTTTTTTTAACCCTACCCCCGTCCCTTGACACCCCCCCCCCCCACGGCTGGAAGAGCCTTGGGTGACAACTCTCCTTGCTTACCCCAGAGGCGGCCCAGTGCCCGCCGGCCTTTCTCCTCCCTTCACTGTTTTTCTGGACAGTTTGATCACTGGTGGGGTGAAGAATGACCTATAGATTGTGGAGGGTTTTATTTGTTTTGTTTTTTTAATTTTTTTTTTTAAACCAAGAATGATCTCTACTCAACACCTTCCCGGCCGGAGTTGAAGGCCACATCTCAAGCAGCCTTTGGCACCTTCACGCCTGAGCGGAACCTTTCAAAGCCAGGAGCCCCGTGTCCAGGAAAAGCTGAGAGAAGAGAACTTTGCCAATGATAGTGACCACAGCGAAAGCAAATAATAATAATATTAATAATAATAAAGAGAAATAAAAGAAATAATGAATAAAAACAAGAGCACAGCCCTTGCAGAGGTCAGTGGGGGAGGGGCCTCGGTTTAGGTCCTTACCTGGATTTTTTTTTTTTTAATTATTATATGTAAGTACACTGTAGCTGTCTTCAGACACCAGAAGAGGGCATAGAGATATTTTTACGGATGGTTGTGAGCCACCATGTGGGTGCTGGGATTTGAACTCATGACCTTCGGAAGAACAGTCGGTGCTCTTACCCTCAAAGCCATCTCTCCAGCCCCCCTTACCTGGATCTTGATAGAGCAGCTTCCTACAGTGAGCGAGCAATCCGAATCATGGGCTTCCTGTCTAGAGCACACACATTGAAATCCAGTCTTCTAATAAACACGATAGTGCAGTCTTGCCCCGGCCTGGCCTCTTCCCCCACTGGCCCTCTCAGGCCTAGAACCTTCAGACACTGGCATCACAGGGCTCCGTCAGGCTGCTGTCTCTCCTGTCTTGATTAATGTCCTCCCGGGTCTAGACCCAATTCCAGACCTGTAAATATCACTTTCTCAGGCGCCAACCTCATCTGCTCTTCACCTTGGGATCATTGGGTAAACACCTGAAGGCCTTCCAGAGCTGGTGCTGTGGGACCCAGCCCCCCCTGCCCCCCCACCCCCCCCCACCCCCCGTCTCTGAGGCCCTCCAGTGTGCTGCTAGCTAAGACAGGTGAAGGAGGAGCACCTCTGAGTCTTGCAGACTCAGACAAAACAGGCCCTGTTCCAGGGAGAGGGGCCACTGGACTCCTTCCTTTAAGGACTTTGGGACTTTGGCCCTGAAAGGGATAAAAGGGGTGATAGGATTAAAAGGGGGGTGGGGGCCTACATCGGAAAACCCAGGAGTTTGCATTCCTAGACTCTGGGGGTTCCGGACCCTGGGGTTCCAGAAGGGCTGCCTGGTGCTCAGGGCCTCCTTGAGGAGTGCCGGGACACACCTAGACCATCCTGGCCTAGAGATTCCTTTAGGTCCTCCTAAGCCCTGGGATTGCTGGCTGGCTCTCAATTCTGGAAGGTCCTCTGCTCAGCTGTCGGTTAGTTGGTTGGTTGCTTTTTCTTTTTCTTTTTTTCTTTTTTTTTTTTTTTGGTTTTTCGAGACAGGGTTTCTCTGTATAGCCCTGGCTGTCCTGGAACTCACTCTGTAGACCAGGCTGGCCTCAAACTCAGAAATTCACCTGCCTCTGCCTCCCAGAGTGCTGGGATTACAGGTGTGCGCCACCACCGACCGGCGGTTGGTTGCTTTTTAAGCCAGGGTTTCTATGTAGCCCTGACTGACCCGGAAATCACTCTGTAGACCAGGCTAGCCTAGAGCTCAGACCCACCTGCCTCTGCCTACAGAGGCGCGGATTAGGGCGGCTCCACTGCTGGCTGGCTCAGCTTCCTGTTTTGCATGCCCCCCTTAAAGTGAACCTGTACCTTTTCCCTTCTGTTTTCTGTGGGGTTGGGAAACCCGGTACAGTGTGGGCAGGGACCCATATTGTGAGCTCCTTGTGAGCTGCCTAAGCCTTGGTGATTTCCAGTCACTGCACCTCAGAAAAACAGAAGTCCCTGGTGGGAAGTAAGGGTGTGTCATTCCCCCAGCCTGGCAGGCTGTTCAAAAGAAGGGGAGTGGGGGGTTTAGAAGTTTGCATCCTCACCTCCTGAACCCTAGGCTGGCTAGAAGCCAGAGCTAGGAGTTAGGACGCCAAGCCACCCAGATTCCCGTACCTGATTGGGGCCTGGGGAGGGGACAGATGTCTGAGACTGGTGGATACTGGTGGGCAGATACACTTTTACTCAGTCGGCTCTAAGGCTGTTTGTCAGGAGCCCTGGTGAATCCTCCATGCGAAACTGTCTAATTCCTCTCCCACTTGGTCCAATTTGTGTTGGCTATAGGGAGGGGCCCTTTCTCCAGGTGCAGTAACCAGATCGGAGGCATGGGGGGGGGGGGACACCGGAGAAGAGAAGTTAGCCTGGAGCCCCACCCCCAACCGCCTTTGAAGCCCACCCGGACAATCAGCTCCACAGCTGTAGGCCCAGGGCCTGTTTGGGCAGCCGGAGAAACGGAAAAACTCCTTCCAGCTGTCCCTAACTCCCCAGCTGTCCTGGCTTCGTAGAAGCAGCTGTCACCCACCTCCCAGCAGAGAGGGGCAGAGGCCCAGGAAGGGCTTAAGTGCCGCCCCCACCCCCACCCCCTGCGGCCCGGCCTGCTGTGGTTACCTGGAAGGGCAGGCAGAGGCCTTTTACCTCACAGGTACATTGTCATCTAGGCAGGCCCCTGTGCCCCTCACCCTCGCCCTCTCAGAGGCCACCGTGCCTTCCCTTTCCAGGAAGTGCTGGGAGGCGACAGCCTTTTCCCCACCGCCCCACTGACGGGGGCGGCAGCTCCTGTGGCCCAGATGCGCAGAGCCCGCGAGGAGGCCACCCGGCGGGGTGGCGGGAGGGGGCGGTTCCCTCCACTACCCTGGCCTGGCGGGCTCTTTTATGTCACGGCCCGAGCCAGCCCGAGCCAGCAGCTGGGCAGGCTCCCGCCCCCTCCCGCAGCCTCTCCCAGCTGTCTTTGGGGTGGGGCTGGGCAGCTGGAGAACAGCTGCAGGGCGGGGAGGAGGGCGGCCCTGCAACTGCCGGAAGCATCCCTACGCCTAGGAGGGAGATGAACTGAGGGCCTGAAGAGCGGGAGAAGGTCGGCTCCTCCGCCCCTTGTCCCAGGGTATTTGACCCCTAGACCCCAGATTTTTTCATACGAAACACAAAGCCTCTCCCCACTTCAAATGGTACCTAGGGGCCCAGAGCACCCTGCAAAGGGCCCTTTAAGCTGCGTCAGCATCTTCCCTATATGGAGACCTCTGTCATTCTAACTTCGCTTCTGAATTCCTCCCAAGCCCCGTTCACACCCTCCCACTCAGAGCGCAGTCATCAAACCGGATCTCAGTCTCCGTCATCTCCCCAACTGGAAACCGTTGGCGAGCAACTTCAGGAGGCTACCCAGCCCCTGGGAGACTCCCCACCAGACCTCTGCATCCAGCAAATTCTGGGGGAGGAGGGTTAGCAGTAAAGGTTCCCAGGAACGCAGAGTGCAAGTAGATAGAGACCATATAGCCAGGGACTCTTGGTTACAGTCCTGGGCTGGTGTTCCTGCCTTCATCGCTGACCTGGTGGGGCTTGCGGCACAAGACAGCACATGAGGATCCAGCAGGGTCTACACAACCAAACAGGACAAAACGAAAAAGAAGCAGGGCTGGGTGGTGGCTCGGGCCTTTAGTCCCAGCAGGGGAGGCAGAGGCAAGCAGATCTGTGAGTTCGAGGCCAGCCTGGTCTACAAAGTGACCAGGATAACCAGGGCTAAAAAGAAAAACCCTGCCTCAGACAAACATGATAGACAGACGGAGAGGAGGGCCACCAGGCTAAGGAGGAGAGACCCTAGAATCCTGACACTGGTCTAGAATCTTCTGAATCTTCCTTCCCTCTTCTTTCCCTTTTTATGCTATTTTACTCTATTTGTGTGTGTGTGTGTGTGTGTGTGTGTGTGTGTGTTTTGTTTTTTTTTTTTTTTTGAGACAGGATTTCTCTGTGTAAATCTGGCTGTCCAGGAACGCTCTCTGTAGATCAGGCTAGCCTCAAATTCACGGATCCTGCCCAAGTGTCCCATTATACTGGCTTTTGTTTTGTTTTGTTTTGTTTTGTTTTGTTTTGTTTGAGACAAAGTCTCTGAGGCTCTGGCCTGGAATTTGCGATGTGGACCAGATTGGTCTCAAATTTGTGAAGGTCTTCCAACCTCTGCAAACAGGTTCTGGTGCAGGATCGCTGGTGCATGTCACTGCACAGCTTTTTCTCTTTTGAGAGACAGGGTTTCACTATGTGCAATCTAAGCTGTCCTTAAACTCACAGGTCCTCTTGCTGCAGCCAAATATTGACAGGACAGGCATCGTGTCCTCACAGGCTGGAGCCGTTTCCTTAAAGTTAAGAGGGTAAGCTGTCCCCTGTGCCTCCTTCTGAACGGAAATGTCAAGGTGAAGGCCTTGAATTCAGGCTCTTTTTTTTTTTTTTTTTTTTTTTTTAAGATTTATTTATGCCGGGCGTGGTGGCACACGCCTGTAATCCCAGCACTTGGGAGGCAGAGGCAGACAGATTTCGGAGTTTGAGGCCAGCCTGGTCTACAGAGTGAGTTCCAGGACAGCCAGAGCTACACGGAGAAACCCTGTCTCAAAAAACCAAAAAAAAAAAAAAAAAAAAAAAAAACCAGATTTATTTATTATCTATTATATATATTATATATTATTTATTATATGTAAGTACACTGTAGCTCTCTTCAGACATTCCAGAAGAGAGTATCAGATCTCCTTATGGATGGTTGTGAGCCACCATGTGGTTGTTGGGATTTGAACTCAGGACCTTTGGAAAAGCAGTCAGTGTTCTTAACCGCTGAGCCATTTCTCCATCCCGAATCCAGGTTCTTTAAAGAGTTATCATTCTAGAATTTTCTTTGGAGGCGAGGGGCAATGGGGAACACATGAGGAAGTGCTGTAGAGGCAGTTAGGGCTGAAGGGTGAAAAAGGGGGTTACCAAGCCAGAAAGGCCTGGCCCCACGAACAGTCACGTTCCTTCCTTATGGTTTCTCCCCTTCTTCCACGTGCTCCCCAAAGCCTCTCTTCTCCTTCAGGGCAGGATGAATTCCACCACACAGAGACCTAACCACAGCAAGATGGAGTCCACTAGTCTTGAGGAACTCACCTTGGCAGACGGCTGGCAACCATCTTCCATGTGGAAGACATCTATCTCTTCTTCCACAATGAAAATACAAGTCTGGTGACTGGACCTGCCTGAGAAGGCCCGGGCTGCTTTTGGCCATGCGGTGGACAGTGGACTTACCTCAGAGTTCTGTGCTGAGGGCCTTTGCCTGGTCCCTCCACAGGAGACCAGTTTTCTTTAATTGCTCTGTTCTTAATTTCTCTCAACTGCAGCAAACTAGGCTATTTCTGCCTTCTCCTTGCGTTAGATCCTCAGTAATTGGGTCTTTCTTGAAAAGGGACCCATCTGCTCTGTGCCCTGGGTTACTCTTCATTATTTACATTGAGGTGACACAGGGGTGATATGTGGGATGATGTGCCTTTTATAGAATGGAGGTGAGGGGCGACAGGCGCCACCTCAGATTGCGTGTCAGAACTAGCATAGGGGAAGGTTTCCAAGAGCCTAGTGTTAAGAGTGACACGGATTTCTGGTCTACCTAGAGGAAAAATATGGCAGGGAGTCATTTGACATACGGATGTCCTGCTTGTCAGCTGGATGTTGGTATCAAACCCGGTCCACATGCGTCCCTGCTGCAGGGCACCAAGCAGGAGCAGGCAAGGATGCTAATGGACAGCTTGTAGCCTGATGGGGCTCTACCAGCGATCCACCCCCCAACCCCCCTCCCCAGGGTGTAGCTCCCCAGGTCTTACCCACTAAATCATATACTTAGGGTCAGCCTTCCAACATCCACATGGTCCCAGGTCCCCGTGGCTTTGGACTCCAGACCCTTCCTTCTCTGTCTCGTCAAAGGTTCATTTCCTCTGTGTCGCCCTGCCAGCCCCATTTCTGATGGAAGAGTAACGAGACGTGTTTGTGAAGGGCCAGATCTGGTCTGGGCTACTCAGCTTCCACACACTGGACGCCATCTTAGGTTCCCGTCCCTTTGGGCTAACCTTACTCCCGTGTGTGTTGTTGCCTTCCTTCATATTCTAGAAAAAGCTGGTGGTAGTGGTACATACCTTTAGTCCCAGCACTTGGGCTACACAGAAACCCTGTCTGGGGGGGGGGGAGAATCTAATTGTGGTTTACATGTCAGGGCTTTAGGGCTTACATTTCCAGCTAGGATATAGCTCCCTGTGGAAACATACAATATTAGTCATCTTTGACGTTTCAGAGTCTAGCGCTGTGCCATTCATTCATTCATTCATTCATTCAGGCAGCCAGCCAGCCAGCGTATGCCCACTGAGATCCTTTTGGTCCTGGGCATCACTCCAGTGTTAGAATGCCACTGAACATGGCCTCTGTCCATCTTAGAGTTGATAATCTAATGAGGAAGAGGCAGGTAACAGCAGTAAATAAGTAACCACGGGTTAGTGGCAAATACCACAAAGGAAAACCAAGGTGAGTTAGGGGACGGGGCTATGAGAAGGAGCAGGGATCCATAGGTTCTGTTTGTTTGTTTGTTTGTTTGTTTGTTTTGTTGTTGTTGTTTTTGAGACAGGGTTTCTCTATGTAGCCCTGGCTGTCCTGGAACTCACTCTGTAGACCAGGCTGGCCTTGAACTCAGAAATCCGCCTGCCTCTGCCTCCCAAGTGCTGGAATTAAAGGCGTGCGCCACCACCACCCGGCTCCATAGGTTCTTATATAGGGAAATGGGTAAGTAGGCTTTACTGAGCAGAAAACTTCAAGAATACTGAGTGGTGGTAGCACACACCTTTAATAACAGCGCTTGGGAGGCAGAGGCGGGTGGCCCTCTGAGTTTGAGGCTAGCCTGGTCCACAGAGCAAGTTCTAGGTTAGGACAGCCAGGGATAAGCAGAGAAAACACTGGAAAGAAAGAAAGAAAGAAAGAAAGAAAGGAAGGAAGGAAGGAAGGAAGGAAGGATGGAAGGAAGGAAGGAAGGAAGGAAGGAAGGAAGGAAGAAAGAAGGAAAGAAAGAAAGAAAGAAAGAAAGAAAGAAAGAAAGAAAGAAACTTCAAGAATGTACGTGTGCGAGGGTCAAATCCAGAAATATTTGAAGCAGCAGCAAGCAAGGCGGGCAGGAGAAACGAGCTCGCTGCTCTTGGCAGAAGTTCACTTCAGGAAGAGTCAGGGGGTGACCGTGGTTGGAAAGAGTGAGGGAGGGACAGGGTAGTGAATGATGAGGTCATCCAGGCAGTGAGGGGACTTGAGGCCACCGTAAGAGCTTTGCTTCTGCTTGGGAAGATACTCGCTCAGTGAATGAGGGCAGGAGAACCAGGTTCCTCCGGAAGCAGTGGCGGCCCTCAACTCCCAAGCAGGTGGGGCTTAATCATGTCCTAAAGGAGAGAGTAGAGAGGCACAAAGGAGAGAGAGGTTCGCTCTTGGAGCAGGGGTGGGAGTTCTAGCAGAGAGCAAGGAGGAGAACTCATTCAGAAAGGAGGGTCTGGGGAGGGGGAATGGGATAGGTGCTTTTCAGAGGGGTAACCGGAAAGGAGATAACATATTGACACAGGGGGATTGGGGGATTGAAGCCAGCTTGGGCTATATAGAGACTCTGTCTCAAAAGAAGAGGAGGAGGAGGAGGAGGAGGAGGAGGAGGAGGAGGAGGAGGAGGAGGAAGAAGAAGAAGAGGAGTTAAGACCTGGAGCAGGCTTCCGAGCGGACTGCCTGGCCTTTTTGCACAATGGCTGCCCTCCTGCCCTCCACAGGGAAGAGGGGCCAGGAGCGGGAGAGAACGTGGCCAGTGGGGAGACAGAAGGAAACACAAGCCTCTGTAGATGTGGGGGCTCAGAAAGGACCAGGGTCAAGGGTGGGAGCCTGGCTCAGGCTTCTTCTTCCTTGTTTGTCAACCCTGTGCCCAGAGTCAGCAGAAAAAGCTCAGCTCCAGGGAGGAGGCAGTGCAGAGGCCGCTGAGGGAGCGGGGCAGATGCCATTGTGTGCCTGCAATCAAGAGGCTTCAGAGGAAATCAAAAGCGCCGACCGGGACCGACGTGTGCACACTGTCTTACATTCGCTCTCAAACACGCTCACACATTTGCGTGCGTACCAACGCAGATACACTCACACACTTGCACACGCTCTCCCGTGCACAAACACACACACACACACACACACACACACACACACACACACACTTCACACGCACAGACACTTCTGCCTCTAAATGGGTCAAGTGAAGACTGTTGGTGTGGGTTGGACAGGGAAGGCTAGGAAGTGGGGTGGGGGTAGGCAGAGCAGCCTGGGCCCTGGTGCCCACTCACTCTCCTGGCACAGGAGATGGCGGCAGCTGCAGGGTGGAGTGGGATGTGAGGATAAATATACACCTCCCCATGCATATGGATAATGCCCACAGCTGCCCTGCCTGCTTACTGTTCATTAGGACCAACTGTTTCGGGAGCAGTTCAGGCAGGCGGGAGGGTGCGCGCCCATTCACAGGCTTGGGGCAGGGGGGCTGCCTGCAGCTGTGCAGCTCTCCCCCCCACCCCATGCCTGAATCAGCATCCCAGCCATGGAGTGAGTCCTCCTCCCTCCCACTCTCTCTTTGCCCGGCTCGCTGCCCTGCTGGTTCCTGCAGGTCTTGGGGTGGAAAGGGGCCATGAGCGAGTCTGGATGAGATTTAGCCCGCCGTCCTGGGGGCTCAGTGGATTGGGGGGAAGAGTGGCCTGGATTAAGTACGTCTTTTGGCTTCAGGATGGGCTACTGGTGGTAACCAAAGATGATCCCCTCTTTTCCAAAAGCCATCTGTGGCGGGAAAACTGCTTTAGCCCTGTCATCTGGGAGCTTAAGGGAAGTCCCAGCATACTGGAAAGCCCCAGATCAGCCACTCTCTGTGTATGGGGGCTGGTCTGCCTCCCTGATTCTGACCTTTTGGTAAAGTAAGACAGGAAGGGAGGCCCCAGCCCTGAAGAGTATGTAGAGGTGGGCTAGGAAAACGGCGCTGGGAGGAGCCAGTGACATGGAAAGGCCATTCCTAAGGGAATGGGAACTTGGTGCCCTACACACACACACACACACACACACACACACACACACACACACCCCTGAAGACGGCCTGTGGGTGCATGCCGTGCTACCAGAGTGCAAGCTGTCCAAGGTGGGTCCAAAGGAGGAAAATGGAGGAAAACAGATAACAGGCCTCATGGCCTTCAGTTCTCGGCGAGTATGGAGAGGGTGTGTCTGTCCTGCAAGCTGCCCTTTTCCCTCCCCTCCCTTCAGGAAGTCGGAGTGGTCGGCCTGCTGCTCCAATGACCTAGATCAAACTTGACCAATCTCTGGTCCAGAATAGAGGCAGCAGACTCAGCCCAGAGCCGGCTCGCAGCAGAGCACAGCGGCTTTCTTTTGTTGTAAGGGTGGGGCTGGTTCCTGTTTGGTGCCGGTGCTGGTGGCTCTGCGCGAAGGCAGAGCGAGGTCACCTCTGGCCCACCTTACTGTGCCTTGGAGGCCGGTCCTCCAGGTGCTCCTAGCCACTGATGGTCCTGATGGAGAGAGGACAAGCCCTTCCCAGACAGGAGGCAGCAGGAGTCCAAGCTCCAAGCTCTCCCTCCCTGTCTAGGAACACATGACAGGGGTGGCTATTGAGCAGGACCCACTCAATCACTAGAAGAAGCAACAGTGTGTTTGGCCCCCCAGCCCCCAGCTTCAGGTACCCCAGCCAAGACTTCTGCCCACTCCTGAACCCCATTTGCTCTCTAAAATTCTGTCGTTAATATTTAATTTCTTTAGCAAGGGCTTTTTGTCCCTGGAACACTGCACTTCACGCTAAGGAAGGAGACTGCTCTGGAGTTCTTTGTGAAGGAGATTCCTGTGTTCTTTCTTTCAAAACAATCTTTAAAAGATTGCTGTTGTTTTATTTTACATGTATCGGTGTTTCGCCTGTATCTGTGTCTGGGCACTGTGAACACCCGGGTGCTTTGCACGAACAGCTGGTGCTCTTAAGCACCAAGCCAACTCTCCAGTCTTCTTTCTGGGCTTCTCAGATCACAGTTTTGGAAGTCAAAAAGGAGCTGGGTTAGACCCAGCATAGAGGCAGGAGGGTCTCTGTAAGTTTGAGGCTGTCTGTTCTACATAGTGGGTTTGGGCCAGCCAGAATAACATAGTGTAAGCCTGTCTTTTTTCAGTATTACTATTATTATTAATTATTATAAAAAAAGAAATTCACATTTGATAAAAAATAAAAAAATATTACTATGACTCTGTGTGTGTGTGTGTGTGTGTGTAACTGTGTAAGTGTCCCAGAACTCTCTTTGTAGACTGGGCTGGTCTTGAACTTAGAGATGTGCCAGCCTCTGCCTCTGGAGTTCTGGGATTAAAGGTGTGCACCACCATGCCCAGTGAGCCTGCCTTGTCTCCTCTGTCTCCTTGTGAGATCTTGGACAAGTGACTCAGTATCTCCAGTTAATAGTGTCCTTGCAAAGGTTAAAGTAAGATTAATATAAGATGTTTCTGAGGCGAGAGGATACTGACTTAACTTTTTTTTCCAAGCTGCCCCTGATGTGTGGAGGTCTGATTGCTGGTTACAGACTGTATCTCCACAGCCTGTGGCTGGTTCTCAGAGTGCACACACACACACACACACACACACACACACACACAGACTGCACACATACACAGAGACTGCACATACACAGACACACATAGATACACACAGAGACTGCACACACACAGACACACAGACACACACAGAGACTGCACACACACAGACTGCACACACACACACACACACACACACGCACACGCACACGCACACAGACACACAGACACAGACACAGACACACACACATGCGCGCACACATACACCCATACATACACACAGACTGCATACACACACACAGAGACTGCACACACACATGCACACAGACACACAGACACAGACACAGACACACGCACATGCGCACATGCGCACATACATACACACAGACTGCATACACACACAGATACACACAGACACACACACACAGAGACTGCACACACACAGACACACACACACACACACACACACACACACACACCTCTACCCACCAAGTGCTGGGCCAGCAGGTGCTCTGCAGGGAACAGGAGCCCTTTCCCTCCTCCCAGCCCTGCTGGTGGCTGCTGCAGCTTCTCTGCATTCTGCAGTGTTGGAAAAAGAAATTACAGAACAGATTGCAATTAAGGGGGGATGGGGGGCACAGAGGCCCTAAAAATGCAGCTTGACTGAGCACTAAACTGTGTTTTTGCCTGGAGCCAATCAGGAGCCTCTGACGAGCGCCTGTTCCCACTTACAAATCTAATTGCAGGAGGTGTGGTTGGGGTGGCCCTGGGAGCCTCAGAGAGAGGGGGTCTGCCAGCCCTTGGGGAAGGCTGTCGCTGTGGCAGGCTGCTTGTCTGTTGCTCTGAGAGTCACAGAGCCACACAGGATTAGGAATGGAGGTGGAGGCAGACACCTTAGGAGTCTGGGAAAGTGCCAGATTTTTTTTGTAATAGCTATAGAGATTTCACATGTATTACACACTGAGCACAACTACACTTTAATCCTCTTGGTCACTATTTCCCTGTTTTACACACGAGACACCGAGGCATGAGGAAGTGTCTACTGTTTGCAGAGTTGGTCTTTCCATCTAACTTCGTGTGGGTTCTGGGGATTGAACTCAGGGTTCCGGGAATGGATGGTAAGCACGGCCCCCTGTTGTCTCTGTAACCCAGGCTGCTCTTGAACCCACAGAGGTCTTCCTACTTCTGCCTCCCAAATATTGGGATTGAAGTCGTGTGCTACCATAGCTGGACATTTTGTGTTGGTTTTGAAATAATTTACTATGTAGCCTAGGCTAGTCTTGAACCTGTCAGCCCCTGAGCGCTGGGATTACAGGCACAGGGCCCCTGAGCGCTGGGATTACAGGCACACGGCCCCGGAGCGCTGGCATTACTGGCCTGTACCACTCTGCCTGGCTGAGGACACAAGCACACTGCTCTTCATGTGTCCTCTATTAGCCCTTGGTGGGAACATCAGGTTTATCAAAAGACAAAGGCAAAACAGAAAGGAAGTTCAATTTTAATTTCAGATAAACAATGTTTTCCTAAGTATTATAACAAGGTCCCAGAGTATAACTGAAGTAAAAACTAGTCTTTATTTGAGATTCAAGATGAACCGAATGTCCGGTAACACACTGAACACCTTGTCTTTCTGCTCCCCCCACCTGGCTTCCCTTCTCCTGCCAGTAGCTCGCGCTCCCTTGGGGTAGGAAGGACTCTAGGAGTAGACTGAGGAAGGGGAGAGAAAGATCATAGACTTCCGAGCCTCTGTGCCCTTTCATGAGACTTCTGAGTTTTGAGATGGGGGTTTCACGTAGCCCAGGCTGTCCTTAAGTCCTGAACTTCCTGCATCCACCTTCTGAAGGCCAGCATTTTCTCTAGGTGGCAAAAGGACTCAGTAGGAGGTGGCAGGTGACTGCAAGTGTCCCTGGCAGCCCTCCTGTCCTTGATGTCCCCCTCCTTTTTGCTGTCCAAGGGAAGGAAAGAGGTCTGCAACCGTGCTTTCGTGGTGAGAGGGCCCGAGGTGCTGGGGACTGGGAGTCCGGAGGGCGGGCAGTGCCAGCCTCGGGGACACCTGGTGTGGAGGGCGGTGGGGAGGTGGCTGCTGAACCAGCAGGAGCTGAGGGCTGGGACTGGGACTGCAGGGAGTGGGCCGTGCTGTGCTGCAGGACTTTTTTTTTTTTTTTTTTTTTTTTGTCCTTTAGAGACAGCAGGGGACCCAGGTTTCAGGCTCCACCAATCCTCACAGGAGCTTTGATCCTGGCAAATTCCTTAACTGAGGCAAAGGCCTGTTTCTTCCACTGCAAAGTGGGGTTAATGCTGCCTGGTTATGCAGGAGATGCATGGGGTCAGGGTAGGGTGATTGTTGCTGCTGCTGCTGCTGCTGCAATGGTGTGGTTTTCACATCACCTGGTGGTGGTGTTCATATGTTTTTTCTGAAAACAGCCCTCCCTTGAGGAAATGTAACCTCCAAAAGGGCAAAGGTGCTTAGGCCCCCGCGGAGCTCCAACGGAGAACACAATCCACTCCAGACCGCCTTCGTTGCAGCTACATTTTATTTGTTGCGTTTTGACAGACGTCTAAATTATACATTGAGCTTTCCACGTGACCAAACACCGCGTCCCTTCCTTTGATTATCATTTTCAAAAGGGACTTAAAAAAAAAAAAAGAACCTTCCGATGGATCACACCGAACCCCGAAACCACATGGAGAGCAGAGCTAAAAATAAAGGAAGAAGCGTCCCGAAAAAGCGAGGAAGGAGGAATCACAGCGCACTGTGGACGGGAGCGGGGACATTGGTCCTGGTGGGGGTGACTTGGTGTCACCCTCCAGGCCGGGCCGGATAAGGAGCGGCCAACAGTGAGGGTGGGGCACAGACTGGCATAAAAATAGCCACCGCTTTAGTCCGAAGGGGAATAAAGGAATCGTCGGAGACAGGGGACGGAGGCGGGAGGGAGGGGGTGGGGGTGGGGGTGGGGGTGGGGAGGGCGTCGGCAGGACGGTCCTTCTGCCGCGTCTCAGGCTGTGGACTTTTCTACCGGGCAGAGCTAACCGCCGGCATAATCGCTGACTTTCAGCTGTGCACCGACATGTTCCCCAGCTCAGCCCACATCAATGACACCCTTGTTTCCATAGTAACCAAGGGAGAGCGAAGGGGAAAGGGTGTATTGCACTGGGCGAAGGGAATCCAGCCAAAAGGAGCCACACAGGGAGGGTGAGAGCGGGGCTCAGCTTTTCCCACAGCTGGTTGGAGTGTACACTGTGGACTTTGCCTGCCCTCTGGCCTCGGCCCTCGCCCCTGAACGCTCAGATGCAATGGTGCGCAGAGCAAAAGTCTTACCAGGGCTCACTGGCTTGGGGGGAGGCACAGGGGCGGGGCAGTCCTTTCTAGCTTCAGACTCTGTTCTCTGGTCATGGCCACAGGGGGCAGGGGTGGCACAGTAGAAGGAAACGGGACTCTACAAGCATTTTGTTTTTTACAAATGGAGCTTTCAAACTACATTTTTCAGGCTCCACTCATTTCTCCCCGGAGCCCCCGGAGGGTTCAACGGGGTTCACAAGGAAGATAAAAGCCTGTGACAACCACAGTTGTCTCTGGTGTCTCTAGCTGGGAAGCAATGTGGGCATGGACCAGAGCAGGACCAGTCGCTCTGCCTGCTAGCTGCGGCCAGGGTGGGGGCGGGTTCTCTAGAACAGTTCCTTTAGTTGGTGGTAAGAGACCAAAAATGCGTTCCAGCTCCTGCTCTTCCAAAGTCAGAATCTCCTGCTGCAGCTTTCCAAAACAGGACCTCAAAGCAGGCTTCCGGCCCCTCAGATAACATCCTGACGCTCGATTTGTAAGGGAAAGCAAGTCTCAAGGACCAAAGCTACATCCGGTGGCCAGGGAAGGGGCGCTTCCGATTCTTTCGAGCTCTTTGCCACCCTTCAAGGCTAGCCGGATCTGGGTGAGTTGGAGGAGCCAGTGGGCGAGGCGGCAGGGCTGACTAGCTGAGCGGTTTAAAACCCTCCCCTTCTTTTGTCTCGCAGGTCCTTACAGGCCCGTGCCCTGCAACCCCACACCTCTCTCCAGCCTTTGTCGAGAGCTTTCATCCTGGCCACCTTTCAAACTGTCCAAGCCTCTCCCTCTCCAGAGTCCGGAATAAGCTGGGTCCCACCGAGCAGGGGCCTCTGGGGCACTTCCTGTTTGCTTGCACACCCTGGCGGCTCGGAAAGGGCTACCTCCCAGGAGGGAAAGGCAGCTGGCCTCCTTGGACCTACCAGCGTTGGATAGCCTCTTATTCTCTGAAAAGCCCTGAGCTCATGCCCAGAACGGAGTTGAATGCAAGAGCAGGCGAAGATCTGGTCTGCTTTCGGGGTTTGAGGCTGGGATTTCTGAGGGCTCAGGCAGACATGCTCCTTTCGCAGAGTGGGGGGGGGAATAGGGTGCTCACCACCCCTCTTTATCAGATCAGCACAGGGTGAGCGGCTTTCCTGGGCCCAGCCCCCGAGATCACACCCATGCTCACCCTGCCGCAGACACTTCCCACACCATCCAGTTTCCAGCTCTGTAAGAATTGATCTCTTTCTCAAAATCGATCGGCCGGGCTTTTCTCGGTGGAGCAGGTTCATGGCAGAGCTGCGTGTATTTTTAAAATCTGATAGCGTCGGCCTATTGTGATCATTTAAACACAGAATTCTTTGAGCTTTAGAAATCCCCGCTATAGGACTGCAGTGGAGAAGTCAGCTAATCTCAGTCGCTGCTGCCTGCTCCACTGAGCTGGAGAAAGCCTGTTTCCGCTAGCCTGCACCCTCCATGTGAAGGCTTTTTAAGGACCTTGTAATTTTTCTGGAATTAAACCTCCCAGCTCTCCTTACATTCCAGATGTCATTACAGTCAAAAGTCATAAGAATCTGCTTCCCTGTGTGGCTGACAGAGGTGAGGGGGTGGGGAGAAGGTGGTAGGAGCAGGGGCTGGAGCGGGGAGGGTTCTGTAGTGACTCGGTTGCAAAGATTTTTTTTTTTCTTTTTCTGTCAAAAAGTGAGGATTACACACAGACTCTTACCTACCTGACAAGCCGGTTTAATCACCAGCTACCCATTACCCCCCCTGTGGCAGCTTCCCGGCTCAGCTGCAGATGAGGGAAAAGGTCTGCCCAGCACCACCAAACGCGCAGTTCCCAACGACCAAGGGAGTGAGGGGCGGGTCAGTAAACCTGGGGACGGCGAAGGCGGCTGCTCCCTCTCCACAAGAAGCCCCTTGGAACCGGCTAGCTGCGGGCGGGCGCGTGCTCGTTTCTAGTCCCGTGCTCGGAGGCACTTAATACTATTTCAATTATGCAGAGGAAATAATATAATTCCTTTATTTGAAAACGACACTGAACCTCTGAGATCAGTTAAAATCTACTGCTGGGATGGGGATTTGTCTCAAGCTGCTGCCCCCTCTCCACCACACAGCGGTGGCTGCGCACAGACGGAAAAGCATTTGGTCAGAGCAGCAGCCCAGTGTTTGTCAGGCCCGCTCGGCTCCGGCTCCCGGGCCGCCGCCATCCGGCTCCGTTTTATTTCTTCTTTGCATTGACATTCTTGCAGACCCAGTTCATGCCATCCTTTGAGGGAAATGGGCAGAAAAGGCGGGGTTAGTTGTCAGGAGTGTGCCAAGAGGTCAGTCGGGGCCCTGGGACCACCCACTCGAGGGAGTTTTGTTGCCTGGGGGGCCACCTGGCTGACCAAGGCGGGTGACCTTTGGGGAGGATGGAGGGGAGGTCCCTGGGCACAGGAGGGAGACAGAGTCAGTCAATATCTGAACTTGAGATGCATCCTCAGGAACTCCTTCTGAAAAAATAAACACATCTGCCTGGGGCCCAGGGCTCGGCTGAGGGGCTATCAGGAAAGAGTCCAGCCATTTTTGGCTTTTTCTAAAAGCTGACCTTTACTAGGGCATTAATTCAATGAGCTACCCTTATGGTTCCCCAGCGTGTTTACAGTGTGACCGTGTACACTTGGGTTAAATTAAATTTCATTTTGGAAAAACAACCCTCTGCAGTGGGTGTTCCTCCGCACAGGCAGGGGCAATACACGCGGGCTTCTACTGAGAGGTTTCAGAGTGGCTTCTGGTCGCTTTAGCTTTAAGCACTGAGCAGAAGGACAGAGGGAAGGAGAGGTTTTCTTAAAGGCACAGCGACCTTGGAGGTGTCCTTGTTTTAGAAGGCTAGAGAGGGACTGAGGTAAACACACACACACACACACACACACACACAATGCTTACAGCCTCCCGGTCTGCAGCACAATCCCTCACAGATGCCAGACCTGTCAAATTCGACCTCCTAGTCACCCCCTCAGGAGCATACCTGGACACACCCACTTCCCCAGGGACTCCAGACGTTCTGGCAAGTCAAGTTCCCTTAGAAGCACGAACAGAACTCCAGTGGGCCCTGAAGTGTATCTTGCCCAGAGTCCAGGTCTCACCTATGTGTGCTTAACACACACACACACACACACACACACACACACACACACTCTCTCTCTCTCTCTCTCTCTCTCTCTCTCTCTCTCTCTCCAAACACCACACTTCTGGTGGCTGTGGATCTGCCGCTGAACCTGAACACCTAAGACAGCTTATGACAATAAATATCAGCTGACACCCTTGGCCACTGGGCCATTAATCCCGTAAACAATACATCACTGCAAAACAGCCATCAGGCCCCCTTTCTCCTGGCTAGTCAGACAGTCACCTGCATGTACCCTGATTTAAACTCTGCCAGCGCCTGGGCAGGAGAGCCTGATGATCCGAGGGAACTTTCTGCTTTGCCAAGATGAGGCCGAGCCTTGGCAGAGAGCCTTCAGGTGGGAAGCACCTGGCTGCAGCTGGGCAGTGGGGGACCGGGTGAGGGGACCCCAAAGCATGTGATTACAACTGGGTCAGCTGCACACTCTGAAAAGCTGAGCAATTTTAAAACCGTTGTATGAAAAGGATTCATTTAAAGAGAGCATGTTTAATTTTAGTAGCTAATTGGTTTCTAGGAAAAAAATGATCACCTGCCAGGAGACAAAGATTTTTACACACACAAGAGGGATGACTACAGTGATGACCTTCTTCTCTTGCTCCACAGCGGACGAGCTCAGAACATGGCGGCACTGCCATGGTCAAGTGCAGCACAAACACCCAAAGGTGGCGCCTCCGCGTTCCCTGTCCTACAGACACGTTTTGTCAGACCAGCTTCTCCAGGCTATCAAGAAGTGTCCCCACACAATGCCAGCACCATTTTGTCTTTTTCTTGGTTTATGACTGGTGAAGGTGGGGGGGGGGGCTCCCTTATTATATTTCACCAAACATAAGTGTAGGCAAAGAGATAGGAAAATATTTACTCAGCTGCAGGCTCTCAAACCGGAAGGTGGAGGGGCCATACTCTGTGGAGGCGGAAAGGGGCTTAAAGGGCACGGCCTGCTGAGGGGCGCTGTCTTACAGATGTCTGAGGGTCTGCAGTGGAGGCTTGGCCACCATGGTCTTGCTGACAGAGGGTGCTCAGAGGCCAGCACCTATGGCTGTGGTGCCTCTCGGGTAAAGCCCTGGACTTCTCTGCTGGCCTTGGGAAGGCCCCTTTGAGTCACAGCATTTGGGAGCTGGAGGTAAGCGGGGGAGGGGAGGGCCACAATCCTCTGTGACAGTACCTCATAAATCAAGTAAGGGCAAGCTTTATCAAGTAGCCCACTGGAAAGGAAAGATAATAGTGTTATCCTAAAACCAGGATCAGAGAGAGGGCCTATGCAAAGGCCCTGCATGCTGTCTGCTGTGCAGCCATACTTAATTTATAGTCTTTAAAATTAATTCTCATAACCACCCAGTGAAATATATTATTATTTCCAGATTGCAAACAAGAATATGAAGAACAGAAAAATTTGGGGCAGAGGTGCCTTGAAGTGCGCTTTCCCCCCACTGAGAACCACATCCGGGTCAGTCCCCATTCTCTCCGTGGCTGAGGTCGACAGGAAGCGCTCTGCACCACACTTAGAGGAGCGGGGGTCCCTCTGAAGGCAGCTGGGGAAGGCCATTCTGCTGGGTTTTCTCCCTCATGGCTTCCTTCACGCGAATACAAGGTGAAGACTGGAGGAGCCCTGCCTACTTTGGTTGCCAGAGTTCTAGAAAGGACCAGAGAATTCCTATTTTTTTTTTGTTTGTTTGTTTTTCGAGACAGGGTTTCTCTGTGTAGTCCTGGCTGTCCTGGAACTCACTCTGTAGACCAGGCTGGCCTCGAACTCAGAAATCCACCTGCCTCTGCCTCCCAAGTGCTAGGATTACAGGCGCGTGCCACCACGGCCCGGCTCGACCAGAGAATTCCTAACCTGCTGGGATCTAGGGCTGTGGAAGGCTGGGCATTTGTGACCTGGGCCACCTTCTTGAGTGGATACTCAACATTTAGAGACAACAAAATTATGCAGAAGAGCCTTCTGTTTCTGTGTATAAGTGGGTGGTGGGCTTGTCTGTGTGTAAGTGGATGGTGGGCTTCTCTGTGTGTACGTGGGCGGTGGATGGCTCACGTGGAGGGGCTTTCCCTGGAGAAGGAAAGGAATTCAAAGGTTTGTTTAGCGGCTGAACCTTTCATTGTTAAAGACTGGTGTGACCGATTTCCTGCACATTTGATCTTCATTAGGGAATGACTCTCTTTGGTGGGAACAGTCTCCCCTTTCCTTTCCCTACCAATCTTGCTGAAACCGAATTTGAATTGATTAGCTCCAATTTATTAAGAGACAAGAGACAGGGACCCTCAAACACTGGGCCTTGTGTGGCTTCCTGGAGAGGAAATATCTCTGTGTTGCAGAAGTATTCCCACCATATCCATGGAGGGGAAGGGTGATGGTGGTGGTGGTGGTGGCGGTGGTGGTGGTGGCAATGATGGTGGTGGTGGTGGCAAAAAGTTGCCCCTACTAATCATCCCCCCTGGCCTGAGAGTCAAGGTGCGCTGCCCGCCTATGGGAAGGGCTGGTCTCTGGCTGTTCTGCTCTTTTAATTTGATCTCAATCCTGTTGAGTGGCTACAAGGAAGCAGTGGTGGTCAAGTTGGGTGGGCTGGTTTTTTGTTTGTTTGTTTGTTTTTGTTTTGTTTTAGAGACAGGGTTTCTCTGTGTAGCCCTGACTCACTCTGTCCTGGAACTCACTCTGTAGACCAGGCTGGCCTCGAACTCAGAAATCTGCCTGCCTCTGCCTCCCAAGTGCTGGGATTGCAGGTGTGCGCCACCATCGCCCGCCAGGTGGGCTGGTTTTAAAGCTAGGCTGACTATGTGGCCACTTCAGAAATTGCTTTAGGATGACAAGGCACTCAGACCCTTGCTGATCAATGCAGCCTGTCCCATCCTGCCTTTAGGTCCCTGGGGTCAAGGAGCAGTTGAACACGGCATACATAAAATATTGCTTGCTGTTCATATTTTTCCAGGTGACAAAGGGCAGTGTACCAGGAAGGGAGCAGATCACATGTTACAGGCTTGCTCTCTTAGTCCACAAAGAGGTCTGCAAGTATAAAAATCAACCTGAGGTCTGACTGACAGATAGCAGTTCCAGGCAAACCTGGAATAAGTACCAACTGATTCCAGGCCTAGAAAGAAGGGCTGGACATCCTTTTTTAAAAACTAAAATGTGGGACTGGGGAGTATTAGAAATAGGAGCTCCAAAATGGAAAAGGCTTAGCATAAACAAGATGTTGGGTTCAACTTCTACCCCTGCAAAGACAGACAAGTCAAACTCTGTAGGCAGACTAAGGAGAAGTCTCCTCCATCAAGAAAAAGCAGAGGATTGAAGCTGGGCGGCGCCCCCTGACAGAGGCTTAGTCCACACTTCAGCAAGGCGGGCTGCGGCTGGCCCGCTAAGGAATCAGGCAGCGAAAGACACTGTGAGCTGATAGCCTTCCTTTCTGAAGGATGAGGGGAAGGGGTGGGGGAGATGCCACGTGAGAAGCCAGTCTAGCTAGCTCCGTGGCCTGTAGGGCAGTGCCCATGGGTCACTCTGCCTGGTCAAAGCCACCGGTGTGGGCAAGTGACCAGGGGTGACAAAGGCCAGGCCAGGTTTAAACTTGACTTCTGCTTTAAAAGGAAATCTAAAGCCAGAATAATCACGTACACCATGTTTTAGGAAAAGTGTGTCCAAACAGCTGGAACTGCAGTAGGAGGGACACACGCCGGCAGGGGTGAGTCCGCGGCTGCGGGTGGACGCAGGATGTGATTTTCTATAACTTTTTTTTTTTTTAAACCTAATTCAGATTCTTTGTACACTTTCTAGACGCCCGTTGGAAAGGAAAAGGACAGGAGGCCTGGTGCTAGTTAATATATCCTAGGAGGCCCTCGCCACCAGGCCTAGCCTCAAGGGCATGGAGGGAGATTGTTCTCCATGCCGAGGGGTGTGACCGGCTGGGGGAGCTTTAGGCAATCCATCCCACACATTTTTCACGGTCCCTTTTCTCTGCCGTCACTGGCTTGACAGAACTGGGTCTCTTCTGATCCCTCCTTTGGACTAAAGGCCTCTCAGCAGGACGGAGGGTCCAAGATTGATTCCCTCCATCAGAGTCTGCGCCCTTTACCTGTTTCTCGTTCCCACAGTCTCTCTGGAAACCTGCTGTAATTATGTGATGGCGGCTCCCAGTCACCACCACCCAGGTGAGGAGAGAGCTGTTTGACACTCTCTTGATGTCCTCAACAGTCTAACCAGACACAGCAGAACACACGGCATTGTCTCGTAAAGACCACCTAGTGCGCCTTGAGAATATCAGGTCCAAACTCCCCGCCAGGAATCCCGTCCTAGGAACCCCAGCTCCCACAATTTCAAGTGACAGTTCAAGCCACTGAACTAACGGGAAATAGTTACCCGGCCTGTTGGCCACAGAGGGGAGAGCATGGCCCACCGCCGGCCCGACTTTCAGCCGTTCTGACTGGACCACCTGAAGGGCCTTGCTGTCCGTTACTAGGCCACAGTTCTCCTAGATCTGTTTGTTATTTGTGTGTTTATAAATGTTTTACATTTCACTCACTCATCCAGCCACTCTGTGCAGAGTGGGGTGGCCATGCCTGCCACGGCACGTGTGGAGCGCAGGGGACAGCTTGCTAGGCGTTGTCTCTCTCACACCCTATGTACATGGGTTCCAGGGAGTGACCTTGGGTCAACAGGACTAGAGGTAAGTATGCTGACCCTCTGCGTAGGAGCCAGATGTGTGCGCAGTGCAGACTGCACAGCTGGCACAAACCCTGGGCCTCCCCCACCTCTTCCTTTTCCTGGACTTTTGTACACCAGCTGAGCAGCCTCTGGGGAGGTGGGGTACAGAGAACAAAAGAGAATTTAGGAAGTTTTAATCATTATGAATTTATATCTGAAAGTGAACCCAAATAACTGAATCATACAGTCATTTTGCTAGCCAAGTTCTTAATTTTTAGGGATATTTTAATCCTTAATTAAGAGCCATGAAAGGCCTATGCTTTACCCATGCAATCCTAGAAAGGAATGACATTGGAGTGATTCTTTCAAAGGTAAAAAACAAGGAGCTGGCTGAGCTGGGCAGCATCACCTGAGGGAGGAGTGCCGTCAGTAACTGGCCGGGTGAAAGCCCCTCCACAGAAGGCTCCATGACCTTCTCTGCTCCCCAAAGGTTACCATGAAAGGACAATGGAAGATTCCCTTCTTAATTAACATTTTTATTAAATAACCTATTTCAAATAATGGTTAAATTCTCTAAATTTATATCATTCTATTAACCATAATCTAATCTCATTAACCTTGGAATCCCAGCCTTAACTATCCAATTCTACACACTCTGGCACTCTCCACAAACTAATTAAGTGACCTTCAAACTATTTGTCCTCTGCATAAAATCATTTTCTTTGCTCTTGGTTCTTTGCTGGATGTCTCTCTCATTCATATGATTGCACTTTGATTAATTAATTAATTGATCTATATGTGTAAGTCAGTGGACAACTTTTGGGAGTCAGCTCTCTCTTGCCCTGTGGCCCTGGGATCAAACTCAGGTTGTCCATCAGCTTTGGAAGCAATCATCTTTATCCACTGAGACATCCTGCTGACCCTGGACCTCTTCTGATGTCACTTCCTGTGCCCTTGGTTGCTGCAGGTCCCCGATTGAAAAAGCACTTTTTTCTTTATACAAATAACCAAACGATTGTAGTTTCACTTTATTCAAACTGCTTATTATTTACAGACTTCCCTTGTGACTACCACACTGTCTAACTGCCTAGCAGCTTGCCGGGTAAAGAAGGGCTCACCAATGGAGGCTGGGGATGAAGCTCACAGGCAGAGAGAGGACTTGCCCATCATGCTCACTGACCTGGATTTGATTTCCGCCTTGGAAGAAAGGGGGGGAAGGGAAGAAGAGGCACTCTAGGGGGCGCTATGTACCTGTGGTGGTTACACTGCCAGTCTGTATGGAGCACTGTGTATCTGTGGTGGATGGAAGCACACAGCTCTACACAGACAGAAGTGGGGTTGCAAACTACAGGCGTTCCCTGGCTACCTTCGGGTACCTGTGGTACAGTGCAGGCCCTTGACTTTAATGCTGCTGCACTTGGTACTGACTCCAGATCACTTACTCTGGTCCCGGCCCCTTTCCCATATCCTTGGGCAGGCTGAAGAAACCATAACCCACTTTAATTCTGGCTTTGCTTTTTCATGTTTTCTCCACCCTGGCCAAGAGTGGAGATCACAGTACCACAAGCCCACATTGCAATAAGTGTCCACATGTTCTCCTCAGCCCACCTTTTACAGTTCCCAGCACTAGGATGACCTTGACTTTCTAACATTTGTGTTCTGAGCCATTTAGAAGGGCAGAGTCCTCCTGCTCAATAGCTTTATGACACAGGGACACTGCTACTGGGCTGGGGCTGTAGTTCAGTGGGTAGACTGCTTGCCTGCTATGCACGAGGACTGTGGTCCATACTCAGCAAAGGAAGATAGGAGGCTACCTGTCACCTCCTTCCTACCTGTGCTGTGTCTACCAAATTACCTGTAAGATCCTTCCTTTCTTCCTTCCTTTCTGGTTTCATTTTAAAAGAGAATTGTAGCTGGGCGGTGGTGGTGGCGCACGCCTTTAATCCCAGCACTTGGGGGGGCAGAGGCAGGTGGATCTCTGAGTTCGAGGCCAGCCTGGTCTACAGAGTGAGTTCTAGGACAGCCAGAGCTACACAGAGAAACCCTGTCTCGAAAAACCAAAACCAAAACAAACAAACAACAACAACAACAACAACACACACACACACACACACACACACACACAAAAACAAAACAAAAAAGAGAATTGTGACTGAACAAGACCAACTAAAATGATCAGTATTTACCTATAACCAACATTCCATGTTGTAGCATACTTGGACTGGGTTGTAAATCACCCTAAAAAATGTAGTTAGATCAAAGGCTGAAGACAAGCTCGCATACACAAATAATCATCTATGTGGTAGCAATTTTATAAGGGAGAATCTAGAAGACTGGTAGTTTAGTCCCTTTGTATAGTAGGACTTAGGAGAGAGAAGGATTCTTTTTTTTTTGTTTTGTTTTTTGAGACAGGGTTTCTCTGTGTAGTCCTGGCTGTCCTGGAACTCACTCTGTAGACCAGGCTGGCCTTGAACTTAGAAATTCGCCTGCCTCTGCCTCCCAAGTGCTGGGATTAAAGGCGTGCGCCACCACGCCTGGCCGAGAAGGATTCTTTTACCTACTTTTGGGACAGGCCACACAGCTGAGGCCGGCTGGAGATGACTTCCTGACGCTGCTAACGGTACCCCCAAGGGATGAGGGGTACAGGCTTGTACTGCCATGCCTACTTTGCTGTGTGTCTGTGTACTGCTGAGATGAACCTGGGACCTGTCATGTGAGACAACCACTCTACCACTGAGTCATACCCTTAGTTAGTCCACATTTTTTTCAACTTTATAAACTTTTATATAATTAAAAATGAGGAAAAATTCATATTTGAGATAGGATCTTGTGGGATTAGACTAGAACTTCCAGTTCAACTGATTCTCCAAAGCATGGATGTGTGCCACAATGTCCAGTTTAGAATATGACTTTTAGAACCAGAATCTAAGAAGGGAGGGAGGGAGGGAGGGAGGGAGGGAGGGTTGGCTTTCGGCTGAGCGGGGAGGCTCACTCCTGTGATCTTAACACTTTGGATGCTGAGGTAGAAAGGTCAGAAGATTAGACTCAGCTACATAGAGTTTGAGGCCAGCTTGGCTACAAAACACCCTGTCTTGGGGCTGGAGGGATGGTTCTGTACTTAAGGGCACTGGCTGTTCTTCTAGAGGATTGAGGTTTGAGTCCTAGCACCTATATGGTACAGATGGCTCACAACCATCTGTATCTCCAGTTCCAAGAGATTTAACACCCTCTTCTGGCCTCCATGTGCTCAGCATGCAAAGGGTGCACACACATATGTACAAGCAAAACTCCATACCCCTAAATAAAATTTAAAAGAGGAACTGTCTGGCAAGCTCCGAAACACCAACTCTCCACAGGGTGCTCCAGGACATACTCTGCGAATTAACTGTAGCAATTCCTGGGTTTCAAGGAACTCCAGCATACAAATACATATTCATGACTTCTGGGTACAAGTATCAGCAGTGTGAGGAGGGGACCGTTGTCTAGGCTCTAGAGACCGCACAGAGAAGCCAGTCGTGGTTATTTTTGTAATAAAGGAAAAATAAAACAAACAAGCAGCTAACATGTCAGGACCAACACAATTCTCGCATGTGATTATTTGCTTGAGACAAAAGCAGTCAGCCCATTTAAAAACAAGTCCGTGTCAAGCGCCTGAGGGGAGGGGAGACTAGTAGAAGGGATAAGCAAATGGGAAGAGGTTGTGGGGAAGAATCAAATCTCAGGTCTGAAACCCAACGAGCCATGCTGAGAGAGAAATAAACCGTCATGCCATTATCAACCTACCATACAGCAGAGAGGGAAGATAAGACCCTAGAGCAGGGCCCACTCATCCTCACAGCACTGTGACACATCCTAGCAGATAAACCACATGCTTAAAATGAGGGATGCGGGAGATTGGGGGTCTTCTTAAAGGGGTGACTGTGGCATGGCCTGAGTTGATGAGGCTGGGTAGGAAGCATCTGCGTTACAAGTGCGTGTCTCGTGGAGAACACAGCCTCTTGGATGTCTGGGACAGGGCTGTGTTCTGCCTTAAATTAATATTACACAGGGGGTGCTCAATCTCCTGGTATAGGGTTTCTCAGCATAAAGCCCAGGGCTTTGTGTCCATAGAAGCCCCCTAGTGGAAAATCAATACCAGTAGCTTGAAACAGACACCAAGCCAGAGGGCAAGGAGAGAACAGAGGAGAACCAGGCATTTCTAGGCCAGCTAGCGTTTGTATGGCTGCTGATGGCAATCACCTAGGAGAACAGGCTTTTAGCATCCATCGTCTGAGACACAGGAAGCAGACACAACTATCCAGCGACTTAGAGTCATTCCTCGGGCCTCCCCAGGTGAGGACAGTAGGCTGAAGGCACAAGGCCATCCCCCTGCAGAGCCGCCATGGTATGTACTTGCTTCCTAAGCTGAAAAGAACCTTCACTTCCGGGAATGGTTTATCTGCCAGTCAGAGGCCACTTGCTTTACATCTTCTTCTGTGTAGATCAGCGGTTCTCAACCTTCCTGATGCTGTGACCCTTTAATACAGTTCCTCATGTTGTGGTGACCCCAACCATAAAAGTATTTCATTACTACTCCATAACAGTAATTTTGCAACTTTTATGAATTGTAATGAAAACATGCTTGTTTTCCAATGGTCTTAAAAACCCCAAAGGGGTCACAACACACAGGTAGAGAACCACTGGTCTCGATCAACCTGTCCAGTGAGGCAGGTGCCTTAGTGAGCTGCCCTGTTGACAGGAAACAAAACCTTGCCACCCGCAGTCGTCTCACCTGGACGCCCTCGCCTGTGAGCGCGGAACACGACTGGATCTGCCAGACGCGGTCGCGGATGGTGTGCAGGTTGAGGCCTTCTGCGATCTCTGAGGCTGGGGCCGCCGTGAGCAGATCCTGCTTGTTGGCGAAGATGAGCACTGGCACGCAGCTCAGCTTCTCCTCCTCCAGCAGCTCCGTCAGCTCCTGGGCCGTTGGGGGAAGGAGGAGAAGGAGGAGAAGCCTGTCAGCTGCGACACTACGGGCACACCACACTCCGAATCCCAGCACCCTATGCAGTAAAGCTGACCAGCCCCAGCTTTCAAGGTGGAGAACCTCAGGCCTGTAGCTGTGGAAGATTCCCTAGCAGACTGTTGGGCTCAGACTAGGGATTCTGACTATAGAAAGCTGCAGCCAGCGTCTAGGAATCACTCCCCAGGTGATTCTGTTATACGTGACGTGACACACATGACACACATGTCACTAAGAAATGCCCCACTGTTTAAGGAGGAGCATAACAGTCGGAGATTTTAGACTCATTCAAGGTTAGTTCCTCAAATATCTTTTTATTTCTCGTCTGGTGCTGGGGATTGAACCAAGGACCTTCTACATGCAAAGCAGGTGCCCCTCAGTGAGCTAGACCCACAGCCTCACACTGTGTGTGTGTGTGTGTGTGTGTGTGTGTGTGTAGAAAATGAAAACGACAATTAGAGATGACTGTGCCCATTGATTTCCATCTCTAAAACTTGCACTGAATTGTCACCGTTCACTGACTTCATATCCTGAAAGACCTGGAAGAAACCAGAGCTTTACTGGTCCTCTAGGCCATACGAAGAACTCTATAAATCTTTTTTTTTTTTAAGATTTATTTATTTATTATATGTAAGTACACTGTTGCTGTCTTCAGACACACCAGAAAAGGGTGTCAGATCTCATTAAAGGTGGTTGTGAGCCAACCTGTGGTTGCTGGGATTTGAACTCAGGACCTTTGGAAGAGCAGGCAGTGCTCTTAACTACTGAGCCATCTCTCCAACCCCAAAGAACTCTAAACTGTATGTTAATTCTGTCTAGTCATTTCAAATGAGTATATATACTTACCCTTGGGACAGGCTCTGCCTTTTCCTACTAAGCTCACACTTTAGCTACTTTAAACATTCAGCTTTTGTTTTGTTTTGTTTTGTTTTGTTTTTTCCAGACAGGGTTTCCCTGTGTAGCCCTGGCTGTCCTGGAACTCACTCTGTAGACCAGGCTGGCCTCGAACTCAGAAATCCGCCTGCCTCTGCCTCCCAAGTGCTGGGACTAAAAGGTGTGCGCCACTACTCCCTGACAACAGTCAGCTTTCAAAAAGAACTGGACAGCTGCCAGGCGTGGTGCATGCCTTTGATCCACACGCTGGGGAGGCGGAGTCAGGAGGATGGCTGTTAGTTGGAGGCCAGCCTGGTCTCAAGTTCCAAAACACCTAGAGCTATAGAGTGAGACTTTGTCTCAAAAAAACAAAAACAAAAAGACAAACAGGAACTGGACTGCCCAAGAGGCAGCACTCTGCCCTTCTAAGGGGGGAGAGCTGTCTTCACCAGTCTGGAGAGCCTCAACCCACTTTTCAAGACAAAGGAACAGAAACGTGGGAACTTCTGCCATTGGACACCGGGCAAACTTTCTGCACTGAGATCCAAGCATGACTCCCTGGAGATTCCCTCTCTCCTGCTGCTCCTGGGGGTGACCTCAGCCTGGGTTAGATGGCCGAGGCCCCATGATGCTCTGTGCAGGACTGTATAGACAGACTGTGTCATCTAAACATATTGACGTGTACTCTGCGGCTAAAGTCACATTTGAGTCCAAGGTTGATCTCGTTTCCTGGCTTGAGAATGAGCAGCTTAGTTTTGGCTTGTATTTTTCTTCTCGTCCTTCTGAATTTGCCAGTGTTTGGTCAATCACTCTTGGTCAATTAAGTATGGAAAAGTGTAAACTGCAGTGCTCAGTGCAGTGTGTGTGAGTTCATTTCTACATGGTGTGGGAAGACACGACAGAAGGGCTTTGGGGTGTGGCGCAAAGTTCCACTTGCTTAGATCGTATATATTCAATTTGATTAAGCTAAAAGGATTTCACTAAACGACAGTGTAAAAGACTCACAACTAATTTCTTTTTGGACAGCTGTATTTTTGCCTGCTCACCACAATGACCCTCTTCCTGGACAGTAATAGTTAACAAAAAGCATTCTCATCCCTAACACACACTTCCAGGTAGATTAATGAATACCGGAGGTTTTGGGAAAGAGTTCAATATAAGAATCATTTACCTGACCCGTCTCTTCAAATCTTTTTCTGTCTGCACTGTCGATTACATATATCTGTAATGGAGACGAGGATGTTACTTCAATAAATAGAGACAGAAAGAGAAGGGGCAACTTAAAAAAAAAAACAACAACAACCAAAAAACAGGTCCTCGGTCAGTAGAGTTCAGATTAACCCAACAAACAGAAACAGCCTGGTCTCGCTGCCTCACCCGTGGAGCAAGAAAACCCAATGCATGAACTAAGGACGCCAGGAAAACGCATCCAGGGAGGCACCCACGCCAGAAACCAAGGGGGTAAACTAAGTGCTTCATGTCCTCACCATGTAGTCCAGGCTGGCCTTGAACTGGCTTTGTAGTCAAGGATGACCATGAAATTTTGATCTTCCCTCCACTTGCTGGGTCTGGGTATGTTTTAAGGGGTGCTGGGAATTGAACTCAGAGCCTTACATGGGTGCCAGGCAAGTCCTCAACCACCTCGGCCACATCCCCAACAGAAAGAAAATTCGAGACACATTGTAAATTATAATTGAAACTCCCCCTCTACCCATGAGTTTTAGTTACAAATAAATAACATTGCATAATAGTAAGGAAAAGAAAGTTTTAAAAAGAGAATGAAAAACCATCCACAGTTACAGCTTCTAAAAACATTGGCTATTTAAACTTCCAACAGAAAGCAGTGGGCATGGGGCGGAGGACAGGAGGATCTTTGTGAGCTCAAGGCTAGCCTAGTCTACATAGTAAGTTCCAAGATAGCGGGGACTGTTAAACAGAGAGACCCTGCCTTGAAGAACTAATATCTAGATGGATGGATAGATAGATATCCTACAGTAAGTTCCAGGACAGCCAGGAAACCCTGTCTTGAAAAAACAAATAGATAGAAGACAGACAGACAGGTAGATATCCTACAGGAGGCCCCGTCCCACCAGCCTGATCTAAGTTCCAGCACAGCCAGGCCAGTTTACACACAGAGACCTTGTCTTGAAAAAACTATTCAAGCCGGGCGTGGTGGCGCACGCCTGTAATCCTAGCACTTGGGAGGCAGAGGAAGGCAGATTTCTGAGTTTGAGGCCAGCCTGGTCTATAGAGTGAGTTCCAGGACAGCCAGGACTACAGAGAGAAACCCTGTCTCGAAAAACCAAACCAAACCAAACCAAAACAAACCAAAACAAAACAAAACAAAACAAAACAAAACAAAACAAAACTATCTAGCTGGGCAGTGGTGGTGCACGCCTTTAATCCCAGCACTTGGGAGGCAGAGGCAGGCAGATTTCTGAGTTCTGAGTTCGAGGCCAGCCTGGTCTACAGAGTGAGTTCCAGGACAGCCAGGTCTACACAGGGAAACCCTGCCTCGGAAAACCAAAAAAAAAAAAAAACAAAACAAAACAACAAAAAAACAAACAAACAAACAAACAAAAAACAAACAAACCACAAAACCAAACCAACCAACCAAACAAACCAACAATCAACCAAACAAATATTCTACAGAAGCTGCCACCCCACCAGGTGTGATAGCTCAAGTTTGTAATTGCAGCACTAGAGGGGCTGAGGCAGGAGGATTGCTATGGGAATGAGGCTAGTCTATGCTAATTTTCACTCTTAGTGAGACCCTGTCTTGAAGAAAAGAGTTCTTTCCTAATTCTTCATATGCAAATTTAAAAAGATAATTAGAGAAAAATTTTGTACTTTTTTTTTAAAGATTTATTTGTTTATTATGCCTAAGTATACTGCAGCTGTCTTCAGACACTCCAAAAGAGGGCATCAGATCTCTTATATCAGATGGCTGTGAGCCACCATGTGGTTGCTGGGATTTGAACTCAGGACCTTTGGAAGAGCAGTTGGTGCTCTTAACCGCTGAGCCATCTCTCCAGCCCAATTTTGTACTTTTTAAGCATTTTATTTATTCTATATGCATGGGTGTTTTGTCTGTATAGACCATGTCTGTATAGCATGTGTAACTAACTATACCCACAGAGGCCAGAAGAGGGCGGTGGGTCTCCTAGGACTCCTAGGATCTCCTAGGAGTTAAAGATGGCTGTGAGCCACCATGTGGCGCTGGTGCACAAACCCAGGTCCTCTGCAAGAGCAGTGGGGACTTTAAACCCCAGGAACGCCTCTTTAGCACCCTCTTTTTTTTTTTTTTTTTTCCCCAAGACAGGTTTTCTGTCTAGCCCTGGCTGTCCTGGAACTCACTTTGTAGACTAGGCTAGCCTTGAACTCAAAAGATTTGACCACCTCTTCAAAGTGCTGGGATTAAAGGTGTGCCCCTCACCACCCCACATGTTTTTAAAGATCTTTACGAAAGTGACACTGTGACTTAATGGGTTTGGTGATGCACACCTGGGAGCTCACATTGGGGAGGCTGAAGCGGAAGAATCAAGAATGTGAAGTCAGGGGCCGGGCGTGGTGGCAGAGGCAGGCAGATATCTGAGTTCGAGGCCAGCTTGGTCTACAGAGTGAGTTCCAGAGAAACCCTGTCTCATAAAACCACCCCTGACCCCCCAAAAAATTTGAAGGAAAAAAAAAAAAAAAAAAAAAGAATTTGAAGTCAGCTTGCACTACAGGCACAGTAAGAATTAAGTTTGAGGCCAGCCTAGGCTCACAGGCCTAGGTTACATAAGATTTTATTTTATCTCAAAACAACAACAACAACAAATCCCAGAACTTAACACTATTATTATTGAACTAATAGCATAGTGGAACTCTCTCTTTTAAAAAGCAGAAGTCAGGGGTTGGAGAGATGGCTCAGCAGTTAAGAGCACTTGACTGCTCTTCCGAAGGTCCTGAGTTCAAATCCCAGTAACCACATGGTGGCTCACAACCATCCATAATGAGATCTGACGCCCTCTTCTGGTGTGACTGAAGACAGCTATGGTGTATTTACATATAACAATAAATAAATTATTAAAAAAAAAAAAGCAGAAGTCAAACTTCAGCTTGCACCATTCTGTTCCGTAACTTTTAACAGTGGGTTCTGCAGTGCCCGTGAGCACTTCTGTCGATCCAGACTCTACTACACTGAAATCTGCTCCTTCGGAAAGAAAATGATAATTTCTTTGAACAATGTTCCTTCATTTAGTCACTAGTGCTCATTATTATTCCAGAATCCAAGTTTACATTTTCTCTCAAGAATGGTTGGTGTTAGCCAGGCGTGGTGGCGCACGCCTGTAATCCCAGCACTCTGGGAGGCAGAGGCAGGTGGATTTCTGAGTTCGAGGCCGGCCTGGTCTACAGACTGAGTTCTAGGACAGCCAGGACTACACAGAGAAACCCTGTCTCGAAAAACCAAAAAAAAAAAAAAAAAAAAAAAAAAAGAATGGTTGGTGTTTCCACTTGGCAGAGGTGGGGGTGGGGGGTGGGGCAGGGGTGGGGGGGTGGGGCAGGGGTGGGGGGGTGGGGCAGGGGTGGGGGGTGGATCACAATGGTCTTTTGTGGTCCATACAGACTCGGTGTTAGTGAATGAGCAGGGGATTGTACACGTGCCACAGACATTTGCACCTGATACTGAAAATAAGCCACCATGCAAAGCATGCTAATTTTGCTTATTTATTTATTTATTTATTTATTTATTTATTTATTTATTTTTTGGTTTTTTGAGACAGGGTTTCTCTGTATAGCTCTGGCTGTCCTGGAACTCACTCTGTAGACCAGGCTGGCCTCGAACTCAGAAATCCACCTGCCTCTGCCTCCCAAGTGCTGGAATTACAGGCGTGTGCCACCAAGCCCGGCTTGCTTATTTATTTATATTTAAATAATATTTAAATTTATTTAATTAACGAGCTCAGACCTTTTCTTCTTGTTGTTTGGTTTTTGTTTGTTTGTTTTGGTTTTGAGACAGGGTTTCTGACATAGCCCTAGCTGACCTCAACCTCACAGAGATCCGCCTGTTTTTATCTCCCAAGTGCTGAGATTAAAGGTGTGAACCACCAGGTTCCACCAGTTTTTTTTTTTTAATTACAAAAAATTTTAAGTGTGTGTGTGTGTGTGTGTGTGTGTGTGTGTGTGAGATGTGTGTGTGTGCCTGAGGAGGCCAGAGGTGTCACACCACCTGGAGCTAGAGTTAGAGGCAGTTGCTGAGCTGCTGACGTGGGTGCTGAGAATTGAACTCTGGTCCTTCAGAAAGGACTAGACATGCTCTTAACCCTGGGGTCCCCTCTCCAGCCTGGGGCTCACACACAATACATAAACAGGTTTAAAAAGAATGAATCCAATGGGAGGGGCCTAAATAGAATTATCTGCGAGCCTTCAGTTTAGTTAGGATCATGGCTGAAGCCATGTTCAGCACGTGAGGGAGGGACAGGAAGCCAGGTGCCTTCTGAGTCAGAGAGCACCTTGTAGGGCGTGTGCAGGTCACCCACTGAGCAGAAGATAAATTACAAGGTAGGAGGAAGGCATGCCGGGCCAAGGCTGTGGATGAAGGCGAGGGGAGAGTGAGGGCCATTTGGTATGACAGAAAGGCAGGGCCAGCGTGGGGAGCTGGGCAGAGAAAGGGCCCTTCACGGGCCTCTGACTTCGCAGCTGTGGCATGGCGTGGCAAGCATGGCCCCCACAAGAAATAAACGTAAAGAAGAGCAGAGCCCGGAGCGAGCCCAGGAACAGCCGTCCCCTGGCCGAGCACCGCTGCTCTTGACTGGACATGACGCTTCATTTGGTGTTTTCGCTACCATGCTCCCAAGGACAGCTCCAACTGCATCCCAGACCTTCAGCTTTGTCTGTACAGAATCTTAACATGCTACACAAAAATCCCACAGTCAAGTCTAGAAAGTCACCACCCCATTTATTTCTTTATTTAAATATGTATTTATTTTTATTATTTATTTGTTTGTTTATTTATTTATTTATTTATTTATTTATTTAATGCATGTGAGTACACTGTCACTCCCAGTGTACTCAGACACCCCAGAAGGCAGCACTGGATCCCATCACAGATGTCGTTGCTGGGATTGAACTCACTGAGCTAGGAACAGGAGCAGTCAGTGCTCTCAGCTCTGAGCCATCTCTCAGCACCCTGCCCCCCATTTATTTTTTAAGGAAAAAACCACAATGGGCACAAACTGTCCCCAAGGCCTCCCAAACGTGCCTCCCGTTCCCCCTCTGCATGGCCGGGCTCCTCAGATTGTTCAGAGCCCTGAGGATGCTCCTGTGTAGTCAGGAAGGAGTTCTCCCCACCCTCCAGTGTTTTGTTTTCATTCAGAACAAACTAATCATTAATACTTTTTTTTTCTGGCCTCTAGCCATGAAGGATCAGGGAACATTAAGTATTTGTGTTTCCGACTTTAACACCGTAGAGTCCTTCAAATATCAAGTCAGAACACCTATCCTACCACAATGTACACTCCCCGGCACCCGGAAGGCTTAAGCGACCTCACAGCCCAGGCGTTCTTGTCTGCTTGCTTCTGAATTCTTATTTGGCTGTGGGAGACCTGAGGAAACTCCCTTCTCAGGCTCAGGCAGCTCTGGCTCCAGAAGACTGGCTGAGCCTCTCCTCGCTGACCAGCGAATCTGCCTCATCCCTGTCCTGCTCCTTCCTGCGGCCACCTTTTGGGCATTTTGTTGCTTCTCAGTTCTTCACGAGAGGACAGGCAGCAAGAGGCGACAAGGGAAGACTGCGGCTTTGCTCAGAGCTGGAGCTGCCGTCTGAGAGGACAGCAGAACTGATAAATTAGGTGTCAGCATAACTGGGGTTTCAGTCCCTGGTGCCTTCTGCCTCTGGTGGCACTGAGAGAGAGAGACAGCCATTTTAAAGCATTTGACATCCATTCCTCTTGAGGTCCTCTGTCTGTCTCTCTTTCTCTCCCCCTCGTCTCCCCTCTTCTTCTCTGAGATAGGGTCTCACTACATAACCCTGGGTTCTCGTCCACCTTCCGGTCTCTGACTAAAGGCGTGCACTAGAGTCTGAAAACGCCACGTCCGTCCCTTCCGTTATCCTTCAGTTCGTCTTTTACAGTCGCTTCCTGAAATTCCTCAGCTGAGGTCAGATGTTCTCAGTTCACTGTTGCAGAGAGTAACCCTGACCCCCAAGCCCGTAAAGCCGCTGCATGCTCTAACGTGAGGGCGAGCAGTCAGGGGTAGGCTGTGCTGTGGCCCGTGGAGGCTGACTCACACACACAGCCAGGCCTCGACAGTGAGAAGCAACTGTGGGAACTCCAGGGACAATGCGGGTGCCAGGTGCCAGCAGAGCTGCATTATGGACACCAGAATTTAAATCCCACCTTTTTCTTACAATGTCACAAAACAGCATTTTCCTTTTGTTTTTTTCCAAACCTCTTAAAAAAATATAAGACCATTCTAGCTCACAGGCTACACAAAAACAGGAGGCAGACTGGATCACTCTGTCCACCTCTGCTCGAAAGCTAGGTTTTACCACAGCACTCCAGAGAGAATTGAAAAGATTTAACCAGGCAATGAAATGTGTCAAGCCTCAATCCCACTCCTGCAGCAGTATGGAGTCCAGCGTAATAGGTCTTTTTCAACTAACAATGGAAGACTATTAAACCCAGACAAACACACAGAATTCATCAACCCGCTCAGGGCTGCTATGAGACGGGCAGGCAGGCAGAGCCGAGTCTCAAGGTTGCATACTCGGAACCGATACTCAGCTGCTTTCCAAGACCTACCTAATCTCCAACGACACTGGGAAACAATGAGGTTGACTCTCAACCCTAAATATCACTGTGTGCCAGTGCACACTGTTGGTGCAAGGCTGCCCTGATGCTCGTTGCTCCTGGCCTGTGAGGGTGTGGGATGCAGAGCTTAGGGCTCTGATCGCTCTAAGACCTGAGCACTGCACCTAAAGCAACTTTCCTTGCTTTTCCCCCATTTTATTTTTTTTTAAGACAGTGTCGGTCTCACCATATAACTCTGCAGACCCAGAACTTGGTAAGTAAATCAGGCTGGTCTTGAACTTTGAACTCACAGAGATCTGTTTCCTCCCAGAGTACCGGAATTACATCTAGATTCATTCTCTCTTCTCTTCTCTTCTCTTCTCTTCTCTTCTCTTCTCTTCTCTTCTCTTCTCTTCTCTTCTCTCTTTCCTTCTCCTCCTCCTCCTCCTCCTCCTCCTCCTCCTCCTCCTCCTCCTCCTTCTCTCTCTCTCTCTCTCTCTCTCTCTCTCTGTCTGTCTGTCTGTCTCTGACAGGGTTTCTCTGTATAGCCCTGGTTGTCCTGGAACTCATTCACTCAAGAGCCATGGTTCTTTGTAGACCAGGCTGGCCTCATACTCAAGAGATCCACCTGCCTCTGCTTCAAAGTGCTGGGATTAAAGGTATATGCCACAATGCCTGGTTAGGTAAACAATTCAAAATAGATTCAGGAAGTCCCGGAAACTAAAGATTCACCAGGCCCATCCCTGCCAGAGTAGGCAATAAAAAGTCTAGGATCTCTGTCATTGGAGGAAAGCCGAGTTACAGAGAGACTCAGATAATCCAAGTTGTAAGGAAGTCTCCAGACAGCCAAGGGGCGCAGAAGGCTGGGGCAGCTGGCCAGCCACCTGACAGCAGCAGAAACCAGCTGCTCCTGTGAAGGAGTCCCTCCCCCGTCCTCCTGTCAGCGGCTCCCCAAGCTCACTGCTCCCCAAGTTTGCCTTTGGTGGGGGTGAGGAGCTGCACCTCCCCAGGAAAAGGTGGGTCATGACACAGTTGGCTCCTGAACGGGGCCAGGAAGAAAGGAGTGAGTGCTGGTCCTGGCTAAGTGTTGCAAGACATGCAACTGAGGCTGCAAAGCCGGAGTGGGGAGATGCGTGCTGGGAGGTCCCATGCAGCTGCCCTTTCCAGAATGGTGCATGTCAGTGTGCCTTTGCATGATGCCAGCAGTTGCATGGTTCTTGTTCTGGGTAGTGAGATGTGCAACTGGGGCTGAGCCTCAGAATTAGTTGTGTGTGTGTGAGGAATCCCAGGATGGTAGTCCTCATCTGTATGGGGTTACATGCCTGTTTGAAGAGTGGGGTCCACCATGTGAATACAGAGATGCCCTGAACACAGTTAAAGGTTTAGAGGAAATTTTACAGTCTTGGAGATTAGTGCACAAGGTCGACACTGTTGATCAAGACCGTTGGTAAGAGAGGTTGCCTGGCCACCATTGTGCATATTTAGAAATGCACCTGAGGCCAAGATGGCCACCAAGCAAGAGAGGGAGATTCGGCCGCATCCGTCACTTAGCCTCTGACCTGGCAAGTGACTGCGATAGCCGAGAGGATGAGACGGGGTGCTGGCTTGCTGCTTCTTAAGGTTTGGGGGCCAGAAAGAAAGGGCAGTGCAAGTTAGACTTGTCCTCAGGAGCCCTCTGGGATGTGAGGCCTTGGAACCCACAGAAAGAGCCAGAGAGTAAAAATAACAAAACCCTGTTAAAAGTAATAAAAGACACTGAAGGGCGGATATGAGAGAGAGAGAGAGAGAGAGAGAGAGAGAGAGAGAGAGAGAGAGAGAGAGCTAGCTGATCCATTGTGTAACTGAGGGCCTAACAATGTCCAGTACAAGAAACCAGGGTGATCAGAAACACCCAGGACTTGAATTGCTGGGATTAGAGAAGTCTAAACAAGCAGCCAGTTTCAGCCTGTTTCAGCCTGTTTCAGCCTGTTTCAGCCTGGCTTGTGAGTCTTGGGACGCGGGGTGGACGGGATTTGTCCACCTCTGTGGAGACAGGAAAACTGAGTTATGTAATGTCCCATCCTCTCAAGGCAAAGGCTGCATGACCCGAGACAGTGTGAGGAAGTCAGTCAGTCCTTCACGGGCTGGCTTTGGGAAGCCATTGGAAATACTTGGCTATCTCTGTCTGAGGTCCCCACAGAGAGCTAGGGCTGGAAGACCACGGGGGTGGGGGTGGGGGGTGGGGGGGCAACTCTACTGAGGGAATGAGGACTAAGAGGAGTTGGGTGTGAACCCCAGTTCACTGGGCCAGACAGAACTTAAGAGGGGAGTTACAGGCGTGGTCTCAGAGGGTGGTACTGCTCCCTGTCCCAGAGCCGGAATGGGGCTGAGAGGATGGCTGAGGAGTGCCAGCCGCTGCCAGGAGCTAGCTGTTAGCGCTCCGATCCTCACTGTGCACCCAACCTTGATCTGCTGAGGAAGCAAGGCCTTTCCATGCCATGACGCTCTAACTTTAGTGTCAGCCTGTGACCCTCCGGGCTCACCCAACACAGCTGAGAGCAGACGACCAGCCCTTCAGTGTGCCTCACCAAGGCTGTCCTTGTGACCCACTATTTGTTATGGGACAGTGGTTTGGGACATCGCCTTGCCTGGCCCATCCTCTGGGAAAGGTTTTGTTATATAGATGACAAAACGCTAACCTGTGTGTTCCACAATTTGAAAAGCCACTGGAGAGACCAGCGGGGACAGCTGGCACTTCCAGCTCCCTTCCTTACAACCCTACTGGGCTGCAGCAGTTAAAAGGACAGTGACAAAGGCAGTGTCTGCAAAGCACATGAAGAGTCGGGGTGATGGGGTAACACAGCTGAAGGCGAGGAATCAAAGAAAAGGGAGGTGAGAGTCTACAGTGCTAGCACCTGGAAGGCTGAGGGCACTGGAGCAGAGCCAGAGCCTTCGGAAAGGGGGAACCTTGAAGCCCCTGAGGCCATGGCAGGGTGGGGGTGGGGGTGGGTGGGTAGGCCACTGAGAGCACGGCTTAGGGCAACTGTGAGACGCTGGCCACTTGGGGAGCAGGTTTTCTCTATAATACACTGCCGGCCACAGTTCAACTTTGCCAAAGGCCCAGAACAACAGGGATAGCAGGCCACAGAGCGGCCAACTGAAACCGGTTCTAAGCTGATTGTGCCGGTGATGTGCTATGGAAAGCTCTCAGCCCATCTCCTGACCTGCAAGTGTCCGCACGCCCAGGATTCCACCCTGACTTTCCCTCTGCCACACAGACTGGCGGCCTCACCTGACTCCAAGGCTTTAGCGACAGTGCACACACTGGTGAGTCCGAGTTACTCCTAGCCTGGGACTCGAGTGAGCGTCAGTCCGAGTTACTCCTAGCCTGGGCTGCCCCGAGTCTCCTGTGAGTGGAAGCTCTTAAGCCTAACACCCCCCAAACCATGTTCCTTTCTTCATCCACTGCTGCCCAGGTACAGGCGTCCAACCTTGTTAATATACTTCCTTTCACCCAGAACAAAGATGTGACAGACATGAGAGCTACTGCTGTGTCCTAACATTCAGGAAGCTAAGCAGGATGATTTCTGAGAGTTCCAGGTCAGCCTAAATTATAGTAAGGCCCTGATTCAAGGGAAAGAAGACCCCAAACACTAACTGGTAAGGTGGCACACATCTGTAATCACGACAATGAGGGTACTGTAGGAGGAAAAGCAGGGGTTCAAGGTCCTCATCAGCTCCAGGGTGAGCCAGCTTGGCCACACAAGACCTTGTCACAGAACAAAACAAGAAACACCAAAACAAATCCAAATGGAGACCTCCTTGGCTTCTCTCTTCTCATCCCTCACCTCTGACCCATTAGCAAGTCCTGTCCATCTCAGGGGAGAACCTGGGCAGTGTCAGTGCACACGAATGTATGCCTGTGGGGTGTATGTGTATGCATGTGGGGTGTGTGTGCAAGTGGGGTGTGGTATGTGTGCATGTGGTGGTGTGGTGTGTGTATATGTGAGGTGTGGGATATGTGTATATGTGGGGAGTGTGGGTATGCATGTGTGGTGTGTGTGGTGTGCTGTGTGTGTGTGTGTGTGTGTGTGTGTGTGTGTGTGTGTGTGTCTGCGCGCCCGCACTGATACATGCATGGAGGTGAGAAGACACCCGTTGCATTAGCCTTCTCTTTGCACCATGTGGACTCTGAGGAGCTAGTCCAGATCGCAAGGCTTGTCTGCAAGCACCATTACACACTAAGCCATCTTACCAGCCTTCTGTTTTCTGAGTCTTAGGTGCAGGTTGGCCTAGAATTCTCTGTGTAGCCTGGGGTAGCTTCTTCTCACCTTCCTGCTGATGGAATGGCTCCACAAGCTTAAGGCCAGATCAGGATGCGTCATCTAACAGTTACAGACCAATCACCCAGCCTGCCTGTCTTCAAACTGACCAGTCCAAAGCAGAGGAGGAAAACTCGTCAGCTGCATTTTGACTTTCTAAGTCTTCTTCACCCCTTGCTGTGTGTGTGCGTGCGCATCCCCGTGTTCCACTGTACGCATGTGCTCCCTTATGCCCAGCTACTGACCCTGTCTATGTGGAGTGAGACTCTCTCAGCCTGCCTGTGCTGCTGCGGCTTTTTCTTGCCTTTTAATTCTTTAGCCGACACAAAAACGAACCTGATCAAGACCCCTTAACTACCACTCTCTTCTGGGGACACAATGTGCTGACTAATACGGGGGCAGAGCCAGGGCAAGAGCTTCCGACCACCTTTGCTGTTCATGTTGTGGTGATTACACACTTTGCCAGTGTGGGTTCAGGCGCAACACTGTCACTGAGAGCCAGCCAAACGCCTTGTTCCTCGGGCCTTGCTCACCCGGATCCACATTAGCACGTCATGATTACTTACAAGAATATCAGTATTTTCAAAATAACTTCTCCAGTATGGTCTGATTTTCCTCTGTCCGCCAATGTCCCATACATTCAGTTTAAAACCTTGTGATTGTACACTTTTGATGTTAAATCCCTGTAAGAGACAAGTGGTAAAAATAATTAAAAAAAAAAAAGATCAATTCATTCTTACAAAGTTACATTTAATAGTCCATGAAAGACGGGATTGAACCTGGGGTTTCAGGTATACAACACACATGCTGCACCAGTAGGTTACATCGCCAGATCTCCCCCACCCCCACCCTCGTGTGTGTCTTAGACAGGGTGTCACTATGTAGCCCTGACTGTGCTGGAACTCACTATGTAGACCAGGCTTGCCTCAAACTCACAGGGATCTGCCTCTCTCTGCTTCTTGAGTGGTGGGATTAAAGGTATGTACCACCATACTTGGCTTTCTTTTAAATTTTATATATATGAGTGTTTGAATGTATGCCTGTGTACCACACATGTGCAGTGCCCATGGGGGCCAGAGGAGAGAGCGTCTGATCCCTGGGCCTGGAGTTACAGAAGCTTGTGAGTCACCATGTGGGTGCTGGGAACTGAACCAAGGTCCTCTGAAGAGCAGTCAGTACTCTTTAATGGCTGCACTGTTTCTCTAGTCCCCCCACCCCTTTCTTTTCTTTTCTTTTTTTCTTTCTTTCTTTTTCTTTTTTCTTTTCTTTTCTTTTTCTTTTTCTTTTTTTTTTTTCTTTTTTTTTTTTTTTTGAGACAGGGTTTTTCTGTGTAGCCCTGGCTGTCCTGGAACTCACTCTGTAGACCAGGCTGGCCTGGAACTCAGAAATCCGCCTGCCTCTGCCTCCCAAGAGCTGGGATTGAAGGCGTGCGTCACCACTGCCCGGCCTGCTTCTGCCTCTTAAGTGCTAAGATTAATAGTGAGCCACACCATTCCACTATTCCCAGATATTATTGCTATTATTTTTTACTTATTTAGATTTATTTAATGAATATGACTGTTGTGTCAGCATGTGCACCATGTACATGCTTGGCACGGCGGTCAGAAGAAGCAGTTGGACCCCATGGAACTGGAGTTACAGATAGCTGTGAGATGACACTTGGGTGCCAGGAGTTGAACCTGACTCTTTTGCAAGAGTAACAGGAACTGTGCCTGCCCAGGGTGGTGCGCGCCTTTAGTCCCAGCACTCCAAAGACAGACAGAGGCAGGCAGATCTCTCTCTGTGAGTTTGAGGCCAGCCCAGTCTACAGAGCAAGTTCCAAGACAGACAGGCAGGGCTGCACACAGAAACCTGTCTCATTGCCCCAGGCCCCAAAGTAAGAGTAAAAAGGCTCTACCTAACCCCTAAGCCATCTCTTCAGCTCCCAGACTCCCAAATCGTCATAGCTACTTTTCACATTAGTTCTGAAGTACTCTGCCAAATATGATAAACGTGATACTCTTAATACTGCAAATGGCTTGCTCTGATAGTAAAGAAAACGTACAAATGTTTATTTCATTCAGTAGAATCACTGGTAATATGGTCAAGGAACGAAGGCTACTTCTTTTTCTTCCTTTCTTCCTTTCTTTTTTCCTTCCTTCCTTCCTCTCTTTCTCCTTCCTTCCTTCCTTCCCTTCCTTCCTTCCTTCCTCCCTTCCTTCCTTCCTCCTTCTTTCCTTCCTCCTTCCTTCCTTCCTTCCTTCCTTCCTTCTTCCTTCCTTCCTTCCTTCCTTCCTTCCTTCCTTCCTTCTTTCTTTCTTTCTTTCTTTCTTTCTTTCTTCCCTTCCTTCCTTCCTTTTTTTTCCCACTGAGTTAAGCTTTCATATAGCCCAGGCTGGGCTGGAAGTTGCTAAGTAGCAGAGGATGGACCCCTGTACTTCTTTCCTTCTCAAATACTGGGGTTAGAGGTGTATGCTACCACATCTGGCTCACGTGATGTTTTTAAAAAGATTTATTTGTTTATTATATATAAACACTGTAGCTGTCTTCAGACACCCTAGAAGAAGGCATCAGATCTCATTATGAATGGTTGTGAGCCATCAGGTGGTTGCTGGGATTTGAACTCACACACAACCTTTGGAAGAGCAATCGGCACTCTTAACTGCTGAGCCATCTCTCCAGCCCCTGTGATGTCTTCTATGATAAGGAATATGTACACTATGACTGGGGTGCAGCCTGGAGGCAGGGAGCTTGTCTCACATTCACGGGGTCCAGCCACGCACAAATCCATATTACGTATCTGTAATGCTGTATGTTGCTAAGGACGATGGGACATGGAATTCCTGTGATCAGGAGGTCTCTGGGTGATAAGTTTGACAGGATGTTACGTGTAAGTGACCGAGAGCAGAAGCTGGAGTTGAAGATGAGAGAGCGAATGTTAAGCTTAAAGAGAGACCAGCAAATCGGAGGCTCTGAAGAAATGTGTCACGGGTCAGTGGGGGACAGGAGCAGAGGCAGGGTAGCTGTGGGGCAGCCAGGCAGCCAGAGGACTGAGGAGGCGGCGTCTGCGGGAGCACACAGTCAGCTCAGAAGTGGTGGCCTCAGTCACAGGCCATGACGGTCAGCTCAGAAGGGGTAGCCTCAGTCACAGACCATGATGGACCCCACAAGGGCTCACTTGAAACTGCTTTAGGAGGCATCCTGGATGAACTTGAAAAGAAAAACTTCTACCAGGCATGGGATTCATGCCTTTAATCCCAGGACTCAGAAAGCTGATGCAGTAGGATTGCTGCAAAGCCAGTGTGGTGGTTCCAGGCTAGCCAGGGCTTCAGATTAAGACCCTATCACCAAAATAAAATGGATGAAAGAAAGAAAGAAAGAAAGGAAGGAAGGAAGGAAGGAAGGAAGGAAGGAAGGAAGGAAAAACTTTGTTTTTAGTATTCAGAGTAAAACTCAGGGAAAGCAAGTCATGGCCACTGGGAATTAGTGGAGAGAGAAGCAAACTAACAAGACCTCTGGGGTTCAGGAGGAAGGCACTGCATGAGAAAGAGGGAAAGATATTCTCTGGCAAGAATGATGAAGGGGTCCAGGATTTGAATATCCAATCAATACTTTGCTACAACATCCATGACATTTCATCCAGAGTAACTGGACTTCTGTGGGTCTGGGGATGCCTCCAAACCATCTGCTTCGCCTGGCAATGTGCCAGCACTGCCGCCTGGCACACCAGGCCTGGCCCCGCGCAGCAGCATCGGCAGCACCGTTGCCCTGCTCCACAGAGGAGCTTACAGAGGAGAACTGGGGCTGAGCTGAGTGGGACTCTTTAAATCACCCAAGACCGACTAAACAATCCGTTCAAGAACTCCGAAGGGAAATGGCTTCATCTTATCACGAAAGGGACAGTGGCTGTCATGGCAACTTGCTGACAAAAACCTTGTGTGCATCTGGAAGATTCTCTTTTCTCTCCTTTCTTCTGCTTCTGCTGCTGTTGTTGCTGCTTCTCCCCCTCCCCTTCCTCATTCCTCCTCTCCCTCCTCCTTTTTTTGAGATAGGATCTATGTAGTCCAGGATGGCCTTGAACTCACTAAGTGGTGGCTGAGAAGATCATGAACTGATTCTAGCTGCCTCCATCTCTTAATTGCTGGCATTATAGGACTGAGTCACCATGCCCAGCTATAATTTGAAATTCTACTCCTGAACAATGCTATTAAATATAGAACAGAGTACTACTGAACCCTTTCTAGAATGAAACAGAGTAAACAGTTGTAAATGCTGTGATGCGACCAGATATATCATCTCCTGTTTAAGTTTATTCTGGCTTTTCTGGTTTTGTTTCTTCTGTGTTAAGGATTGAAGCCAGGGCCCTGCACAAACTAGACAATGCCTTAAACTTAAGCTCAAGTGATGGCCTAGCAGGTGAAGGTGTTTTCTGCCAAGCAGGGCAGCTGAGTTCAGTCCCAGGACCTGCAGTGTGGAAGGAAGAGCTAACCCCTTTAAGCTGTCCCCTGACTTCCGTATGCTCTGATCTCTGCAGGTCCTGCTGTGGCCCATGCCTGCAGCCTAACCCCAAATAAATGTAATTTAAAAAAGATAACTTATTAAACTTCTGTAAATTACACCTAGTGTGGTGGTGCATGTCTTTAATCCCAATACCTGGAAGGCAAAGGCAGGTGGATTTCTTAAGCTGGAGGCTAGCCTGGTCTAAACACAAAGTATGTTCCAGGACAGCTAGGGCTACACAGAGAAACCCTATCTTGAAAACAAAACAAAACAAAGCAAATTTTGTAATCCAGATCCACAAAACCTACTAGGAAATTATTCTATGGAAATAATAACAACTGAGTACAAGCATACATCCACAGATTGCGTATATGGGCGTGTCTTTATGTGTGTGTCTGTGGGTGTGTGCACCAACACATAAGGATGTCCATGCTCTGGGATGCTGTTCAGTTGCTAGAGTGCTTGCTTGCTCAGTGCGTAGGATGCCCTGGGTTTGATTCCCAGCACTGCACACAACCAGGCGTGGTAGGGCACACTCGTAGTCCCTGCACACAGGAGGTAAAGCGGAGGATCCAAGCCTGGGGCCGCCTTCAGCCACGACACGTTTGGGGTTAAGCTGGGCTATATCAGGCCTTGTGTAAGCAGAAACAACAACAAAACAGAAAGATGTTCATGATTAACTTTGAGTGAAAAGACGATATAAACCACCACATTCTTCTTGTTTTCCTTCCTGTGTAGCCCTGGCTGGCCCAGAACTCACTCTGTGGACCAGGCGGACCTCGAATTCAGATCAGCTTGCCCCTACCTCCAGAGTACTGGGGTAAAGGTGTGTGCCATTGCCCCTCAACTCCTCTGGGAAAATGCTATACTCTATACAATCTGCTTTTACATTTTATTTTGTTTTATTTTACTTTATTTTTGAGTTAAGTCTTACTATGTAGTCCTGGTCAGCCTGGAACTCATTATGTAGACTAGGCTGGCCTAGAACTCAGAGAGTTCTCTTGCCTCTGACTCTCAAATACTGCGTTTGAGGGTGTGTACAACCACGCTGGGATGTTTCTATCCTAAACACACCTATCGCAGATATCCACATGTGCGCACAGGGAAAACCTGAAGGTGACATTGCTAAATGCTGGCGTGACTGTCCAGCTGCCTTTGTTCTAGTCATTGCTGTGTTGCTGTGAAGAGACACTATGACCAAGGAAACTCTATCAGGAAAAGCATTTAATTTGGGGCTGGCTTACACTTTCAGAGGTGCAGTCCATTATCATGGTGGGGAGTATGGGGCACACAGTCAGACATGGTGCTGGTGTTGTAATTGAGAGCTAGACCCGGATCTGAAGGCTGGGAAAGAGAGACTGGGCCTGGCATGGGGTTTTCAAACCTCACAGCCCATCCCCAGGGACACGCGTCCTTCAGCAAGGCCACACCTCTTAGCCTTTCTCCTCCAGGAGCCGATGGGAGCCAGGAGCCACTCTTATTCAAACCATGGCAGGCACTATACATATTTTCTGTTTAAATTCTCAACAAAAATTCTTTCTTCTGGTTATTTGTATGTGTGTGTGTGTGTGAGGGGGTGCACTGCAGCTAAGTGTGGAAGACAAGTTCTCTCTGTGCCATGCAGGTCCCAGGGATTGAACATGTGTCGCCTGGTTTGGCAGCAAGCCCCCTTTTCCGCTGAGCCATCGCCCGAGCTGCTCTCCAGTGTCTCAACTTTACTTCTTTCTGCTTTCTAACCTGACTACAGTGAATGAACATCTACTGTCTTTTCAAATATTAAACAGCGATACACTAAGAGTGTGTTTTTAGAGAATAAGTATGAAACCTCAACAATATAAGATCGCCATCTACAGCACAGCAAACACAGCTGAAGGGAGGCGCCCGGACAATGAGGTTTTTTTTTTTTTTTTTTTTTTTTTTTTTTTGAGACAGGGTTTCTCTGTGTAGTCCTGGCTGTCCTGGAACTCTCTCTGTAGACCAGGCTGGCCTCGAACTCAGAAATCCGCCTGCCTCTGACTCCCAAGTGCTGGGATTACAGGCATGCGCCACCACGCCCGGCTGGGACGCTGAGTTATAACTGGAGACCTGCTCCGCCTGCACTCCCAAAGCCTCAGTGCTCTGGGAAATGCAGCCGACTGCTAATACTAACCCCCAGTCCTTGTCTTCCTGGCAGGCATCCTGACACACTAATATGTGTTTTTAGCCTTGTAGGCTAGACTGCTGTAATTTGCTCCTCCTTGGGCTATACATTAAATTTGTTCAGAAGCTGTAAAACTGCTCATTTGGTAACAGCTGAAATGACTTTTCTGCAAAGAGTTGTGAATTGCTAAGACTCCCAGGCCTTGAAGAACACACCAGCACAGCCTGTAACCTGATGCCAGGTCTCATGGCATGGACAGGAAATGCTAACTAAGACTGGTTTGTGCAGACGCCAAGGCTTAGATGCTCTAAGGCGGTGGCTCCCAGCCTTCCTAACGCTACAGCCCTTTAGCACATTTCCTCACGGTGAGGGGACCCCCAACCATAAAATCATTTCATTGCTACTTTATAACTGTAATTTTATTACTGTTATGAACCGTAATGTAAATATCTGCCATGCAGGAAGGGGAAGTCGAGTGCCCTGGGGCTGGGGCTACTGGCGGATGGGAGCTGCCGCACGGTGCTGGGGACTGAGCCCAGGTCTGCAGTACGTGCCTAAGTGCTCCTAACCACTGAGCCATCTCTCTAGCCCTATCGGTTTTATTTTTGGCTTCTCTGAGACAGGGTCCCAGTGCCCTGGAGCTCACTGTACAGACCACAATTCTCCAAGCTTACAGTAGCCCTCCTCTTCCAGCCTGAGTTACTGGAGCCTGCCACCACGCCTGGCTACAAACTCATTTTTTTTCCACTAAGCCATCCTCTGGAGCCCACCTGACCTAGACTCAACAATGCAGTCAGGGATCGCTTTACATTTCTGCTCCTTTTCCTCCACCTTTCAGACGTGCAGTCACAAGCGTGTGCAGCCACAAGCATACACCAACACACCTCCTGAGCTCCATGCCATGCACCTGCTCTGGGTTCCATCCTTAGCACAATAAAGAAAGGGGGAGGGATCTAGATACAATCATTTAGGACTAAGAACGATGATTGAAATATGTGTACATACACTAAAATTGTGGTAGGACATACATGGCATAAATATATCTTCTTATCCTTTGTTTTTTTAGACAAGATCTCTCCTTACTTAGTCCTGGCTGTCCTAGAATTCACTCTGTAGACCAGGCTGCCTCAAACCAGCACCTGGCTCTGCCTCTTGAATGCTCAGATTAAAGGTGTGTGCCACCATTCCTAGATTAATCATATAATATTAGTGTATATATATATATATATATATATATACTAATAATACAGCCACACACATATACACATACACATACACATACACATGCCATTTTAAAATGTAAAGTCTGGTGGCATTAGGTACATTTACATGGTTTGCATCCATCCCCAAATGGCTCTCACCTTACAGCCCTGACTTCCACAGCAGGCAAAGCCCCCCACTCTCCCACCCCCAGCTCCAGGAAGCTCTGCTGGACTTCCTGTCTATGAGGCGGACTAGTCTAACTCGTTCACATGCACGGACTTTCTCGGATGTGTATTTGAAATTTGATTATTCTTAGACAATACAGACTTTTCTCAGAAATGAAGCATGGCAGTGCATAAATTTCTATCTCCCACAGCTACTGTGCTGGTCAGTTTATAGTCCCCTTAACGCCTTCTAGAGCCAGCTGTGAAGAGAGCCTTCATCAGGGATTGTCTAGATCAGGTTGGCCTACGAGCGTATCTGTGGGGTCTGTTATGATTGAGGTGGAGGGCCGACCTGTTCTGTGCTTGGGTCCTGGTGTGGTACAGGGAGGGGAGGGTAGGGGAGGGCTCAGCAGAAGTGGAAGCAGGCTCTCTCAGGCACTTGCTCTCTCTGCTCTTGACTGTGGGCATGACTTCTTGCCCCATGCTCCTGCCTGACCTCCCTAGGATGATGGACTATAATCTGGAGTGAGCTCAGACACTCTCACCTCCCTCTTCCCCAGGCTGCTTTTTGTCAGGGCATGTGGCAGTGACAGACACAGAACTGGGACAGCTATTTTCCTCTTTCTCGGTGACAGCACCAGAGCCAGGGGGCGCTCACCTGTGTAGGTGTGATGTGGCTGATGTCTTCAGATGCAAGCTGCTTCAGCAGAGTAGTCTTGCCAGCGTTGTCCAAGCCCAGGAGGAGGATTCGAACCTCCTGGTCTGGTGCACTTTTCAATTTGCGCAAAATAGAGAGCAAGCCCTTGAACAATCACAAGAGAGACAGGTTACTTGGTGGCAGTGACTTTGGTATTAGCAGACATCAGAACGACGTCCGCTGGTTATGGACAGCTAGCCTAGCTCCACCCACTCGGAGGCCACTGGGTCACTTGCCTTCCAAGCTTGTTCTCCTTCCAAACTTTGGCGTTAGTGGTGTGGGGAAAATGCAGCCACAAGGTAAGCAGTGAGGCTTGTCCCTGCCCATCCCATGTCTCCGGCTTAGCTGGCACCCCAGCCTTGGCATGCTCCCCACCCGTGTGCCTAAAGCCCTCCATGTACACTTCAACTAGAGTGCTTCTTAGCATGTGAGACCAGTGCTCGAGCTTCCGCCACTGCGTGAGAGAGATCCTGGAAGTCCACCCTAGCTGACACAGGCCTCTAAGGTGGCCGGTGCTCTGTTTCTGTGCTGACAGCCCTCACTCAAACACTGGGAACGGGCCTAAAACCCCTAAACTCGCTCTGAGAACTGTATGGCACGCAGCACCGCCACAACGTGACCCAGAATAAGAAGGGCAGGGACTCTGTGCGCTGGCGGAAGTGACATTATGACAGGAAATAGTGCTGCTAGGGTGGGCAGACCAAGCACATTCTCAGTCAAAAGACAAAGAGCGCTGTGCTTGTGCTGAGGCTGGAGTGCGCTGAGTCTCACTGGAGAGCCAAGAGTACTGGCTACTAACAAATTAAAGGCTGGGACCTGGGGAGTGGTGACAAGCGGCAGTGCGGACGAGCGCAGCTCAGTGTGGGGTGGTGGCAGATGTAGGCACTTAAGAAAAGGAATTTCAGCCAGTCAAGGTAGTGCACACCTTTAATCCCAGCACTTGGGCGCAGAGGCAGGTGAATCTCTCTGAGTTCAAGGCCAGCCTGGTCTACCCTGGTCTACAGAGTGAGTTCCAGGGCAGCCAGGACTACGCAGAGGAACCCTACTGTGGGGTCAGATTTTTAAGGTGCTGAACGAAGACACAGACAGGCTGAAGAGGCAGGAGCCGGGCTCTGTGCTTCGCCTCATGCCCCTCACTTCATCTTTACAGGACATGGCGATGTAACACAGACGGTCCCTGCTCGCAGATGAAAAATCAGATGTAATAGGTAATTACAAAAGGTATTAATGATCATGATCTAACCAGAGGTTTTTAAATGCTTTATTATTATTAGGGGTTTTTTTTTTTTTTTTGGTTCCTTTGTTGTTTGTTTTTGTTTGAGACAGGGTTTTTCTGTGTAGCCCTGATATCCTGGGACTCCCTTTGCAGACCAGGCTGGCCTCTAACTCTGAGTTCTGCATGGCTCTACCCCCAAGTCCTGGGATTAAAGGTACACACCACATATAATTTTTATTATGTGTATCCATGTGTGTCTGAGCATGTGCACGTGGACATGAGTCCAGTGTCCATGGAGGCAGGAAGGAGTCAGACCCCCTGCAGGCTCCAGGTCATTTATGTGGGTGCTGGGAACCAGACTTGGGTGCTTCCCAAGAGCAGTCAGTGCTCTTAAACGTTGCAGCATGTCTGCATAGGCGCTTTTCCTTTGGTCCTGCGGACTGAGCGCAAGGCCTTGCCCAGGCCACTGACCTGTTCCCTTAGCCCCTGGCCCTGCTTTCTTATTACACAGGTAAAGGGATGTTTATAGGCTATTTATTTGTTCCATCCTGCAGGTGACAATCCCAGACCAGTGAGGTATGGCTTGGAAAGAATCAAGGGCCAGGAGTGGGGCTGCTCACCTTTAATAAGCCCAACACTTGGGAGGCAGAGGCAGGAGGATCTCTGAGTTCAGGGCCAGCCTGGTCTACATAGTGAATTCTAGAATTCATAGCCAGGGCTATGTAGAGAGACCCTGTCTCAAAATAAATAAATTAATTAAAAACAAAGCCAGGAGCCGGGCGTGGTGGCGCACGCCTGTAATCCCAGCACTTGGGAGACAGAGGCAGGCAGATTTCTGAGTTTGAGGCCAGCCTGGTCTACAGAGTGAGTTCCAGGACAGCCAGGGCTACACAGAGAAACCCTGTCTCGAAAAAACAAAATCCAAAAAAAAAAAAAAAAAAAAAAAAGAAGCATATTAAATGCATGTTTAACAAAGCATATTTTTGCTTTTCTTTTCATCTCATTTAACTCTGTCTTCAAATTTTTGAGAAGTCTCCGGAGTTACTATTGGCTCAAAACACTCGACCTTCATCTAACCTTTATAAGAATTCAACAAAAGAGTCGCAGAGCATAGATTAGCTGTTGCAGAAGAAAAGAGACATGACAGAGAGGTGGAGACATTGTCCAAGGCATCCGTAGTCAACCCTGAACATACAAGGCACTCACTTTCTTTTTTTTTTTTAAGTTTTATTTATTTTTGTACTTTATGCAAAAGTGTTGTCTTTGCGCATACACCTTCATGCCAGAAGAGGGCGTCAGATCCCATTCTAGATAGTTGTGAGCACCATGTGGTTGAGACCCTCTGGAAGGACAGCCAGTGCTCTTAACTGGTGAGCCACACCTCCAGCCCACATTTTCAGGGCATCTCATCAAGTGCTTCCTCACTAAGAAACCACTTAGTAGGGCTAGAGAGACCAGTTAGCGGGGAAGAGAGCACACTGCCCTTGCAGAGGACCCAGGTTGGAGTCTGGCACCAATGTGGGCTGGCTTCCAACTGTTTGCCACCCCGGCTCCAGCAGGACTGGATGCCTCTGGCCTCCCAGGGCACCTGCACATACCCACATGGAGGCATATGCGCACATGCATAATTTAAAAAGCAAACGTTAAATCTTAAAAAAAGGAAAGAAATCACAGGGTTCTGTTGTCTCGAGACCAAGTTTTTCTCACATACTCATAACATCTGAAATTGAACGATTAAGGGGAAAAACACCATTTCTTTGCTGTAGTGTCCTGCTGAAGTGAGCAAACTTTCCTCTACATGTGAGGAACTGACCTGGGGCTTTGCACATGCTCAGTGGGCATGCTACTGCCAAGGTCCATCCTAGCTCTTGCTTTATCTCTGTTCTGTTTTGAGAGTGGGTTCACTATGTAGCCCTGGCTGGCCTGGAACTCAGTATGTAGACCAGGCTGCCCTCAGACAGGGATCCTGCTTCGGCTTCCCAGGGATTAAAGGTGTGGCTCAGTATACCTGCCCCCACCCCTCCCAATTCCTACTCATTAGAGGAGTAAAGTACAGCCAAGAGAATACAAAAGCTGTTCTAACTATAGGCACCTTTTGTAACCTAATAGTACAGAATATAGTACTTTTAATTTCTAAGGAGCACGCTTCCTTATTTGGCAGTAACATCAGATGCTTCACCCTTAAGTGAAATGACAAAGAAAGAGAAAGTTCAGCTAATATTTCCTCCCTTTCAGTAAAATGAAAATGGCATCTGGAGCCCAAGCCGGGACACAAGTGCTGATGCCACAGCGCATTGTGTCAACCCAAGCACCCAGGACAGGATCACAGGATTACCGGGGCTCGCTAAATAGGGAAGCGGATATTTATAGCTAGCAAGGTTCTGCCTGAAAGGTACAAGGTAAGCTGATTTAAGAGGCCGGAAGGAAGGGAGCAGGGTACTCCGCCCTGAGCTGTGCGTCCTCTCCACTCTATGCCTTATTTTAAATGTCGGATGAAAGGAAACATCCATTAAAAGCTAAATTTATGATGGGGATGAGTTTTACTAAGTATAAAGACGATGAAGTTAATTTTTACAGTGTAATTTTGACCCAAACAATTGTCATTAACACCCATAATGTGCTCCAAGCAGAAGAGTGAGCAAAAGAGATGTGACCTTTATACAGGCTTATACTCCCAAGGCACTGGACACAGGCAATGAGAACAAGAACTCCTTCAACTGTATGCATGCATACGCTACCAACTTAAGCACATACAAGTTATCTGTGCTGGGCAGAAGCACTTGGACCCAGCCACAAAACATTTAAACAGGCTTTGCTGCAACCAGATCTCGAAGAGATGTGCTCTGGACTGCAGAGCGAGCTTGCTTGCTTATTTATTTATTGACAGATCTATCTCTCCATAGCCCTAGCCATCTTGGAATTTCTATGTAGACCAGGCTGGCCTGGAACTCAGCGATAAGCTTGCTCCTACTTACCAAGTGCTGGGATTAAAGGCATGTGCCTCCATACTTGGCTTGGACTACAGAAATGTATCTGCCTCAAAATCCATTCACACTCAACTCTTGGCAGAGGCATAGTGCTCTGACCCCAAAAGACACAAACTAGGTCATGCAAAGAAACCAAAGTGGAGGGGGATGGGGGCGGGGAAAGAAACGTGCTGGAATATGGAAACAATGTGACCGAGGAACGGCTACATTTTAAGTACTGTAACCCTAGGCGGCCAAGCACATGCCCCCTAACACCTTAAACCAAGCACATGCCCCTAACACCTTAAACCAAGCACATGCCCCCTAACACCTTAAACCAAGCACATGCCCCCTAACACCTTAAACCAAGCACATGCCCCCTAACACCTTAAACAGGGCAGTTCAATCTCCTCTCATCTCACAGGGTCCTGCTGACCTCAAACAAAGAACCTTGAACTTTGGTTTCTTTTTTTCTAATTATTTTTTAAAATGATACTTGTTCACTTATTTCATGTGTGTGTGCTTGGTACAGAGTGCTACAGAGTGCCCGTGGAAGTTGCTGATAGCTCTCTGAACCATGTGGGTCCTAGGGATGCCGTAAACACAGGCCGTCAGCTTGGACTGAGACGCCTCATCCACACTCAGACCTTGTTCTTTCTTATCATCTTTCTACTTTATAAAGACAAAGCTTGTTCCTGAGGAGCACAGAGACTAGGAAGAGTGGGGCCCCTCTGCTCAGACGCCAGCCTAATGGGCAGGAGACTGCTTCTGACTTCAGACTGTCCTCAGCTGCTCTGACTCCATGCAGAAAAGAAGGGTGAAGGCTGTTGAGGACCACGGGGAGGACTGAATAAGGTGACACTGTAAGGACAACGCACGGAAGCCACTCAGAACACTTTCATATGGAGAGAGCTGGAGAGAAACACTCTGCCAGTCCTGTGTTTCTTTTCTTTTTCTTTTTCTTTTTGGGGCTGTGTGTGTGTGTGTGTGTGTGTGTGTGTGTGTGTACTAGAGGATAGTTGGGCTTTGGTGGTACAAACCTTTAATCCTAGCACTAAGGAGGCAGAGGCAAGAGGATTTTTTTTGTGTGTGTGTGAGTTTGAGGTCAGCCTGGTCTATGAAGTTAATTTCAGGATAGCCATGGCTATGTAGACACCCTGTCTCAAATACATGTCATAATACATACATACATACAACTAGGGATTAAACCTAAAGCCTTGAACATACTAGGTGAGAACACTACCATTGAACTATGTCTGTAGTCCTTTTAAAACCATTTTTACTTTAAGACAGTCCAGGTTGGCTTTGAACTCATAACCTTTCCTCATCAAGCTTCAGAGAACTCACATTACAGGAATGAGCTGTCATGGTTAACTACAGGTATATTTTCTTTCTTTAAAAATAGAATACACTATTTTATGTGTAGGCATGTATGCTGGGGTGTATGGACAGGCACCACATCTGTGCCTGAAGATGAAGAGGTCAGAAGAGGGTGCTAACCCCTCTGAAACTGGAGTTAGAGGTGGTTGTGTGCTGTCATGTGGGTGCTGGGAATTGAATCTGGGTCCTCAGAGAGAATGGCAAGCTTTCTTTAACTGTGGAGCCATGTTCTTTTTATTATTATATAAAAATGTTAGGTGTCTGAATGTTTTGCCTGCCTGTGTGCAGGTGACCTTAACAGCAGAGCGATCTCTCCAGCTCCTCCTTTATTTTTTTTTAGACTACATTTTTTTTCACTTAACACTTTCTGACTCAAAAAACAAAACAAACAAACAAAAAAAAACCCAAACAAACCATGTGACATACAAAAAGTTGTGTGTGATTGGTAACTACTTGTAAGTAGGAAGAAGTCTATAAATAATTAATGGACCGAGCTAATGGTAAACAACAGCAATTGACCGCCATCTTGGTATCTTGCTAAGATGGTAGAGCACCTGGCCTAGAATCCCTGAGCAGCGAGGGTCTGGGGGATGGCTCAGCCAATTGGAGTGTTTAGTGCTCTTTGTTGCACAGGGTCTGGATTCCACTTCCTATTTTTCCACTATTTTGTGACTTAGAAGCATCCAAACCTCCAGCTCCAGGGAATACGATGTCCGGCAAAACACTCATACAAAATATAATAAAGCTGAGAAAGAAAATAGAAAAAAAAGAAAAAAAGGCAATGGGATTGCGAGGCCAGGGAACAGCAGCTGCCCCTGAGTGCTCAGAGAAGCTCAAGGAGTTTTTTTGTTACAGTCTTTCAAATTTGGAAAGAAAAAAGCACTGGCCACAGCTGAAATTTAAAACACTCGGTGATCTGAATAAAACAGTGTCTCCTCTCTGGCCCACAGGGTGTGGCTTGTTGGAGTGGGTGTGGCCTTGGAGGAAGTGTGTCATTGGGGAGTGGCCTCGAGGTTTCAGAGGCTTAGCTCAGGCCTTGTGGCTCACTGTCTCTTCCTGCTTCCAGCACCAAGTCTGCCTTCGCGCCATGCTTCCTGCCATGGAGATAGTGGATTAACCCTCTGAAGTGTAAGCCAGCCCCAATGAAATGTTTTCCTTCATAAGAGTTGCTGCGGCCTGAGGTGGGTGCACTCCTTGAACCCAGCACTTGGGAGGCAGAGGCAGAAGGACCTCTGAGTTTGAGGCCAGACTGGTCTACAGAGTGAGTTCTTGCACAACCATGGCGATCCAGAGAAACAAAATAAACAAAAAAGACTTGCAGCGGTCATGGTATCTCCTCACAGTTATGACACCTTACACACACAGTTCACTTTTCTTTCTTTCCTTCCCTTCTTTGTTTTGTTTTTTGAGAAAGGATTTCCCTATGTAGCTTTGGCTGTGCTGGAACTTGCTATGTAGACCAGGCTGGCTTTGAACTCACATAAATTTGCCTGCCTCTCAAATGCTGGAGTTAAAGGCATGTGCCACTATGCCTGGCATAGCTCACTTTCAATTGTACAATTAACCACAGGAGCTCACGGGATACTAGATGTGACACACTTAATCATGACACTGACTGTTTAAACTCAGTGTTCTACTTCCAGTTCTAAAAATAACCTATATGTTTGAAGAAAAAAATGGATTTGTAAAATCAGATAATCTCAACTAATTTGCCCTTGTTTTGTTTTCTTTCTCCCTCTTTTTCTTTCTTCCTTCCTTCCTTCCTTCCTTCCTTCCTTCCTTCCTTTCGTTTTTGTTGTTTTTCTCTGTACAGCCCCAGCTGTTCTGCTACTCTCTATAGACCACACTAGCAACAGACTCACAGAGATTTCCCTGCCTCTGCCTCCCAAGTGGGATTAAAGACCTTCACCACCACCACCTGGCTTATGGTTTTGTTTTGTTGTTGTTTTTTTGTTGTTGTTGTTTTTTTTTTTTGTTTTTTGTTTTTTGTTTTTTGTTTTTCGAGACAGGGTTTCTCTGTGTAGTCCTGGCTGTCCTGGAACTCACTCTGTAGACCAGGCTGGCCTCGAACTCAGAAATCCACCTGCCTCTGCCTCCCAAGTGCTGGGATTACAGGCATGTGCCACCACACCTGGCTTGTTTTTGGTTTTTTGAAACAGGATTTTTTCGGCATAGCCTTGGCTATTCTGGAAACACTATAGCTCTTCACCACTGAGCCATCTCTCTAGGTCCAAAACGATTTTAGGTTGGCTGAAAAACTCACAGAGATCCGCCTGCTTCTCCCAAATTCTGGAACTAAAGGCATGTACCTCCATTGCCTCACTCGTCCCTCCCCTCCCCTCCCCTCTTCTGTCCTCCTCCTCTCCTCCTTCTTTCTCTTCTCTTCTCTTCTCTTCTCTTCTCTTCTCTTCTCTTCTCTTCTCTTCTCTTCTCTCTCTCTCTCTCTCTCTCTCTCTCTCTCTCTCTCTCTGTCTCTCTCTCTGTCTCTCTCTGTCATATTGGGAGAGTGGTCTTTATAATACAGTCCTTGCAGACCAGACTGGCCTCTAGTTCAGAAATCTACCTGCTTCTGCCTTCTAAGTGAAGGGATCAAAGGTGTGTGCCACCACACCCCACTATCCTAGTTTCTTGTTGTTCACTCTAAAATATTTGTTTGGGGGGCTAGAAAGATGGCTCAGTGGTTAAGAGTATACTGGCTGCTCTTCCAGAGATGTTGAGTTCAATTCCCAGCAACCACATGGTGGCTCACAACCATCTGTAATAGAGTCTGATGCCCTCTTCTGGAGTGTCTGAAGATAGCTACAGTGTAGTCATAAATAAAGTTTAAAAAAAAAAAAAAAAAAAGAGTACTTTTTACTGCCATCGAGGACCTCGGCTCAGTTCCTAGCACCTACACAGCCATAAGTGCCTACAGTGCTTAGGGATCTGATGCTCCCCTCTGACCTCTAGGGGCAGTAAGTATACATGGTACACACATAGGCAGGTAAAACACAGATCAAATAAAAATGAATAAATCCAATAGTATTTTTAAAAATTGTTTTGGACCTGGAGAGATGGTTCAGTGGTTAAGAGCACTTGTTGCTTTTCTTTTCTTTTCTTTTCTTTTCTTTTCTTTTTTTTTTTCTCGAGACAGGGTTTCTCTGTGTAGTTCGGGCTGTCCTGGAACTCACTTTGTAGACCAGGCTGGCCTTGAACTCAGAAATGCACCTGCCTCTGCCTCCCAAGTGCTGGGATTACAGGTGTGCGCCACCACCGCCGCCCGGCTCACTTGTTGCTTTTACAGAGGACCCAGGTCTTATTCCCAGCCCCTGTGAGGTGGCTCACAACTGCCTGCAGCTCCAGTTCCAAAGGATCTGAAGCCCTCTTCCGAGTTCCGAAGGCATGAGGAATTCATGTGGTATATATAATATGGGCAGGCAAAATATTCAACATAGAAAATAAATAATACAGGAGCACCTGCTGCTCCTGTGGAGAACTGGGGTTCAGTTCTCAGCACCCACACTTGCTCAGACCGACTGGGGCTTCAGGGATGCAAGGCCCGCTTTCAGCCTCCTTGGACACAAGACATGCCTATGGTGTACATACATGTTTGCAGGCAAAACACACACACACACACACACACACACACACATACACTAAATTTTGTTTTGAGCATCAAATACTGTGAATACTGTAGTGGTACCCAACTATTGTTTATACATCAATTTGTTATATACTTAAATACAGTGCCAATTTGTACCTAGAAACATGAGCAGTGGTTCCTTTACTACTTAGTGATCTATAATTTTAAATTAAGCAATCATAAAATTATATACTCTACTCAATTGATAAACTGAAGAAAGTGAACTCTCATGTTTCTCATTTATAACTAGTTATCTTCTCTTGGCTTGGCATGTGGTTCTTTCTTTTAAGGGGATGGTTGTTGGGGAAGGGTCTTCCTCTAGCTGAGGCTGACCTAGAGCTAACTGTAGCCCAGGCTGGCCTCTTAACTCATAGTGATCCTCTTAATTTAGCATCAAGAGGACTGGGATTACAGGCATGAGCCACCACACACAGCCTGGCAAGCTTTCTAAATTTCGGTTCTAATTATTTTCATTAATTTAAAAATTATCCATTTATTCTAAGACAGTCTTATGTAGCCCAGGCTGGACTTGAATTCTTGCTCCTCCTTCTTCTGCCTCCCAAGTGCTGAGGTTACAGGGGTTACAGGGCCCCTTTCTCAAATCCTGTTTATTTTCTGTGTAAATATTTATATCTGTACTCATTTGTTAAGATAAACAGCCTTTAAATGGGCAGCTCATGTATAAATAATAAAAAGAAAACACTTGTTAAAATATGTTTAGCCTGAGGTTAGACATAACTGTAATTGTAACAAGTGTGACGTGTGATTGACAGCCTCAGATTAAATAATTCTACTTAACAATTTGACACTGTAAAATTCACTTGCTCAATAATATGACCAAAGAAGATGTATACTTTTTTTCCCCATGCCCATCGATTTTCTTCTTTTATTGAGAACATGTCTCATATATCCCAGGTTGGCCTGGAAATGAATGTGTAGCCCTTGCACTTCTTCTGATCCTCCTGGCTCCACCTTGGGCTGGCACTGCAGGCAGGGACTAGCACATTCGGTTTTATGCAGGACTTCATGCTTGCTGAGCAAACGCTCTCGCCCTAGGCTTTTCTTCTGAAGTCAACAGAAGTGCCTCAATAGGGAAGCAACAGTAACAGGTTTGGAGCAGCTAATAAGCCAACCAACCTGTCCAAAATGCCTTAAAATCAAGTTTTCTTTGACTAGTTCTAAAAATATTCATCTCCCCTTAACTTCATATTTACTCTCCATCTACCACGTACAAAAGATGTTGAGGTGTTGCCCACCTCAACAAGGAGGGCAGGTAGATGTTTAGCAATGCTCAGTGTTCATTTCCCAGCATCCACATGATGGTTCCCAGACATCTGTAACTCCAATTCCAGGCAACCGAAGCCCTCTTCTGACCTCTGCAGGCACCAGGCACACAGGTGGTGCACAAACATACATGCAGGCTAAACACCCGAACACATATAAATAAAACACTAATTTAAAAATTCAACAAGGAACTGAGTGTCTCCGAGCAAATCTGTCACACACATTATGCACTTTGTTACACTTTGGAAAACCCTTAATTATGGCTAACGGAGAAAAGGCTTGCTTCAAATTGATGATCACTCTCTATTTCTCATTCTTTTTAGTTTGAGGCGAAGACCTTTCTTTGGTCCTCAAGTGGCCACAGGCAAAAAAGGACACTGCAAGTTTGAAGGAAATGCTAGGACGAGGGAGGCTAATTTGCTTCTATCAACATGAGATAAGTGCGGAACGAAAAATCGCTCATCAACAACCATTAGATCTTCGCAGAACTTGCAGCGAGTAAGTTGGGACTGCAGGAGCACAGAGACATCCATTCCCAGCGGTATCTCTTATTGTCCTGGGACTTACTCCCTACACACCTCTCACTCAGAGACGCGAGCATCTAGGAAAGCTAGGTTACAGCTCCCTGGTGCTGCCAGGGTGATCTCAAAGACAGTAGCGCCGCGCCTTTCCCACTTTCGGCCGGGTCTCAGATGGACCCCACAGTCCCGAGGCGCAGAGAGGTCGACTCTGCAGTAAGATCTGTGAGGCGGGCCCGATCTCCGCAGCTCCAGGGCCGCCTTCATCCCAGTCCCTAGAAAGATGGACAGTGCCCAGACTTCTTCCCCGCCAGCCAAGCTCTCCTCTAGCCCCCTCTCCACGCCTCGGATCCATCGCAAACCCCTCCTTTCTCCCCAGGCCTAGGCCTCCCTCCAGGCCCACTTTAGGGGCTCCTCCTTCGCCCCTGAAACCGATCTAGAACCCCAAAGAGCAAGGCGAGCTCCATCCTACGTCCTCCTCGGCTTAAAGCGCAGCGCCCCGCCCTGGGCCTGGGGACAGGAGAGGGGGTGACTGGTCAGCTCTGAAGGGGCCAAGGCCCCCACACTCACCATCCTCAAGCCGAGTCCCTCCTCCTCCTCCTCCTCCGCCTCCTCCTCCTGCCTCCCCCGTTACTAGGGGTAACTGCTGCGGCGCCGCCCCTGACGTCCCTGGCACGCACAGCGGAGGAGCAGAGCAGCGGGATGGGGCGGGGTTCGGCTCCTCTTTACCCAAAGTGCGCAAGCGCACCAAAGCGCCCGCCCATTGCGCAGGCGGTCTCGGGAGTGGCGGGAGGGCGGGGCAGGCTGGTGAGCGACACAGCGGGAGGTGCAAAACCGCCCACGTGGCGGGCCGGAGCCTGTAGCCTGTGATTGGTCGGGAAGGGGGGCGTAGGGAGAGGAGGTGGTTCCCGGGCCTAGCCGCGACACTTCAGTTCTGCTTTCCTGGTCCGCATCGCCTGGTGGCAGTCGCGGGGTGCATCCCTCTGGGACCAGGTAAGAGTCCGCAAGTGCAGGCCAAACGCACAGCTACTCCCAATCCCCGCGCCTCCGAAGGGAGCCTGGTTCTTGCTCTTTTGCCCTGGCTGCGTGCTCGACTTGCATCTGCAGAAGCCGCGTGGCCAGAGGGACAGACCAGGGCTCCAGTGGATTCCTCCCTTCTGAATCCCGTTGTCTTCTGGTGTCAGGCTTTAGGGCTCAGGAGTTGTGGGCTGCTCTCTGTCTCCACATCCATGTTAGAATCCAGGATAGGTGATTTCTGCTGGGTTGGAGGAGGTCGCCTGAGAGGGCGATTGGGAGGTTGGGGACCGGTTCCTAGCATTGAGGTTAGCTGGCAGCGGGAGTGTTAAACTGTCCGAGATCCTCTGGATTTTGCTAAGCAGGACCACTGGAGAGTTACCCTTATCTTTGTGGCAGGTCGGGTTCCGGACACTGGAGTCCAACCTGCCTTCGTGCAACCTGCATTCTTCCTAGTGGAATTTTTTTGTTTGTTTGTTTTTTGTTTTTGTTTATACAAGGTTTAATGTTTTTCCGCCCTAGAAATCGGTTATTGTAGATGATAGAATCCAGACTTGAACTAACCTGTAAACTATTTATTTTATAGTGTTGCTTGTAAACACTGTGGGGCACGTAGGAGTGCCCTCGGGGACTGGACTCTGAATGCAGGGGTTTGTTCAGGGTAGGCGAGCACTCTGCCACTGAACCCCCCCCCTTCTCTCTCGTCTCAGAACTGTTTATATTTGTTAATATTCTAACAGCTGATAGTTTAGGTAGAAGTGGAATCTCTGGAAGTCTGCTGATACCCGTTTACCTATCTTACAGGTCCATGTATGTCAGGTACATAGAGCAATTCCTGTCACAAAGAAAGGGCCACATATTATTAATAGTTTAATCTGGGTTTCAGGCTATACCTTCTTCACCAACCTAGTTAAGCTTACTAAACTATGGGGCTGGAGAGATGGCTCAGCGGTTAAGAGCACTGACTGCTCTTCCAGAGGACCGGAGTTCAATTCCCAGCCACCACATGGTGGCTCACAACCATCTGTAATGGGATCTGATGCCCTCTTCTGGTGTGCCTGAAGACAGCTACAGGGTACATAGTGTGAACCACTATGCCCTGCTAGCTTTCAGGTCTTCTTACAGTCAAGTAAAGTACTTTTTAGAAAACCTTTACAAATATTTGCTTTATGTGTATGAATGTTTTGTCATGTGCCTTTGGTACCCTGGAGCTGGAGTTACGGATGGCTGTGAGCCACCTTGTGGGTGCTGAAAACCGAACCCAGGTCCTCTGCAAGAGCAGCAGTTGCTCTTAAGTGCTGAGCCATCTCTCCAGCCCCCCAAATTTTTTAAAATGTCAGAACATCTGCTACCTGCATACTTGTATCAGGTTCTTGGAGAAAAAAAGTCAATTCTGAATCTTGACTGATGAAGTACAAGGTGATTAGACGGGGGGTGGGGGGGGTGGGGGGGGTGGGGGGGTGGCGGCGGCGTTGGCGGCGGCGGCGGCGGCGGCGCACGCCTTTAATCCCAGCACTTGGGAGGCAGAGGTAGCTGCATCTCTGAGTTTGAGGCCAGCCTGGTCTATTAGGATAGCCAGGGCTACATGGACAAACCCTGTCTCAAACAAACAAAAAAATAAACAACCCCCCAAAAAAAAACAACCCCCCCCCAAAAAAAAACCAAAACAAGCAAAAAGGAAGAATAAAAGAGGCATGAGGTGGGTTATTAGATTAGAGGTCCCCTTCCATTTATCTACTAATTTACTGGTCTCCACACTGGGGCTCTTTTGTGGGAAAAGGTACATTCAGATTTCCCTCAGGTGGTATGGATCTGTTTTCCCTGTTCCCTTGGAGTCAGATGAGTGTCTGTAAGCAGGGGCCTGGGCCTACTGGTTTAATTATTACTGTCTTTCTGCTGCTTGCTCTAGGCAACCCGACAGTAGTCTGCAATTCCAGTGGTCTTTGGTCTGTCTGGTCTTGTAGAGTTTTGAGCTGCCTGGATCTCCCAAGGCCTATGGCCTATGCGGCAAGCACTCTATCTCAGATCTGAGCCTGTGGTTCTGTTCTGAGCTTTGGTACCACTGGCTGGACGAGATGAGCTTTCTCTAGGAAGGATCACTCCTATTCTGCTTCATTTGTTTTCTTCTCTCTTGTGTTCTCTGTCTCTCATAATTTCTCTCTCATAAAAAAAAAAATTGAAAGTGTGTGTGTGTGTGTGTGTGTGTGTGTGTGTGGTGATCAAGTACCAGGTGTATAGACAGATATGACCACTCAGGGTGTGGTTGAGGAGAAGATATTTATTGTAGATATGATGGAAAGTAGAGCTAGAAGCATCTGGAAGAGTCCAGAACAGGGAAAGAAAGTAGTACATTGAACATGGCCAGCAGAATAAACCAGGCTGTGAGGAAGACGGAAAGGGGGGTGGGATCAAGAGAAGAGGCGGGGTCAAGAGAGTGTGTGGTTGAAATGTCCCACGTGGAAGGGGGAGAGAGTGGGAGTCAGGAGGGAGGGGGAGTGGGGAGGGAGGGGAGTGGTGTTCTATAGGATTGAGAAGCTGGAGGAAGGGAAGCTGTTTCTCCTGAGATGAGGCAGTTTAGGGTAGGGGTGGGGTGAAAAGAGCTGGGAGGAAGCACAGGTGCTGAGAGAGGTGGAGGCCAGCAGACAGGGACGGACGCTAACAGACACCACAGCTCCTGAGGGTCTTTTGTCCGAGTACCACTCTCAGGAGCCTGTTTCCTCTTCCCACCATAAAGTTCTGGCGAGTGAACAGGTTGTTAGGCTAGGTGACAAGAGCCTGTCCACCTCCTCACTGGTCAGGTGCCCCTCCCTCTTTTTTTTTTTTTTAAGAGATTTACTTATTATTATATGTGAGTACACTGTCTTCAGACACACCAGAAGAGGGTGTCAGGTCTCATTATGAAAGGTTGTGAGCCACCATGTGGTTGCTGGGCTTTGAACTCAGAACCTTCTGAAGAGCAGTCAGTGCTCTTAACCACTGAGTCATCTCTCCAGCCCCACCCCACCCCTTTTTTTTTTCCTGAGATAGTTTCAATGTATCACCCAGGCTTGTCTGAGCTTTGTTTTAAAACAAAGAAACATTTTACATTTATTTGGTTGGTTAGTTTTGGTTTGTTTGAGACAGAGTCTCAATATGTAGCTTTGGCTGTCCCTCACAGAGACCCAGCTGGCTCTGCCACCCAAGGCCACTGTGCTCAGCATCCTTTGACTTTTATATAAGTGTTTGCCTGCCTCTGTGTGCACTACACGAGTGTCTGATGTTCACAGAGGCCAAAAGGTGTTAGATCCTCTGGAACTGGAGTCAAAGACGATTGCGAGAACCACCCTGTGGATGCTGGGAATTGAACTCTTGAGGCATCTACAAAAATGTTACCACTGAGTCACCTGTGGTGGTTTGGGTGCGAATGGCCCCCAGAGGCTCCTGTATTTGAATGCTTACTTCTCAGTTGCTGGACTGTTTAGGAAGGATTAGGAGGTGTGGCCTTGTTGGAGGAGGTGTGTCACTGGGGTGGCCTTTGAGGTCTGAAAAACCCACGCCAGGCTCCGTCTTCTCTCTGCCTGCTGCCTGAGGACCGTGACGTAAGCTCGCAGCTGCGGGCCTAGCACCATGCGCCAGCCTGATGCCATGCTTCCTGCCCTGGTGGACTTGGACTAAATTTCTAAACTGTAAGCAAGCCTCCTATTAAATGTTTTCTTTTAAAAGATGCTATGGTCAGCTGGGTGGCACTTGCCTTGAATTCCAGTGCTCGTGAGAGAGAGGCAGAAGAAGGCAGATCTCTGTGAGTTCGAGGCCAGCCAGATCTACAGAGAGAGTTCCAGAACAGCCAGAGCTACACAGAAAGACCCTGTCTTCAAAAACCAAAGACAGACAAAATAACTCGCATGGTGTCTTTTCATAGCAATCGATCATAGTAACTAAGATACTGTCTCTCCAGCCCTGGTCTGAACTCTTGATCCTCCTGTCTTTGCCTTACAAACATGGGCTTCCACTTCTGGACTTTTTCGTTTATTTAGTGAATGTGTGGTAGTGTATATATTGGTATATGCTTGTGCTTGTGTGAGTGTGTGCATGCAGAGGGCAGTGGGTGTCTTCTTCAGTCCCTCTCCTCACACCCAGAGCTCTGGATGCTATAAAGATGAACATCAGACAGATCCCGTCCCGAGTCAGGGTCCCTTCCTGAATCTCACACTCATTCACCTAGACTGGCTGGTCGGTGGGTTCCAGGAGTCTTCTTGGGCCCCCCCTTCCCACCCCAGCATGGGGGCTACAGCTGCACATCTCTACCTGGTGGCACTTTTCAGATTAAACCATCTCTCCAGCCCCTTCTTTTTTTATTTTTAAGGTGGAAAATAGATTATAGTGGGCAGAGGACCTCTCCAGGTGAGCGAGAGTCACAGTCTCATGACCTCGTTAGATTTTCAGCCTGGGCTGGTTTGATGTTCACCTTTCTCTCTGCCAGGAGTGTTTGGCGTGGGCCATGTATGCATACAGCAGCTGCTGTAAGAAGGACTACATGTAGCTTGTGGGGGAGGAGACAGAATAACTGTGGACAAAACCAAAAGACTGAATATGGCTTGGTACTGCTGGAACTAACTGACAGTGTGTAACTTCAGGGAAACAGACCTGCTCTTACTGTGTGACCGAAGCAAGTCCTGAGTCTGACTTGGAAGTGCCGTCCTAGAGATCAAGAGAACCCAAGGTAAACGGTAGTGTATATCTGATAGTAAGTAAGCTTTTAGAGGCATAGGCGGGCTAGAGCAGTGACGATTGCAGACGTGGTTGCGGTGCTAATGGATTTCCCAGTCTGTCGGGGGAGGCAGATGTTCCACACAGGGCTATCTCTGAATGGCAAAAGCCCAGGATGCTGTGAGGAGGGCCAGGATGCTGTGGGGGCTCAGAACAGGAGGACTGGGGTTTTCCCTGAAGGAGTCAGGAACTACCTGTGCCCTTTGTAGGGGGATGATGTTTCAGAACATAAATGTAAATTTGGGGAGGAGCCTTATGGTTTATTTAAACAACAACAACAACAACAACAACAATAACAACAACAACAACAGCAACCAAGCACTGTGTGCATTCTATCCTGAAAAGAAAGCAAAAGTGATAACTTCTAGAGGAAGGGAAACAATGGATTCCCACAAGCTGTTCCTTGGCCTCCACGTGTACTCCCCGGCATATGCCTCTCCTCCAAATAAAAAAACACAGACGTGCAGATAAATAGTACAGACAGCAAAGGTCACCTGCATACTTCAGCGTGTGACTGCCTCATCCCGGCCGAGGGGCTTCTGTATGAAAGGCAGAGGAGTCTGTGAGATGAACTTGAAGGTGGGAGGAGCTGCCAGAGAGGGTTGGCTCTGTAGATGTGTATTGAACATGTGTGTAGGTGGCATGTGCACACGCATGTGTATTGGGAGCGTGGCAGTTTTCTCCGATGAGCTCAGTCAAGCTGTCCTCAGCCTGTGGCTCTGCAAATCAAGAAAAGGTGTGACTTGCCAGTGAGACTCCTTTTAGCTTCCTGTTGTGTCTAGGAAGTGGACCTTTCTCCTCTACCCTGAATGCAGCTGGACTGAGGGAAACACCTGTGGTATTGGTCTATCCTAAGGGGTCAAGGAGAGGGGGAGGGAGGGAAGAAGGGAAGGAAGGAGTGAGGGAGGGAGGGAGAGAGACAGAGACAGAGGGACAGAGAGAAATGTGAATTCTGTCAACGGACACTTGCATGAGGCTCCTGCTGTCTCCAGAGATCACCGCTAAAGGACGTTTTAAGGGCAGAGTCTATAAGTGCTGTGGGCTTAGCGTGTTGGCCTTTTACTTCAGCTTCTGCAGTGAAGCAAGCTAAAGCCTCTCCCACCTTAGTAACCACAGCGATGTAGAAGTTGACCTCTGTTCTCCATCCCCACCTGTTGCCTCCACCTGCCTCTCTCTCTCTCCTGCCTTCTTTGCTATCTTTGGAGACCACCTACCTTTGTTCACCTCTTAAACACAGCAGGTCTTCAGGGCTTACCCTCTCCCTCCTCTCCCTCCTCTCCCTCCCTCCCTTCCCATCCCTCCTCCTCTCCCTCCCCCTTTTCTCTCCTCCCCCTCTCCCTCCTCTTCCCTCCTCTTCCCTCCTCAAATTTTAGCTGCTGATGCTGTACTTTTTCTTGTAGCCTATGCCTCTGTACTTTCAAGCTGTAATACCTGCCTGCTGGCAAGCTGGACCTTTCCCCAGGACGCTAAATACTCCTTGCTAGGTCTCGGGACAGCCATTGAGCAAAATGAATACATTTCCCAACTTTACAGGTGAATATTTAAATTAAGTAAGGTGGTGCTTTAAAAAAAAAAAAAAAAAAAAAAAAAAAAGGCAAATGACCCTCGTGATGGTTAATCTTCCCTGTCAGCTTGTCTGCATCTAAATTCACTTAGGAGACACAGTTCTGACCATGCCTGTGGGGGGTGTTTCCAGAGAGGTCTGACTGGGTGGGAATGTGGTTGGCACCAGCCATGGGCTTAGGTCCTAGAAGGTGGGTACCAGCTTTCATCTCTCGCTGCTTCCGGACGCAGACAGGGTGTGTGCCCGGCCACCAGGCCTTCCTCGCCACCCTGGGATGCATTCTTAGGAACCACGAGCCCAAACACCCTGCCCCGCTTCCCTCCTAACTTTCATACTTGGTTGCAACAAGAAAGTAGCCCCAGAAATGTAAGGAGAGGGGCTGTCGCTGTGTTCCACCTGACCCACGTGGCTTGCAGGCACTGGGTATACAGGCAGGATGGATGAGTTTGCAGCCACGGGCTACGAAAGCCCTCAGGTGCGATCTGCAGAACCCAGTGGGCCCATTTGGTAGGAGTTTGAAATGTGAGAAAGCTAAGAGAATGCCGATGGTGGAAGCCTGCCTCGAGCTTCCAGAAGGAAGCAAGGACCGCACTGGGGACAGGGCATCTGCTGTCATCTGTTCCGTCCGCCAGTTAATAGGCATTCTGCTCATACCAGGAAAGCTTGAGTGAGGACAAGTTAAAAAGGAATTGTTTTGGTGTTTTGGCTAAATTGTTTGGAAATTTGAAGACAGCACGACATCTAGGCTGCCACATGGTTACTGCTCGCCGATCTTAGACAGCAGTGGGGGGAAAAGACTTGAAGCAGAGGGTCACAGGCTGGACTACGGGGTCACAAGCAGCTACAGGTGTAAAAGGGACAGAACCGTTAGAGAACCTCTGTTCTTTTTCCCTGGGATGGATAATGAGGAGGATGTCCTGTGGGCCGGTTACCCATCCAAGGCTTCACATTGTGGAAATGCAGATTCAGTTGTGAGGAGAGAGCCCCTGCTGCGTAAGACAGCCACTTGGGGAATTGTTTTCCCAAGTTCGGTTGCCCAGATGTGCAGCGCCCGCCACAGCTGTGGATGGAAGGAGCCACACTGCTTCTTGAGCTCACGGGAGAATTAGAACTGTCCTCTTGGCTTGCCAGGCATCCAGGGTGTAACAGGCTGCCAACCCGTATGCCCAGGCTTTAGGAAGCTGCTGAGATCAGACAAGTCTGGTGTGTCTCCTGGTGAGCCTGTGCCCTGCCCTTTCTACAGATGTTTCTGGGGCCCACTCCCCAGCCCCCTTAAGTGAGGTGAGCTGTAGGAGACTGGGTGCCATGGTGGTTAGACTGTGGTAAAAGTTTCTCCGGAGGCAGGCCTGGTGAGGAGCCGAGGGCGTTTGTGTCACAGTGCCTACTTTTCCTCTTTCCCTGCTAGTGCCAGGGACGCCATGCTAGTTCTCCTGAGTTCTTACTGCTGAGTCAGACTGAGCTCCTCGGTGGCGGACACTGTCTCTCTTAGTGTGATCCACACGGCGCTGGCTACTAACATGGACCAGGAAACGCTTGCTGGCTCAGTTTCACCACCATTCACGGGGCCCGGTCTTAGTCAGGGCTTCACTGCTGTGAGCAGACACCATGACCAAGGCCATGACCAACTCTTAGAAGGACAACATTTAATTGGGGCTGGTTAACAGGTTCAGAGGGTCAGTCTATTGTCATCCAGGCAGGCATGGTGCAGGAGGAGCTGAGAGTTCTACATTTTCACCTGAAGGCTGCTGGCAGAATACTGGCTTCCAGGCAGCTAGGATGAGGGTCTTATAGCCCACCTCCACAGTGACACACCTTCTAATAGTGCCCTGGGTCAAGCAGGCCCCTAGATCATCACAGGGGATGCTTAGGTTCCTGACTGCCAGAGCCTCTGGGGAAAATGGGTAAAGGGATCGACCCCCATTCTTTCTTTGTTCCTTACTCTGTAGTTTGTGTTTGAACAGTATGGAGGCCGACCTGTCCGGCTTTAACATCGATGCTCCCCGCTGGGACCAGGGCACGTTCCTGGGGCGTGTGAAGCACTTCTTTAACATCACGGATCCTCGCACTGTCTTTGCATCTGAGCAGGAGCTGGACTGGGCCAAGGTGATGGTGGAGAAGAGCAGGTGAGTACGTGGGGGGGGGGGAGGGGAGGGGCCGGAGGAACCAGCGTATAACTGGCAGCTGGGTGCTCTTGGGAGGGAGAAGCTGGAGCGGAGGTCTCAGGAAGGCAGAAGAGCAGGGAGACAGGAGGCGGGATTAGGTCAGGGTGTCACTCATGTTGTCCTTGGGTGGCAGGATGGGACTTGTGCCCCCTGGCACTCAGGTGGAGCAGCTGCTGTATGCTAAGAGGCTTTATGACTCGGCCTTCCACCCTGACACTGGGGAGAAGATGAATGTCATCGGGCGGATGTCCTTCCAGGTCCCTGGCGGCATGATCATCACGGGGTTCATGCTCCAGTTCTACAGGTGAGTCCAAGATGGAGGAGGGGCCAGGCTAAGTGATGGTTTGTGACCTCACTCAGAACTGCCGGGGCCTGATGGTGACGCAGACAGACCTCAAGTGCTCGGGCGGCTACCATCCCGAGGAGTTATACTGTTACTGTTATTACTAGTCTTAATATTGTGAGGGTCTCACTATGTAGCCCTGGCTGATCTCTATGTAGATTAGGCTGACTTTGAACTCACAGAGACTCAACCTGCCTCTGCCTCTATAGTACTTGAAATCTTTTTATAAAAATAGTTTGGGGCCAGGAGGTGGTGGCGCACGCCTGTAATCCTAGCACTTGGGAGGCAGAGGCAGGTGGATTTCTGAGTTCAAGGCCAGCCTGGTCTACAGAATGAGTTCCAGGACAGCCAGGGCTACACAGAGAAACCCTGTCTCGAAAAACAAACAAACAAACAAAAGTATATATGTGAGTACACTGTAGCTGTCTTCAGATACCCAGCAGAGGGCATCAGATCCCATTACAGATGGTTGTGAGCCACCATGTGGTTGCTGGGAATTGAACTCGGGACCTCTGCAAGAGCAGTCAGTGCTCTTAACCGCTGAGCCATCTCTCCAGCCCTGTAAATTCTTAAAAATATAAATCCCACAGTGGGTTTATATTTTGAATGTGACACACCCAAATGAAAACTGAAAAGGCCTGTTCTTTCTCTTCTTGGTCGGGAGGGGAATACGCATTTGATGTTTGACTCTCCCTCCCCCTCACCCCCCTCTGAGTCCCCTCTCCTCTCTATTCATTTAGTTAGTTGGTGAGCTATGGCGTGGTCCAGGTGCCAGGGATTAAATATTTTAGAGTCTCTCCTCTTGGAGATGCAGCACAATGGAGATTGGGAAGTAGCGGCTTTCAATGGGGGGAGAATTTTGAGTCATGAGGACAGGACACATGGAGTGATTGTCTCAGGAAGGGCAGAAGAAGGGTCAGAAAAGCTCCAAGAAGAGAAGTATCGGGCTGCTGAGATGGCTCAGCGGTTAAGAGCACTGACTGCTCTTCCAGAGGTCCTGAGTTCAAATCCCAGAGACCACATGGTAGCTCACAACCATCTGTAATGGGATCCGATGCCCTCTTCTGGTGTGTCTGAAGACAGCTACAGTGTACTCATATACATGTAACAATATTTTTTTAAAAAAAGAAAAGTATTGCAACAGAGCAGGATTCTGTGAAAGGAAGGGGGGGTATCCCAGGGGTCGGCACATCCCCCTCCCCCCCAATGCCCAGGGACATGAAAAGGAATGGTGCTGTCTAGGGACCTGCAGATGCTATGGTGCCTAGTCCGCCGCAGGCCCCTCCATCTCTCCTGCCTCCCTTCCCTGTAGGACGATGCCGGCGGTGATCTTCTGGCAGTGGGTGAACCAATCCTTTAACGCCTTGGTCAACTACACCAACAGGAACGCAGCCTCCCCCACGTCCGTCAGGTAGGAGACCCGCCTCCTCCGCCCCCCAGTAGCCCTTCTGCTTGTGGACTCTCCTTCCTTTCCAAGTGGGGCCCTTGCTGGGCAGGTGACCAGGCTACCCTTCCCCATGGTTTGAGATATTAAGACCAACTGAGAGTATCTCTTCCCCCGGGCATTTCCAAATATCTATTCATTTGACTGATAGATTCTTTTCTTTTTTTAAAAAAAAAAACTATTTATTTTTACTTTTCAGGTTTATTTACTTTGTGTTATTGTTTGTGCACTTCATGCATGCCTGGTGCCTGCAGAAATCAGAAGAAGGCATTGGGTGCCCTGGAACTGGAGTTATGGATGGCTGGGAGCCTGCATGTGGGTGCTGGGAGCACAGCCTGGGTCCTCTGCAAGGGCAGCCAGTGCTCTTGAGCTCTAGAGACGGCTCAGGAGTTAAGAGCATGCTCTGCATTTCCAGAGCTTCTAAGTCCAATTTCTAGCACCTAGATCCAGAAGTCCAGCTCCAGGGGACCTGACCTCTACATGCATGCATGCATGCATGCACACGTGTGCACACGTGTACACACATGTACACACACATAATTTAAAAACAAAACAAAAAAAACCAACCTGGGCATGGTGGCTCACACTTTTAATCTCAGCTCTCAGGAGGCAGAGGCAGGGGGATCTCTGTGAGTTTCAGTCCAGCCTGGGCTTTGTAATGAGATCCTGTCTTAAAACCAAAACTAAAATGGTGCCCCTAACCCCATCTCTCATGCCCTAAGATTTATTTGTGTGTGTGTGTGTGCACACGCGTGCAGAATACAGAAGGAGGAGTTAGATACCCTTCAGTTGGAGTTGCAGGTGTCATGAGTCATTGGGTGTGGGAACTGAGAATTGAACCTGGGTCCTCTTAACCACTGAGCCATCTCTGTAGTCCTAGAATTTTGCCGAGTGTTAATTATGCACCAGGCAAGGTTCTAGAGGCTTGAGATCCCCTGATGAGAAGGACATAGCAGGCTCTGTGTAAAGATCTTCTACCAGGGCTGGCAGGCAGGTCTCTGAGTTCAAGGCCTGCCTACATGCTGAGACCCTGCTCAGTAACCAAGCCACAAAACACAAGGAAGAGTGTGCAGTGACTCTGGCTTGCCGTTGCTGTTGTCATGGAGACGAGTGGTGGGACAGGACAGCAGTGGAACTCTGTTCAGACTGTCCCCTTGGGAAGTCCCTTCTGCAGAGATGGCATCCAGCTGGGTTCTGAAAGACCCCAGGCTCCCCTACAGCCTGATCTTATGGAGGCAATTCCTTAATTGAGGGGTCCTCCTCAGATGACTTTAGCGTGTGTCAGGTTGACTTAAACTGGAAACTAGTCAGCCTAAGGATTCAAACATGTAGGAGGCCAGGAGGGTTCTCTAAACAGGGAGCTGCAGTATACACTGGTTCTGAGGCAGGAAAAAGCGTGATGTGTTCAATGCACTGAAAGAGGACCAAGGGTGCACTGAGTGATGGGAGTGGGCGTGTGAGACGGTTCTAGAGCCGGGTCACAGGAGCCCTGGAGCCCAGTTACTCAGGTTTCTCACTAAAGCCACTGTGACACCACTCCCAACACCTCCGCAGTCATCCATCTGGCCTTTCTCTTTCACTAGGCAGATGGCCCTCTCCTACTTCACAGCTACCACCACTGCGGTGGCCACCGCAGTAGGCATGAACATGTGGACCAAGGTACGTGCGGCTGGGGTGCTGTGGGCACAGTGGCCACCAGAGGGCAGCAGAGGTGCAGAGAAAACGGCTTTCTCGGCTCATAGGAGTTTGCCGATTCCAGAGTGTCTGTCTGGGCATGTGACTGGCAGTGTTTAATTGCCTCTCTTCCTGTATAATCCAAAGCCTTCCTTCCACGACTTCGTATGAGCTCGAATGAATAACTTCCATTGTCCCCTGCCTTCAACAGAGAGCTCCACCCTTGGTGGGCCGATGGGTGCCTTTTGCTGCCGTGGCTGCCGCTAACTGTGTCAATATCCCAATGATGCGACAGCAGTGAGTACAGGGAGCCCTGTTCTCCTTCTCCATCACAGCGTTCGCAGGGGCGGGACGAGGCCAAGGTGGTGAGCCACCAGCTTCCTGGGACAGGGCAGTACAGAGAAGGCCAATGGGCCCAGCTTTTTAAAGGTCCCCAAGGACTACCATTCCTCTGTGATGGCCCAAAGAATAGTGGGTGATTTAAATTCAGTGTACTGTGTGTTGAGGGAGGGTGATTAAGCATAGACCTATGGACCAGTCATTTTTTTCTTGTTCATGCTGGGATTGAACTCCGTGCCCTGTGCGAGCTAGCTAGGTCAGTGCTCTAGCCTTAAAGCTGTATCCTTAGCTTAGATCCTGTCCAAGTGAATGAAAGTCAGAGCTGTAAACTCTGCCTACTTCCCAAACTCTTAGAATAGCTTACTGGTGGAAATGTGGCCGAACTGAGCCTCTAATGCTAGCACAGCATCCAGATGTCCTGAGAATCCAGGGGAGGGCGCGCATGCCCCCAGGGTCCGACTTTGTATCCTTGGCTGGGAGTTTACTCTGTGGACCAAGCTGGCCTTGAATTTACAGAGCTCCACTTGCCTCTGCCTTCTGAGTTCTGGGATTAAAGGCGTGTGCCACCATGCCTGACTAAAGATTTTATTTTTAATCATGTGTATGCATGTGTGGGTATGTGTATGTGAGGGCAGGTGCCCACAGAGACTGGGCTCAGTGGATCTCCGTGGAGCTGAAGTTACAGGCAGTTGTGAAACCGATGTGGGTGTTGGGAACTGAACTTAGGTCTTCTGCAAAAGCAGTGTGTGTTCCCGGCCTCTGGGCCGTGGCTCACTGTGTAGTCCAGGCTGGCCTAGAGCTTGCACTGATCTGCCTCTGCCTCTGGAGTGCAGGGTTATAGTTGTGCACTTCCAGAAATGGCTTCTTCTTATTATTATTCCTGTTTTATTTTTTCTCTTTGACTTGCTGGGTATTGGGCCTGGAGGCTTATCATGCACACTAAGTCTACTGTGCTCCAGCTTCAACCCAGATTCTGTTTTCTTTCTTTTCCCTTTTGTATTTTTTTAGAATACAGGTGGCATAGGGCTGGGTGTCTTAGATGCTATTGCCATCGCTGTCTGTAAGTACAGGTGCAGTCCGTTGGCAGATGGACGCTCGCCACAGCAGCCCCAGTGGAAGGCTTGCCGAGTGCCTGTGTGGGCATCTCTCCACTCTGCTCCACTCCTCGCTCTGCCCAGCTTCCCGAGCAGATGAGTGTGGCTGTCTCCCTGGTCTCCAACCGAGGGACGCCAAGAGCCTGTCTAAACGGAATAGCTACTGTTTGGGGAATGGGTCCTAAGTCAGGCACTGGGCTCAGAGCTTGGCCAGTAGCTCATGTAATTCTCATTAGGACCCATGAAGTAGGTGCTAGGATGATCCCTATTCTCCAGATGGGGAAAACTGAGGTTTAGAAGGGCTAAAGACCATTCTCAAGGTCACACATGCGCCTGCAGCTTCGGGAGTCCACCGAGGCACTGAGGATCCAGGCCTGGCTTTCTTGGCCTCTGCTCAGAATCACTTCTGAGATGCCATCCACTGGGATGAAGAAGGGAGACTGAAGAACCAGGCTGCAGGGGGGGGGGGGGTTCCTCCTGCACCAGTCCTTGGAACTGGTGGCCTGATGTGTCACCTGCCAGGCAGGTCCCTTGCACCTGCTTTCTCACATTCTTTTTCTTTTTCTTTTTTTTCTTTTTTATTTGAAACAGGGTTTCTCTGTAGCCCTGGCTGTCCTGGAACTCACTCTGTAGACTAGGCTGGCCTCGAACTCAGAAATCCACCTGCCTCTGCCTCCCAAGTGCTGGGATTAAAGGCGTGCGCCACCACTGCCCGGCTGCACCTGCTTTCTAACGTCCGGAAATTTCTGTTGCTTAGGGAACTCATCCAGGGCATCTGTGTGAAGGACAGGAACCAAAATGAGCTTGGCCATTCTCAGGTAAGCAGAGGAGAGACTTTCCCCTCAGACCCCGTCCTTCCAAGATGGCCTCACACATGCCCTGGGTGCCATTACAGGTTTGACACAAACACACACACACACACACACACACACACACACACCCGCCCTCATTTATTTCTTCAGACAGGCTTCCCAGATCATTTCAGGCGGGCGGGTTGGGGAAGGACACTTGGCTCGTGGTGGGTCCATCCGTCCCCCTCTACCTCCTCAGACTTGGCCATGCTCCCCCCCGACACACACACCTGTGTAGTGCAGCCCATGCACACTGGATACATGACCCCTGACAGCTCTTCTCTGCCCCTAGAGAGCTGCGGCTGTGGGCATCACACAAGTGGTTATTTCTCGGATCACCATGGCAGCCCCTGGCATGAGTAAGATGGGAACACCCCTTATGTTGGAGGGACCCTCGAATACCAGTCAAGGTCGTGGTCACCTCAGCTTTCAAGTGGGTGGTGCCATGCCTTCTCAAGCTCTTTGTGAGAGCCGACAGCTCAGGGGACCCACACACATTCTTCCAGGTTCTATCAGTTGATCTGATTTGGGGGAGCAAGTTAACTTCATTTAGCTAATAATACTGAGCAACAGTGGGAGGTGTCTGGGAGACAGTGGCAGAGGCAGTGGACCGCCCTGGATCCCAGCAGGGGCGCATTGCAGAGTAAGGCACAAATGTGTTCATGTGAGCCTGCAGAGCAGTTTTCATCTTGAGAAGGATGCTTCAGGTCCAGGGGTGTGTCTGCTTTCTGCCGGTGAACACATTTTCGGGAAGCGTTCTTTCTCTGGGACTTGGGGGAGAGCCTGCGTAGCAGTGACTGGGCAGTCTCTTTTTCTGGAGAGTCTTGGGGAGATGTCAGCCCCCTCGGGATGTGATCTGCCTGCAGCTGTGGGCTTGGGGAGTCTGTCTTCCTTCTCAGCTGCTTGTCTCTTCCAGTCCTGTTGCCAGTTGTCATGGAGAAGCTAGAGAGACTACACCTGATGAAGGTAGGTCACTCTCCCTGCCATCCCCCAGAAACAGCCCTCCCCTCCTTCCCGGTAGCCACCACCCCATCCCACTCAAGCAGAGCCTGTGCCAGCCTTTACTGGCCTCTATTTCAGATATGAGAACAGGCTTCCCAACCTTGTCTGCTGAGAGCCAGGAGAACACCCTTTCCCCTTCAGGGCAGCGGGTCCCAGCCTCTAGCTTCCTCTGGTGGGGTAGATGCAGGGAGTGCTCTGCGGCGTCTGAGGCCCTCGTGGGCTGCTTTATCTGTATGTTTGTTTTTTTCTTCTCTTCGAGCAGAAGTTGAAGGTGCTGCATGCCCCGCTGCAGGTCCTGCTGTGTGGCTGCTTGTGAGTATGTCCTTGTGATAGTGTGGGCGCTTTGCTGGCTGCAACACCCCATGTGTGAGCCGGGGATCTTCCCAGGGTCCCCTCTCCCTCAGGTCCAGAGAGGGTTTAGAGAAGAAGCAAGAATGGGGAGGCAGAGGTTGGTTGGGGCTGTCAGCATCTCAGCCTCACAGACAGAGAAGATGGCACACCGTGTTCCCACAGCTTGCCATTGACCGGGATGTCATTGTGACCTCAGTCCGCTGTTTACTTTCCTCGGTCACATCAGTTATTTATTGACATCTCCTTAGTTACGTCACTGCTCTCTTCCCCCATTTGACGGCAGGTGTGAAGTGCAGGTTGGCGTGAGTGGGGAGGGACACAGATTTCTGTCATCGAGTCATGATAAGTTGTCTGGGTGATAGCTCCCTGGCAGAGTGCTTGCTGGTTCTACACCCGAGCCTGGGTTCAATTCCCAGCCAGGGTGGTGGCACACAGGTATGTACTCCCAGCAGAGGCGGGAGCAGGAGGATCAGGACTTTGGGGTCATCTTTGGCCAGCTCCTGCCTGAAGCTGGTCTACACAATGACCCTGTCTCAACACGGGGAGCGGAGAAGGGCTGGAGGGAAGGCAGGCCAGGAGTGTGGGCTCAGGACAGGGTGTGGCCAGGCCTGTGGGACACGCCCCTAACACTCCTCTCCTTTCTTACAGCCTCCTCTTCATGGTGCCAGTGGCTTGCGGACTCTTCCCTCAGGAATGGTATCAGCCATTTGTCGCCCGCTCTGTTTTATCAAACACTCCACTACAGCTCCGGAGTGACCTCGGAGAGGAGGGATGGGCAGGAAAGTAGACGTTTCCAAGGACACGTGCGCGTTTGCGTAAATTCTGGCCTTCTGACTCAGGGCCAATGGCGCACCAGCCAGGACTCTGAGGGACTAGGGGAGAAGCCAGGAGTAAGAGTTTATCTCACCAATGCCTTAGAGACGTGGTGGGGGACAACAGGAGGCGTCTTGTCCGGCCGGCCGAGTGTTAGCAAGGCCACTTCTGCCTGGATCTGGCCTGTAAGGTTGGATAAGGCACGCATTCTGCTTACTCTGGCTGCAGTTCGGGTCTGGCGTGGGCTTGCACCTCTGCTTCCTCTGCGTTTTCTGGAAGGGAGGGTGGGAGAAGAGATGAGGGAGCAGGGCCGTCAGCCTGGGGTCAGCTGGGGGCTGGTTCCAGGACACAGGTGTAGCAGTCACTCCACCCTCTGTGTGGGACCACGGCAGTCACCTCCTGAGTCCTGAGCTTACAGACTGGTGGAGAAGACAGACGGTAAAGCCAACAGCTGTAGTCCATCCAGGTAGATGAGGCGGAGGCCAAACGTGACATTTATTCCGACAGAGAGCAATAATAATTTTGGCTGTAAAGATCAGGAATTGAACTTGTAATCCCACACTGGGGGTGGGCATGGGGTTGAGGTAGGAGGATCAAGAGTTCAAGGCTAAGGGCTGGAGAGATGACTCAGTGGTTGAGAGCATTGGCTGCTCTTCCAGAGGTCCTGAGTTCAAGTCCCAGCAACCACCTGGTGGCTCACAACCATCTCTAATGGGATCTGATGCCCTCTTCTGGCCTGTACGCATACATGCAGGCAGAACACTGTATACATAATAAATAAATAAATCTTAAAAAAGAAAAGTCCTAGGCAAGCCTGGGATATATGGACCCTAGCAAGCAAAAGCAGTTAAAAACTTCTTTTTTAGCCGGGTGTGGTGGCACACGCCTTTAATCCCAGCACTTGGGAGGCAGAAGCAGGCGGATTTCCGAGTTCGAGGCCAGCCTGGTCTACAGAGTGAGTTCCAGGACAGCCAGGACTACACAGAGAAACCCTGTCTTGAAAAACAAAAACAAAACAAAACAAAAAACAAACAAAAAAAACTTTTTTTTTTTTTTTAAACAACCCTGTCTCAAAAAACTTAAGAAAAGGTCTGTCAGATGGCCTCAGTCAGTAAAGTACTTGCCATGCAAACCCTAGAGTCTGAGCTAGGTCACCCAGAACCTATGTAAAAGAGCTGGGTAGGATAGTAGTGAGTGCCTCTAGCCCCAGTGAAAGGCAGGCATGCAGCCTGAAGCTCAGAGACTGGCCAGGCTCACCTCATTCCAGAGTTCCAGGTTCAGTACGAGACCTTGTCCCTCCGAAACAAGATGGAGGACAACTGAGAAAGGCGCCTGATGTTAATCTCTGGTCTCCGTGAACATGTGCACACTCCTACACATGCACACACACACACACACACACACACACACACACACACTAGAATGGACTCTCCTAGTTTCATTCTGCTGCTAGGGCAAACGCTGTGACTAAGAGCTACTCAGGGAAGAAGGATTTGTTTTATTCATGCATATGTCTCTGTGTGCTGGTGTTTGCAACAGCCAGAAGAGGGCGTTGGTTGCTGTGAAGCTGGAGTTAAGGGCGGGTTTGAGCTGTGACATGGCTGCTGGGATTTGTTTTGTTTTGTTTTGTTTTGTTTTGTTTTGTTTTGTTTTGTTTTGAGACAGGGTTTCTCTGTGTAGCCCTCACTATCCTGGAACTCACTCTGTAGACCAGGCTGGCCTCGAACTCAGAAATCCACCTGCCTCTGCCTCCCAGAGTGCTGGGATTACAGGCGTGCACCACCACCGCCTGGCGGCTGCTGGGATTTGGATTAGCATCCTCTGGAGGCCATCTCTCCAACCCCGTCTTTGATGTTCTTGTCGCTTTGTTCATGGAAAGCAGAAGAGACTTTATTCAGTGTGGCTACATTGGAAAGAGGGACAAAGATACAGCAGCCCTTCAGGGGTCCTGTAGTGACAGCAGAGTTTAGAGGACCAAGGATCTCTAAGCAGACTCATCCTGTAGGACTGTGTGAAATCTTTCAGGGAGACAGTTCCCTAGGGGAGGAAGGATTTATTTGGCTAGTATATATGTGGCAGGGCAGGGCAGGACAGCAAGGCAGGAGCTCAAACAGGAGCTTGAGGCAGAAACCATGGAGGCACGGTGCTTGGTGACTTGGTGACACAGGCTCATACTTAGCTTTCTTAGAGAGCCGAAGGCCGCCTGCCTCGGGAATGGTGCCGCCCAGCCTGGGCACTCCACATCAGCCAGTAACCAGCCTAGGGAATGGTGCCGCCCAGCCTGGGCACACCACATCAGCCAGTAGCCAGCCTAGGGAATGGGGCCGCCCAGCCTGGGCACTCCACATCAGCCAGTAACCAGCCTCGGGAATGGTGCCACCCAGCCTGGGCACTCCACATCAGCCAGTAACCAGCCTCGGGAACGGTGCCGCCCAGCCTGGGCACTCCACATCAGCCAGTAGCCAGCCTCGGGAACGGTGCTGCCCAGCCTGAGCACTCCACATCAGCCAGTAACCAGCCTAGGGAATGGGGCCGCCCAGCCTGGGCACTCCACATCAGCCAATAACCAAGACATTCCTCATAGACATGCCCACAGATCACCTTGATAAAGACAGCTACTCAGTTGAGACTCTCTTTGCGGGTGACTCTAGGCCGTGCTGAATTGACAGTTAATGCTAACTAGGACAGACTTCCGAGAGGTGACATGGGTGGGCTTTTGTCTCAGGGTAAATTGCTGATCGTCTTAGTAGCATCCTTGTAACCCCCTTCTGGATTTCTTTTCAGCGAATTACCAGTTTCCTATCTAGAGCCAGAGCTACAGGACACCATCAAGGCCAAGTACGGAGAACAGGTTCTTTTCGTCTACTTCAACAAGGGTCTGTAAGTGCTCTGTGCCTGTGAGGACCGATTTGTACGCCGCATGGACCAGCTTTTCCCTGGCAGCTGTGCATACCCGTGTCTACGTTCCTCTTTGCAATAAGGTCTGAAAGGCAGGCTAGATGGGGGAGATAGAGCAGCCTCTATTTGGGTGGGGAGATGGTTCCTGCTTCTATATAAGCACCTAATTTATTGGACTCTAGAGGGCAAAAATTCAAAAGGGGATCAAGGTGATTGTGGGTGTGGCTTGGTTGGGAGCGTGTGCCTAGCATTCACAAAGCTCCGGATTTAATTCTTTGCACCGGATGATTCAGGCATGCTTTTATATGCTTGTGATCCCTGTACTTAAGAGGTAGAGGCAAGAGGATTGGAAGTTCAAAATTGACAGGTAGTGGTTGGTGGCACACATCTTTAGATTCAGGAGGCAGAGGCAGGCTGATCTCTGAGTTTGAGACTAGCCTGGTCCACAGAGCTAATTCCAGGATAATTCCAGGATAGACAAGGCTACACAAGAGAAATCTTGTCTCAAAAAAAAAAAAAAAAAAAAAAAAAAAAAATCACCAAAACGAATAAACAAAACCCCCCAAAGTTCAAAGTTAGCCTTGGCTACATGGGGAATTCCAGGGTAGCCTGAGTTAGAGACTGACCGAAAAAGCGAGGGAGGGAACCAGGGCAAGCTGTTCTGCCTTCTTCGCCCTTGACCTCTGACCCTTGGGACCAGAAGCTGAGGCCTTCTCAGCAGAGGTTGCTGGCGTCTGGGAGATGCTCACACAGTTTAGAATGAGAAAGTGTGATTCTTGTCCAGTCAGGACAGAAGAGACACTTATCCGGTCCTCTTCTCCTGCTTCTCCTTCCTAAGCACGGGAAACATTTACCTGTGTAATTCTTAAAAAAAAACCTCTTATTTTTTAAATGTTATGGGTGGGTGTTTTGCCGTCATGTATGTCTCTGCATGCCATGACCACAGAGGTCAGAGGGCATGTCAGGTCCTCTGAAACAGGAGTTACCACTGTGTGCTGTCATGTCGTCAAACCCTGGACCTCTGAAAGAGCAGCCACTGCTCTCACCTGCCGAGCCGTCTCTCCAGCTTCTCTTCTGGAAGAGGAGGAGGAGCAACGGGAATCCTCTTGGGGACTCTCTCTACTCTTCCCCGTAAGCCCTCACTGGCCCTCATTGGGAATGCTGCTAGAGTTGAGTTGTTCAGGTCCTTGGAGTTATTTGTACTAAAAAAGAACAAACAAAACACATGGGCCAATAGCTCCTTTCCCCGGCCCGTTAGCTCGCATACCAGAGAGGACTGGGGCACCTCTGAGTGGGAGTCCACCAGGACCACAGCCTTAAAGGTATACAGGAGGGGCTGCAGACAGCATGCACCTTTATTCCTATACTTGGAGGCTAGCCTGGTCTACAGAGTGAGTTCCAGGACAGCCAGGGCTATACAAAGAAACCCTGTCTCGAAAAAAACAAAACAAAACAACAAAAGACAAAAAAACAAAAAAAAGGAAAATAAAAATGTAGGGGCAGACAGCCATTTCCCCGTAAGTTATGTGGGGCATCGAGTTCTGCTCCTTTGAAAAATGACTATTCTGTCTTTTGTTTGTTTGTTTGTTTTGGTTTGGTTTGATTTTTTTTTTTTGTTTTTTTTTGTTTTTTTTTTTTTTTGTTCTTCCAGACAGGGTTTCTCTGTGTAGTCCTGGCTGTCCTGGAACTCACTCTGTAGACCAGGCTGGTCTCGAACTCAGAAATCTGCCTGCCTCTGCCTTCCAAGTGCTGGGATTACAGGTGTGTGCCACCACGCCCGGCTCTATTATGTCTTAAAATCATGTCCAAATCTACTTCTGGGACCTTCACCTGAGAGGTCTCGTCCCTCGTTGCCTTCTCTGTTTACAAGCCCAGTCCCTCACTTCGAGTGAAGGCGCCTGCCATGTGTGTCGGTGGGATGATTTCCTGTTGGCCTCGCTCCCTCAGCTCATTAGGTCATGTACCAAAGAGAATGCTGAGTACTGATGGGATGGGGAGCTTCACTGGACACCTCCGACCAGGAGTCCACATGGCCAAGGAGCCGAAGGCGGGCCCAGCAGTCCGCTTCTGTTTCCTCTTATTCCTCGAGCCCAGGGACGGGCTTACCTGGGGTCAATGTGTATATGTGTTTGTCTGCCAAGATTTGCTGATTCTTTTCAAACGCGCCATTATGGATTGAATAAATGATTTGAAAGAACCTGAAACACTGTCTGCAAACCAAGCTGCTAAGTCCGGACGGAAAGCAGGATCTATGGTATAACTTTGGCCTCAGCATGCCAGAGGAGATTGCAACTGTAAGGCAACCTGTCTGATTTCCTTAATAACGGAGAAGAATCCACCAGCCTGTGCTGCTGCTCCCTCCACAGGGCTACTGGAGTGGGATATATATTGCCTTAGGGCTGGAATTGGTCAGTTGTAACATAGTCCAATTCACCTGCTCTCTGGGCTTTTTTTTCTTTTTCTTTTTGTGCACTTAGGAATAAAAATTATTTTTACATTTCTTTTACATTTTTTAAAAAGATTTATTTATTTATTATATGTAGGTACACTGTAGCTGTCTTCAGACACTCCAGAAGAGGGTGTCAGATCTCGTTATGGATGGTTGTGAGCCACCATGTGGTTGCTGGGATTTGAACTCAGAACCTTCAGAAGAGCAGTAAGTGCTCTTAACTGCTGAGCCATCTCTCCATCCCCTATTTTTTATATTTCTTAATGGGTTATATAAAAAGAAAAACTAGAATATCTGACAGACACTATACATGTGTCGTGTAGACTTTTAACATGCCCCCGCTATTCTTCAACTGTGACTTTTAGAAATGTATACTAGGCCTGTGGCGTGTGCCTTTAATTCCAGCACTTGGGAAGCGGAGGCAGGTGGATCTTCATGAGTTTGAGTCTACCCTGCTCTACATAGCGCATTCCAGCCCTGCCTCGAAGGGGAAAAATGTACACCAGGGTCACCTGAAGGTGTTGTGAAAACAGAGGGAAAGGGTCATCCCAGCTTCCGTTTCCGTAGGTCTGCGGCAGAGCCTGAGGATGTAATGCTGTTGGTATCAACCTGACACACACAGTTGCACTAAAGGAGACTGCTTGCTAAGATGCCAGCTTTGATTTAACCCCACACCCACTTAAAAAGTAAAAGGGAACTCAGACACCATGGAATTGATGTTTTCCTTTTGATGGAGCCCAGGCTATCCTGGACACTAGCGTTTCACTTCAGACTTGTGGGTGTGAAGATTACAGCTCTGCACCTCCATGCCTAGACATATTCAGCCCTTTAAATTGTATGGTTTAGTAATTTTCAGTCCAGTCGAAAAGTGGTACAGTTGTCACCTACTGTAATCCAGAACGCTCTCACTCTCCCTCCTAGAAAGCCCAAGGTCACCAGCAGCCACACCCACCCTCTTCCAGCCCCTCAAGTCTCCTCTGAGTTGGCCTGTGGGTTGTGGAAAGGCAGTTATAATGAACAGGAGGGCTTTGTATGGGAACTACTAACTCATAACTTTGAGAGCAGCCTGAGTTACATAGTTCCTGGCTTGTGTAGACAACATGGGGAGTCCCTACATCAAAAACTAACATCCTGTAACTAATTGAGGTCTCGCTCATCTTCCATTTCTTTTTCTTCTTCTTCCCTCCCTTCCTCTCTGCATCTCTTCCATTCCTTATGGCCCATACTGGGGTCTGAACTCAGAGTCTTGCTCATGCAAGCCATTTACCACAGAGGGGTACATCCTCCTGCCCAGCGGGACAAGTATTCTCAAACTGAAGCTGTTCCGTAGTGATGCGTGGGTTTGTGTGGACTAGTACTGTCATTGCCGTGTGTGGATGGGATTTGAGAGGGTGGAGGCCATAGCTGGGAGATAACATGGGTGAAGCTATGATTGGTGGCCATCAGAGCTGTTTCTGAGTAGGGTCATAAGAGTTTTATCTTTGAAACTTGGGGTGGCAGAGCAAGATCGCTAATAGGGGTGCTATTTAATAGGGAACTCAAATGAATCTAAGCTACTGCTTGGGTAGTGAGCTTGGAAAAGGGATCTTGATAATAAGGCGTCCTGTACTTTAATACCAAAAGCACCGAAGGTTTCTAGACTGCAGTTGTTTTACTCTTTAGAAGTACGCTTTAGAATCTTTATACCTCACCACTTTTTTTTTTTTTACCTTCCCTGGACTGTGGGAACATGACACTTCCGCCACACTTAAAATGGCTGAATAGGCAAACTTTTTCAATGCATCTGGATGGCCTCGTCCCTAGCTCGTTACTTCCGCCACTCTCTGCGGGGCGGGGCGCTCTGCACTTTTATACACCTCGCAGCATTCAAGATGGCCCGGCTTCCTCCCACTTTTCATTGGCCAAATCACCTAGCACGAGGATGGCTGGGACTAGTATTTGACACACAGCTATTTTGACCAATGGACGAAAAGTAAGAGCCAATGAGGCGCGGGAGCTGGAGACCCTCCTCTGCATCGGGGAGGGCCTTTTGCCCGGGGCGGGGTGGAGCCGAGCCGGAAGCGGGAGGGCAGAGCGAAACAGGAAAAGAAGGGAAGAAGGAAGCAGAGGGAAGAAGAGAGGGAGGAGGAGGGGTGGCGGCGCCGTGGCGGAGGAGCAGGAGCAGGAGGGGGATGGAGAGGAGAAGGCTCCTGGGTGGCATGGCGCTCCTGCTCCTCCAGGCGCTGCCCAGCACCCTGTCAGTGAGGGCTGAGCCCCCGCAGGTAAGGGGAGGGCGTCTGGGCTAGCTTGGGGGGTCTGGGGCGGTCGAGGCCTGGTTGGAGGGGGGGGGGCGTCTCAAAGAGGTTTGTTTGCAAAGAGTTGAGTGTTTTCGGGAGGGAAGCCCGTGGCTAACATGGACAGGGCGAAGCGGAGGGAGGATATTGATATTTAGCTGAGGGACACCTGTGACGAGTTGGATGTCAAGAAGATGGCAGAGGCAATGGTGCCAGGCGACTTGAGGGTCCTTTGAGAGGGTAGGTACGGTAGGTGCTCTGGAGGACTCTTCCTGGATAGCGATGCACCCTGGCGCGTGTGGGCCTCATTTCTGCTCCGCAGTAGAGTCGGGAGCCAGAGACTGTGTGCACACCGATGTGTGCAGGGATCCCAGGTTACAGAACGGGCCCCAGAGGGAGGAGGGCTCAGCAGGATAGTTATTTCAGGCTGGACAAAGGAAAAGTCCTGAGGGCATCCTGGCTCTTATTTTTTTAATGCTGTAAAGCATAGCATGTCGGTGGGCTGTTGTTGGAAGTAAGGCTTTTGGGAAATAGGAGGGGTGGAGTAGGAACCCCTCAGGAGGAGGGGCACCTCTGAGCCAAGCAGTTAGGCTAGCTGTCCTGGGGAGAAATCACTGGTGCTGGTCCGAGCCAGCTCAGGGCGTTTGAGCAGAGGGTGGTTCTGATGCAGCAGCGGGAGCACCCTAGCCTTTCTTGCAGGGTGGCTTGCTCTTCCTTAGTCCAGGCCGAGAAACTTGCTTATGCTGATTCTAGCTTGGGCTGGCGTTTCGAAACCCTAATTGAAGCGTTACTCTTGGTGCCAGATTGGGTGGGGTGCTGTAGGGGGACTCACCCCTCCCCTGTTAAGTTTGGCAAAGCTTCTATCGTTCTGGGTTCTTCCCTTTCTTCCCATCATTGTCTGTTTTTCAGAAAAGCATTCACAGGCACAGACAGCACAGGGGCGGCCTGGACAGCTTAGCCTTCCTTCCGTCACGCGGAAGAGCTGAGGTCGTTAGCAGAATCCTTACCTTTCCCCTTTAGAGCTCAAGGGCAGCCCTTTCACATACGTATCTTATTTTTTTCTCCCGAGTATTCTCTTCCTGAAAGAACAACAACAACAACAAAGAAACCCAAAACCCGAAAATAATCTAGTTCTGTTTTGTTTGAGACAGGATCTTGCAATGTAGGTCGGGCTGGGCTTGAACTGGAGAGCCTCTTCTTCAGCCACCCAAGCCCTGCGATTTGATAGATTTTCAAGTATGTTGAAAGTCACACAACAAAATCAACAGTTGTGAAGTGAATCACTGTGGCGTTCAGGGTTGTGCAACCGCCACCGCTATCTACGTCCAAAACAGTTGAATCATCCCAAAGAATAGTCCCTATTAACCAGTTACTCCGTTTCCACCCCTCCCCCGCGCCTCCCCCACCCCCAGCTCCGGCCCTTAACAACCACTAGTCCGCATTGTGTCTCTGTGGATTTACCTGTTCCGCACATCCCGTGTAGTGGAATGCCGCAGTGTGTGTGGCGGCTTTCACATTCCATCATGTTTTCAAGGCTTGTCCACATTGTGATGGAATAATATTCTCCTTTATGTATAGACTACAATTTATTTACCAGCTTATCTGTTGCTGTATCTTTTTCTCTTTTCTCCACCCCCCACCCCCCCAGCCCCCCGTTTCTCTGTAGCCCTGGCTGTCCTGGAACTCACTCTGTAGACCAGGCTGGCCTCGAACTCAGTAATCCGCCTGCCTCTGCCTCCCAAGTGCTGGGATTAAAGGCGTGCGCCACCACTGCCTAGCCTGTTGCTGTATCTTAACAGGTTGGGGGGGATATATTATCTGGGAGATAATAGGTGAACGAGCGAGTTTGTTTTGTGACTTTTCACGTATTCCTTCCTAGGGATGCAGCCCTTTAATTTTTGACTTTGTTTAGGTTCTTTGTTTTCTTAGTTAAAACCATAAGCTGCCAGGAGAGACGCATTTGTCTCCTAGAGAAGTTACAGCTCTCAGGACTGGTAAGGTTAAGCCTAGGTATGGACAGAACTGAATGCAGAATGAAGCTGCTTTTCTCTTTCTGTGGATGTCTTTGAGGGCTGCTCCCTATAGCTCTTCAATCACCTTGTTGGGGAACTTGATTTAGGAGTGTGGAGCCTTTGGGTGCGGGCTGGTTACTATTAGGAACCAGATCCACTTCTTTAAGGAAAAGGATTGGAAGATGGTCCTGCAGCTTGGGGCTCGGGAGGGGTGGGGGTTGGGGTGGATCTTCAGTGTAAGGTTCTGCTTACAGTTCATCAATCACAGACTTTTTTTTTTTTTTTTTTTTTTTTTTTTTTTAAACCGTAGCTCTGGCATTTCCAATCCTTATTTTGGAGACAGGGTAGCTTTTGTACTTTGTTCCGTCTGGTTGGGTGCTAGTACTGACCACTGATGTTGTCTGGTTACATGCAGTTCCTGCAAAGGGGGAAAGGTTGCGTTCCGAGCTGCCCACACCTCCTTGGTCTCTCCCTACGTCACCCTGACACCCTCTTTACACTCCTGTGACACCCCTTCCCCTCCGAGTCCTCCAGTCCAATCAATCATACCAGATAGCTATGGTGAAATTTGTGTTTTGCTTTTTAACCTTTGGAATGGAAGTTGCAATATAATTATTAACTTTGGATCTACCACAGCTTGGTGGATTTAGGGTTTTCGCCGGGGTTTTGGTCCATACATATCAGAAAGGGAACAGATGCGGAGAGCATGTGTTGGGGAACAGCCTCGGGTCTTCGTTTCTATAGTGACCAGATCCCTCAGGTGGCACCTTGAATTCTGTGTGGAAAGTGGTGTGGGTACCTCACTGTATCTCCCTCCCTAAAATGGATCTGCCAGATACCATCTTTTTTTCTGTTTATTTTGGTTTAGCAGGGTAATGCCATAACCACTGGGCCACCTGGTTGGGATCTGTTTTGGAGGGAGAGGGAGTGTGTGTGTGTGTGTGTGTGTGTGCGCGCGCGCGCGTGCAATTTAGACAGGTCTTGTTAGCCATAGCCCTGGTTGGAACTCAGTAGATTGACCAGGCTGATCTAGAACTCCCTGTGATCCTCCTGCCTCAGCTTGTGAGTGCTGGGGCTGTAGACTACTCACATTTAATATTATATATATTTACTATATTATATTCATGTATATTTATATTTGTAGGTGGCTTTTCCTCTTACCGGCACTTCGTTGAACAGTGCCTCTTGCCATGTAGACCGGGAAAGTTCATTGGCCTAGGGACTCCTATAGATAGGAACATCTGTGTAACCAACCCTCTCACAGGACATTGTGACTCAACAGATTGGGTGCCTTGAATCTGAAAAGCATGAAAACGCTTCTGTTTGCAAACAGGAAGGCCTTGGCATTTGTTCCCCCCAGTTAATTTATGCTTGAGATAATGTAGCCTTGCTTGCTTTCTGGTGTTCTGTAGATCCAACTAGAGTGCCTCACTAAAGGTCTATGTCCGTAAGGCGATCCAGCCAGGGGTCTTGGGTGCCACCTATAGCTAGCTGCCATAGAGTTCTATGTCAGCTTCGACACTGAGTTTGATTGGGCCCTGGCTTTTCTCGCCACACCCCTCAATTTCATACTGCCTTTACTTCCCTCCTGTGCTGTAGGTTTTAGCTTAGAACTACTACTCCGTCCCCAGGATGCACACTTGGGACGCTCAGGCCTCCGCCTCTGATTAGTCGGATGCAGGAAGTACCACATGCCAGGTTCCATCCTCCACACCCTCTCTCCCTTTATTTTGAGACGGGGGGGGGGGGTGTCTCAGGTAGCCCAAGCCAGTCTTGAACTTCCTGTGTCGTCAAGGATAACCTTGAACTTCTGGTCGCTATAAATTGGGTTTCAGGGCAGTCACTATCATAACTTCTCGATAACTTCATAGACTCTTGCAGAACCTAGCCCCCATTCCTGATTTTCTTAGACTGGAATTCCAAAGAGAGCATTTTATCAAAAATCATTTCCCGAGTTCCTGTAATTTTCCTTTCTTTTAGAATTCAGTTTAATGGACATTTCTGGACCCTAGCAGGTCTGGGAACCATCAAAGGTGGAACAGAATCCTTTACCTCAAGGATCCGGGAATGGGGGCAGGGTAATACACGTATGAATTATAACCCAGAGGGATTGTTCTGAAGTGGAGGTGCAAGCCTGGGAAGAGGGGGCTTTTGACTCTGCTGGGGCAGGCGGAAGCTGGACGCCGGGGGAGTTTCAGGGACAGGTCAGCATTTGGGCTGCTGCGAAGTCTGCTGTCCGGGAGGGGACTTGGGTCAGAAGCTGTCAGGGAGGGAAACTAGAGAGCAGTTGGACGGTGATGGGCGGTTTATGGGAGAGCTTTGAGCACAGGTGTGACTGGGACTGTCAGGGTGAAGCGTGAGGACGGTCTTCTGTTGTCCAAGGCTGTGTGGTCCAGTAGCACTCTCTGTTGAAGGTGTTGAAAGTGACCTCTGCCTGCGCTGGGCAGAGGCAGCTGCTCACAGCTGTGCCTGTCAGCCCTTGGATTTTGGTTAAGGTACCTGAGAAACTGAATCTTAATTTCTTTTTTTAGTACTTATTTATTTATGTATGTAAGTACACTGTTGCTGTCTTCAGACACACCAGAAAAGGGCATCAGATCCCATTACAGATGGTTGTGAGCCACCATGTGGCTGCTGGGAATTGAACTCAGGGCCTCTGGAAGAGCAGACAGTGCTCTTAACCTCTGAGCCACTTCTCCAGCCCTGAATCTTAATTTTTATATATCATTTTTATCATGATTATTTTCACACCTTTTCAAACTTCCATAAAACACAAAGCCAGCCTGGTCACGAGTTTCAAGCCAGCCAAAGCTGTACAGTGAGACCCTGTCCCAAAAACAATAAAAACCTTCTGTAGGGGCTGGAGAGATGGCTCAGCGGTTAGGAGCGCTGGCTGCTCTTCCAGAGGTCCCGAGTTCAAGTCCCAGCAACCACGTGGTGGCTCACAACCATCTGTGACGAGATCTGATGCCCTCTTCTGGAGTGTCTGGGGACAGCTACAGTGTGCTCACGTGTAATAAATAAATAAATCTTTAAAAAAAAAAAAAAAAAAAAAAAACCTTCTGTAAATTGTCTATTTTCACATGGCCCCAGAATCATGTTGCCAAATTACTACTGCTCTCTAAAATTTAGGAATATTGCATCTCCCTCAAAAGGAAGCCCAAAAGAATTAGCGGTCAGGCCCCATCCCACCTCCCTCCCACCAGCCCTCAGTGACTACCAATCCTTCTGTGTCCCTGAATTTGCCCACTCTGCACATTTCGTATCGAGTGCAGACTCTGACTGGCATGTCTTACTGAACGTAATGTCTCTATGGTTGCCCTGTGTTGTAGCTTGTATCAGTTCTTTCTTTTTGTGTGGTGTGTGTGTGTGGTACATACATGTGAGTATCTTGGTCTTGTGTCCATGCACACCCGTGTGGGACCCAGAGCCAGGCTGACACCCCCATCCTGCTGCCTTGAGACAGTCTGCTGAGCTGAAGCTCGCCTTGACTGTATTCACTGGACAACAAGCTCTTGGGACAAGCTCTGTCCCCTCCGGCTCTCGGGCTGGCTGTTAGGCTCACACTTTGCCAGAGTATTGTATTGATGCTGGAGTTCTCACTCAGGTCCTCCTGGTTATGGAAAAGTGTTCTTCCTCAGTGAGCCATCTCCTTGGCCCCACCTTATTTCTCTTTATGGCATGGATGGCCCCATATTTATCCGTTTATCAACCAGCTGTTTCCACTTTGAAGCTAGTGGGGGTAATGTAATGTCACTGGCAACAGCGATGGAGACGTGTTTGCATAAATGCAGCGTTTTGATTTGCTCCCGCATTTCTTCATTTACTGTGTGTGTGCGCACATGCCTGTGGGGGTGTGCGTGGGCACAGCGGTGTGGAGGTCAGAGAACAAACTGCAGACATGGTCCCTCAGGCGAGTCCCACTGGCGAAACCCTGGTTGCTGGGTGTGGGCTCCGTGGTGGGAGTTCTCACCCCCTGAGCCTTCTTGCTGGCCCATTGATTTTTTCTTTTTTCTTTTTCTGATACAGGGTCTCACTTTGTGGCTAAGATGCCTGCAGTTCATGACAGTCCTCCTGCCCCAGGCTGCCCCAGTGCTGGGGTTACAAACTGCACTGGCTTATATTTTCAATTCTGTGTAGATACCTAACTACTCTGGATTTACCTTTTATTTATTTATTTATTTTGGTAACTCTGGATTAACTTTTCAAAAAGCTGCCAGACTGCTTTCTAAAGTGGTTTGATGTTTGCTTTACATCAATTGTAAAATTTATTTACATTTACAAAAATGTAAATAAAAAACCGGTGTAGTTATTGACTGAATAATGGGTAGCGTGGATCTGATCGAGTCCACCATGTTGGTTTGGCCCAACCCAGAAGGTCATGTGGACATGGGCTCTGTGGTCAGGCCATCTGAGTTCCAGATATGATAGGGTTGAGTGAGTTAATTTCTTGTGCCTCAGTTTCTTCCTCTTCAAAATGTGAAACGCTTTAGCATAAACCTTACAGATGTATGAAGGAAAAATACAATGTAGAGAAGACTGCCAGAATGCACTTAGTGGTTAAACATACAAATCGCCACTGTTACTATCGGGGGTCCTCGGAGAGCATTGTGTTTGCACGTTAGTGGCAAGTGTCTTGAGGGACCAAGGTCTGGAGTTTAACTTGTCTTGCTCCAGTCTATTGTGTATCTAGAGCTAGGGTTTCCTCTTGGTTATCTGTGTAGACCGCTGTTCATGGTGAGTCTGAGTTCAAAATGGGGATTCTCAATTAAGGATCGTTTGGCCTCCTCCAGAGAATATTTGTCAGTGTCTGGAGATGTGTTGAGTGTGTAGCTGCCATGCCACATGTGAAACCCAGGAGTGCCCTGGCTATTCCACACCGCTCAGGATAGCCTCGCGATCAGGGATTGTGTGGCCTGCGGTAGGAAGCCCTCTGTTTTCCAGCATCTGCTGTTTGCAGAGTCTAAGGTCAGGGCAAGAGGAGCAGTGTATGGACTGCGTGACTACAGACAGGTTTTACTGACTTACCAAGTCGTTGACTCATTTTGTGTGTGTGTGTGTGTGCGCGCGCACACACTCACACAGGCACACTTGGAGAAGTCAGAAGACAATGGGACTTGGCTCTGGCCTATCTGGTGAGTTGTCCTTCCCAAGCTGCCAGAGAGTGGGTTTTAAATGGGGCAGTTTAAAGCACTGACATGCTCCCAGTCGGTGCCCTCAGCGAGGACCTTCACAGTCAGCTTTGTCGCTGGGACGGAACGGTCTCTGGTTTCTGCCCCAGTGAGCAGGTGATGCCCCCACCCCGCCCCCTCACTCACCCAGTCTTGAACTTTTCTTCCCTCTCGCTTTGATCTACCTTTGTGGTTTTGGTTCCAGAACATAATTTAGTTTTACCCCAGTGAAAGCCCGATGGCCAGTTATTTCCTTCTCTCTGTGTCCTCTATGGTCCTATAACCAAGTCCAAACTGAGCCAGCCGTGTTTTTACAGCTTGTTCCTTTCCCGGTCCAAGGCCCGTCTTGTCTTTGGCCGTAGGATCGCTGGTTTGTTCCCTCACACGTTTGTTTGTTCTCACGCACGTTTCGACTGTGGAAACCTTTGAGTGGTCTTGGCTTCTACTTCAAGGGAGGCCAGATCTCCTGGGTTTGTTTAGGCTTAAGTCTAATGGCAAGCCTGTGGTCAGGTCTGGGGACGCAGCTGGCCTGCCCTTGGAACCTGCAGGCAAGTGTTTATGGGTGCTCTGACCCCCTGGATAGCCTTGGGTTCAGAATTCCAGCTGCACTTTGAGTGACTGGCCACCTGTACCCCTGAGAGGATGTCTCCATAGCACTAATTTGGAGAGTCACCTGCAACCTGCCTTTTCCCACCTTGCGGACCACTGGGGCCTGATTCCGTGTTTATCAGAGTGACAGGAGCTGGGGTAGCTGAGGACCTGCGGCTCCGCCCTAGGGTGCTTTTCCGTTCCACTAGGTGGAGCTGAGTTTGGCCTGAACCGAACGTTGGGTTGTGGGAACCACACACACAGATAAATCCAGAACACTGCATCTTGGGAGGTCGAGAAAGGGGAAGAGAATCTATGCTGCTGAGCCTGTGGCTGTTGAGCCGCTTTTTGGGTCTTCCTAATGTGGGGATTAAAGTAGGTCACCTTCTCAGACAGCCAGTCCTGCAGGGGGCAGCATTTGGGGACTCTGGTTACTCGGTGACATTCTCAGCTCAGTTTTGTTTACTTTTGGTTTTCTTTCTTTCTTTTTTTTTTTTTTTTTTTTTGGTTTTTCGAGACAGGGTTTCTCTGTGTAGCTCTGGCTGTCCTGGAACTCACTCGGTAGACCAGGCTGGCATCGAACTCAGAAATCCACCTGCCTCTGCCTCCCAAGTGCTGGGATTAAAGGCGTGCGCCACCACCGCCCGGCTTGGTTTTCTTCTTACCCAAACTATACTTTCTTCTGTGGGAAAATAGATGAGTGAGGTTGTGCGTGTGTGTGTGTGTGTGTGTGTGTGTGTGTGTGTGTGTGTGCGCGCGCGCGCGCGTGCGTGCGCGTGCGCCGCGTGTGTTGGTGGTTTTGTTTTGAGACAAGGTCTCACTGTGTATCCCTGGCTGTCCTGGAACTCACTGTGTAACTATATAGACCAGCTTGGTATCATCAGACTCAAGAGAGAATCCCCCTGCCTCTGCCTCCTGAATGCTGGGATGAAAAGTGCACACCACTCCGCCAGGCCAGCTGGGCGAGCTCCCATGTTGGTGCCGGCGCCGTGCTACAGCTGTTTGGATTCAGAAACTCAAGGATTTTATAGACTTGAACTTTCACAAGTTGTTTTGGAAAAGGTGAAAATAGTGTGAGCCAGCATGATAATCTTGTGGTTTGGAAGGGCAGGTCCCGGAATAAAGTTACAAAAACACGTCTATTGATTTTCAAATGCCCGGCAAGAGGCATCTTGTGTTGTAACTCTTTTATTACAGGTTTTCTTTTCGGCTTGGAAGCCTGTGGTCGTGGAGAAGGCCATCAGACCGTGTCCATTGCCACACATTAGTTTTGGGGCGCCATCTTCCAGGTTATCTTGCTCATCTAAAATTTTTGTTTGTCTTGAGTCAAGGTCTCTCTCTACACAGCCCTGGCTGTCCTGGAACTCATTATGTAGACCAGGCTGGCCTAGAACTTAAAGAGATCTGCCTGCCTCTGCCTCCTCAGGCGCTGGGATTAAAGGCGAGAGTCACCTCTTATCTGCCATTGTTATGAGCCTGTGCTGTTTTGTGGAATTAAAATCATCAGTATAAGAAGGAAAGGTCTTTCAAGGCTCGGAGGGAAGCGGTGAGTGCTCCCCAGGGAGAGTAAGGGGGACAGCAGCCTCAGCAACTCCCCTCTGAAGTTCTACCTGGCAGTCTGACCAAACCGACAAGAGGACTGCGCCGGGCTGCGGGGCCACTGTAGTTCTTTGGCTGACTCGGTGAGTCCCACCCGGCCCGCCTGCCCCTGTCATGTCTGTGAGTGAGTGTCCGGATCCTCCTGCCGTCCTTGCCCCGTGGGAACAGAAAGCCCGTAGCTGTCCAGCTTGGCGTAAGTCCGCTGTGGCTGCCTTTCTCCCAACTCTCTGAGCCTGAAGAGACGTTTTCCTTATACCAGTGATTTTAATTCCGCGAAACAGCACGCCAATGGCAGATAATACAGAAATCTTATTTAAAGCAAAAACGGAGGCGTTCGGTTTGGTCTTTCTGGTGCCCTTTCTGCCTCTGCTACTTATCCATAGATTTGCATAGGAAGAAAGGAAGGGCCAGAGGGGCATTTGGGGGCAGGTTAGTGACTTGGCTGTGGTAGGTGGAGCCAACCTCTATATAACACTTTTTCACATATAAAGTAATTCTGTAACTAGTGATTTACATATGTAAATCACTCATGTGATGAAGCTAGAGGTGTGGCTGGGGATCCAAACTCTGGTCTTTCTGCTTCCAGGGCAGGTGCTCGGCCCGCTGAGCCGTCCGTCCGGCCTTCTGGTCTTTTAAAATGCCTGTCTGTCCTGCCGCTTTGTTTAACCACCCTGTAGAGTCACATGGCTTCTTTCGATGGTTCTGGATTCCTGGACATAGAATTGAGGACAGTAGGGTTAGCTATCTGGCACATTTAAAACGTGGGGTGCAGGGCCACGTTCCTCTCCAAGCGGGCCTGTCTGTATTCCCACCAGCAGGTGCACATGGGCTCATTGCCCTCCCGCGCAGGAGGAAGGCCCACTTCTTCACCTGCGTCTTCCAAGTGTCCTTGTGGACGAGCCTCTGACCCCCAGAGCCGGCAGCTCGGGGCAGTGTCAGTCAACTTCCTCAGAGGCCTGCCGGATCTTGTTTGCAAAACTCCAGCCTCCTTCCTGTCTGCAGTTCACAATTCCCGTGAATACGGACCAGGGTCACTCAAGGACATCGTAGCTGTGTGTAATTGAAGGCTAGACAAGCTGGCCTAGGTGCTAAGGAAGTGGTTTGCGGTCCTTGGGTGAGGTGAGGCAGGTAGTGGGAAGAGAGCGGAGGCTGGCTCCAGTCTCCAGTTGCTGAGTCTGCGTGCTCCCCGCCCTCCAGCAAGACCCTCTCTGACCCCTCTCTTTTACCCTCCTTCCCCTTCTTCCTTCAGAGTTTCACTCTTGGTCCAGGCTGGCCTTGAACTTGAAACAATCCTGCAAGCCCCAACCTGCCAAGTCCTGAGATTATTGGCATGAGCCACCTTGCCCAGCTCCAGGCTTGTGTGTGTGTGTGTGTGTGTGTGTGTGTGTGTGTGTTGCCTGCGTTGGAAAGCAGCTCTGCCTCACCTTCTATAGAACTTTGAGCTAGTTAGCTTAACTTGGTTTCCTCATCTGTAAAATGGGATAATAAGCGTGCTGCTTACAGTTACAGTGGGCACTCCTGCCACATAGCGAGTGCTCAGTATTAGCCTTCCTTTGGGGAAGCCTGCAGACGTCACTCTTCTCGGGCCCAAGAGCTTGTGGTTTCAGTGGAGGACCTGGGGTGGGGTGGGGTGGGGTGGGGTAGGGTAGGGAGGTTGTCTCTGTGAGCATTGCGACCTTTAGAGTAACGATCTGGATCTGCAAGAGGCCAGGTAGCTCAGTGCAGCCCGTGTGGATTCAAACCTGGGGAGTCTGGCCCCAAGCAGTTTATTTCAGGCATATTTAAGCACACCGCGATGCAGTGCGAACTTTCCCGACGATGATGAACTCAATCCCACGTGTGAAAGACATGACTACATCGGGACTCTTGGACCTGTGACATCTCCCACAAAGATGGATTCTATAGATTGAGTACATGTGACACAGGTTCTAGAGATTGACAAGGTCACAGTCAGGGTCAGTTGTGGCCCCACAGATACTGCAAAGGTCACCAGGCTATTAGCCCACTCCCGGCCTCTGGGCAGCTAACAGGTCATATACTGGAGGGACAGCTGTGCGTCAACATTCCTGATTCCCTTAGTGTTCACGCTTGAGCGCAGGGACCTCAGCGAGCGTGCGCCCTGCACAGTGGAGGAATTGAGAATGTTGGTTAACTCCTAGTCCCCCCAGGCCGGTGCGGCAGGTTCGCATCCCATAAGAAGTGTCTTCCCAGCACTCACCTGCTTGCTTTATTTATTTCTTAGACAGTGTCTTCCTATATAGCCTAGGCTGGCCTGGAACTTGCTCTGTACCCCAGGTTAGCCTCTGCAGTCCTCCTGCCTTAGCATCCTGTGTGCTGGAATTACAGGCATGCACCTCCACAGCTGGCTCACGGGCAGTTGTTTTCTAATGATAAAAGGGGGTTATGTATATTCATAGGCCTGACAGGCTCTACCACACACTGCTGGCACAATATATGTATGCTATTCTGTCTTGGACTTGGTAACCCTTCTTGAGTGGAGAGAAGAATGCCCCCAGTGGGGATGAGCACCGTGTGACAGGAGAGGGCATGGTCTGTGCACGGTCCAGTTTGGCCGTCTTGCCGAGCGGTGGGAGCCTGTCAGCTCTTGACTTGTGCTCTATTATACAGAGGTGAGGTGGGGGCTGTCTCTGAAGAACAACTCTATTGTGATGTCATTCATAGACTGTGAATCTGTCCTTTTCAGGGATGTGATTCTGTGGTTTTCAGTATATTTTTAAAATGACTTAATATTTTTTGTTTTATGTACAAATAGCTAGCATGCTCTCTTTCATTGAGTGAATGTCTTGACTAATAACTCAGTGATGCCTGTGTCCCTCGGGCACTGATAGGAGCATTGCCAGCACATATTCAGTTCGTGTTTTTTCTTCTCTCTCTCGCTCTCTCTCTCGCTCTCTCGCTCTCTTGCGCTGTGTGTGTGTGTGTGTGTGTGTGTGTGTGTGTCTGTGTCTGTGTCTGTGTCTGTGTCTGTCTGTCTTTCAGGTTCCACTGTGTAGCATTGGCTGACTTAGAACTCAGAGATCCACCTGCTTCTGCCTCAGAAAGAATGCTGGAATCACAGGCTTGCAACCACCACTCCTAGCTATTATTTAATTTTAAATTATATATACATATATATGCATATATATGTATATATTCATATTCTTTGGACATTTCATACTCAAACACAGTGTCAACTCCCATTTTTCCCTCCCAATACCCTGATGCCCTGCGATTTATTTTGCATTCACCAGCTGATGGTTGTTGTTAATGCTGTTTTGAGCAGTGCTGACATTGGTGTATAAGTGTTACTTGAATTCCCAAAGGTCCCGGCAGATCCTGAGTTGCTGGGTGGTGTGTGGCTGAGGTAACTGTGTTTCACTTCTGAGAGCTGTGCTGACCGCTTGTGAAGCAGCTGTCTCTCTTCTCGCCCCCAGCAGCTGCAGAGGAGAGTTCTGATCTCTCCTTACTGCCCAGACTTACTGACTCCCGGGAGTTCTTTTGTTGTAAGACAGTGTCTCCGGTGTGGCTTTGATTTACATTTTCCCAGTGAGTGGTGGTATTGACTTGTTGCTGTTTGCTGTTGACTGTTCCTGGGCGCTGGAGCTAGGGCTTTCCATTTTTATCTTCCCAGTGCTGAGAATCAAACCTAGGATCTCCCAGGACCTGGGCAAGTGCTCTGCCCAGCCTTTGCGTGTTCTTAGTCTTTTGGAGGAAAACTTCCAGTCTTTTGCCCTCTTAAGGCCCTTTATCTGACAGAGGGGCAGTGGGTTTTTTGTTTTGTTTGTTTGTTTGTTTGTTTTTGATGATAGGGTCTCACAGTGTAGCCCTGGCAGTCCGGGAATTCAGTCTGTAGACCAGGCTTCCCTTGTACTCAGAGAGATCCACCTGCCTCTGCCTCCTGAGTTCTGGAATTAAAGGTGAATAAAAAAACTACTCTTTTTCATTTTTAGAAAGATAAGCACTTTGAACTCTGCATAGCCGTTGTACCCCTCCCATCCTACGAAGTGGACAGTCACTCATTCATTCATGTTGTGAGAGAGGATCTTGGATGTGACTTTAGGAGCCAGGAGTAACAATTGTATTACAAAATTGAGCCTGTTGTAAGGATCTTTCAGTTCTCCTAAGTAACAACTTGGAACTTCTGAATCCCATGGGTATGAAAAATGTTCCTCCAACTTCAGTTTGTCTGTTTGGTTTTTGTTTTGCTTTGTTTGCTTTGAGACAGGGAACTCTAGGGGTCTAAGTGCCCTGGTCCCTCAGGGACTGACTGGATTAAAGGTGCGCACCTCTCCGCCCAGCAGCAGCCCGGTTTCACTGAGCAAGGCCTGGGAGTGTTTTAACCCTAGTGAGCGAGCTCCCCCACCCCACCCCCGCCCCCCAAACACCTTGCTTTGGTATTTCCTTTGCCGCAGACACCTTTCCCCACCCTTTGCTTACTGTGCGGTGTGAACAATTAACTCTGGGCTTCCCCTTTCCCTTGCTGCCGTAGAAAGGATTTCCTGTAGAACCTTACCCTTATCTGAGATTTCACAACCGTCCGGAGAGACGTGGCAGGCTGAGGAGAGCCCTGTCTTCCCCTCTTTGTACCTCTCCGTCCCTTGTTTGCACAACTGTGCCTGCCTTCACGGGACGGTGTTGGACATTTCCCAGGAGGTGGGCCACATGGGCCGTGCTGCTGAGAGACAGATGGGACAGACAGACAGAGATGATCATGCCATGAGCGCATGTTCAGAAAGGGGCTCTGGGAGCTCCGTGCCTCTCTCTTTTTTTTTAGATTTATTTATTACTTTTTGTGTATGTATGAGTATTTGCCTGTATCTATGTGTGTATACCAAGTGTGTGCCTTGTACCTGCAGAGGCCTAAAGAAGGGGTCAGATAGGTATCCACACCGTGTGTGGTTTCTAGAAATCAGAACGGGGTCCCTGGAAGGACAGCCAGTGCTCCTGGCCTATAAGATGGCTCTTAGCCATCTCCAGCCCTATTGTTGTTGGCTGTGTGTGTGCTGGGTGCGAATGTGCAGGCACACACGTGCATGTGGAGGCCGGAGGATGTCTTCAGCAGTCAGTTCCTTCCCTCCAGCGTGGATTCCAGGGATTCACCTGTCAGGCTCGTGCCACGAGGGCTGTAGCCTGCTGACCCGTCGTCTCATTGGTCCACAGTTCTTGATGCTGGCTGGACTCAAAAGTAGATGCTCTCAAAGTGAGGCTAGCCTGCACCCCTTGGAGTCCAGTTTCTGGGGTCTTTCCCTCATTCTCTTAGCTGCACATTAAGCGTATCCTGTCTCCTCACCCTTTGTTTTTTAGTACATTCATTCTCCAGAGAAGCGTAATGGTGTTAGCATTGTGGGACACAGGAGTCACAAGATGCTTGTCTTAGTTAGAGGTTTCACTGCTGTGAACAGACATGACCCAGGCAAGTCTTATAAGGACAGCATTTAATCGGGGCTGGTTTACAGGCTCAGAGATTCAGTCCATTATCATCAAGGCAGGAGCATGGCAGAGCCCAGGAGGAGCTGAGCGTTCTACATCTTCATCTGAAGGCTGCTAGCAGAAGACTGATTTCCAGGCAGCTAGGATGAGGGTCTTAAAGTCCACACCCACAGTGACACACCTCCTCCAACAAGGCTATACCTTGTTGGTATAGCCTCCTAATAGTGCCACTCCCTGGGCCGAGCATATACAAACCATCACAATGCTGGGTCTTAGGCTTTGGTCCTGGGCCTCTTACCTCCTTTGCTTAAGGGCTTTCAGACAATAGGTTGGTAATATCACTTTTAAAAAGGGTAAAGCTTGCAGTTTCTGCTAGCTCTTTTGGGCCTCAGATGATGGAGCATGGTCGGATCTGACAGCCCAGGAATCCCCAGCTCCCCCTAATCAGGTAGAACACGCAGATCCACGTTCGCAGTGCATCTCTAGAGTCTGCCTTGCGGCTCCAGCTCCCTGTGATCTATGACAGGAGTGTGCCTTACTCAGCCACAAGTGCACTTGGCTGGATCAAGACATCCTGCTTCATGGAAAAGGCTTCTTCGGACCACACACGCTTCCACACTTCACCCAGAGCATCAGTAGCAACTTGTATGCAGGCGACACTGCTCATTGCAGGTATGACGTTCGGCTGGAGAGGTGTCTGAGTGCTTAGAGCGCTTGCTGCTCTTGGAGAGGACCTGGGTTCGTTTCCTAGCACCATGGTTGCTTGCACCCATCCCTAACGTCAGTTCCAGGGCACCCGGTGTCCTCCAGTCACCTCCCTGGGCCCTAGGCACAGGTATTGTCCCTCATACACACCTAATTAGTTAATTAATTTTTAGATATGAAGGTGAAGTTCACATTCATTCTCCACTTAGTTTCTGACAGCCAGCATCTGGGACGGAAACGCCCAGCTTCATTCAGATGCAGACTCCTCACACGGGCTTCTGAACTCTGGGTCACTCGTCGCAGACCTCTGTCGTGCCCTTCTGGCAAATGGGGATGGTAATATCCTGAAATGGACATGAGGGTGGCTTATAAATTTTGCCTTCTGTCTTCTTTGAGTTGATTTTCTACATTTCCTTGGCTTGCTTGAGTTCTAGATAGGGACCTATGATCACTGGGTGTTGTCTCCCGGGGACACTGTTTTGAGCATGGTGGCCTTGGAAGAGTTTCCTTTCTTGAGATTCTGGTAACGAAGAGCCGTGTGTGTGTGTGTGTGTGTGTGTGTGTGTGTGTGTGTGTGAAGGCCAAGAAGCTGGCATCCGCTAACCCATTTCAGGGGAGAATAGTCACCCTTCGGACTGGGGGTATAGTTTTCAAAGATTCGGGAGGTTGGGGAGATGGCTCAGTGCTTACTCAGAGCACTGGCTGCTCCAGAGGGGGACTCGGGTGAGTGCTGGCACTCACACGGTGGCTCACAACTGTCGCTCCAGTTCCAGGGCATCCAATGCCCTCTTCTGTACCCAGTGGGCACATACGTACATGTAGACTAAATAGACACACTCTGAGCTCTGGGAGAAAGCCTGGCCCTGCCCTTCTCCTAACTTGGACCCCGGATGAAGGTATTTTGAAGCATATCAGAAGCACAGGGATCAGGAGTTGCTGTGGCTGGACATTTGAGTGACACGGGACTAAGCATCCTGGGTCGCCGCTGCCGCTGTCCTCTGAGCTCCGCCCCCTCTGTCCTCACCTGCTTGGCTTGGGGGCTTACTCTTATGTTCTCATGGTCCTTACCCGCCGGCTGGCTGCCTAGATGCTCTCTCGTGGTGTTTTTGACCATGTAACCTTGGATCTGGAATAGATTTGGTTTTCTCCTAGGTAAAGGAAGGATCTGGAATGGATGATTAGTGTGAGATCCAGGAAGGGAGGAGGACCGTGCCAGTGAGCCGTGCCTCCAGTTTGACTCTGTTTAATGCTGCCACCAACTAGAACTAGAGGCAGGCTGAGCGGCTTCTAATTTCCCATAATCAAAAAACCGTGTGAGGAAGTTAGCTGGCTTCCAGGTCCTCCCTGGAGAAAGGGAGTTTTGCCCCTGAGATGGTTTAAATACTTGTAATTCCTCAGCTGAGAATTGTAGATGAACAGAGAATGAGAGAGACGCAAGGCCCCGTGGTGGCACTAGTCTGTGGTCCTAGCTAGCACTTGGGAGGTGGCTGGAGATAAAGGTCATTGTCTGTTAAGTAGCAAGTTTGTGGCCAGCCTGGGCTACAGGAGACTATCTCAAGGCACACACAAGAGGGTTTCCTAACCCTTCTCGAACCCGAGGTCAGATTCAGGTATTCTCCCGATCCTGTACTGGTTTGTTGGTTTTTGTTTTTGTTTTTGTTTTTTGTGGCCAGGAAAATGTTACTAGCACTCCTGTTTAGCAGTTCCTTCCTTCCTCCATTTTTTTCCCTGTGTGTGTGTGTGTGTGTGTGTGTGTGTGTGTGTATGCATGAGACCACAGATTGAACATGGGTGCCTCCCTCAGTTGCTCTCTACCTTATTTTGTTGAGAAGAAGACTCTCACCAAACCCAGGTCCTTGAGACTTGTGAACCTAGGTTATTTGAGACTCTAGAAGAGGAGCCAGGTGGGAGGGAGGAGCTGGGGGCGGAGTGCCAGGAGGGGGCGGAGTCCCACGATGAGGAGGCTTTTCTGCAGATGCTGGGATTCATTCATCATCCTGTGCTGCTTCAGGTTGAGATACTGTAAACCCTTGCCTTGGGTCAGCCACCAGCGTAGTTGCTTTCCCACTAAAGAATGGGCCATGTTATTATTATTATTATTATTATTATTATTGTTATTATTATTATTATTATTATTTGGTTCTTTTTTTTTTTTTTTTTTTCCAAGACAGGGTTTCTCTGTATAGCCCTGGCTGTCCTGGAACTCACTCTGTAGACCAGGCTGGCCTTGAACTCAGAAATCCGCCTGCCTCTGCCTCCCAAGTGCTGGGATTACAGGCATGTGCCACCACCACCCCAGCGGGCCACGTTATTTTTATCTTGCCAAAAGTGAAAGAAGACAGCTTAGGTGGAGCTGAGGAAGCCCCAGTTATCCCGAGGGAGTTCAGCTTCCTGTAGCTTCTGGGTGTGACTCATACAGGTGATGTGACCTGGTCTCCCTTTTGTTTCCGGTCTGTCACAATCCTCCTATTACATTCTCCTCCAGTGCTACAGGTGGAGCCAGGGCCGCCTCTCATGCAGTAGGCAAGCACTCAATCCCAGAGAGACATCCCTGGCCCTTTTATTTCAGCGTGATTTAGGATATGTGAAAAGTGTCTGCAGACAGCTTGCTAATTCCCATGTAATTCTTGGCTATGCGCCTCTTTGGTTAGACTTGAAGGTTTTTTAATTGTTTTATTTTTTATTTTTTTTTTTTTGTTTGTTTTTTTTTTTTTTTTTTTCGAGACACGGTTTATCTATGTAGCCCTGGCTGTCCTGGAACTCACTCTGTAGACCAGGCTGGCCTCGAACTCAGAAATCCGCCTGCCTCTGCCTTCCAAGTGCTGGGATTACAGGCATGCGCCACCACCGCCCGGCATGTATTTCTAAGGTCAGAGAAACACCCACATTTTGGCGCAAAAGTAGACTCTTCTGTCCCTCTTGAAGCTCAAGCCGCAGCTCCTGGAAGTGTCTGTTTGTCGTCAGTGTTGCCTAGAGTCACCAGGCGCTTCAGCGAGCTCTAGCCCCGGATAGCGGATGCCCCTCTGTCCAGTGAGTGTCTGCGGCCTGATCTTCCCAGTCCTGAAGCATTCTCTTACTGGGATGCACAAGTGGGAACTGTTGTCGTGAGTTTAGCACGTGCAGCTTTGACTTCCCCTCTTTAAAACATGGAGATTAAAGCAGGGCCCGTGGCCCATGCCTGTAATCCCAGCCCGAGGGGAAGGCTGCAGCAGTAGGACCACTGAAGGGCATCCTAAGCTACATAGTGAATTCCAGGCCAGCCTGCACCACAAAGTCAGACTCTGTCTTAACTAAAATCAACGGACAACCCCCCACCACCCACCCCCCGCCCCCCAAGGCTGAACCAACCATCCAAGTGTCGTCCAATCTCTTCCAGTTCCTCCACTTAGAACAAGGCCAACTCCAAGACCATACTGAAGTGGTAGATATAATCAACAGGCCTTAGACACCGGGTGGAATGAGATCTGTGGATCTCCTGTCCCGGTTCCCACATAGGAGAAAGCACCGCTCGAAGGGGCTCCCGACGTACGAATGTGTGGACAGCCTCCGACCTGCTGCCACTAACCAATCTCTGCTTCTCTTTCTTCTGGCTTTGTTTCTGTTCTGGTTTTTGTTTGAAACAGTCCTGGCTTGCCTAGACCTCACTGCATATGCCAGATGGACCTCAAACTTGTGGTAATCCTCCTGCATCTGCCTCCCGAATATTGGGCTTACAGATATGCACCGCCATGCTTTGATCCTTGTTTCCTTTTCTTCCTGAATGTCCCGTGTGTCCGCCTTGCCGGGCCCTGCACAGTGTGCTCACGGCCCCTCCAGGAGCTCCTCTTCGTTCTTGCAGCTGCCTCTTGTGCCGTTCTGTCCCTCAGGAGCTCTTAGGCTGACGTCTCTACCCAGCCCTTTTATTTATTACGCAGCTCCTATGTTTGTTTCAGTGTGTGCTTGTCTTTGTCCAAAACCGGGTAACGAAACGTTCTGCTTGCTTTGGCAGCACATACACTAAAAACATCAGTCCCCCAGAACTAGACTGAGTTCTTCCCCACACACAGTTCCTCCTGGTGGCTGGAGGCAACTGTGAGCATGAGATTCCCAAATGAGACTGGGAGACAATTTTGTTTGTTTGTTTGTTTTTGGATTTGGTTTTTTCAAGACAGGGTTTCTCTGTATAGTCCTGGCTGTCCTGGAACTCACTCTGTAGACCAGGCTGGTCTCGAACTTAGAAATTCACCTGCCTCTGCCTCCCAAGTGCTGGGATTAAAGGCGTGCGCCACCACCGCCCGGCTGACAATTTTAATTTATATCAAAATACTGTTTCTGTGTGCCAAAACCATTTCAGAGCCACAAGGTGAAGTGCTCATTCCATCTCCTGTGAGCGGGGCAGGGCATCCTGAATGAATGACCTCATTTCACTAAAACTTAGGTTTTCCAGTCTGGGACATTGGAACTCTCAGTATCTGCTGGAACCTTCCTTTTCTGAATATCCAAATGTTATTTAATGTGGAGAACGTGGTTTCCTATGGCAGCTAAGGACTGTTTTCCCAGCCACCTTCCATGAGAGTCCCAGGAGAGGAGAGGAGTCTTGGGCTTCCAGGATGCTTTGGGGAAGGAACAAGCCGAGTGACTCACGGCACTCGTGTGTGAGGTGTACGTTTCTTGCCTCAGCAGGTCTGTCCATGTCCAGCTCCCGGACACGGATGAGCCAGGATTCTTGGTTTCTGGCAGCGGAGCAATCCATGTGGCTGCTTGGCAGCAGTTTGGGAATGTTTGTCTGGGGTGGAATCTGACCCATGGCACCCCCACGATCATCACCGCAGGATCGCTTTGTGGGTGCGTGGCTTTTGTGCTTATCAGGAAAAAGATGCCCCCTCCACCCCACCCCACCCCACTTTTGTGGTACTCTTCTTCAAGTGAATAAATGGTTCTATGCCCAATGTCAAGAAAGATCAAATTTTGGGTGGTCTGTGCTGCCGAAGCTTTTAGAAAGGAGGCTGTTTTGAGCCTGTAAGAGCACCGGCCACCCTGAAGCCTGGCAGTTGTCCTGTTCTGACGACACAAGACTCTCTTCACATCCTTGACTGTAGAATAGATACCCCTAGACCCCCTACCTAACCTCAAAGGGTCCCGTGACCTCTGTTCCATAGTCTACCAGAGATCCCAGGCCCAGGAGTGTTCCCAGCTTGGTCTCCGTATGGGCTCTGTTCCGTATCGAGAACAAATGGGAACCTTAGACTTTGCCAGTCATTTACCTCATAGAACTCAGCTCGCTCTGTTGTGTGCCAAGGCCGTCAGGACTGCACACCCTGCTGGCAGCCTCTGTGTGAGTCGTCTAACGGTATTCTACACCACCACCAGGCTGGCTGTGTGCTGGTTGCTTGGCAGTCATCTGGTCCTCACAGCTACTTCTTGGATCCACCTTTCTCCCTCTCAGTAGCTCCGGTCTTCTGGTATCTTGACTCCTGTGTCATAAACAAACAAACAAACAAACAAACAAACAAACAAACAAACCGTGAAGCCAGAGCCTTCACTCGAAGTCTTACTGTCCCACAGCCAGCAGAGTGCTGTGTCCTTCAGCTACTGCCACCAGATAGGGACAGTCACACCACGTCCTGGGATGTAGGGTTGAGGGGTTGGTGAGGTCGAGTGCCCAAGTCTGGCTCAGCTTGGGATAGAACAGATAGCCAGCTCTCCGTTCCTCATCCAGATGTGTAAATACAGGTGCACGGACTGCCTGGAAACGTGCTGTCAGAAGGCTTAGACTACATCAAAGAGGAAAGTCCCTGAATATATATGCCGTTGCAGTGTGTCTTAAAATAGAAAACTAACCAGAACCCAAAGGGTAGCGTTTTTTTGGCAGTGCTGTCCTGGAGGGTTCCCTGGGGAGCAGAGGGCTGAGCCAGGAGAAAGCAGGACACCTACCAGGGCTGTGCTGCGGGGCAGCGAGCAGTGCCAGCTTAGAGCGTGGTGACAGCTGATCCCGCTTAATTCTAGTGTAGTGTGGCTTCCTTTTTTTAAGTTGGTAAACTCAGCATTCAACTTAATTCTGCACTGACAGGAAGATGACAGAGATGACTTGAGGGAAGACTTTATTTTTGGTTCACTCTCCACCATGAGCATGGATCACTAGAGAAAAGACTCTCCCAGCCCCACCCCCACGCCGGCAGCCATGGCCACCTCACTTCTTCAACCCCAAAGGCCTGGGTTGTGGTGATGATATTTGTCACTGGGTTGTGGCGATATTTCTAGGGCATGGCAGAGAGTGAGCTCACTGTCCAGATAGTGCCTGAATTAGCTAACATCCCCCCCCCCCGCCCCCCAATCTCTGTGTTTAGGGAAGGTTAGTCACCAGCGGGCTGAGGCAAGAAGTAGGTTAGTGTGAAGAAAGCTTGTCAGCACTTTTTTTTTTCAGAGCATTTGCTGCTGTTCTAGCCGTGATGCGTCTTGGTAAAATGCCGCCCTGTGCTCAGACGTGTATAATCTTAGATGCGCCCCGCCAGCCGCTTGACCAGAAGCCCTGTCAGTAGCCACAGAAGGATGATTGGGGAGGGGAAAATCAGCCTGTGATGCAGGCCCTGACAGTTTGACTCCTTCCCAGATTGCCACTGATGAATATTGTTTAGAAATGCAGGGGCTGGGCGTGTGGCTCAGTTGGTAGACAGCCTGCCTGGCATACGTGACATCTCGGGTTCTGTCTCCACCACCACAAGTGTGGCACACCCTTCCGAGGTAGAGCCAGGAAGGTGGAGTCAGGGGCATCAGAGGGCAGGGGCGTCAGAGGTCAGGGTTCTTTTTAGCTGTGTAGTGAGTGAGGTTGTGGCCAGCATGGGCTATATGAGACCCTGTCTCAGAGGACTGTGGTGGATTGCGGGGAATGTGGCCAGGCCTGATTGCGCGAGCCTGTAATCCCAGCATTTGGGAGGTAGACGCAGGAAGGTCAGAAGGTCAGGGCATCCTTGGCTAAGTTGTGAGTTCAAAGTCAGTATGGGTTATCAGATATCCTGCCTGAACCCCCACTCCCATCAAAGAAGAAATATGCAGTAATTCTGTAACCCATCAAAGCAAGGCGTGGGCATTATTTAATGGTGGTGTCCCTGGCGCTGAGAGCACTCTGTGGGTGGCCAGTGGGCGTGAGATAGATACCCGGGAACATTTACATCATGGCAGTCTTTCCCGAGAACTGCAGGTGCCTGTCTGTCTTGTTAGGTCGGTACAGACCAGAGTTGTCCAGGAGAGACTGGAGACATATTTCCTACAGTTTGCTTGCCAAAGTTAAATTGTGTTTCATGTGTTTTTGGTTCCCGGTGGTTGCCAGGAAACTGAGGAAATGAGGGGAAGGGGTTGAAAGCCAGCTCACTGGCCTTTGATGTCCACTCTGATCTGTCTGGCAGTTCACCTCGCTTGTGAGGGCATGCAGTGGACTGAGCGTGTCTTCAAAATACATTATTCACCCCAAGGTGGCTCTCTGGGCCCCAGACACACCCACAGAGACCACCACCCTGCACATCAGCCTGTTGGTTTTTTTTTTTTTTTTTTCCAGCAATAAAGTCCATGAGGGGTCCATGCCTCATGTAGTGGTTCAGCCTCCTTGGCATATTCATTTTCTTGTCAGGTCAAGTCGATGTGACCTTGACCATCAGCTGTGACCTGCAGCGAGCACACTGTGTCTGGCTGGAGCCTAACGGATGGTCAGGTAGCTCTGCGTGTGCTCCGCGCCGCGCGTTGCTGATTTCTCCATCCTGGGTGGGTTCGAGATGGTAATTTGCAGAAATCCTTTTTGGCTTACATGGGTCATGCCAGGCTGTGTCACTGTCGTGGAGGCCTTTGGTAAGTATCACTGAGGGAAAAGACTTGCAGGAAATTAGACAAAGACGAACCGTATGGACTCCTGGGTTGAAGGAAGTGTAGTGGATTTGTTCCCTTTGAAAACTGTGGTCCAGTCTGAACTGTGGGGGCCTGGTATAGCCCAGCGGGAGGGCCCTTGTCTAAGATGGTGAGAACTGCGAGTTCAATCTCCGATCACACACAAACACCCAATAGAGTTATTTCTGCAAATCCACACCCAAGCATGGAGCCTGTGCTAGAGGTGTGTTTGGTGCAGGATTCAGGTCTGGGGAGCACTCCCAAGGGTGCTCCTCAGGAGGATCACAGCACGACCCCAGGGGCTCTCTTTCTCCGGCAAAGCTTGCTGGTTGCCTCTGAGAAGCAAACTTTGCGAAAAGAAGCAGGGCGAATCTAAGGGAGCAGAGCTTCTCTGAACCAAGAGTTGGTTTAAATATAGCTACGCTGCGTTACTGGCAGCTCGGCGGGTGTGGTGGGACTTGTTGTACCCGTGTTGTACCCTTTGTAAGGCGAGTGAGGAAAGATGCTGGCACCTGGGCGCACCCAGTTTGTTTACGAAACATAAACTCTTCTGTACAGCAGGGAGCCCAAAGCAGCAGCCAGGGTCACCACCTCAGCTGGGAGAGAGGCCTCTCCAGGCCCCCTCTGCAGCACCTCTTCCTGAGAGGTTTGGGGGCAGCCGGCTAGTGAGTATTGCTACCCATGGGGGTGGGGTGGAGAAAAGGTTCTTCGAAACCAACAGTCACTAGTCCTTATGCAGAGAGGCGCAGCTCTCTTTGGTTTCCCAGACTTGATCTGTCACCAGAAGAGGAGCCGGGTCAGAGCCTGGGGGTGGGGGTGGGGGCTAGCAAGCCCCACTCTCGGTTGGTGGTGCGGGCCTCGCGGCTTCACTGCACATCCTCAGTATTCCTCAGCAGCTGTCTGAAGTTTTTTTCTGCTGTGCCTGAACTGATGTCATTTCCCCCTTGGCAGACAGCTTGGGCTGTGCTGCGTCTGAGATATGTCACGAGAAGGTGGGGGTGGGTCGGGGCCAGGCGGGGGTTGGGGAGGGGGGGCAGTAGTGAGGAGAGCAGGCGGCCTGCTGGGTCCCAGGACTCTGTTTACTTTCTCTTCTCTGCTCTGGAAGACCAGAGCACGGAGAGCGGGGAGAGCGGCGCGCTGAGCAGCCAGCCCACCGCGGGCCATGCTCACTCCAAGCCCTTAACTTTTGAGAGCCCTTTGTTGCTAAGTCAGTGGACGTCAGTGGACGATGCTCCTGCAGGATGCCTTTCCTCTGGGGGCTTAGACAGGTAATCGATCATTGGTCGTTGGTCCGGCTGGGGAAGGGAGGGAGGGTGGGACCTGCTGTTGTACCCCCTTTTGAGTAGACGGCATGGTTTAGAAAGTATCCTAGTCTTGGCAGGATAGTCCTGGGCATTTCCAGCCTTCTCTGCTTGCTGACTGCTCTTAGGCCCCGGAGCTTTCGTCTGCTTAACCCCCGTGTCCCTGAGGTGACCCTAAGGCCGTCCATTTCTGACTTTCCATTAGCCACCGTGAAGCTGCGTGTGCAGTTTCATCAGGAGACTGTTGGAGAGTGAGGCATAGTGGGGTTCTTACTGACGCCCCCCGCCCCCCTCTTCCTTCTCCATTTTGATTTGGTGAGGCAAGAGCGATCTCTTCCCAGTCCGTTGGCTCTGAAGGGGCTGGGGGAGGGGTGGCAGTGGCTTTAAGCCTCCCTGCACAGGAAGGCAGCAGTGTTCTTTCTTTTAACATTGTGGCTGTGGGGCTGAGGTAACCTGGGCACCTCAGGGGCTGGAGTTGGAACTCCTTGTTTGGGCCCTGCTTGTCTGATTTGCAAGGCAAACAGACCCCGTGGCAGAGATTTGATGCTTTGTTGGGCACTGTCCTGGGGCTGGGGGCTGGGGTGGGGTTCCTGCCGGTAACCCAGAGTGGAATGAGAAAACAGTAGCAGGGGACCGGCTGCTGTCCCTGAGCGTGGACACCGAGCCAAATATTTGTTCCAGGGCTTCTGAGAGCCTGACACCCCACCCCCTCCTCCATCCAGAGCACGTCTGTGTCTGTATCGGAATGTGTAACTGTTCCCAGCGGCAGGCAGGCCTTCAGGAGGCACACCTCCTCTGCCGCCTGCCTCCAGGGGAGGCAGAGCCTGGTGAGCTCAGACCCCTAGTCAGAAGGGAGCCCTGAGGGCCAGCTGGTCACTCCCTGAGCAGAGTGCTAGGCGAGCGGACCTCTCAGGGGTCGCCCCGAGTTCTTTAAAAGTGGGTTGGGAACAAAGCCTGGAGCAGCCTGTCACTGCCAGGCTCAGAGCGGTCGTCTGATGGCCTCGATGCATGACAGACCGCCCCAAGTGAGAGCCCTTTGCGCCCTTCCCTAAGAAGAGCTGCCTTTAAGCTGCTAGCCTGGTAAGATCTGGAAGGACGTAGAGCCATGCTAGACAAGGAATGGATGAGACAGCCCTTCAGCAGCTGGGGCACAGCGGAGGGAGCAGGACTGGGAAGACAGGAGATTAGTGCTGGCTCAGACTCCTCCAGGGCCCCCCCACTGGCTCCAGACCCCATCCTTGGAATGTAAATAAATATCTTCTTGAAGAGGATGTCAGAAAAAAAAAGTGTAAAGCACCAACACCTTGGCTGGCTCTCAGGGAGCTCAGAACTCTTTGTACGTGTGTGGCATGCCGGGGCGGGACCTAGGGCCAGGCACGGGGCAGGCAAAGGACTCTCAGCTTCAGCCCCAGCTCTTGAACTATTTTTTTTATTTCTAACTCGTATGCATGTGTGTCTCTATGTGGGTGTGTGCATGTGAGTGCGGGTGTTCACACAAGCCAGACAGACGTATTGGATCCCAGAGTTACTCACCCATCATGGTGCTGGGAATAAAATTCAGGTCCCGCAAGGACAGGGCGAAGTCCCGACTGCTGAGCCACCTTTCCAGCCCTGTTCACGCATTACTGAAGGACACGTGACTGCCGTGGTACAAGAGCAAGAAGCTGCAGGCCCCTTTGTGGAAGCTGAGTGAGTTGAGTGTCTGTGCACGCCCGTCACTCAGCATCCGTCATTGTACACCGACTTTGAGTTGAGTGAGAGGCTCTTTCTTACTGTACCCAGACAACTTCATCTCACATGCTGGAGGGACCAGAAGGTGAAGGCCTGGGGCCCAGAACCCCTACTCGGCTGAGAGAGTGGGGTGGTGGGAGCCTTGAATGGAGACCCTCAGAGCATCCTGAAGGACCAGCAACCGCTCTTCTAGGCTGGTTCCTGGACAGTTTCCCGGCAGAAGAGCAGAGGGCTTCTAGATGGCCCCCAGCACCCTCGGCTCCTGCAGGTCAACCCCGGCCCGCTGAAGCATTTGTAGCTTCCATAGTCGTGTTATTTCTAGCATTTCCGTATAGGACAATCCTGTATGGAGTCACGTGAAACCAGCTGTCTAAAGAATGGTCCTTGGTGATAACCTATGGGCTCCGGGATTGAACTCAGGCTGTGAGGCTTGCACAGCCAGTGCTTCCTATATTCTGAGAGATTCCAGCCTCTCTGGTTTAGAGACAAGACCGTGTGTAGGAATATGGAGGGGGAATGCTCAAGGATAAGGTAATGGGGGTAGGAAAGCCCCTGACTCGGGCCAGCGGAGGGTGGACACGGCAGGCTTTCCTGAGATGTTCTCTGACCCGAGCCTGGCGGATGATCAGTTTACCAGACACCTGAGCTGGGGAAGGAGCAGTCCAGACAGATCAGGTGAGGCTTGTGGCTTTAGCTTGTTCCTGCAGATGAAGAGAAACTGCCCTTTCTCTGTGAATCTTGGGGTTGAGTTTGCCTGATACAAGAGAAGAACCCCCTAGGCATACCGGGTATCTTTATAGAGAAAGAGGGACCCAGTAAGGCCCTTCATCATTGGATGGATGGGTGGGTGGGTGGATGGATGGATGGATGGATGGATGGATGGGTGGGTGGGTGGGTGGGTGGGTGGATGGATGGATGGATGGATGGATGGATGGGTGGGTGGGTGGGTGGGTGGGTGGGTGGATGGATGGATGGATGGATGGGTGGATGGGTGGATGAGTGGATGAGTGGATGGATGGGTGGGTGGGTGGGTGGGTGGATGGGAGCATGACTTGACTTCAGTGGGTGTGAAGGGGAAGTGAGCCTTGAATGTTTGAATTCTTTCATGGAGGACAGTGAGGACAGCTCAGTAGGAAGAAGCTACAGTGTTGACCAGAGAGCAGTCCACAGTGTGTGGGGGAGCCGAGGTGTAGAAATTTCCTGGTTGTGTTGCCATGTCCCAGATTTTAGGCAGAGCACGCAGTTAAACAACCTGTCCTGTCGTCGTGGTCTTCTGGTCAAGAGAAAGTCTGGCGTGAAGTCTGGGAAGTGAGAGGCTGTTTTCCAGAGAGCAATACAGCAGCAGCAAGGGCCCGGCCTGCAGAGAGGAGTGAATTCTGGTTCTGATGGTGCCAGGGGGTGTCGGGTTGGTAATCCTGGAAGATTCTTAGGATCAGCATTCTCTACCTGGACAGGATTGTGCAAATATAGTTCAAAGCATGTTCAGTATGCAAAGACGGGGCAGGGAGGGCCGCAGTCTCCACTAGAATCAGCGTCCGGGTAATGGAGAGACTCAGTAGCTGCAGATCTTCCTCACAGGACATTGAAGGGGACAGACAGGTGGCTCAGAAGGTCAGAGGCTCATGAGAGGTCCTGTGCAGGTAACAGCCAATGTTGCACAGTTGTTCCAGTCAGTGCCACGTAGGCTAGACCCTTGGAGACAATCATTTACATTAAAATGCTGTCTTCTATGGGGGAGGCCTACGGCGCCCCAAATTGTGTATGTCATGGCGGCAGGGATGGGGTGGGGGTGGAGGTGGTTTCTAACACCAGAAATATGTGGTCTCCAGAGGAACTGAAAATGAGTCTTTGACCTTCTTGGAGTCTTTTGTCCATGTTGAAATTGGTCATGACAAGAGGCATAAGGAGGCCGGCTCCTGCCCTGAGGAGCTAGCTGTAACCTTTTTTAAAATTGAGAAGGGGGAAGGAGTTTTGTTGTAGTGCCTTGACCCTTCCTCCTCCTGCCTTAGCCTCTTAGGGGCAGGACTCCATAGGCCTACCACTGTCCCCAGCTGCTGCTGCATCCTGCAGTGACTGGTGCCCTTCTTGGTATAGACCAGACAGGCAGAGTGCTGGACCAGACTCTCCTCGGGTCTGAAAGGAAGTGGCCGGGGCAGCGCCCCCTGGTTAGAACCTAAAGCAGCTGTTGCACACTTGCGTGGGCTTGGTCCCCTGCATCGTAAACATAGAGCAAGTGACCTGAGAGTCACACAGCACTGAGAGGACTATGCCGACTCCCAAGCTACAGGGTGAGAGCTCCGACTTGGGGGGACAAGGAAGGGGGACCGCGTCGGCCCCTGGCTTAGGGATTGCTCACTGCTGGCCGACATTCACTTGGGGGATAGCATCTATTGCCCCGCATAGATGAGTGAGGGTCTTATCTCCACATCGCCAAAGGGGGAATGGAATTGAAGAGGCCTGTGCTCCAGCGTACAGGTGAGCGCAGTGCTCCTCATTCCTTCCCTAGCACTCTGGCTTGGTGCTGTGTCCTGTTGCCTGCTCTGCCTGCTCCGTGCTCTGTGACAGAGGACCAGGCTCTGGCTCCTGGTCACCCAGACGCTTACAGGTTAGCCTCCATCCCACCAGGATCAGGGCAAATGAAGCAAGATTCAGCTCGGCAGGGAACTAGCTGTGTACAATGCAGCAGCCACCGAGGTGACACTGGTTTATACTGTCGGAGCCTGAGCCGTGTGACAGGCAGGGGAACACCCCTGCTCTGCCTGCGATGGGAGGCGGGTAAGGTCTGTTTTCCCAAGCCTGCCTAGGTTAGCGTCTGAAGCCCTGCAGTCTCTATAGAAAGATGATGCATTTTTAGGGGGTGTGACTTGTTCTTTCTCTGATGAGAAAGGCCAGGACCTGGTGGCAAAGGGACCCTACCTGTTGACTATGACTTTTCTCTAGGACAGAGACAAAGACAACAGTCGCTTCCTCCTGTGATGGAGAGCCCTTGATTTTGACCCACCTTTTTTTTTTTCTTGAAGAGGTAAATTTTACTCCATGAAAACAGTAATTTGGTCATTTAGAAAAACCTAATTTGGGGGCTGGGGAGATGGCTTAGTGGTTAAGAGCAGAGTTCAGTTCCCAGCAACCACATAGTGGTTCACAACCATCTGTAATGGGATCTGACGCCCTCTTCTGGCCTGCAGGCATACATCCAAATACAGCACTCATACACAAATAAGCAAATCTTAAAAAAACAAAAACCAAACAAACCAAGCCTAGCTTAGTTATATTGCAAGGCCGTAAAAGCCCTGGTCTTGCGGGAATTTCTTCTGATGTCTTAGCAGACTTCACCGGCCTCTTAATTCTCCATCTCTAGCACATCTTGCTGTTAGCTGCTGATCTGCAAGTTGTGAGTTGAAACAACCCTAAGTGGTAACCTGCCTTAATTTCTGTGTCACCTATGGCCACAGCTTCTTTGGGCAGAGTTTGAACCCTGGACCTCAAGGAAGGCTTCTGTTTCTAGAAATTGTGATTTAGTCCTTCAAGGTGACTGCTGGGCTCATGATCCCGGAAGGCTAAAGAGAACTGGACGTTGGAGATTAGCCTCGGCTATGTAGTGAGCTAGAGGCCAGCACAGGCCATTGGATAAGACTCTGACTCAAAAGGAGAAGAGGAGAAATAATGCCATATCTTTGTGTTTCTTTAATCAGTGTTCTATGATATACATTTCTCTGTAGACTAATGTGTATATCAGTATGTTGAAATGTGTTGTGTATTATACTTACAAATACATAACAGTTAAAATCTGTAGCCTTTGCCTTCTCTGTGTCCGTTACAGGAAGTTTTGAGCAGTGAAGTCTCGAATAGAAGTAGAGAATAAAAACATATTTAAGAATTAAGCTAAATCCTGGTCAGTGACTTGGTTCTAGAGTGTATCCTGAGGCAGCTCCAGAAAAGGATGTGTGTTCTGTAGATGGCCGGGGTGTGACACTGCCTTCCCTTCCGGGAAGTAGCAGAGGGTTTACTGGCACTGTGTTCTCTCGAAGGCTCTGGTTCCCCCTGCCTTTGTATTTATTGTTGTTTGGCTCCTTTGCTCAACAGGCAGATTTCAGGGGCTTCCACTGAACTATGACGCAAGGTCTCAATTTTGGTTTCAGACAGCTGCCTAACTTAGTGCGTGGTTTTCAGTCAAGGGTTTGGACATCCCGGTTCCCCCGCCAACCACAAACACCCGTGACGTCCCATCCTGAGTTCCCACCCCGTACGGCTCTGCAGTCTAGGCCCTGGGGGAAGCTGGGCAGGTTCCAGCAGACGCGGAGTGGCTGTGTGGCCGCTGTGCTGGGTTTCTGTAAACCCGGGGAGCCGGAGGCTCATTCCTCACCCATCTGGGAAATGAGATCTCTAGGCTTTAACCTTGGGAGGCTCTCTGCAGGCTGCTGCCAGATGACCAAGAGTGTTAGGGCTAAGAGAGTCCTGTTCCGAGGGCATCTTGACTCCATAGTCTTCGAACCTAGGGGTTTCTGAAGGGTTTTTGTTAAGAGAAGATGCCTGTGTGATACTGACCCCAGTCTTGCCCTTTGAGGGTTCACAGAGCACAGAATCCATAAGCCAACCAGAGAATGAGACTTCACAGACCAGAGTTATGTGATATGTATGTGTGTGTGTGTGTGTGTGTGTGTGTGTGTGTGTGTATGTGTATGTGTGTGTAGAACAGTGCTTTAAAACTAGGGGAGTTTCGTGTGCACCCCACCCCTGTGTCTAAACACCATGGGCTGATTCTGGGCTCAAGGATGACTAAATGCAAAGCCCTAGGCTAGAAACTCCTGACACAGTCTGTTGCTGTTCTGAGAGGGAGTCATGGGCCTTAGAGAGGAGAGCTGGCTATGTAGCTAAGGCTCACTTTGAACTCATAACTCTCCTGCCTCAGTCTCCCCAGAGCTGGGGTGGTCGGCGTGTATCAGTATGCCTGGAATGGCTGATGTAATAAAGGGAAGGCAGACGCACCCTTTCCTTGTTTTCCTAAGCCTCCTGTGTTTGTGACCTTCCCAAAGACTCGGAGGGCTTTTACATCCATTTGCCGTCTTAGTCATCGAGGACTATGTCGAATCAAGGATAAGTTATTTTCTGTGTGTGTGGAGGAAAACCCTTCTAGACCTGAAATCTCACCTCCTACCCTGTGCGATCTGGGTATCTAACCCCCCCCCCCAAATCACACAGATAGCTCGACACAGCTTACACAATCAGGCAACACTCACTTTAATACTAGGCCATATTTCAAGTCCCATCCCTGTTACAGCACCCTAGATCCATTGTGGTCTGATTCTTTTTTTTTTTTTTTTTTTTTTTTTTAATTTGGTTTTTTTGAGACAGGGTTTCTCTCTGTAGCCCTGGCTGTCCTGGAACTCACTCTGTAGACCAGGCTGGCCTCGAACTCAGAAATCCACCTGCCTCTGCCTCCCAAGTGCTGGGATTACAGGCGTGCGCCACCACCGCCCGGCTGTGGTCTGATTCTTATAACAGACCAGCCCTCCACCCTTTCCTAAACCACCAAGTCTGTTTCAACCTCTAAATGTCAGTGTCACATTTTAGAAAGTCCTTGATTCTTTGAAGTCTTTCAGTCCTGGAGACAGCTCCTCTGTGGCCCTGAGTTTCTTTATCTGTTTACGGAGAGACCAGTTTTAATGTTACTCTTTATCCAAGCTGGGAGTAAACGGTCGTCTTGAACAGTGTTGAATTTTTTGACGCCCTGGATTGGAAGGGACCGTGAGGTGGGCCCTATGGCTCCGGGGCAATGAGACATGGCGTGTGCGGTTCCCTGCTAGAGAAACTGGTGAATCTCTCTTAAAGCAGGCCAGTGACACAGCTGTCATAGCTCAGGTCCCTCTGAAAAGTATACCTTTTCTTTCTGGCCAAAGAAGTGGGTATTTCCTCACATACACAGACAGAAGTGTAGGCACACCACCATTGCACATAGAAAACAATAAATAAAATTTTAAAAAGGAAGAAAGAAAAGCCTTTGTGCTTGCCACGGGCAGCCTGGCTCTCTTCCTGTTTTATGGAGGTGGTAGAGATTCCCTAGGACCGAGAGGACGGGGGCCCTCGTGCAGCAGAGGGGGCCCTGTCTGACGCGGTGCGTGTGACACACCGCTCTGAGCTTCACTGTAGAAAACTGAGGGGTGCTGCTGATGCTCGGACCTCCCCAGCCCGCCTCGCCCTCAGTGACTGAGAAGCCGGAGGAGATCATCAGCTGCACACCGGGACACACCGGGATGGGACCAGCCCAGCGTGACTGAGTCAAACGCAGGGAGTGGCAGGACCGTAGGCAGGTGCTGGGGATGGAGCCAGGCATGTCGCTGCTAAGGGTTTTTCTAGAGTAACAGGAAATGTGGAGTTTAGAAAATACATATATTTTTAGGATTTGCTTTTATTTTTGTTATTTATAAGTGGAAGTCTGCTTGTGTGTACAGGCGCCCCTGGAGGCCACAGGAAGACATCGTGTTGGTTACTCTGGCCATAATGGGCCACTTGGTGAGGGGGCCGAGAACTGAACCCCGGTCCTTCTAGAAGAGCAGTAAGCACTCTTACCTGCTGTAACATCTCTCTAACGCCTATATTTATGTTGCTATATGTTGGTGCTTTCCTCCCCTCCCTCCGTCCCTCCTTCCTTCTCTCCCTTCTTCCCTTCCTCCCTCTCTTTCTTTTCTTCTCCTTTAAATAAAAAATAGGGGCTAGGACAGTGGCTCAGTCAGTAAACCCCCTAGCACCTATGTAAAAAGCTGGATCCGGGGCTGGAGAGGTGGCTCAACAGTTAGGAACACTGGTTTTTCTTCCACAGGACCCAGGTTCTGTTCCCAGCACCTACACGACAGTTCACAACTCGAGGTCCAGGAGATCGCCAACTTTCTCTGACCTCTGCGGGTAGCAGGCACACGGTGCACGTACATACATATGAGGCAGAACACTCATATATATAAAATACAAGTGACTTAAAAAGATAAAGTTTTGTACTTTCAAAAGTACACAGTAAGCAGCTGCCCATCTGCACCTGGCCCACATCCTGCTTATGTCAGCCCTCAGCTCCCTAAGTCTGTCCGTATTAAACAGGGTCACACTTCTTACTGGCCTGGGGAAGAAGAGGCTGGCGAGGTGGGATTACCGGGACTGCCTCTTCTAGGGGTGTCCAGGGACGGAAGAATGGTCTTCTGGTGTGGTATCTTAGACCCCACAGGGCTGTAGCTCCAGGGCCTTACCAAGTGGGCTTTAGGAAAACCTTGGGGTGTGTTGCAGCTTCGGATTTTCACTCTGGGATTTTCCTATAGGGTCAGGTGGCTCTCGGTGAGGTTGTCGTCCGGGTTCCTAATAGCAACACAGGAAATGGATTTTAATCTCTCTGCTTGCTGCTCCGCTAGGGGTCTGTTTAATGAGGTCTCAGTTATGAGGTGGCTTCGGCAGCGCTGCCCGGTGGCAGCTGCCTGACCGGTGTGTCACTTGTTTTTAAAATGTTTGTTTATGATTTATTGCATTTTTTTTAATGGAATGGGACAGAGGGAGAATAATTTAATGCGCCCTGATTCTGAGTCGATGCTTTTGTGAGTAACTGTTGAGACATGTTTGGGATTCTAGAAAGAACATTACCTTTCGCCTGTACCCCTCTCCTGTTCTGGAAAGCACGGGATGGTGCTTTTATACTTACTGTTCATCCAGGACAATGGAACTCGACCTTGAGTATCTGTGACATGTATAAATCGGGAAGTGCTTTTATTTACTTTTTTTTTAAGTTAATTTTTTAATTTTGTGTGTATAAGTGCTTTGCCTACATAGATGTTTGATCATCACATATGTGCCCAGTACCCACTCATGTAGGAAGAGGGCATCCAGTCCGTGGGACAGGACTTAGCAGACAGCTGTAAGCTGTCATATAGATGCAGGGAATTGAACCCAGGTCCTCTCTAGAGCCACAAGTGCTATTAACAGCTGAGCCATCTTTCCAGCCCCCTAGTTTTCATTTTTAACTCTGTGTGTGTGTGTGTGTGTGTGTGTGTGTGTGTGTGTGTGTGTGTGTGTGTCTAGGTTTACCTCAAGCTTGCTATGTAACTAAGGATGGCCTGGAGCTCCTCATCCTCCTGCCTCTGACTCCCTTACATTCAAATGCCACCATGCCTGCTCAGTGAATGTTTTTGGTTTGGTTTGGTTTGGTTTGGTTTGGGGTTTTTTGGTTTTTCGAGACAGGGTTTCTCTGTGTAGCCCTGGATGTCCTGGACTCATTCTGTAGACCAGGCTGGCCTTGAACTCAGAAATCTGTCTGCCTCTGCCTCCCAAATGCTGGGATTAAAGGCGTGTGCCACCACTGCCCTCAGTGAATGTTTTTGCAAGAACTTTTCAGTCACTGACGCCAGAGGTTCTGGCTGTACCTTAATAAATACCCGAAGGGACACCGGGTGGTTCTGCTCACCAGCATTTGTGGGAAGGCTAGCACGAACCTGGTCCGTCCGTGCGTTCCGGAGCATTGCTGGCTCCAGGCTTTGGCTTTGCCCATTAGGGGACTTTGTATCTAGAGAACGAATGGGAGAGGGGGCAGAGCCCTCACGGGGTGAACCACAGTCAGCTGTGAGCAGCGGCGAGCCTGAATCTTATCAGCCTGCTCTGCTGCCTCTGTCAGCAGAACTTGCAGATTTAGCTCAGACTGTTCTTTTGGGAAACTGCTGACTTCTACCAAACAGCTTAAAACCCACTCCCAGTGCCTCTGTGCACACGTGTCTGAATCTTGGTTAACGTCTTAGCAGTAGCCCGCTCTTTCAGAAAGGATGAAATTCACCTTTCACTAGCAAAGCTTAAAGAGTAATGGTCAGGCACAATACATTATGGAGGATACAAAATTAGTATATGATAACCTAGGTGTGGGAGGAAGGAGGCTCAGACTAATGTGGCAGTCAGCAGGCCAGGGGCCCTGCTTGCTTCTCCCTCCTACCTTGTTCAGTGCTCACGCCCCCTTAGCTTTTCGCATGGCCTTAAGAATCAGTAATAGTAGGGATGGTGACATTGTCTTAACTTTCTGGTTGTTAAAAACACAGGCAGCTGAGCATGGTGACTCACATCTTTAATCCCAGCAATTGGGAGGGAGAGACAAGTGGGTTCTGTGAGTTCAAGGCCAGCCTCTTCTACATAGTGAGTCCCAGGACTAGAGAGAGAGAGAGAGAGAGAGAGAGAGAGAGAGAGAGAGAGAGAGAGAGAGAGAGAGAGAGAGAGACTGTCTCCACTCCCACCCCATCTCCACCCAAAAACCCACTAAGTAATTCACATAGCTTTGGAGAATATTTTTTTATAACCACCTATGGCTCTTTTTCTGAGGACTTAAAGAGCTGGCCCTGAAGATCCTGACTTTCAGGATTGGGAGTTTCTGCTTGCTGCCTCTTCTCCATTCGCATCTGTCTTGTGAAAGCTTTGTTCTCCTTTGGCTTAGAGTGTTCCCTAAGCCAGGAAAACTCTTTACCAGTGGATGTGCAGTGTAAGAACTTGTCTGTTTTCTAGAGGGCCATTCCTAGGTTCAAGAGTGGAAGAAAATTATCTTAATGTTTACCTTGCGGTTGGAAAGTAATTGTGAGAGTTTCGAAATGATTGTTAAATCTATTAAAGTCCCCATGATCTAAGGGGAGACTGGCAGAAGCCACACCTCTTGCTGAGCCCCTGAGATCCACTGTATTGGCCAATACCGTCTTTCCCTCCCTCTGGTCCTTGAGAACACCAGCGCCGTGTCTCCTCTTGTGTTCCCCAGCCTGGAGCAGCGCCCAGCTGCTTCTTGTCCTTCCGAGCTTAATTCTGGCTCTCGGGGGTTCCCTACATCCGCCTAGACCCTGGTGCTCTTCTGTTCTGTTCTGTTCTGTTGTCCTTGTAGATACAGATAATTACTCTTTATTTTATATATGACTATACTGTTGCTGTTTTCAGACACATCAGAAGAGGGCATCAGATCTCATTGCAGATGGTTGTGAGCCACCATGTGGTTGCTGGGAATTGAACTCAGGACCTCTGGAAGAGCAGCCAGTGTTCTTAACCGCTGAGCCATCTCTCCAGCCGATAATTGTTCTTTAAATTCTAATTTTATTTTATAGTGAGGACGTATCTAAAACCTTCTTAGTTCTGTTTCATAAAGTGTACTAGATGTATTCATTACCGCCCCAAATTTCCATATTGTAAATGTTCTGGATTTCTTTCTTCAGTTACCTCTGAATGTTGCCCTTCTGCTCTCCTCTCTCCTTCTTGAGAATTCTGCATTTCCATGTGTTTTTCTAACTGAGAAAAGCATATCTCATTAGGTAATTTCCTCACATTTGCTCTCTGGCTTTTTACTTCTTTCTTGCTTTGTCAAATCTCTGTATAACCTGCCTATTGAAGTTTTTAGATTTGACTTATTTCATGTGGGTAGGCAGTCTGCACGTAGAGGTCCGAGGTCCGAGGTCAGCTTGCAGGTGGTCCGCCCTCTGCCCTGTGGGCCCTGGGGATGGAACTGGGGTTGTCAGGCTTGCTGACAAGCGCCTCACCTGTTGAGCCATCGTCTCTGCGCCGCATTTTTACTTTCATAGATGATTTTTGCAAATCTGTCTGCTCGATCTTGCTCTGCCACCCCCACCCCCACCCGCCCCGCCATCCCCGCAGAAGACGTGGGATGCTTTATGGCTCTGCAAGGCACGGTTGCCCAGGGGCCACTCTGATCTCTGCATTTTCACTTTGTACTGCTGAAGGAAGCACTGGCCATTCTCTCTCCTTTGATAATTATCTTTTCTCACAGTCGGTTCTTTCTTTTGGGCTTTAATTATTTGAAACCTCTTCTTTTTGTTTATGTGTGTTCATATGCGAGAGTATGCCTGCATGTCCGCGTGCGTGCATGGGTGCATGCGTGCGTGTGGAGGCCAGGGGACAGCCTTGGGTAGTCTTCAGAGTCCATCGTCCCCTCCTGTTTGAGATAAAGTCTCTCTAGCCGAGGACCCTCAAGTAGGCTAAACAGCAGGAGCTGAGGGGCCTACTTGTCTCCAGACTTCCAGCACTGAGATTTCACACCATGCAGACCCCGCGTGTCTTACCCTGGTTCAGACCTGGTGTGCTGTCCCCAGGTTCTGGGACGTCACTCAGGCTTCATTCTTGCAAGATAAGTACTTTACCAGTGAGCCATTTTCCTGGACTCCTTCCTTCCTTCCTTCCTTCCTTCCTTCCTTCCTTCCTTCCTTCCTTCCTTCTTTCCTTCCTTCCTTCCTTCCTTCCCTTCCTCTCTCCCCCCTCCTCCCTCCCTCCCATCCTCCCTCCCTCCCTCCCATCCTCCCTCCCTTCCTTCCTTCTTTCCTACCTTCCTGCCTCCCCCATCCTTCCGCCTTTCCTCCCTTCCTTGTTCCTTCCCACCCCTCCTTTCATATTTCCTCTGTCCTTTTCCTGGATGGGGTACCCTGTACCTCAGGCTAGCCTTGCACTCCTGCTGGCCCTCCCTGGGCCTCCTGTGTGCTGCAGTTATCTATCAGTGGCCACACCTGGCTGAAACCTCTTTCGTCTTCTCTGGCACTATTACATAAGTTCGTTTTCCTTCCAGCTGGTATTAGCCTATTACTCATTGAACTTCCCAAGTCTTGTTTACGATGGATCATGGTTTTACATTTTGTATTCTACTTGCAAACTCGTCTTCAGTAGTACCTCATTTACTTCTTTACTCAGTACTCCTTACTGTGTGTCTTAGCATTTCTATTGCTGTGATTAAAACACCATCACCAAAAGCAACCTGGGGAGGAAAGGATTTATTTCAGTGTACAGTTCCACATCACAGTCAACCGTCAGGACAGGAATCTGGAGACAGGCGTAGACGCAGAGGCTGCGGGGGAGTGATACTTACCAGCTCGCTCCATGACTTGCTCAGCCTGTGTTCGTTCGTTCTCTCTCTCTCTCTCTTTCTTCCTTCCTTCCTTCCTTTCTTTTTAAAGATTTATTTATTTTATGTATATGAGTACACTGCAGCTGTCAGACACACCAGAAGAGGGCATTGAAATCCATTACAGATGGTTGTGAGCTATCATGTGGCTGCTGGGAATTGAACTCAGGACCTCTGGAAGAGCAGTCAGTGCCCTTAACCGCTGAGCCATCTCTCCAGCCCTCAGCCTGTTTTCTTCTAGCATCCAGCACCACCAGCCCAGAGATGAGGCTCACAGTGAGTTGGACACATTGGTTTCAGTTAAGAAAATGCATTGTAGTCTTGCCCAAGGCCATTCTGGTGGCAACATTTTCTGAACTGACTTGCAGAATGACTCTAGCTCATGTCAAGTTGACATAAAACTAGCCAACACCAGTGACCCCTGTCAGCCTGACACACAGAGACATCGCTGTTCAACCGGAACCTGTATTTCTCATTTGTCCCAAGATGGTCTGTCAGCATCACATTATAAAACACGGGGCTTTGGGCTAGACTTCTTTGGTGTTTATATTTCTTTTGCAAGATGTCACAGGGCTGTTGCTAGCCTGGGAACTGCCTCCGCCCTCCCACCTCGCAATTCTTCAGAAGTCAATTTTCTCCCACCGTGTAGGTCCTTGGGGATAACTCAGGTTGTCGGGCTTGGCAGCAAGAACCTTTATCCACTCAGCCATCTCACAGGCCCAAGGGTGTTTCTCTGTCAGAGAGAAGGCCTCACTCTGTAGCTGGACTCAGCACCCTCCTTCTGCATGCCCCTGACTGCTGGGATCAGGGACGCGCCCCCATGCTCTGCTATGGAGTCATTTTTTATTACACCTTTAGCTTGAAGATTTTCAGGCCAAGTAAATGTCTTAGGATTTCTTTGCTGTGAAGAGACACCATGACCAAAGCAACTCTTTTGTTTTTGTTTTTGTTTTTGTTTTTGTTTTTGTTTTTCAAGACAGGGTTTCTCTGTGTAGCCCTGGCTGTCCTGGAACTCACTCTGTAGACCAGGCTGGCCTCGAACTCAGAAATCCACCTGCCTCTGCCTCCCAAGTGCTGGGATTAAAGGCATGTGCCACCACCGCCCGGCCAAAGCAACTCTTTTAAGGACAAAATATATTTGGGGCTGGCTTACAGGTTCAGAGGTTCAGTCTTTTACCATCCGGGTAGGAGCAACACAATGTCGAGGAAGGCATGGTGCAGGAGGAGCTGAGAGTTCTACATCTTATTCAGAAGGCAGCTAGGAGAAGACTGGCTTCCAGACAGGACGAGGGTCTCAAAGCCCACCCCTACAGTGTCACACTTCCTCCACACCTACTCCAACAAGGCCACACCTTCTAATAGTGCCACTCCTTGGGCTAAGCATAGTCAAACCACCACAATGACCAAGGCAACTCTTTTTTTTTTTAAAGATTTATTATATATATATATATATATATATATATATGTGCACTGTCACTGTCTTAGAAGGCATCGAAAACCATTACAGATGGTTGTGAGGCACCATGTGGTTGCTGGGAATTGAACTCGGAACCTCTGGAAGAGCAGTCAGTGCTCTTAACCACTGAGCTCTCCAGCCCGAAGGCAACTTTGGGGCTGGCTTACAGTTTCAGAGGTCCAGTCCATTTTCATCATGGTGGGAAGCACGACAGCATCCAGGCAGGCATGGTGCTGGAGGAGCTGAGAGTTCTGCTTGTTGGTTTGAAGGCGGCCAGAAGATGACTCTTCCTCAGGCAGCCAGGAGGAAGGTCGCTTTAGCACTGAGCGGAGCTTGAGCACCAGGAGACCTCAGAGTGGCACACTTTCTCCAACAAGGCCACATATCCTAATAGTGCCACTTCCCATGGGCCAAACATATTCAAACCACCACAGTGGGTATTCCAGGCAAGTCTCATGTTCGTTTGAGGGAAGGCCCTGTGATGGATTTTTAGAGAAATCTCCACGCCATTCAGATCTTTTTCATTACTACTTTGTACTATGGACCTTTTAAAAAAAAAATCTGTATTTTCCCTTTAAGGGTCCGATATTTTTGCATGTTTACTTTGTTTTGTTTTGGTTGAAACAGTGTCTTACTATGTAGTAAGTAACTTGCCTGTCCTGGAACTTGCTATATAGACCGGGCTGGCTTTGAACACACAGAGATTCTCCTGCTTGTACCCCCTGAAGGCACCACACTCAGAGGGCCCCGTCTGTATACTGGGTCTCAGCTCCACCCCACCTGTGTTACATTACCACGTCATGTAACTCTGCAGCGCACCTGGCAAGGTCTGGCCCCGTTTCGGTGCGCAGTCCCCAGTTCCCCTCTATAACTTTTTCCTGGGGAAGCTTCGTGCAAGCTCAGCTGTCTAACCAAACACCGTTATGTAGCCGGTATTTCATAGTACAGCCTGGGTCTGTCTGTCCTCACTGGGAGCAGTGGAAACTTGCCTCCTTTGCCGACGGACCGCCTGTTCATGGCTGTAGCGTTCCCCCATGTTGCCTGGCATATGACTGATGTAAGGGGCATTCAGGGCATAGCTCAGTGCCAGCAGTGAGGGTGGCGGCAGATAGTTCCACTAGAAATTTGTCCTCTCTGCAGAGAGAGCCAGTCGCACCAAGCAGCGGAGAGCCTGTGTACTTGAACATCGGTGGAGGACTTCAGTTTTCCTGTTTTTCACTCTTAACCTTTAAAACTTGAGCGCCTGCCTGGGGATGTGGGGATGGCGCTGGCTCCAGCCGGCTGCTCCCAGGGTTTTCCAGCCCCATAAATTGGCAAATTAAAACCATGCCTGAAGAGCCGTTACTGCCCCATGTCTCTTTCTATGCTGGCACTGAGGAGAAAGTTCTCATGTTGATTAAATTGACCTTTACAGTGGCTCGGCTAAGAATAGCAAGTGCAAGACGTGGAAACCGTTGAAGAGGGCCCGGGCAGCCCCAGGGCCATTGCTACCACCAAAGAAATGAGATCATCTTTTGCATCTGCGCAAAAGATGGGCCACGCCTCAGACCGTGGCAGTCACTAAGAGTGGCCTCACTAGCCCCGTGTCAACCTTGACTGTTTCTTCTCTGTGCCACTGTTTTGTTTGGTGTCTCGTGAAGCTTGTCACTGTGTGTGGTGCCCAGGGCTCTATGGTGGCCCCGTAACAGAACCACCAGCCACCACTGCTGTTCTTATGGTGAAGGCTGTGGTGTGACAGCACTTTTAAAGAATGTGTGTGGGTGTTCTACGTGCCTGCCTGGCACCGTGTGTGTGCAGTGTGAGTTAAGGCCAGAAGAGGGCGTTGGATCTCCTGGTACTGGAGTTACAGATGGTTGTGAGCCACCGTATGGATGCTAGGAATGGAACCTCCGTCCTCCGGAAGAGCACCCAGTGCTCTTACACAGAGCCATCTCCCGAGCCCCAAGAGCATTTAGAATTTACAGTTCCTTTTTGAAATGTTCTATGTCTCTTTCTCTCTGTGTCTCTCTCTCTTATATAGACTTTTAGATGCTTATCCAGGACAGGGTAACTGCATATTCTTTTCTTTTCTTAGATTTTATTTTATGGGTATGGGTTTTTTATCTCCTAGCTAAGGAAGTTGGCTGGCAGCATTTTTGTACTGGAACGTTCTTCCCGTGTCTTCCCTGCAGTTACAGACTCTCTAGCCATCCTCTTCCTCCCAAGTGAACTTCCTCCCAGAAGCCCCTTTGGCCCTCTTGGTTTGGCCTTCCCTCTGCCAGTGTGTATGGATTGGTTTGTGTATGGGGGTGTCATTGCTGTTACACCTGTGTGGTTGGTCCCCTGCCTTCTCTCGGACAGCATGCTGTGTGAGGGCCGTGTGGGGGCCGTGTGAGGGCTGTGTGGGGGCTGTGTGGGGGTTGTGTGAGGGCTGTGTGGGGGCTGTGTGAGGGCTGTGCTCCGTTACCTGCTGTGTTTCCCACCACAGCTCAAGGCTGTCAGTCAGTGAAGGTTGCACAAAGGCCCGAAGGCCTGGGACGCTTTCTGTTCCTCACTGGCAGCGTCCACACCTCAGCTGTTGGCCTTAGGGGGAGGGGTCATGGATTGTTTGAGCTCGTACACTGGCTGGAGGGTGCTGTGTCGGGGCTGGGAGGAAGCTGTGGGTTTGATGAAAACCATGGACAGAGCTGCACTTTAGCATGCGCAAAACCTTGAGCACCAAAACCAACCGACGGACCAACCAAAACCTCCTACAGGTTGAAGATGTTACAGATTGTGTTGACTAGCCCTAGGGCCATCCCTGTCACTTGCCCAAAGTCTCGTTCCTCTGATGTGGCAGAGCTGAGACACGAGCCTGCCTGGTCCGGCCAGAGGAGCCCACGACCCGTCCTCTGGCCCTCCTTCACCACGGTTCTGCTGACACTGAGCCCTCCCTGCTCCATCACTGCCTCACCCCTTTCCTTTCCCGTGCCAGAGTGGCAGTTCCCAACCCCAAGACCAGGACAGGCGCAGGGATCCTGCACGTGGGGAGGCAGAGGGGGAAGGGCAGGCAGCTGGGCACTCTGGGTCAAAGTGGGTCTGAGGAGCTGGGTAGAGAGCCGCTGGGACAGCTCTGCCTGGAGGCGGGGCAGCACGGCAGAATGGCGTTCTGTTTCAGGCCTCTTGCCAGGAGCAAAGCCGGCACCTGTAGGTCACGAGGATGCCACTTGTTTAGATTTCAAGTGTCCCCTGCGTGCCTCACATAGTCTGGGTTGCCTCTGGGGGAGTCACTTGGTGGGGTACAAAAAGCACAGTGTGGTGTAAAGCTACGTGAACACTTCGAACTTGCTTTTGCAAACTAGCACCAAGAGAGTAGCACTGGCGGGGCTTGGTGAGCTCAAGAGACCCTGGCGTCCTGAGGGAAGGAGCAGTTTTCTCTGAAGCCAGAGAGGCTAGGCTTGGCGAGCATAACAGGCGCAGCTCTGCTTCCTCTGCACACACATAGGAAGGCGCCCCCAGCCAGCCAGCCGCCTGCTAGATAGCTTTTTGTTTTCAGTGACCTCGGGAAAGCAAGAATAAAGAACTCTGCAATACTGAGAGACTCTCATTGTAAGCTCCCCACCCTGAGACAGGGTTTCTCTGTGTAGCCCCGGCTGTCCTGGAACTCACTCTATAGACCAGGCTGGCCTCCAACTCAGAAATCCGCCTGCCTCTGCCTCCCAAGTGCTGGGATTAACGGCGTGCGCCACCACTGCCCAGCTTATTGTAAGATTTTATGGCCTTTCCTGTGTTTCCTCCTGAACTGGTTTATCCTGAGGTGTGAGAGTTTGTGTTTTTTGGAATCAATTTTATGTTTTTTTTATTGTGTGCGTGAGTGCAGTTATGCCCACACCACCCTGTACATACAGAAGCCAAGGTGTCCTCTGACACCTCGGTGCTGGCACTGTCCTTCCGTCATGGCTTTGGGGCTCAAACTCAGGTTGCTGGGGTTGCGTGTCAAGCATTTTTTCCCACCGAGTCATCCCGCTGGCCTGAATGACAAGACTTGGAAGGCCCTGAAAGGCCTGAAGGTAGAAACTCGCTGGGGAGGGATTTGGTATAAGCTCTGCCCGTCTCCCGCCTTCTCTCTAGCTACAGGCACCTCCTGTCACGGCCTGGCCTCCAGCCGTGGCTGTGGCCGACCACTGTGACTTCTCTTTCCCCGGCAGCCGTCCGCTGGGACGCCATCCGTGGGCAGGGGCAGTAGTCACAAATGCCGTCCTTCGGGTTGGCCTGCTTGGCCTGAGGAGGTTTTCCTTCATAACTCTGAGGTTTGCCACGCTGGGAACAGTGTGTTTTCTCTGTGTCCCATTTACCCAAGATGGTGCTTGGCACAGACTGGTCGTAGTAAATGAGAGCCAGCTATGGCAGATGACTTAGTGTGTGCGCGCGTGCACGCGAGCCTGCGCGCTAGTGTGTCTGCGCGCACGTGTGGGCCAGAGGTGTTAAGTGTCTCTCTCAGTTGCACTCCACTTCATTTTTTGAGATGGCCTCTCTCTGAACCTGGAATTGACCCCATCGGCTAGGCCGGTCCTCTGATCTCAGGTCCTTGTGTTTTGATACGACTCTTCCTCACCCTGTACTCCCTACAGTGTTGCTGGAATCACAGATGACCCCCTCGCTGTCCCCAGCTTTTTATGTGGGCTCTAGGGATCCCAACTTAGGTCCCAATGCTTACACAGCAGGCACACCACCAACTGAGCTATCTCTAGCCCCTGCCTCCTCTTTGAGACATATCCTTACCCCATATCCTAGGATGGCTTGGACTCCACTCACTGTGTAGCCCAGGCTGCCTCGAGCTCAAAGCAGTCCTCCTGCCTCATCCTCCTGAGTTTTAGGCTCATGTATTTAGCTACCACGCCTGATTGGTATTCCATGTCTTATGCGTGAAATATATTTTTAAAATGCACACACACACACACACACCCCTCTCATCCACCAGGGCTATGAATAGAATCTGGCAGAGTGCTCCGTGGTTACTCAGCAGTGCCCTTCACGTAGGAGCCCTGATGAGAGACAGTGTGAGTCCTGGATCAAGGGAATGATAAGTAAGTTGATGTAGTAAATTGGAACTGGACCAGGCCAACTGAGTAGGTTTACCAGCCTTTTCCAAAGAGGGGAGACTCTGAGGAGAAGGCTTTGTGGTTTGTTTATCAGTTTTTCCTGGGTTTTGTTTGTTTGTGACAAGGTCTCCAGTAGCCCAGGGTGATCTTGACTCCCAGTCCTCCTGCCTCCACCCTCTAAGTGCTGGGCTGATGGGCTGTGTGCACCATCGAATGTAGTTTCGGCAGCGACAGGATTGAACACATGGTGTCACACGCAGCGTCACATGTCCTAGGAGAGCATGCCGCCAGCCACACCGCTCTCTCAGCCCGAGTTTTGCTTTCAAACCATCTTTTGAATCTCACTGTTAGCAATCTGGGAGGGAGTTTGGAAGGGAGACTGGAATGACTGACTGGATGGTAATTCTAGAGTCCTGTTCACATTCACCATTCTAGAAATCTCACAGAAAAGAGAAAAAAAAATGCTGGGAGGTGGTAGCACACATCTTTAATCTCAGCGCTTGGGAGGCAGAGGCAGGCAGATTTCTGAGTTGGAGGCCAGCCTGGTCTACAGAGTGAGTTCCAGGACAGCCAGGGCTACACAGAGAAACCCTGTCTCAAAAAAACAAAACAACAAAACAAAACAAAACAAAACAAAAATCTCACAGAAAAGTGATTTCATCTGCTGTTAGGCACAGGAGAACCATCCCCTTCCTAGCAACTGAGTTTAACCGTGCACATGAAATATTTCTCCTAGGACATAGAATATGGCACCGTTCCCCGTCCTCTCTGAGGGGAGCCTCACTTTTTTACCAAGTGGCTTCGTGTGTTATGACCCTTCCCTTAAAAAACAAACAAACAAAATCAAAAACTTTATTTTTTAAATTCTGTTGTGATCCAGTATTTCTCGTTATCCTGTTCCCTTAGTGGGATAAATGCTGCCGATGTTTGGGGAACAGACAGACAGATGACCAGGTGTGGGTGGGTGGGGACAGACAGGTGGTGACCAGCTGGAGGCGGGTGAGGACGGGCAGTGGGTACAGGCTGTGCTGTAACATGCTCCATTGCGTCTTGATTTTGTAGGATAAGGAAGCCTGTGTGGGTACCAACAATCAAAGCTACATCTGTGACACAGGACACTGCTGTGGACAGTCTCAGTGCTGCAACTACTACTATGAACTCTGGTGTAAGTCCTTGCCCAGGGGGTTCTTGGCATCCCAGGGTCCCGGTTACTGCCTCTGCTCCTTGGGAAACGGCGGGCTGGCCAGCCTTTTCTGAGTCTCTTGGGGACAGTGTTGGTGAGTAGAACCGGGTTCCGGGTCCCGGAAGTGATTCCTTTCTAGAGCAGGAGGGCTTGGGCCCCTCTGGGCACCGTGGGCTGAGGACTGGGAGATGTAGTCTGCGCCTCTTTGGGGGGGGGGCTCAGGGTCCTCGGGCAGTGCCTCCGCCTAACACACATTGTGCCTTGATCTTAGAACTCGGATGAGACACTGCTGCTGGGAGCCAGACAGTGGGAGGACGGCAGTCCCCAGGGCAGAGCAGTCACAGGTGACTGACTCTGCAGGCCTTCCCACAGCTTTTTCTCAAAAGCAGCAACAGTGGGCTGCTTCCCCGGATGATCCTGATCCCCTACCCTGCCTTTATAGAAAATCAGGTGCTGGACTGGCTTGCCAAACCATGCCTGCCCCTGCTCACACCGCCCCCCTCCCCCAGGCCCCCTTCCCCCAGTCAAGGATATGGTAGGAAAACAGCTAGGACCAGTATTTAATCTGGCAAGGAAACCGGACTCCTGGCTGGGAAGTCTCTCTCCCTGTGAAATGCAGTGATCTTTTAAAGCCAGCATGGGTGGGTCCTTCAAACAGGACTTCTTCCCCGCCCAGGCCCGAGGCCTCCCATCATCTATAGGAATTTAGCGCAGGAAAGGACAGGGCTCTGAGAACCTCACCAGTCCTCCATGTCCCCAAGCAGTGGCAAAAGGAGGGTGCAGACTTTCTATTTTAGTCAGGGTGGGGCTGAGCCGCTGATTAGGGAACGCCAAGTGCCAAGCAGGTGGACTTGCAGGGTTTAAATGTTTTAAAATGCAGATAACCACAGGGTTCAAATTCTCCCTCCCACCCCTTGTCAAAACAAAAGGCGAAGTCTGACTGCTGCCAAAAATCCACAGAGCTGCAGGGCTCCAGTTTGTTTTTCTGGGGCTGGGCGCAGCCGGCATCACTTATGGAAGGCCCCGGAGTTGCCCATGGGCCCGTCTCAGATTGACAGAGCCTCCTGGGTCGTGGGGTTGGAGAGCAGACAGACTCAGTCAGTAGCCACCAGAATTGGGTCACCAAAGCCAGGAACAAGAGGTGGGCCAGTGGCAAGGACTGGGGAAGAAATGGCAGGGAGAGTCTCCGAGAAGGGGGGGCTTCCAGTTACCGTCAGCTGGGGAGGAGCACAAACGCCTTTGTACAAGGCTCAGGGCTTCCCACGTTCTGGAGGGGAGGAGACCACACACTGAGACGTTTGGGGGTCTCTGTCCAGCAGTGGCTTCTTGGGCAGGAGATGCCCCGGGCCTAACTTTCTGTCCCTCTCAGGAAATCCCTCTAAGAAGTGTGTTGGAGAGGGGGCTTGAGGGTTGGAAAGAGCTGTGACGTTCTTAGCGAAACTGCACTGGCTGTTTTGTGTTTTCTTTTGGTTTTGTTTGTTTTTTAAGACACGTTCTCTGTATACAGTTTGGTCTGGAAGTTGCAATGTAGCCCAGGCTGGCCATGAACTCTAAATTCTGCTACCTCTGCCTCCCAAGAGCTGAAAAATACACTTCTTGTGGTTTTAAGCCATGTTCTCTCTAACCGCCTTTCAGTTTTGCCAGAAATGCAAAAGTAACTGGCCTTGAGTGCTTTCCCATCTCCTGCCCCCCTTTCTATGAGAGAGAAACCCAGCCAGGAATTGTTGGCAGGGCTGACTAAGTGCCTCTTCATTTCACAAGAGAGGCCCTGGGGGAGATGCCGTTCCCACCAGCCCTTTACCTGTGCTGAGCTAATGTCACCTGTGTCCTAAGGACCGCCCTGTGCACAGTGCACAGACCCACAGGCGCACGCTGACCTTGAGTTCTCCGAGTTTTCAGTGTGCTGTAACCTGAACCAGTCCCTGGACCCGTGTGGTGTGGGAGCGCTTGCTCCTGTTGTATGAGCGCAGGGGCTGAGTCCACAGAAACCCGCAGCTGTGCGGGGGCCACTGTTCTGTCAGTCATTCAGCAAGCCCAGGTCCTCAGGTCCCCGACCCCAGTGCCTTAGCAGAGGCCTGTTTAAACACAGATTTCTGGGCCCTGCACCCTTCAGACCTGAACAAGACTCGAGAGTGTGCGGTTCCAGCAAGGTCTTCTTGATGCCCTGGCCTCTTGTTTCAGAAGTGGCATGAGGGTGTAACCCTTGCATGGGGCAGCGGTCTAGCGGAGAGGAGATGCAGAGTGAGCTAGCCCACGGAAGCGTGGAGTGTGTTTTGGGGGTAGATGGGGTTACGCTCAGAAAGGAGACTGCTATACTGCAGGGCACCCTGAGAGAGTCGGGATAGAGTGTTTTGTGGTTGGCTAAGTAGGGTCTTCTATACCTGTCAGCTGCTGATGTCAGCCAGGCGTTAGGAAATCACTCTGTGGCTGGGCAGTAGTGGCGCATGCCTTTAATCCCAGCACTTGGGAGGCAGAGGCAGGCTGATTTCTGAGTTCAAGGCCAGCCTGGTCTACAGAGTGAGTTGAGAGAGAGAGAGAGAGAGAGAGAGAGAGAGAATGAACTCTCTTGTTTGTAGCTAAGACACCACCTCCCTGCTCGCTCGGAGGGCTCTAAGGCTAAGCTGAGGAGGAGAGAGGCACAGATAGATCCTGGAGCCTCAGGGACCCTGTGCATGTCTAATTTCCCTGAAACAGATAGAGCAAGGAGACTCCAGAAACCCAGGAGCACCCTCAAAGCCAAACAGCCTGAGGCTGGGGTCCCCAGTTCTGGTCAGCGGCTCTTTTCCATTCTCCAGACCGCATTTCCTAGGGAGAAGGTAAAGCTGGACTCTGCCCCTGATAAAATCTGGAGGAATTTTACTCAACCGTCAACCGTCAGGTTCCCTGCTTTGAGCTTCAGCTGAGAGGAAAGGCCGCCGGTGGGATCCCCCAAGATGGCATGAGAGGCACAACCAGTCCCCTGAACACCAGTCTGCTGATACTCACTCACTTTGTTATTTTAATTAATATATGAGAAGCTGTCCATATTTATGGGACGCTCTGTGATTCATGTTTGAACACATGCGCCTGATTTTTCCACAAAATTTCACCAAGGACAGAACTTTGGACTTGACCCTACCCCATGTCTTTTATGGAATAGTTCTAGAGGAGGGGTCAAAGGAGGGTTTCAAGGAAACCCGTCTGGTCTGTGCCTGTAGCCTGTAAGAGCAACAGCTGTAGCAAGAAGCCAGAGACGGTACAGTGCACGGCACAGTGGAGTGTTCCTGTGGTGTTAGCTTGGGTGAGACCATTGTTCTCCCCGTTTGACACACAGGGGAAATGGAAACAGAATCCCAAAGAGCACAGGGTATCTGGAGTTTGAGCCTGCGTGGCTGTGGTCAGCCCACATGAAAGTCTGTCGTCTCCTAGTTCAGATGACACTATGAATCTGTGGAATGTCCATTCTCCAAATTCAAAGATTTTAAGCAGCATCAGGGCAAGAGTTCCTGGTGCGGGCTCTTGGGGCCAAGGGAGCCACCCTGTCATGTGAGAAGGGGCGCTCACAGTGTGAGCCTGCGCCCTGGCGGGGAATTTCCTGCCAGCTGAGAAGTGGCGGTTTCCCAAGTCTGTCGTGAACTCTGGGCCACATGAGTCAGTTCCTACATGGGGCTGTGATTGTTTTTAAAAACATGTTTTTCATTTAGCTTAGCATGACAAATGTGCCACACAGCAAGGTCATAACTTGGGCGGGAAGAGGGGAGGGGTTCTCTAGGTTGGTATGTGTTTGGGGAACACAGGGTAGAGAATTGCCCCAAGTTTGAGGCCAGCTGCAGTTGTACAGCAACACCTGTCCCAAAAACAAAACCAGTAAAACCTACCTCTGTATTTCTGAAATCTAGATAAAATATTAAAATTTGGTCCAACCCCATTGGGACTAATTAACCACCCCTGCTTACAGTCAGTTTACTGTCTTTCCTGGCACGATTCCCAGGACAATCCAGTTTGTGTAGGCCACATTAGACTGCTGTCTGCCTACCTTCCCACCAGATGGGACCAGCTTGTTCGTTTTTCCATCCCTAGATTGAGACCCAACGTGCTACAAGAATACGTGCTTGTATTTCTCCCTGTGTAGATCCACAAAGATAACTCCCGTGGTCTTATGTTTGAAACTGAGAGGTGCTTACCCAGTTAGAGACAAATGTGACATCCCACAGCCGGGGCACGGTAGAGGTGGTTTTCCTTCTCATGTCACGTGGGACAGTGTGGGCCCCCTGGGAATGTCTGATGGGGAGAGCGCGTGTCCCAGCATGCACGAGGCCCTGGGCTCTGCTGCCCACTGCTTTTCCTCATTTTTCCATTTTATGTTTTTTGAAAAAACGGAAGTTTTTCCTATGGTACTTCAGTGATGTTTTAGATGAAGACTCTCTTTAAGCTTGCTCGTTCCTGAGGTGTAGAAGATGGTTCGGGTGGTAACTGCTGGTCCCGGACTATCCTGGTACCAGGGAGAATCAACTCCACTAAGCTGTCCTCTGACTTTATTACATGTACTGTGTGTGAGCACAGAATAAATAAATGTGAAAACAATTCCTGATAAATCCTTAGATCTCACATGGAAAACCCGATAGCACACTGGCAGTCAGGACGGACGAGGTTTTGCTACAGGGACAAACATGTCCAAAATCCCAGAGGCCGAAACCAGCAGGTTTCTTTCTCAGTCTTGCTGTTTCCGTTGAAGGTGGAACGGGGGCTTTGTTCCCACCTGGCCTGTCCTATAGCCTTGAGCCAGGGATGACTGTCTGGAATTCAGGTGGAGCTGATGGAAGCTTTTACACAAAGCGTTCTTGTCTCCAAATGACACGCTGCTTGTAAGTTCTGTCCTAGGTGGCTTTAGTCAACCTTCCCCAGCACACAGAGGCCAGGAGGTTCGGGCCTGCCCTCGTACCCAAAGCGAGAGAACCAGGAATTTCTGGGGAACATGAAAAACAGCACATGGCACTTCTCTTGTCTGTCATGATGGGGTTTCCCTCTATAGCCCAGGCTGACTCTGTGCTGGAGATCTTGCAGGCCTGTGTGGGTACACCTGGCTGAGATTTTCTTAACTTAACAGTTAAGTGTAAAGCAAAAGCTGAGAATAGTGCCTTGGGTCACATATATTACAGCACAGAAAACATAAAGAACGGGAAATACTGGGGAAATGATTCAAGGGGAAAAACAACATTAACGTCGACATTCTAGAGAGAGAAAGGTGGAGGAAAGAACAGGGGAGCAGAGAGCTTAGGGGTAGTGCCCTCACTCAGCAGTTCCGAAGGACCAGGGCACAGTGATAGCCCGGAGAGATTGCTCAGCCGAGAACACTGGCTGCTCTTACTGTACTGGGGTTGAGGTCAGAGCTGTAACTCCGCTCCAGGGGATCCAGCACCCCCTTGTAGGTCGGTGAAATAGCTCAGTAGGTAAAGGTGCAAGGCTCCAAGGCTGGAGGCCTGGGACTGACACCCCAAAGTTGTTCTCCGAGCCCCACAAGCCATACAAGTCATACACACAGGCACGCATGTGAGTGTACACAGACACACGCAGAATCTACACCTCTGTCTCTCTCTATATCCATATCTATATAACAGTTTAAAAACACAAATGTAGTCCCAGTACTTGGCATGTGGAGAGGGAAGTGTGCCCAACTGGAGCTACGTGAGACCCCGGTCTCCAGACAAAAACCACAGTTAGCAGACAGAGAACAGAAATCTCTCTTCTTGGGCAATAGCAGCTCGCCTTAGAATTATTTATCAGATGAATTTTTGAGGAAAAAAGGCCTTTCTACTATAAAAAAAGTATGCACACACGGGGAAAATTAACTAGGAGCAGAACCCTGAGCTTCAGCCAGAGCGCTCCTGGATGCCCACCCGCAGCCCCTCCCTTATTTCCGTCAATGTAGCCTGGATTTTATTACTTTGTTTCTTTTCTAGGTTGGTGGTGCTAGAGATCTAGAAGCCACCTAAGCCGTGCTAAGCAGACATGAGTTCTACTGTTAAAATGCGCCCCAGCCCCTATGTGGCAGGATTTAGGATTTAGGAAAGTTTTTTTTTTAATTTCTGTGTGTGTGTGTGTGTGTGTGTGTGTGTGTGTGTGTGTGCGTGTGTGCACAAGAGCATAGATTCTCCTCCTGGAGCTAGAATTACAGGCAGTTGTGGAGTTACAGGCAATGTGGGTCCTAGGAACTGAACTTGGGTCTTTTAAAAGAGCAGCAAGTACTTTTAACTCCTGAGTTCTCACTCGAGCATAACCCCCCCTCCCTTTTTTAAAAAGCATCTATCATTTGAGAAAAACAAACCAGCTGGGAGGTGGTGGCACACACTTTCAATCCTAGCACTCAGGAGGCGAAGGCAGGTGGGTCTCTGAATTCGAGGCTAGCCTGGTCTACAGAGTGAGTTCTAGGATAGCCAGGGCTACACAGGAAAACCCAAGAAAAGAAAAGAAAAAAAAAAGAAAAGGCCAGTAAAAATAAAACTAGTCATGGGTAATTTTAAAATTAAATTTTTTTCTAGTTTCATAATTTAAAAGAATAAAACAATTGGGGGGGGAAACCCTTAAATTTCTCATCATGACTTTTTTTTTTTTTTTTTTTTTTTTTTTTTTTTTGTTTTTGTTTTTGTTTTTCGAGACAGGGTTTCCCTGTATAGCCCTGGCTGTCCTGGAACTCACTCTGTAGACCAGGCTGGCCTCGAACTCAGAGATCCGCCTGCCTCTGCCTCCCAAATGCTGGGATTAAAGGCGTGAGCCACCACCGCCCGGCTCATGACATGTTTTTTAAATGTCATTATTGGGACTGGAGAGAGGACTCGGGGTTAAGGACACTCGTTGCTCCCGTGGAGAACCTGGACTCCGTTCCTTTCCTGACACCAACATGGATTCTCACAGTCCTGCACGTGGAACCGTGGTTCCACGAGAGCCCATGCCCTCCGAGCGCCAGGGCACCAGCATGGCCGTGCATGCCAACCGGCACGTGTGCACGTACATTCTTAAAACATCATTCTTTGGTGTCTCTCCTATCAGTGTTCCTCCCATGTATGTCTGAATATATTTAAGCAGAGCTGGAGCATTAATTATTATTTTTAAGTGTTTAAAAGCCTTCTCTATCTGCATTTCAAAATTGAGAAGGTGTTCTCACGGAGGGGCACCGAGAAAGTGGGAAACAAGTGCTCACTCGGGTGGAGAAGGAAGGGGAGGCTGCCCAGGCCTCTGCCTCGCAGGCTTAAGGGCGCGGGATGGACTCCCCGGGCATCCGAGATGGAATTGTACTGGATCAGGGAGAGCGCGGGAGGTCATTTGCACTCTCTAGGGAAGAGCCGGGCAGAGGCAATTAAAACTTTTCCATCTCTCAGTTTAAGGACTCCACTTTACAGAGGCACACACATGGAAAAGCCCCCCCTCTTCTTCCCCCTCCTCAGAATTCTTATATGAGGGGCCTCTCTGAAGTCCCCTGCGGTTGCTGCTCTTCTAGGTTGGGCTAGGAAGGGGAAAGATAGGTACCAAGAAAACCTAAAGTGTTTTGTTCCAGATGTCTTGTTAATTAATGCCCCCCCCATTTAAATTTCAGAGCCCGCCAGGGTGCTGAGTGACGGCTGGCCCCTCCTCACTGACCACTCCCCCCTTCTGTCCCAAGCATCTTGCCCTGTAGTAGAAACGTTTTGCACATTCGGCTTGACATAAGCGACAGACAGGGTGCGGCCTGCCTGTCCGAGGCAGCATCGAGGGCACCGTCCAGACCCTGTTTGAGAACCGCGCCTCCCCGGTCCTCACCATGTGTGCTTCTCTGTCTCGTCTCCCCACCCCAGGGTTCTGGCTGGTGTGGACCATCATCATTATCCTGAGCTGCTGCTGCGTCTGCCACCACCGCAGAGCCAAGCACCGCCTCCAGGCCCAGCAGCGGCAACACGAAATCAACCTGATCGCCTACCGGGAAGCCCACAATTACTCAGCGTTGCCGTTTTACTTCAGTGCGTACCCCTCCGGTCACCACAGGCCACCCCCGGGACCTTAGTCAGCCACACAGCCTGGACCCAAAGCTGAGGGCTGCTTTCCCCACCACCCATCGCCCAACCTGCATCCCTGCATCACACAGTGCATTGGGCGACAACAGTGTGCTCCTCCAGCTCTCAGACCTTCCCAAGCTCAAGGCCACCAGGTCCCTGCTCCTTTAACAGGCACATACATGTGTGCATACACACATATTACACACATACACACACATAAACACACACACACAGCCACCAGGTCCCTGCTCCTTTAACAGGCACATACATATGTGCATACTCACATATTACACACATACATACATACACACACACACACAGCCACCAGGTCCCCGCTCCTTTAACAGGCACATACATATGTGCATACACACATATTACACACACACATACATACATACACACACACACACACACACACACACATACACACATACAGCCACCAGGTCCCCGCTCCTTTAACAGGCACATACATATGTGCATACACACATACATACATACACACACACACACACACACACACACACAGCCACCAGGTCCCCGCTCCTTTAACAGGCACATACATATATGCATACTCACACATTACATACATACATACATACATACATACGGGATCTCATGAGGCCATGGCTTGTCTCACATTCCCTATGGAGCCTGCGGATGGCTTTGAACTAGATTTTTTTTTTTTAAGGCATACAGTCAATGGAAGCATAGTGTTAGTGGCCTGGGGTCTGGCCGTGGATGGATCTAGCTCTCAACAACCTGAATTCCTCCTGTTTGGCTTGCCATCATGTTCTGTGCTCTGTAGAGTCTTCATAAAAAGGACAGATAAGAAGGGTGGTGTTGGGACTTTCTGAGAACCAAGAAACCTGGTGACTTAACTGAAGTTTGTATACGGAGTTCCCTCCACTGTCGCTCACACACCCAACCAGGCATCTGGTTGTCTTAAGCTGTCTGTTACATTGTACACATCGTAATGTCACAAATGTTTGCACTTCCCTAGCTGGGGAAGGCTTAGTTGCTTAGCCTGGTGCCTTATGTATAGTAAATGCTCAAAAAACCCCAAAACCAACCAAACAACAACACCAACAACAAAAAACCCGCTAGCAGCTGCCCTTGCAGCTTTAAGCAAGTGATCTGCCTCAAGGTATTGAGCACATCCAGAAGGGATCTCACCAGGCGTGTTCTTAGTGAGCCGTGATGTCACAGACCCCTTACTCCTCCCTGACTTGGTGATCCACCTCTCCTAAGTCAGGATGATGCCCTTTGTACTTCCCACATCATCTTCAGCCCACGACAGTGAGAGAGGCAACACAGGGGCCTGACCTTCAGGGAGAAACCCCGGAGCACGAGCTGTCTGTGGGGTAGGGAGAGAAGGCCGTAGAAGGCTAATGCTAGGGTCCTTAAATGAGGCCTGGGACAGACAGAGGAGGAAATGTGTGGCCAGCACTGGAGAGAGAGCTCAGTCGGGAAGAGAGAGAGTGTGTGGACCTTGTTGATGGTACACGTTTGGTTTTAGACAGATCACAGCTACCTTCAGGGTCTCAAGCCCCCTTCTGGCTTTCTTAGGTACTGCACTTAAGTGAATAAACCTTTCCTATCTCCTACCCCCTACACACACACACACACACACACACACACACACACACTCTCTCTCTCTCTCTCTCTCTCTCTCTCTCTCTCTCCCTCCCTCCCCTTCCCTCCCTCCATCCCTCTCTCCATCCCTCCCTCCATCCCTCTCTCTTTCTCTCACTTAAAAAATAGAATCTTTCCAGGCAGGCCGCCACAGCTGCGTCCCCTTGTCCCTCCTCAGGTAGGGAGGAGGTCCCTGCTCGGGCAGCAGCCGCAGGAAGCATTCCCAGATCACATGCATTCTGTTCTTCCTCTAGGCCAGTGATTCTCAACCTCTGGGTCGCCTTAGAGCGTCTACATATCACATTTTTACATTACAATTCATAGCGCAGTTACAGTTATGACGTAGCCACAGAAATCATTTTATGCTCACCACAGCATGAGGAACTGTATTAAGGGCTCGCAGCGTAAGGAAGATTGAGAACCGTTGCTCTAGGTAGTTGCAGTCCCCTTACCTGCCCACAGCTAAGAGCCACCACAGCTCTGGGGTGGGGAGGGGACAGCATCACGTTTAGTGTGAGCTTTATTAGGATGCTGGGCAGTGCAGTAATTTCTTCTCCCTACCTCCCCGTTTTAGGGTTTTTGCCAAACTATTTGCTACCTCCTTATGAGGAAGTGGTGAACCGACCTCCAACTCCTCCGCCTCCGTACAGTGCCTTCCAGCTACAGCAGCAGCAGCTGCTGCCTCCTCAGGGTGGTCCTGCAGGTGGCAGTCCCCCAGGCGCTGACCCACCGCCGCAGGGCTCCCAGGGAGCACAGAGCAGTCCTTTGTCTGGACCGAGCAGAAGCAGCACAAGACCCCCAAGTGTCGCAGATCCTCAGGCCCCTGACGTGCCCACTGACCGGGAAGCCACCAAAGCCCCTGGGATGGAGTCCAGCGGTCCCGTGGCCGGCCACGGGGAGCTGGACCCAGGGGCCTTCCTGGACAGGGATTCAGAGTATAAGGAGGAGCTTCTGAAAGATTCGAGTTCCGAGCCTGGCAGCGTCCCCACCGACAGCAAAGACAAGACACCCGGCAGGCACCGCCGCTTCACAGGCGACTCGGGCATTGAAGTGTGTGTGTGCAGCCGGGGCCACCACGATGACGACCTCAAAGAGTTTAATACGCTCATTGATGATGCTCTGGATGGGCCTCTGGACTTCTGCGACAGTTGTCACGTTCGGCCTCCTGTCGACGAAGAGGAAGGGCTCTGCCTGTCCTCGGAGGGGCAGGCTCGAGAGCACGGGCACCCCCACCTGCCTCGGCCGCCCGCGTGCCTGCTGCTAAACACCATCAACGAGCAGGACTCCCCAAACTCACAGCGCAGCAGCTCCCCCAGCTAGGACAGGCCCTGCCTGCACCCAGGAGCTCGACGACAACCAGGGGCGGGGACACCCACGAGAGAAGCATTAAGTGACTTGTGCAAGTGGTCCGGCCACTTGATCCTCTTATTTTTTATCCCTCCTGTCCCACCTCGCCCACATCTCCAGGTACAGATTCGGGGTGTGGATGCCTCTCCCCACAAAAGCACAGTGTTCTAGAAGATGGAGAAGCTGTCTGTGACTCATTCCACACACATACCCCCCCCTCCCCCTTTTCAGAGCTGTGGCTCGCCTACCCGCTTGGCTGAGAAACATGCGTTTGGAAAGCCTCAGAGGACCGGGGCTGAACTGCACCCTGAGGTGGTTCTCAGTGACGGAGTGAATTCACAAGAGAACTGTCTCAGTCTGGGAGACACAGTGTAGCTTGGCCCTGAGTGAAGAAAGAAGCGCTCAGGGGCCTGGGGACTGTCACCTGTGGCTGCCAGCAGCTGCAGAGCCGGTACTGGTCGGATCCTGTGGGAGGGTGAGAGCAGCCGGGCAGGGTGCTGAGGGACTGTGTGATCTGAGGAAAGTACACATCTGTGCATTGTGGAGGGGACCCTTCCCAGCAGGCTTCAGCCAGCCTCAGCCTGGTTCAGGTGTGGAAGGTTATAGTATGTTCTCTGTGTTTTCCTTTAAAAGCAAGTCACAAAGGCTGGAAAGAAGGACCAGGCAGTGGGCAGGCGGGAACTCTTTTCTGGACAGGGGAAGTCTGCTGCTTCTCCCCGGGCTGAGTTCCCAAGAGTCTGACTACTGTCGGGCCAGGAGGACAGAGTCTGAACAGGCCTGGTGGCCGTAGCTTCGGGCCTCCGTTGAGAGGAGCCCTGAGTCTCAAGGCTGGTAGAGATGATAGCCCCCTTCACTTCTGCCCTTTGTCCGTGCCCACTCGCGATCAGGGTCCCTCGCCCCTCCTCAGCACAGCCTGCAGCCTCTGTCTCCCGTCCTCTGTAAGCAGAGGAAGTGTGTTCAGGGCAAGGCAGCCTCAGAGCTGGGCACACAGTAGTTCCTGTTGCATTTGACTAAGTCTGTTGTTTGTGTCTTTGTTTGCTTTAAATTGACCACTTAGAAGGAACACCTTGGTTATCTGTGGTTCTCGTGGCTGCTTTGCCCCTAGCCTGCTGGAGAAGCATGAGTCACTTTCCTGTCCAGCCTGTGTAAAAAGTCACCTGGGTAGGAGGTGACAGCCGCCTCCCCTCCAGCAGACCCCGGGGCTGGCTACTGTAGTCTGGCTCTGGAGACTTGGTCATGCTCTGTCTGGAGAAAGGAGCAGAGAGGAACATTCCCCCACCCTCCCCTGCTCATGCGAAGAGTTTGGTTCCTCCCTGCTCTTGAACGATGATACATAGACTTGGCACTGCCATTATGGTAAGAAAGGAGAGATGGAAGAAAACCCAAGTCCATATGTAAACACACAGACAGACCCGAGGCTGTAATGTTGAACGCGTGTCTGCATTTGGATACCACAAACCAAAATCCTTGTCGAACAAAAGTGAAGTCTACACAGTGATGTTGGATGGTGTGTGTGTGTGTGTGTGTGTGTGTGTGTGTGTGTGTTTTTAATGTGTGGTGTGTGAGCGCGCGTGCATGCGTGCTGTGGCATGTGGCCCCGAGCCCTGTGTTCCTGTGAAGATACTTTGAATGGCCATTCTGCTCACATCATCCACATGCCTGGAGCACATATGGCCCTCTCAAGGTAATTTATTATTTTACACATTTACTGTTTACCGAACAATCTTCTGACCGTACTCGGGTGTATTCAGCAATCTTGTTACCGGGCGTCGCCTGTGTCTGCCAGCGACACTGCCCTCCAGGGAGAGGCGGCTTCTTACTCAGCTCACCACTGCGGTTTGCACATTGCTCCACGGACACTCAGAGGCCTCCACTCTTCTGTTCCCCGTACGTGGAAACATTCAGAACCAGTCCCCCTCCCTCTGCTGCTTTCAGACAGAAGCTCGATTGAGTCTTGAGTTACAAGCGTGGACTGGTTGTGGCCCAGACATCGGCCTGCCCAGGATCACCAGGAGCCTCTGGCGGAGGGCTGGTGTGTAGTCAGAGGGGCCCGAGCTGCGCCCCTCCTGCACCCTTCCAGCTGCTTTCTTGTTACAATCCCAGACACCTCACTGAAGTGTCTCAGAGGAGAGAGAAGTTTCCCCCCAAACAAGCCCCTCTTTAGTTAGCTGGTGGTAAGGTGGGCTCCTCTCAAGTTTCTTCCCCCTGGCAGCGTGAGGGGCTAGCCTGAGTGCTGACTAGCGTTAGGGAAGCACCCGCCATGATGACCGAGCCACAGTCTGGGCCCTGCTGCTTTAGGCCACCCTGATTCTCAGAGCACAGGAAATGGTGAGTTGGGGGCCAGGGAGACTTGACTTGAGTTGGGTTTCCGGGTAGGAGGGGTAGGCAGAGGGCTGGGTGCTACGGTCAGATTTGCAGCCGCCATCACATTCCTGCGTGAGGCCCGCCACCGTCTGTCAGTTATTGTGAATATGTGTATTTTAAGCAATAAGATTCAGCAGCTCAGACTGCCACGGGCAGTCTGGGTGACGATATCCTGTGCTGTGATTGTCGGGAAGACAGAGTGGCTCCAACCACTGTGAGAAACCCCAATAAAATCAGTCTCAAGTGTTCTACACAGTGTCCTGCCGGTCCTTGTCCCCCTTTCTTCCTTCTCAGACTTCAGATCTCAAACCTTAAGCACCTTTGCCTTCTCCCTACTAAGACCAAATGGTGTCACATAGCAGTTCAGGACAGGGCCCCGGGCCAGCAGGAGGCAGGGGGTAGAGTCAGCACTTGGTCCCGAGGACTTTCCCTCAATAAATTCCATTTCTATCATCAAATAGTTTGTGACATTCCATAAGTACATTGAAAAATGGCCCCAGAAAGTAGAGACAACTTTGTTCCCCACTCCCCCAAGGTTCCCCAAAGCTGGATTGGTTTTAGAGCCTTTAAAATTTTTATTTTTATATTTTAGATTATGCTATTTGTGTGGGTGTTTGCCTCCCTGCGTATGTCTGTGTGACATACACATGCAGTACTCATGGAGGCAGGAAGAGACACTGGAGTTAGAGAGCCATGAGCCACCGTGTGGGTGCTGGGAAATGGACCGAAGTCCTCTGCAAGAACCAGTGCTTTAAACCGCTGAACCATCTCTCTAGCCCCAGCTTTCCAGGAACTGAATAACCCTAGCTCATGGTCATCCTCCTGTCTCAGCCTCCTAACGCTGGGATTACAGGAGTGAGCCACCATTCTCTGCCTTAAAATTTGATTCACAATATGCACTGAATTGCCTGTTTTGTGCCCAGCATCCGTCAGGAGTTAAGGACATGTGAAATAAGCAAGAACCAAGCCCCCTGTTCTCTGGGTCTTTCAGGTAAGATGGCCAAATGCACCTGTGTAGAGTGGTCAGCACGCAAGTAAAATGTGAGTGGCTCAGGCTCAGACCACAGGACTCACCCGAGGTCTTCCATGCTGAACAGCAGAACCCCGAAGAAAGACAACCTTGCTGTATGCAGAGCGAGGATGCCCTTGCCCACTGCGGCTTCTCATTAGGCAATTGCAAGTGACAGAGCGTGACGACACCCACCCAGTGTAGCTGCCCACAAAAGGCTTTCCTGCTTCCTAGGTGTGCTTACCATGGCCCAGGCTCCCCGGGTGGTGGCTAAGTACCGTGCTAAGCCTGTAGTCGGCGCCATTACATTGGAGAGCTTAGGTTAGCTAGGTGTGGCCTTTGTCCCTGTCATTGATCCTGGGTCGAAAGACCATGTCCCAACTTCTAGGTCACTCCATTGAGACACCCTCTGTCTCCTTACTGCTAAGCTGCCAAGCTCTGGGCAGTGCTGATGAATCCACATTAGCAAGTAAAGACAGCTCTGGGGCTGGAGAGATGGCTCAGCGGGTAAGAGCACTGACTGCTCTTCCGGAGGTCCTGAGTTCAAATCCCAGCAACCACATGGTGGCTCACAACCATCTGTAATGAGATCTGATGCCCTCTTCTGGTGTGACTGAAGACAGCTACAGTGTACTTACATATAATAAATAAATAAATTTAAAAAATTAATGCGCCAGTGGTGGCACACGCCTTTGATCCTAGCACTCGGGAGGCAGAGGCCGGTGGATTTCTGAGTTTGAGGCCAGCCTGGTCTACAGAGGGAGTTCCAGGACAGCTAGGGCTACACAGAGAAACCCTGTCTCGAAAAACCAAAACCAAAAAAAAAAAAAAAAAAAAGTTCCAAAACCTTGGAAACCAAGCAACGATGGCGCGGGCCTACAGCCAACACGCAAGGAAAGGCAGGCGGTCCGTGAGTTTTGGGGACGCACATGTGCTCTGGGCCAACATAAACTAGCAAGACCCCATGTTAAAACTACCAAAAACCCACAGGAAAGGTGTCTACAGTTCCTGTCTTCCTAAAGATAATGTCTGAGTGTCCCCACTAGAAAACGTCTCAACTCTTCGGCCGGTTGCTGGGGGCTGTTCATGTACGTTTACTCAATTTCCAGGCTCCAGGAACACTGGGTCACGGGAGTTCACTTTTCTGAGGTAATAAGATTGTCTCCATTGCCTCGGGCAAGTTCAGGTCAAGATTAAATTTGCCCAGAAGCCCAAGACAGCCTCCAGTTTCCTGGCTTAGTCTTTTTTTTTTTTTTTCCAGTTTCCTGGTTTTAGACATTGAACAGAAGCACCCAGGTTTGACTCGGCCTTGGCTGAGCTGTAGCGGTGGCTGTGGGTTGGAAGGTGTTTGGGTCTCAGGCTCCAGCCTGGGAGCAAGTATCTGAGCCTTAACCAAATGTAGTGGCAGGATCAACAATCCCAGCGTTTTGGGAGGTGAAATCAGAAGTGAATTTTCAAAAGCGAAAAGGAGGACGTAGTTGCTCTGAGGTATGGTGGAGGAAAAGCTTTATTGTAGGTAAAAGGGTTACACGTAGCCAGACTGAGGCAGGCCATGTGAGGAGAGGAGGGAGGCGAGAGCCGGGAGACCAGTACATCAAGAGACCAAAAGGGTAAAAGGACTGGGGTCGCCAAAATGGCTGGGATACGTAGGGAAGAGCTAAATGGGGACCGCAGCCACTTGTTCAGCGTTAGAGACCTAACAGGGAGGACCAGGGGCTCCAGGTCATCCTTGACAACACAGGTTTTAAAGCCACTCTGTACTCTAAGTGAGACTGCTTCAAGGCACATGCATGTAAGTGTGTGCACTTCAGTCTTTCATGGGCACTTGCCATGTGCTGGGTCTCAAGAATAGAGACCTGGAAGGCTCGAGGGGCACCAGCTGGTAGTTGCAGGCGGGCTCCCTGGCAGGAGCAAGGCCATGGCCGCCAGGGGCGGAAAGGTATGAAAGGTACGATAGGTGCATGTTGGTCCTGTAGGTTACCGAGTGCTAGATTCTTGTGTGCCACCCGCTGAGAAGGCCCAAGAGGCCTGACGGGGAGGGGCGGGGCATATAGAGTGTGGCGTGGACATCGGCAAGCCGTTTAAGCCTGGGTCTCTGCATCTGGGAGGTGGCAAGGAATGAAGTTGGAAGGTGAGTAGATAATGGAATGTTGGGATTGAACCTGTGTTCTCTCACTGATTGGCTGTTGCCACGCTGCGAGGCTTGTTGAAGCATCATCACGGGTACATTTTCTTAACCTTAAAACAGCTCTTCAAGGTGCCGCAAGTCACACTCTTCAAGACTGTAACTGTTCCTGCTGTCAGTGGTCAGGAGCAGGAGACACCCAGGAAGGAACTGACCTGTCCAAGGTCACACAGTTGATAAATAGCAGAGCCAGGATTTGAAGCCAGACCTATTGATCCCAAGGGCTATTTAGTTAACCGGAAGGCCAAGCCGTGAAGAGCTGAAAAGATCCCAGAAGCCATGTGAAGAACTGGTGACTCTCCAAAGGCAAGAGGGGATCAGAGAAGGGTGTGTCGGGCGTGAAATAGGAGGGGAATGGCCTTCCCTCCGTCGCCCATCCAGGCCCCTCGCCTTCCAGCCTGCCCCAGGGATGCGTGCCGCAGGTCTTCAGACCAGTGTTAGCTCCCACTTTGGCTGAGTGTGGCGATGCTCACCTTCAGTCCCAGCCCTCAGAGGCAGGAGGATAGCAGTGAGCTCAAGGCCAGTCTGGTCAGTTCTAGGCCATCTGAGGATACACATCATCTGACTCAAAAAAGCAAACCAGCCAACAATATAAACCCCACGACAGCTAGGTGGCGGTGGTGCACATACCTTTTTATTCTGACATTCTGCGGATCTCTGTGAGTTTGAGGCCAGCCTGGTCTACAGGGTGATTTCCAGGACAGCCAGGGCTACACAGAGAAACGAGACAAAACAAACCCACAACAAAAGTTAGCTTCCACGGTGGGTATGACTCTTGGATGGTCAGAGTCTTCAGGAGTTAAAGCTGTGTGCGTGTGTGTGTGTGTGTGTGTGTGTGTGTGTGTGTGTGTGTGTGTGTGTGTGTGTGTGTGTGTGTGTTCCTCCTGAGAAGATAAAAATAGAAATATCAGTATTTGTGGGGGGTATGCACATTTTGTTTGGTTAGAAATATCTCCTCTCTAAGTCTGTTACTCCCACTAGAAAATGTTACAAAACATCTGTGGGAGCCATAGGACTCCGTCCCTGCGCTCTCTGCCTACTTTTTGGCTATCGGCACTGCCTAGCTCTTATGTGCAGGTGGATTCTGGAAGACTCCCTGACAAACTTCCCAACCTTCTGAGAAATCTGTGTAAAACCCTCAGGAAAAGATTTAACCTTTTTAATGAAGTATCGATAATGCCGATGTTTGTTGAGGAACCAAACATGTTGTATGGGTCCACACTCCACAGAGCAACATTGCCAGGCAGTGGTGGCACACACCTGTAGTCCCAGCCCTGGACTGGCGGATCTCTGAGTTTGAGACCAGCCTGGTCTACAGAGTGAGTTCCAGGACAGTCAGGGCTGCACAGAGAAACCCTGTCTTGAAATACAAAACAAAACAAAACAAAAAACAAACAAAACAAAACAGAGCAACATTGAGGAGACCCAGTCTACACAACCTCAGCCTCCCCAGTCCCACAGATGGGAAATCTGGGTACGAGAAAGCCAAGTAAGTCATCTGTGTCACTTGGTCTATAAACAAAACACTGAAGTTGTCTCCATGGGCTTGCCACATACAGGGAACTTTCCTGCCCACCTGGGCCTTCCTGTCTTATCCCCACCCAAGTACCAGAATGGACAGCTTTTGTGGAGTGACCCTTTTTTTTTTTTTTTTTTTTTTTTGAGACAGGGTTTCTCTGTGTAGTCCTGGCTGTCCTGGAACTCACTCTGTAGACCAGGCTGGCCTCAAACTCAGAAATCTGCCTCCCAAGTGCTGGGATTAAAGGCGTGTGCCACCACCACCCGGCTGGAGTGACCCTTCTTAACATATAAGGACATAGCAGTTCAGGAACTCTGCAGTAGGAAGGGGATGCTGGACTTGGTCTGGGAGGCCAGGGACTACCACCTGAGTATTCCCAGTCTTCTAAACCCAGCGATCCCAACTCTGCTGTGTCTGACTGGTTCCCTGCCACCCACAGGTGGACACCTGTCTGTGTCTGCAGAGAGCAGCCCTTATTTTAGGCTTTAGGGTCACCAGGGGCCTTGGGAAACATGGGCTTGCACACTACACACATCCTTTCTGGGAAGACACCTCCCCCTCCAGAGGGCCCTGTGGGAGCTGTTTTTCTTTTCTTTTCTTTTTCTTTTTCTTTTTCTTTTTCTTTTTCTTTTTCTTTTTCTTTTTCTTTTTCTTTTTCTTTTTCTTTTTCTTTTTCTTTTTCTTTCTTTCTTTCTCTCTCTCTCTTTCTTTCTCTCCCCCCCCTCTCTCTTTCTTTCTTTCTTTCTTTCTTTTTTTTTTTTTTTGGTTTTTTGAGACTGGGTTTCTCTGTGTAGCTCCAGCTGTCCTGGAACTCACTCTGTAGACCAGGCTGGCCTCGAACTCAGAAATCCGCCTGCCTCTGCCTCCCAAGTGCTGGGATTAAAGGCGTGCACCACCAATGCCCGGTGAGGAGCTGTTTTTCTGAAGGATAGGAACTGGGGTGTGAGGGGGAGTGAGGTAGTGGGGGTAGTAGCTGTTTTAACTCACAAGATTAATTATTATTAAGGACTCAGAGATATTATGAACTGCTTATTAAACAGCCAATAATGGGGAGAAAAACCCACTAAACCACAACTGAATATATATTGAAAGCAGGTAATGAGAAGGCAAAGTGAATCATTTCCTGGTATTTCATGTTAATATTATCAACGGCCCGAAACATACATAGGGCATTTACTATTTGCAGCCATGCGCCCATGATAACATTTCTCTCAATGACAGACAACATACACAGCAGAGATTACAGCAGAGCTGAGAACTTCCTGTCTCCTAGTGACACTGTGGCTGTCGTTTCCCATGTGTTTGTAGTGATGCCCGTGGGAACAAACCCGTCTGGACAGACAAATGCCCGCCACATTGCAATTACCTGTAGCGTTCAGTGAGGCAGCGTGGTCAATAGCATGTAAGCCTGCTGTGCCGTGGGCTATCCCACCCATTAGTCTGTACAAATACACTGATGTTTACACATGAAGAAACAACCCAACTGCGTGTTTCTCAGTGAGAGGTCAGTGAAGTCACATTGGCAAGTGCTAAAATTGGGTGCTGCTCCCGAACTGGTGTTAAATATTGATTTACCGCCGCCCTGCTGATTAAGAGCAGACTGGAGAGCAAAGGTAAGTCCAGAGGAGCTGAGGGTGCAGCTCAGTGGGAGAACATCTATCTAGCATGCTTGAAGCCCTGGGTCTGATGCCTGGCGCTGAAGGGAGAAAAGACGGGCGTGGTGGTGCATGCCTCTAACGCCAGCATTTTCAGCAATGTAGAGAATCTGAGGCCAAGTGTGCTTTCCGCATACTTCCTGATGGTCGGCACTGGGCCTAAGATGTGGGCCCAAGACTCCTGGTTTGGCGATTTTAGGCATTTGCTAGTGTTCTTTGGTGCATGTAACCTCTTTGTCATACACTAATACGCATGAAAATGAGAAGGCCCAGTCTTGCACTCTGAGAAAAGAACCATGTCCCTGAGCTATTAGCAGTTAGGACAAAATTCTGGGCCCTGGCAACCCTAAGAAGTCACACTCAGCCACCTGTCTTCAACTGGCAACTTAAATAGACCAGAAATATGCACTCACTGATGAGTATTAACCCAGAAGCTCAGAATACCCAAGATATGATTCACAGACCAAACAAAGCTCAAGAAGAAGGAAGACCAGAGTATGGTTATTTTGGTCCTTCTTAGAAGGGGGAACAAAATACCCATGGGAGGAGATACAGAGTCAAAGTGTGGATCAGAGACTGAAGGAAAGACCATCCAGAGACTGCCCCACCTGGGGATCCATCCCATATACAGTCACCAAACCCAGACACTATTGTGGATGCCAACAAGCACTTGCTGACAGGAGCCTGCTATAGCTGTCTCCTGAGAGGCTCTGCCAGTACCTGACAAATACAGAGGTGGATGTTCTCAGCCAACCATTGGACTGAGCACAAGGTCCCCAATGGAGGAGCTAGAGAAAGGATGGGAGCTGAAGGGGTTTGCAGCCCCATAGGAGGAACAACAACATGAGCCAACCAATACCCAGAGCTCCCAGGGACTAAACCACCAACCAAAGAGTACACAAGGAGGGACCCATGACTCCAGCTGCATATGTAGCAGAGGATGGCCTTGTTGAACATCAAAGGGAGGAGAGGCCCTTGGTCCTAAGAAGTCTCGATGCCCCATTATAGGGGAATGCTAGGACAGGGAAGTGGGAGTGGGTAGGTTGGTGAGTAGGGGGAAGGGGAAGATAGGATAGGGTGTTTTTGGAGGGGAAACAAGGAAAGGGATAACATTTGAAATGTAAATAAAGAAAATATCTTAATAAAAGAAAAAAAATACCCTCCTGCCCCCAAATATAGACCAGAAATAGTGGTGCAAAGCAGGATTATTCCACTGTGAGCAACAAAAAGATCCTGAGATACCGTCCCACCAAGTCCATCTTTGGGGTCCTGAGGTTTAGATTTATGTTTATTTATTTGATGTTATGCTATTATCTCTTTTTTATGTTATTTATTTATTTTATGTATGTAAGTACACCATCGCTGTTTTCAGACACACCAGAAGATGACATCGGATCCCATTATAGATGTTTGTGAGCCACCATGTTGTTGCTGGGAATTGAACTCAGGACCTCTGGAAGAGCAGTCCATGCTCTTAACCCCTGAGGCATCTCTGCAGTCCACAAGGCTTAGCTTTAGATAGGGAGCAAGAGATCCCTATGACTAAACCGTCCTGGTCAAGTTCCCACCTACTTTCATGGCCTTGGTTTCAGTTCATCCTGCCAGGTGGTAGACCAGTCAGAAGTGTGTGAAATCTCCTGACAAGTCCCTCCTCTGGCTGGCACCAGGCTCCATCCATCCCCTACTTTCTCTTACCCTGAGAAATCTCCTGGGGAAATTTGAATTTCTTGGGAACCATCATTTCAATGTCTGAAAGCCAAAGGGAGGAATTCCATTACAGTAGTCTGAGATAAGTCTTGGAGAGAGGCTTTTACTTTGAGCCTCAAAGAGGCCTGGACATTTGGTGATTTAGGTCTGTGGGTAGTAGTCTACCATTCCAGGCAGGTGCAAGTTTGGGCAGCAATAAGAACTCATGAGATTATTTTCTCAAAGGACACCACACAGGTTTTCAAAATGGAGCTCTCCATAACCAATCATCCTGAAATGATCAAGCCCCTTCCTGAATTCTGAGGACAGGTGGGCGAGCAGGCTGACCCCTCCATGTCCCTGATCCTGGGGGTCCAGACTCAGCCCTTATGCTGTGTAGCTGTGTGCTTTGAAGAATCCTGTCCGCACCCTGCCCCTTGATGGTTGCTGGGCATCAGTTGCCTCTCGTTGGGTTAAATTCCCCTTCTGCCATTATGGAAAACAGATTTTCTGCTTATTTATCTGACCATTGCAAGTTCATAAAATGTCTTTAGCAGTCTGAGCAGATCTAAAGTCCCGGACTTCTCCTCCATCCACCCCTGCTCTCTCTGCCTTGGCCGGAGTGAAGTTTGGCTCACTTCCAGTAGCCAGCTTGGAAAGAGCTGAGAGAGGGAAGGGGCGGTCTCCAGTTTAACCTCTCTCTTCAGCTCAGTGTGCTCTCAAGATGTCCCCCAAGCCTCTTGTGAGTGCCAGCCACACATGCCCACGTACTTTCCTCTGGGCTGTTGTGCAGTGTCTGGGGTCACCGTTTCTTGAAGTACAAGACTGATTTGGGAGTAGTGAAGAGCAGAGCCCTCCACTGCTGGATTAAAAGCTCTTTCAAGGAAGAACATGGCACTGTGATCTGACTCTCGTCTCTTGGTTGGAGTTCCCTCAAGTTCTCTTTGGAAACAGCTAGGCAGGGGCTTAGCCCTGACCTGTGATGTTTCCAGAGTATTTCATTTCATCAGAGGGGAAGGACCTAACTGTTGACCATTTGACGCTGGTCCAGATGGCTCTAGGAATCTGGGGATTTGACCTCTTGTTAGGCTAAACATCGAAGGTCAGTTTTTTTCCAGGATTTTTCACATGTTGGCTGGTCACTGCCAAGGTTTAAAGATACTGGATTCCAGCTGGGGAGAGGAATCAATGTGCTTACTGTACAAAACTTGATGGCCTGAGTTTGAAGCTCTAGAACCCACATAAAAGCCAGAAACAGTAGCACAAATGTCTGTGATCATAGCATACCCCCACCAAAAGATAGGAGGTAGGGAAATTTACCTGAAGTAGCGTTACCCACAGAGTGGTGAACAGCAGAAGATACCCTGCACCAAACAAAATGGCTGCCACATGGATGCCACAGTATGCACATGCTTGCACTTGCGCACACATGAAACATGCACACAGCACTTGTATGCACATGCTTGCAAGCACGCGCGCGCACACACACAAAAAATGCTAATTTCAAGGCTTAAAGGAATTATCTCCATCTTCTAGTGAGGAGGCATTTCTGATTCTTGGGGTGTTTTGACTGAGGAAGGGAGAGAAAATCCAGGTGCGAATGCTGAAGGTACCTGTTTAGAAGTCTTCTCCTGGAGATGTCTTCCTGAAGGAAAGAGGGAGAAGGAGGACATGACCCATCCTTGTGGACTAAGATGGCGCTGTTCTGATGGGCCCAGTCTGGGTTACGTCATACATGGTCAGAAAGCCAAACCTATGAGGTACATGCAGCAAAATGCATGGGTCCATCCTGCCAGAACCCACCACTTCCTCTCTGTGGCCAACCTTCCAGACCCTCTCCGTGCCCTCTCCCAGGCTGGCTCAACAGCCTTCATCACCATGGTTCTCCACAGAGCATCTGGTGTGTGTGGGGGCGTCCATAACAACCATTAAGCTGGGGGTGACGATTGTGGGTGAGCCTGGAATCTCAGTGTATGTGAGCTGAAGGAGGAGAATCAGGGCCAGCCTCAGCCAGGTAGCAAGTCTGAGGCCAGCCTGAGCTACATGAGACCCTGCCTCGACACAAACCACAGTCACATTATTTCATTCATCCGTTTATAATCTGCTAGTGACTTCCTAGGGATTTGTGATGGAAACGAAACTGCCCCTGACAAAGGCCTAAGGGGAGCTGGCTAGTCTCCACTCTGACACCCCCACCCCCACCACACACACAGACCGTTCCTGTCACGGTGACCTTGAGACCAATCTGTTGCTTCTCCTTCCATTCTTGTGACTTTCCCCACACCCTCCCTCACACTCATCCCCAGGACTCCTTGTTTCAAGTGGCCGCTCTCTCCTGCACCGTTCTGTTATAGCGTCTTCAGCATCATGGACTCCAAAGCATTTACGAGCCTGGAATTCTCACTCATCTGTCAGTTTTCCCTAGAATGTTCCCAGGCTCGTGGACCGTCTCTGCCACCTGCCCGAGGCAAGAAAGTAATTTGGTTCACCACAATGATGTAGCAGGTGTTGGATCAAACTTGAGGAGTCTGACCCCAAGTAGTTTATTTTAGATGTATTTTAGCACAACACTATTTGGTGAAAACTTTTCTGGTGGTAATGAACCAACCCCGTGTGCCCAAATAAATCTTTCAGACATGACTACATCACTGGGCAGTGGTGGCACATGCCTTGAGTCCCAACACAGAAGGCAAAGAGAGGCCGACGGATCTCTGTGAGTTCAAGGCCAGCCTGGTCTACAGAGTGAGTTCCAGGACAGCCGGGGCTGTTACACAGAGAAACCCTGTCACAAAACAAAACAAAACAAAACAAAACAAAACAAAACAAAGCAAAACAAAACAAAACAAAAACCAGACATGACAACACAGAAACTCTTTGTGAGACTCTGTGAAGTACATATGACATCTCCCATAAAGACGGATCTGTGGAGGGAAAGGACAGGCGCAGTCTTTGTTCCTCAGACCTTAGAAGGTTCGCCAGACTATTACCTGCCCCTCCCAGCCTTCTGCACAGAGAACAGGGTCCGGGCGTCCCTCCCTTTGAAGGGAGACTTCTCCCTTACTCTGTGTGTTTAACATCCCTAGTTCCCCTGCGCCTCCCACACAGGCTGTGAGGGTCCTGAGCCAGCAAATGGCACACAGTAGGTACTCAACAAAATGGTGCGTTTGTGTGTTTGATTTTGAAAGGTGTGAAAGATGGCGCGTCAGATAAAGGGTTTTTGCTGCAAAACCTAATGCCCTCCCTCAGTTCTGTCTCTAAAAACCATACGCTAGAAGGAAAGGACCAGCTCCTGTGAGTTGTTCTTTCACACACACACACACACACACACACACACACACACACACGCCATGTCTTTCTCTACCACATAAAATAAACAGTGCTTTTTTTTCCAAACAACATACTCGTTGACTGAATAAGTAAGCAAATGAGTGAGTGACAAACGCCTCAGAGACGTTCACTGGAAAATCTTTAATCTGTCTGTCTCTCGTTCCGTCGCTGCTGACTAGAAAATGGAACAGGAGCGAGGAGGCTCGTCGGAGGCACCGGGACTAGCGCCTCTGTGACTGCGCTGCTGGCCTCAAGGTCTGGGATCCGCGACGTCATCTGTGGGCTCTAGGCGCTAACCTCAGCCTGTGCATCCTTCCACGCCTGGCGCACCGTGATCTTCACTTTGAAGGGGTCGATCAGAAAGACCACCTTGGGGTCACCCATCAGACAGGGCAGCTGTTTGTCATCCGACACGTCGAAGTCAAACCTCTGCAGCAGCAAGGCCACGAAGACAAAGAGCTCGTGCCGGGCCAGAGCCTCTCCGACGCAGGCTCGGGGACCGGCTCCGAAGGGCAGATAACTCTGCGAGGGTGTAATGAGATGGCTTCCCGTTGGATCCAAGAATCGCTCTGGGGACAAATGGAAGCATCATCCAGGGGCCGGGCTTTTCCCAAGGAAACCTCGACTTGCTTTGTGGGCATGAGGAAATACATATTCAGGAAGGATGGCGAGGGTAGAGAGGAGTCCCCAGGAGAAAATGCCCCCATCCAAGAGAAGAGGGATGGGCCTCTTGGGAGACAGATGCCTACAGACTTCCCACAGAAGTTATTTGAAGAGTTGAAACCCACATTTCTGAAGAGTCTGGGGCATTCTCCTGTAGACGAGAAGGGCAACAGACAGGGGAATGCAGCCAAGAGGTTTCTAGTACCCAGCTTAGTGGGCAGGGAGGAGTGCTGTCCCTGAAGAGTGGAATCCAGGCTGGCCGCATGGCCCAGGCGCCACTATGGGACGGGACGAGGACTCACCAGGCATGAACTGATCTGGCCGGTCCCATTCCTTCTCATCGTGATGCAGTGCCCAGAGATTGACGATCACATGTGTGTCCTTGGGGATGGAGAACTCTCCAATGCTAACCCAGACGAGGAGAAGAAAGAGGAAGGTTGCCCTCCCCTCTCTGCTCAGCCCCACATCTCCACTTGTGTGTGTGTGTGTGTGTGTGTGTGTGTGTGTGTGTGTGTGAGGGGGCGGGGAAGAACCCTCCCCCATTCTCTATCATTCCTTCCACTCAGCTTCTGGCTTCTGCCAGTAGTGCATCCAGATGCAGCACTATCCGGTCCCTATCAACTATGTGGGCATTTGTGCTAGTCAGCACATGGGTGTTTGTCTCAGAAGTTGGTGTGTGTGTGAGAGAGAGAGGGAGAGAGAAGAGAGGGAGAAGAAAGGGAGAGGGAGAGAGAGGAGAGGGAAGGAGAGAGGAGAGGGAGGGAGGGAAAGAGGGGAGAGGGAGGGAGAAAAGGAGGGAGAGAGGGAGATGGAGGGAGGAAGGGAGGGAGGGTTAGAGGAAGGGAGAGAGGGAGAGAGAGAGAGGTGCTATATGTACTATCGCCATTTGATGAGATTGGAACATTGATCACCCTGTCCTTTAGCCCAGACCTGTGTCTCCAAGGGTGGCAGGAATTTCAGAGGGAAGCGAGATATGCCCGTGCAAGCTAGTCAGCGGACGTCAGTGGAGGCGGAGAGAGTGACTAGGGCGTGGTGATTGACAGTAGTAGTCTCTGTTTGACTATACAGGTTGGTCAGCGACTAAGGCCAGGCGGGACAGGCCTGAGGGACACAATGGGCTAGCTAGCGGCTATGTCCGGGGCTGAATGTCTTGGGAAGAAATACCTGGAGTCAACGTTAGCCTTGTGGGGGATGAGCATGGGGGCCACCGGCCTGATCCGAAGCACTTCTCGGATGGTGGCCTCCAGCATGAGGAGGCGTGTCCGGTCGTTGAAAGTCGGTGTTCGACTGAAGCCTACATACTGGTCAATCTCCTTTTGGATCTTCTTCCTCACCTGAGGGCCAGAACAGGGTCATATGACCAGGTTGTTCAATTCTAAGAGAGACATGGGCTTAGCAGAGCCCAGTGGTCACACCGAGAACAGCCTGGAATGATTCTATCCAGTGATGGCTCTGTAGTCTAGGCTTTGTTTCTAGAAAGAGAGGTCAACTTGAACCCAGAGGCAGAGTCAGCCTCTGCTTGTGTGAGAGGCAGAGCAGGCTCTGGTTATATCCGTACAGAAGGCTCCAGGCATTGCCCCACCCCCAATGGGGCTGGTTGGATTTTATAGGAAGACAAGATTTGGGGAGACACTCACCTCAGGATTGTGCACCAGGAAAGCCAGGATCCACTTCATCACAGAGGTGGTTGTCTCTATGCCTGCCCCAAAGATGTCTCCCAACGTGGTGAGGATATGCCTATCTGATAACACGTCTGGGTCCTGGCCTTCAGTGGTGTTGTTATTGTCTGCATTCATCTTGGCTTGTATCAGAATGTCCGTCAGGCTGGAGATAGATTCACTGTCGAATTTCTCCTGGGGTGAGAGAGGAGGCTGAGGAGGAAGCCTCACGTCCAACGTCCCTGCCTCACTATACTCTACACCAGAGACGCAGCAAGGTGCTTGAGAGTGGGGAGAGGCTGGGCGGGCCCTGTGAGCTGGCAGAGGGAGGGAAAGCCCTGGGCCTTGTCTGTCTTGTTACTCCCTTCCCCTCTCCCATTTATTAATAGGTCAGTTTCTAGCAGTTAACCCATTATGTGCCAGCCCCCTGCCAGGCTCTGGGGATCTCAGTGTCCAAAATGCACTCCAGTCTTACACTCCAACCTCACAGTCGCCTCTGCTTGGTGACTTTTACCTTGCAGTTTCCAAACATTTCCACCAGCATTTCTTTTCGAATTTTGACATATTTCTTTATCATTTCCACGGCTTTATTGGGAAAAATCTGAAAACAGAAGGAAATGTCAAATCCATCTATGCAATTAGGAGAATCCTTCCTGGGAGGCAGAATTTAGCTTTCTGTTTAAGGAAGTCCCTACACCAGTCTGGACCTATATCGAGGAAGTCAAGAAGATAGTGGGATGTGGGTACCAGGGACAGGAAGGAGAACTTTAAACAATGGAGGACAGACTGGGCTCCTCATGTCCCCAATTCAATTCATCACCAAGCCCTGAGAGTATTGTGTCTTCCCTTATCATAAGTCAGACTTCAGACTGAGGACTTGGAGAAGTTCCTAAGTAGAACCATGTCTGTCATCGGCCCTGTGAGGATCACTGGGTCCCCCCTCCAGGGGGAAGCCACTGATTAACACCTATAGGGTGCTCACTGCTGGCAAATGACAACTGGAGAATCACAGCCATGAGTATTAAGATGCAGGACATAAAAAGAGACCCGGCAAGGCACCGTAGTACATGTTTGTAGTCCTAGCACTCGGGACCTGGAGGCAGGAGGATTAAAATTTTGGAGTCATTCTCAGTTACATAGACTGTTCGATGCCAGTGTAAGCTACGTGAAAGTCAGCCCCAAGGGTAAAAATGCTGACCAAGTGTCTGCAGTTGTGCAAGGCAGAACAGATGACCATAGGAAGAGTTGGAAGAGAAAGATGGTCATGGATACTGAAGGTACTGGGGACACTATCCCAGTGGAATCTGAAAGTGGAGGCCTGGCTTCCTTCTCACCATCAACCACGGGAATATGTCCACCAGACTGCTGTGGTCCAGGGCATCCACGATACCCTCCGTAATGGTCTGTATGGTGGTCAGTTTCGGATCCTTTTTCTCATAAGAGTTGTTGAAGCAGATGGCACAGATGATGTTGATGACTGATTTGTAGATGGGTGTAGACAGATCTATGGACTCCCCGTTGTGTGGAAGCATCAAGTCACACAGTGAGTTGGCTTCCTGGCATACTGACAAGAGAGGGAAAGTCAAGTGGAGGGACCAATCAACCCTGTCAACCTCTCACCAGGGTCTTATCCAGGGACAGGCATAGGGAGCCGATGGCCACTTGATGGCAGCAGCCGCTAAGAAATGGCTGCACCCAGCCACCCAGCATCCTCCCCCCAGCCCCCTAGCCCTAGGGGTTAGCCTTTCACTCACTTATCTTCTCCAGTTTCTGGTCATCCCTGAACAGGGAAAAGGTGCTCAACACCAGCTTCCGGTGCAGCTGCCAGGAGCTACCGGCATCTGCAAAGGCGACGCCTTTTCCTTGGTCTGACAAGAGGCCTAGAGTCACCTTTAGGGAACAGGCAAGGCTGTAGGCATTATTAGGCAAACTCCTGCAGCACTCAGGCTTCTCCTTCTAGCTGCAGTCCTGCGTCTTGCAGTCCCTCTAGCTGCAGAGCTGTGAGGACGCCCTAAAGTCCTCACTGAAGCTCCATCCATGTAAGGGAGTAGCATGAGGAGACAGGAAGAACCCTGTATTTGAATGCAAGAGCCCTGGGGTTCAGGTCATTAGTAGGGTGCTCTCTGGCCCTCTCTACTTCAGTTTTTGACCTGGAGAGTCAGCTATGGGAGGGATGAGATAGGTGGGTCTGTCTTAGGGACAAGGAGACTGAGAGACTTCCAAGAAGGCTCTATTTTTGCCCCCACCCCCAGACTGCTAAAACCACAGAATCCTTTTCCATTGCTGGCCTGTGCACCCAGCCTTAGATCCTCATTTGGAGACAGCAGATGTTTTAACCTCCCAGGTTGGACTTAAACTTGAACTATTGTCTCTAAAAAATGCCATCTACAAAAGCCCAAGGGTCTAAAGTCTGCTTCCTACATCTCCGGCTCCCCCAAATCCACCTGGCTGGTCTCCTTTATTCTGGGGGTTTCTCTCTCTCTTTCTCTCTCTCTCATCTCTGTCTGTCTGTCTGTCTGTCTTTTTCTTCCTTGTTTCTGCTTGGTTTTAGAGATAGGGTCTCCCTGTACAGCATTGGCTATCCAGGAACTCACTCTGTAGACCAGGCTGGCCTCAAATCCACAAAGATTTGCCTGCCTCTACCTCCCAAGTGCTGCCTGCCATTAAAGGCATGTACCATCATCACCTGGCCCAGTTTATTCCTTTGCTTCTGAGAGGAGCCCATAATCTGGGAAAGCCCCGTAGTTAGGCAGCCACTCTGTCTGACTAGCCCATGGAAAAGGAGTCTGTTCAAAACTTCCTTTTGGAGCCTGTTTTGGCCTGTTCAAAACTGAAGCTGGTCATCCTCTATTGGGGTGCTCAGGGGAACACTTGCAACAGGGCCATGGAGCATGGGTGGTGTTTGTAGGAGGGCTACTCAACAGTCAGCACGATGGGGTCAGACACCCCAAGGTACTACTGTACGTCCCTGTCCCCTGTCTCCTCTCCCCCTGTAATATCCCCCAGCTATCTGAGATCCAAAGCCATATGATAAGGGAAACTGCAGTCCTAGCATTCCGTGGGGTCAGCTGCTTCTCCAAGCATCTTCTGGTGGAGGATGCAGTCACTGCCTTATTTCCTGACAAAGTCACACTAATGGAGAACTTTAGCTCTGAGTCTGGGCTAAGGGCTTTGCCTGCATGCTCTCGAATGATCATCGTATCATAAAGAAGAAGGGGAGTGACACGCAGGCTTCTCAGCTCTGCAGGTCACTGCACATCCTGCTGGACAAGCCATACGAGAGGTTTCCCTTCGATTCCTCCTTCCCAGTTTAGAGGTTCGGTAGGGCCTTGAAGGAGCGGTCCCTACGAGTCTGATTTTGAAAGAACTAAGAACTGTACAAACCCACGGACCGAGGAAGAGAAGGTTTGGTACTGCTTACCATCTGGGGCCGACCAGAGAATTCTTTTCCCTTCTTGATGAGCACTTCTCTGGCCAGCTGATAGTGGCCGACGATCACCGTAGGTATGGTACCGAGGCGAAGGGAGTAGATGGGACCGTACTTTTCCTGCAGCTTGAAGAAGTTGACATGCATGTGACCACCTCTGGGGAGAAACGGCAGGCTGCCCACCACGGGCAGGAATGGAAGGCTCCTGGGGAACTTGTCATTAGGTGTCTTTGACTTGGGCCAAAAGAAATAGGCCAGGGTGAGCAGCAAGAGGGACACAAGCTCCCACATGGCAGTCAGATGCAGGCGGGTGGCCGGCTGTGGAGTGGAGAGGATGCAGCAACTTCAGCAAAGAAGGAGGGCGTTTAAAAGGCGTTTCCGATGGTCACCTTGAGGTTGTGTTATCTCTTGGCCTGAAGAAGTTTATCCTGGAATGGATCCAAGCCTGAGTCCTCACCAAGAAAAGGGAGAGGAGAGGGAATTTGGCTTCCACAAGGGCTGGCTCAGATTAAGGACAAACTCCTGGAGGAGGAGCTGATTGAGGAGCTGATAGCTGGTCATTTCCCTGGGGCTTCCACGCGATGGATCCTCCCAGAGGCAAACCTATCAGAATGAGATCAAGGTTTCAGCGTCTGCGTGCTATAATGTCAAAAGTACTGCACAGTTAATAATTAATGCCATCAGGTTGCAGCTAGCCATAGCTGTCAAAGAGACTTCAGTCTTATTATCTGATGGTTGAGGAGAAAGAGATCTTCAAGGGTTAGTCTGCAGAAGGTCACACAAGACGGTGGTGATAAGAACCCAGAGGTCCTAAGTTTTCGTAGCTGTTCAGGTATGCAGAACATCTGCTCGAGAGTCATTTCAGGTCTCTGCTCAAACCTCAGTTTCATACGAAGTTTGATGTTACCCCCTGGCCTATAAAAAGACTATGTTCCACTCAAAGTCAACAGCAAAAAGTTTACATTTTAGGAGTATAAATCTTGTGCACAATGTTACCCAGCTATAAACAGGAGCCACTCCCAGCGCTTTCACACTGCAGGCAGACACGGAGCCATTAACTCTCCAATCTTCCCCTCCAGATCCGGACACTTCTAAACTACTTTCTGTCTGTGCACGTGCTTACTCCTGGTTGCCATTGCTGTCCTAAAGGCCATGACCAAAAGCAACTTGGAGGGGAAAGGAGTCATTTGGCGTACACATCCCAGGTCGCGGTCACTGAGAAGTCAAGGAAGGAACCCGGAAGCAGCATCTGAAGTAGAAGTCATGGCGCAGTGATGCTCGCTGGCGTGCTCCCCGTGGTGTGCTCCTCCTGCCTCCCTCCACAGCCCCATATCCCTTGTCCAGGGGTGGTACGCCTGAGCGAGCTGGGCCCTGCCACGTATTTATAATGAAGAAAATGTTTCCACACCCTTGCCTATAGGCCGGCCTGGTGAGGCAACGTCTCAGCCGAGGTTCCTTGTTCCCCAGACAGGTCCAAGTGTGTGTCAAGTTGGCAAGAACCAACAAGCACAGACTGACCTAATTGAAAACCTGACACACAAACACATCACTGTACAAACATATTTTTTTTCCTTTCTTGCTCATCCCCACGACCTCATCACAATATTACAAGATAATATAAAGCCGATATAACTTTAAAAGTTCCACGGTCTTTAAAAAATTTGACATTAAAATTCCACAGTGCACCAAAAACAAACAAACAAACAAACAAACAAATAAATAACAAATAAATTCCAGTGTCAGCCCAGGCTCGGCAGCACACACCTTTGATCCCAGAAATAAGGAGGCAGAGACCAGTGCATCTCTGAGTTTGAAGCCAGCTGGTTTACACAGTCAGAGTTCTGGGACAGCTAAGTTTACAAAACAAACAAACAAACAAACAAAAAGCCCCAAATTTCTTTAAATGTTTCTTTAAAAGTCTAAATTCTCTTAAGCGTGAGATCTGTAAAATCAGAAATAAGTTATATACTTTCTTCTTACTCCAAGAGAGAAGAAACAGGGCAGTCATAATCAAACCAAATAAAAAACTCCAAATCCAGAAGTGTAATACTGGCACTCGCCGTACTTTGGGCTCCAGAGGGCTCCATTTCTCCAGCTCACACGTCTTGTTTCCTGTACGCAGGCCGGCTCTGTGCCACAGCTGCTGTCGTGCTTGGTGGCCATGCCACTGTGCTGGGGTCTCCACTGGCGCTGAGGCAGCACCGTCACATCACCGACAGCCTCTTCCAGCTCTTCTTTAGGGCTCTGCACAGTGCCAAACCTCAGCTGTTCTCCGTGACGCCGACAGGACTTCAAAACTAGGACCAGCTTAGGGGACTTTTGCATATTACCAACTCTGGCTGTTGGCATGAGATGCAGCCTTGGCCTCTCTGGACCACAGCTTCTCTGTGCTGACCCTGATGAGATACTCCCGGAAGATTTCACCTCAACAATGCTGGTCCCTTCTTAACTACAGCAAAGCAAGTGAAACTGGGTTCTCTCTCTCTCTCTCTCTCTCTCTCTCTCTCTCTCTCTCTCTCTCTCTCTCTCTCTCGTTTGGAGTTTTTTTTTTGTTTTGTTTTGTTTTGTTTGTTTGTTTGGTTTTTTGTTTTTGGTTTTTCGAGACAGGGTTTCTCCGTGTAGCCCTGGCTGTCCTGGAACTCACTTTGTAGACCAGGCTGGCCTCGAACTCAGAAATCCGCCTGCCTCTGCCTCCCAAGTGCTGGGATTAAATGCGTGCGCCACCACTGCCTGGCTGGAGTTTTTTTTTTTTTTTTAATTTTTATTTTCTATATTCTATGTTTACATTCCAAAGGCTTTCCCCTTTCCCAGTCCCCCCCCACCATATGTCCCATAATTCCTCTCCCCCCCAGCTATTCCCCAATCATTCCCCCCGCCCCCCACGATTTCTCTGTTCTGGGTCTACAAAACTGGATCCAATTTTTACAGGCCCAGGGTCCTCTCCTTTCTTCTTCTTGGGAGTCATTTGACTTGCTAATTGTGCCTTGAGCATTTAGGACTTCTGGGCTCATTAATATCAACTTATCAGTGATTGCATTTCATGTGTATTCTTTTGTGATTGGGTTACCTCACTTAGGATGATATTTTCCAGATCTAACCATTTACCTACAAATTGCAAGAGTTCTTTTTTTTGTTTGTTTGTTTGTTTTTTGAGACAGGGTTTCCCTGTATAGCCCTGGCTGTCCTGGCACTCACTCTGTAGACCAGGCTGGCCTCGAACTCAGAAATCCGCCTGCCTCTGCCTCCCAAGTGCTGGGATTACAGGCGTGCGCCACCACCGCCCGGCGAGTTCATTATTTTTAATTGCTGAGTAGTGGCTGGAGTTTTTAAAAGATGTATTTATTTTATTAATGAGTATTTTCCAGCCTACGTGTAAGCACAGAAAATATGTATTGCATTTCTGCCAGCAGAAGCCAGGATGGAGTGTCAGACCCCATGGACCTGGACTTACAGAGGGCTGTAAATTGCTATGTAGATTATGAGAATTGAACCTTAATTCTCTGTTAGAACAGAAAGCATTTTAAACTTCTGAGCCACCTCTCCAACCCTAAGGATCTCCTGTTAATCCCACTGATTCTTTAGCTCCAGTTGACCAGACATCACATATACTTAATCCAGAATATCACACAAATGGGCCCCCTAGCGCCTTTACTTCTGTCTAAAACTTCACAAGCCAGGCCCCCACCAGCCGCATCGCTCTCCCACTGAACAGAACACTGAGTTCTAAACACTTAACTTCTTCTCTAGCCCAACGTTCAACACTGTCACAATCCTCCAAAATTACAGGATCAAGACTGTTGCATTAATACCCCACTCCTGGTACCAATCTTTGTCTTCGTTTGGCTTTTACTGTTGTGATAAGGACCATGACCAAAATAAACTTGTGAAGGAAAGGTTTTATCTGGTACACATATCCCAGGTCACAGGTCATTGAGGGAAGCCAGGACAAGCAGAGGCGTGAAGGAGTGTTGATTACTGGCGTGCTCTTTATGACTTGCTCAATTCACTCTTTTGTTTGTTTGCTTGTTTGTTTTGTTTTTGTTTTTCAAGAGAGGATTTTCCTGTGTAGCTTTGGCTGTCCCGACACTCACTTTGTAGACTAGGTTGGCCTCGAACTCAGAGATCCACATGTCTCTGCCTCTAGAGTAATGGGATTAAAGGTGTGTGCCACTAGCCGGGCAGTGGTGTCGCACGCCTGTAATCCCAGCACTCTGGGAGGCAGAGGCAGGTGGATTTCTGAGTTTGAGGGCAGCCTGGTCTACAGAGTGAGTTCCAGGACAGCCAGGGCTACACAGAGAAACCCTGTCTCAGAAAAAATCAAATCCAACCACCCCCCCCAAAAAAAAAGAAAAAAAGAAAAAAAGAAATTAAAAAAAGGTGTGTGCCACCACCACCCAGTATCATCTTACTTTCTTATACCATCCAAGACAACCTGCCCATTGTGAGCATGGCCTGGCTATACAAAGGGAGAAATTCAACTCCAGGGTCTGTCAATGGATGCCTCAGAACTCAGATCCTCTGAAAGTATGTACTCTTAACCACTGAACCCTCTCTCCAGCCTAAGACCTTTTTTTTTTTTTTTACACGATTTCACAACTGAATCCAAGACAGCCCTGTTCTTGAAATTCTCAGTGCTGAAATTTGTTTTTATTTTATATGCATTGGTATTTCGCCTACATGTATGTCTGTATTAGTTCATCAGATCCCCTGGAACTGGAGTTACAGACAGTTGTGAGCTGCTATGTGGGTGCTTGGAATAGAACCTGGGTCCTATGGAAGAGAAGCCAGTGCTCTTAACCACTGAGTCATTTCTTGAGCCTCCATGTCTATGACTCACAGTGGAAGTATGCATTATTTGTTTCGTTTGTTGTTTGTTTGTTTGTGCCTGGCTTATTTTATGTATTAGAATTTTAATTTTCGATGGCCGAATAATATTTTATTGTCAATACATACCCTATTTTCTTTATCCAAGGAACAACTGACAAACCCTTGGGGTGAATTTCCATTTTTTGCTCATTTTGAGCAGTACTGCTGTGTACAAAGGCTCACACATTCCTGTTGGAACCCATGTTTTCAGTTCTCTCAGTAGAACACCCTCCCAGGTGATATAGTAATATCAGGTTCTCTTAACATGTAAACTATTTATTTTATTCATTTCTGAGGGGGGAGCAAAAACGAACTTTGGATTCCCTCGGGCAGTTGCCACTTACCCAACACAGGTGCTGGGAATTGAACTCAGATCACTAGACATTTTAAGGCTTTGTTTTTGTCCTCCATAAAATGGGAATTACAGTGGCATCTCTTTCTCAAGGTTATTGAGATTAAGTAAGCTAATTAATAAATGGCAAGGTACAGTGAAACATAATAAATGCACATTCACTACCTATTCATGTCAAACTCTACCCAATGGGTTCCTTGGATATCATTGGCAGAGCTTCCTTAAAACCCACTCCTCCACTTCTCCTGGGAAGCTTTGATTCAACCTGCAGAACAGCGATTCAATATTATCAGAGAATTCACAGCCCCAAGGGAGTGGGGATTCCCAGTGTCAGTCACCGTAGAAGAAGGCGGGTCCTTACGCGACAACCATGCAGAATGCAGTCATGGAACGTAGCTCAGGGTAAACCACTAGCATAGCATGCATGAGGATCTAGATTCAGTTTCAGGACAGCCAGAGCTACACAGTAAGACCCTTCCTCAGAAAATCATTAATAACAATAGAAAAGTCATGTCAAAAATGTAGCTTGGCAGGTACAAGGCCTTGGGTTCTACCCTTAGCATCAATAAGACAATAGACTTGTCCTGGCCTATATAATACACTATTTAATAATATTCATGACAACCATGGGATGTGGCTCGTGTAAGTACACTGGGAGGGCATTTATTTCCAGCTCTCTGAGTCTTCTGTGTTCTCTGTACTTTTCTCGTGCATCTCGTATCATTGGTGATGAGGAGAACAGCAGTGCATTTGTTTATTTTCACAAAATTCTCATTTCTTGCTTACACTTGGAGTGAGCTCCAGTAATCATCTCGGTTTTCACCTTTGGAGTAGAAAGCAGAATCTCCAGCCCTGCACTCCCTATTTTTCAGTCTCCCTGTCAAACTTTCAGTAATCCTCCATCAGGTCCTGCCAGGCCACTGAGCTGCTCTACCGCCACGTTGTCTTCCTCTGCTGCAAGATGTCAATCACTCCTACAAGGACGGCCTTCCAGCTTTCTGTTACAGGCTCCTGAGCTCGGTTCAAGATCGCCATTGTGTTCATCTGTCTCACAGACATCCTTCCCCAACATACCTCCTTGTCATTCTAGGCCAGGGCTAGCTCCTGCTGTTCTAAACTTGCTCACTACATCGTCCAGGCTAGCCTCAAACCTCGGAGCTCAAGTCATCCTCCAGCCTCTGCCTCCTGAGTCTCTGTGATTACAGGCAGATGTACCTGGCTCTTTTCATGATCACGTTTTAAAATGTGGGCACAAGGCTTGCATTCGTTCTATTCTGCGTCTTCTTAACCGTCTTTAGGGTCTGCGGAAATAGCCAGCCAGCATTCCACACGGACAGTCCAAAGACTGCCCTCACGACAGCCCAGAGATGGTGGAAGATGAGGAGAACTTGTTAAAAGGACCTGGGTTCAGTTCCCAACACCCACACGGTGCCTCAGAATCCCCTGTAACTCCCTTGCCAGGTGACCTGATGTCATCTCCTGTCTTTGGTATACACATGGTATATATACAGACATGAAGGCAAACACTCCTACACATAGCATAAGTTGAAAAAGACCGTCTTCTGTCGCCTCAAATCTAAAGATTGTAATCTTTTACTTAAGGAACTAGAGAGCATTAATTTAATCTCCCTCAATATCCCTGATGTCATTTCCTTTCCTTTGATCCTAAGAGTGAGGAAAGGGATTAGACCCTTTCCTAATACCAGTCCCTTCTAACAATTTGATAGAATAAGTTATTGAGCATTTTCTATTGATCATGTGCACTATGCTATTTAATCCTAGCAAAGGATATAGGGGAGGTCCTGGCTACCATATGTCCCTCGTTACAAATGGAGACTAGAAACCTTAACAAAGACCAGGCACTAGCTAGTGACACAGCCGGAACCAGCAATGTAAAGCTCCTAGCTTGTCCTTCCCCCTCCCTTTCTCCCTCCCTCCCTTCCTCCCTTCCTCCCTCCCTTCCCACTTCTCTCTGTCTTTTCTCCCTTCTGCATTTCATTTTTGCTTGTTTTGGCACTGGGTATTGAGCCTGGGACCTCGGGCCTTACGCATGATTGCCAAGTACTCTACTTCTGAGCTCTGTTCCCAGCCTTGAGGTTCTCAGCTTTTAATTGCCACAGTATTCTGCTTTTCAAAATACATGATGGATTTTTTTTCTTTATATACGCCCTTTGAAACAATTACTCCAATTCTTATCTTGCAGAAGTCACATAGTGTAAGTGCAACCTCAATTATGTAATCTGTGTCTGCCGGTCATCAGCAATGCTCTTCCCACTCGAAGGAGCCAGAGGAGAGAGCAGCCGGAATCAGTGGAAAGAAATACTTTATATGAAAATATTTCCAACACACACACACACACACACACACACACACCCCATAAAAATTGAGCCCTCCACCCCCATACCCTTGAGCCTATCTTCACATCTCTCCCAGAAGGTTTCCTTTGTCGCTTTTCTGCCACCTCCTCCCCTCAGCTGGTAGAAACACTCAGAAGTCCTTCCTCCCCATTTGTGTTACATTGATTTGGACAAACAATAAGTCAAATGGTGTTTTCTGAGGATAACAAGTACGGACTTCAAAGCTTAACATTAAATTAGTTGCTTCAAAGGCATTAGTTGCATTCTGCAGCAGCAGTATGAGACAAGAATCCATCTAGAAACATAGACTCTAAGAGTAGCAGAAAATTTGGAAATCCTGGCCCATTGTTCTCATTCTTTAAAAAAACAAACAAACAAAATTAGACTCAAAGATTAAGCGCTTGCACAAACTTACTGGCAATAAAGCTAGGAATTGAAGGCATATTTGTTTGCCTCTTTATTGGGCTCTTTCATCTACCACCCTTCTCTACCCCAATCCCTTCTAAACCGCAACACTAGGTAGGAAAGGAAAGGCTAAAGGGGAACGAGGCATAGACCTTTGTAGACTACTTCCTGCCGATTAGCGGCATCGAGTTCCTTGGGACCAGACTGATCTTTGTTGTCAAGATATCCAATTTCTTCTTCTGGTCTCCTTGCTCACAATCACGTGACAAACCACAGCAGCAGCCTCTGTCTCTCTTGGGGCTCTGGCATTTATATACCTTTGGAAGGATTCCCACAGTGCCAAAAGTAAACTAACTTCATCTGGCAAAAGTCACACCCCTCCTAGAGCATGAGACAAATCATGGTTAATGGCTGTGGACAATCTGAAGTAACCCCCATATCCCACACCTGGGATTAAAACAAAAACATATTTACATAACATTATTGGGTTTCTACAGAAACCCAAATTGTCCCTATGAGAAATCAAAGCATTTTTCTCCCTAAAATGATAATTCTACCAATGGTACTGGCTCTCTTCTAACAAAATGTCTGGGCTCTTCTCTTACCCTCTGTGCTATAGCGTCTTGGCAATGGTAAGATACTACAGCGAGTTGCCATGTTGGCTCTGAGGCCCCAGAGAACCTTAGGTGTTAGCCAGGGTCCTCTGTGGAGATGGGGGTGGGTGTGATGATAGGCCAGAGGTTCTCATACAGTGTCTACTGGTCTACAAGTTCACTCCAAACCCCACCTTAGGAAGCCACCAAGCCTGTCACCATTTCAGCTCCACAGAAGCCAGCTTGTGAGGGCTCTTGGGTAACAGGACTGAAAAGGGAGACTTTCTGTCCTCATCTTTAGGGACTTTGGTCTTGACTTCCTCCGTGTGAGTTTTAATTCCAGTCACAGACACAACAGAGCAGATAGATCCCTGAGACTGGCTTAGCACCTCATGTCACTGAACACCCTTCTCCTCTTTCCACCCCTCCGGCACTAGGGCTATGTGTCAGATGCCTCCTCTCACTGGTAACTACCTTTCCTGTTCCCATTAACAATGAAAAGGGTGTGGTGCTTTGGCAATACGTGCTGATGCCCAGAAAGAACAGGTACGCAATACACCGTGATGACAGACAGGGTTCATCTCCATGTCTCCTTTCCCCAGCTCTTGGGAACTGTGTTGTGCTTCATGGTGAAGGCAGACACTCACTTGCAGAGCCCATGCTTTTCATGGAAGTCTCCTGGACAGTGCCTCCTCTTCCTCCTCCCCTTCCCGCCCTCCCCTCTTCCCCCTCCCCCTCATCCCCCTTCCCTTTTGGCAGGATAATATGATTGAGGCTGGCGTCCTCATTCATTGAGTGCCTTGCATTTTGGCCTCTCAGCCCACCACACTATTGGATCTGCTGTTGGGAGGCAGAGGCAGGCGGATTTCTGAGTTCGAGGCCAGCCTGGTCTACCGAGTGAGTTCCAGGACAGCCGGAGCTACACAGAGAAACCCTGTCTCGAAAAACCAAAAAAAAAAAAAAAAAAAAAAAAGGTCACCCGTGGCCTCCTGGTGGCCAAGTGCTGCGACTCTCCTCAGACCTCCCCTCATAAGACACTCCACTAAGCCCATCCATCATTTGCTTTTCCTCAGGTAACCCTCTCCTGTGACACACGGCACTGCGTTCTTTGAATTCCTTTGACCTTCTTCTCTGTTCCACAGCTGTCTAAAGTATGTCAAGGTCCCTTAGTCGGCCTCTGGCCCTTCGCCATCAGCATCCCCTTTGGGTGACCTTGCGCCATCAAGGTCTTAACCGTCACCAATATTCGATACTTAACAGATAGGAGCTGCTACTGACCTTCACCAAACCGAAGATCCTTACCCTAGAGATGTCGGCTGTTGGCTCTCAACACTCGTCTTGGACATCAGCTTCTGCACGTGTGCCCTACTGGCCTGACTGAAGCAGGAGAATTTAGCCTGAGGAGAGTCAGTCCTCAGAATAGCGAAGTGAGATGTCTACACAGGTAAAGGCGTCTGCTGCCAACCCTGATAACTGAGTTCGAGCTAGAACATGGAAGGAGAGAACTAGCCGGGCGTGGTGGCGCACGCCTGTAATCCCAGCACTTGGGAGGCAGAGGCAGGCGGATTTCTGAGTTCGAGGCCAGCCTGGTCTACAGAGTGAGTTCCAGGACAGCCAGGACTACACAGAGAAACCCTGTCTCGAAAAACCAAAAAAAAAAAAAAAAAAAAAAAAGGAGGAGAGAACTAACTCTTAAAAACTGTCCTCTGACATGTGCCATGACACATGTGTACTCGCGCGCGCGCACACACACACACACACACACACACACACACACATTAAATACATATGTGTTATTCTAAGAGCCTGACCTTAGACTGTTATTAGAGATGTAGGCAGTCGTCTCAGATGCTGATAGACATGTGCAGTAGAAACTTATTTTCCATTAAAATGAATAGCATATTTAAAGGTTATTGGTGTTGTTTGTTTGTGTGTGTTTGTGTGTTTGTGATTAGGGTCTCACTATGTAGGCCGTGTTGGGTTGGAACTCATTATGTAGACCAGGCTGGCCTTGAAGTCACAGAGGTATGCTTGCCTCTGCCTCCTGAATTAAAGGCGTGCGTACCATTCCCAGCAAAAACAGGTTCTTTAAATGACCAATGTAACAGCTAAATATGTAACTAGACTAATCCACCTATTTAACAATGACGACAAATCATCAAAACCTGAAATAACATGGGGTGAACACCCTCCCTCCCTGCCACCCGTGTCTACTTCCTAGTCTGCTGAGCTGTGGGCAAGCAGTTGTTCCAGGCTCCCAGGGCTACCGCGGGTTCAGCACCAGGATAAGCTGAAAACATTCAAACCACTGGAGAGACAGTCAGACACTACCGTGGCAACTGAGCGGAGCTCATACAGTTTCATTATTGTAAAGCAGTGTGCAACAGGCTTGGTCAGAGAAGCTCTCGTACACTTTATGAGCCTGGCCGATTTCTACCACCTGGGCATGAAACTGTACATTCTTTTTGAATGGACAGTTCTAAGACAAGGCTGGGCATGGAGGCACATGCCTGTAATCTTGGAGGTAGAGGCAGAAAGACTGGGAGTTTAAGGCCACCTTCTGCTATAAAGTGAATTAAAGCCAGCCTGCCTCAAAACGCAAAAAAAACTAAAACAACTCCCCCAAAATACCATCATCAAGTAGCGAAGAAAATGTGTCCCAATCTTTTCATATTTGATATTAAGAAGGAAGCCACTCCAAGCAACATTATTATGAGCAAAAAAAGCAAAACAAGAGCCAGGTGGTGGTGTCGCACGCCTGTAATCCCAGCATTTGGGAGGCAGAGGCAGGCGGATTTCTGAGTTGGAGGCCAGCCTGGTCTACAGAGTGAGTTCCAGGACAGCCAGGGCTACACAGAGAAACCCTGTCTCAAAAAAAAAAAAAAAAAAAAAAGTAAGAGCTCCAACAGTTAGCATGGACACTGGGCTTTTGTTCAATCCTAAATTTCATCCCCAGTTTCCACCTCTTCACTTCCCCTTACATTCCTTAATGAAATTGGCACTCTTGTTATTAAAAACAAGCTAGCTTCCTCCCATCTCCTCTCCCTCCCTCCTCCCCTCCCTCCTCCCCTCTCTCCTCCCCTCCCTCCTCCCCTCTCTCCTCCCCTCCGTTCTCCCCTCCCTCCTCCCCTCCCTCTTCTCCTTTTGGTTTTTCATTTAATATTTATTTATTTATTGATTTATTGATTTATTTATTTATTCTCCAGATTTTATTCTCCTCCTGGTCCACCCTCCAACTGGTCCACATCCCATACCTCCTCCCTCCCCCATGTCTCCACGAAGACATCCCCGCCACCCACTACCCACCCCACCAGACCTCTAAACTTCCTGGGGCCTCCAGCCTCTTGAGGGTTAAGTGCATCTTCTCTGACTGAACACAGACCCTGCAGTCCTCTGCTGTATGTGTGTTGGGGGCCTCATATCAGCTGGTGTTTGCTGCCTAGTTGGTGGTTCAGTGTTGGAGAGATCTCAGGGGTCCAGAGACTGCTGGTCCTCCTACACAGTCGCCCTCCTCCTCAACTTCTTTCAGCCTTCCCTATTCAACCACAGGGGTCAGCTGCTTCTGTCCATTAGTTGTGTACAAATATCTGCATCTGACTCTTTCAGCTGCTTGTTGGGTCTTCTGTAGAGCAGTCATGCTCTGTCCCTTTTTGTTAGCGCTCCATAGCCTCAGCAGTAGTGTCAGGCCTTGGGACCTCCCCTTGAGCTGGATCCCACTTTGGTCCTGTCACTGGACCTTCTTTTCCTCAGGCTCCTCTCCATTTCCATCCCTGCACTTCATGCATGTCCTTTTTTGGGGTCTGAGTTACCTCAGAATATTTTCTAGTTCCATCGATTTGCCTGCAAAACTCTGGATGTCCTCATTCTTCTTTTTTTTGTTGTTGTTGTTTTTGTTGTTGTTTTTGTTTTTCAAGACAGGGTTTCTCTGTGTAGTCCTGGCTGTCCTGGAACTCACTTTGTAGACCAGGCTGGCCTCGAACTCAGAAATCCACCTGCCTCTGCCTCCCAAGTGCTGGGATTACAGGTGTGCGCCACCACCGCCCAGCTGATGTCCTCATTCTTAATAGCTGAGTAGTACTCCATTGTGTAAATGAACCACATTTTCTGTATCCATCCTTCTGTCATGGGACATCTGGGTTGTTTCCACTTTGCTGTCCTAGCTCCGAAGGGCTGTAACTCCCTCCTGCTTCCTCTCTTCCTCTGTACACTTTTGGTTTTTCAAGATAGGGTTTCTCTGTGTAGCCCTGGCTGTCCTAGAACACTCTCTGTAGACCAGGCTGGCCTCCAACTCCCAGAGGTCTGCCTGCCTTTCCCTCCAAGTGCTGGGATTAAAGGCGTGTGCTACTACTGCCCCTTTCTTAAGTAGGTAAAATGATCTTTTAAAATGATAATAAAGGAATCCTATAAGTTATTATATGTCTGCACATTTAAAAATACTATTTACTGAAACTCATAAAAAGAAAAAGATAATTTAAAGGGATCTTAGCTTGTCTAAGATGTCGAATCAGTAATTCTCTCAGCAGAAAGCACTAGGAACAGAGAATACTGTTGTCTGATTGTTCCTTAACATTTATTTTATTTTAAGTTGTGTGTCTGTGTGTGTGCGTGTGAGTTCAGGTGCATTGGATACTCCTACAGCTGGAGTTACAGGCGTTTGTGAGCTGCCTGATGTTGGTGCCGGGAATCTGACCCAGGTCCTCTGCAAACACTGTGTGCTTTTAACCATGGAGTCATCTCTCTAGTCACCACCTGGATCCTTTTTTTTTTTTTTTTAGCTTATGTATTTGAGAGTTGGTCTTCAGTGACAGGTGCTTAGGTCTATCGGGAGTGTGTTTGGAAGGGCCTATGGGACCCCAAGCAACCTCTGGCCTCCTCTTTTGAGATGTGCCTGGTGGTCCATACCAGAACCTTACAATTTTATTTGAACTTTTGGCCTCCAAAACTGTGAGCTAAAGGAACCTCTTTACAGGTTATCCTACCTCAAATATTTTGTTAAAACATTGAAAAATAGAGGGAACCAGATATAGTGGTACAAGCTTGTAATCTCAGCAATTAGTAGGCTGAGGCAGGAGGATTGTGAGTTTGAGACTAGGCTAAGCTGAATAGTGATATCTTTTCTCAACAAATGAACAAAACTAACAGAATTCATCCCCCGAATAAATTGCCAACAACCAAAAGACTAATAAAAGATGATTTTACTAATGAATCATACCAAACATTTAAGGGAAATGATGCTGATTGTCTATAACTTTTTAAGAAAATAGGCTGGGCAGTGGTGGTACATTCTTTTAATCCCAGCACCAGGGAGGCAGAAACAGGAGGATCTCTATGAGTTTGAGACCAGCCTGGTCTACATATTGAGTTCCAGGACAGCCAGGGCTACAGAGTGAAACCCTGTCTTAAAAAGCCAAAAGTAGATAGATAGATAGATAGATAGATAGATAGATGATAGATAGATACATACATACATACATAGATACATAGATAGACAGACAGATACACAGACAGACAGTAGACATTGAGAAGCGTTACCTGACTTATTGCATAAGAGGAGCCACATCTTAATGCCAAAAGCAGATAAAGATATTCCCTTCTTTAAAAGATGTATTTTCTGTTGTGTGTATGAATATTTTGTCTGAATGCGTCTGCCTGTGGAAGTCAGAACAGGGAGTCAGGCCCTTGAACTGTAGTTAGCTATGGTTGTGAGCCACCATGAGAGAGAGTACTTGGAATCAAACCTGGGTCCTCTACAGGAACAAGTTGCAGGGAACCTCGGAGATGGTAGGGGCTGGCTGCCAGGAGAGGCAGGCCTCACAGGTTTGTCAGGTTACAGTCGTGGCCCCCCGGGGCACAATGTGCCTTCCAGTTCCTGAGAGACTGACACACACAGGCAATAAAGATTCAGGCCACTTTGTGGATCTCTGGATGTCCCCTTAGTAGTCAAGGAATCTTAGACGCTTGACAGGACAATTGCTCTCAGACATTGACTTGTGTGCCGCTGTATAGCTTGCAAATGTCACTGTATCCTGGCAACAACAACCATATTGATCCTGAAATTGTCACAGACTCAGTCTTGTTGCTGTGCTCCCTCGGGGAGGCGGCTGATGTGTGTCCTAGGTCAGCCTTGTCTACATTCTGAGTTCCAGGGCAGCTAGGGCTATGTAGAGAGACCCTGTCTTAAAAAAAAGAAAACACAAATAAAACACGCAAACAAAACAAAAGCATACAACATCGTATGCTATATAGAATTGTATGTAGATTATGTTTGTATAACTGGTAGCAATATGTTTGTTAATATCGTGACCATAAACTCGCAAGTATGGTGATAACATTTTGAGGGATGGTGTGATGGTTTGTATATGCTCAGCCAAGGGAGTAGCACTATTAGAAGGTGTGGCCCTGTTGGAGTAGGTGTGGCCCTGTTGGAGTAAGTGTGTCACCATGGGCATGGGCTAAAGGTCAGTATTCTAGCAGCCTTCAGATGAAGATGTAGAACTCTCAGCTCCTCCTGCACCATGCCTGCCTGGAGGCTGCCATGCTCCTACCCTGATGATAATGGACTGAACCTCTGAACCTGTAAGCCAGCCCCCATTAAATGTCCTTACAAGAGTTGCCTTGGTCATGGTGTCTGTTCACAGCCGTAAAACCTTAACTAAGACAGATGACAAAATGGCTAAGTGAGCCAAGGCACTTGCCACCAGGTCTGACAACCTGAGTTTAATCCCAAAACTCACACAATAAGAGGGAACCAACTCCTGCAAATTGTCCTCTGACCTCCCGATGGATGTTGTAGTACAGAAATGTCAGCAGTACACACGCATACACTGATTAATAGTAAACAAAAATATTAAACTCCAATAAAACACCACCACCACATGCATGACCTGTGTGTTAAACAGGCACATATGTGGACACATATTAGAATATTGTTTAGTCGTGAAAAGGAATGACTTCTGATGTGTGGCACATCGTAGATGAACCTTGAGAACATAAGTAATAAGCCATGCAATGTTTAAAACAATCATGCTTCTGCTTATCTGGGGTATCTAAAATGGCAGGTGAAAGAGAAGCTCCCAGAGCTTTGGAGGGGACTTGGAAGTTAAGAGCATGCACTGCTCTTCCAGAGTGGACCCCAGCTTCATTTCCAACACTGAAGCTCACAGCCTCCTAGTGGGTCCAGCTTCAGGGAGCTCCAACCCTCTGAACTCTGAGGGCATCTGCCCTCATGCACACATACCTACACACAGACACACACAGACACAATTAAAAATAATAAGGGGCTGGAGAGATGGTTCAGCGGTTAAGAGTGCCGACTGCTCTTCTGAAGGTCGTGAGTTCAAATCCCAGCAACCACATGATGGCTCACAACCCTCTGTAATGAGATCTGATGCCCTCTTCTGGGGTGTCTGAAGACAGCAACAGTGTACTTACATATAATAAATAGATGAATAAATAATTAATAAATCTTTAAAAATAATAAGATGTAACAGTAACTTTTATTTGCCTGAAGTAACTGTCATCTCTGAGGCTTACTGCCTCTGTCTGCTAACCCAGGCCTAGTCCTGGAAGCTTCTAGCTCCATACAATCTTATTCAGGCCTAGGATGTTTTCAGCCTCTGAGATTTACTGATGAATAAGCTCACCCTTTTGGAACTATGCTTGGCTGGTTCAGCTCAGCTGTTCTGGCTCAAACTCCTCTCCAAGCTGACTGATTCAGTCTGGCTTCTTTCTTGGAGGCTTCTGACTGAATTGCTCCACTTGGCCTCAAACTAACTAGCAATCTTCTGGCTCCTTCTCATTCTCTGGCTCATTCTGTGTTTATCTGTGTCTAGTTTGCTCTCTCTTCAGCCTGTCTCTGTAAAACTCTCCTCCTGGTAAACCTGTCTCCTACCTGTCTCTCTATGTCTTGCTCTCTTAAGTAGATTCCCTTTCTTCTCTGTTCTCATTACGAATTGAATATATCTTTTTATTAAGATTTATTTATTTATTATATGTAAGTACACTGTAGCTGTCTTCAGACACACCAGAAGAGGGCATCAGATCTCACTACAGATAGTTGTGAGCCGCCATGCGGTTGTTGGGATTTGAACTTGGAACCGTTGGAAGAGCAGTCAGTGCTCTAAACCACTGAACCACCTGTGCAGCCTGAGTTGAGCTTATCTTATTCTGTCAAATCTTTCTTTGATTCATCACTTTATCTACATGTCAATTTAATATCACTTTCAAACACGGGCGCTTCCTTCTACAAACTAATTTTACCTCCCTTGCTTGGGATTAAAGGTGTGTGCTAAGGGTGTGTCTGTATTCTGGCCAGAGGGATTAAAGTTTTTGCTAAAGCTGAGCCACACCTCAACTAGAAACACCTTTTTTCCAGTAAACAACACAATCTCGGGGTTCATAGTGTGGTCCGATACCCTGCAATAAGAATAAACCTTTTAGGGCTCTAGAGAGATGGCCCGGCAGTTGAGAGCTGTTGCTGCTCTTACAAGGACCTGGGTTCAATTCCAAACACCCACATCAGGGCTCCTAACCATCTGTAACTCCAGTTTCAGGAAGTCAATGCCTTCTTCTGACTTCCTCTGCACTAGGCACTCATGTGGTACACATACATACATGTAGGCAAAACATACATACAATGAAATGACACCCACCCCCTGCCTGCAACAGGCAAAGAGACACCTTATTGGTGGTGGTCTTCTCTTATCAGCCAGGGGCAGAACAGTTGGCAGTCCTTGTTCATCCTGGTTTGATGCCTGGCTTGGTGGCCAACGCTGTTTTATGCCTAGGACACAAAAATCAAATCAAATCAAATCAAATCAAAATTCATATTCAGTCAGCCCAGCATGGGAGGAGGAAGACAGAGACCCACACTCTGCCATGCTCTGAGTGCAGGTGGGGAAAGCCACCCACAGACCTGCTTTCTGCCATCACAGACACACATCTACCATCCTGCAGAGCAACATCAGAGGAGGAAGACAGACACCTGAGGACTGTCATGCCACCCACAGACCCGCCCTTGGGTGCATGGCCCAGGGAGGCCATAGATAGCCACTTGCTGCAGGACGCCATCCAAGGGCTCATCAGCCAGGAGGCCAGCCTGCAGTGGGAGCCACCACAATGTTCGAGTATGTGGACGACAGACGGAAGCCTAGTGGAAGAGCTTAGCATTCTGAAGAGAGACGGAACTGGAGACTCGAGGGTGAAGAGTAGTACCTCATTGAGTGGCCAGCCTTGCCACCTGGGGCCATAGTGAAGTCCCAGCCTGAGCTGTAGGTGAAGGCCATGTCTAGGTCAATGGTTAAGCAGCGGCAGGGCTCAGTGTTGATGCCCATGGCTCACATCACCACTAGAGAACATGGAAATGTCCCTGGTCAAGGTAGACGCTGGGGGCTACATGGATGTCTGAAGATTAGGTAGAACTGATCTGGCCATTACTGGTTGCAGAGAGCTGGCCCCACCTCTCACTATCAGCAGCATTTAGGAGAGAGGGCTCTGCACCTTGCCTGGGCCTAGTAGAGCTGGCCATAGTGGAAGGAGTTCGGGTGAACTGGCCCCAAGGGGTCCTGAAGAGCAGCTGAGGCTCGGCACTGTAAGAGGCCGCAGAAGGCCATTGGTGAAGGTGTAGCCTCAGTTGAATTGAAGACCCAGAACTGAAGGGGTCATGCAAAAGGGTTGAGGCTTGGCACAATGAAGAGAGCCTATGAGAGGTTATTGGTGAAGCCTAGTTACAGTGGAAGACAGCAGTGTTTTGGAGATGCCAGTGCCATGAATGACCATCAAGAACAGCTGCAGCAGTGGAGTACAGGCAGCTGGAGCCTAGAAGACAAAGTGTGTGCTACAAAGGGCAGAGCTGGAGAAGTGACCCAAGCCCTTGGAGGAATCCAGAAGATCGTGAGTGGATCCCAGAAATTGGACAGTTGGTGTTTGATTTTGATTGTGACTGTGCCCTGATATTTTTCCCTATTGAAGGAAGAAAGTATTTTAGTGGAGCCCACAGTTAAGACTTTTAATTGTGGGCTGGTAAGATGGCTCAGTGGCTTAAGAGCACTGACTGTTCTTCCAAAGGTCCTGAGTTCAAATCCCCAAAACCACATGGTGGCTCACAACCATCCATAATGAGATCTGATGCCCTCTTCTGGTGTGACTGAAGACAGTTACAGTGTACTTACATATAATACATAAATAAATCTTTTTTTTTTTTTTTTTTTTTTTTTGGTTTTTCGAGACAGGGTTTCTCTGTGTAGCTCTGGCTATCCTGGAACTCACTCTGTAGACCAGGCTGGCCTCGAACTCAGAAATCCGCCTGCCTCTGCCTCCCAAGTGCTGGGATTAAAGGCGTGCGCCACCACCGCCCGGCTAATAAATCTTTTTTTTTTTTTTAAAGACTTAATTGTAAAAAGACTAAATTTTAAAAGAGATTGTGTATTTTAAAGGGATTTAAATTTTAAAAATTTTCAAAGACTGGGACTTTTTAAAGAAATTATTTATTAATTATATGTAAGTACACTGTAGCTGTCTTTAGACCAGATCTCATTAAGGATGGCTGTGAGCCACCATGTGGTTGCTGGGATTTGAACTCAGGACCTTTGGAAGAGCAGTCAGTGCTCTTAACCACTGAACCATCTCTCCAGCCCCAACTGTGGTAATTTTAAAGTTATTTAGATCTTGGGGATGAATAATAAAGTAAGGGTTGAGGCTTAATAGTGATATGTTTGTGTGTCAAGTTGACAAGGGGTCAATTGTACTGGCTGGTTTTGCATGTCAACTTGACACAGGCTGGAGTTAATACAGAGAAGGGCGCTTCAGTTGAGGAAGCACCTCCATGAGATCCATCTGTGAGGCATTTTCTCAATTAGTGATCAAGTGGGGAGGGCCCCTTGTGGGTGGTACCATCTCTGGGCTGGTATTCTTGGGTTCTGTAAGAGAGCAGGCTGAGCAAGCCAGAGGAAGCAAGCCAGTAAATAACATCCCTCCATGGCCTCTGCATCAGCTCCTGCTTCCTGACCTGCTTGAGTTCCAGTCCTGACTTCCTTTGGTGATGAACAGCAATGTGGAAGTGTAAGCTGAATAAACCCTTTCCTCCCCAACTTGCTTCTTGGTCGTGATGCTTATGTAGGAATAGAAACCCTGACTAAGACAGCTTTTAACCACTGAGCCATCTCTTCAACCCCTGTGTTAAATTTTTTTTTTTTTTTTGTTTTTTCGAGACAGGGTTTCCCTGTATAGCCCTGGCTGTCCTGGAACTCACTCTGTAGACCAGGCTGGCCTCGAACTCAGAAATCCGCCTGCCTCTGCCTCCCAAGTGCTGGGATTACAGGCTAAATTTTTTTTTTTAAAGAATATACAGTAGCTGGAAAAGTGGCTCCATGGTTAAGAGCAAATATTGCTGCTGCAGAAGACCAGAGTTTGATTCCCAGCACCCAACCTATTTGAATAGCGTGAAATCACCTGAGCTCCGGGGGACCTGATGCCTCTTCTGGCCTCTGAGGGCACCTGCAGGCATGTGCACATACCCTGCCCCCCAATACACACAAACAAATGCACACAAGTAAAAATAAAATAAATTTCCAGGTGGTGTTAACAAATGCCTTTAATCCTAACACTTGAGAGGTAAAGGCACAAGGATCTCTATGAGTTTGAGGATAGCCTGCTCTACAGTGTGAGTTCATAGACCCTGTTTTGAAAATCAATAAATAAAAATAAATAAATAGAAGTAAAATAAATTGAGGATGGAAACATGACTCAGTGGTTAAGAGCACTTACTGCTTTTGCAGAGGGCCTGGGCTCTTTCTTACACCCACACTGGATAGCTCACAGATGTCTGTAACACTGATTCCAGGGATCAAACACCCTCTTCTGGCCTTCAAAGGCACCTGTGCTCACACGGTACACCAACAGAGAGGCAGGCATGTACTTATAAATAAAATAAAAATAAGAAATAAATGAAACTATAAATAAACAAGTGTATGGCGAGCAGAGCCCTACAGTAGAATTTGTTTCAATGGTTTTAGGCAGTTAGGAATTTTCTTGGATAAGCCATTAAAAAAAAACCAACCTCTACAGACCCTCAATTTAGGATTTTCAAGTTCTATTGCTATCCATTTCTTTCAGAGGTGACAGTGCACATCGCTTGGCCCCCACTGCTTTGGGCTTATGGCACCACAGTGCACCCTGTGGTGGGGGGCTGTTCACTTCAAGGTTGGGATGGAAAGAGAGACAAATGGTGAGATCAGGATCTCAATATCCCTTCGAAGGGCTTCCTCCAGTGACCTACCATCCTACTATTATGCCTTGCTTCCAAAGTAATTATAAGCAGAGTTTTAATTAAAAGGCTATTCATCAATACAAACTAGTAATGATAAAAATATTAGTGATGAGCCAGGTGGTGGTGACACACATATGTGGATCTCCGTGAGTTTGAGGCCAGCCTGGTCTACGGACTGAGTTTCAGGACAGTTAGGACTACACAGAGAAACTCTGTCTTGAACACGTGCGCTCGCGCACACAGAATTTAGTGATGTTGGCATGTTTTTTACCTTAGTCTTTTGAATTTCATTTTCTTTGGCCTGTGTCCTTTGCTAGTTTTAATTAAATGTTAGAATTGAACAGAATCTCTATTTTACTTTATAGACATCTTATTTTATAGATATGGTCTCGCGTTTCTCAAGTTGGCCTCCACTTGTCATACAGCCAAGAACGGCCTTGAACTTCTGACAGAGATGTATTAACGTGCCTAGTTAACGCAGTGCTGGCCCTAAAACATGAGGAACACAAGACACAGGAGTTGAATAATTTGTAGCCACACCACTGCTTGGGATGCCATCCAGATCTTCTGCCTCTAAAGTAGAGATTCACCTAAATTATATTCTATCCCCTCCAGGGTAGCCTGCCTAGATCTTGACTTCTTTCCATGCTCATCAACTGAACATTTTTAATAATTTTAGTAAGCAGTTTGAGCTAAGCGCATGCGGTCCTTCCTCTTCGCACGATTGGACGCTTTGCATCTCTTTTGGCCCCAGGGACTCGCCGTCGTCCAGCTGAGGCGTTCACTAGTTGGGATGATGGCGACTGGGACGCCGGATTCACAAGCCCGATTTGGTCAGTCGGTGAAGGGCCTTCTCACGGAGAAGGTGAACACCTGCGGCACGGACGTAATCGCGCTCACCAAGCAGGTGCTGAAAGGCTCGCGGAGCTCCGAGGTGAGCTGGGGGTGGGCTCCCCGGGCCCAGTCCTCCTCCCAGCGCCCGCTCCGGGAGAGGCGGCGCGTTGCATCCTGGGAAGTGTAGGCTTTTTGGCCCAGGTGCATGTTGCATTCTGGGTGCGTTTCTTTATTTTAGGTTGAATACTCTCAGCTGGAAGAAATGATGGGAAGAGCAGAAGCACCCCGGGGGGGGGGGGGCTGGGGAGGGGCGAGGCAGATGCGCTGCCGCGCCTACACAGTGCCTGTTTGTATTCATGGGCGTCTGTAGTGAACATCAGTCGCTTTCGAAACTCGGCTTGGCGATGGTCTCAATTTCTAACATTCCTTACACCTCTTTCTTTGTGGGTTTATTCGTTATATTTCTGGCCACGTTCTTCACTGTTTCCTAGACTAGCTTTTTCTTTTGCCCTACCATCTCCAGCCCCCTTTCTTCATCCGATTCTATGAATGGAATGATTTGATGACATGTACATGCTGCCTGTTGAAGTAGGTGTCTGCCCTAGTGAAACCCACAAAGACACGTACACGTTCACACACTTTTCTTCATGAGACAGCAACTCACACACGCATGGACAGGTAAACGGACAAATGACATGCATTGACTTCATCACTGGTATATATTTACTAATGGAAAATTAGACCTATGGTGGTGCATAATGGGCAAACCTTAGTCTGAGCTCTCCAGAGGCTGGAGCAAGAGACCTGGAATACATAGGAGACTACTTAAAAAACTTACGGTTTCACCTTCCTTAGAATGGAAGCCTTGAATACACCTGTAAAACGATCAAGAGCCAAGAATCTTTTTAGATTTGCATGAATTCCCCCTGCAGACTTGTTCATTATCTTGTTCTTCCTTAATTTAGTATCCCTTTGCCTCAGCCACACATCTTCAACCAGTGGTTACCATAGTTACATGGAACTTTCATTTAACAAATAGTTTCAAATGTCTGCTATGTTTCAGGAACTGTTGTAGTTTCAAGGGACACATCCAGGCACTCAGGAAGCTTAGTATTTTGGCGATACTGGTGTTGGTCTTGATGATTGAGGGCAGAGCCTACTCATGGGGGGCAGGTGCTCTGTACCGTATAGCCCAGATTTGACGCTTACGTGGAGAATGCAGTGGGCGTACGCAGTCTGAAGAGCACAGAGCGGAGGCTTACTGTGAAGGGGAGAGTCAGAAAGTAAGCCAGCGAACACCACACTCCAGGGGTGAATAAACACTTCAAGGAACAGGAATCCCAGAGCAGAGAGTGGGGAGGTTTCCTCTACACAGGGGCGGGTCTCTAGGAAAGTGACATTTGCACAGATGGGGGAGTGAAGCGCAAAGGAAGCCATGCGGGTATCTGGAGAGAGCAGAGTTGCAGGTAGAACTGTGGACTGGAAAGGCCTTGAGACGAGGATGCGTACAAGGACTGGGGACCAGCCTGGCTGGCGTCATACCTATTCTCGCATGCACCAGCTACTCCATTTGAGTCTCGTACCTAGTGAGAGTCATTGTGGTTTTGTAATTGTCAATGTTTTTGCAACATTGGAGTGGAATCTAGAGAGTATTATAGGCAATCAATCTACCCCTGAGCTATCCTCACACATCTGTTGTTGGTTGTTTTTTTCCTTTTTATTTTTTTAATCAATGTGTGGTCTTGTCCTTGTTGAAGTTGATAATTTATTTGTTGTGTGTGCTCGAGTGCATTCGCGTATGCATAGTGTGTGTGTGTGTGTGTGTGTGTGTGTGTGTGTACATATAGGCCTGTGACTAGAAGACAGCCTCAAGTGCAGTTTCCCGGGTGTCATTCCACTTTAAAAGTTTTTGAACTAGCCAGGTGTGGTGGCACATGCCTTTAGCCTGAGCTCTTGGGAAGCAGAGGCAAGCAGGCAGATCTTTGTGACTCCAAAGCCAGCTGATCTACAGTGAGTTTCAGGACAGCAGGGCTGTTACACAGAAAAACCTGTCATGAAAAATCAAATCAAAACAAAACAAAAAACAAACAAACAAAAACCCATCCGAGCCTAGGTCTCTTGAGCATGGGACTCACCAAGTAAGTGAAGGAAGCTGGTGGTTGAGCCCCTGGGATCTGCCTGCCACCTGGTGTGAGCCAGTACACTTGGCTTTCCCCTAGGGATCAAACTCAAGTCCTTGTTCTTGAAAGCACTTCCCTGAACTACATTACACCCCTAGTCCCCTCAGTTGTATAAGGAAATAGCATGGGAAGTGATGAAATGGGGGCGGGGAGGGGTTGTGAGTGCACTGTAGCCAAATAAGACACTTGGTGAAGGCAGGTGGGTGAAACTCACTGAGTTAATTATGGGCATCAGTGGTCAAAACAGGAGGAAAGGTTGTGGAATCTAGAAAGATGCTGTACTAAGGTTGTTTCTATGATATCCCATCTTCAAAAGGTAAACCTGAAGCCGGGCTGCGGTGGTGGTGAGCGCCTGTAATCCCAGCACTCTGGGAGGCAGAGGCAGGTGGATTTCTGAGTTCAAGGCCAGTCTGGTTTACAGAGTGAGTTCCAGGATAGCCAGGGCTATACAGAGAAACCCTGTCTCGAAAAAACCAAATCCAAAAACAAACAAACAAACAAAAAAACAAAGCAAGCAAACAAACAAACAAACAAAAAGGTAAAACTGGAAGTGTCAATGCATGTCTGGTTGATTTGTCTGAGAAAACAGTGCCAAGTGTCAGTGAGTACCTCCGTCTTTCTGGGAAAGATCTCTGTTATCTGGCATTTCGACACCATGGGTCCCAGATAGGCGCAAGTCCCATGAAGTCTTTTGTTTTTCTTTCTCAAAAACACAGGCACATTTCCCCAGCTCTGTTTATCTCCTGCCTCCTAGCCAGTCTCTGTCCTGCTCCCAGCCTAGCCATTGTAATTACCATAGCTCTGTGGAAGATGAATTCTAAACCCCAGCTCCTCAGAATTCCCTTCTCCAGGAAGCCCGCCCCCAGCACTTACCCCTGGAGTGGATTAACCACCCTCACTCCCTCTAACCCCAGGACCCCACAGCGGGGCTTCTCCATCTACCCACATTTGCCACAAGGGATTTTAGTGTCTATATCCTGTGTAATCCCTTCACCTTGTGAGCCCCATTATTTATCTCTCCATCCCCTCCTCTCTCAAGTTTGTTTGTTTGTTTAGTTGTTCTTTTGAGACAGGGACTCTCTGTAGCACTGGCTGTTTCGGAACCTGCTATGTAGACCACACTGGCCTCACGTCCTGTGTTCTGGGGTCAAGGGTGCGCACCACCACTCCCAGCCCCATTCTTACTTTTATCCGGGGGTTCCCACTGTTGATAAGCACTTAGAAAGCATTTGCTGGAAGATTAAGTGGGTGGACAAGATAAAGAGAGGCCTTTTCTGCTATAGGCTTGTAGGTCACCATCTCTCATGCATATGAAATTGAATCTGCTCCTTAGAAGTGGCCATAGGGGAAGGGCTGGGGAGATGGCTCGGTAGGTGAAATATCTACCACACAAGCACATGGTTTGTTTTGTTTTTGTTTTTTTTTTCCTAGAACCCCTGGGAAAAAAGCTGGCTCTGGCAATATTTGCCTGCATGTCTGTGACCCTAGCTTTGGAGTTGAGGAAGGGACAGAGACACTGAGATACCTGAAGTTCCTTGGCAGCCAGCCTGACTGACTGGTGAGCTCAGATTTAACAAGAGACCTTGTCTTAAAAAACAAATGCAGGGCCGGGCACGCCTGTAATCTCAGCACTTGGGAGGCAGAGGCAGGTGGATTTCTGAGTTCGAGGCCAGCCTGGTCTACAGAGTGAGTTCCAGGACAGCCAGGGCTGACATAGAGGAACCCTGTCTCGAAAAACAAAAAACAACAAAACAAAACAAACAAACAAACAAACAAAAAAGCCAAATGCAGGGGCTGGATCCATGATCAGAGGTTAAGAGCACTGACTGCTCTCACAGAGGTCCTGAGCCCAATCCCCAGCACCCACATGGTGGCTCACAGCCATCTGTGGTGGGATCCGATGCCCTCTCTTGGTGTGTCTGAAGAGAGCGATAGTGTGCTCACATAAAATAAATAAATAAATAAATCTCTAAAAACAAAACAAATGCAGATTGTATGAGGAAAGAAAACCTAATGTCAATTCTCCCTACACACCACACATACACCACACATTCACACAGCTTTCTCTCTCTCTCTCTCTCTCTCTCTCTCTCTCTCTCTCACACACACACACACACACACACACACAACACATACACACTCATGCAGCTCACTCACACACCAAGCTAGCTACAGGTCCCCGGGGTGCAGTTCCACAGTACAGGGCTAGTCAAGGCCTCAGCTGGGTGTTCTAGTGTATCTCTGTAGATGGTATAGTACTTTGTATCTGGAGTTTTTCTTTTAGAAAGAAAACTTTCTACAGTGTATCTCTCTAGATGGTGTAGTACTTTGTATCTGGAGTTTTTCTTTTAGAAAGAAAACTTTCTACAGTGTATCTCTCTAGATGGTGTAGTACTTTGTAGCTGGAGTTTTTCTTTTAGAAAGAAAACTTGTAGATATCTTTCTAGAAGATATCTTTGTAAAAGAATGGTTGCGGAGATCCTTTCTGGTGCTGGTTTGAATGCGAGTGGCCCCCATGGGCTCATATATTTGAATGTTTAGTTCCCTATTGGTGTACCATTTAGGAAGGACTAGGAGGTGTGGTCTTGTTGGAGGAGGTGTGACTCTGGGGATAGACTGTGAGGTTTCAAAAGCCCACAGCAGGTTCAGTCTCTGCCTCCAACTTGTGGATAAGATGTGAGCTCTCAGTGCTGCTCCACACGGTGCCTGCCTGCGGCCATGCTCTGCCACGATGACCATGAAATCATCTTCTGACATTGACAAGGAGACAAACCTTAGAGAAATGCTTTCATAAATTGCCTTGGCAATTTATATATACATATATACACATATATACATACATGTATATATAACTATATATATTATATTGCTAACATCCATTTACCTTGGGGTTATATTATAAAGTGGAAAATTACAAGATGTGGAGCAGTCCCTATATATGTTCTTAAATATAAGTTCTTATAAGTTCTTGTGAGCTGTCTTAGGGTTTCATTGCTATGAAGAGACATCATGACCATAATAACTCTTATAGAAGGAGACATTTAATTGAGGCTGGCTTACAGTTTTAGAGGGTTAGTCCATTAGCACCATCCTCAGGCAGCAGAAGGAGACTGTGTGTCACACTGGACATAGCTTGAGGATATATAACCTCCAAGCCCTCCCCCACAGCGACACACTTCCTCCAACAAGGCCACACCTCCTAATAGTGCCGCTCACTATGGTCAAGCATTCACACATCTGAGCCTAGGGAGGCTACACCTGTTCAAACCATCACGAGTGGGTTTCTCTGAGCCTCACGGTCACTTGTTCAGCCAATTACAGACTGAAAATGCAGTCAGTATCTGCATCTGTACAGAGCATGTATAGTGTTTGTCTTTTCATTTTCCCCTGCATACCGTATAACAACTATATAGGGTTTACATTGTATTAGGCAATGTATGTAATCTAGAGGCTGGGCGCCATATCATATACCTCACACCTGTGATCCCAGCACTTGCAAGATGGAAGCAGGAGACAAGTTCAAGACCATCCTCAGTTGCACAGTGAATCTGAAGCCAGCCTGAGGCATGCGAGACCCTGTTTATTAAATAAGACATAAGACTGCAGGGACGGTTTGTTGGCCAGCAGTGCTCGTTCTGCAAGTGTGAGGACCCGAGTCTTAGTTCCCAGCACCAATATCAAAAGCCTGCATGGCTGTGCATGCTTGTAACCCCAGACTTAGGAAGTGTAGACAGGTAGATCCTCACAGTGGGCTAGACAGCTAGCCAAGCCAAGCATCAAGCTTCCAGTTCTGTGAAAGACCCCGTCTCCAGGCAATAAGGCAGAGAGTGATAGAGGGGGCATTTCAAGACCTTCTATTGGCCTAATTTTTTCGAAACCTACTTTAATAAGGGTTCTTAAATGCTTCAATCTCCCTTCTAGTCCAGTACCCACCAGAGGGAGTGGGAAAGGAAGGTTAATAGAAAACGGGCTGCGGACCCGTTTCGAAATAGTTCTTTGGGGCTATTCCAAACACCAACACGAATCAGCAGTGGCAGTCCGATCCATTTGGCAATCACCCGCTCATGAATCAACAATGGCAGAACCTTCAGGCTCCAACAATCTCCTGAATCTGCAGAAGCAGCAAGAAGCCGCCAGAGTATCATGAGAAGTTCTTTGGCAAGTTACTCTCTATGACGTCACAACAAGTGAAGATCAAGAATTCGTGCAAGGTGAACAAATGCCAGAGCTTCCTCCCACTGCCTGTGGGGTCGGTCATATTTGTAGTCTTTCTAAACATCACATGTCTTCTCATGTGTCTGCTTCAGCAAAAACACCCTTTCACCTGTCTGTCACAGAGAAACATCATATGACATAACAGAGTTTCCAAAGAAACCACACATTTCCACTTAAACCTTCCCTGGCTTCCCTATATACATCCCTGGGTGTGTGAACCTGCACAGCCATGTACACAGGTACATACAAAACACACACACACACACACACACACACACACACACACCACAGACAAAGCAAAAGCAATAGTGAGGCTTGGGAGGCAGAGGCGAGCAGGTCTCTGAGCCTGAGGCGGTCTGGTCTACATAGTTCCAAGACAGCCAGCGCTTCATAGGGAGACCCCGTATCAAAACGAACAAAAAGCTACACCAACAGAAGCAACACGAAAAAGCACCCACCAAAATTTTAAAGAGTAATCAAGAGATGGTCTAAACACAAGCAAATGCTGCACAGTCTTGGATAATGGGCTTGAGCACCTACAGATACCAAGACTGGAAAGAAAACACAAACTAATAAGCCTGTTACGCATGGGGAGAGATCAGGGCAGGAGGGAGGAGAGGTGGGAGGCTTCTCCCAGTGTTCAAACTTCAGAAGTACATGAGATTTACCAGTTTTAAATTTTAAAAAGCAAAATGAGCTACACCAGTGCCTGTGTTCCTGGCTAATTTGGCGTCAGCTGCTGGAGTTTCCCTAGCCAAGGTGAACCCGGAGCGTTTGAGGTGTTGGTAGGATGAGCATAACTGCCTCTGCAGGGGCACCTGGTGTGCCAGGGCCACAGGAAGCCTGCGGTCCCCCAGGCTCCTCGCCTGCCTTCACACAGCTTAAGCCTGGCTCTGAGGACAGGTCGCCCGTGCTGACCTGAGCTCTCCGTTGCTCAATCTGCCCCAGGGCCCAGCTGACACCAAATTCAAAAGTTGGCCTGCACATTTCCTCTTCTTTTTCTTTCTCAGCCCCATCTGGCTATTTTTCATGACATGGTTTCCTGCTCTAAGCCATGAAGAGTGGCACCAGTGGTGACTGCTGCCTCCTCCTCCCCTTTTCCTCCTCTCCCTTCTCCTCCCCTTTTCCTCCTCTCCCTCCTCTTCCCCTTTTCCTCCTCTCCCTCCTCCTCCCCTTTTCTTCCTCTCCCTCCTCCTCCCCTTTTCCTCCTCTCCCTCTTCCCCCTCCCCTTTTCCTCCTCTCCCTCCTCTTCCCCCTTTCCTCCTCTCCCTCCTCCCCTCCTCTTTCTCCTCCTCTCCCTCCTCCTCCCCTTTTCCTCCTCTCCCTCTTCCCCCTCCTCTTTCTCCTCCTCTCCCTCCTCCTCCCCTTTTCCTCCTCTCCCTCTTCCCCCTCCTCTTTCTCCTCCTCTCCCTCCTCCTCCCCTTTTCTCCTCTCCCTCCTCCCCTCCTCTTTCTCCTCCTCTCCCTCCTCCTCCCCTTTTCCTCCTCTCCCTCTTCCCCCTCCTCTTTCTCCTCCTCTCCCTCCTCCTCCCCTTTTCCTCCTCTCCCTCTTCCCCCTCCCCTTTTCCTCCTCTCCCTCCTCTTCCCCTTTTCCTCCTCTCCCTCCTCCCCTCCTCTTTCTCCTCTCCCTCCTCCTCCCCTTTTCCTCCTCTCCCTCTTCCCCCTCCTCTTTCTCCTCCTCTCCCTCCTCCTCCCCTTTTCCTCCTCCCCCTCCTCCCCCTCCTCTTTCTCCTCCTCTCCCTCTTCCTCCTCTTCTCCTCCTCTCCCTCTTCCTCCCCTTCCTCCTCTTCCTCCTCCTCTTCTTCCTCCTCTCCCTCTTCCCCCTCTCCCTTCTCTTCCTCTCCTTCCTCCTCCTCTTTTCTCCTCTTTTTTGTATTGATGATCAGACTCGGGCCTTGTCGTTTCACAGCAGACAGTCACCCACCACTCCCATACACTCCAGTCCTCGAGCTTCTTCTCAGGCCTTTTTTTCTTCCTCCTTTCTTTCATCGAAACTTCAGTTTCTCATTCTCCCTGCCCCCTCTCCATAAAGTTTTTCTGTGTAGCCCTGGCTGTCCTGGAACTCACTTTGTAGACCAGGCTGGCCTCAAACTCAGAAATCCGCCTGCCTCTGCCTCCCCAGTGCTGGGATTACAGGCGTGTGCCACCACCGCCTGACTCACCCCCAGACTCTTAAGCCTGCCTTTTTTCCCTCTCTTTTTCTTTAGAACAGGGTCTCATGGAGACTAAGGTAGCACAGAGCTCTCTGTGTAGCTAGCTGGAGCTGACATGAAGTTTGTGATCCTTCTGCTTCTACTCCAGCGTGCTGGGCTCACGGGCCTGGGCCACACCATGCATGGTTTACGTGGTTTACGCAGTGTTGAGGATTAACCCCAGGGTCTCCTGCACCCTAGGCAAGCAGTGTACCAGCTAAACTACCTCAGCCCAAGTCTATTTTTGTTTTTATATTTATATAACTGTGTGTGTGAATGCCTTCTCTGTGTGTGTGTGTGTGTGTGTGTGTGTGTGTGCGCACCATATGTGTGCCTGGTGTCCGCAGAGGAGAGAAGAGGCCTTGGCTCCCGTGCAGCCAGAGTTCCAGGTGGTTGTGGTACACCGTGTGGGGGCTGGGCACTGAGGCTGTCGCCCTCTGCAGGAGCGGCCGCTGTTGCTCCAGCTCCCCCAAGTTTGTTTCTAAAGAATCAGAAGTTAGTGGTCCAGCCAAAGCAGTTTTGCAGACTTCTCCGGGTACCCGTTGAACAGGCTGTGTTCATCAGAGCCCAGAGCTCTGGAGCCCTGGTTCTTCAGGAGGGTAGGTGTGAGCACAGCTGGTCAGAACTGCCACTGTGCCGGTCAGATGGATTTCTCTCTCTAGGAGAGAAAACCAGACCTGCCAGGCTAAATCCATCCCGTTTTGTATTTTCTTATCCGGAGACAGTGTCTCACTAAATAAGCCATCCTACTGTAGTCCAGACAGGCCTGAACTCGTGACCCTGTAGCTTCAGCTTCCCTAGCATCTGGTGTTCCAGGCCTGACCTACTGGGCCCGGCTCAGAGGCGGGAGTTCTGATCATTACTGTTTTATTTTTGTTTTCTAGCTGCTGGGGCAGGCAGCTCGAAACATGGTACTACAGGAAGATGCCATCTTGCACTCAGAAGATGTAAGAACCATTTGTTTCATGGTGTGTATGTGTGTGTGTGTGTGTGTGTGTGTGTGTGTGTGACTGTAGGGAGGTGGACTATTCTGTTTCTCTCTCTCCATTGTGCAGAGTTTAAGGAAGATGGCAATAATAACAACACACCTTCAGTACCAGTGAGTATGCCCTCCCAGCAGTCACCTGCCAGCTACAGCATCCTCATCCTTGTCCTGCTCATTTCTTTTGTGCTTCAGCACACCTTCTTATGGAGGAGGAGGGGTGGGAGGGGATGGAAGGGAATGAGGATGGAGATGGGGGGATGGAGGGGGATGGAGATGGGAGGGGGATGGAGGGGGAGGGGGATGGAGATGGGGGATGGAGGGGGAGGGGGATGGAGATGGGAGGGGGATGGAGGGGGAGGGGGATGGAGATGGGGGATGGAGGGGGAGGGGGATGGAGATGGGAGGGGATGGAGGGGGAGGGGGATGGAGATGGGAGGGGGATGGAAGGGAAGGGGGATGGAGGGGGAAGGGGGATGGAGATGGGAGGGGGATGGAGGGGGAAAAGGGATGGAAGGGGGAGGGTAATGGAGGGGGAGGGGGATGGAGGTGGACAGTATTGATGAAGGATGAAGTCTCTGGGGAAAGGCACCTGAGGCATGGTGGGGGGAAGTTGGGATGCGGGAGAGTGGGGGCTGGGGGTCTCCCTGTGTTAACTCGGGACTCTACAAGGGAAGAAGGCATAGGAGCAGAGCCTGCCAGGACCGTGTTGCCGCTGTGTGGCCCCTGGGAAACACCTGAGCCGTGTGTGTGTGTGTGTGTGTGTGTGTGTGTGTGTGTGTGTGTGTCCACTCTGTGCCAGTGTTGTTCCTGCCCTGGAGAACAAAGCAGGTGAAGCAGGTGGTAGAAATCCTTCTGATCTTGAATTACACAGCGCCTTCTCTGTAGTTCTGAAGAAAACCACAGAAGAATTTGCCTTTTATTATATTATTGTCCTATATTTTATGTAGTTGATAAGACACTTGCCTACCTCTTAGGCCTGTGTAGCTGAGAGTTCAGGTCCCCATAGCTGAAGCTGAGGCTGTTTTAGGTGTGTTCATATTAAATACACGGCTCTTTGGCCCCACACAAGTTACACTAAGTTTAAGCCTCCGTGTGATCTGTTAATGGTAACTTCTTTGTTTCTTTCCTTCTTTCCCTTCCTGATTTAGGCAAGAAGCTATTCAGAAGAAGTAAGTGACCTCAGAGATGGTGGGTGGGGCCAACTGAAGCATGCTGGGAGTGACTGTTGTGCCTAGGATCAGTGAAAAAGTGGTGGACGTGTCTTTAAGCGCCCATGCTCAGGTCGGCCTGTTTTGAATGTAAAGAACACTGTGTATCTTAACGGTGTGCCAGAACTGGGCTCACTGCCTTCTGGTTCTAGAAGTTACAGGGTACAAGGCTGCCCTTAGGAATAGACGTTTGCTTATAGTGGTAATATTCATAGAGCAGACATACGAATGTCACTAAATGGTCTCATTTTCTTAATGGTGTGAAGTTTCTGTAAGCCTTTTTCTTTTTAATGTAAGGTCTCTCACTGTGTAGCCCAGTCTAACCTGAGACTCACAGTCCTGTCTCCATTTCCTGAGTGTGTGCCCCATGCCCATCTGCACAGACCTTCAGGGTTTATTTCCTCCAAACCTTGAGATGGAATCTTACTGTGTTTCCATGGTAGCTTCCAACACTTGGGTTCAAATGATCCTACCCTACCCCCACCCTACCCCTGCCTCAGCTCCTGAGTAACAGATTAACAGTCGGGCCACAGCGCCAGACTCTGACTTTGAACACTTGGACTGAGGTGAATTCTGACTTAGGTGTGACAAGACTGATGCGTTAAAGGGTAGGTCCTCCGGAGAAGGGCTCTTCCCGCTCCTCTCAGTCAGCCCGTTCCGCTTTGATTCCAGTGTTGAGCAGTCGCCTGACCTGCAGGACCAGCTGACTCACTTGCTGAAGTAGCTCATCAGAACAGCAGTTGACTTCTCTGCCTGATGCTGAAGAGAGCGTGTCCCACACGGCCACCAGGCCGTGGCCTTGGTTTCCATTTTATCTCCAAAAAATCATCTAGAAAAGACTTGTGCAAAGAAGAAGCCAAGTGGCTGAGCACGGAAGCAGTTCTTCAATTGCATGAACTCGTCTTCAAGGCGTTTATATTAAAATTAATAGGTTGAATCATTAGCACTAAAAAAAAATGAAAGACACCTTAGCTTGTTAAAAGCTGTATTGTCTGTGATCCTGTGTACTTCTCTCTCTCTCTCTCTCTCTCTCTCTCTCTCTCTCTCTCTCTCTTCAGTATGTCCCTGTGTAGCCCCTAGCTTTGAACTCATAATCCCCCTGCTGTAGCCTCTCAAGTACTGGGATTACAAATCACCACCCCTGGCCACCAAGTAACATGGAGTCTCGGGTACTTGGGAGGCTGAGTAGGAGGATCACCTGAGTCCAGAGAGTTGGGAGCATCCAGGGCCACCCAGAAAGAACCCGTGTCCAAGAAGAAGAGGGGACGGGGCAGGGGCTTCTGCTGTGACCTGTGAGAATGCTTTCTATTTTAAAGGATGTCCACCATTCATTCAGGAGTCTTCTCTTCCTGGACACAGGACATGGGCAGTGGCTGCTGTTTCCTTTCTCACGGCAAACTCTGATACGACAGTCCGGCCATGGCACCCTCCATGGCCAGCTGCAGCTCTGCCTTGACCTTTCTTTCTGGCGTCTTTCTTTCTGTGACTCTCGATTAAGTGGCCTTGGTTCGTTTTCTAATCACTTATAGCCATTCCATTCCCTTCGCATCTGGCAGTAAAGTCACACAGTGGATCCACTGATAATTAAGTAACGTTACAAAATGAACTACATAGACCCAATCTCAAGCAAAACAAAAAGGCTAAAAAGATATAAAGCCAGTAGTTATTACATACTAGTTTGTTAAAACGTCACGCCAACCATTAAAGTACAAATTCAGAAATGTAGCATTGACTGACAAGCATAAACTGAGTTAGATTTGAAAAGAGTTCGATGCCTAAAATATGATCAATGTAAAAATGTCTGTCTCCTTATAGACATGCCATTACAAAATTAGTATTTGAAAGAACATATCGAGACCAATTGTGAGAAATAATTCACAAAGGGCCAAAGAAGCAGCAGTTAAGATGGCAATGTGACTTCCACAGTCTGCCACAGAACAGGCCCATTCCATATACTCCCGGCACATAAACCATGACCGTTAAGAGCTGGTGAAATGGCTCGGCAGTTACAAACACTTTGCTGCTTTTGCCGAGGACCCAGATTCAGTTCCCAGTGCCCGCTTCAGACAGCTCACTGCTGTCTATGACCGTAGCTCCAAGGGATCTGATGTCCTCTTCTGGACTCCTTGGACACCTGCATTCTCCTACATACGCCGGAACACAGACACATGCTGCTATACATAACTAAAAACATATATTTTTTAAAAAATTATTAAAAATTCATCTGCTGCAGGTGGATTTCTGAGTTCGGGGCCAGCCTGGTCTACAGAGTGAGTTCCAGGACAGCCAGGGCTACACAGAGAAACCCTGTCTTAAAAACAAACAAACAAAAACAAAAAACAAAATAATTATCTGCTAAAGAAAATGTAATTTTCATTTAAAATAAAAAGCAAGATGATATAACAAAATTTAGACCAATCATTTATGGATGTTGATGTTTAAATTTGTTTTTGTTTTGGTGTAAAAGGGGTTTATTGGGGAAGGGGAGAGAAGTGAGAACCTGGGGGACAGGTAGAGGCATGTGGGTAAGCCCTGAGGGCAGAGGGTGGGAGGGAGGGGGAAGGAGGATGCCCAGGACAGACAGACTGACCGACAGACAGACAAACAGAACTGGGCTGTGGGGGTCCTTTGATTCAGCCACACACACCTGGCACACCTGGCCTCAGCAGGAGATGACATAAGCAGTTGCTAGGTCCCTGGGGGCAGGCCAGCTGGGTTGCCTGTATGCTAATCTTCATCATTGCGGTGATGACATAAGCAGTTGCTAGGTCCCTGGTCCTTGTGCAGTGCCTTGAGGTGACGGGAAGCATTAGCACTCCTGGAGCTATGGACCATTGTGAGCCACGACGTGCTTCTGGGAATTGAACTCGGGTCCTCTGGAGGACCAGCATGTACCCTTAACTGCTGAGCCACCTCTTCAGCCCCCAGAGACTCCTGACTACTTTTGAAAGCTCTACTATCACCCCCCACCCCTCCAAATCAGGGTAGCCAGGCCCATGTAGTGAGACATCTCAGTTTTTTCCCCTTATATTTCTTTGTTGTGTATGTGGTGGGGGTGGGGACGCACGTGTGGAGGTTGGAGCAATGACTTCTGGAAATCAGTTCTCTCCTTCCGTCATGTAGTCCTGGTGGTCAAACTCAGCTCATCAGCCTTGGTTGGAAGGGCCCTTACCTGCTGGGTCCTCTTAGCAGACAGAAGAAGCTCTCGATCTTGAAACATGTGCTTCACCAAAATCTGCCTTCCTGATCTCCTCCCGCACTTGCTAGCCCAGTGCTTTTCTAGATGAGAGTGTGCCAGTGTTCTCAAGACCGTCCTTGGAGATAAGGGAAGAAAGCAGGGAATTTTCTGTATATGGTAGTTGTTTGGTTTTTTTTTTTTTTTTTTAATCAAATAGTTTTAAAAAAATGTGGAAGCGGCAGTGCACATGCCCACCTGCAAACCTGGGAGGTGGAGGCAGGAAGACCTGTAGTTTACAGTCAGCCTTGGCTACATCACGAGTCTGAGACCAGCATAGCATGAAGATCCTTCCTCAACTCTCCCACCTCCTTTGAAAAATCAACTTTGCACTGGGTGGTGGTGGTGTTTGCCTTTAATCCCAGCACTCCGGAGGCAGAGGAAGGCAGATCTCTGTGCGTTCGTTCGAAGCTAGCCTGGCCTAAAAAGTGAGTTCTAGGACAGCCAGGGCTTCACAGAAAAAACCTGTCTCAAAAACCAAAAACGTCACCGGTCGTGGTGGCGTACGCCTGTAATCCCAACACTTGGGAGGCAGAGGCAGGTGGATTTCTGAGTTCGAGGCCAGCCTAGTCTACAGAGTGAGTTCTAGGACAGCCAGGGCTACACAGAGAAACCCTGTCTCGAAAAAAAAAGAAAAAGAAAAAAAAAACCCCAAAAAAACAAAACAAAACAAGACCAAAAACGTCGAAAAAAGTTTTTTGCTAATGTTTAAGATACAGTTTGATAGACCAGCTTAAATAGGAAGGCCTCTCTTCAGCAGAAATGATACTTGGAACATAGAGCTGTGTGTGGCTTAGTGCTTGTTCCCTAGCATACACAAGACCCAAGGATCTATACTATCTATACTATATATATATATATATATATATATACACACACACATATATATATATACATATATATATATATATATATAGTATAGAGTTTATTTAGGGTATGGGGGGAGTTGAGGGAGAAGTAGAGACAGAGAAAGGCAGAGAGGGGGAGGGAGAGGAAGAGAGAGGAGTAGGAAGGGAAGGAGGGAGAGAGGGAGAAGAGGGGGAGAGACTGGTCATGAGCATGAGAAAGGGGGGAGGGGGAAGGGGAGAAAAGGGACAGAGAGGGAAGAAAAGGAATAGAAGGGTAAGAGAGAGAGAGCCCCCCCCTCTCCCCACCCCACCCCCCGCAGCCAAGATTAATCTTGACCACTAGGAAACACCCAAAGCCAAATAAAACAACCCGTGGTGCTGTGTAGTCAGAATGATTGCTGGTCAGGGTCCAATCCAAAATCAGCTCAGTGTAGCAGAGGCCAGGGAGGTGAGTGGCAGTAGCCAGACAGCGGAGAGAGCCGGAGAGCAGATAGCCAGATAGTGGTTAGCTGGCCACTCACCTCGGTTCGTGTGGGTGTGGTTATCAAGGGATTCTTCTAAACAAACTGCAGCCAAAGATAGCAGCACCCAAGAAGAAGAGAGTGCGCCCTCTCCCTGCCCTCTGCCTGAGAAGACAAGGAAGAAGAAACTGCTTGGTTGGAAGGACTCATTCTGTGGGAAGAACACTTTAAAAAGTGTTTCTCTGAAGAGCTGTGAGTCTAAAAAGTACGTGATGCTGATAAAAATGGTCACTTAAAAAAACAAAAGAAAAAAACCACATGTCCCATTTAAAAAAAATTCCAACAAGGATTGCCAGTATTTTTAAAAAATGATTTATTCTTATATGATTTATTCTTATGCAGGTGTTTTGCCTGCATGGGTGCCTGCATGGGTGCCTGCATGGGTGTGTGCGTGCCAGATGCCCAGTCCTCTGGAAGAGCAGCCAGTGCTCTTAGCCACTGAGCTTTCTGTCACTCAAGCCCCTGGCATGTTTGTAAACACTTAAAAGAAAACGTTACATTTATTTGTGCATGTATGTGCTCATGCTCTGGTCTGCATGTGGAGATCAGAGGACAGTCAGCAGGTGCTGGCTTTCACGTGGGTTTCAGAGATGGAAACAAGTCTCCAGCCCTGGTGATCATCACCTTTGCCCGCTTTTCTCTGTTACCTGATTAACTTTCAGTAACAATTAACAGGGAATTTGGAAATGTCCTTGATGGATTTCAACACTTTTTTTTATGTGTAATGATCAATGGGATTGGAGACAGGATGATTTCCCATGACCACTTTTCTATTTAGACATCCTTTCATTCAGACGGAGGTAAGGTAGCCTCATCTCGATGAGACAGCATAGCTGTAGAAGCTAAAAGCATTCTCCACACAAGCCTGATGCCGGATTCCCAGAACCCACTGTGGAGGACAGAACTAACTTGTGGGAGTCACCCGTCTCCACACATGGGCACAGGGGTGGTGGTGTGCATATGCACCCACAAAACAATTTAAAGACAGACATGTGCGAATAGAATGCATTTTATTTTTTTGTTTCTTTGGGGATCTGGGGGATTTTGTTGTTCGTGGTGGTGAAGGTGGGTTTTGTTTGTTTGTTTGTCCTGGCTGACCTTGAACTCGCTCTGTAGGTCAGGTCAGCCTCCAACCGGATGTTCTGCCAGCTTCTGTCACCTGCCTGTCTCCTGGAGAGCTGGAATTAACACCGGGTGGCTACAGTGTGCATGTTTGTCTGAATCCACAGAGCTATGCGCTAAGGAAAGGTGAATAACACTGGAGTAAAAGGGATCTCAATAGCCGGGCGTGGTGGCGCACGCCTGTGATCCCAGCACTTGGGAGGCAGATTTCTTAGTTTGAGGCCAGCCTGGTCTACAGAGTGAGTTCCAGGACAGCAGGACTACACAAAGAAACCCTGTCTCGAAAAACCAAACCAAACCAAACCAAACCAACCCCCCCCCCAAAAAAAAAGAACCCAAAAAACAAAAACAGAAAAAAATATATCTCAATGAACAACTTTATGAGACAGTTTGCGGGACGCGGGTTTCATCCCACAAGAAGAAAAAAAAGATATGGGCCTTCACTTAAGGCACACACAAAATTTACGAATGAAACTGTGGATCAATAAAACCATTCTCCTGGATGCAAGGACTCAAAGCCACCAAGGTGACAAGCCCCAGCAGTTTGTAGGGCTAGGAGGCTTCTGGTGGCTCTGGGGTTAAAGGTCGGCCAGGGGGCGTGGCTTCGAAGATCTCAGAAGGGAAACCTGGTTGAGGGGAGTCCTGGTCCTGGAGAGGAGATCATGAGTCAGTGAGTGCCTGTCCCTTCTGCCTTCTGGCTAGTCCCCTCTGACCTCGGCCTTCCCACCGACTCACAGCTTCCCACCCTACCCCCAACTCTGGGTAGCCACGGAGGCTGCGTCCCGCCCTGTGTGCGGCTCTCCCTCCCTGCGTCAGCCCTGCGGTTCTCGGTGTGGTGACCGCATTTAACCTCTGTTCTCCCATTTGTCAGTGGCTGCTTCGAGAGACGCTGAGATCCACCAGGATGTTCAGGTAAGGGTTCTAGGGAATGACTCTGTGGGCTCGCTGGCCCCATAGAAGTCCTGCCAGCAAGCTGCTTCCGCTGGGCTGGCGTAGAGCACGCTGTGGGAGGCCAGGCCAAACCAGGTCCCGGCAGGACAGGGCTTGGGGTTAGAGTTTTGCCTTGAGCAAAGTGCAGTGGGCTGTAATTAAGCTGTAATTAGGAGTGTAGTGGAGCCCTGGAGCTCTGCAAACAGTAACGTCAGTTCTCTTCCGCCTGGCTTCTCTTCCGGTGGCTCCGGTGGCTGCTGAGTCAGAACTACTATGGGAATGTACTGAAGAAATCTGCAGACCTCCAGACTAATGCTTGCGTCACGCCAGCCAAGCTGGTCCCCAAGTACATCCGGGAAAGCCTGCAGAACGTACATGAAGAAGTTACGTCGAGGTAGACTGTGTGTGTGCTGTCCCCTCGAAGCCTCCAGACCACCAGTTTTCCCATAGTGGTCACTAGGGAATGTAACCATCTCTGTCCGACATCCTGCTTGCCCTGGCTACTGTGATACCCGCAAAGCCTGGCACCGAATGCCTCCCTCTTCTGCCGAGGACCCCTCAAGGATGCCGGGCACCCTCGCCCGTTGCAGGAGACATTCAAGTTCCTTGGGCCCCGATAGACGTCCAAGTTTGTTAATAGATGGGCCCACGCACTCTAACCAGCCACGGCTCCTTCTGACCTTGCCTTTCCCTGACACAGTATTGCCCACTCAGAGAGCAGGAATCAAAGAGGGTGCTTTACCCCTTGCCTCTCTGACACCTCACTGAAGTCCTGCAGGGGTCAGGAAGTCTTCTTCACCCAACCACTAACACCCCTAACTCCTGGTGGCACTCGATGCCAGTCCTGAGTAGGGTTTCCCAAACTGTAGTTTTTACCTCTCCAGTTACAGTACATGCACCTGGGGGACAGAATATGTTCCCCCAGGTCCTGACTTTGACTTGTTCAGCAACCAGTGCCTTAGATATATTTATTCAACCAATTGTTCAGATGGTTTAAGTCTTGGTCCCTTGCACAGGGCCTACGACGGTGCTAGGGCAGGCGTGGCCCGGTTTAGACAAGATGGAAATGGCGGGAGGGAAGTGTAGATTTAGTATCTGAGAATTTTCTAGGCTCTGTTTTTGAAAAGACGGCATTTCCGATTCTCAGGTATTATGGCTGCGGTCTGGTTGTTCCCGAGCGGCTGGAGCACTGCCGGATTTTGGACCTGGGTAGTGGGAGTGGGAGAGATTGCTATATGCTCAGCCAGCTGGTCGGCGAGAAGGGACACGTCACCGGGATAGACATGACTAAGGTCCAGGTAAGACAAAGATTTGGAGGAAAAGGAGAGGGCTCCCCCCCCCCCAAGGTCATTCTCTGAGGCCTGAAACTGCTTTCCACTTTCCTTCATGGTAATTTGAAAAGCTGGGTTTCTTGTTGTTGTTGTTGTTGTTGTTGTTGTTGTTGTTTTGGTTTGTTTTTTTTGTTTTTGTTTTTCCAAGACAGTGTTTCTCTGTGTAGCCCTGGTTGTCCCGGAACTCACCCTGTAGACCAGGCTGGCCTCGAACTCAGAAATCTGCTAGCCTCTGCCTCCCAAGTGCTGAGATTACAGGCGTGCGCCACCACTGCCTGGAGAGACACTGGGTTTCTGTGGCTTTCATTTCTGCTTCCAGTGACCTAGAAGTTGAGGACATTGACACTCAGCGACTGCCCTAGAGAGCCTGGTCAGATGTCTAACCTGGTGGATGAGCTTGTGACAGCCCAGTGGCACTTTCTCTTCTTCCTCTGTCCTCTGTCCAAGATTTGCCGTTGGATAAAACTCAAGCAAGATCACCCAGTTGGGAGCCTCTGTCCAGGCTGCTGCTTATCTTACGAATCTCGGGAATCTTGCCTATCTATCCAAGACAACCCCGGGCACGGAAAGCCTGTGGCATTGGTGATATCGCTGTTTTCAGAATTAAAACGCGGATTACCACACCCATATTTTTCTTTCTCTAGGTGGAAGTGGCTCAAACCTATCTCGAGTACCACATGAGAAAGTTCGGTTTCCAGACACCCAATGTGACTTTTCTTCACGGCTGCATCGAGAAGTTGGCCGAGGCTGGGATCCAGAAGGAGAGCCATGACATTGTTATGTAGGGTGACAGCCTTTCTGTTTTGAATCGAGCCCGTTTCCTTTTGAGCACCAATATGTTACTACTTTTTGATGACTTGACTTTCCCTTAGGAAATTAAACCAAACGTAGCTTGTCTTCACAAAGGAAGGAACGTACTGAGGTCTCTGTAATCTACCGACAACATTGCCAGGCTTGCCTAGCCTCTGGCACAACCACAAGGCCAAGGAGAGCCATGGCTATACCCCGACACAAAGGCATAAGCTTAAAACATCGTGAGGATTTTTTGTTTGTTTGTTTTTGGTCACTCGATTGTGCGTTTCTTGGTGTGAGTTTAGTAGAAGACAATGTCACATTGCAGTGTCAACATGCCTTCCTGCCAAACTAAAGCCAGTGAGTTCCCCAAACCAGCCAGACCACAGCATGTATTCCCCTGACACACTCACCTCTTGTTTGTAATCATGGGTTTTGAAACTATAGACACCTGTTGTAAGACATTTGTATTGGAGGATTTCCTACTCATGATGGACTTACCTAGACTTTGATGATAGAGCTCACTGCACACTGAGGCTGTGTGATAAAAATACACAAAATAGCCAACCTATGGCTACCAGGGCCCGAGGAACAGAACATCAGATTAAATCAGTCATAGGAGGTGATGATATCCAGATTTGTGGTGATCAGATGTGTGAGGTGGTTGTTGAAAGATTCTACCAGACTTTTTATTCTTTTAGATTTCTAGACAGATTTTATTTGGGTAGCCTTGACTGTCCTAGAACTCAGGATGTAGACAAGACTGAACAGGAACTCATAGAGATCTGCCTACCTCGGCCTCCTAAGTGCTAGGTCTAAAGGTGTGTGCCACCACAGCCCAGCTCTAGTGGACAACTTTACAGTGCTTTTTCTGGTAAGCAGAGTGAGTTCACCATACAATGATGATGAGAACATGGTAAGCAAAGGCTAATGACATCACTGTTCATTACCAGTACGCATGGCGAGCTGTGCACTGCTGAGTGGGCCATCCTTTGGATGTTGTGCCACTAGACAATAGCAGGCGTAATGTAGCTGGGCATTGTCTGCTTTGTGGGTTCATCTTTCCCCCACCCTGGTCTACTCCTTCCCACCCTTAAAATCCCCTAACTCTAGATAGGAGAGAAAAAGGGAAAGAGGGGAGAGGGGAGGATGTTATCCTTAGACTACTTCCTGCTGATTAGGGGGGTTTGATCACAGGGCCAGTTTGATCTTTGCTGTCAGGAAATCTAATTTCTTGCTTTTTCTTTGTGTGTGACTACTTAACAAACCCAGACCACCACCAACAACTAACAGCAACTAACCAACAACCCCCTACTGGGGTCCTAGCATTTATATATCCTGTGAAAAGTCCCCAGAATTTCAAATGTCACACAGTTGCAGAAACTGTCTACAGCTGGCAACATCACACCCCTGCTAGAGCACCAGGCAAATCACAGTCAGCTGCTGTGGACAATTCGAGGCAGCCCCACGTCCCACACCTGGGATTACAACAAAAACATATTCTTACAACATTGTGTGTGTGTGTGTGTGTGTGTGTGTGTGTGTGTGTGTTTAAAGAAACCAAAATTCCAAAATTGTCTCCACAGCTTTATTGAAATTTTTTGAGACTACCGTCATATATGTGGTATTCTTTTCATTTTGTTTCCAGACAGGGTTTCACTATATAGTTATGGCTGGCCTGAAACTTGCCATGTAGACCAGGCTGACTTTGAATGCACAGAGATTTCCTTGCTGCATTTTTCTGTTTTTTTTTTATTGTTATTGTTGTTGTTGTTTGTTTTTTAATGGCAAATTATGGTCTCTTGTCTTCCTGAGTCTATGTTAAATCATGCCCAGGTAACAGATTAGGCTGTTGTTTTTTGCTTGTTTGTTTGTTTTGGGTTTTTTGGTTTTTTTTTAAAGATTTATTTTTTTATATATATATAAGCACACTGTAGCTGTCTTCAGATGCACCAGAAGAGGGTGTCAGATCTCATTACGGATGGTTGTGAGCCACCATGTGGTTGCTGGGATTTGAACTCAGGACCTTCCGAAGAGCAGTCAGTGCTCTTAACCGCTGAGCCCTCTCTCCAGCCCTGTTTTTTGTTTTTTGTTTTCCTTTGATGCTAGGAATTGAACCCTAAAGAAGCATTTTACTCTTGAACCAGCCACACATGTATCCTCAAATGCAAATTCTGGGGGAGCTCCTTTGAGGAGCTTTGTGTGTTCACATGCGGCTTGAATGCTTTACATGAAGGGAATTGGAGTCCGGGTTTGTTTTGTTTTGTTTTGTTTTGTTGGCGGGCGAGCATCAGGACAATAAGAATTGTGCTTCATCTTCATCTGTTACATTGTACTCACCGTTACTGCCGCGTAACAGTTTGCCTAGCTTTCTCCCTTAGCTTGGGGGAGAGGAGTCAGGGTAAATCAGCTGGCTCTGATGGTCAAGTGGGAGCTCCTTTGGGGACTAAAAGGATGTGAATCATTTAACATCTGCTCTTTTTTCTTTTTAGATCCAATTGCGTTATCAACCTTGTTCCTGACAAACAGCAAGTCCTTCAGGAGGTCTATCAGGTGCTGAAGGTGAGGGAGGGCGGAGACAATGGTCTTTAGACCCCAGAGAGGGCTGACAGGCTGGTGCTGTCCTCTGGAACTAAGGATTCAAACTCTTGATTTATCTAGCAGATGAGGAGGGAGCCGATTCATGGCGGAGGATCAGGGGTTCAAGGGCTTTGCCTCGTAGACAGTTCAAAGTAGACCTCAAATGTATGAAATGCTGCTTCAAAAAACAAAAACAAACAAACAAAAAAAAGAGCACATAAAAAGCAGGGTGGGAACGAGGTAATACCCTAGTCAGGCTTATTTATCAATCAGGATACAGGTTATTGACTGTTACAGTAGTTTCCTTCTTTCCTGTTGCGCCCAGTTTCTATTGACTGTGACTCTCAGATAACACCTACAAAATCACCAGAACCTCTTGACTCACCCTGAAAGATTTCTATGAATTTACCTTTCCTAGGACAGATTCTATGTCTCATCCATACTGTTTCTGATCCCAGGATATCTTATCTCTGGGAAATCTAAGATGGAATTTTTATATGAATGCTTCCTTAAAGGGGAAATTTCCAGGAACTTCAGTGCCTCCTACAGATAAAAGGATTTGTCTCTTTGTACTAGAAAAGAAAAAATAAGTATGCTGGGTTTAGTAGGGTTGAAGGGATAGTTCAGTGGTAGATATGTGATTACCAAACGTAGAGCTCAATCTCTAACACTGTAAAAGAAAATGTCTGAGATTGCTGGCTTATGGAGCTATTATATAGTGTCTATATCTGTGTCTGAAATGGGCTGGGGATAGAGCTCAGTGGTTAAGAGCATTGGCTGATCTCCCGTAGCACACAGGTTCAAATTCCAGCTCTTTTACAGTAGCTTATAACCATCTGTAATTCCATTTCTGAGCTCTAATGCCCTCTTCTGGATCCCAAGGGCACCAGGACATAGACACACATGCAGGCAAACACTTGGGCACATAAAATAATAAATTAAATGTAAAAGTTATCTGTGTAAGAATAACCTCATGTCATTGTTAGAATGTCATTTTATAGATCAGCTTATGACCTTCACTGAGATCAACTGACAGATGTCAAACATCGCTATAGAATACAGACTTCCATGCTTTGGAAATTAGCTAAATAACACCTTAAATTCTTGTTGACTCCTTTGACTTAGATGTTAAGGACACAGAAAAAATTTAATGTGTAATAATATCACTGTACATCACTGTAATTTTCTTTCCTTCCCTTCTTTCCTTCCTTCCTTTCACTCTTCCTTCCTTCCTTCTTCTCTCTCTCTCTCCCTCCCTCCCTCCTTCTCTCTTTTTCTTTCTTTCTTCCTTTCTTCCTTCCTTTCTTTCTTTCTTTCTTTCTCTCTCTCTCTCTCTCTCTCTCTCTCTCTCTCTCTCTCTCTCTCTTTCTTTCTTTCTTTCTTTCTTTCTTTCTTTCTTTCTTTCCCTTCTTTCCTTCCCCACATCCCCTGAAACAGGGTTTCTTTGTGTAGTCCTGGCTGACCTGAAACTCACTTTGTAAACCAGGCTGGCCTCGAACTCACCGAGATCTACCTGCCTTTGCCCCCTGGGATGAAAGGAGGCATCACTACTGCCTAGCTTTAGTGCTGTAATTTTCAATTCTATGGGTGTCTGCTGTTAGTTGTCTGGACACCTAAGACCGTGTTCCTCTTGGAGTAGCTAAGAATTTAGGCAACCTGAATGTATTTAGGAGAGATACTCATTTTCCCCCTCCTGTGTTCTTGCTTATTTAAAACCTTTTAAAAAAGATTTTCTTATTTTGTTTAATATGAATGTTTTGTATAAATGTTTTGCCTATGCGAATATGTGTGCACCCCACGTCTATCTGGTGCCCACAGAGATCAGAACTGGACTCACAGGATGTGGATGTTGGAGACTGAACTTGGGTCCTCTACATCAGTGGATCTCAACTTGTGGGTCTCCGCCCCTTTGGAGTTGCACATCAGATATCCTGTTCATATTATAATTCATAACAGTAGCAAAATTACAGTTATGAAGTAGCAGCGAAAGACTTTTGTGGTTGGGAGTCACGCCATGAGGAATTGTTTAAAGGGTTGTAGCATTAGGAAGGGTGGGAAGCTTTGCCCTACATTCTTAGAGTCTACATGAATGGCAAGTGCTCTTAATCTCTGAGCCATCTCTCCGGCCCAGGGTTTGCTTATGAGTTTCATCATGGCATGCATATGGTAGTGGTGGTGGTGGTGGTGGTGGTGGTGGTGGTGGTGGTGTGTGACTGAACCTAGAGCTCACCAAATTGGGTAGGATTGCTGGCTGATCAGCCCCAGGGACTTTGCCTGTCTGCCTATCAGAGCTGGGGATATGAATGCAAACCATGCCTGGCTTTTGTAGATGCTGAGGACTGGAACTCGGCAGGTACTCACATCGCCAGCTCTTGACCCAGCTCCCCATCCTCCAGCCCCGACGACTGCATTCCCATACGTGCAGACCGTGCGCTTAGAGGCCATTCACCCTCTCTTTATCCTCTCAGGCCTCTCCAACTTTCTTTAGACTCCCTTCCTTCTGAATCTTAGAAAGCACTCGTCTATTGGATAGGACACTGGAGAGATAAACACCTCTGTCTCTGTGTTTTGCTTTTGACAAGGGAAGCAGCTGTTATTTGCTCAAAGGTCAGCTCGGTCAGTGTCAGCTCAAACCCTGGGATTTTGAAGCCCATCTCCTACTCTCATCAATTTTTTTTTCTTTTTCTTTTTGGTTATCTAGGACCAGTGTAATCTTTAACCTTGTTCAGATGTGTGCACTGCTCTCTTTCAGCACGGTGGGGAATTCTATTTCAGTGACGTCTATGCTAGCCTTGAAGTGCCAGAAGACATCAAGTCACACAAAGTTTTATGGGGTATGTGTTCTTGTTTCATTCCTATCGGTTATTGTTGACCCGTGCAGAGGTCCGCCCTGCAAGTAAGGTGGGATGGACCAGTGGACAGGAGAGCAAGAGATGCAAGGCCAGAAGGTTGTTTTTCAGCCACTCAAAAGCAATGTGAAGGCTGGTGAGATGGCTCAGTGGGTAAAGGCATTTGTGGTCACTTAGGGTTTTACCGCTATGAACAGACACCATGACCAAGGCAAGTCTTATAAAGGACAAAACCTAACTGGGACAGGCCTACAGGTTCAAAGGTTCACTTGATTATTTTCAAGGTGGGAGCATGGCAGCATCCAGGCAGGTATGGTGCAGGCAGAGCTGAGAGTTCTACATCTTCATCTGAAGGCTGCTAGTGGAAGACTAACTTCCAGGCAGCTAGGAGTAGGGTTTTAAAGCCCACGCCCACAGTGACACACCTACTCCAACAAGACCACATCTACTAATAGTTCTACTCCCTGGGCCAAGCATAGACAAACCATCACATGGTCCCAGGCTGGCAACCAAGTTTGATCCCTGGAACTCATGCAAAGGTGGGAGGAGAGAACAGATTTCATAAACTTATATTCTCTGATGACAAATGTCCAAATGTGTACACACACACACACACACACACACACACACAACATAAACTTTTCAAAGACTAATATGATCTTAGGCAATTTAATTTATGTTATTGTTTTTTAAATTGTACATTGAAAATAATAGCACAGGCTACTTTTAAAACTGAAGAATAAAAGATAAGAGTATCCCTTTATTGTCAGTTAAGAGTTTCTAGAGGTTGAGGAGATGATTGCATGCTCATGATTAGTCTGACTGTAAAATAAAACTTTACATGCAAGCTGCTAGTGATGGTACATGCCTATGATATCGGCTCTTTGGGATGGAAGCAACAGGGTCAGTGCTCATTCAAGGCTTGTGTGGGCTACACAATGAGACATAGTCTCAAAAATAAAAACCCCAAATCTTATTTTTAAAACAAATTGTGTTAACCTTTTTATTATACAATAATACAAACAGGTAATGTTAGAAGCAGGGAAATAGACCAGGTGTGGTGGCACATACCTTTAATTCCAGCACTTGGAGGGCAGAGGCAGGGAGAACTCTGTGAGGCCAGCTTGGTCTACAAAGCAAGTTGCCAGACTCCCTGGGCTATATAGAGAAACCTTGTCTCAAAAGAAAACAAATCAAAGCAACAGGGAAATGGGGCCTATGGGATGGCTCAACAGGTGATTCATTTGCCTTAGGAGCCCGATGAGCTGAGTTCAACCCCCAGTACCTGAAATAGTAGCTTTTATTCACCAAATGTAATTGTCACCTTGGAGGTTTACTGTTGAACACGCTCTAGTTCTTAACTCAACTCTGATTGGTCCAGCTCAACTGTTCTGGCTCATGACTCCTCTCTAAGCTGACTGATTCGGTTTGGTTTCTCTTGGCTTCTCACTGAATTGCTGTGCTTGGCCTCAAACTAACTCTGGCAATTTGTTCTAATCTTCTGGCTTCTTATTCTCTGACTTCAACTGCCTCTGCTGCGTGGAACTGAACAGAGCTCAACTCCACTGCTCTGCCTCCTGCACTGTAAAACTGTTCCTATAAAACTGCCTCTTCCCCTCTCTTTCCTGCCCTGCTCTATCCTTTGTTCTTGTGAGAGTTGGCTGTATTCTATCTCTGATTCATTCTGCCAAATCTTTCTCTGACTCATCACCATGCCCATGAATTAGATACCACTTTCAGACACGGCTGCTTTCTTCTACAAACTAAGTTTACCTTAAAGGAATGTGTTAAGGACATGTCTGTATTCCAGCCAGAGAGATTAAAGGTGTGTGGTGTGTCTACATTCCAGACAGGTCACACAGACCTAGATCTTTGCATGTGACCCCTTCGCCAAAGCAGCCTTGCTGCTGGATTAAAATTCCTCTATAAGAACCCACATAAAAAGTGAATGGAAGGCAGTTTAGCCTGAGCTACATGAGATACCGCTTCAGGAGAAAAAAAGTTTTCCTTTAAATATTGTATTGCTGAGCATTGTATCTGCTGAGCATTGAAATAATTATTTCCAGCGCATATACACTCTGTTAAGGTATAGATTATACCATTTTTCCTTTATTGGGTAGGCATTGCCTCTTCTTTTTTGTTTTGTTTTTACAAAATGAATGTCTAAGACATAGATGCCTAATTGTAAATAAATTCAGATCTCTTTTTAAAAAAAAGTGAGCAGAGGGAATGGACTCTACAAAATTGACCTCTGATCTCCATATGTTCATTATGCTATGCTATATGTGCCTCAACCAAGAATATATATGTACATGTGTGTATATGTATGTGTACATGTGTGTATGTGTGCATGCCTGTGTGTGCATGTGTGTATGTACATGTGTACATGAGTGTATGTGTACGTGTATATGTGTATATACACACATATATACATACATATATACACGCACACGCATGCATGCACGCGCGCACACACACACACATATATATATATACATATGTGTGTGTGTATGTGTGTGTGTGTGTATATATATATATATATATATATATATGCATGCAGAGATGATGATATTGCTCACTGGGTAAAAGTACTTGCCGCCAAGTCTGACAACCTGAGTTTGATCCCCAGAATCCCCATGGTAGAATGAGAAAATCAACTCCTGGAAGTTGTCATCCAGCCTCCACGTATGTATTGTAGCATGCGCAGTATCATACACACAGAAAACAAACATATAAACAAGCAAGCAAGCCAGGCATTGTAGCACACACCTTTAATTCTAGCACTTGGGAGGCAGAGTTGGGCAGATCTCTGAGTTCAAAACCTGGTCTACATAAAACAGTGGTTCTCAACCTGTGGGTTGTGTCCCCATTGGGGGTTGAAAGACCCTTTCACAGGGGTCACCTAAGGCCATTGGAAAACAGATATATATATATATTACAATTCATAACAGTAGCAAAATTACAGTTATAAAGTAACAACAAAAATAATTTTATGCTTGAGGGTCACCACAACATGAGGGACTATATTAAAGGGTCAAAGCATTAGGAAGGTTGGGAACTGCTGACATAGAAAGGTCAGGGCTAGTCAGGGCTACATAGCGAGAGCCTGTCTCTTTAAAAAACAGGGCAAGATAATGACTAAATAAAAGAATTAAAACAAAACATTTTTTAAATTTTTTTTGGTTTTTCAAGACAGGGTCTCTCTGTGTAGCCCTGGTGGACCTGGAACTCACTCTGTAGACCAGGCTGGCCTCAGACTCAGAAATCCACCTGCCTCTGCCTCCTAAGTACTGGGACTAAAGGTGTGTGCCACCACTGCCCGGCAAAACAAAACATTTTTAAATAAAAAAAAATTATTTCCTTAGTACAAACAATTTATTTTATTATGTATATGAATATTTTGCCTGCATATAGCTACATGTACCATGTGCATGCCTGTGCCTGTGGAGGCCATATGAGGGTGTCTAATCACCTAGAACTGGAGTTATAGACAATGGTGGGTGGCTGAGGAGGTGCTCGGCCGTGGCCGGTTAGATCCTACATCTTAACACTGTGTCCTAGTTAACTGTTCAGGCTACAGGTGCCCTTAGTGCTGCTGTGTTACATAGTGAGTGCTCTGTGACTTTTTCTCTTTGAAGGGGAATGCCTGGGCGGCGCTCTGTACTGGAAGGACCTTGCCACCATTGCCCAAAAAATTGGGTTCAGCCCTCCGCGTTTGGTCACGGCCAATACCATTACGGTTGAAAACAAGGAACTAGAAAGGGTTCTCGGTAAGAAACAACAGCAGCAGGGATGCTGTGACTGCCGGTGGATGGTTTCGCCACCATCCTCGCCAAGGGAAACTGCATTGCCTCCTAAATAATTCCAACCCATTCATGTCCCAGGGTGACATTTACTAAAGTATCTTGAAGCCAATCAGGAAAATAGACTGAAGTGCCCAGAAAGATAATTACTGGCACACAGTGAGGAAAAGGCCCTCTACATATGCGCGGTCTTCCTCTGTCGATGCTGCTGGGTGCTGGAAGTGAGCCCTGTGTGTGTCTGCTTTCAGGTGACTGCCGCTTTGTGTCCGCCACATACCGCCTCTTCAAACTCCCAAAGACAGAGCCGGCCAAAAGATGCCGAGTCGTTTACAAAGGAGGAATCTCAGGGCATGAAAAGGAACTAATCTTTGACGCAAATTTTACATTCAAGGTATTAAAAAAAAAAAAAAAAAGCTGCCCCCTGGGCTGGCAGTATGGCTCAATGGTAGAGAACTTGCCAGTATGTGCAAGACCCTCCCCACCTCATTTGGTCTTCAGCTTTGGGGTGCCAGCAGGCCTAGTGTCCATGACTCCGGCAGCATTCTTTCTAGTCTTGCTTTTGCGCTCACCCCTCAGCCCTAGTACCTTCCCTGGGTCTTGACTTGCTTCTCCCTATTCTAATGTTGTTTGGTTTGTGTAATTTTTTTGTTTCATTTTACTTAGAGAGGAATAGTAAACTTTTTATACCTTCTTCTCTTGCCTGATTAGTGATTCAAAGGCATAGACATGAGCACACTTTTTTTTTTTTTTTTTTTTTTTTTTTAAGACAGGGTTTCTCTGTGTAGCCCTGGCTGTCCTGGAACTCACTCTGTAGACCAGGCTGGCTTTGAACTCAGAAATCACCTGCCTCTGCCTCCCAAGTGCTGGGATTACAGGCATGCGCCACCACCGCCCGGCTGAGCACATCCTTTTAATTAGTTTAAAATATTTTAGCTTTAACAAGTGCTTCAAGTTTGGAATTCCTAATAAGAACAAACTATCTAAAGGAATACCCAGTGGCGAGCCCTGTAAGAGGCTTCCGCTGATGCTTCTAAGGTGGGGTGGGGGGGGATACCTTCAGAGCCCCTCAGCTATGGAGAGAAGGGCAGACACACTGTTCTGTATTCCTGGGGCTTTGGTTAGCTGTCTGGGTTGTCTTTTCTTCCACGAGGGCTTTGTGGAGTGTCCATTGCCTGAGATCCACAGTCTTTGCCTGCTCTGATATTCTGACATGTTTGCTCATTCTGGGCCATATCCTGGACGGCCCCCCTTCAAGATCCCGCATGGCTGCCTGGTCCTGAGGGCCACTTCAAATCCTGCTGAGTCCAAGCTCCTTGAAGTTCCAACGATTCACCACATATTCCTTCAGAAGACTTAGTAGGTTCCCTGAAAGCCTTCTGGGGAGAGCCTTCCAGAGCCCCAGCTGTCTTTGGGCTTCTTTCCCCCTGAGGGCTGGCTCTGGCTCTTCACCAGCCTTCTTGACCCTTCCTCTCCTTTCTTTCAACTCTTGCCTTTCATGGCCAATGTTCTGGAATGTTCTGGGCCATCAGCTGAATGTCCTTCAGTCTTCATCATAATCCACGTTACAGGCAAGGGCAGGCTGCAGCGCTCCCCCTCCCCCTCTCCCGGGGTCTAAGAGTCTGTCTGCTCAGCTTTGATTTCACTGGCTCTTGTCATTGTCTTGAATGGAAGCATTTGGCTTTTGTAAGTTGACAAAGGATACTGGCTCTCTTGGGACACTGAATGGCTGTCATTTAGGGCTTTTGTGGTGACCTCTTTCTTTTCATTCACTCTTCGGTCTACCGATTCCTTGGATATTCCCATCCCCTCTCCCCACTCTCCCTTTCCCCCCTTGAGTCAGGGTTACTATTATAACTCTCGCTGGCTTAGAACTTACTGTGTAGACCAGGCTGCCCTTGAACTCAGAAAAATCTGCCTGCCTTGCCTCCTGAGTGCTGAGATTATAAGCTTGCACCATTGTACTTGAATGAGCATGTGAGTGCACACACATGCACACACAGAGACATGCATACATGCATGCATACAAGCCATCATATGGGTGCTGGGAACTGAACCTAGGTCCTCTGCAAGAGTAAAATATACGCATGTGTGTGTGTGTGTGTTTTGTGCGTCCATCCACATGGCTTATTGTAAAACTGTATGTTGTGTTATTTCTCTATCTTTAGCTAGACATAATCTGTATTGTTTATTGCAGACATAAGAGGAATGGGTTATACTATATATACACTGCATACCCTAGGTGTATGCAAGGCTATAACATCTAATCTGTGTACAATTTATAGTGTTCACATACTGACAAAATAGACTAATGATACACTATATATGTATATCTATATGCATATATATGTATATGTGTGTGTATAAATTATAAAATATAAATGTATATATCACATATATGCAAAATTATGGATATCATGTTTTCCCCTTAAATATTTCAGCCTGCATCTTCATGCACTAAATTTTTTTTTTTTTTTTTTTTTTTGGAGACAGGGTTTCTCTGTGTAGCCCTGGCTGTCCTGGAACTAGCTCTGTAGACCAGGCTGGCCTCGAACTCAGAAATCCGCCTGCCTCTGCCTCCCAAGTGCTGGGATTAAAGGCGTGCGCCACCACCGCCCGGCTTTTTTTTTTTTTTTTTTTTTTTGGTTTTTTCGGACAGGGTTTTTCTGTGTAGCCCTAGCTGTCCTGGAACTCACTTTGTAGACCAGGCTGGCCTCGAACTCAGAAATCCACCTGCCTCTGCCTCCCAAGTGCTGGGATTAAAGGCGTGCGCCACCACGCCCGGAGGCACTAAATATTTTTTTTAAGCACAATACTATTATCACACCCAGGACCTTGAATAAAGCTTGTTCAGACATGATACTGAGAGACGAGTGGGATTGGAGCAGCAGTATAGTGGAGCAGCAGCTCAATTGTTTGTGTCATGTGATTAAGGACGTTTTGATTTAATGCTGATTATCTCGTAGACAGAGTAGGCGTTGTTTCCTCAGAGTAGAAAAGGGCGGTCTTTGGAGTCAAATCCCAACCTGATATTCTGGCTCTGCACAAACTAGAATGCTATCCATGCAAAAATGTAGTTCTTACTTCAGAGAGGTAAGAGCTGGTTTATTCTGGAACCAAATACGATGGCACTGGCCCAGGGGACGTGATTCAGATTCCCTCAAATCACATCACACTGCACTGCGGAGTGGTCACGTAACATTCTTTTAATTAGTTACAAAGTGAAGACATTTATAAATCAAAGTATTTGCCAAAAACATCGGTGGGAGCCACAGGTGGGCGGGTTATAGCAAAGTAGGGGTGCTCTGCTCTAGGTCTCCGAGGCTGTCGGATCACATCCTTGTCCTTTGGATTGGTGAAGCTGATGGCCTGCCAGGAATACTTTGCAAAGTTCCATAGTCCTAGGACACTAGGCTAGACCCAGGGGTGGACGGGAGGTGTCAATCAAGGTACTGAAAGTAGGCCAAGCTCTGCTGGCTCCTGCAGTTTAATTAACGTATTGGAACTAACTAGCTGGATTTACCAAGCAATGCGTATTTCTAAACAGTTCCCTTTATCTTAGATTAGGTATCGAAGGAGTGCCAGGAGAAAAAAAGATGTCCAACAAATTATTGGACCAAACCATGACTAGAAAACATGGCTTCAGGGATCTAAAGCAAATAAAATGAAAGGCCAGGCCAGGAACCTAAAAACACACACATGCGCGCGCGCGCGCGCGCACACACACACACACACACACACACACACACACGAACACACACACGAACACACACAGACATGCGAGCACACACACACACATACACACACGAATACACACACACAGGAGCACACACACACAGACATACGAGCACACACACACATACACACACGAACACACACACATACATGGACACACACACACACAAGAATACATACGAATACACACACACACACACACACACACACACACAAGCACCCCTTGGTAACAAATGGGACCCTAAGAAGCAGCTCAGAATAAACAGGAGACTAAGCAAGGGAGAGCCCAGCCTAGCAGACTCCTCAGCACCCACCAGAGGAGGCAGTACAGTGCGTCCTTTTTAGCGCTGGGACTGGGGCATGCTCCACCACTGCCCAGCTCAGGATATTTTCTTCCTAATAAGATTGGAGAGCTGGACTGGCAAGATGGTTCAGCCTGTGAAGACCTGGCAACCTGAGTTTGATTCCCAGAACCCATGGAGGAGAGAACTCACACCTCAAGATTGTACAATCCCCTCCCCTGAAACAGAACAAGAAGGGCCCAGATGGCGTCTTTTGACACTCATCCTTTGCTGCCCCCCAGGCAGGTGCAGCCGTTGACGTGGATGGGGAGACGGCAGCCGTGCTGAAGAACTCGCGCTTTGCTCCGGATTTTGTCTTCGCACCTGTTGAAGCCGTCCAGGGCGGTTCTGCATTAGAAACTAAGGTTTGTTTGACTTTCAGTTCCCACTTCAATCAGGTCCCTTGAAACAAACTACAGGCTCTGCGAAGACAACAGTTTTCCTTGCAGTTGGCCACTGCAACCCAGTTCTAGAAAATGTGTATGGATAAATGATTTGATTTTGTTTTGTAAATTCTTTTTATTTTAAAGATTTAGTTTTGTTTTATGTATATGGGTGTTTTGCCCGAATGTTTGTCTATGTACTGTCTTCAGTGCCCACAGAAGCCAGAATCCCCTGGAACTTAACTTTTAGATGGTTGCAAGCTGCGACGAGGGTGCTGGAATCAGACCCTCGAAGAGCAGCCAGTGCTCTAAACCACTTTTTTTGTTTTGTTTTGTTTTTTGGATTTGGTTTTTTTGAGAAAGGGTTTCTCTGTATAGCCCTGGCTGTCCTAGAACTCACTCTGTAGACCAGGCTGGCCTCAAACTCAAAAATCTGCCTGCTTCTGCCTCCCAGAGTACTGGGATTACAGGCGTGTGCCACCACCCCGCACCGAGCCATCTCTTAAGCCTCTAAATTCTTTTTCCCCCTAATTCCTAACAACATGTCAATAACAACCTTTGAGGTTTTTTGTTTTTTGTTTTGTTTTTTGTTTTTTCAAGACAGGGTTTCTCTGTGTAGCCCTGGCTGTCCCTGTACTCACTCTGTAGATCAGGCTGGCCTCGAACTCAGAAATCCGCCTGCCTCTGCCTCCCAAGTGCTGGGATTACAGGCGTGCGCCACCACTGCCCGGCCTCCTTTGAGTTTTTTTTTTGAATATCTGTGAATTAACTTCAGGGATCTATAGGCCTCCTACAACTATTTATATATATACTTTCTTGGAAAGGATGGGCAGGGGGTGGGGGGTTGGGGCCAAAAAAAAAAAAAAAAAAAAAAAAAGAGGAGTATCACAAGCAAAATTTCAAAAGGATCCCAGATACAAATCAGGTTAACAGTTGCCACAAAAATACCCTTACGTGTTGGACTTGGTATCATGCCATGATGACTAAGCATGAGGGTGCAGCAGTACTTGAATCCAGGAGTTCAAGATCTTGAACCAAATCCTAACCCCAGGTTTTAAACCGCCTATGTTTCCTTTTGGTAATCGGCAAAGCTAAGATAAAATTAATATAATTCTTATTAATTTAACCGTTTAAAAATGTAAAACGATTTTTTTTAATTATTATTTTATTGTTCTTCTATGAGTCTACACATGTCTGCACCACATCTGTGCCTGATCCCTTCAGAGGCTAGAAGAGGGCATCCAATTCCCCTGGGACGCGATGAGTTAAGAGCTACCGTGTGGGTGCTGGGACTTGAACCCGTGTCCTCTGGAAGAACAGCTATCGCTGAGTCATCTCTGTAGCACTAAGAATGGGTTTTAACATCTTATTTACTTATTCACTCACTTTTATGTATTTATTTATTAAGTGTGTGTGTGTGTGTGTGTGTGTGTGTGTGTGTGTTGCTATGCATGTCACAATGCATGTGCTGAGGTGGAAGCTGGTTCTCTTTCCTTCATATGGTGTTCAGGATTAAGCACAGGTCATCAGCTTTGACAGCAAGCTCCTTTACCTGCTGAGCCCTGTACAGTCGGCTCTGCATTTTAAGCATTTAGAAATGTGTAACACAGTGGCGTTTGGTTTAATGAATATTTTAAAATCCTGGCTAACTTTACTATAAGATAGTTTAAATACTCAAGAAATGGTGGGGCTGGAGAGATGGCTCAGCGATTAAGAGCACTGACTGCTCTTCCAGAGATGCTGAGTTCAATTCCCAGTAACTACATGGTGGCTCACAACCATCTGTAATGAGATCTGATGCCCTCTTCTGGTGTGTCTGAAGACAGCTACAGTATACTCAGATACATTAAATAAATACATAATTAGCCAGGCAGTGGTGGCGCATGCCTTTAATCCCAGCACTTGGGAGGCAGAGGCAGGCGCAATTTCTGAGTTCGAGGCCAGCCTGGTCTACAGAGTGAGTTCCAGGACAGCCAGGGCTAAATAGAGAAACCCTGTCTCGAAAAAAACAAAAAACAAAAAAATAAAACAAAAAAAAAAATTAAAAAAACAGAAATGCTGTCTCTTGGGATTAGAGAGATAGCTCAGGTGTTAAGAATCAGTTTTGCTCTTCCAGAGGACTTATAGGCTCAGTTCTCAGAACCCACATGGCAAGTTGCAACTCTATAAAACCAGTTCCAGGGGAGCTGATCTATTCTGGCCTCCATGTCTGGAACAAAACACCCACACACACAAAATAAAAAGAAGTAAAGCTTTAAAACAAAGCAAAACTAAGAAACAACTCATGTTAGCATAAAGAATCAGGGCTGAAGCTAGTTTATTATCCCCATTCCTTATTTAAGTTGTCTGAGTTTCCTTTACAATGGGCAGTTCCAATAGTCTGTGGGTCTCTTATCTCCCAGGCTTTACCCTGAGACAAGCCAGACCATTTTATTTTATTTTTTGATGTGTAGTTTTTTGTTCTCTCGGAGGAGGCATTGGTGAGGCCAGGGGACAGTGGAAGGGAACGGAGGGTTGACAATTGATTCCTTAGGCTGTCCAGCCCTGGGAACTCCTCCTGACCTTTTGACCCCTCCCAGGCATAGAGCAACTGTTTCCTAGTTTCTCACCCGACTGGCTGGCTCTTAGCAGAGCCTGGTGCTTTCGACTCCACGGTTCTGCCTTTTTTGGACATTTCTCATGAGTGGATCCACATGTACATGACCTTTCACCTGCGTTTCTTCTTCCCTGAGCATGCTCCACTGTCTGGCTCCTCTTGGAGCGGGGCTAGCACACGTCGGTCTATCTGTCTTTCCCTGACGGCTGATGCCCTGCTTCCTGTAGATGGTTAACGGTACTCTTAGGAACATGGATAGGCAAAGACTCATTTGACTTTCTGCTTTCAAAGATTTTGCATTGTCCTGAAGAATGGAATTTTTTTCTTCCTTTTTTTTTTTTTCTCTTTCTTTCTTTCTGGCTTTTTTTTCTCCATTTCTAACTTTTGGTGGCTTTTGATGTTACTTTGCTTTTGAGACAGGGTCTCACCGTGTAGGCCTGGCCAGCCCGGAACTCAATATGCAGATCAGGTTGGCCTTGAACTGACAGAGATCCACTTGTCCTGTACTGGGATTAAAAGGCACAGGACACCATTTTCGGTCATGTCCCTAGCTTGTGAAGACCCACCCTGCTGTCCACAGTAGCTGTACCACTTTGTCTCCCTAATACTGTCACTGGGACACAATAGTCCTATTGCCGGTCACCACATATGCCAAGAGCAGGGTCAGAGTGGAGTCTCTAAGCTGAGCTTAGGCAGAAAGCAGGTGATCGGAGATGGCCGGGGACCCATACTCTAAAACCCGCCTTCCCTTATCTACAGCTCTCAGGACTTAGCAGATCAGGGGGGACAAAGGCCATCAGTCCCCAGTGCATTCCTCCCCTCTTGTCAGGTGGCCAGCCTTGTCCCTGGGATCTATGATGTCACTGCCTCTGTCCTTATCTCTTCCCCTCTCCCCTTGTTCTCTGAACATCTGGACCAAGTCTAGTCAGCATCTGCCTTTATCGTCCTGGTCTCCTCCAGGGCCAGCTGACCTAGGGAGGTAACTTGAACAAACAAGCCAGTAACGCCGTGTAGACGTTAGACTAGCAAGACCGTGTCGGTGCAGACTCCTTTTCATTATATGAGGTGCAGATGTGCCCTCAGAGTGTAGACTACATGCGCGTTGTCACCTGTCGCTCCTGAACCACTGTGAGCACTGATGCCTGTGAGACCGTCCTGATGAGCAACAGCTTTCTGTTGTGGTGCAGCCAGCAGTTAGCACGACTTCTCCTCCGTGTGGGAGCGTTCCAGAGTGAAGTGTGCACACCCGTGCACACCCTGTGCCCCAGCAGGCAGTGGTGCTAAGAAAGATTTCCCTTAAAGGAAAACTAGGGAGGCTTCCCCGAGGCGAGAAGGTTCAGGAGCCGGAAAGTCGGAAAGCCAGAAACTGGAGAAATGGGCCTCCGATTCATCACCTCAGAGGTGATTTTATGAGCCACCTTAACCTTTAGGCAGGTCTGGTTTATTCATTTGTTTTCAATTACTTATTTTATGCATGAGTACACTGTAGCTGTCTTCAGACACACCAGAAGAGGGCATCAAATCCCATTACAGATGCTTGTGAGCCACCATGTGGTTGCTGGGAATTGAACTCAGGACCTTTGGAAGAGCAGTCAGTGCTCTTAACCACTGAGCCATCTCACCAGCCCTAATTTGTTTTTGAATGTTAGTTTTTGAATGCAGATGTATGGATTTGCCTAAACAGATGTATGGATTCCACATATGTGTCTGGTGCCTGCAGAAGTCAGAAGAAGGGATAGGGTCCCCTGGAATAGAGTCAAAGAGGATTGTGAGCCGCCCACCCTACATGAGCCTGGATGGGAAGTTGTAGGGTTTTGATCTGCATCTCTGTCTACCCCTGTAGGCATGTGACACATCCCTCCTTTAGACCTGTGACACACCCCTGTAGACATGGGACACACACCCCTGAAGACGTGTGACATACACCTCTGTACATGTGACACAGCCCTCCTGTAGACATGTGACACCCCCCTGTAGACATGTGCTACCCCCCTGTAGATATGTAACACACACACCCATACATGTGTGGCACACACCTTTTTTTTTCTTTTGAGACAGAGTTTATGTTGCCCAGATTGACATGAACATCCTCTCTCTACCTCTCACACTCAGGATTACAGAATGGACCACCATAGCTAGCTTCAAATGGTTAGGGGAGGAGGGCTAACAGGGAAAAAGCCCCGTAAGCAGCCACATGGTCTGGCCCATGTCCATACGTGTGCACATGTGTGTTGCTCGGTAGCTCCCGTCCCACGGTGTGCAGACTGACTACACCTCTCCTGCAGACCCTTCCTCCTCCCTTCCCAGTCCAGCCCACAGCCTGGTCATTTAAAGCATCCAATAAAAAAGTGTGTGTGGCCATATATGAGAGAAAAGACAGCACTGTATAAAAACCCCGACCTCCAAATATTTAGGGACTCTGGTATTTGGAATATGACTCTGTAGAAGCCCAAGGTCGTGATGAACCTTTTCCTGGTGGAAGCAGCTTGGGAGCCCCATTTTTTATCCTACGGAGTCTGGAACATTTCGTTCCAAATACCAACCAGGGGCAGTTTTACTTCATTTATTAAATAATCATCACTCCTCCCGTGTTTTGAGATGCTGTCTTGTCTCCTATTCTATTTTTTTTTAAGCAACAGCATTTTATTTCATTTTTATTTTATGTGTACATGTTGAGGTCAAAGAACAATTTGTAGGTGTTAGCTCGCTCATCCTTTTCAGGATTTTTCTTTTTGTTTGTTTTTCTTTTTTTCAGGACAGTGTTTCTATGTATAGCCCTGGCTGACCTGAAACTTGTTTTGTAGACCAGGCTGACCTCCAACTCAGAGATCCGCCTGCCTCTGCCTCTGCTGGAACTAAAGGTGTGTGCCATTGCCACCCAGCCTTCTTTTCAGAATTTCATAATTGTTCTCCTAGGTGCCCTTTACCCTGGTCTCAGAAATGATCTTTCTCTAAACATTTTCACTTTTCTGTTGTTTGTACTTAATTGTAGTTTATGCAGTGAGCATACATGGGTACGCAGGTAAACCTTGTAGAATTTCCCCCTCCCAGAGAGTCAAGTGTATTTGAGACCTGCTGTGAGACCACCCAGTCCTCAGGTCTGAGGACTGCTTCAGGGTGCTGAGGGGACAGACAGATCCAGGTCTGCACGCAGTACAGACGGACTTACTGACAGATGCGGAGTGCTAAGCCACAGCAATACTGGTTGGAAAGAGGAGCGTGTAGGTGGAACAAGCCGTGAGTGACTGTATTCAAGATGGAGTGTGTCTGTTTATCTCAGGGATTTATCAGGCTGCTGCTGCAATTCCTGGGGGTGGCTCTGCAGTGCTGTGCTCAGTACTGCTCTACCAATCCTTGCTGCAGTGCTATGTTCAGTACTGCTCTAATAGTCCTTACCTGCAGTGCTGTGCTCAGTACTGCTCTAACAGTCCTTACCCGCAGTGCTGGACTCAGTACTGCTCTAACAGTCCTTACCTGCAGTGCTGTGCTCAGTACTGCTTTAACAGTCCTTACCCACAGTACTGGACTCAGTACTGCTCTAACAGTCCTTACTCACAGTGCTGGACTCAGTATTACTCTAACAGTCCTTACCTGCAGTGCTGGGCTCAGTACTGCTCTAACAGTTCCTTTTTTTTTTCTTTTTTTGTTTTTTTTTTTTTTTGGGGGGGTGGTTTTTTGAGACAGGGTTTCTCTGTGTAGCCCTGGCTGTCCTGGAACTCACTCTGTAGACCAGGCTGGCCTCGAACTCAGAAATCTGCCTGCCTCTGCCTCCCCAGTGCTGGGATTACAGGCGTGCACCACCACGCCCGGCTGCTCTAACAGTTCTTATCTGGTATCATTTGTCAGAAAGCGGTAGGAAATGCTGGTGCTCGGGGTGCTTTGGGAATAACAACCATGGTAGTTACAGCTGAAGATGGCGGCTGCCATGCCAAGATCAATGCTTTTGAGTCAGGGTTTTACTGTGTAGCCCAGACTCCCCTAGAACACATGATGTAGACCAAGCTGTCCTCGAACTCCCAGAGATCTGCCTGACTCTGCCTCCTAGCACTGGGATTAGAGTGCTGTACCAATCTCCAAAACCAATCCTTACCCAGCATTCCTTGTGAGTCTTCCTATCTCATGTGCCTTCCTCTGCCACAGCACACTGTGATCTGCCAGGGGTTTTAGCACTATGCTGGCTGCATGCTGCTCAACAGTAAAGAACCCCCACAGCAACAGTAGATTGCTATGTGAGGAGAGGAGGACAATTACACAGATAAGAACAATGGACCTTTCCTGCCCTGCCAGAGTCCCCAGAGCAAGACTGGCAAATTAGCATATCCTACAAAAGGATAAGAAGCTGTCTAGGGATTGATTTAGGTTTGCTAAGAGCCCTACTTCCAGGACACACACAGACACAGGCACACACACAGACACAGGCACACACACAAACACACACACACACACACACACAGGCACAGGCACACACACAGACACAGATACACACAGGCACACACACAGACACACACAGAGATGCACACCCTCAAGTCCTGTTGAAATCCTCTAAACATCATGTGTATTCTATGTGTCTCCTTAGTATGTGTTTCACCTCAGCACGTGTATCTATCTCAGTTGACGTCATTGGTCAATCAGCCCGAGTCCTCCAAAGGGCAAGAAACTGTAGCACATCATCCGAAGTTTTCTTGGTGTGTTTTTCTCTATGTAGTCTTGATGAATGCAGCTCTGTAAGACTTGCCCAGTCTTACCTACTGGACCCCCCTCCCCCCCAGTGGACCACACAGAGATGGAAAATCAATGCAAAACGCATGAGGAATTTTTTATTAAAAATGCTAGCATGCTAGGGTCACTCTGCATACAAAGAGTGAGTGACCCCCACCATCTGTGCTAAGGACTTTTTATACAGACCCCAGGGCAGACTCCATTAGGCACTATGTGAGTGGCAGAACCATAATATCTTTAAACAGATTGGTCCACTAGGGGATGAAGTAAATGGCCAATGGTCAGTATGGTCAGTCCTTTGGAATGTGACCTCACCCCTAGGTCGGTCTCTCCCTCCCCCTTGTGTTCTGAGGAATGCAACCCAGCCCCTGACCCTTTTTAAGTTTTTGAGTTAACTCTTTCATTCCCCCCTTTTCTTTGTGTATGCTTCAATCCTGAAGCAATTGCTGATATTCTGATCTCTAATTAGACCAGAGAGGAAGTCTTGGTGGCTGCCCTGGCCATCTCTAACCCCAACAGAGGGGAGACATTGAGTGCTGTAGCAGGTTTAGCAATGGGCACATAGGATGGGGGAAGGAATCAGAACCCGAGGGTACTACCAGGCTGTCATGATCAAGGTCAAGTGATCTCGGGGGGTGGTGGGGTGGTGGGGGGTGGGTCAGGTTAAAATGGCAGGGGCTGTTGAGAAACAAGGGGAGAGGCACCATCCAGCCTGAGCCAGTCTCCAAGTTCAATTTAGTTAAGGTCTCTTATAGGGTTTTGTCTATTTTTTCTTCCTGCCTTCAGCTCTGTGGACAGTACGTCTAATAATGTTTCCAATTAGTCCCCAATATCTCTGTCAATTTCTGACTTATCTTAGAAACAAAACCAGGACCATTGTCTGATCTAATTACCTTGGACCCCCCTGAGACTCAGGAAAAATTTTTTAAGCATGGCAGCAATTTCCTGCTTGCTAGGGAAAGTCTCAACCCATCTAGAGAAAGTATCTATAAACACTAGGAGGTATTTGTAACCATATTTTCTTGCCTTAACGTTTATAAAATCTTTTAATATATTCTAGGCTGTTCTCTTCTAGGTCTTTTGCCCTGATTATTATTCTTTGCTACATAAGCATTTACTTGCTGGCGTATCTTATACTGTACTATTATCTCTCTGGCCCAAAACCTGATATATATATTCCCTTAATTGCTTGGACAAGGTTTTTAATCTCTCTAAATGAGTTCATCTGTGCATTTGGCCTAGTGAGTCTTTGGCTTATTTTCTGGGGAGTATAGTTCTATAGTTCTCCCTTCTTGTGTGCACCTTCTCTTGGTAATAGTTGGTAGGATGGCTAGCAATCTGAGTCCTTTTTTTCAGCATATTTCAAGTGAGGCCATCTCTTAATTTAGTCCCATTTCCCAGTGGGTGTCTCTTGTAGACCCATAGCCGGTATAGGCTCCTGCATATCTACTCCTGGAGCCACTTGCTCTGCCTGGTTATTGCCCATTGAGTCTTTTTCCGTTTGACATCCTGGGCAGTGAATAATACTCACAGTTGCCGGTTTCATTAGGGCATCTAAGAGGTCTAAGATTTCCTGTTGGTTTCCTTGATGTGAGCAGTCCTCTTGGCATATATCCCTGTGGACATGGGCTGTGGCAAATGCATACCTGCTATCCATCTGGATGTTGATTTTCCGTCGGGCTCCAAGTTTCAAGGTCTTGGTGAGGGCAATTAGCTCTACTTTCTGCATTGACATGCCAGGAGGTAAAGTTTCTTCTACCCAGATGACATTTGTGCCATCCACCATAGCAGCACCTGCTTGTCTGTGACTTTCATGGAGAAAACTGCTCCTGTCTGTGGCAACTTTCAGCAGGGGTCAGTCTCTCTTTTTGGGCCAGTTAGCTGCAGCCCGTTGGGCAGGAAGTGTATCTGGTCTCCCATTTTGGAGAGTATGTCTTGCTCCAACAGAGGGTAGGGACATCTTAGGATGACCCTAAATGAATGGGCTACTCATCCCATCACTAGGTCTACTGTTCTTCCAGTAGTTCATGAATATATTTTGGTGCCAGTGGCTTCTTGGAACCAGGGCCATTGACTTGAAGGACCAAGTGTTGAGGCCCTGTGTCCACCAAGAACTGAGTGGGATTTTCTTCTACTCCCAGAGTTATCCTGGGTTGGGGGAGGTGGTCAGAACCCCATCTCCCCTAGTCAGTGTCTTCACCCAGGGCCAATACCTTTGCCATTTGGGGGTACTTTTCCCAAGACCTGGGAATTTCTTCTCCTGGCTTCTATTTGTTAGGGCACACTCTGGCTCAGTGGCCTCTCTCCTCATTATGCACACTGGTCCTTTTCTCTTTCTTTTTTTTCTTTTTCTAACCATTATAGCCAGGATTTTTGTAGCTTTCTTCTGTCATTTTGTTCTTTCTTTTCTTTTTTCCATTTCTTCTCTTTCTCTGTCTCCCTGTCTCAGCAAACTGCACTAAATCTCTCTACAGACTTTCTCAACAACCTGCACTAAATCCTTCTATAGACCATCTCAACAACCTGCACTAAATCTAAATCCCTCTATAGACCTTTTCAGCAACCTGCACTAAATCTCTCTAGCCTCTGAAGCTTTTTTCTGATATCTCTACTAGCCCTGTGAAAAGTTATTTTCACAGTAGTTTTATATTCCTCGCCCCTGGGGTCATAAGGTATATATTGGCAGAATGCCTCTATGAGCTACTCTAGAAAGGCTGCAGGTGACTCATCTGGTCCCTGTTTAACCTCACATATCTTGGTCAAATTTATGGGCTGCTATGCCCTCAAGACCTGCCAATGGAGTCTAGTGTTGGACCTTCAGGTGTCTCTTACCTTTTGTCTGAGGGGGTCTTCTTCTTGGCTTCCTGTATTACAAATAAAACAGTCTCAAAGAGATTGATCAGTCTCTTGGGAAATATGCCCTTAGTGAGAGAACCACCGTGGTCCTCTCTAAATATAAATTGAGCATAACTATTACGATTTTGTAAATTATAAACTATAAGATAGACCTAACACCCAGTCTATCAGCTCTGTCAATCAAACAGAAACTTTGTCATCTGTACTATTTTAAAAGACTATAAGAATTAACACCTGACTCATGTCTTGGCTTTAAATTTTATGTCATCTGAAAATCATCTATTTAAATCAATATTAGCTTTTTCAGAATTAAACAGCTTGGGCTGCCTATGAGTCTAACAGTCTTCAACCCCATCAGAAATCCAAGAGTGACTAATATTAACTCAAAATATATAGGAAGCTTAACACAGCTTCTAAGATTTAGCCAAATGATAGACTGCTGAACACCTGGACAGCTTATACTATAAAACGTTGGAGCATCGGTCTTCAGCCTTCTGGTGCAGGGTCATCTGACAGACTTAGAAAACAGGAATTACCAAGGACTAGTCCCCCTTTATCTGGGCAGAAATCAAGCTGTCCAACCTGTAGAAGTGTCCTTTTTCTGGACAGGGTTTGTCTGTAGATGAAGAGAGGCAATCTCTGCCTCGGGGCTATCTTGCCACAACAGAAGCAGCTCTATAGAGGATCAGTTATTTTTTTAAGTCCAAGAAAGGGAAGCTGTTAGGAGCAGACTAGTCTCTATAACCAGTGAAATAAATAACATTAAATGTCACAGTCTGTGGATTTCTGACGTTTTTGAAATCTAAAACCTAGGTTTCTGATTAAAACCTAGAAAACACCCTAACAATAAACTCAGAGCCTTGTGTTTTTATTTGACCCTAAACTTACAGGCTAAAACATCTCAGATCTGTAATAATAACAGCAAAGAAGGACTGGGTCTAAATCCTGTACTTTTAAATTTTAGTATTTATACCAATGAAAATCTTGATTTTTGTATCAAAATAAATTTTGTATCAAATAAGAACTTATGCCTTAGGGCCGGGCACGGTGGCGCACGCCTGTAATCCCAGCACTTGGGAGGCAGAGGCAGGTGGATTTCTGAGTTCGAGGCCAGCCTGGTCTACAAAGTGAGTTCCAGGACAGCCAGGGCTACACAGAGAAACCCTGTCTCGAAAAACCAAAAAAAAAAAAAAAAAAAAAAGAACTTATGCCTTGAACTTAATAACAATTATAAAGATTTTTACCAAATGAAATTATGTCTATATAATCAATCTTTTTTTTTAATCAGCATATCCTTGAGCTGGAAAAACTCTTATTTTGTTCTCTATCCCAGAGGAATAATATAATCTCAAAGTTTAACATCACATTTATCATAATAATCTTATCTGTACCAATTTAAACCCAGAATTTCGCACAGTGCCACCTTGAGTGTCTTGTTAAGACTTATTTTTCCCACCAGGGGTCCTCAGTGCTCCAGTATTGTCTTTCCTTTGTTTTGACCTGGTGTGCTTGAGTTCATGAGGCCTTATTTTGGCGCTCTGTCTGAGCTTATAGTCTAAGAACATAGATAGAACAAGACAACCAACATACACAGAAAGAACAAGTTGTTCTCTACCCACAGGGCATACCTGGGTAAGAATGTTCAGCAAAAAATCTCCGAATGTATTATTAGCTACCTAACCTCCAAGAGTGTGCACCCTGCCCCCAAGCTGCCTCTCTACTGTAGGTACCTGAGGGAGCTGGAGCAGGAAGGATAGGCTAGGACTACCTGCAAGGCTGGGTTGAATCCTCCAGGCTTTTTTTTTTTTTTTTGCCCTGGCTGTCCTGGAACTCACTTTGTAGACCAGGCTGGCCTTGAGCTCAGAAATCCGCCTGCCTCTGCCTCCCAACTGCTGGGATTAAAGGCGTGCACCACCACCGCCCCGGCCCATCCGGGCTTTTTGATCACCTGCAGGTTGAAGGAGGGTTAAGACCAACAACAATAAATCAGATTAACAAACTCAGAGAACAAAGACCAGGATTCCAATGAGCTCCTGCCACTAGCCTGTTGAGCCAAAATGCAAATGAAGTCGTTCCTTCCCCAACTTCCAACAGAGTCTGGAGCGGGTCCCTCAAGGCTCTTGTTACCACAGCAGTTAGCATATGTGCCCACCTTCTGGCAACTTCAAAAGACAACTCCCTGAGTCACAAACCAAAGGAAACCAATCAGCGCACTCAAAAAAAGAATAGGCTGCCAGGTGGTGGTGGTGCACGCATGTAATCCCAGCACCTGGGAGGCAGAGGCAGGCAGATTTCTGAGTTCGAGGCCAGCCTGGTCTACAGAGTGAGTTCCAGGACAGCCAGGACTACACAGAGAAACCCTGTCTCGAAAAACTAAAAACAAAATAAAACAAAAAGGGCACATATACACAGAATACAGGGGCAAATCAGACAGACAGACCACGGTACCTTTTCTTCCCGGGACCTCTGATTCTCCCCTTTCCGGTGGTCCTGACGAGAGGCGTTTCCCAGCCAATGCACCATTTTTTGTAAGACTTGCCCAGCCTTACCTACTGTCCCCCAGTGGACCACGTAGAGATGGAAAATCGATGCAAAACGCATGAGGAATTTTTTATTAAAAATGCTAGCATGCTAGGGTCACTCTGCATACAAAGAGTGAGTGACCCCCACCATCCATACTGAGGACTTTTTATACAGACCCCAGGGCAGACTCCACTAGGCACAATGTGATTGGCAGAACCATAATATCTTTAAACAGATTGATCTACTAGGGGATGAGGTAAATGGCCAACGGTCAGTATGGTCAGTCCTTTGGAATGTGACCTCACCCCTAGGTAGGTCTCTCCCTCCCCCTGTGGTCTGAGGAATGCAACCCAACCCCTGACCATTTTTAAGGTTCTGAGTTAACTCTTTCAGCTCAACTACACAACGATGTATGTGTGTTGTTAGCAAAGACTCTTTTAGCATATGCCTTTTATGTGTTTGCTTTAGCAGAACATTTTCTCTCTTGTGTCTGTTTTAGTGTTTTGTTTTGTTTTTTTTTTGTTTGTTTTGTTTTTGAGACAGGGTTTCTCTGTGTAGCCATGGCTGTCCTGGAACTCACTCTGTAGACCAGGTTGACCTCAGAAATCTGCCTGCCTCTGCCTCCCGAGTGCTGGGATTACAGGTGTGCACCACCACCACCTGGCTTAGTGTAATTTTTTTTTTATGATTTTGCCTTAGTCTTTTGCCTGTGCCTACTTTAACAAAACACTTCTTTACATGTTTGCCCAAGCAAAACATCATCTAACTGATTTCCTTAAAAAAACAACAACAACAACAAAAAAAACCCTTAAGTTTTGATTTTATATCTCCCTTTCTGTTTAAGAAATGTCCTTTTCTCTAACATTAACAATCTATATATAATAGAAATAATTATAAGAACCATCATATTTTTAATAAATGGCTTATGTACAATATAATCAAATAATAGACTAACAAAATAACTTAAATTTCTATCAATATACAATAGTTAAAGAAAAAATTAAAATTTTATTTATAGATAATAAAGAAAAAGACTTAAATTTTATTAACATATAATAATTAAACAAAACATAAATGTCTATTAATACATAATAATTAAACAAAAAGCTCAACTCTATTAATATAGAATAATTAAACAAAGCCTTAAATTTCTATTAATATAGGAAAATTAAACAAAAACCTTAAATCTCTATTAACATATAATAATTAAACAAAACCCTTAAATCTCAGGCTGAAGAGATGGCTCAGCAGTTAAGAGCACTGACTGCTCTTCCAAAGGTCCTGAGTTCAAATCCCAGCCATCACATGGGGCTCACAACTATCTGTAATGGGATAAAATGCCCTCTTCTGGTGTGTCTGAAGACAGCTACAGTGTACTCACATACATAAAATAAATAAATAAATCTTTAAAAACTTAAATATCTATTAATATATAATAATTAAACAAAAACTTAAAATCTCTATTAGTTTAGAATTACACCAAAAACATAAATTTATAAATATAGAATAATTAAACAAAAATTTAAATATCTATTTGTATATACTAATTGAACAATCTTAAATTTTTATTATTATAGAATAATTAAACAAAAAACCTTATATTTCTATCACTAGAGAATACAATAATTAAACAAAACAGCCTCCCACCCTAGATGATAACAACATGCCACATCAACCGACCAGCGACCGACTGTGCAGAGGAATGCACGCAGATGGAAGGTCTCACAAGGAATGCTGGGTAAAGATTGGTTTCAGGAAGAAGACCATTGTGATGAATAGGAACCTTCATGGAAATCCCTAATCAATAGCGGCTACGAGTCCATGGTCTGGTGGGGTTACTATGGACCAAGTTGGGAGAGCGGGAGACACCCCGCACTGTAGCAAGAAGTAGCCAGTTTACCAGCTGGCACAGGCCCCTGGAAACCATCGTATCATCCCCCATCTCTGCGTTGACTTATTATTTATTCTGAATTATTTTTCATTTTTCTTTTTGAAGTGGGCTTGCCACGTAACCCAGTCTAGTCTTGCCATTAGCCGGTCTCCACTCTGCCAGGTGCGAGCTTACAGGCCTGAGTTCTGGGATGTAATGCATACCGTGAATGCATAGCAGGGCGTCCTGCCTCTGCATAAACCCTGTAGAATCTATATGTGCAGCCTGGGCGAGGACGGTCCCTGGGGGATAGGACTCTGAGTCCCGGAGCTGTCACAAGGATCAGATATGGCAGCCAGAGGTGTTCTAAATCATTCATGTTCTCTGGGGACTTCAGCCTAGCCAGCCAAGGTGAACCTCGTTATTTAATGAGCTGCTCTTTCTCTCTGCCCCAAGCCAGCTGCCTCTGCATTCTGTGGCAGAGGAAAAGTGCCATCATGTGTTTGGGTGTCACTCCTAACAGCATATTCTGAGCTCTGGGTCCTGCCAGTCTGGCACAGGTTTTTGGTGTTTTTTTTTTTTTTTTTTAAGATTTATTTATTTTATGTATGTGAGTACACTGTAGCTGTTCTGATGGTTGTGAGCCATCATATGGTTGCTGGGAATTCAGGACCTCTGCCCTCTGCTCACTCCTGTCAGCACCGCTCTGCTCCGGCCCTGCTCACTCCGGCCCAAACATTTATTTATTATTATATCTAAGTACACTGTAGCCGTCTTCAGATGCACCAGAAGAGGGCGTCAGATCTCATAACAGATGGTTGTGAGCCACCATGTGGTTGCTGGGATTTGAACTCAGGACCATCAGAAGAGCAGTCAGTGCTCTTAACCACTGAGCCATCTCTCCAACCCCTGGCACAGGTTAAGACCTTGCCGGTTTCCCTCAGAGGAAGAAGGACTTGGTGAAGCCAGTAGGTGCTTGCCTCTCTTACCCCAGTGCCATCCACCACGTGTGCTCTCTGTGCTCAGTCATCGGTACACTTGATCGCCCTCACATGCTAGAAGACATACCACCCAGAATTTTGTCCATCAGCCCCCCTGGGCTTCTCCTGTCTGAGAAGCCATATGATGCCTGTGACAGGTTGGGCTGCAGCACAGACCCTACAGTTTCACCAGGACCTAACTGCATACCCCACATTTTCCAGTGTAAGTTAGACCCCTTCCCACACTATACTTGTGGAGGGGGGCATCTCTGTAAGTAACGGGGCTCCATCCTTTCTACTGCCTAGAAATAGTGGGGTCCACCCTCTGATGGCTTTCTAGCAGGGCACTTTGCATGGTTGTAGCTGCCCGCAGCTACATTGAACAGAGTACCGGGTTCCCTGAAAGGAAAGCTGGGCATAGAAACACAGTGATGAGAGGAACATGAAGCTAAGCTAAGATTTCCTGCTCAAGGCTCAAAGGTTATTGGGGCGGGGTGTCTCCAAATATATAGGCAAGGGAAGACCCTTCCCCCCTTCCCCCCAAAGGCTGGAAACAGGTCTGCAGAACTGGTTCGATTGCTCAGCAGGTGGCTGCCATCAGGTGGCTGGTGCCACAGGAAACAGTGAGCTAGAGCTACACCCTAAGTGGGAAGTAGTGGCTAGCATTTGAAATTCCCGCTCAAAGGCTGGGGGGAGGGCACAGTTTCTCCCTTTTTATTAGTTTTAAGAGAAGATAACAACCAAATGGATAGCCATCTGTCAAAGGATGGTAGGCATTAACCAGGGAGTAGAAGTATTGACCTGATCCTCCTAAATACTTTATGGTGTCTTTTGTGGAGGAGAGGTTTTAGGCTACCTTGCTGTTATTTTTTCTTTCTTTCTTTCTTTTTTTTTTTCTTTTTTCTTTTTTTCTTTTTTTGGTTTTTTTCGAGGCAGGGTTTCTCTTTGTAGTCCTGGCTGTCCTGGAACTCACTCTGTAGACCAGGCTGGCTTCAAACTCAGAAATCCGCCTGCCTCTGCCTCTCAAGTGCTGGGATTACAGGTATGCGCCACCATGCCCGGCTCCTTGCTGTTATTTTAAGGAGTGCCTTTAAACACCAACCTCTATGTAATCAGGTTTGCTTCACAGAGGCAGAAAACATGGTCCTCCCCTTGTAATGCTTTGTCTTGCACCTCTCACTGGTGCCCATGTCGGCTCGTAAGCAGACACACATAGATCTGAGTTCTATGTGACTCCTGAAAGGAGATCCACTTATATAGGTTTTGATGCCAGAGTTGATTTGTGCTGAATGCCCTGAAAGTGTCTTTAACAAGCATGTCAGTTTTCAATCCAGGTGAGCCTGGGTGCAGGCAACCAGTCTGTTTAAAATAGAAGGTCAAGAGTTAGAAGTAAAACAGGATTAACTTGTCTTTGGATGGCCCAATATATCTAATTCAGTTGTAAATTAGCAGCTATCAGACACAAAAGCTAGCCTCTGGGTGGGGAGGTAGCTTTGTGAATCAACAGATAAACTGTTACTTCTCAGAAAGAGTGGAGACTATATTCTAAGTTAACTCTGCTGACTGATAAAGATTATTAGCCATCTTCATAATTGGAATTTCCAATATTGGATTTATTTCTAGACCAGTCTATGATTGAGTCAACTGATCACATTAAAGTAAACAGAAGAGTCATTTTAACTCCTCCTTTAGATTAATTTTTTTCTAAGTTTGTTTTAACAGTCTCCATGTTCTCTGTCCCACAAGGTCTAAAAGCTTGAAGCAAGGCAGTCTATCTAATCTGGGATGTAGACAAGTAAAGTCACCATTGTTGGGGCACTCAGCAAGTCCGCAGGTCGGCATTATCTTCAGCATGCATACATGGTGACCAGTGAGGATTCTGTCTACTCTCTGCTTAGGTGCAGTGGTGTGATATTGATGTCTAAAAAAGTCTATCCAGTTTCAGCTCCCTCCAGAGCTTAGGACAGACACTTCTTGTTCTTGCCAGAGAGAGCTCAGCTCATGCTATCTGTTGTACGAGTGATGTCTAGTTGCTTTAGCAAACCTGGTCGAGGGGAGCCTAGAATTGGCACCTTGACTATCCCTATGCATGTCTGTATGTTGGTTACCATGTAGGAGGCTGGTGTTTCATCTCCTGCTCTGCCTGGAAACAAATGGGTCCTATGTGATCTGGCCACTCCTAGGAACCCCGTGGATGGCCTGGGGCCTTGGATCTTGCTGGAGTTGGTGACCTATCCCCTCTGTCAGAGGAGAGAGTACCTTCGTTGTCCTGTGTTCTGAGGCTATAACCTTCCTCTTTTCCTGGGTTATTATTACAAGAATGGGAGCTGATAATATCAGCATGGAATGGGGCCCCAAGTCACCGCTCTGTGACAGGTAGAGACTGAGTATTCCTGAGAGAGAATCAAATGGAGGCAAAGTGGACAGTCTCACGAGTCTATGTGGCAGGACTGCTGAGGACATAGAGAGCACAGAGCAAAGGGATAGTGTGCCCTTTTTCCTGATCCCTGGGTAATGTAAGCACCTCGGCGTAGGCACTAGGTCTTCCCGTATTTAGTGCCCTCTAGTCCACAGCCATTCTCCAGGTCACATGTGCCTCGTTGGAGGCAGCATGGGCCAGGCAGTGGGGCCCCAGGATCCTCTGACTCCTCTGTTGCCTCTCTGCTCTCAGCTTGTCAGCTCTGTCTTCTACTGCTGTCTGTCTAGGGGCAGAAGGGCCAACAGAGTCCCGTTTGTTTCCTCTCATTACCACCTTAGCTACCTGAATCTTGATACCAAACTCCCCCACAGAAGTCTGCATGCCATTCCTGATAAAATAGTCACCCCTTAGTGCCCTGCAGGATCAGGGAGCCTCCCAGAAGTGAGTACGTTACTCTGATGACACTGTCCTATAAACTTCAGTATGTCCCAAACCCTAAAGAGCAGTCTGGGTTGCTTTAGAGATGTGTCTTTGAGAACTAATCAAGCAGCCGGCTCCATGGGAAGCTCAGCCACCTTCTATAATCCTTGTTTCGAGGCATCTTCATCCCACCCCTAGTCCCAGGGAGTTGGTAGATCCATTTTGCTTTGCCATTAGTGCTAAATCATAGAACTTCCAGCCTTCTTGGGAAATGCCTTCCTCTTCTTCGGGCTCAAAGTCTTGCAAGACTCCAGTGGCTTGTATCTATCTCTTCGACCGAGCTTTCTCCTTATCTTAACCCTACTTCCATTTCTTATCTCCGTCACTTTGATTTGCCCTGCTTCCCTATCAGACCTGGTGATAAGCCACCCTCATTCCTGGCTATCTTCAGTCTGTCCCCAGGTTGGCAATAGTAGCCTGACCCATATCAGAAACATCCTGTCAAATGAGGAGAACAAGAACCATACTGTTCTCAAGGATTGTGTTTTTTGACAGCTTGTTTTCTGTTCTGTCTGCAAACCCGTCTTCACCGGGTCCCCGAGACACTGAGTGTAGGTGGTTTGTGGCTGCCCAGCCCCTGCAGCATCCTGGGGCTCCCTCTGTGCTTTTCAGGGTGCTTTTGTCCTGGCAGGCTCTCCCCAAGCCCCATTCGTTGTTTCTCGTGCCCACGGTGACCCAGTCTATAGTACGATTTCTTTGGTTGTGGAGGGCACTATACAGGTTCTGCCTAAGGGCCAGAAGAGTTGGCATAATTTTCTCAGCGTTATTTCCCACCAGAGAAATGCCAATCCCTCCCTGTTCCAGGCTCTCAATTCTCAGGCAGCGCGGCCATGCATGCAGGATCCATGGATTCTACAGGCAAACAGTATCAAGGGAGCAGACAGACCTCACGCAAGGGCCTTGCCTCTTCCCTAGATGTAAGGTCAAGGAAAAAGCAAGACTCTCAGGCAAAGAGTCCTCAGCCTCCGCCAGCAGCCTCAGTTTCTCTCTCAAGCCTCTCTTGCCAGTGTCCTAAACTTCTGCATCCCACTCAAGCTGCGAGATAACTGACACCTTGGAGCCCTTTCTTAGCCCACTCTTTGCCTTTAGCCCACCCAGCAGCAAGCAAGATGCACTTGCAAAAGAGTTTTGTTTGCAGCCAGCTAGGCATCAGAAGGAAACAGCTGTGTGACCTAGAAACACAGCCTCGCGTTCTGGAGGCGGGGCCACTTATCACTTTTATGGAAGGATTTGGTGATAACCCCTGGTATGCAGAGTGTGTGTGTGGTGTGTGTGTGTGGGGTTGTGTGCGTTTGTCCTCCGTCAGCGGCCACCATGGAGGAATTTGCTGCAAATTGGTTTATGAATGGCTTGTGACCTTCATCTCCCCCTCCTCTTTTTCCTCTTCCTCTGATTTCTTTCCTCCTCCCCCTGCTCCTCCTCCTCCTTCTCCTCCTCCTCCTCCTCTTGCTCTTCCTCCTCTTCCTCCTCCCCATTCCTCACCCCCATTTCTGGGGATTGAACTCATGATGTTGTGCATTCAAGGTAAGCACACTTCAGTTGAGCTATGCCTCTAGCCCTCTTGGTCTTTTGAATCCCGACAAGCCAAGTTTTGCTAAGACAACGGGAGCTACATTATTGCCAGGAGGGATGGCATGCTCCTGGAGAGAGAGACTGAGGCAGGAGGATCAAGAGCCCGAGGCCATCCTCCACTACATGTTCAAGGCCAGCCCGGAGTACAGAAGACACTGTACCAAATCAAGTCAGTCAAGGAGCTACACTGTTAAAACACGGCAGCTTGGGGAGTGATGCAAGGGGGGGGCGTGCAGGGATGTCTTGCTGCAGCCAATAGTAATGGTGGGGATGACCTGACAGACAGGTGGGGGAATCCAGAGGCCCTGGGTTTTACGGGGCAGTCACTTGTTCAAGATGCTGTGTGGTCCTCACAGTGGCCTTTGTGAGACTCAGACCTATAGGGTAAGAAGCTGAGGTGCAGGGAGATGGTGTCCTCATCCAAAGCCACATGGTAGACAGTGAGTTAGAACTCACACATGCTTCTGGAGTGGGGGCGTGACGCAGCACGCTGCACCCCTGCAAAGCCTGCTTGTTCCGGCTCCCCCCCCCTTCCATCTCACCCTCATCCTTCAGGACCAGAAATGCACATTTGGCACGTGTGAGTGTGTACGAATGTGCTTGTGTGTATGTGTGTGCACACTCAGGTGCACATGCCTGTGTGTGCACACACAGGGACTACAGGTAAATGTCTAGTGCCTGCTTCTATCACTCTCCATCCTTTTTTTTTTAAATTTTTATTTTATGTGCATTGGTGTTTTGGCTGCATGTATGTCTGCGAGAGCATGTCGGGTCTTAGAGTTAGACAGTTGTGAGCTGCCATGTGGGTGCTGGGAATTGAACCCTGATTCTCTGGAAGAGCAGCCAGTGCTCTTACCCTGAGCCAGCGTTACAGCTCCAACCCTATTTATTTATTTATTTATTTATTTATTTATGTATGTAGGGTCAGGGTCACACTCTGAACTTGCAGCTCACTGTCTCGGCTAGGCTGGACGGCCAGTGGGCTCCAGGGATTCTCCTGTCTCTACCGTCCCCTGTGCTGGAGTTACAGCATGCGCCACCATCTGTCTGGCGTTTGATGTAAATGCTGATGGCTGAACCCAGCCCTCGTGTTTGTGCAGAGAGTACCCACGGAGCCATCTTCCAGAGTGGCCGCGGCATCAAACACAGGTTCTAGTCCGCTTGACTTGAGTCCAGGTCCAGGGTGACCTTTCAACGTTAGGAAGGCAGAAACGGGCGGCACAGACGGCTCAGCAGTTAAGAGGACCCAGGCCTGGTTCCCAGCACCCACGTGGCTGCTCACAGCCATCTGTAGCTCCAGTTCTGGGGGTTCAGCCTCTTCCGGGCTCCACGGGCACTGCACACCTGTGGCACCCAGACATTCATTCAGTCTCTCTAATAGAGTGGCCTCACAAGCTCCTGCTGGGGTGTCCAGCAGGGACAGCAGGATGTAAACTCAGTGTGTCTCACCCGTAAGGTGACTCGTTCCTGCCCTGGCCCCCGTCAGCCCCTGGTCTGCTGGTGTCACCGTAAGAAGCAGCTCATTTGGAGGTAAAAGGAGGAACGCTGAAGACAGCTGTTTCTCCTGAGCGAATTGTACTCTGTGCTCCAAGGTCGGGGTGACTGGTGATGGCCTGCCTGTATCTAATCTGGACATCAGCAGACTTAACATTCCTGTCTTATGCACACATTTCTGGAGGATAAGGCATAGGAAGGGACGTTTTAGCCTTTCAGGATTTTCGTTCCAAAGGTAAAAGGCACTTGCTCATGAGAATCTCACGGAACAGAATCAATTGGGTGAAATCAACTTCCCTGGCACAGCAGAAACTACTAAGCAGGCTATGGTAGCTTCAGCACTTAAGAAGCTGAGGCAGGAGGATCACCAAGAGTTCCAGGCCAACCAACCTAGGTTACAGTGTAAGACTATCTCAGAACAACAATAAAAGCCACTTTGGGGCTAGAGGTCTAGTTCAGCTGGTAAAGTTTTCGCCTGCATCCACAGAGCTTGGGTTTCGTCCCCAGCACATAAATTGGGGTGGTTGGGGTGGTGGTTTTGTATGTATGTATGCATGTTTGTATGATATATATACACATATATATGTATATATGTGTGTATATATACATTATACACACACACATATATATATATATGTATATATATCTCCATCCTCAACACTCTCTTAATATCATATTGAGTCAGAGGCAAGCCTGGGCTACATGGAACCCTATCTCAAAAACAAACAGAAATTGGTCCCCTCTTTCTTGGTTACCCTGGGAGAGTGCTAATCTGATTAGAGCTTCCAAAACATAGGGCCATCTTTTGTTCCTTAGTTTGTAGCCCAGACTGGCCTCCAGCTCACCATGCAGCCAAGGATGACATTAAGTCCGGATCCTCCTGCCTCCACCTTTACATCGCTGGGAGGGGCGGGTAGATTTATGTGCCATGAGGCTTATCTTAAAAGGTCGTTTGTGTTCTAGAGTGACAGTGTTCCCCCAAGGGTGGATAGGACTAACATTTTCTCCCTCCTTGCGACATCAGCCCAAATCAAACAGAAATATCGATGTTTGGGGTGCTTCCAAACTCTCACTCCGGTCTGTCTTTTGACAGGTTCTAATCAGAGACCCATTCAGTCTCGCAGAGGAGTCTGACAAGATGAAGCCCAGATGTGCAGCGGAAGGCACTGGAGGCTGCTGTGGCAAAAGGAAAAACTGCTAGATCTACGCCAGCGCGGAGCCCGCCCACGGGGCACGAGAGGGTGGATGAAGACGGTCACAAAGGCCTGCTCTTCACCAGTGCACAGATCATGAGAAGGTGGCAACGCCACCACAATCTAGACCGCTGCTAAGAATAAGAGTGATTTTCAGAGAGTGTTTTTTTTCTTCTTCGAGACAGGGTTTCTTTGTGTAATCCAGGCTGTCCTGGAACTCACTCTGTAGACCAGGCTGGCCTCGAACTCAGAAATCCACCTGCCTCTGCCTCCTAAGTGCTGGGATTAAAGACATGCACCACCACCACCCAGCTAGACTGTTAGTTTAAGAGTCACAACAAATCGCCTGCTTTTCTATTTCACTATTTCAGAGTTCTGGTGCCACCTAGTGGTCAGAAGTAGAACTTGGACGCCTAAGGTTTGCTCAAAGGGCTAAAGGCAATCAATGTTGGGAGAATATCGCCCATCTGGCCAGCCACAAGACACCGCTGGGTTTTTCTCTGTGACAACTCAGGAAGCACAGTACTTACTAAATTTATGCTAACTATGACAAAAGATTGTCAACTCAAATTTGGTAGGAGTACTCTTCAGGTCGCTGTCTTCAAACTTTTTTTTCCTCTATAACTAAATGAAAAAGAAAACAAATGAAAAATAAATTTGACTTCAGTCCACCCTGATAATTGATGCCACAATGGATATCTGTAGTTTGTCTCTTTAAAAGTATGTTTTCGTTTTATACATATGAATGCTCTGTCTTCACACATACCGCAAGAGGGAATCAGATCCCATTACAGATGGATGTGAGCCACCATCTGTAACTTGTGACTTGAACTCAGGACCTCTGGAAGAGCAGCCAGGGCTCTTAACCGCTGAGGCATCTCTCCAGCCCCCTGTAATCTGTCCTAAGTGATGTTTTTGAAAAAAGGAGAGCTAAGAGATACAAACAAGATTTTTCTCCCGTTGTAAGGTGCTCTCATTAAACTTTTAGGGAAATGTTGGCTTTGCTTTTAGTTCCCATATTAAAGAAGTTATGAAGATTAAAGAAAGGACCATTAATAAGAAGTTGAAGGAACACAGGTCCTTATTAGGAGCTGATAAATCAGACTGAAACTCTGGGCCCAGGGCACAGTCCAGCTGGTAGAATGCTTGCCTGGTATTCTGGGTTTTTTGTTTGTTTTGTTTTGTTTTGTTTTGTTTTGTTTTGTTTTGTTTTGTTTCGAGACAGGGTTTCTCTGTGTAGCCCTGGCTGTCCTGGAACTCACTCTGTAGACCAGGCTGGCCTCGAACTCAGAAATCCGCCTGCTTCTGCCTCCCAAGTGCTGGGATTAAAGGCGTGCGTCACCACCGCCTGGCACTTGCCTGGTATTCTATACAGGAAGCTTTGGATTTGCTCTCTGGTACCAGGTGTAACCAGGAGAGGCAGCACACACCTAAGGTCCCAGCACTGTGGAGGTAGAGCCATGAGGATTGGAACCCAGATCCTCTCTTCTCAGCTACACAGTTTGAGGCCAGCCTAGGGTACGTGAGACCCCGCCTCAAAAATGAGCAAGTAGCAGTCTTCAACAGTGGAGGGCTTTGGTAAGAAAATCTTAGGGGCTGGAGAGATGGCTCAGCAGTTAAGAGCACTGACTGCTCTTTTAGAGGTCCTGAGTTCAATTCCCAACAACCAAATGGTGGCTCACAACCATCTGTAATGAGATCCGATGCCCTCTTCTGGTGTGTCTGAAGAGAACAACAGCCTACTCATATAAATAAAATAAAAACAAAAATAAATCACCTTGAAATTTATAAAACCTTAAAAGAAAAGAAAAGAAAAGAAAAGAAAATCTTGATTGCTCCGAGATTCCCAGTAAAAAAGAGCTTGGGCAATAGGGGAAGAGGTGGGGCTAGCATGGCCCCAGAGGTTTTTAGTTAGGAATTTGAGAATGTTTAGGCCTATAGAACACTGGGATGAATTCTAAGAGCAGATTCATGTTTTTAAAAAGAAATATATTCCCAATGGGACATTCCAGAATTCTGAGTGTCCTCATACTGACTTTGACAGACAGTTTGGTCCAGCCCTGTTTGTCTCAGGAACCTTGATTATACTCTAGATGTTGCTTTGTGCCCAGCTGTAACTCACTGCAGGGTGAGACTGGTGTGGTTGAGTGCACTGCAGGCTCCCTGATGACAGGGTGGCTCTTTCAGAGGGACATGATAAAGAGGAAAGGGGACCCAGCAATTCTGTCTGTCATTTCTTCCTTCCTTCCTTCCTTCCTTCCTTCCTTCCTTCCTTTCTTTCTTTCTTTCTTTCTTTCTTTCTTAAGATTTATTTTATTTATATGAGTACACTGTAGCTGTCTTCAGACACACCAGAAGAGGGCATCAGATCCCTTTACAGATGGCTGTGAGCCACCATGTGGTTGCTGGGAACTGAACTCAGGAGCTCTGGAAGAGCAGTCAGTGCTCTTAGCCACGAGCCATCTCTCCAGCCCGTCTGCCATTTCTTTATTTTCACTTACTAACACATTTGTTGCAGGCTAGGGGAGTCTAAGATGGCAGCCACTCCCGAGGTCGTGAGCCATCCGCTGTGGGTGCCGGAACCAAACTCAGATCTCAACTGCTGAGGCGTCTCTGCAGCCTTAATTCAAAAAGGTTTTGTGTTTGTTTATGTTTATTTGTGAAGCCAAAGGAGGATGTCCTCCCCTACTGCTCTCTGCTTTATCCCCCTTGAGACCGTGTCTCTCACTGAGCCCAAAGCTTGCTGTTCTGACTAGGAAGGCTGGCCAGCTGTACCTGGGATCCTGGGATCCACTGGCTTCCTCCCACAAATGTGGGGCTGTGGAAACTAGGGAGGCTGTGCCCAGATTTTATATGAGTACTGGAGCCTCATGCTTGGGCAGCAAGTGCTTTGCACACTGAGCCGTCTTCCTCCCCAGTCTTCCCCAGGAATCCAGGATGTTTAGTGCTTCAGGGAGAAATCACGCTGGAAGTTCACGTTCTCTTTCTGTCCTTTGGCTTTTGTTTTGTTACTTATTTATTTATTCATTCATTCATTCATTCATTCATTTGAGACAGGGTGTCTCTGTGTAGCTTTGGCCATCCTGGAACTCACTCTGTAGATCAGGCTGGCCTGGGCCTCACAGACATCCACCTGCCTCTATTATCCAAGTACTGGGGCCAGAGGTGTGTGCCACCTCAACCCAGCCACATTCCTTATCTGAGAATAGCATATTCGATATATTTTTTCCAACAAAATACACGGTTTAAGAATTATACTTGATGCCAGGCCATGGTGGCGCATGCCTGTAATCCCAGCACTCTGGGAGGCAGAGGCAGGCGGATTTCTGAGTTCGAGGCCAGCCTGGTCTACAGAGTGAGCTCCAGGACAGTCAGGACTACACAGAGAAACCCTGTCTAGAAAAAAAAAATAAAAAAAAAAAGCAAACAAACAAACAAACAAAAAAATGAATTATACTTGATGGGGAGATGGCTCAGCTGGTTGGTAAAGTGTGGGCCCTGCCAGCACGAGGACCTGTGTCTTTAGGTCTCACATAAAAGCTGAACATCGAAGGATCTGCTGCTAACCCCACTGACGGAGATGCAGAGACTGGCAGATCCCTGAAGCTCCCTGGGCATGTAGCCTAGTGGAAAGTGGTGATGCGATACCCAGTTAGAAGTGGCCCCGCCCCAGTGGCAAAGCAGCAGCCAAGCTTCTTCTTCTTCTTCTTCTTTTTTTTAAAGATTTATTTATTATATATAAGTACACTGTAGCTGTCTTCAGACACACCGGAGGAGGGCATCAGATCTCATTACAGATGGTTGTGAGCCACCATGTGGTTGCTGGGATTTGAACTCAGGACCTCTGGAAGAGCAGTCAGTGCTCTTAATTGCTGAGCCATCTCTCCAGCCCCACCAGGCTTCCTTCTGTCCATGACTCTTGGAGCCTTGGGTGGCTCTAAGAAAGCCAGTGTGGTTGTCACTAGTGCTACATTCAAACGGGAGTTGCGCTCTGTGCCTGTTAAGAGATGTGGCCCGATCTGCCTGTTCTTTCCTCCCGTCACAGTGCACTACGGGGGCTGCAGAGATGGCTAGAGAGCTGCTTGCTCGCTTGCTGGGCACTCGCTGCTCTCGCAGAACCAGAGATTGGTTTCCGAGCTCCCCCATCAGGCCGCTCACCATCTCCGGTTACTCCCGGTCTAGGGGATCAGGCACCCTCTTGTGGTCTCTTTGGGCACAGCATGCATATTGTGTGCAAACAACACACACACACACCCTTAAATAAAAAATAAAACCTGATAAATCTCCTGTACTAGGCATTGTCCTATTCACTGGCTACAAAAATGGAATATTAAGAACCAGTAGGCCAAGAGGATCAAAACATCCCAGTGTGGTTCTAAACACACTGTCTTCACTACCATGAAGAATCAATGTCTTCAACTACCTACTCCAATTTGGGTTGTATAGAGGGTTCTTTTATAGATTTTCCCCCTGTCTTAGGATCAGTAGAGAAAGCTCTTATGAACTCTGTGTATGTCTACTTTGGTCTGCTCCGACTCTGGTCAGAGGTCTACTTTAGGTATCATTCCTCAGGCACTGTCCACCTTAGTTTTTTGTTTTTTGTTTTAATAGGGTCTCTAATTGGTTTGGAGCTCGCTGAGTAAACTAGGCTGTCTAGTCAGTGAGCTCCTAGATCTATCTGCCTTTCTCCACCTCAGTGCTGGGATTGCAAGTCCATACCACCATGCCTGGCTATATATATGTGTGTACATGTGTGTATATATGCATGTATATATAATGCATATTATGTATATGTGCATGTATGTATATATACATGCATGTATATATGCATGTATGTATACATATATGCACATAATATAATTAATTTATTTTATATGGGTGCTGGGGATCCAACTCAGGCTTCCTGCTTGTGTGGCACTTGATCTGCTCATTGGGATATCTCCTCCGCTCCCAGACTGACCTCATTTGCAAACTCGAAGCTGGAATTATACAATCCTTAGGATAACCTGTGACATATCTTTAATTCATTACTCGCAGCAGCCAAGCAGGCTTTGGAGCTTGGCAGGGAGCCCCGCAGGGGGCACCCACCGGCTGGGGCTGCTTATGGTAATGTGACATATAGCTCAGAGTCTAGCTGTGTCGGGGGAAGTGGCTTGCACAGGTTAGCCTCTGTTCCTAGAGTTAACCAGCCTCTCCCATGTAGCTTCCTTTTGAGAATATTAAATGAGCTTCCTTGGGAATGCAACACTTCAAATGTCAAGTGCTGTGGACGGGAGGTCCACACGGCAAGTGTGGGGTGCCTGGTGTGGCTTCTGGACCTACCCGTTCATCTTTTATTAACTGTCCTTGCTTTCTTTTTTTTTTTTTTTTTAAATCAATTAACCTTATTATTCCTTTCAAGCAGATCTGCCTACGGAAGCACTACGAAAGAGATATCTTTATTTTTCCTTTTAAATAATGTAACAAAACTCACAAAGTCAGTGCAACCCTTTAAAAATGCCACTTGCTTGTGGAAGAGAGGGAGATTCTTTATTCTGCATGGGTCAACCATGCCACATATCCAGAGTGTGTCTTTACTGGGAACCACTCCCTACACCCCTTCTCACTGCTGCCTTTTCAAATTCATGGAGGAAACGCTGGAGCTGTGTATCTGAGTGTTGGGGACTGCAGACGAGAACCAGGTCACCTGGTGCCCCGCCGGCCGCATTGCATGCTTTCTCTTTGGCTTCCTCCAGGGCCTTTCCTACGTTCACCAGTGTAGTAACAGGTTAGCTGAGAGGCTGAGCAAGAGGGTTGAAAGGCCAAGGACTGCCTGGCCTGACATGAGTTCAAAACCAGCCTGGGCAACTGGAGTGAGACCCTGTCTAAGAAGTAAAAAGAGCTGGGTCTATTGTGTTTCTGTGGCATGCGTGGGGCCCTGATCCTCTGCGCTGGTGGGACTGGGGAGCTTGAGTGGGAGGGATGGGGTAGGAGAGGACAAGGTAAGAGCAGTGATTACAGCTAGAGCGGTGGTGGTGGTGGTGGGGGCAGGACCAGTGGGGCCAACTCTTACCATGACTAGAAGGTAGGGCTAGGGAGATGGCCCAGTTGGTATACAAACATGAGGCCCTGAGTTTGCATGTCCAGTCCCCATGAAGGTAGGCAAGTCAGTATGCCCTGTAATACTCACTCCCTCCCACCTCCCCCCGCCCCACAAGCAGGCACACACTCCCCCACACTACGGAGTTATAGAAGGGTGGATGGGGCCTACAGCCAGCCAGCCCAGCCAATCAGGGAGCTCCAAGTTCAGTGAGAGACCTTGTTTCCAAAGCTAAGGTGGGGAAGTGATTAAGAATGTTAACCTTGGGGCTGGAGAGATGGCTCAGAGGTTAAGAGCACCGACTGCTCTTCCAAAAGTCATGAGTTCAAATCCCAGCAATCCCAGCACCCACATGGTGGCTCACAACCATCCATAAAGAGATCTGATGTCCTCTTCTGGTGTCTGAAGACAGCTACAGTGTACTTACATATAAGTAAATAAATCTTTAAAAAAATGTTGACCTTTGTCCCTCCCAGGCATGTAGATGCATGCATACACACACACATACAAATACACACACATGTATACATATATACCACACACACACATACCACACACACACATACACATATATACCACACATACACAAACATATACACACACAAATACATATCCCTGCCCACAATTATTATATATAAATATTATATTTGTCTAGAACTGTTCTGCTTTAAGCTTTAAACTGGACCAACAATTAATAATATCATTTCTTTCAAAAAGTTCTGTTTGGGGAGATTTTTAAACATTTGTCATTTTTTTTACGTGTATGAGTGTTCTTGACAGCATGTATGCCGACTCACCATGTGTGCCTGGTGTCTATGGAGGCATCAGATCCCCTGGGATTGGAGGTACTGATGGTTGTGGAATCACCATGAGAGTGCTGGGACCCGGACCTGTGCCCTCTGCGAGAGCAGCAAGTTCTCTAAACCCCGAGCCATCTCTCCAGCACCAGCTAGGCTATTTTACTATGAGAAATCTTCCTGCCTCAGTCTCCCTAGTGTAGGGATTAGGGTATGACCCCTTAGCTTAAACAGTTTTAAAAGCTTAAATGAAATATATATCATAAGGTCTGACCTATGATCAGAAGTCTAGTTCAACCTGGGAAACTGAATGCTTGATCTGAAATTTCTAATTCCCATTGAAACCTGGGACAGTAGTTTGTGATCCCGGTATGGACTTCCTGAATGGAAGATGTGGTGTCCCCTCTAGTCTTCTGGGGACTCCTGAGGCTGTATGATCTTGCTTCTGCCCTATCTGTGGCTGGAGACGTGGCATATCCTAACTGTGGAGAGACAGTTAAGGTAATAAAGCTTCGTACACTCAACTGACAGTGCAATCAAGGATGTATTAGACATATGACGGTGCCCCTAAGATTATAACAGAGACGGGCTGGAGAGATGGCTCAGCGCTAAATTTAGAGCATGAGCTCCTCCTCCAGAGGACCGGGGTTCCCATCCTAGCACCCACATCAGGTGGCTCACAAATGCCTGTAACTCCATTTCCTGGGGATCAAATGCCCTCTGACCTCTGCGGGGCATGTGCAAGGATATGCATGCACACATGCACACTAAAAGCAGATTATAATGTGGGGCTGAAAAACTCCCGTTGCTTAGTGACAGATGATGCCAAATGTCCGTAGGACAACATATCATTTACGTCTTTGTGGTGCTTCTGGAATAAGCAAACCTACCCCTGCCACTCCTGTAAGAGCAGAAGGCACCCAATCCCATACAGTACCTGATGTTTGACAAGGAGAATGAGAACTGTGATCCTGGCTTTGCTGACTTCATAACGTATATAACTGAAGAAGGTTCTTGCTTTGTAACTAGGCTGGCTTACCACTTACCATCCTCCTGCCTCAGCTTCCTGAGTGTCACCATGCCTAGCTTTTTACTCTACTCATCTATTCCCTTTACTCTATAAAAAGAAGTCTCCGGGAAGGCAGCACGCTGTGTGAGTCTGGCGAACTCTTAGGTCATCCACAAGAGGTCACATGGAGTCACCAAACTGCACCTGTGAGTGCACTTGAAATTTGCAAAGTGACAAAATTACCCGTGACTCATTACTCAGGGGTGTCCACATCGTTAACTGATGTGGGGTGGCACGCGAGAAAGTGCTTTGTAAACTGCGAAGGCCTTTTCTGCTCAGGGGTTGGGGTTCCTCTGATTTGGACCAGGCAGGCCCATGGTCAGTCAGTAAAGCTCTCGCCCACAAGCATGAGTTCACTCCAGAGCTCTGTAAGCGCCACACCAGAGCTCATCTGTAGCCCTAGTGCCGGGACAGGTGGATCCCTGGAGTTCGTTGGTCAGCCAGCCTTGCTGAATTAGCGAGCCTTAGGTTCAGCGGAGCGTGATAGAGGAAGACACCCAATGTTGACCTCTGGCCTCTAGGTGCATGCATAGTCTCTATTCATATGTGCATACTCCCATACGATATGTACATAATATGCACACACACACACACACACACACACACACACACAGAGGAAACAAACAAAATGGAGTTCCCTAAATAAATTTGTGGGGCCTTGACGCTGCTATCTTGGTAACTGCTGGGCCCGTCTTCCGATAAAACAGTTCTTTGACTTAGAACTTCTCAGACTCCTGTAGAGTAAAACCTTAGCTTTAAACCCTGCTGGTCCTCTTCACAGACTATGGCACTGACTCTCTGACCACACCCTGTTCTAAAGTTGTGTTGCTTCTCCAGCTTTACCCTTGCGTTCCCACTGGCTGTCATGGATTTCCTCTTTCTCTGTCCCTTGGTTAGGTATTGGTATTCATGCCACTCCCATATGTTGAAGCATATCTTTTAGTATGGCTATCTTTTAAGATGGACACTAACCAGATGTGGTGGCACATGCCTGTAAGCCCAGCACTTGGGTGGCTGAGGCAGGAGGATTGAGACTTTGAAGCTAGCTTGAGTTAAACAGTATGCCTCTGTCTCAAAACAAAACAAAAAAGAAAGCAAAACCCACCAAACTAAAAAAGGAGAGGAAGAGGCGTGGAAAGAAGGATAAAGAGAAGGAGGAGGGAAAGGAGAAGGAGAGAGAGGAAAGGGAGCGAGAAAGGAAGAAGGGAAGGAGGAATTTCTAATGAAGTAAATTAAGGTTAAAAAAAGTTGTAAGGAGGGGTTGGATCCTGATCCAGTGGCTTAGTGTCCTTGTAAGAGAGGGTGCCAGAGAGCTGGCTTTACCCAGTCTCAGAGGACAGATGTGTGAGGTCTGTCTGTTTGCAAGCCAAGATGTAAGCCATCAGAAACCAGTCCCGCTAGACTTCACTCTAGGATTTCAAATCTCCAGCATAGTATGAAGGTAAGTCTTTGTTGGTAAAGTCAATCTGCCCTATTTAAAGTAGCACAAGTAAGCACACCTTTCTTGGAATAGATCTTCTGTTACATATCTAAAACCTCTTTGTGTGTGTGAATGTGCGTGTGTGTGAATATGTCTGTTTGCCAATGTGTGAGAGAGTACCGTATGTTTATGTGAGAGTACTATATGTGTATGTGTGTGAAAGTACTGTGTGTGTAAGAGTACTATATCTCACACAGATATCATATATCTGTGTGAGAGAGTGCTGTATGTATGTGTGAGAGAGTACTGTGTGTGTGAGAGAGTACTGTATGATTATGTGAGAGTGCTGTATTTATGTCTATATGTCTGTGTGAACGTGTGCTGGGGAGGTCAGAAAAAGGTGTAGGGCCCCTGGAGCCAGAGTTATAGGTCGTTGCGAGCTCCCTGTATGGGCTCTGGGGACTGGGCTTGGGATGGTCTGGGAGAACAACCAGTGCTCCTAAACGCTGAGCTGTCTCTCCAGCTTGCCTCTGTTTATCTGTTTATCTGTATCTTCCTTTTTTTTTCTTCTTTTTTTTTTTTTTTTGAGATAAGTTCTCCCTATGTTGTCTAAACTGGCACTGGACTCTGGATTCTCCAGCCTCAGTCTCCTGTGTAGCTGGGTATCCTTTAAGACGTTCTTTCCTTTACTGTGTAGTGTCTGTTGCTAGCTTCCTTACTAGCAAGTTTGGTTTTTTTTTTTTCCAGGAGGATATGGGGTGGGATTTGGTTGAGTTTCACTGTATAGCCTAGGATGGCCCCAAACTTTTAAACTAGGGATCTTCCTGCCTTGGCCTCCTGAGTGCTAGGATTATAAATGTGTATCTTGGGGCAACTGATGATTCCATATTGTAGCTCCGTAGTGCCTGGAGCTGTGCTTAGAACACTAGAGAAACAATATACACAGGCTGATAGGGCTATAAATAAATGAAGAAAAAGAAATGGGGTAAGATATAGAACACGTTTTTATTTAAAATGTAAAGATGGAATGTCACTCGGCTGGTAGAATGCCTGCTTAGTACATAGGAGGCTCTGGGTTTGATCTCCAGCAGCTGGTGGGTCTCTAGCAGGTGGGAATAAAAAGCAGCAGGTCAAGGTCATCACCAGCACATAGCAGGTTCAAAGGCAGCCTGAGATATCGGAGACGCTGGGGCCCAGGTCTCAGATAAATAAGTATATAAGAAAGAGAGTAAAGTGTAAGGCTAGGGAGAGGCTTAGTGGGTAAAATGCTTGTGACACAGTAACACACATGTCTGTAATCCCTGGGCAAGTGTGACACAGTAACACACATCTGTAACCCCTGGGTGAGTGTGACATAGTGACACACATGTCCTTAATCCCTAGGCACTCGTGACACAGTAACACGAGTGTCTATAACCCCAGTGTTTCTGGGATGAGAAGGAAAAGGAAGGCCTAAGAATCCCCAGAAACTCACACTAGCCTGACATCCACAGTGGAAACCAAACCAAACCCAAGAGATCCTCAGAGAAAGGCAAGAACTGACACCAGCGCTGCCATCTGACCTCCAAGCTCATCAGAATGTGCATGCCAATGCTTGCACACAGATGCACAGAGAGAAAGTATATTAAAAGAAATGTAAGGAAGCAATTAATGAGAGGGGCGGTGAGAGAGGGAGTGAGGGGAGGGAGGAGGAGGGGGAGGAGGAGGAGGAGGAGGAGGAGGAGGAGGAGGAGGAGGAGGAGGAGGAAGAGTAATAATCCTCCAGTTTAGGAATAGTTAAAATCAACAGTGCCTTAGAGGAACTGGCAAGGGCAGAAGTCTGAGCTTGCATTTTGCGAGCGTTTTGTCTGTGCCTGGGGAGAGGGGTGGACTGACAGGTGTATTTTACCTCATCCTCAAAAGAGATTAATCAAAGACCATGGGAGTGAGCTAAGCTAGCATGAGAGAAACAGGTCCCAGCTCCAGTGTCTGAGGCACGTAGGCGTGTCTCGCATGGGAGGCCTTAAGATTCAAGCATTTAGGTCCCGGTGTGCTTTTCTTTTGTCCATCCCAATATTACCTGCTCCATCCTCACGCCACCAAATGTAGGTTGGGGAACAAACTCTCCAGGCTGGCCTTGAACTCACTATAAACCAAAGATGACTGTGGATGCCAGATTCTTCGGCCTCTCTCTCAAGTGTTAGGATTAGAGGTGTGTATGGCCAAGCCTGATTTTATGGGGTGTTGAGAATTGAACCTAGTGATTCCTAGATACCAGGAAAACACTGCCAATTGAGCTACACCCCCCGGCCTCTGGGAGTATAATATTAAAAGGTGTGGGGCACTGGTCACCTGCCCCGCCCTTACTGTAGGGCTTAGACCAGGGCAAGAAGTGGACAGGAGAAAGCAGGCAGCGCAAGAAGGGACAATGGGGTGTTTTTAGGCGCTGTTAGGGTGGCTTCTCATATACTCACTCCCTGTTGGACAGCTGAAGACTCGACTTCAGCAAAGGCCAGCTGGGAAGAATTCAGACCCTTTTCAAAGAGAAACTGTACATGGTATTTTAAATTTTAAAATATTATTTAGTAACTCTTATTAAATAATAACTCTTATTAATATGACCTGGACAGCTCCACAATAATCAAGGCAGAGTCCTATGGATTTTTAAAATCAGCTTTAGCTCAGTTACTAGGGATTACCCCTAATCTATTTTTCTACATGCTAGACTGTTAATTCCCAGCTGTGCTCCCCAAGTACTTGCTGTTTGAGCCTTGCCTGGGTCTTTCTGCTCTATCAGCCTGTCCTCAGAGGACATTTCACCCAGCCACGTGCTCCTGGTTCACAGCATCTAATGGACCTCCTGTTCTCTCTGCCCTTTTCCTCCTCCTCCTCCTCCTCCTCCTCCTCCTCCTCCTCCTCCTCCTCCTCCTCCTCCTCCTCCTCCTCCTCCTCCTCCTCCTCCTCCTCCTCCTCCTCCTTCCTCCCCTTTTTCTTCTTCCTTCTTCTCCTGTCTCCTTCTCCCTCCTCATTCTCCTCCTGGTCCCTACCTGTGATTCCCCAGCCCAGTAACTGAAGCCCCGCCCACTAACTGAAGCCCCGCCCACCTCTATTCTCCCCAGTAACTTGCTGTAGCCACTTTTATTTAACCAATAACTTCAAATTGGGGTGGGGGGGGGACAAGGTTTACATAGCATCACTTGGCATGCATGAAGATCCACTCATTGGGGGTAACCGGATTTGGGGGGGCTTGTATTTAGCAATTGAATACATAGCAGCACCAGACCAATCCCCAACAAGAAACCTTTTCTACCAACTGTCAAAAGGCCACATTTCCCTTTTTCTTCTCAGTAACTATGTCCAGAAAATATCTAGAAAGAGGAGGGGAACAGGAAAGTCCTCACAAAAGCCCGCATGGCCTCCTGAGAAAATCAGCAAGCCTTAGGCTTTCTTTTAACTGAATGTTTTTATGGATTGTGGTATAAAAAAAAATTTCTCATTTTGCCTAAAAGGGTTCTAGTACTTAAACAAGCACACAGTATTGCTTCTGAGAAATCCCTCTGGGCCATCAGACTGGATTCAAGGGCAAGTTTGTATAATTCCAGTGCTTTCCTAGTTTCTGGTTTTCCTCCCAAGACTCTGTGTTCTGGTGGCATTCAGATGTCACTCTTGGCTGGAGTGGCCCCCAGCAGCAGAGCATATGGCCTTGGGTTCCGTCCCCTAACCCCAAATCCCATTTAGAGCATTAACTTTGAAAGCTTTTCCACAACCCAGCAAATTTCAGAACAAAAGCCTTCTCTACTAACCAGACCTCAGGTTAACAAAATGTATAGAGAAACACTTGCATGTTTCTGGCAATCTTTTAGAAAATCCAGAGCATCATCCTTGGAGAGACATGTGGGTCTGGCTGCAGAGCTAATAATTCCCGAACCCGCAGATTTGGAGGTTTTTCTTCTGGACGGAAGAAAATTGAGCTGTCACTCTTCTCCCTTGTTTTCTAGTAAAGCATTCTGGGAGGGGAAGTGTGGTTAAGGAGGATATTTGCAGGAGCTTTTAGCTTAGCTTGTGTGACTCATTCAAGGTCAGGCAAGGAGAAGACGGAGTGAGGGTGAGACAGTGGCTACCCCTGAAGAATCTCGGCCCCTCTGTGGCCTTTTATGGATTAAAACATGGTCAGAAATTAGGGTTTTGTGGTGTTATTCCCCCTCCCCTCCCCTCCCCTCCCCTCCCGAACATTTCAGAAGAGGCTTCCTACAAACGTCATCACCTTCTACCCCTGGAAGGAGAGCTTGGGAAGCCCCAGTAGCCACTCACTGTGAACCCGCACCAGCAGCTTCTCTCTAAGGAAAGGTCTTTGACCTTCACAAGCCTCTGAGACTGAAGGATAACTCTAATGGAAGGAAAAACTGCTTGGCTAAGGTGTCTAGGCAGCGTTGGGTGTCTTGTGTATTCATGCAGAGGGTAACAGCCCATATCCACCACGGAGGATAAAGATCGGTCAGCAATCCCCCGTGTGAATCTAAGCCTGGCTTGGTTTGTGGTGTCGGCTGGGAGGTGCTGTTCTGTTCTGCTTAAGCCTTGAACTTCCAGCCCACTTCTAGATTCCTCAGTCCGCACTTTCCCCACCGCTGCTTTCTCTGCACAGGAAATCTCTGTAGGGCTGGCAAGTGCTTCTTCCTCTCTCTGCACTCCGTTCCAAATGGTGCATTCAATATTCGAGAACCACTAACTGTCTTCCCTCTTAGCCTGGAACACACTGGTCCTCACATTTTCAGTTTGTTGGCTTAGAAGCCCTGTGCCTGTCCTGAACCTTTGTCAGGCATCTAAAGATCTCAGCTTATAAATTGTAAATGCCACTCTTGTAAGCACATACGAGATCCGTTTTCTTCATCTAAAGCATTTTTTTCCAGTATAGCAGCAGTATGAGAATTAGGAAGTAAAGGGGAAAAAAAAAACCCAGAAGCCAGAGGGGCAGGACTAGAGTTGATCGTTTACTTATAATAATCAAAGTAAAAGCTTCTTTATCTTTTTAACACTTTTTGAAGATTTATTTATTTTATGTATGTGAGTACACTGTAGCTGTACAGATGGTTGTGAGCCTTCCTGTGGTTGCTGGGAATTGAACTTAGGACCTCTGCTCGCTCTGGTCAGCTGGGCTCACTCCGGTTAATCTTGCTCGCTCAGTCCCTGCTCGCTTCAATCCAAAGATTTTTTATTATTATATGTAAGTACACTGTAGCTGTCTTTAGACACACCAGAAGAGGGTGTTAGATCTCATTATGGATGGTTGTGAACCGCCATGTGGTTGCTGGGATTTGAACTCAGGACCTTCAGGAGAGCAGTCAATGTTCTTACCCACTGAGCCATCTCTCCAGCTCTCTAACACCTTTTTTATACGATGTTTTGAATATCTATGGTTGGGCTGATATAATTGTGTACAGCAATTCTAAAGAAAGGACCGACTAACGACCAAATGAGTAAGTTACACGTGGTATTAGTAGACTATCTTTGCTTTGAGAACAATAAGGGAGAGATGGAGTTCCGGTGGCCTTTGAACAAAGCCATTAAACAGGGCTATGTTGGCATCTGAAAGAAGTTGAGTCCCGTCCACAGGAAACAGCACATGCGAAGACCCCAGGAAGATGTCCTGGCAGTGACTGCGACAATGACAGAGCCTGGTTAGGGCAGAGCTTGCAGGACCTTGTAGGCCATGTGAGCCCTCCTGCTCTTGTCAGGAGATGAGGATTCAGGGGTTTGACAAGTCACTAGCTGGAAGGTCAGGGTCCGAAGGCACAAGGCCAGGCATAAAAGAGGAGAGAATTGCGAGGATGCTACTGAAATGATCCCCGTAGTTACTCATTCTGGAAATTATAAAAAAACACTTTGGGCGTTCATTAAAAAAAAAAAAAAAAAAAAAAAAAAGGAAGGGCGCTGTGTTTATGGAATGCAAAGTAAGATCAGGAAAACATTTTAAAAACACGCTCCAGTTGGGAGCAGAAAGTTCAGTTTGGGAGCTACTGTGCTACCACATCTTTCCTGACGCAATGGACTTGAGAGTTTCGATGATCTGTGCTCCAGAATCTATCTTCTCCGGAGCTAACAGTGTCAGTGCATTTCAGAATAAGCTTTCACGGGTCTTCTCAGGATGTTCTTCCCTTCCTATTTCCCAAGACTGCCTGGGTGCACGTTAAGCAAAAGAAAACAACCCCGCAAACAGGACCCATCTCATTCTGTGATTATAGCAGGACTACAGGAGAATTCCTGTGATTACAAAGTTTGGGAAGCTGAGCACACTTTGAGGGTTTGCTGAGAGCTAGAAAACATCAAAGGTCGTCCTGCGGGCCGGCAGGTGGCGCCACGTGATCGTGAGCCGCCGGGGCCGCGCAGAGGCGCGGAGATCGCAGGTCCTCGGCGTTGCTAAGGCCACCCTGTCACCGCGAATCCGCGAATCTCCGGAGGAGCCTCATGCAGGAGTAGTGGGCTGGGGGCTTGACTACTATCCTGATTTGGTTTTAGGCTACGCGCACCGTAAGCTGTCTCCAGTCCTCTCTGGTGCTCCCAGGGAAGGAGGGGTCAGCCCATTCTGAAGCGACACGACGGAGCCCTGTGGAGTTCGCAAGTCCCTGCTGCAAGGACCTGAGGCCTCGCGCCTCAGGGCAGTATTGCAGGGCTGCCAAGACGCGCGCGAGGATCTACTACAGAGACCCCACAGGGAGCGCCGCACCCGCGGACCGCTCCTTTTCATTGGCCGCCTGGAGGAAGACCACGCCCCCATCCCTACAGCGCTCATCTTTGACTGGCTCTTACGTCCGGGATGGCCACGCCTCCTCCCCTCGCATACACAAGAGTCACGCGCCTTTCAGTTGGAAACTTGGCGTGCTGAGGAGGACAGTGGCCCTCATCTCCCCGCCCACCTCCCGTGCCATTGGTGCGGCACGCCGACTGCGACCACGCCCCCATTCCAGCCCCCTGGCTGGGAAGGCGGGCACCCGCTCTTGATTGGCTGGCAGACCTGCCTCTCTTGGGAGAGGCTGGCACGCCCCTCCCTCCCCTCCCTCCTCCCTCGAGCCCGGGGGTTCCTCAGCTGGCTCAGTCCGAATCAGTGTCATTCAGAGAGAAGGACAGCTAAGGGCTGGGCGCGAACGCGCGGTTGCAGTCCTGCTCGGGCGCCGGTGCCTGCGCTCGCGCCGACGAGTGAGAAGGATGAAGCCTCAGCTGGAGCAGCCACCCTATGATTGGCTGTGGCGCTTGTGAACCCGAAGTAAAGATGGCGGGCGGGCAGGCAGCCGCCGCACTGCCCACTTGGAAGATGGCGGCGCGCCGCAGCCTCAGTGCCCGCGGCCGGGGGGTCCTGCAGGCAGCTGCGGGCCGGCTGCTGCTGCTGCTACTGCTAAGCTGCTGCTGGGGAGCGGGCGGCTGCACAGCGGCCGGCGAGAACGAGGAGACCGTGATCATCGGGCTGCGGCTGGAGGATACGAACGACGTGTCGTTCATGGAAGGGGGTGCTCTGCGGGTGAGCGAGCGGACCCGGGTCAAGCTGCGGGTGTACGGGCAGAACATCAACAACGAGACATGGTCCCGCATCGCCTTCACTGAGCACGAGCGGCGCCGGCACACACCGGGCGAGCGTGGGCTGGGGGGCCCCGCGCCTCCTGAGCCGGACAGCGGCCCCCAGCGCTGCGGCATCCGCACCTCAGACATCATCATCTTGCCCCACATCATTCTCAATCGCCGCACATCGGGCATCATCGAGATCGAGATCAAACCGCTGCGCAAGATGGAGAAGAGCAAGTCTTATTACCTGTGCACGTCTCTCTCCACGCCCGCACTGGGCGCCGGCGGCTCCGGGTCTGCGAGTGGCGCCGTCGGGGGCAAGGGTGGCGCGGGGGTGGCCGGACTCCCGCCTCCTCCGTGGGCCGAGACCACCTGGATTTACCACGACGGTGAGGACACCAAGATGATAGTGGGCGAGGAGAAGAAGTTCTTGCTGCCCTTCTGGCTGCAAGTGATCTTCATCTCGCTGCTGCTGTGCCTGTCGGGCATGTTCAGCGGCCTCAACCTGGGGCTCATGGCTCTGGACCCGATGGAGCTGCGCATCGTGCAAAACTGCGGCACGGAGAAAGAGAAGAATTATGCCAAGCGCATCGAGCCGGTGCGCAGGCAGGGCAACTACCTGCTGTGCTCGCTGCTGCTGGGCAACGTACTGGTCAACACCACACTCACCATCCTGCTGGATGACATTGCGGGCTCCGGCCTTGTGGCGGTGGTGGTCTCCACCATTGGCATTGTCATCTTCGGAGAAATCGTGCCCCAAGCCATCTGCTCCCGACACGGCCTGGCGGTAGGGGCCAACACCATCTTTCTCACCAAGTTTTTCATGATGATGACCTTCCCCGCTTCTTACCCGGTTAGCAAACTGCTGGACTGCGTCCTGGGCCAGGAGATAGGCACTGTCTATAACCGGGAAAAACTGCTAGAGATGCTCCGGGTTACTGACCCCTATAACGACCTCGTTAAGGAGGAGCTGAACATCATCCAAGGGGCGCTGGAGCTCCGCACCAAGACGGTGGAGGACGTGATGACTCCCCTCAGGGACTGCTTCATGATCACCGGCGAGGCCATCCTGGACTTCAACACCATGTCGGAGATCATGGAGAGTGGCTACACTCGAATCCCAGTGTTCGAGGGAGAACGTTCCAACATCGTGGACCTGCTCTTTGTCAAAGACTTGGCCTTCGTGGACCCAGACGACTGTACTCCCTTGAAAACCATCACCAAATTTTACAACCACCCTTTGCACTTTGTTTTCAATGACACCAAGTTGGACGCTATGCTGGAGGAATTTAAGAAAGGTGGGCAGTTTTGCTATCTTTTTAATTGGCTTTGCTCGTTCTGTCTCCATCCTCCCCACCCCCCTTCCTTGAGTCCTCTACCCCCAGACCAACCCCCCAAGGAGAGTTGACCGGAATTTCTCCCTTTCTTAATTGCAAAGTTGAAAGGATGGCATGGAGTTGGGGACGGATTGAACTAGTGAGCACTTCTAGGTTTAAAAGCCCAATGCTCCCATTACTTTTTCACAGCATCAAAAATACAGGCTTTGTAATTCAGTGTTTGAAACTTGACCCTCTCAGGGCCTCTGGTCTTGAGGGCTCTACTTCATTCATTGGGTTCCGAATAGGTAGGTTCCATCTGATCACAGACATTTGGAAAATATTTAGCCTTAAAAAACCCAGTGCAGTCTTTTTTTTTTTTTTTTTCTTCCTTAAACATCCATGCTGACATCTCAAAGACTGGAAGTACACTTTGGATAGATTTTGTTCCTGGCTATCTGGCATCCTGCAGGGTAGATTGAGGTCTTTGAGGGTAGAGCAGGGGTAAAGAAAGTACCATTATAAACCCCACATTATTTGGATGTGACTTCTCAGGCTGGAAAACAGGGGGTTTGTTTTGCTTAAAGCAAACAGTTATTAATATAGAACTCGGAAAGATGAGCGTTAACGTATGAGGCTATAACTGTCTGTCTTCACTGTTTCTGTTTTATCTGACAGCAAGGAAAATTGCCTAAAGCAAGTGCAAGTGTGGTTTTGGCAGAAAGCTTGAACCCGCGACCATTGCTCATTCTTAATTATGATTTATTTCTTTATATTTTTTCCAGTTTAAGAGCATTCTCCTTTTAACCTTGATCTCTTGATGCATGAAGTAAGTCTCCAAGCACCCCAGGCTCTAGGGTATTAGCTGGGAAGAGACGAAGGCCCAGTGTCCACCATGTGGGCACTCACAGCACAGCCTTTTTTGCATTGTGGTGTCGCCTGTCTTATTTTGTCATAAATAGGTGAACAGCAACCTGTACTATTACTGTTGAGACTTTGAAAGTTTCCAGTAAATAGCTAGTGTTGTTGGAAACCAAGGGATGCTGAGTTTTGTCACTGGTGCTTGGCATGCACCAGCGTTGCAATGTGTGTGTAACCTTGCATGACCTGAAAACTAAATTCTCATTCTTCCCATGGAATTTCGATCGCTAATGGGGTCGATACCCCGAGCAAGGCTGTGTGTACCTGGTGACAGCTCACTGGAGGGGGTGCCTGCTTCTCCTCTCTCCCGATTCTTGGATGAATGGTGTCCTCTCTGGAACAGGACCACAATGCAGTAATTTTCATATAAAAAAAAAATAGAGCAGAATGTGCTTCAGAGCTTAGTAATTTGCATTTAAAAGCAGGAGGAGAAAAAGAAAATGTCCAGTATCTCTAGCTCCAGAGCTTTTGGGGTATCTGTTCAGTGCCAAGCTGCTTATTAAGAGCATTGAACTAGTCTCTTCCTTCCTCTGCGACACAGGGACATGTCTTGAAATGCTTGGGGATGCCTCTGAGTGCCCAGGGCTGGTACAGTTTATCGTGTCCTTTGCTGTTGTCGCTGTTCAGAGTTTTGCATATCACCTTATAGATCGCTAATACCAGGCTATGTCAGGCATCCCGATGTGCACCTGTAGTTCCAGCTACTTGGGAGGCTAGTGTTAGAAAAATGACACGTAATACTTCACTTTAGTTCTCGTCCAAGGAGATGTGGGGCATTTGGTTAAGAAGGGGAGCAAAGGGAAGCCACCTCAGTCTCCTAACATATTCTGAGAGGCAAAGACAGGTGGTGGCAAACTGGAGATTCAAGCTGTGTCTTTAAAAGAACAGAATGGCTATTTGCTAAAGAATAGGAATAATTGATTTTTTTAAATATTCCCTTTGATTTTTGAGAAATGAATTTGATCAATTTAACTTTACAATTAGTTACATTAATTCTTTATAATTAGTTACATTAATTATTTATTTAATGTATGTGATTTTGATCTGAGCATATGTACTTGCACCTAGTACGTGCAGGAGCCCTCAGAGGGTAGAAGAGCGGCCAGATCCCCTGGACCTGGAGTTCCCAGGCCGCTGGGAGCTGACAGCCATGTGGGTGCTGGGAACCAAGCTCAGGTCCTCTGCATGAACAGGAAGTGTTTAACTACTGAGCTCTCTTTAGCCACCTGGTCTTTTCTTTTAGAAAAATGTTTATGAAACCACATTCAACACTCAAAAAAAAAAAAAAAAAGAGACAGAAATTGAATCAATGACATTTGTATTTTGATAGCAATATATTTTGACAAAAAAGAAAAATATTTCATATTCATTATGCCAATGATCTTCACAATATTCTTCACATTCTGGAGTAATATATACATTCATTTACATACTATAAGTGATGCTATATTTGGTGCACTAACAGGAAGTTATAAACTTACAGGTACTTTTTAAAGCAGGTATTAATATTACCCAGGTATTAGTCCTTTTTAATGTGTGAGTTAAAATTGTTCACCTGATTTCTTTTTCTTTTTTTTCTTTTCTTTTTTTTCGAGACAGGGTTTCTCTGTGTAGCCCTGGCTGTCCTAGAACTCACTCTGTAGACCAGGCTGGCCTCGAACTCAGAAATCTGCCTGCCTCTACCTCCCAGAGTGTTGGGATTACAGGCGTGCGCCACTACCGCCTGGCTATGATTTCTTTTTCTTTTCATGATTTTCTAATTTAGATATAATTTTTTCTAACAGGTTAGGGATTAAATTCATGGCCTCTATGGTAGGCAAGTCCTTTACTAGTGGGTTATACCCTCAGCTCCCTGAAATAACTGATTTTTAAAGTTTATTTATTCATGTGTGGGTGTCTCTCTGTCTCTGTCTCTCTATCTCTCTCTGTTCTTTCTGTCTCTGTCTCTCTGTCTCTCTGTCGTCTCTCTCTCTCCCTGTGTGTGTGTGTGTGTGTGTGTGTGTGTAGAGAGAGAGAGAGAGAGAGAGAGGGAGATCGATCAGAGGACAACTCATCTCCTCTCATCCTGGAGGCTGAATCAGGGCTCAGGCTTGGCACAAGGACCCCTGTGGATTGAGCCACCTCACCAGCTTCTGCCACTATCTGTTTTATGTGTTTGTGTAAATAATGCATATGTGTGGCTGCTCTGGAGACATTCTTCCTCTGTCCCCCTCTTATCTCCATTTCTGAAAAAACAGAGAACAAAACCAAGACTCCCAAATCCCGCTATAACCCCAAACAAGTTGGATCATTAACCCAGATCTCATTGGGTATTCTCTGTAGAATTAAGCTGGTCTCTGCTGAAGCTTTTCTTGTTGCTGCTGATAACCAGTCTGATTAGTTTTCTTCGAAGGCGGTGGAGATAGAAGGTTCAGGGGTTGGAAAGAGAGTCTACTCTTTGTGTAAGTGTCTTTTTTCCAGTGGTTAGAACTTTTAAACTCTGTGTACAGCTAATGGGTAGCCTTGCTGGAGGGGAAAAAGTAGTAATGCTTATTCTGTAGTTTGATCCTCATGGGGGTGATAAAGATGGGTTTGTGCCTTTACTTGCTATCAGCCAGGTGCAGTGCTGAAGGCTCTTCTGAGAAGAACCTTGTTGAAATCTCATGTTTGAATGGAATATTATCCCTGTTTTACCATCGAGGACAATTGAGGCTTAGATTGAATAATTTCTTCAAGGTCACATACTAAATCACCGATTTGGGGTTTTAACTCATGTCTGTGTGGCATCAGAATTAGCTGTTTTTTTTATTTGTTTGTTATTTGTTTATTCCATGTACTAAGCTATGCCTCTAGCCCCAAAACTCAGTCTCTTAATCATTCTCTTATACTAGCTTGAAATGCTGATATTGGCTTTTTTTGTTTTTTTGTTTTTTTGTTTTTTTTTTGTTGTTGTTGTTGTTGTTGTTGTTTTTGAGACAGGGTTTCTCTGTGTGGTCCTGGCTGTCCTGGAACTCACTCTATAGACCAGACTGGCCTCGAACTTAGAAATCCGCCTGCCTCTGCCTCCCAAGTGCTCGGACTACAGGCGTGCGCCACCACGCCCAGCTTATTGGCATTATTTTAAACTTATTTATTTTATTTTATGTGTGAGCATGTGTGGGCATTGTGCCCATTCCTAGTACCCGTGGAAGTCAGCAGAAGGCATCAGCTCCCCTGGGCCAGGAGTAATGGATTGCTAGGAACTACCATGTAGGTGCTGGGAACTGAGCCTGGGTTGTCAATAAAACAGAAACTGTTCCTGTTTTATTGAATGTGAGATTTGGGCTTTTGTCAAAACATTGCCTTAGGGGCTGGAGAGAAGCTTCAGGGGTTAAGAGCATTGTCTGCTCTTCTGAAGGTCCTGAGTTCAAATCCCAGCAACCACATGGTGGCTCACAACCATCCATAATGAGATCTGACACCCTGTTCTAGAATGTCTGAAGACAGCTACAGTGTATTTACATATAATAATAAACAAATCTTAAAAAAACACAAACATTGCCTTAGAGCCTATTGGGTAGGACGCCTCTACATGCCAGGCGGTGGTGGCACATGCCTGTAATCCCAGTACTCGGGAGGCAGATGCAGGCAGATTTCTGAGTTCGAGGCCAGTCTGGTCTACAGAGTGAGTTCCAGGACAGCCAGGGCTACACAGAGAAACCCTGTCTCGGAAACCCCCCCCTCAAAAAAAAAAAAGAAATACTATTTGTTGTTTTTAGAACCAATGCTTTGGTGATAGCCAGTAGGGGTTGGTGCCCGCTTTTTAAATATTATAATATACTGACACCTTTGCTGTGCAACCATAATACCAAGAAATTCTTTTTGCAAGAGTTACACACAGAGCCAGCACTGAGATTCCTTTTGTGGATCTTACAGTAACATTATACTGCCTCAGTATGCTGCTTTAACGGCTGCTTTACAACTGCCTTATCATCATCGTCGTCATCATCATCATCACCATCATCATCACCATCATCATCATCATATTCCTATGCATATGAGTGTTTGTCTGCATGGAAGTCTGCACCCCACATGCATGCCTAGTGTCTGAGGAGGGGGAGCCTCCCTGTGCATGCTGGGAATCCAATCCTAGTCCTGTGAATAAACAAATGCTCTTAACCAATGAGCCACCTCTTCACCCTCATTTGTCAGACTGTTTTCTATTTCAACCTTGATTTTATGTTTTTTTTTTGTAGCTGCCATATTGATATTTGGTTGCAAATGGGCATCTTTTTTCAAGCCTGCTCCTCATGGCTCCACCAGTCATTAGTTTTATAGTTGTTTATAAATCAAATAAGAAAATTAGCCCAGAGATCCCTATTAGCAGATGATGAGAACTCTAGGGAACTGTCTAAAGCAAACCAATGCAACGGGAGGAAAAATACAACAAAAAGCTGCTTGTTTTGTGTGCAGAGAGCCTGTCAGGCAACTCCTTTACCTGTCATTACCTTCTTATCAACACACTGGACTCCAGCCGCCCAGCTATCCACACCACAGTGAGCTCGAAGAAGTAGGAAGCAGTTATTGTCTCTTTTTTCCTTGTTTTCCTCGGTAACAATTGCATTCCAGTATTGCAGGACTCATGGTTTACAGCTGCTTAGGCCTTGGTGGGATTCTTTTGTGCTTATTTCTGAGTTACAAAAAAGGGGACTATCTAAGGTTACACTTGCAAGGGTATATGTATAGTTTTCATTGAAAACCTCAGGTACAGACCGGATGGGGAGGTAGCAGTTGGTAAGGTGTTTATCTAGCATGTACCAAGCCCTGCGCTCAATCACCAGCACCACATAAGTTGGGCAGGTGGCACACATTTGTAATCTTAGAACTTGGGAGGTAGAGGCAGAAAGGGTCAAGAGTTCAAGGTCATCCTTGGCTACATAGTAAGCCCAGCCTGGGCTATGTACAATCTATCTCAAAAAAAAAAAAAAATCCATTAAGTACATACTTCTGTTTCTGTGATAGTATAGTAAGTCTTTGCCTATTATATGTTAAGAGCTTAATATGGAACTATTTTTTCCCTTACCAAATTTAATGTTTTACTTGTCTAGAATGTAGAAGGATGCTTTAAAATTGATGTTCAAAGGTATGACAAGGTGTTAAAAGGAGTGGATCTGTCTGTCTTGTGATCTTGTTTTTTGTGTGTGCAGTACCATGCATTAACTTTGTCACAGGTGCATGGCTTGACGGTTTTCTAGTCCAGTGTTTGCTGATGTTTTTACTGGGTGACAAGATTTATGCGGGTCACTTATTAAGGGAAGATTCTAGGCCTCACTCAGAGTCTTTGCGACCTGTCGGCTCTAGGGAAGGGCCTATGGACTCTCTCGAAGTTAAACTGTCCCAAGGGCCTTCAGAGAGGAAAGCCTGAGAAGCAGACATGGCCCCTCAGCCCCTGGAATAAGGGAAGTCAGTCCGGGAAACAAGAGTGCTTAGGGCCACGCCTTACAACCTAGGCACATCCACTGGACCAGAACTCATATCCCGACTTCTAGACTGTGGTTCTCTTCACACTAATGGAGCCCTCCCTCCCCACCTCCCTCCCCGTATTCAGAGTTAAAGGTTAGTCACATCACTGAGGAATTAGGTTCTCAGGCTTGCCGCTGGGTTTTATCCTGTGACTTTGATGTCAATATTTCAGATATCTTGCACTCAAACAGTCGTCAGTTGGCATTTTGTTACATAGATAATAGGTCTGATTGTGTCATTGGACTTTACGTTGTGTTTTACTTTGGCTTAGCTGATAATTGAGGTTTTACTTTATTATGGTCAGAGCGGGAGGGTATTTGGGGACATGGGTATTTATTGGTCTATAGATTGCACAAAGCCTCCGGTTGTTAAATATAAGTACTCCTTTTGATTTAGTGACGTATTTTCCCGTTAGTTGTTTTTCCTTTTAGAGTGATGTAGATTGGGTTTAGGTCTGCAGGGTAGAGGCTTCTTGGCTCTTTTCATTTCTGCTCACAGTACATTCTGTTGAGATACTCATCAGGGCTGGGGTTGCGCCGTGGCGGAGCTGGCTTTGGAATGGGAGATAGGGAACGGATAGCGAGCCATCTTTGTGGAACATGTATTGTTAAGCCGGATTAGGCGGTGATGGACATGGCGGTACTAGGCACTTCCCTTGGTTTTATTTTCCTTCTTTACTTACCTGTTTCTCTGCAGACTCTATGAGATTTATTAGTAAACATAACTGCTAGGAGGCAGGACTCAGCACAGTGCAGGGGTGCAGGGTCTGCCCCTCGTCTGTGGGCCATGACTCGAGATATGTTTGATCGCAGCCCTCACAGATAAGCTGCTTCTCAGCTACTGTCTTCAAATTCATTAAACAGGAAAGCACCACTTCTCTGAGTTGTAGATCTTCTGGTGACAAGGGAACTTAAACCTAGCACTACACAGGGCGCCAATCACATGTTCCTTATTCTGCATCTTGGTGCAGATGGACCCGATGACCTGGTCAAATCACGTGCCCTGGGGATTTCCAGCGGCACCCACATACCTGCCTCAAGTCTAGCATTGAGATCAGATACATGCATACACAGCAGAAAACTCTTCAAAGTTTTTCTTCCTCACCGTACAAGCAGCAGGCTGTGTCTAACCCCAGGAGCTGTCCTCTGCAGCCATTGCATACTAGACCCCGGTGAGGAAAGAAACCCTATTGGCTTAACTGCTCATAGCCTTCCCCTATTTTGTTTCGGTGCTGCCACTGATCATAAATATTGTACTGACTGGACTCTATCTTCATACTGATGTCCTGTCAGACCTGGACCAGTACGTTTTGTCTTGACTTTGCATACTTCAGAAAGAATACCACTTGTTAACTGAATTAAGAAAAGTAGACTTCTCTTGATATGCTTTGGATAGTTACTTACCTCTTCGATCCTAGTAGAAAATGGAGATGTTTTCTAACTCGTAATATGCAGTGGACTAATGTGAGCCAGGCAGGGTAGTGCATACCCGTAATCCTAGTGCTTGGGATGCTGAGGCAGGAGGATCATGATTTCAAGGCCAGCCTAGGATACATAGCAAGGCTTGTCTCAGAAGGAAAAATAAGTGAAGATAAATATAGAAATGTTCCTAACAGGGCCTGGGAGGTAATGCCCATTTAGTTATTAGAACAGTGTTTTATTGGTAATTGTATCTAGTGGCAGGGACAGCTTTAGTTCATGCTGCTGGAACACAATTTCAGAAACAGGGTAGTTTAAAATAATCTTTCCAGTTCTCTAGGCTGAGAAGCCTAGGAGCAGACAAACCATTTGATGCCTAGTAAAGGCTTTCTTACCTTGTCCTGACATGACAGAAAAGTGACAAGGCAAAACAGAGCCTTAGGTTAGTTCCCTCTAACCTGACGATAAGGGCCTGTGTTATTCTTGAGGCCACCCTCATGACTGGCCGCTCTGAGGGCCCAGCTCTTAGTACCCCCATGGTGGGGATTAAGTTTCAACATGAATTTTGCATGGTTAAGTTCACAGTAGCAGTTCTTAGCCCAGACTGGAGATCTGACAGTCAGGGAGACCACAGCTTGGGGTTTATAGCAGTTGTAAATGCTAGAATCTTAGAAGAGACTAATTAGTGAAGGTCCCCCCACCTTTTGCTTTTATAAAAAAAGCTTTTTAAAAAAAAAAAACTATCATCATTATTAGAGCATGTGTATGTGTCCCCTAGTGTAATGTGAAGGCCAAAGAAGCTGGTCCTCTCCTTCTACCATGTGGTTCCTGGGCATTCAACTCCGCCTTCTTGGTGGCAGGCCCCTATACTCAACTGGCCACTTACCAGTCCTCTTTTGATTGAATTCTATGCTGGCCCTTTTTAGGCTGTCTGTTAACTTAACAAGCTGGCTACAATTTATTACATGCTCTAAGTTCCTTAAAGTACAAATACCAAGATTACAATAATTACTTTTTAACTAGAGGTGAGAGGAAGAGATAATAAAGATGAAAATATCTTTGAGAGCCCCTGAATGTCCCAGGTTTTAATACAAAAGGAAATTCTCAGATTACTCTGGGAAAATAATGGTTTCAGCATTGATTACATAAAAAGTATAAAACAGCTGGGCGTGGTGGCACACGCCTTTAATCCCAGCACTTGGGAGGCAGAGGCAGGCGGATTTCTGAGTTCGAGGCCAGCCTGGTCTACCGAGTGAGTTCCAGGACAGCAGGAGCTACACAGAGAAACCCTGTCTCAAAAAAAAAAAAAAAAAAAAAAAAAGTATAAAACAATGATGTTACTATAGCAAGTTTGTGTCACTTAGAGCAGTGTAATTGTGACACTTTGGGGAGGCATTCAGGAGTCCGAAAACTGTCCTTTGGGTTAGCAGTTTCTTTTCTGAAATCTTTATTGCATGATTCTAGAAGAGAAAAGGGTCATATTGGCCTTTATATGCATGGATGTTATAACATTACCTATGAATGGTGAAAGGGCCTGAAGACCTGGCAAAGAGGGGAACATTAAGGAAATTAGAGATGTTGGCTAATTACAATCATTTAATGATAATTTTGAAGGCTGTGTGGGAAATATAGGGTGATTACTTGTAAGGATTATAGACTTGTAAAAATCCACACATGCCTCGACTCGACCGGCATGTGAAAAGGTAAAGGGAACTGATGGGGCAGGGCGGGGTGATCACAGCTGATCTTTGCAGAAGTCGGCTTGCCAACTCGTACAATGATACACTTGGAATAACTTCAGATCTGCTAAGAACATTATGTGTCCCGGTCTTAGAAAAGCGCACCTTTGCTCATGCTAAGAACTAAATATTACTTCATTTCCCCCTGGAGCATTTTATTGCTGAAACAAATAGTTCTACAAATTTTAAAAATTGGAAAGCATATGAGTCATGACTTTTAGTGTATTTTCAAGGTTGTACATTACTATTGTCCTTTCAAAACATTTTCATCCTCCCCCCCCCCAGTCCCCCCACCCGGAAGCAGTCACTTCCCACTTCCTCCTTCCACAGTCCCCGCTAGTGCTATCTGCTATCTCTGGGTGACCCTATTCTGGACGTTACATCCAGATGAACTGCAGAGGCTCATTCATGCTGCAGTGTGGGTAAGCACCTCACTCTTTCCCATGGTCAAATAGCTCATCTCAAGGATTTAACACCTCTTGTTTTTGCATTTATCTGTGGACAGACATTTGTGTTGTTTGCCCTTTTTGCCTTATGGATAATACTGCTGGGATCATTGGTGCACATGTTTTTGTGTGGACAGGTTTTCAGTTCTTTTGAGTAACAATGTGGGAGTCAAGTGGTTACTCAGTGTTAACTTCTGTTGTTAACAACTGTTAGCTTAGTTGTTAAGAAAGCACTTGTCCAAAGTGACTGTTCCATTTTATAGATATGAGGATTGGAGTCCCTACATATCATCATTCTCTCTCTCTCTCTCTCTCTCTCTCTCTCTCTCTCTCTCCCCCCCTCTCTCTCTTCCCCTTCCCTCCCTCCCCCCTCTCTCTAAGACACACACACACACACACACACACACACACACACTCACACACACTTCTTTTTCCATTGGGTTGTCTTAACATCCTGTCAAAAATCAATGGGCCATAAAAATGAAGGCTAATTTCTGAGCTTTAAATTCTTCTGCTGATATTCTGTCACTGATATCATACTTTCTTGGCTCATGTAACTTTATAATGAGTTTTTAAATTGTGAAGTATACACCTTCCAATTTTCTTGGGCCAACTTGTCCATTTCTAATTTTATTCTTTTATTTTTATTTTTTTTTTATTTATTTTTTTGGTTTTTTCGAGACAGGGTTTCTCTGTGTAGTCCTGACTGTCCTGGAACTCACTCTGTAGACCAGACTGGCCTCGAACTCAGAAATCCACCTGCCTCTGCCTCCCAAGTGCTGGGATTACAGAGGTGCGCCACCACGCCCGGCCATTTCTAATTTTGGTAGGGCCTGCCCTGCATCTCTAGGTCGGGTTGGAGAGTGTCTCGATCCTGAGAGCAGTAAGCTTCTCTGTGCTGGGAGGCCTCTTCCTCCTGGAGGCCCGACTTCTCCTTCCATGCACTGTTGGTAGTTTCCTTGTGTTAAACTTATTCCTATTTAGATTTTTTTATACCATCATAAATGGAATTCCTTATTAACTTTATTTTCTGTTTTCTCATAGCTAATGTATAGAAATACAAGCATTGTGTGTGTGTGTGTGTGTGTGTGTGTGTGGTTTGATCTTATATTCTGAAACCTGTGGAACTTATTAGAAAACAAATGTTTCCTCTTTAAAAATTATAATTGAGGGGTCTGGAGAGATGGATCAGTGGTTAAGAGCACTGACTGCTCTTCCAAAGGTCCTGAGTTCAATTCCCAGCAACCACATGCTGGCTTACAACCATCTGTAATGGGATCCGATGCCCTCTTCTGGTGTGTCTGAAGACAGCTACAATGTACTCATGTAAATAAAATAAATAAATCTTTAAAAAATTATAATTGAAAATATTTAATTTTATTTTTCCAATATTGATATAAATACTGTTTATGGAAAAATTAATTCCTTTTACTTTTGTGTAAAATAATGTGACCAGGGACGAATTTTCTTCTCATTAGCAAGTAGTTCTTAAAATCAAAAAATGTTTTAAGGGGCTGGAGAGATGGCTCAGTGTTTAAGAGCACTGACTGCTCTTCTGAAGGTCCTGAGTTCAAATCCCAGCAACCACATGGTGGCTCACAACCATCCATCCGTAATGAAACCTGACCCCCTCTTATGGTGTGTCTGATGACAGCTACAGTGTACTTAGATGTAATAATAAATAAATCTTTAAAAAAAAAAATGTTTTAAGAAATACATGAACTTTTTGAGAGATGGCTCAGTGGTTAAGAGTATTTGCTGCACTTGCAGAGGACCTGGGTTCGGTTCCCAGCTCCCACTTGGAGGTTCATAGCCAACTATAAGTCTGGTTCTAAGAGATCTGATGTTGCCTCTGGCCTGCTTGGGCACCAGGCACTATGCATATACATAGATACAGGCAAACACTCACACACATAAAAATAAATCATTTATAATATTTTTGAGCAGCATTTGCATTCCTTGGGGTTATCTTATATTTACTATTTCATTTGATTTCAGTACATTTTCTATTTTTCTTTAAAATTTTAGGCATGTAGGAGTGGACGTTGCACAGTTGCTAGAGTATTTGCTTCACATACATGCAATCTTGGTTTTTATCTCCAGCACCACGTAAAACAGGTGTGGTGGCAATTCCTGTAATTCTTATACTCAGAGGCAGAAGCAGGAGGATCAGAAGTTCAAAGGCATCCTTAGCTACTTAGCAAGTCTGAGGCCAGGCTGGCCTATGTGTCTGGCTGGAATGAATGTTCACAGTGGTTTTGTAGCAGTCCAGAGATTTGCTTGGACGAGTTCAGAAAGCAATCCAGCTAGTATCTAAGTTGTTTGACAGCACTTTCAGAAGATCATTTCCCAAGGGTTTTTACATTTTTTTCATTTTTAAATTTTTTTCAGAAGTTAGAGGAAGCCCTGGCTTTTAGTTAGATCCTTTTATGCTGCCACCAGCAGTGTGACTGGAGCATTTGGTTTTCTGGGTCACTAGAATAAAAAACGAATCTCTGCAGTACTGAAGTGAACTCCAGGGCCTCACACACACCAAGCAAATGCTCTCAGCACTATATCCCAGCCCTCTTTTCCCTCCCTCCCTCCCTTCCTCCCTCCCTCCCTCCCTCCCTCCCTCCCTCCCTCCCTCCCCTTCCTTCCTCCTTTCCCTCCTTCCTGTGTTCTTTCTTTCATGCCTCTGTGTGTGGAGTGATAGTCTGAGAGAGTCTGTTTTGTTATGGGGTAGACAGACGGAGGGCATCTTCTGATCTTTCCCTGAGAGTGGACAGCCTCAGTTTTTCTGTTTGCCAGTCTGCGATCATAGAAGCAATGTGCTGACTGGACTCAGAGATTCTGTAGAGTGGCAGTTGGGGTTTAGATGGTCCTGAGACTTAGGCAAGACTAGGAATTGTTTGAGCAGATTGTATGGCAGAAAATTAGGAAGAAAAACAACTAAAACAATACATATACTCTCTTCTAAGGCGAGTTTTCTTTTGTCACTTGATTTAAAGCTGGTCAGGAATAATATCTCCTCTGCAGAGGTGATTACTGAGCAGAGACCTCCCCCTCTGTGTTGGAGGCCGTCGGCATCAGGATGTCCATGAAGACCTGAGGTGCAGGAAACCAGGGAGACACGGTGCAGCCCTCTGCTCTCTCTCTCTCTCTCTCTCTCTCTCTCTCTCTCTCTCTCTCTCTCTCTCTGTGTGTGTGTGTGTGTGTGTGTGTGTGTGTGTGAAATAAAGAATTAGGGTCCAGGGTTGGATTTGATTTTAAAACATGTTATCAGATGAGCAAAATTGAGTTTATTTAGAGTTGTTTGTAGCTGCCTGGAATACAACTCTTTGATCCGACAGTTCCGATGAATGAAAGATTGGTGATGGAATTCAGAGCTAATTAGATGTGCACTTTTAGCATAAAGCTGCTGCCCATAAAGGGAGCTGTGAAGATTCTGGAGCTGGTGCATCCACTTGTCTGTAGATGTGGCCACCAAAAAACCAATCAAGAGTGCTAAGAAGCCAAGAGAGTAAAAGCTGTGGACTGGAACCCGGTGTCTGGAGTGCACTTAGAAGGCTCTAGACTGTCTTATGCTGGTTTCTAAAATAAAAAAAGACTTTTTAACTTTGGTCAGGACCAGGTAGTAGTTGAGTTTTATAAACTCTTGTATAGTCTTGGATAAAAACAGTAGTGGATGGTGAAGCCCACCCTCCAGGTGGCCCATACTTCAGGAAGCATCTCTGTTCCTCCCTCTGGAGCGGGAGCTGACTGGGGTGCGGAGGACGGACCGGCACATTCACAAAGGGTTAAGGGACCACAGAGGCTGAAGCAAACACGTTGGCAAAAGAACCTTGATTGGTTTAAGCTGGCTTAGCTCCCATTAGCTGAATATCCAACAAGTCAGTGGCTCGCGCTCTCTCTGTGACCTCTGCAGGCCACTCTCCAAGCCAGCTAGCTGTTGGAGAAGAAGTGAGGGTTTGCTGTCCCCTCCACAGTGCTGGCGATGTCCCTTTCCTGCATCCATCCACCCAGCCCGGCAGCTTGAGGCCCTAACCCTCTGCTGAACGGTGTAAACATTTCCATAAGGCTTACTTGGTCCCACCAGCCATTCGAAAGGAGATGGAGGTGTTTCTGGCAGAGTTCTGGGCTGTAGGCAATCGTTACCTTTTTTTCTTTCTTTCTCTGCTTTACTGCAAGGTTTCTGAAGGCAATAGCAACTGCTTTCCTATTCTCCAATGCGGCTTCAGCCTGCGTTCTCAACAGTCTGGCCTCAGGCAGTCCTAGCCGGTGATGTCACTGGCGTCTTGGTTGTCATCCTTCCTAGCTGCTTTGGCGCCTCTGCTGAGGTTGGCAGTAGCTGCGCACGCCCTCCTCTCCAGCTTGGCTCCGTCCGTGCCTCTGTTCTCCTCTTGCTTCTCTCTGGCCTCCTGAGGCTCCCCTTCATTCCTGAGGCAGCCTTTCCTGAGATCGTTGTCCTCGTGGCTCCCTTTCATGGACTTTCGTCTTCAGAAGGCTTTCTATGACTTATTTTTAATTCGTAAGCTTTTTTTTTTGTTGTTGTTGTTTTGTTTTTGTTTTTGTTTTTTTTCGAGACAGGGTTTCTCTGTGTAGTCCTGGCTGTCCTGGAACTCACTCTGTAGACCAGGCTGGCCTCGAACTCAGAAATCCGCCTGCCTCTGCCTCCCAAGTGCTGGGATTACAGGCGTGCGCCACCACTGCCCGGCCTAGATGCTTCTTTAAAGGACATTGGTTTTTAAATTTCTTTTTTTTAAATTCTCACTATTACTATCCAGGCCTTGGAATTCTTTTATTTGTGCCTGCTATGGTTTTTATACTCCATAAGTGCATTTTGTTTTCAATTTAAATTAGTGTGTTTTTCTCTCTTCTGTAATTTGCCATACAGGCTTGTAGTGTAACTCAAGCTGACCTTGAACTAGTGACGTTCCTGCCTCTCCCTCCCACAGGCTGGGAGTCCAGGTGTGTGTCTACTGCAGCTCGGGAGTCCGTTAAGATGAATTAGGGAGGGTGGAGGGTGCTCTCTCTAGATTCTTACACACGTTCTAAGATGGCCTCCTTCATTTTGATTCATGAGGAACACCTCAGGCAGGGTGCTCGTCCTTGAATGTAGTGCTATACCAGATGGGGAAAAGCCTCCCATCTTTACAGTTCTGTGACAGTCCCCTATTTAAGTGCCAAAATAACCAAGATAGAGAACTGTTCTGTAGAGCCATGGAGGCCGTGAGGCGCGGATCCCTCTGACTCTGTCTTTCCTTCTTTGCACCTGCCTGCTGGGCTGGCCTTCCTGCTGTCCCACAGCAGAGCGGACACCCCAGCATGCGCCTTTGGCCCTGCCCTGCAGTGTCCTCCCTGAGAGAGCATTGTGGCTTCTCCGTCTCCTAGGTCAGTCCTGCCCCAACACTGTGTGTCCCTCACTGTCTTTTTTGTTTTGTCTCTTCCCACATGAGGACCTGGCACACAGGGAGGGGGCTGCTGAGGGAATGTCACTGACATGTGTGACTCGAGAGCTCTTGTGACACCAAGGTTAGTGGTGTAAGTGTCCCAGAAGGTAATGGCCGTATGGTTAGGGACCAGACACTTTCTTCTCTATCCTTCCCCTAGTGGCTCCGCTCCAGACATCTGTGACCTCAGAAACCACTTAGCAACTGAAATGCTCATCTAAGCATTTTCTATGGACATGCAGTTGGAATTCTCAAGGTTCAAGAAGTTTTACAAGGGTTGCATAACCTTTTAAAAGCCTTTAACATTCCTAACATGCACACATTAAACGAGAAACTTCACGTCATGGATATTTTACCACAATTTTTTAAATACTTAAAATGTTTAGAAAATGCTTAGATGAGCATTTCAGGGACCTCTGTTGGTCTTCCTATGAGTTCTTATCCCCTTCAGGGCCGCAATCCTTCCTCCTATTCCTCTATAAGAGACCCCAAGCTCCATGCACTGCTTGCATGTGGGTGTCTGTATCTGTCCGAGTGAGCTGCTGGGTGGAGCCACTGAGAGGACAGCATGCTTCTGTCTGCAAGCACAACAGAGCATCATTAATAGTGTCAGGGACTGGTGTTTGCCCATGGGATGGGTCTCAAGCTGGGCAGCTTATTGGTTGAACATTCCCCTGAGTCTCTGCTCCATCCCCCATACCTGCATTACTTGTAGACAGGGTAAAATTTGGGTTGAAAGTTTTGTGGGTGGGTTAGTGTCTCTATCTCTCTGCTGGGGTTCCTGTCTGGATACAGGAGGTGGCCACTTCAGGTTTCATATCCCCATGTGGTAAGTCACAGCTAAGACAACTCCACTGATTCTTGGGCACCTCCCTTATCTCAGGTCTCTGTCTAGTCCTAGAGATGCCCCCACCTCCTCACGACCATCAGGTGCAAATTTCTATTCATTTTCATGGCCGTCTGGCCATCTTTCCTTTCCTTCCCCACAACTGATCCTGAATCCCCCATTCCCCTTCCCTCCCTCCCTCCCAGTCCCCTCCCCATTCTAGGGATCTTATAAATGGTACTAAGTAGTGTTTGCCCTTCTGTGTGTGACTTATTCTACTTTCCATCACATTCTTGAAGTTCGTCCATGTTATGGCATGTGCAAAATTGACTGAATAATATTTTGTTGAATGTGTATAACACCTTTGGTGTATCTGTCTTCTAGTGGACACCGGGTTACCCCTTCAAATATTTGAGTCTCTGCTTTCAGTTCTTTGTGATACACCCAGATATGAAATTGTTGGATCATATGACAATTTCTATTCTCTATATAATGGTTATACACACACACACAAACACACACACAAACATGCACACACAAACACACACACAAACACGCACAGTCTTACCATATAACTCTGGCTGGCTATCCTGGAACTGGCTATATAGACCAGGCTGCCCTCAAACTCACAGAGATCCTTCTGTGAGTTTGCCTCCTGAGTGGTGAGATGAAAGACCTGTGCTACCTCACCTAGACTAAATATATATTTTAAATTAATATTTTTAGTGTGCATGAGGCACATGTAGAGGTAGTGGACAACTGAGCGAGTCTGTTATCTCCTTCTGTCATGAAGGTCTCTGGGATCAAATGCAGGATACCAGGTGTGTTAGTTAGGGTTTACTGCTGTGAACAGATACCATGACCAAGGCAACTCCTATAAGAACAGCATTTAATTGGTGCTGGCTTATAGGTTCAGAGGTTTAGTCCATTATCATCAAGGCGGGAACATGGCAGCATCCAGGCAGGCACAGTGCTGGAGAAGCTGAGAGAGAGTTCTACATCTACATCTGAAGGCTGCTAGCAGAATACTGGCTTCCAGGCAGCTAGGATGGGGGGGGTCTTAAAGCCCACACCCATAGTGACACACCCACTGGAACGAGGCCACACCTTCTAATAGTGTCACTGCCTGGGCCAAGCATATACAAACCATCACACCAGGTTTGACAGCAAGCACTTGTACCCAGTGAGCCATCTTGTTGGCCCCCCCTTTAAAAAAAGGATTTATTTTGTGTGTTTGCCTTTGTGAGTTTATGTGCATCCTGTGTCTGCAGGGTGCCGACGGAAGGCAGAGGAGGGGGTGAGGTGCTTGCTGTCAGGAACTAGAGTTGCAGGTGGCAGTCAACTGCCATGTGGCTTCTGGGAACTAAACTTGGGTTTTCTGCAAATGCAGTGGTACTTTTAATGGCTGGGCTAATTTTCCAGTCTCCCTAAATATTTTAATAGCAAATATATATGTACATATATAAAATAGGAGCTGGAGAGATGGCCCTGTAGTTAAGAGCATTAGTCTAAAAGTCCAGCATTGAAGACTGGTTAATCGGCTCTGTGTACATACATGACATACATGACAGGATGAGTTTAGTTATATTTACAAGACTTTTAATAGTATGAAAGACTAACTACTTTGGATGAAAAGAAAAATATCAGTTCAACTTGTCTTAAAGTTCCCTAAGGTGGCATCTGTGGTCCCAGCTACTCAGGAGACTATTCTTGAGCCCACTTTGGAGAAGAGTGAACCCCTGTGTTTTATTTTAAAAAAGAAAAAGAAGAGGAGGAAGGGGGAAGGAGGAAGGGGAAGAAGAGGAAGAGGAGGGGGAGGAGCCAGAGAGATGGCTTAGTGGGCAAAGGTCCTTGCTTCCAAGTTTGAAGCCTGAGTTCCATCCCAGGACTCACAAGGTGGGGACAGAGAGCTGATTCCTATAACTTGTCCTTTGATCTCCACACACGTGGACTCCTACAGTAAATACATGTAAAAAAATTTTTTTAAATGAAAAAAAAAATAGCCTAAACACTTGTTGGAAATATTCTGAAATGTTAAAAATGAGATGATTTTTGTCCTAATTTTGTGTTACTGTGACACAAACTAGAGTCATCTGAGAGGACCGAAGCCCAGTTGAGCAAACGCCTCCATAAGAGCAGGCTGTAGGGCACTTTCTTAATTAGTGAGTGGTGGGGAAGAGCCCGGTCATTGTGTGGGGCCCGCCTGGGCTGGTGGCCCTGAGTTCTTTGTTTTGTTTTGGTTTTTGGTGTTTTTTTTTTTTTTTTTTTTTTTGAGACAGGGTTTCTCTATTTAGCCCTGGCTGTCCTGAACTCACTCTGTAGACCAAGCTGGCCTCGAACTCAGAAATCCGCCTGCCTCTGCCTCCCAAGTGCTAGGATTAAAGGCGTGCGCTACCACCGCCTGGCTGGCCCTGAGTTCTTTTTTTTTTTTTTTTTGGTTTTTCGAGACAGGGTTTCTCTGTATAGCCCTGGCTGTCCTGGAACTCACTCTGTAGACCAGGCTGGCCCCGAACTCAGAGATCTGCCTGCCTCTGCCTCCCAAGTGCTGGGATTACAGGCATGCGCCACCACCGCCCGGCTCAGCATGTACTTTTTAGTAAGTAGAAAGAGATGGCTCAGCTGGTAAGAGCATTTGCTGTCAACATGGTAGAAGGAGAGAACTGAGCCTTGTACATGAAAGCACACACACACACACACTCACATGATGAATAAATAAATGTAAAATAAAACCTAAGTCTCAGAGGTTCTCCAAAATGAGCCCTGTATTGTAATACAATCAACATATTTAAATCAGCACAAGCATCTTATCTAGTATTCAGCCCGCATTTCTTTGTCACATCACTTTATTTTTTTTAAATTAGATATATTCTTTATTACATTTCAGATGTTGTCCCCTTCCCTGGTTCCCCCCTCCCTGGAAAATTCCACAAAGTATAGATCCTTGGGTCCTTTGTAGAAAGGGGAAAAATACCCACAGAAGGAGATACAAAGACAAAAGGTTGAGCAGAGTCTGAGGGAAAGACCATCCAGAGACTACCCCACCCTGGGATGCACCCTATATACAGTGTCACATCTCTTTAATGGCTCTTTATCTAGAAGTTTCTTGCTTTTATCTTTCACCACACTCCCCACTTTACCTCCTTCCTCTCTGCCTTTCTCATTTGTTTGTTTGTTTAGTAAGGATTCACTGATCCTTGATCTGTAGATCTGTAGAATCCAGGCTAGTTAATCTGTAGAAGGTTCTGCACTCTAGAGTTGTGACTGTTTACTTACAACTAGAATTAAGTTTTTGTTTTGTTGTTTGTTTGTTCAGGAATACCACAGTATAAAGTATCTTCTCTCTTAAAAAAAATATCACATTTAGATGTGTGGGTGTGGGCATGATGTCCACACAGTGGGAGGTCAGGTTCTCTCCTACGCTATGGGATTGAACTCAAGTCACCAGGTTTGGCGACAAGTGCCTTTACCTGCTGAGCCGTCTCACTGGCCCCGTGTTAATGAGTCAGTAATTTGGGGGATGATAGTTTGAGATTGAACACATATTCTGTAAACCTCATAAACTCATCCAGCAGCTTGGGCAATCTTCTACTCTGGAGAAAGAGTCTGTGAAGTTTCCCTTTTCTGCCCATGTCTAACCTAGCTTGAGGCTTCTCCATGCTAGTGTGAAAGGGAAAGAATCCACGCCTCTCAGTTTCGGAGACGGGTGTTAATGCCCAGGAGGAATTGTGTAGTTTGTAACAGGGTGAGTACTAGGAACTTCTTCCTGATTTTTTGTGGGGGCAGCGTTAGGATAGAGCCTTGGACCTTATATCTGACAGACAAGCGCTCTACAACTATCAACACTCCAGCTGCCTCTTGTTGACCAAGAGAGTATTTATCTCCTCAGCTAGAGGGTAACTTTTCTTCTATTCAAGAGAGTCAAAGTGGCCCCCTCCCTTGCCTCTCACCTGTCCTTCAAACTCTGGCCGCAGGGGGCGGGGCTCCAGGCTCCTGTCTCTCTCTCTTGCTTTCTTCTGTGCTGTCTTACCTGCACACACTCTTCTTTGTTTGTTTTTCTCCTTTTCCTGAATATTAACATGACGCGGGATTCTGCAGAGAGAGGCCTTTTCCACCAGCCTTCAGGCTGGGTGTCCCCTCTTAGTGTGGCTGCGGGACCCTGCCCTGCCTTAGCTGTCCTGGTGCAGTCTGTCTTTTTTTCCTGTGGGTAACCATTGATTTCAACGGCACCCCTTCTGCTGGATCGTGAACTCAAGGGCAGGAATCTTGTTTAGTTCACCTTTGGGCTTGCCCCTTGGAGGTTCTTGATAAACGCTTGCTGTATCAGCTAAACCATGCCAGCTCTGTGGTCATTGATCGCTTGACCAGACTGACAGGGCTGAGGTGCAGGCCTCTGAGTCTTTCCAGGTCTGACAGCTTCCAGAAATATCTGGCACAAAGTACATACAGCAGTGTAGAAAACGGAAACCTCTCCTACCTGTTGCACAAGACCTCAAGGAACGGAGGGAAAAGTCCTAGTAATGGCTGTGAAAAGCAGGATGAGTTAGTTCATCTGTGCTAGAGGGAATATTCTGTAGGCCTTTAGCAATGGAGAAAGGAGGTGTTCTCAGGATGGTCCTGAGGAGGGCAATGGCTGTGGTGAGGGTCAGGCCATCTCAGCGGGAGGAGCCATTCTGGGAAGGCAGTGTCAGGGACGTGTGTTAGGGAGCACTTTGAGCTCCTAGAATCCTTGTTCTCTATGCAATGGATGTGTTGGCCATTCTGTGTATATATTGATTGTTGTCCAGAGCCTTTTTGTTTCCTGGATGTCTAAGAGCATGCAGTGATATAATTGGCTTTCAGCATTGACAGAGAACGCTCTTGTAGGGCCAGGCTACTCCCCACAGAGGACTTGTAAAAGCTCTGCATTCATTGTTGCCTTAACTAATTTTTTTAATGTCTGTTCTTCCCAGCTTGTGCAGCTCCACTGAGCCCAAATTCTTGCCAGGTGCACTAGATGGGCTAAGCCTTAGGGGAAGTACATTAATAATTGAACACCCATGAGGCATTACGGCTTCAATTCTGAACTGTAGTGTTTTCTGTAGCCTGCAGGAGTTACTTACCTACTTTGATTTATAACTGGGCGAGGACTTTAAGCACCACTGGGAAAGGGCCAGGGACTTTGACATGGTTCCTATTTTCATCTATGTACTTTTTACACAAGGAGAAAAACCCTATGCCATGTTAACACAGGAACCAACTTGAAGAAAACAGTATTGTCTTCTGAGAAAGAACTGGACATGTGTCACATATAATATGCAAATTTTTTTCTTTAAAATACTAGTGAATATATATATTTACTAATATACATATTAATATTAATGTAAGTCACTAAATGCCAGACCTTCTTGCTCACAGTGTCGGTAGACTGGGAAGAGTCTCCAAGCCACTAAGGAACTGACTTTCCCCGGCTGCTGGCCTGCTCTGCTCCAGCTACTAACGTGCCTGCCACGGATTCGGTCATATGTTGTGTAATCCCTTCTCTGGCATACATTTTAATCTTTTTCTTACTGCTTCCTAGGTGCTATAATCCTTTTATAGTTCCCTGGCTTTTAAAATAACTCTATAAAGGGCTCCGTTCTCTATTTAAGAGCAATGGTTCACGTTGCTCTAAGGTCGTGAATTGGTTCAGGCAAAGCTGTTGATTTATAATGCCTTTGTTTCTATGCTTTAGGAAAATGTATTGGTCTTGTAGTGTTCTTTCACTATGATGCTTTTACATTTCGAGCAGGATTTAAAAAATAATGTAAAAAAAAAACCTAAAAAGTAATGAAACATATATACCACATATGCACCCAGGTAAGACCAGTGGTCTTTCATAATTTTCAATTACTAAGCTTTAAAAGAATTTCTTTAAAAAAAAAAAAACCCAGGTGTTTCTTTTTGTTGAGTGCAATTGTTCTCAGAATGGTTTTGGGGTGGGATGGGATGACAAGATAGACACCAAGCAAATAACTCACAGGTAACCAGCACCCACATGCGCTGTGCCTTGCAAGCCTTGCTAGGTGAGATGGGAGGGGAAGGGAGGGAGGGAGGGAGGGAGGAGGGGAGGAAGGGAGAAATATTTGCGTGAGGTAGGACTTGACAGTGAGAAGTGTGATTGTGCAAGGAACAGCTAGAAAACATGGACTTGGGGAGTGTGTGTGTGTGTGTGTGTGTGTGTACAGTATTGGGAGTTGGGGTGTGGATGCTGTACAGTGTGTCTGGAGAAGGGAGCAGGGTTGGAGTAGATAGCCCTCCTGAGGCAGTGCTAAGGGTCCTAGCATTTCTCCCAAGAGCAACGACAAAGAGGAAGTTTTTGAAGTTTTGGGGGTGTGTGAAGGTGGCATGACTAACTTGCCTTTTGGAAAGGTTTCTTTTCCTCTGTGTGGAAAATGTGCTGGAGAGGAGAAGGGATGAACGAGACAAGGCTTTGCCAGTCAGTTGAGAGCTGTTCTGGATCAATGGAGAGGGGTGGGTGATCTGAAGATTGACAGACCCCCCCCCTCTGCTGACACTGAAAGAGAAAGCGCTGGCAGTTCCCTTAAAACTCTACTGGAAGGGTCAGTGCTCAGGACACTAGTATGCAGACATAGCTTCAGTGCACAGACATGGCTCCAGTGTGCACACATGGCTCCAGTGTGCACAGACATGACTCCAGTGTGCACAGACAGGGCTCCAGTGTGCACAGACATGGCTCCAGTGTGCACAGACAGGGCTCCAGTGTGCACAGACATGGCTCCAGTGTGCACAGACATGGCTCCAGTGTGCACAGACATGGCTCCAGTGTGCACAGACAGGGCTCCAGTGTGCACAGACATGGCTCCAGTGTGCACACATGGCTCCAGTGTGCACACATGGCTCTAGTATGCAGACATAGCTTCAGTGCACAGACAGGGCTCCAGTGTGCACAGACAGGGCTCCAGTGTGCATACATGGCTCCAGTGTGCACAGACATGTCTCCACTGTGCACAGACAGGGCTCCAGTGTGCACAGACATGGCTCCAGTGTGCACACATGGCTCTAGTGTGCATACATGGCTCTAGTGTGTACAGACATGGCAGTACTGTGCAGATGTTTGGCACCAGTGTATACATATATGGCATACCATCCTTCTGGAAGCCAGGGCATCAGACTACAGAACTCAGTTAGCTTTGACTGCTTGCTACCCACTAACTGCAATTCCCAGCTCTTTTGCATTCAGGCTGAATGTAGACACCTCATATCTGACAATGAACACTGACCGCCTTGTCAGGCTCTCTAGTTGTCATTTTAGTCACTGACTGTCTCCACCCCATTTGGTCATCAGTCTGCTCGTAATGGTGATGGAGATATGCTATCCAGTTAATGTTTTAGCTGTAACCATTTCAGTGCCTGAAGTGTGGCCATGTGGAACTTACTGTCTTCTAGATCATACAGTCATAAGACACTTATGGTGGTGACGTTGGTGGGGAAGTAGCTGTAGGATGTTGAGGAAGAGCTTTACCTGTAAATTCTAAGTAGACAGTGGCCATCTCAGTCATAATTGGTGATATTTTGTGAATAAGGGATCAGAGATGTTGCCAGGCAAAGGTGCCTGGGATGTTCTCAGTTGTTCGTCAGTTTGATAGAAGGGAACTACTAAGGTAAAAACGCAAGATTCACAAGCATCTATGCTTCCAGTAGATAGGGAAATTAGCTAAGCTGCTTCATGCACTACCTCCTGGAAACCATGCGAACCGACCTCAGGATTCTCAGTGGGCACTTCTCTTTTACATTAACAGCATGTAATTTGGGTATGCTATTCATATTATATCAGAAAGCTAGCATGTTCCTTTGAAAGTGATTTGTATCTCTAATACAAAGTGGGTTTTCTCAGCCCACTAACTGTACAGCAGTTATCCTTCAGACAAGTCACTTGTCGGTCCTGTGTTTTCACAGAACTCTTTAGAACAAACCTCTGTCTTTCAGTGAGGTGCCATATACTGTTCCTCTCCTGCAGAATTCATGTTAGATTCTCCCGGGTCAGTGGAAGTTCTTTCTTCTTAGCTCAAGTCACTCCGTGACCTTTGGGCATGCTTGCTAAACTCAATTTCACTACTTTGTTATGTTTTGTGGTTATTTATCTAAACTACATTTTTAAAAGCACCATACATTTTGAAGTTTTTAAAAATTTATTTGTTTTAACTTATATACATTAGTGTGAGGGTATCATATCTCCTGGAACTGGACTTACAGACAATTGTGATCTGCCATGTGGTTGCTGGGATTTGAACTCGGGACCTCTGGAGGAGCACCTGGCGCTCTTAACCACTGAGTCATCTCTCCAGCTCCTAACCAAACTTCTTATAAATAAATTTTAATATTTTTAAATGCTTAATGGATTTTTTTTTCCAATAAGCCTACTGGAACTCACTGGTCTATCACTGGGGACATGAGTGCTGGTTGCCCAAGAAACCCATCTCTAGGGTGACGTAGGATGCATGCAGAAGCCCGGGCGGGGGGGGTGGTGGTGGTTATCTAGTTCTCTAATCAGTACAGCTGTGATGGAAATATTCCGAATTTGAACAAGAGCTCTGCTGGAAGTCTGTAAGGTGGCCAGTGTGGACTGTAGCCATGGCCAAGTTGGTGGCTGCATTACATGTTAGTTAACACCTGGAAATGACAGCTGGAGTCATTGCCTCCTGGCACCATGCAAAGGAGAAAACGCAGCACTAGAGTGCACTGAGTCCCTGCAAGCTTGAGGAAATTTGCTGAACTTTAAAATGTCACTCTTCCACCTGCCTGTTATGGGCTGAGGCATGAGACTTCTCAGTGAAGAACTGGAGGAGTAAAAGTCTAAAGACAGTCCCGGTTTGGGGGACTGCTTAGATTATTACTCACTTTTAGCCTGGTGAAAGGGGAGAGGTTTTAGGTACCAAGAACTCCCTTTATTGAACTGTTACTCCACACTGGTGCCTGCTTTCCTTTACTTGACAGAAGTCCTATGAGGTACTGCTAGTTCTGGTTTATAGTCAGGACACAAGTTTACAAAAACCAAGTTACCTACTCAGGTGGCAGCCACGCAGCGAGTGGCAGCGTTAGAAGTGATTGTTAAAGTGCTCAAAGGCACTTAGCCCTTGTGCAGTTCTGTAGATAAAATTGTATTGTTGTGGTTTGTTTGTTGATGTTGAGAGAGGTCTTATTATGTAGCCCTGGCAGGCCTGGCCCTTGCTACGTAGCCCTGGCTGGCTTTGAACTCACAGATCTGCTTGCCTCTGCGTTCTAAGTCCTGGGACCTCAGGCGTGCAGCACACCATCCCAGTTTAAAACTGGATCTGGGTCATCTTTAGTGCATGTGCTTTTGTAAGTTTATGGGCCATTAACAAATGTCTGCAAGACAGCAAGGGACCTTCAGTCCGTGCTGTCCCACAGTTCTGAGGTACCTGCTCAACTGCTGTGTGCAGTGTTTGATCTGTGAGACGTATGCAGATGATGTAGGATGGACAAAGCCGCAGTGGGAGATAAAGGGGGAAGAAAGGCCATGTCTTCTGAAATGAGTGAGCAAAGCCAAAGTGGAGAGAGACTGTGGAGACTAGAAAGCCAGACGGATCTTTAAAGCGAAGGTTCTTGAGTGCTAGGGCCTGGAGTTTGAACTTTGACCTTTATGCACCAGGTAATATTTTCCATTAACACTTGCCAAGCATGCATTATGTTCAGTTCCATTTTTATAGCTTGTCAGCAAACTACTGTTTTGAGAGTTGTAGGGCTTGTCTTTCCAGGATCAGCTCTTGATAGCCTTCTTTTGCTTTGGGACTTCTTACATATCTAAGAAATTAAACAGTTACCAAGGAAAACCATCTTTTTTTTGTTTTGTTTTGTTTGTTTTTTGTTTTTTGTTTTTCGAGACAGGGTTTTTCTGTGTAGTCCTGGCTGTCCTGGAACTCACTCTGTAGACCAGGCTGGCCTCCAACTCAGAAATCCGCCTGCCTCTGCCTCCCAAGTGCTGGAATTTACAGGCGTGCGCCACCACGCCCGGCTTAAGGAAAACCATCTTAAGACATTATTTTCTGAGTTGAATTTTGGTAGTTTAAGGTGCTACATGGAGACCATCTTCCAGTGTGAGCTATATTAGACTGAAAGACTGCTAACTTTAGCATTAGAGGTTAAGTATTCCTCATCCAAAATGCTTGGGACCAGAATAGGTTGAAGTTTTGGAGTTTCTCAGATTTTGAAATATTTGCATAGGCTTTACTGGTTGAACACGACTAAAATTCAGAAATCCAAACACTGAAACTTCAAATATTTTATTACTTTATTACTTTGTTTATTATTTAGTGTGTGTGGTGTATAGGTACCACAGTACATGTAGAGAGGACAACTTATAGAAGTCAGCTTTCTTCTCCTGTCCTAGGGGACCCAGGGATCAACGTAGATCTTTGAGCTTGGCGGGAAGAACTTCTCCCTGTGGAATCTCACTGGCTTCCAAGTCTGAAACTGTCCAGCACCATATTGGCTCTGGAGTCCTCTGGAATCAGCTAGGATTTCTGAGGTGTGATGTCTTGGGAAGCCTGCCTTTTGTCTTCCCATGGTGAATAACTTGGGCTTCTCCGTATATTTAGTTTCAAAAAGCAATGCTGTATGGAAAGTGAAGAATGAGAGTAAATACACTTAGAAGATGGATGGGGCTAGCCTGCCTTCCTGGGCTAGCCTGCCTTCCTGGGCAAGCCTATCTGTGGCCGAGGTGAGTCTGCACTTAAGCAACTTGTGGTTACTCCAGTCAGCTGGCCTTTGCTGTGGTTGGTAGCTGTCTCAGATTAGTTTAACAAGGGTTGGTGTGTGATGCCTATTTTTGATCCAAGCACTGGAGGGGGTGGGTGCGGGAGGAAGGCAGGTAGATCTCTGTGAGTTCCCTACCAGCGAGTTTCATGCTAGCCAGAGTTATATGGTGAGACCTGGAGTCAAAAACAAACAACAAACTAACTCCTTTTTAGATAATATCCAGAATTTAATGTGTGCCTCAGATTTTGAGGCAGAAAGGGTTATCCTGTTTTTTAACAGTATTGAATGGGGTCATTTTACCACCCTATTCCATTAACCATAGAGCACCAGAGCCATGTGAACCAGCGTGCTGAGTCTGCTCAAGACAGATTCACAGACCCATGGCAGAAGTATGAATGGTGTGTTTGTAGCTCAGGAAGCTGCAGTCTGTGGGATCTGGCTACTAATAGACAGTCATAAAGGAAACTGTCTCGTGCTCAGGAAAAGTGTGGCCTTGGCCACAGGCCACAGACCTCAGGCTCTGAGTCTCGGTCCTTCTGCTTGATGGCTGCATGGTGGTGGAGTTTCTCCAGTTTGTTTGTAAGCCTTGGCTTCCTCTTCTTTAAAATGAGATGGTAGTAGAACCTTCTAGAATCATGAGTGGGTAAACGGACTATTCCATGTCAAGAGCCCAGCGTAGCTTAGTGATAGTGCTCACTGAAAATCTTTGAAAAAGAACACTGTGATTTTTCTGTTTATAATTCATTTGAAACTTTTATGCACACTTGTGTGTGTGTGTGTGTGTGTGTGTGTGCACATGTGCGCACACGTGTGTATTTAATATAGGATCTTATTCTGTATAGACCAAGCTAACCTGGAACTCACTATGTAGTTTAGGCTTGCCTCAGACTGGTAGGTCATGTGCCTCCATTTCTCAAGTGCTTGAATCTCAGGCAGATGCCACCATTCCCTGTTTAACTTGGCAGATACTTTACATGCTGAATGTCATGGCCATTTTCTACTTTACTGTGCCCATCGCTGGTCCATACTTAGCAGATTCTGACTGAAAGGTTAGTGGAGGGGTACTGACTAAAGTGTGAAATCTTTTGTGGTCTCATGAATGCAGCTCTGTAAAGCAACTGATATTTAACTACGGAAGCAACGCCATGCTCTTCAGCCCTGTCTTAATCATAGAGGGAAGCTGTGAGCCTTGACACATCTGTTTTCCTGCTGCTTACTTGTTAATTACTTATCCTGCTGAGGATCAAGTCCACGGCTTTGCACATGCGAGGCAAATGTTTACTACTGAGCTTCGCCCTCCCTCCATCTCTGCTTTGAATATAGCCAAGACTACAGTGCCGCCCTGTCTCCCATGTGATGTTATGTCTGAGTCACTCACAGAAACACCGCACCAGAGGTATCAGCCCCTCCTTACTTCTTTAATGCCTTTTCTCCAGCAAATAATGCTAGCTAATGCAGACGCCACCACACTGGAGCTGTACCATAGACACCATCACACTGGAGCTGTACCATACACATCACCACACTGGAGCTGTACTATAGACACCATCACACTGGAGCTGTACCATACACACCACCACGCTGGAGCTGTACCATACACACCACCACACTGGAGCTGTACCATAGACACCACCACACTGGAGTTGTATCACTGAGTAATCTAAGTCTTGTTGTAACTGACACTTAGGCCTTCACGATGACGCAATCCTGCTTATAAGAAACAGTTGGGAATAGGAAGAGAGAAAGACTTCCTTGTGGTCAATGACTTACTGTAGTTTTTGGCAGAGGTGAGGCAGTTTCTTCAGTAACTCCCTTCAGGCGTGTCTTATGAAAAATATTTACCTTTTTTACAAAGGGAAGAATTACTGGAAACTGTAGTCTGTACCTGGAATCTGCATGTGAAACACTGGATTAGTTTACAGTCTCTGCTTAGTCACTAACATAAGTATCAAAGGGAATTTCTATGCCTTTGTGTTTAGTATAGCACAGCTAGCCCAGCATTCCGTCTGTAAAAACTGGGTTGAATTAGATGAACTCTTGTTTGTTTATTTTAGACTCATTCATGTGTAGGATGGTTTGGCCTGCATGTATGTGTGTATGCCATCTGTGTGTCTGGTGCCCATGGAGGGCAGGTAAGGGTGCTGGATCCCTAGAACTAGAATATTGATGGTTGTGAGCCACTGTGTGAACGCTAGGAACTGAAAATGGCACCGAATATATAGCTATTAGAGTGAGAGGGCTTTTTTGGCTTTTTGAGAGAAGGTTTTTCTGTGTAGCCCTGGTTCTCCTGGAACTATGTAGACTAGGCTGGCCTCGAACTCACAGTGTCTCACCTGCCTCTGCCTCCTCTACTGCTGAGCCAACTCTTCAACCCCTAGAGTGAGACTTTGAAAACATCACCAAGAATGGGAATTTCTTAATCAGATGCATATTGTATGTGTATATGTATGCTAATTTTACAATAATTATTTTTAATATTTAAATTTTTAATCTTAATTTAAATTTTAACAAGTAGAAAAACAAAGTGTATTTTTAATTATTCTCTAATGAAATGCTCAGAGGTGACCAAACCTATATGCAAATAGCCGTATGCCATCCCTTCCGATGGCCAGAGCAAGCTGTGTGGATGACAAGATGCTCACTATGGCCAGAGGGAGCTGTGCAGGTGATAGGACGCTCACTGTACTTGACAGAGAAGTGGCCTGGCAGCATTTAAGAATGCTTCCCTTCACTGGACGGTGGTGCCTTTAATCCCAGCACTTGGGAGGCAGAGGCAGGCGGATTTCTGAGTTCGAGGCCAGCCTGGTCTACAGAGTGAGTTCCAGGACAGCCAGGGCTACACAGAGAAACCCTGTCTCAAAAAGAAAACAACAACAACAACAACAAAATGCTTTCCTTCCTTCAGGAGCTGTTCATGTCTAGAAAGATTTCATATAGTAAAGGGCCACCTTTAGATGAGCAAAATAATGTCCTGAGAACTTGCATCTGCAGTTGAATGAGCTTGGTGAACTCTAAACTCTGGCACAGTTTCACCAATTCTGTGACAATGCCTTTACATGGTGGGATAGATGGCAGGGGTAACTAAAAAGGACCAAAGACGAAGCAGCTCCGAAACAGGTCGCCTTGAGAAATAGCTTCCTGAAGGTTAAGAACACTGGCTCTCTTGCAGAGGATCCGAGTTCAATTCTGACCACTCTCAGACAGCTCACACCTGTCTGTAACCGCAGCTCCAGGGAACGCAGCCGTCTCTTGTGGCCTCCGTGGGCACCAGGCATGCATGTGGTGCGCATACACAAGTGCAGCCAAAACACTCAGACACATAAAATAAGAAAATATTTTTTAAAGGGGGGGAAGGGAAGAGCACACTCCTCCCCGCCCCTCCCCCTCCCCCACCCCAGCCTTGCCGGAATGCCAGCAACATTGTGATCCCTTCCCCTTGGTCCAGCCATCAGTCCAGGTCCAGATAGCCATCTACTGGGAAGTAGACTCTTTAAGAACGGTTTTCCTCTAGACATCCAATATCATGTTTGTTCAGTTGGCTTGTCCAAACAATTTTTCTGTGTTTCCACCGGAGCAGTATCAACTTAGCGTGAGGATTAAAGCGGTCCATCTGCTTTATCTGCCGGTCTTAATTAGAACCTGATGACAGAAGTCAACTTTGATTCAAGGCTGATTGTTGCCGGAGAATCTCATTCTTAGTGCAGACATTGGTGTTTATTTCTTTTATTTTTGAATTAGCCAAATTGAGTTTAAGCAAATGTATGGCAGAAACATGGGCAAAAGAGGTCATTTTATCAATTAAATATTCTGTGGAGTCTCTACTGTATGCTAAGAAGTACGTTAAAGTTCCTTCGTGTCAGGGAAAGGAGATAGAGCATACATGGAATGGTTTAAATGCAAATCTAAGGTGACAGATGCCCAAGCGTGGGAACTCAGAAGACCAGCTATTTCTGGCCTTGGAGTTGTTTCTAAAAAATTAGACATATAGGCCTTTGCTTTGCTTTGCTTTGCTTTTAATGACAGAAAAAGGCAAATATTTATTAATTGTTCCTGCAAGTAGTGAGTGTCAAAGCCCCCCCTCCCCCTTTTAAACAATATTCTGCAAGTGTTTGCTGGGTTTGCCCTCAAGGGCTTTTCAGTTTGCTAACTTTAATGAAGGGTAGTTTTGTAAACAACGTAACGTAACATTAAAATTACTAGACAAACTCAGTTAATTAGGGCTAATTAGATATTAATTGAGAAATGACTGTAGGTTTATGCCAGGTGTCCTGTAATTGGCCAATTGATGGGGCTAGTTCATTCAACAAACTCAACCAGGATGGGAAATGGTAGAGGAAACCAAGTTTGTTACTTAATAGTTTTGATCCAAGTTAAACTCATTTTCTTTTCTGTCCCTTAGCCTCACCTTTTTTAAAAAAGATTTATTATTATAGCTAAGTACACTGTAGCTGTCTTCAGACACACCAGAAGAGGGCATCAGATCTCATTACGAATGGTTGTGAACATCACATGGTTGCTGGGAATTGAACTCAGGACCTCTGGAAGAGCAGTCAGTGCTCTTAACCACTGAACCATCTTTCCAGCCCCCCTAGTCTCACCTTTTAAATGCCTAGTAGGAATCTCGTTAGAATTAAATGAGTTGTGTGTTGCTGAGGTTTAAATATGCCACCTCCAAATTCAGACGCAAAGCTTACATATTGGCCTGAGAATATTAAGAGGTGGTGCCTTTAAGGGGTCATGGTGCACAGGTTTGCTTGTGAGTGGGATGCATGTGCTTATGAGGGGTCTTCAGCAGTGTGGCCTGGTTTCCCTTCTGCCATGTGAAGCCCAGCTGCGCTCAGGCTAGGGTGCATTGACAAAGTGCTACCTCGAAATGGAGACTGTGGCCTTCTCTGGGTCCAAAGTTTGCTGCTGTCTAAGGCTTGGATGCCATCCATGGCTTCTAGAACCATGGGAGTAAGATTTTGTTCTTCCCAAATTGTGTTCTTCAACTGTTGTGTTACAGTAGCACAGGACAGGACATGAGCAGACCATGTGAGAGTTCTCAGCTAAGATGGGTTGTCCTGCTGTCTTCCACCCTCCTCCTCCTGTCCACCCCAGAACAGCCGTTAAAAATGAAATGTGTGCTCTCACCCCCTGACCCACCACAGCACCATTCCTTCTCCTGACTCTTACTGTCAAGTTGGATGGTTCCAATTTAGCAAAATTACAGGCATTTCATATTACCTAATTTTTTGGAAGTCTAAATCAGAAGAATGCCCCCACCATAGTGGTCTGCCTCCCGAGTTGTTCTGTGAATACCTGTGGTTCCCCTCAGCTGAGAATATTAATGTTGTGACTGCCTCCTTAGAGATGGCTCTATGTGGCATTGGCGTCCCTGCAGCATGGCCTTGCTGTCCTGAGCCTTGTTCTTCTAAGGTGAGCAACGCGTGCCTTGATGCCTTCTTTCTCTGTGAGGCACTTGGGTTGAAGATAAATTGCAGTCTTCTTTGAAAACAAGAGCAGTAATCTCCACATGGTGTTTCAGAAGTAGAAAACTGATGTCCACACTTTGAGGCTGCTGAAGTTTCTTGAGGATTTTCTAAGCCATGTATTCTGCTGTCTCTGTCCGGAAGGTCAGCAGGTGGGGACGATGTTAGAGACAGGTACCGTGGTCACAGCCTTCATTCTAGGCTGAGTCCTACCAGCAGGCCTGTTTGATATGTTTCTAGTTGGGTCTTTTGTGTTGATTAAAGCTCGGACTTGGCTGTGGTATATGGAGCCATATAGTCCTGCATCTCATTACCTTCCAGGCAGCAGGTAGATTCCTTGTTCACTTGTCAAACGTTTGTGTTTAAAAATATGGAAATATGGCATGGGACATCTACATGTGTCTGCTTAAATTGGCCGGGGGCAGGGGAGGTGTGTGGAATCCCTGGATTAATAAACTAAAATGTTTCCTGAAAAATTGTAAGTGAATTAGATAATTATTTTGATGACAGGGTGATAGGACTTTTCTTTTTTTAATTAAAAAATGTGATTAAAAATACATTTTCTTTTGTGTATGCATGCATGTGTGTGGGGGTCAAGGAGCACCTTGTGGGAGTAAGCTCTTTCCTGTGGTACCTGGGGATTAAACTCAGGTTTTTCACAAATCACATACCAAGTGATGTCTGACAAGAAGAAAGGAGTGGACACTGGTGCTAGAATGGACCAAAACATCATTGTGGGAGAGTACAAGAACAGGGAGGTGGGAGGGGGTGGATGAGGGAGCAGGGGGAGGGAAAAGGGCATGTGGGACCTTTGGGGGTGGGGAACCAGAAAAAGGGAAATGAATTGTAAATATAGAATATATCCAATAAAACAAAAACAAAAACAAAAAAACTCAGGTCTCTAAGCTCTACCTTGCCATGCTGTTGGCCCTAGGAGATTTAGAAGTATAACATTTTGTCATTGTTCCTGATAACATGGAATTGAGGCTTGTTTAAATGGTGCCTCGATTCAGTATAGTTTTTGTTTGTTTGTTTGTTTGTTTTTTCGTTTTTCGAGACAGGGTTTCTCTGTGTAGTCCTGGCTGTCCTGGAACTCACTCTGTAGACCAGGCTGGCCTCGAACTCAGAAATCCACCTGCCTCTGCCTCCCAAGTGCTGGGATTACAGGCGTGCGCCACCACGCCCAGCTCTCAGTATAGTTTTTGTAACTCAGTATTTGTGTTGTCTTGTTTTATGTCAACTTGACCCAAGCTGTAGTCATCTCAGAGAGAGGGTGCCTTGATTGAGAAAGTGCCTCCCTAAGACTGGGCTGTAGGTAAGCCTGTAGGGCATTTTCTTAATTAGCGATTGATGAGGGAGGACTCAGCCCATTGTGTAGTGCCAAACCTGGGTTCTATAAGCCAGCTGGACAAACCACGAGGAGCAAGCGGGTAGGCAGCACTCCTCCATGGCCTCTGCATCAGCTCCTGCCTCCAGGTTCCTGACCTGTTTGAGTTTCTGTCCTGACCTCCTTCAGTGAACATTGATGTGGAAGAGTAAGCCAAATAAACCCTCTCCTCCCCAAGCTGCACGGGGAGGAGAGGGTTTATTCATGGTGTTTCCTCATAGCATCAGAAGCCCTAACTAGGACAGTTACAAGGATTTTGCATGTGGGAGGTAGTAAAAGGTGAGACTGACAGTATCCTAATTCTTCCTCCCTCCAAGGATTTCATCAGGAGGTAATCAGGTTAGGAGTAAAGGAGCTCAAGATTCATGTGCCTGTAGTCCCAGAGGTTTCAAAGCAGGCACGGTTACCTTGAGAAGACGGGAAGTAGCCCAGCTGTGCCTGGGGTTCTAGGGGGTGATTGGTTAAGGAAGCTGTCTTCTCAGGTGATGGAACAAGGTCCCAGAATCAAGGAAGTGTCTGCAGAGTGCAGGGAACTGTGAACACCAGACCAGTGGGTCTGCCCAGCTCTCAGAGTCCCCGCCTCTGAGAGGATTTCTGGTATTTATGGTATTTACATACCATAAACCTACCCTTTTTTCACTATACAGTTTACAGTAAATATAGAATTGTGAAACCATCCCACCATCCCTGCTTGGGAGCATTTGCTCTATTCCTGGAAGCCCCTCTTCTTGGTCTACAGCCAATCTGCTAGCATCTCCAGGCTCAAGCAATCGCTGGTCAGCTCTCTCTGTAGATCTGCTTTATCTAGAAGCTTCCTGTAAATGCAGTCTTTTCCGTGTGGATCTTTCCACCAGGTGCACCCGGCTCAGGTGTGTTTAGGACATGTCAGTAGTTCCTCCTTTTACCGAGTAACTCAGGCCCTTCCCATCTGCCCAGTTCCTAGTCTATGGGGTTTGTATTGTTTCCAAGTTGGGAGCTGTTTTGAGAATGCTTCTGTGGGCATTTGTGTAAACACTGGGGTAGATCCATTTCATCTTTCTTGGGAAGATGTCTAGGCGTAAAATTGTAGGTCTTACGTTAGGGTATGTATGTGTGTATTTAACATTTTAGGAAATGAACCGTTCTCCAGTGTGGATGTGTCATTTTACAACCAGCAGTGTTGGAGCAAAGCAAGTGCCAGGCCCGCTGGACTACACAGAGCAACCCTGACTCAAACAAAGCGAAACGAACACAAACGTTATTGGGAATAAAGTGCTCCCATAAAAACGGAAACAGACATTCCAGTACAGCTGAGTCTGTCACCCACCCTGTCTATAGATTCTGGCTGTACTTGTCACTGTATGGAATTTAGTCTCATTTCTGTGCAAATACACATTTACCTTGATTCAATGTGTGCTTGGTTAAATTTCAAAAAACAGAAGCGTGTGTATTGTAAATTTAAAGCTTGCCTCGGTCTATGGAGTCTGTGCACACACGCAGGTTCGCCTATTCACACTTGCAGCTGTGATGGTGCCTTCCTAGACTCTTTAGTGATGCTCTGTGCACCATTGTTCTTTCTCTTTGCCGTTTTTTTGGTCATTGGACGAAGGACAAGCACTCTCTGTCATAATTGGTGCTTCTTCTGTGAGAGCGACACGCATTGGCCCTTGTACCGGCAGGCTTTTTGTGTGGTTGCTTAGTTTCCTGAGTTGTCACTGCCTTCTCTCTGATACATGTATGCCTGCAGACACTGGTGCCTCCTGAGCACGCGTTTTCTCACCGTTTAAACTGTTTCCTGTTTACAGTATGTCTCCTTATAGAAGACATACTGTTTGACATTCCATTTGTTATCAGACCTAACCTAACATCTCTAGCGCTTGCCCTTGGAACTGCTTAAAAAGGGTCTCCATGCTTTGAGTGCACGTCTCCTAATTCAGTGCCCCTTCATCATGGGGCCACCAGGACAACACCATATGTAGTCCAGGCTAGCCTCAAACTTGTCACACTCTGTCCCAGTGCCCTCAGTCCTGGGATTGCATGCTCTCATTTAAGAACTGTTTTCAGTTCAGATGTTGGTTCCCAAGCTAGGGGTGTACTCTTGGTGGGTCAGTTTTGTTTTGAAGGTAGAAGAAATAGCAACTTCCTGTTGATTCTGGTTAAGGAGGCAGAGGCAGGCAGGTATCTGTGAGTTCTTTCATAGTGAGATCCTGTCTCAAACCAAACAAAGCAAAAACCTCTGGTTAAAAAGTGATAATATACAAGTAAAGCAGATTCCATTGCTGCTTTCCAGTTGGAGCAATGGCTGTTTTCTTTGAGACCACGAAGGGCACGGTGCTGCGTCACCTGTGTCCGGTATCTGCCTCTGCAGGTGTAGAGAGTTGGAGAGATGTGGTGTAGCTGTTCAGGAAACTCCCGTGTCCTGTGCCCTGAAAACAATCAAGTGTCTGATTTGGAGTTGTGGTGTTAGACTCGAGGCTGCTGCAGTATCTTGTTGATCCATACTTCTCCTATCTAGGGAGCTGAGAGCTAGTGTGCCCTGGTTCATTTGGCAGCATTCTAAGTACCTTAGTAGTAGTGGTTCATATTCTCGGCTTGGATTTAGAAAAAGGTGGACAGTTAGCTCCTCCCCTTTAGAGCTAGAGTCCCTTAGCACAAACAGGGAAAAGGGGCCTTTACAGTCCTGGGTGCACTTCTGTTTTATACAGTCCTGAGTGTGCTTGGTTTTTGTCTTTTCTTTCTATGTCAATACCAGATTAATCTTCCAAATGATGTTTTCCATTAAGTCACAGTGAGATAACTTATAAAAAATAATTTGAAAAGGTTTATTGCGTATTTGTTTTGGTGTGTATGAGTGCTCTGTCTGCATGTATGTTGTGAGCATGTGCATAGTGCAGCCCATGGAGGTCAGATGGGGCATCAGATCTCCTGGCACTGGGGTGGTAAGGGGTTCTGAGGCACCTATTAGTGCTGGTTTGGCGAAGAACTGAATTCCAGGAATGTGTGTTAGATGGTCTTCTGGGACTTGTATGGAGGAGTTGGAATGTGTGGTAGTGTTTGGCCCCACAAGATAACCTGACTAGGCTTTTACCCTGGATCCAGTGAGGGAAATGAATCTGAGACCTAGAGGGCAGCTCCTGTCCAAACTGGAACTCAGTTATATTTTGGTCAAACCAAAATTATGGACTAGTTATGATAAAGTGAGTTTTAATGGCATGAACATAAGTTCTGTTTTGGTCATAGAACCCATTACATAAGTAAGCACTAGATACTGCTGCCGGGCATGCGGCTTAGAGGTGGCATTTGCGGGTGTTGGTCCCCATCCAAATGTGAGTCAGTAGTGATGTGTCAACAAAAAAATGTTACATTTTGCTGCATCTAGAACTGGAGGGGCCAGTAGTTCTGCACTATTCTACACTGAGGTGGAGACAGCTGTAGAGTTGAGGCCAGTTCTAGGACAGGGATTTTGACCTGTGTTTAGAGGTAGTGACAGGACAAAGGCCTCATAGGAAAAAACAACTGAAGGCGCATTTACTGTGGAGATCCCAGGGCTTGAGTGAGGATATACTCAATATACTCAAGTCATCAAAGAGTTGTAAAGAAAAATTTGTACCCTGTGGATGGAAGTCACCGTGTTTGTGTCTCTGTGTGTGTGTGTGTGTGTGTGTGTGTCTGTGTGTATGTGTGTGTGTGTGTGTGTGTGTGTGTGTGTGTGTATGTCTCGGGGGCGTGGGGTGTGATTCAGTTAAGACACTGCTGACCATGGAGGTCTTATGATGGCATGAAAGATGCTAAATTTCCTGTCTCTAGAGGTGTGCAGGCCTTAGTTGAGTGCACAGTTGGTGGTCATCGGGTAGGGGACTAATAACTGTCTATTTTCCTCAAATAGAAAAGCAAGAAACTTGGCAGATGGTGAGGGTGCACATCTTTATTCCCAGAACTCAGGAGAGAGGCAGGCAGATCTCTGAGTTCAAGGCCAGCCTGGTCTACAAAGTGAGTTAGGACAGCTAGGGCTACACAGAGAAACCCTGTCATTGTGCAGCTGAGTGTAACCCTATTTGCGCATGAGTGGGTAGATGCGCTTCAGCTGAACTTGGTAGTGAACTAGACAGAGTAGTGGCTATGAACTTGCAGTTTTGCCTCAGTGGCCTTTGTGGGCTGGAGTTACAAAGACAAAAGCCCTTCACAGAGTGACAGCAGCACAGGGAATCAGACAGGCACACACACCAGCACCAAGGGGGTGGGAGGAGCCCTGCTGACGTCTCCATGAAACCAGTTCTTTAGCACACAGCGTCTGAATGTCTTGTGTTGGCGCTTCTCTGGATCATGGTCTGCAAACCACTGCGCCTAATGACATAATCCGCAATGACTCTTCCCAGTGTCATCTTGTAAAAACTGGCAGGCAGTAGTTAGGGTTATGGAGTAAGAGAAGCAAAGTGTGGCCAGTTGAAACGATGAGAACATCTAGGTGGATTGTAATTGGTCCCTCTGGAGTTTAGGCACCGCTCTGAGGAGCGTAGTTATAATCACCAATTTGCAATCTGTCTTCACCGTGGGAGAGTCTCCCCTGGCAACTCTCCAGTGGCACCCTGGGCCATTTTCAGCCTTAAAGTCCACTTGTTTCAAAAGAACCACTCTGAGTTATTGACACTCTTGAGAGGAGGGAAATCGGAAGAGAGAGAGATGAATGAGAGCACAAGGGTGTGCAGAAAGCCACCCTCGGGCTGAAGGTGTTAGGCGCTGAGCCGGACGGACAGACGGGCGGACGGTGAAGCAGCCCGATCCCCAGACAGACTAAAGCATGCTGCTGTGGCAGTTCCCCGGGCACAGTCATCACAAGGGCAGCGGATTAAAGCGGGAGGGGCAAAGTAAAAAGAAGTTAAGATCAGCGAAAGAGCTTTGTGGATTCACGCAGCACTGAAGACAGGCAGATTCCCACAAACTCCTGAGTGTGCAGTAGGTTTCCACCCTGGTACCTGCTGCAGTGTGGGTCAGAGCTTAGCTGGGTGGTTTTCAAGCCCTCTACCCTTAGCTCCCAGGAGGCAGGGACCAAGTTTGTCTCCTTGACTCTCGGTGTTGGACGTATAATAAGGGTTTGTTAAAAGAAAGACGTTAAATAGGAGCCCCTCGCCTCCTCTTTAATTGTGCTACTTCTGTGTTTTGGCATTTTTAGATGTTGGTGACCTCATCCATTTTTTTTTTTTTTTTAAAGACAACCTCATATATACACTTGTGTTCCAGATTGGCCTTGAACTTAATATGTAGCTGAGGGTGATTGTAAACTTCTGATCCTATCTCCGGCTCCAGAGTGCTGGAATTATAAACACACACCATCACACCTGGTTTAAGCCATGTGGGGATTGAACCCAGGGCTTCGTGTGTGCTAGGCAGCCCTCTACTGACTGAGCTGCAGTCTCGCCTGCATGCTGTGATTGGTTGACTTTGGATGTGGAGGAGGAGGGGTCTCTTGTACTATTCTCCATCCAAAGGCGATTAAAGGATCAGGATTATGAGCTCCACTGCAGCTCCCTGAGGAGCTGTTCCCCCCTGACTAGAGCGTAGAGCATCAGTGGCTGAAGCAGGCCCAGCTCGCATCAGCTACTCTTTTGTAGACAGTAACATTTCACCAGGGCTGTTTGTCCTCAGACTGTAGCTCTGCTATGGTTTGGCAACTTATTCTAAGGATCTTTGAGCTCCCTTGTGAAGAAAAATTAAATTGTGTTCATCTCAATAATCTTGACATTAATATAGCTATAATGTACATGATTGCATGTCACAGAGTGACAGGCACTTACCCTCTGGAGCCATCTTTTTTTTTTTAATAGAAGAAAGAGTTTATTTATTTATTTTTTATTGGATATTTTCTTTATTTACATTTCAAATGTTATCCCCTTTCGTGGTTCCAGTTTCCCCCTCCCGGAAACCCCCTATCTCATCCTCCCTCCCCCTGCTACTATGAGGTGTTCCTCCACCTACCCTATTCCTACCTCCCCACCCTCAATTCTCCTACACTAGAGCATCTATCAAACCTTCATAGGACCAAAGACCTCTCCTCCCATTGGTGCCTGACAAGGCCATCTTCTGGAGCCATGTGTACTCCTTGGTTGGCGGCTTAGTTCCTGGGAGCTCTGGGGGGTCTGGTTGGTTGATATTGTTGTTCTTTCTATGGGGTTGCAAACCCTCTGTAGCCATCTTGCTGGCCTTAGAGTTCATGTTTTCTTCCCGTCATTGTTTTAGCTCCCCACACTTTGCCAGAATCCCATGATCAACAACATCAGGTTTGTGCGTGTTTCCGGCTGTTTGAGAGGTATGGCTTCTAGAACTGTACCTTACTCTGGCCTCTGCACTGCTCCTTTGGGGATCTTACCTCCAGAAGGTGGCTAAAGAATCCTCGTGGTCTGTGAAATCTGGAGCCCTGCGTCACTTGTTGGTTCTCTGTTGTTCTTGGAGGATGTAGCCTCCTGTGCTTCCAGAGAAATGGAGCAGAAGTTGTACTTCTTAAAGCACTGTGCGCTGCTCGGCCACCTGTCGAATGCTGCCCTTAGGCATTGGAAAAGCCTTGGTTGCGAATTACAGGTATTTATTGGTTACACGTCTGGGAGGTTGCTCTGCTGATCCTGGCTGGAGGGTGGCTGGCTGCCTGATGGTTGATCTAGGAGGGGATGGCTGAGGGGAGGGGCAGCCTCGTGAGGGTAGAGGGCAAATGGAAATGTGTATGTTTCTCTTAGATGTTCAACGTGGTGGCCACATACTAAGAAACATCCCATTTTGGAGCTATTGTCAACCTCTTTGACCAAAACATAAATAATGTGTGTAAATGCACAGGAAAAAGAAAAAACCTTGGGATTGCATGTCCTTCAGATTTCCTTTAGATGCCACTGTCCCCGGGCCTTTGCCATGGCTGGCTCTCACCGAGGCACCTGTGGTTGTTGTTTCCCAACACACTGATCGCTGTTGTTTGTTACTAGTCCATCACACTAGACTGTGAGTTCCACAGAAGACAAGGACCGCATCTGTTCTACAGGTTAGCCTGACGCCTGCTGTAGTCACGACACAAAAAATGCTTGGCACAGCATGACTGTAATGTTCTGTCTCGGGAAGATGAAGGATTTTCAGGGCTCCTTCTTACTGGGCTCTGAATGGGCAGCGAATTCCCATGGAGCCCTGGTAGAGGGAGGAGAGTTGCAGACCTCTGCCAGTCTTCGGGAAGGGGAAGCAGCTGCCCCGGAGCTTGGGGGAGTGGGGGAGCTGGGGGGGACCTGGGGGGGTTGAGGGTGGCCAGCTGCGTCTTGCTGTGTGTGCCTTGAGTACTAAAGTTTAGGTTAGGAGCTGGCTGTCTGGCTTCAGGGCTTTTCAGCCAGCTGCTTTCATCAGCGTATGGCTTTTGACTCTAAGATGTCTGAGCTGCTGGAAACAAGTAATTCTTGAGTCTGCGAGCGTTTGTGTTGGGGGCTCGTTGGCAGCACTTTCGGTGTTTAGAGTAATGTTTAGGGGATGCAGTTGGAGCTCACTCCTGCAGTGTAGTGTAATTTTATGACTTGAATTTGCACTCAGTAAATTTATATTACAGAGAAAAACTTGGAATGTATGGGAAAGTTAATGTTAATAAAGTTAATCTAAGCAAGGTGTGGTGGCGCATGTCTTTAATCCCAGCACTGAGGAGGCAGAGGCAGGTGAGTTGGAGGCCAGTCTGGTCTACAAAGGGAGTTCTAGGACAGCCAAAACTACATAGTGAGACCCGATCTCAAAACAACATAAAACAAAATAACGATAACAACAACAAAATAAAAGTTAACCTAAAATGCAGAAAATCTGCAAGTGAAGGGAGGAGCTAAATATTAAAAATTCCTCAACCATGAAGTTACCTGAACTCCCCACCCCCATTCTGGAGATTGAATTTTGGAGGCTCAGTTACTCTAGGCCAAGGCTCTACACCCTCAGTTCTAGTTAGTTTATTTATTTATATTTTGAGACAAGATCTCACTTTGTAGTTCTGGCTGACCTGGAGCTCACTATATACACCAGGCTGGCCTTGAACTCACAGAGATAATCCTGTTTCTTCTCTGAGTGCTGGGTTTGAAAGTGTGAACCACCACACCCAATTACCACTTAGCGTTATTTTCTTTTTACCTTTCTTTTTGTCCGTGTACGCATTTGTCAAAGCATACCTTCGAGGTCCAAGGACACAAGGCAGCGCTGGGTCTCTCTTCCTCCCATATGGGTTCCAGGGCAGACTCAGGTCATCAGGCTTGGCAGCAAGCGCCTTTACCCTCCACGCTGGCTCACGCCCACTCCGGTTTAAATGACTTCACGCTGTCTGTGGTGTTTAGTTCTATTTAATCGTTCCAACAAGATTTAAAAAGAGGAACTGAAGAGATGGCTTAGAGGTGAAGAGCACCAGCTGATACCGTGGGTCACAGCCATCTTCTGTATGTGACTCAGTTCGGGGTCTCTGATGCCACCTTCTGGCTCCAGGCACCTGGCACACAAGTGGTGCACAGACATACGTGCATGCAAAACACTCTTACATATAAAATAAAATAAAATAAAATAAAATAAAATAAAATAAAATAAAATAAAATGTAATAGTTGAAAGCAATCCATATTTTGTGGCTCATATGTTCAGTTCAGGCATGGATTTTAATTAGTAAGAACTTGTTATAGAGGGCTGGGGATATGCTTAGCCATTAAGAGCATGTATGTTCTTGCAGAGGACCTGGGTTTGAGTCTGAGCACCATGTCAGATGGCTCACAGCTCTCGTGTCGGGGACTCCTAAGAGGTTAATGCCAAATGTGAAAGTCATGTTTAAAAGATGGAAGCAGGCAGTCGCAGTGCTGGAGATTCCAAGGAGAAAACTAAAGGCGTTTCGAGAGCTAGAGGCCAGGAAGGAGTCGGACGGAGCAGCACAGAGAATGGCCTGCAGACTCCACACAAGTTACTCATGAAGCTCATCACTGAGAGGCAGCAGGGCTCACACAGAACCGCATAGGTATATTGTGCAAAAATGGGGCTTTGTGTATATTTCATTATGATACCTATGTCCAGAATCTATGTACTTCACAAACAGGTTGGTGTGTGTCTAGTCCTTTCACTGTGTGCATAGACAAAAATGGCTTGAAAGACTGCCTTCTGTATTTGGATATTTCAAATCTACTTTTAGAAATAATCAAGTTGATCGAATATTTACTTTTGCCTAACAAGAATGGATTAATGAAAGATGTTTTTACAGTATGGATGATAGGGTTCCTGGCTTTGGTTAAGAGGAGAATCTGATTATCTCTGCCTACCAACTTCCCAGGTGCAGGTCAGCAGAGCAGCTGTCTCCCGGGTCCTGATCTGATAGCTCAGGGCATTATCAAAGATGCCGCGCCTGTCCCTCCTTCAGGTGTGTTTGCTGAGTGAGCTCCTGGCCTGACGTGGTTCGCCTCCACCTGGTCCTCCCTTGCCCCGTGGGCCGGCTCCTCCAGGTCTTTCTCCTTCTGTCCTCCTCTCTAGGAGAGGCATCTTTACAGGGGATCTGCTCTCAGAGAGTAGAATCTCTGAGGTCTTGGAATGTCTAGCCTGCAGTTGGCACAGCAGTCACTTTTGATTCTTTTTTTCCTCTTGAAATAGGATCTTACTGTGTAGCCCTGGCTGGCCTGGAACTCCCTGTGTAAACCAGGTCTTGAACTCAGAGATCTGCCTGCCTTTGCCTCCTGCTTGCTGGGATGAGAAGCCTGTGCCACCATGCCCAGACTTGCTGATTTTGGAGATAAAAGCAAGCTGCCAGGTCAGCTCAGGGTGGAGGGAGAACAAATAGACTGTTTTTCCATCAACCCTGGAATGCCCTAAGGGTGTGGGGGGAGGAATGGTTGGGGGTTATCTTCTCAGATGATCTGTTGCAGGCACCCAGACCGTCATTTGAATCAATATAGAATGAAAACAAGAATCAGTATAGATTCAGAGTGAAGACTAAACTGAATATGAGTGTCCAGGCTATTAGCATGTAAGCCCTCTGAGGGCAGGCAGTTACCTCTGCAGCCACTGCTGTATTTCCGGAGTCGAGAGCAGGGCCTTGCTTGTGACAGGGACTCAGGGCTGAGTAGAAGGGGGAGGTGCTATAGCAGCAGATGAGGGATGGGCACAGCCGAGGCTAGCCAGAGGAGAGAGGGTCAGAAATGACAAGCGCGTGGGCGTGGTGGTGCACGCCTGTAATCCCAGCACTTGGGAGGCAGAGGCAGGCGGATCTCTGAGTTCAAGGCCAGCCTGGTCTACAGAGTGAGTTCCAGGACAGCCAGGGCTACACAGAGAAACCCTGTCTCGGGGGGTGGGGGTGGGGAGGGGATAGGAGTGGGGGGCTGGGGGGAGAACAAGTCTGATACCAGGAAAAAGAGCGATACTTTGAAATCACTATCTCAGAGGGGGTAGACAGCATCTGTTCACAGACAGACCCCGAGTCCAGAAAGACCGTTGCTTCAGAAAGGAGATCACTCAGGAAGTAGCAAGTGCTGGAAGACAGGAAAAGGAGCCAGGCCTCAGCATTCCCATGTACGGGCTGAGTGAGGGGCGGGAGAGCCAGGGCACACCTGCCCTCAGAGACACTAGGCAGAGTAATGCAGGCGTGTTCCGTAAGGTCGGGGAGTCTTGGAAATAGCAAGGTGTGGGGTTTAGTCACGGCTCCAACATGTGACAAAAACTGCATTTGAGTGAGTTTCTGGTTGCTTGGTGCAAAAATAATTCCAAGGCAATGAGAGTCTTGGGGGAAGGCTGGCCATTCAGTGTTAGAGCTCAGGAGTTAAATTTCTAAAATGTAATGCCTCATCTGTGGTGATTGTAAGTTTAAAAGAGCAGTGCTGTATACCGAGAAACGATACAGAATCGAGATGTGTAATAATGACTTGACACAGGGAATTGGTATCTGTCCTAGTTTGTGTTACATGAGCCCGGGGAAGAGGGTGGGTGAAATAGTTAGCTGAGCATGCTAGAGAATACTGAGAGGAGAGATCGAGAGAGAGAGAGAGAGAGAGAGAGAGAGAGAGAGAGAGAGAGAGAGAGAAGGCAAATTCCTGGGGTCCGACTGCGGGAAGTAAGCAAGGTGTCACCGAGAAGTGTATGTTTCCTGGGGTGCTGATGTCTGAGGATTTCAGAGTGCTAGTGTCCTGCGCTGTGTGTGCATTGTGTGTTTTCCTGCAACTCTCCTCCTGTAGGGTGCTGGTTTTGTTTTGTTTTTTTGTTTTTGTTTTTCTGAAACAGCGTCTCCCTACATAGCTCTGGCTGTCCTAGAACTCACTATGTAGACCAGGCTGACCTGGAAATCACAGAGATCCTGGGATTAAAGGCCCAGCTTTGTTCTTGTTCTCTCTCTCTCTCTCTCTCTCTCTCTCTCTCTCTCTCTCTCTCTCTCCCCTCCCCCCATGTTTGACAAGGATATGTGGAGGGCAGAGGGTGACACTGGGTGTCCTGCTCTGTCACTCCCTGCCCTTTTCAGCTGAGATAGGGTGGTGGCCAGCAAGCTACAGCTGTCTTTCTGTCTCCACCCTCCCATAGTGCCGAAGGTACAGGGTGAGGCCCCGCCTATTCCTTTTGCATAGTGCTGGGATCTGAACCCAGGTTCTTGTGCTTGAGTAGCAAGTGCTTTTGCCCACTGAGTCTTCTCCCCAGCCCAGGGTGTGTTTGGTTGGTTGGTTGATTTTTGGGGTGGGGCATTGATTGTATTTACCACTGTGCTGAGAATGGGACTAAGATGGTCTAGTACCTTGCACACATTAGCTTCTTTGGTTTAACATTGTCACTGCAGATATTTGCATGAAGTGTAGATAAATACTATTTTCTAACACTGAGGAAATTGAAGATCTAAAGAGCAAAAAAGGAGTCAGGTCGATAGTCATTGTCTTCTTTGAGGCCTTGGGATGTAGGCCAGAAGCATGGGCAGTTCCGGAAGCTACTATATATTACCTTATTTGATGTGGAAATGACGTCATCAGTCATTGATACATTTGGGCATCATGCTTTAATGGAAATTAATCCACATGTTGCCAAAGTGGCTTCATTTAGACATAAGGAAATCCTTTGTCAACCTATAAACACATAAGACATGTGTTTTCCTTTGGTGGGAGCAGTCTTGGGTGGGTCCACTGACACTTTGGGTACAATTTTAGGGAGCGTCCAGGTTCTGTAGCACAGACAGAGTGTCTAGTGACATGATTTGCTAATTTTATGAAACTCAAGTGCATTTTAACCAAGTTTCTTCATAAGATGTGTTTTCTCTTTGTAGTTAACTATACTTACTTACAACTAACATTAAATTATTCAAGGGTAAGAATATTAAATCCAGTTTGGAAGCTGTACTGGCTGGTTTTTTGTACCAACTTGATACAGGCTGGAGTTATCACAGAGAAAGGTGCTTCAGTTGGGGAAGTGCCTCCATAAGATCCTGCTGTGGGGCATTTTTTCAATTAGTGATCAAAAGGGGAGGGCCCCTTGTGGGTGGTGCCATCCCTGGGCTGGTAGTCTTGGGTTCTATAAGAGAGCAAGCTGAGCAAGCCAGGGGAAGCAAGCCAGTAAGGAACATTCCTCTATGGCCTCTGCATCAGCTCCTGCTTCCTGACCTGCCTGAGTTCCAGTCCTGACTTCCTTTGGTGATGAACAGCAGTGTGGAAGTGTGAGCTGAATAAACCCTTTCCTCCCCAACTTGCTTCTTGGTCATGATGTTTGTGCAGGAATAGAAACCCTGACTAAGACAGAAGCCATTATGGTGTGTTGGTTTGCTTGTTTTCTAGGAAGCAAGACTCAATAACACTCCCCCTCACCTTCTCCAGAAGGCACCTGTGAGTTGATACTTTCAAAAAGGAAGTTTCTGAGCTCTAAGATAAATTAAGTAGACCAGGAGTGGTAGGTGTAAAATGCAGAGTAAGCACTCAATGGCAATTCGGAATGCCAGATGACATTGGCATTTGTAGGAAGACACAGTTGATTTTTTTTTCTTATTTTCTTGGCTTCCTGAGTGTACAAGGCAGGTCCAGTTTAGATTCTGAATACCATGGTCCACTAGGTGACTAGGAGCAAGTCTGTCTTCACAAGCAGCTTCTGTCCATCTAGCAAGCAGGTTTCTGCTCCATGCTTGGCAAGTAGGTCAGGAGGAGCACAGGTACCTTCTACCACCTTCTAGGCCATCCTGGTAGTTTTAAATAGTTCAGATAACATTGTCTTTTAGCTCTAACCAGTGAAGGCCAAATTTCTCTTTGGTGAGTAACTGTGGTCTTTTCTAAACACTCAGATGTGGTTGTCTTTCTTTTTATCCTGTTGGGAGGATTGGTGGGGTGGAAGGTAAGGATTGCTCCAACAGATAAAAGTTTATTTGGCCTTTTATGTTAGAGAAGATACTTGATTTATATGGGCTCTTGGAATGAAGTGACTAATTATATATAAAAGAATAGTTCACTTAAGTATTGGGACTAAAACAATCATGGCCATGTGTGTGCCTGAGTATAATTGGTATATGCACGTGTACCATGTAGATGCAGACGCTTGCATGGATTAAAGAAGAGCCACCATGTGGTTGATGGATGTTAAACGTGGGTCCCCTGCAACCGCAGAAAATGCTTATAATCCCTGCACCATCTCCCCAGCATGCATTGGCTTTTATTTAATGTAATTTTCATCCATTTCACTATAAAGTTTCTGGTGCTTTGTCGTGATGAGTGGCCACTGGACCAGTGTCATTTTTCACTGACAACCCTGACAGCACCTTCTACTTCCACTGAACTTCCAAGTAGACAGGACGCCTGTTCAGTGTGAAGAATGGGAGAGAAGAGTGCACTGCTCGCTTTGACCTGGAAATCAGTGCTTTCGAGTGCTCAGGGCCACTTAGAAAAGCTCTTGACTGTTTAACTAGTGATGTGCCCCTCCTTTTCTAGAGAGGATGTCTCTGTGTCAGCTGCCTCAAACCGGACCCTCTTCCCTTGGCGTCAATGGTTAGATGTAAGCACCCGCCACCACAGATGGCATCCGTCATTTTGAATTTTAAAGTGCTGGTTGAACTCTGTTATTAGCAAGCCATTTTCTCCATAGCTTGAAGGTAAACTTAACTTTGCTTTCCCCTCTCCCCATGTGTACATAGATACCACTGTTAGATCTGCTGTGCACACATATTTGTATGTGCATCTGTAGTATAATTTCTGAGCAGATGAGTGCGAGTGATTTGACCAGATAATCCTTATGTCTAAAGAAGACAAAGCTTTAGAGGGTGGAAGTTTCCTTCTGGGGCATTCTTGCCTTGCTTCCAAAGTAAACACATTTGCTAGACTGCTCAGATGCCCTCCTTGGCGGTGGCAGGGTGTCAGCCTTTTCCTGGGAGCTGGTTCCTGTTCTGCTGGGCGGTTGAGCTGTGTGCCTGCTTCCCCGTGAGTGGGCATGTGATTCTCTGCCCATCAGCACTTCTGCAGCATGCTGGGTATGCACCTCAGCCCATAAAAGACTTGGAAATTGAACCTTGGTTTTGTCATTCTGCAGCTATGAGTAAACTGAGTTAATCTCTTGGCTCTACGTTCCTCTAGAAAATGGGGGCCAAAATTACAGCCTCCCCAGGGTGAGCATGTGCCAGGAGGTAATGGGTTCTTGCCTTACGGCGTGGGATGGCTTTCCTCTCATAGGGCTTTCTAAGCAGAGCCCTTTGACCAAGAGAATGCCCTGCACAACTGCATCCTCACTCTGTCCCTGTCCCTTGTCCCTGTTTTAGTTTTTAAAATTGGCTCCCAGATCTTGATACTCAGGAAATGCTCATGGAATGAGCAGCTGGTGCATCTCTTCTTTGAGATGGTGGCTTTAGGTTTTCTCGGAGCCTGGTGTCTGGTACATCTCCAGTGCTGACAGTGGATTATTGATCGAGTTTGGCTGCTGAGTGTTTCCAGACTTCCTTCAGATTGCTATCTGATTTTCTGAATGTGACTTTTTCTGAGAAAAAGCGCGAGACCTTTGTTTTTAGTTATTCATTAGCAGGGCCAGTTAGTCCCGTTTCAGCCTTCAATTGTTCAAATGGTCTTGGGCTGCTGTAGCTTTTCTTCAGCCTTCTTTCAAAAGAACCTTGCTCTCTGATGGCTTTGGGGTTTGGTTTCTTTCTGTTTTGTCTATTGCACTTGGTTATAGTGACTTCTCTTGCCTACTGCCTGTGGTCTGGGTCCCTAAGTAGCTTTGTCCTCAGACACTCAGCCCCAGAGGCACTTCACCTCTGGAATCCATATGCTTCCCTGCCGCCCATTCGTTTTGACCCACACTGAGGTCACGCTCCACACACCTCGATGTGGAGTGGGCTCCTGGATACTGCCCAGGGCACCCTGGGTCTGCGGAGGCACAGATGCCGTGACTGTCAGGCCTGTCTGCCTTTGATTTTCTTTCTACCACACAATACCTGGAATTGGGGGACCTAACCACACCAAGAACTGTAGCTCTTAGCTGAAGCAGTGTCTGAGAAATGGAACTTCCGTGTACATGTGTGGGTGTGTGGGTGTGAATGTGGGACATGTGCGTGTCCACGTGGAAGGCGGAGGACAATCCTGGATGTTAGTCTTTAGGTATTGTCTACCTTTTTTTTTTTTTTCTTTTATGAAATTTTGAGACAGTATCTTTCCCTGGCTTAGAATTCACCATGAAGGCTATGCTCTCTGGACAGCAAACTCCAGGGGCATGACTGTTTCTGCCTCTAGTGCTAGGATTCCAAATGTGCCGTCACATCCTCCTGACCGTCCCTTGACCACATGGGCCCTGGGGCTTGACATCACATATTTAAAGCAAGCACTATACAGACTAAGTTATCTCTCCAGGCCAAAATATAGCTTTTAGCTTCCCAGCCTCCAAAGGATGACAGAACAGACACTTCAGGAGCAAGTACAGTAGATGATACTGGGTGGCAGTTGCTGGCACCTCCATACTAAACTTTCTTCCCCCTTCTTTGTCACTAACTCCCTGGGAGGGGCAAGGATCTCTCTCTAGCTCCGGAAGGGCGCAGCACACCTGCATCTGGTCTTCTCTCTGCTTCTCTGGCACCTGAGATTTCCTCCTTTTGCTAATATAATTTAGCTATTAGAATAACATTGAAACTATTTTAATTTACTTGCATTTCCTTTTTTTTTTTTTTTTTTTTTTTTTTTTGAGACAAGGTCTCTTGTAGTCCATCCTAGTCATCACTGGATGTATATAGCCAAGGATGAGGTTCAATTTCTGAATCTCGTTTCTCCTTCCCACGCGCTGGGATTACAGGAGTGCACTGCCACCTCTGGCTGGCTTTCATATAGAATTCACATTTTCAGGTTTAGATGTCCCTAGTGTGCAGTTTCCTAACTAACTGTAGTGTTTTCATTAGTTTGTTAGAAACCTGGTAGGGGTAGGGATTGTGGAAGGATGACAGCCATCACATTACCTTCAGGGTTTTGGAGTGTAGTTCTTTGTACTGACCTCTTTTGAACAACATGCCTGAATAGTGGAATATTTAAGGAAAGTGATTTATTTAACATGCAGTAAAACTGACTTTATTTGCTACACTGTGAAGTTTTGTTTTGTTTTGTTTTGTTTTGTTTTAGGTCTCACTAGTAGGTCTGGCTGTTCTGGAACTCACTATGTAGACCAGGCTGGCCTCAAATTCACAGATCTACCTGCCTCTGCTTCCCAAGTGCTGGGATCAAAGGTGTGAGCCACTGGCCTGGCTTTTTTGTTGTTTGCTTTGATACAGTGTAAGTAGCCCTGGATGGCTCAAACTTAGAGAGATCTGTGCACCACCATGCTGGGGCCCCACATTATGAATTTTAACAGGGGGAGAGATGTAACTAATGGCTCCCAGAACAGGGCACAGATGTTTGGCACGGCCTTGGGTAGCAAGTCTCCCCCACTGTAGCCTGTTCTGCTTGTTTTAATGGACTCTCTGTAGACGGTGGTGCTCTTGTGCAGAGGGACAATTTGTTTTGTCCTCTTCTGCATGCTGTTTTCTTTTTCTTGCTGAATTGAGACCACCAAGTCTTCTCTGTCTTAAGGGGATGCATCACACTAAGTAGGAGATATTTGTCAATACTCTGGTGAGTGTGAGCAAGTTCTTCTCAGTTTGCTGACAGCCTTTTTTTTTTTTTTTAAATATGTCAATATTTTTGTATCTATTGATAAAATTTTGTGAGGTTTCTTTAGATTATTGTCATCATGGGAATCTTGAACAGACCCTGTGTTCTTCAGGTCAATGCCACTGGGCTGTGGTATGTTGTCTGCATCTATTGCTGGCTTTAATTTGCTAATACCTATGTTGAGGTATTTTGTTCACATGCTTATAGGCAAGACTAGACTGTGGTTTTTTTGTTTTCTCATTTTGTTCTGTAGCTTTCTTGTGTTTTGTCTGGCTAGGGATCAGGTTAATGCTGACCCCACAAGTCGGGAAGCATAACTTCTGTTTACTACAGAGATTATTGAATTCATGTTAGTTCTTTAAAACCATTTGGTAAGTGGGTGTGTTGATACATGCCTTTAATCCCAGCACTCAGGAGAAGCAAGTGGATCTTTTTTTGTTTTGTTTTGTTTTTTGTTTTTTTCTGAGACAGGGTTTTTCTGTATAGCCCTGGCTGTCCTGGAACTCACATTGTAGACCAGGCTGGCCTCGAACTCAGAAATCCACCTGCCTCTGCCTCCCAAGTGCTGGGATTAAAGGTGTGCGCCACCACCACCCAGCCTCTGTTTCATTTCTAAAAAAACAAAAACACTTTATAAAATTTACCAGTGTAACCATCTGGAATTTCCTACTCCCCTGAAATGGCTTTTAACTACAGTTAAATTGTTATTAATATATGTTCATGTTTCACCAGTGTCTTAGGATTTTACTGCTGTGAACAGACATCATGTCCAAGGTAACTCTTGTAAGGACATTTAATTGGGGCTGGCTTATAGGTTCAGAGGTTCAATCTATTATCATCAAGGCAGGAACATGGCAGCATCTAGGCAGGCATGGTGCAGGAGGAGCTGAGAGTTCTACATCTTCATCTGAAGGCTGCTAGAAGAATACTGGCTTCTAGGCAGCTAGGGTGAGGGTCTTAAAGCCCACACCCACAGTGCCACACCCACTCCAACAGGGCCACAACTTCTAATAGTGCCACTCTCTGGGCCGAGCATATACAAACCATCACAACCAGAGAGTGAGGTGCATGCCTTCAGTCCCAGCACTTGGGAAGCAGAGGCAGGCAGATCACTGAGTTTGAGGCCAGCCTAGTCTACAGATCAAGTTCCAGGACAGCCAGGGTTACATGAGAAACATTGCCTCAAAAAAACTAATATATTTCATGTTATAAGTTTCATCCATCTCAGGTGTATTTTGATATGTCACTTCTTTAAAACTAAAACAGGTGGTTCATGCCTGTAATCCCAGTACAGATGGAGAAGGCTGAGAATTACTGCAGGTTTGAGGCCAGCCTGGGCTACAGAGCAAGACCCTGTCTCAACAAACCCACCAAAATTAAAAAAGCAAAAGACCTCCCAAATAACTGACTTGAGTTTGTGAGTATAGAATTGTTCTGGAACTCACAATTGGCTATTGGAATTCTGTCATAGTTATTGATTCCAGTTTAATAGTCTACCTCCAGTTAGTGATTTATAAGCATCTTTTTTGCTGGGAGATTCTGTGTACTTGACTCCATAGATTGTTCCATACTCTGGAGGCTGAAAATCCTTGAAGAGCTGTGGGAGCCAAGCAACTGGGGATGGAGTCCTCGTGGAGACATCCTCTTACATGTGACTGAGCTCAGCTGGGCGGTGGTGGCGCATGCCTGTAATCCCAGCACTTGGGAGGCAGAGGCAGGAGGATTTCTGGGTTCGAGGCCAGCCTGGTCTACAGAGTTCCAGGACAGCCAGGACTACACAGAGAAATCCTGTCTCGAAAAACCAAAAAAACCAAAAACAAACATGTGACTGAGCTCGGGTCTGGAAGGCTGGACTCAACCAGTGACACTCTTCAGGTCCCAAATATAAACCTGGCACCTACAGCCAGTAATTTGGTTACTGACCAGTACAGACCAGTTTGTGCTAGCCTTAGCTATACGAGGGCCTATCTCAAATACCCCCCCCCCAAAAAAAAAAAAAACCCTCACTTCTTTCCCTTAGCACTGGAAACTTAGATTTCATGAAACCATGTAGCAAGTGCCAGTTCCTGAGCAGGGTTTCTTATACTGGGACCACTCATGGAAGAGAGGAAAGGGCTGTAAAGATAGTATGATCAGATGAACCACTTAAACATTTTATTTTTGCTTGATGTATATGAGTGTTTGCATGTCTGTATACCACATACATACCTGTGTAGGCCAGAAGAGGGGATTGGATGCCCTGGGTACTGGAATGGTATAGACGGTTGTGAGCAGCCAGCGCTCTGACTCACTGAACCATCTCTCCAGGTGAGCCATTCTGGACAAGCCGTGACTAGATTTGAGGGCTAGGATGCGGGCAGGGTGACCACCCGAGCTGAGTGTGTTCTAAGAAGGGCTGTGGGGAAGAGACCAGGGTAATGGCCGTGGCAGGGCACAGCTGTTCAGGGCCTCAAGTGAGAGGGATGAAGGATGTGCTGACAGGCCACCTGCTTGGTTAGGGAATGGACCAGTCATCCCATAAGTCCTCAGTAGCCTGCCAGTAGTCAGTAGCCTATCAGCAAGGTGAATCAAGTTCTTGATGTCAGAGGCAAGGAAAATAGTGGGTGGCTGAATTCTGAATTATGTTAAGATGCACATTTACCTTTCAAACAAATTTGGTGACACACACATATGCACACACACACACACACACACACACACACACATGTGCATACAAAGATCTGACGATACCTTGTGGGAGTCAGTTCTTTCTTTACACCATGGGTTTCTGTTATTAAAATCTGATTACCTGGCCTGCACAGCGAGCTCTTTATCTTCTGAGCCATATTGCCAGCACAAGAATCTAATGTTTTATTTCAGAAGTAGAAAATTAATAATTTGAGTGAAACATTTTATTTAGGCAGCTAACACTGGGCATTTGAGAATGTAGGTTATTAGGTAAATGCCACCCTTTCTAACCAGGGAGTGCATATGTCCTCAGAGTACAGAATGCTGCATACGATGGTGTCAAGCACTAAGTAGAAGGTAAATATTCTTTTAGGTTTGAATATAAAGCATATAACATGGGAACTCTGAAAATTATAATGCATCTGAGTTGCTACTGTCTAGCACAGGTTCCTATTTGCCATAATGGGTTCACTTAGTGTTCTTTAATTTTGTTAAATTTGTGTTACACCATCATAATAACAACTAAAGGGGCCTAGAGGAAAAGTTGTATCATGAAAGTGCCCATTTTTTTCATTTTATTATCTTCTTCCTCTGCATAAGTGTGCACGCCCTTTCTCCCCCACCATGGCAGTTCTCCCGGGCTCGATCCTCGGGGCCAGTGAACTCACCCGAGAGCAGCTTCCCAGTAAACCTGCCTTTGTATTCATGTATGTATGTATGTATACATATATATGTGTGTATTCATATAGATGAATATGAATATATGTATGATGTTTAGGGCTGGAGAGGAGGTTCAGGAATTAATAGTGTTTCGTGCTCTTCCAGAAGCCCCACCCACCCGGGGCAGCTCACAGTTGCAGTAACTGAGAGCTGTATCTGACCCACAGGCCAAGAGGGGAGAGCAACACTGGGCCTGACTTGGGTTTTTGAAACCTCGAAGCTCACTCCCAGTGACACGCTTCTTCCAACAAGGCTATACCTCCTAATCCTTAGAATCCTGAGTATTCAAACATAGGAGCCTGTGGGAACCACCAGTCATTCTTAGTCAAACCACCACAATAAGCAAAAGATCTATAAAGTTAAAAAAAAAAAGCCTAGATAAGTTATTGTGAGGCAGAAGATTGCCGTTGTGTTCTGCGTAGGTTATGTGTGGACTTGCACCTGCCTGGCGGGCTACCTCTGAGCATGGTTTTGTACCCAGTGAGGCTCCTTAGAGAGGATGAGTTCTTCCTTTGAGAGTGATTATCAGTTGGATAGAGCGTCTGGGTTAGGGATGGGGATTGTATCCACTTCCCCTCTCAGCCCTGCCCCCCCCCCCAGCTCAGACCTATGCAAGCCTGTGCTTGCTGCCTCAGTCTCTGTAAGTTCTGTGTGCACCCGTCCTGTTGTGTCAATACACATGAACACAGGTGCTGCCTGCCTTTTAAATTTTAATTATCTAGAGCATTTGTCTACATGTAGAGGCCACATGCCATAAACTATAAACTATTTAAATCTGAAGTGTTTATATATTTTTTAATGAAAAAAAGGTTTGGGACTAGTGAGCGGCTTAGGAGGTGAAAGGTGTCTGTTGTCAAGCCTGAAAGTCACGTTGGGTCCTGGGAGCCCTCGTGGCAGAAGGAGAGACCAATTCCCACAGCAGAAATCACCGTCTGTGACATGTGTGACATGGCTTTCCTTGACCTGGACTTACCCCACAGGCAGGCCTTTTGTCTACATTCAGACAGATCTGTTTGCCGCTCTTAGACAGTGTTCGCCAGCACTGGGACTCTGGGTGTAAGAGAGTCGCTGTGCAGGTTCCCCAAGCCTTGTCTATGGTTATTCTCATGAACTGGGACTTGAAGCAGTATGGCGGTGCTCCCCTGAGGGAGTACTAAAGAATATTTCCCTAAGGAGTGAGTACTCCTTACAATCACCGGCCAGGCTCCTGCACCTAGGGCTGGGAAGCCCCTCTGATCTCTGTTGGGTAGGTGGCCAAGGGAATTAGACTAGCCTGGCTAACTGCATCAATATGTATAATTGACAGGCTACTCAATACTTGAAAGATAAGTACTTTCCACGTTCTCAGCTGTCACCACGTGCGACGCCATGTGAGGTTGTACTAAATGTAAAGCATTGCTTCTGGCCTCTCTTCTGTTGAGGATCCTTCTTGGATGTATACGTCAAAGTAAACAAATCTAAGGGGCTTGAGACACATTGGCTCCCCTCTGGGCAGTGTGGGTCTTTGAAGTTGTCTGTGTAATTATAGTAGCATGAATAATGCATAGCTCTTAAGGGAGAGGGCACCTGGCCTGGAAAGGAAGCCGTAAGAACTATCCCTACTTAGAGATAACACAATCTCATATATGGAAACTGCTAAGGTCCAGAGTGCAAAGTTATTAAAAGGAACAAAGGGTCATCAGGGACTGGCTACATGAGGGATATGCAGAGGTCACCCATACCTCTACACATTTGCAGTGAACCATCTGATCCTGGAATATTTATTCTTTGACAGTTTCTTTCCTACATGTATACTGTGCATCTTTATTGTCCTTGAGTCTCCTGTTCTTGCTCCCCCTGACTCCCATACCAAGTCCCTCTCATACCTTGAAATCCTTTTTTGGAAAAAAAAATGCTCTGAATCTAGTAAGTGCTGCCAGCATATACATGGGGGCAGGGCCATCCACCATAACCCGGGCAGCCTACCGCCAGCCATTAAAGAACAACCACACACATAACAGATAAGTAAATAATACTGTTTTATTTTCATTAGGTTTATTTTATTTTAGTTAACTGATGAGCCTATATTGTTCATGATGAGAGAAAGTAGTCATGTACTGCATGACATTTTGATTGAGAAGAGACTGCATGCACACCAGATCATAATACAGATGAACAATTCCTGCTGTCTAGCGACACTGCGCCCGCCTGTCATTTATAATACCGCTATGAGCAAACTTCATTGCACCCATTGAAAATCTAGCTCATGCAGCTGATTATAATCAGGGAATAAGGGGCTGCAGCGGTCTGAATGGGTACCCGCCCCCAGAGACTCCAGTGTTGGATGCCCGGCCACTAGGGAGTAGCTCTGCTGGGGGATGTGGCCTTGTTGGAGCACATGTGGCTTGGTTGGAGGACGTATGTCACTAGGGGGTGGGTTTGAGGTCTCAGAAGCTCAAAGTCCCTTCCTGCGTCCTGCGGATGAGGTGAGAGCTCTCAGCGCCTCTTCAGCCCCACGTGCACCCAGACCTGCAGTGCTTCCTGCCATGATGATCATGGACCAAGCCTCTGACCTGTAAGCCAGCCCCAGTGAAATGTCTTTTATAAGAGCTGTCTGGGTCATGGTGTCTCTTCACAGCAATAGAAACCCCGACGAAGACAGGGCTTATTGATTGGTTCATTGATTGTAGTGAGGCTGTGTAGAAATTAGTCAGAAAAAATCAGAAACAACAGATAAATACTTTAAAAATGTTTTTCTTTTGTGTATGCAGTATTTTGGCAGTGTGAGGTTATTTCTCTTTTTGAGACAGGGTCTTACTATGTAACTTGGGATACCTATGTTGACCAGACTCTTCTTGAACTTGAAATCTTCCTACCTCTGCTTCTCCAGTGCAGGGATAATAGTTATATACCACTACACCTGACTTTGCATGATTTTTTTAAGTGCAGAACAATTTATAGTGAAGATTCTCTTTCCCTGGAGGCAAACATATTACTAAATCTTATACATATTTAGGAGAGCAATAAAACATATGCTACCATATATATGTAACTACTATTTCCTTCCTTTTATTATATATGCCATTTAAAAATTCCTTATTTGCAGCTGGGCGTGGTGACGCACGCCTGTAATCCCAGCACTTGGGAGGCAGAGGCAGGTGGATTTCTGAGTTCGAGGCCAGCCTGGTCTACAGAGTGGGTTCCAGGACAGCCAGGACCACACAGAGAAACCCTGTCTCAAAAAAAAAAATTCCTTATTTGCACATGCGAGTGTGCAGCCTGCATGTAAATGTGAGTGTGCATGTGCTGTGCTGTCCGTGGGGAAGTCAGTGGACAATGTTCTAGCATCGCTCTCGCCTACCTTCTTGTCTGTTGTTTCTGCTGCTTTGAGTGTTCTAGGCTAGCTCTCCTGCTCCACCACATGCTGTAAGTGCTAGGTTTACAGATGTACACCTCTGCATCTGGTGTTTTTGTGATTGTGGGAGTAAAACTCAGGTCACCAGACTCGCACAGCATGAACTTTTTCTAGCTGGGCTATCTCGCTGGCCTCATCGTTTTTAGACTAAGTCATTACATGTTGTTCTCATATGTGTACCTCTATACTGTTGTCCATGCATGCATGCATGCATGCGCGCGTGCACACACACACACTTTACATGTACCTTTGCACCTTACTGCCTATACATGATATGCTTTAGAGATAGTTTCCTTTTTATGATTTTATTTATTTATTTATTTTTATTTTATGTGCATTGTTTTGCCTGCATGTGTGTCTGTGTGAGGGTGTCGGATCCCCTGGAACTGGAGTTACAGACAGTTGTGAGCTACCATGTGGGTGCTGGGAACTGAACCCGGCTCCTCTGGAAGAGCAGCCAGTGCTCTTACCCACTGAGATATAGAGCTAATTTCTTATTGGATATAAAAGACCAATTTCATTCCCTTTTTATTGTGGCTGGGTAGTGTTTCTAGTGTAGATGTATCAACATCAACTTAACTAGTCTTGGAATATCTACAGTTTTTAAACTACTTTTACTGTTAATAATGTAGCAAATAATTTCCTTGTTCAAGATTCTTTTTATACTTGTATAATCAATCCTAGAATAGGGTTTTCAATCAAGGCATACCTATGTTTGCAGTTTTGTCAGCTTTGTATAACTGTAGAGAAGTTCCTGAGACAATCAGCTGATAAGGAGAAAGATCTGGCTTTGACTCTGTTTGGAGCTTTTGTTCATTAAGTTGGCCCTGTAGCTTTAGGCCTCTGGGGACCTGTGCACTCACCTCAAGGTTGGGGTGCTTACCTCAGGGCTGTAAAGTGAGGGAAAGCCTACGGTCCCACCATTCCTTCAAGGGCATGCCCTCAGCATCTCTAACCCCCCCCCCCCAGTGGGGACTGGGAGATGGCTTAGTGGATCAAATACTTGCTGAGCATAGGTTAGGGCTTGAGTTTGGGTCCAGAGAACCTAGGCTGGATTCAGAATTGCTCACCTGTAAGCCCAGGACTTCTGTAAGCCCAGGACATCTGTGTGAGAGTGGAGGTGGGCACAGATTTCTCTGGAAGCTTGTGGGTATACAGAGTGGCGAACAACCAAGGCAGAAGGCAAAACCGACACCCGAGGTTGTCTTCTGACTGCCACGTGGATGGTATGGTATGTATGTGTCCATACTAAAAAGAAATAGTCACAGAACCTGTCTGACTTTAAAAAAAAATGTGGTGCTGGAGGTTGAACCCAGGGCTCTGTGCATGCACAAGCACTCTACCATATTCCCTGACCTCACTTAATGTTCCACCCCATCCTGATTATGCCAGGTTCAGGACCAACCCTCTAACACATGGGCCTTTGTGGAACCTTCCAGATCTAAACTTGTATCAGCAATCTGGTAAATTGGGTCAAGTTGGCCTTTAATAATGATACGGTAATTTACATTCTACCAGCAATTTATAAAAGTTATAATTTCAGAGATATGATTGGTAATCATATAACCATCATGTCTACATAACCAGAGGGCACCACTGTGGAAAAGGATAAAGAATATACTTGTGTCAAAAGAGAAGAGCTAAGGTTTATTGCAGTTCAGTGACTAAAGTCCTGGGCATTGTGAGGAGAGGGAAGCCTGACTGCGAGCTGCAGCATCGCCACTTTATTGTAGTGGGTGGAGTGAGAATGGCCCTCGCAGGTTCATGTGTTTGAATCCTTAGGGAGTGGCTGTCTGAAAGGATTAGGAGGTGTGGTCTTGTTGGAGTAGGTGCTGTGTCACTGTGATGAACTTTGTGGTTTCAAAAGCCCATGCCGGGACTAGTGTCTCTCTCTTCCCGTTGCCTATGGATCTGGATGTAGAACTCAGCTACCATGTCTGCCTGTGTGCTGCCATGAGGACATGAGACTAAACCATTAATTAACTAAGGCTTTCTTTCAGAAGAGTTACCTGGGTCATGGTGTCTCTTCACAGTGATAGAACGCTAACCAAGACAATTGTTATATCTGAAAAACTAGCACTTACCATGCATATGTGATATTGAAAAAATGATGAAATTGGGAAAGGATCATTTTAAAAGTTTGAAAGATGACTTGGACTAAATGTAGCTTTCATTTTGGAAAGACAAATGAAAACATATAAGAGCGAAACAATTAAGTTTACAAAATCATGAGTGCCACACGCAAGCTCTGATGAACAGATCTTAAGAGTTTCAGAACATAGGGCTGCATCATGGGACATTAAAAGAACAGGTGGCCACTTACCCTGGAATGAAACCCAGATGGATCATTTGTAGGAGGAGATATGACTGTACTTTCAATTGAGAAGAATGCAAAAATCCATAATTCATGGAAGAAAAGAGTGACAGGGTTGACTATAATCCAAAAGCTATGTTAAGCGGCAGCCACAGACCAGGATAAATATTTGCAAAATAAATGATAGCACAGAGTCTTTGATTTACAAAGAGCTCGTAAATTAAATATCTTTAAAAGCACATCAGTAAAGATACAAGATATAAACAAAAGAGGAAATACCAGTAGCCAATTAAAGTGAGACTGTTAAATCTCCCTAATATCTGGAGGTGTGCCAGTAAAACAGTGTGCCGTGTTTTATGCACCCCCTTACATGTGAGGACAGACAGAATCATATCAGAGGTTGAAGTCACAGGAAAGTGGACCTGGGTTTGGGCTCATTCACTCTGTGAAGCAGGTAAAGGCTCAGCTATAAGGTGACAGCTGTTTTCAATGTTCTTCAACAAATTTGTGCTGGGTTCATTTTTGCAATTCTCAAGAAATGCTTTACTTGGCAAACTAATTCAGTTACTTCCTGAGTCGGGGAGTGGGGCTTAATTTCATATCATTTTAAAGCTATGAATTAGAAGGTTATATTCTCCTCAGTGTAAGATTAAAATGTATAGTTCCAGGTCCAAGAATATTTTAATACAATTTTTTAGTTGATATGTGTTAGTGAGCTTGAGATTTTGGTGTCTGGTTTAGAGCACTGGCTGTCCTTCTAGAGGACCTGGGTTTGACTCACAACACCCACATGGTGGCTGGATTGTGAGTCTTTTGGTTCTAATACCAGGTGGTTGACAGCCTGTTCAGCCTCTAAGGGCACTGTGCACATATGGTGCACAGACATACGTGCAGGTAAATACTCACACACAAAATAAAAATAAGGGAAAAATTAAAACGATCTGGTATAAGTGAATCTCTTTAAAGTGGGTGAAACTGAGAATTGAATTTGAAAATGATTCTTGCTAGTGAGAGTTTACGGGATGAACATTGTAAAGGTGAGTGAGATTCTGTTGATTGAAGCCAAGCTGAGTGCCTGGCCTGGTCAAGCATGCTGTGGTCTCAGCCTCAGCAGCAGACTTCACCTCAAAAGGCGCAGTCTGAGCAGACAGAGCATGGTGTGGGCAGTGTGGCAGGGTGACCTGTGGGAACCGGCTCTCAGACAAGTGACGTGGCACGTGTGCTTTAAAAATAACCTTGAACCACTGGAAAAGGGAAAAGGCTGGAACTACTGGCAGACTGCATACATTTTCAAAGATCTGAAAGCACTGGAGAATCTTCCGAGACTCAGTACTTACCCGTACTTCACTGTGGCTCTGGCCAGTTGGGTACCGTCTGCCGAGAGGAGAGGTGAGAGGCCTCCAGGAGGGACAGTCTGCATGGCTATTCTGTCGTCTCCAACTTTCCCTCGGTGGTCTCCAAACACAAACCCAGAAGTACAACATGGAGTAGAGCCTCTCGGGCAGAGTTTTCTTTCACTGAGGATGGAAGGACGAGTTAGGTGAAAAGCGTGAAAAGCCTCACTAAACGCTTAACCAGAACAGCGTGTAGATCAGACATCAGGCCAGAGTTCCAGTTCTGTGTGCTTAGCTATATACTCCTCATGTGTGTGTGTGTGTGTGTGTGTGTGTGTGTGTGTGTGTGTGAGAAAGAGAGAGAGAGAGAGAGACAGAGAGACAGAGAGACAGAGAGAGAGACAGAGAGAGACAGAGAGACAGAGAGAGAGACAGAGACAGAGACACACAACAGAGAGAGGCACACAGAGAGAGACAGAGTTGGTAGACATGGGTGCTGAAGATAGACTTAGGCCATAAAGCAGGATGGTCTTAGTTATACCCTCTTTCCTTGCTTTTATAAAATAAAGATAGTAGTTACAGTACTTTATTTTATATGAAGAAACTATTTTGACTAATTTGTTAGAGTTCTTGGAAGGAAGAGAAGAGAAACCTAGGAATGTTAGTCACCTTTTAAAATCTCAGTATTGTGACTAATAAAATAGGATTAATGATAGTCTTTTCATCATGAGGGTCTAGGAATAGTTATATGAGTACAGGGGAGCCCCAATAACTGTGCATTTTATTATTGTTCCTGAAGTCCTTGGCGGTCTGAAGGAAGTGGAGCCTGCAGGGACTTCATTTAGACTCAGGGAAGCAGGTGCGCCGGCCTGGTTGGTGGGCTGCAGAGAGCGCGTTGCTTTGGAAGGTCATTAGAAGGCATGTACTCTGTGCACTCGGTGAGGTGTGACAATGGGGTGCCAAGAAAATGGGGTTTGAAGTAACAGCCCCTTTATCCAACCAGAAGGCAGAGCCTGACGCAAGCAGGGCTTTCTAAATGGCCGCGAATGGAACAACCTACCAGGGAAAGTTTCCATCCGGAGGAGTAATTACCTCAGATGGGCCGCACTGCTGGGAAATTGCAGAAGCAATGGAAAATAGAGAAGGGCCTACAGTGAACGAGTTAAGACAGTCTCACACTTGCTTTAGTGGTTGGAAAAAGTTAAGCTAATTAATTCTGGTGTAAACTGCTGGATGAAATTTATTGGGGGAACATCCCAAATTTCATATTAAATTTGTGTAATTCTAGATCAAGGGTCTTGATTAGATCCACTGTTACCACAGAAAGGCAATGAATTCCCCTAATGCAACTTGTACATTGAGAGTCTCCTTATAAAGCCATTCCAAGGAGCCGATCTCAAGGCCATAAAATTATGGAGTCTTTTTTCTTCTCTTTTTTCTTTTTCTTCTCTTTTATCTCGGTGGCCCTTTTATATCTGCCTCTGCTGATTATCTTGTTCATTCCTGTCTGTATTGTAACTTGAAGACTGTTGAGGTGGAGAGTTGGCAGTTAAATTCAGGCAATACCTTCTGGACCCCAGACACTGTGCTAAACGTTGGGAATATAGAGAAGACGCTCTACCTGCCCTCAAAGCGTTTGATGGCATCGATCAAGAATGGGGCTACAGATAATCTTGGGTACCATTCATTGAGCATTTATACTTTGCTCTGTGACTATCTTGGTGATTTCTATATACCAACTGGATCTTCATCAGGACTTAGGGGTGTAGGTACTATTATTTTATGTTATGGATGGTATGTGCTATAACTATATACTGTCCTCCAAACCCTCGGTCCCTCACTGGTGGCACTTTCTTGTCCCTGGCCCCTTCTGTCTCTCTGTTTCCCAGCCACCAGGGAGTGAGCGGCTGTGCTCACTACACCACTCCCACATGATGCTCTGCCTTAGCACAGAGCCAGGCCCACAGGGGCAAGCCGCCAAAGCAAGGAGCCTTCACAGCTCTGAGCCAAAATAAAAACTGAAAAGGTGCGCGAGCGCATATGTGTTTGTGTCATGTGCCCACATGTGTTCTCGTCTGTCTGAGTGTATGCATATGTGTGTGTGCTTGTACATGCTCCAAGGCTGGATCAATATATATGGTATCCATTTTTTGTCACTCTCTGCCAATTCTTTTATGGCAAGGTCACCAAATCTTAGGTCTTATATTTTCTCCTATGTATGAAAATAGCACAATGGACCTCATTGCTTTGGGTATTTAGAAAAATATCATTGCTTTCTGTTCGTTTAGGGTTCCAGCTTTGTTTAGCTATAAGGTATGGGCAATGTTAACCTTCAGCACCGGTCCACTGGGCTGCTCACAACAGAGTGGTTTCCTAAGTTCCTGCCATGCAAGTACAGTGTGTGTGTGTGTGTGCGCGTGCGTGCGCACATGCACTCATAAAGATGAAGTTGCTGCTACATGCTAGTCAATGCTCAGGGAGTCAGGTCATGTCTCTTTGTGAATTCTGTATCTAAGCATAGAACAGACTAAGCAAATGTAAGATACAACATCACACTGGGTGTAGTAGTATTCATCTTTATTCCCAGAATTCAGAGGGCAGGGGCAAGGACAAGAAGATCTCTGAGTTCAAAGCCAGCCTGGACTACATAGTAAGTTTTAGGTCAGTCAGAGTTACATATACAGTGAGACCTTGTCTTTAAAAAAAAAAAAAAAAGTGTCAGACACTCTCATGCAGTGTGCAGTGTATGTGGCCCAGCAAAAAGGCATGAATGACTGGGGTCAGAGGAGCTCTTCCAGATAGAGTGGGCAGGCGCTTGAGCAGGAATGTGAAGTGTGGGAATAGGGATGGGCAGGCCCCAGAAGCGCAGCAGGAAGAGCAGGCGTCTGCTTGGCACGGTTAAGCAGGACATACCTGTAGATAAACGAGTGAGGACCAGAGCGTAGGATATAGTGTGAGCAGGCGCCTGTGAACCCTTCTGAGTAGTAGAGGTGTGGTATTGATATGCACACACGTGTTGTTTTGGTTTCGCCATCGGTCGATCCAGCGACCTCCAATGTGCTAGATAGACGATCTTTGACACCCGAGCCTCTCCACCTCATCCCGGGTGTTGCTTATAGTCAGGTGTTTTGAGGAGGTCCTTATAACCATTGTGGGGCTCTGAGAAACAAGGCGGCAAGCCCGGTCAGCTTTAGAAGGGCTTGCTTCCACTTTCCTCTAGAGAATTTATTGTGGAGAGCAAAAGTAAGGCAGGGGTCAGTTTGTAAGCTCAACTATGATGACCCAGGGGAAAGGGTGTTGACCTGGATCAGGGAAGCCATGTTGGGGTGGGGAGAATAAGATGTTTTGTTGAATTGAAAAAAAGGAAAGTTTAAGATGAAGGTGTGTGAATGTGGATGCATCTGCCCCCCCCCCCAATCTCCAGGAGGAGAGGCGGATTTCATAAGAAAAAGTAAGGTTTTCTATGCCTAGTCAGAAGCCTGGTAGAGATGTTGTGAAATGGGCAGATGGTTATTTAAATATAAACTTGGAAGAATATTACGGATGGAGACATAGCAGAGATGGGACCTGAGCACACCACGGAGAGGAGTGTAGCAGAGGGGAGAATCAGGAGGGAAGGGACGGGGAGAACGCCAACTTCTAGAAGTCAGGAGCATGAGGAGAACCAGCAAAGGGGGAAGGAGGTAGAGTGGCCAGCAAGGAGAGAGAGAGACACGCCCAAAGGGATCCATGACATTGAACAGTCAGGCATGGTGAGGGCAGGCGTGGGCCAGTGGCTGTGGTGTAATGAGAGATCTCCACAGGTGCTTCACTGGACAGGTTATGGAGAAGCATGTATTGGAGGAGAGCGCTTTGGAGCTTGGGGATGTGGAGAGTAGTGACATGCTAGTGGCACTAGAGTGGGTTCTGGGGAAGCGTCCTGTTCACAAAGATGCCAGTAGCTCAACCTCTTATGAGGAGAAAAACAGCCCTCCCCCAGGGGTGGGCAGCTGCCCTGTTGCCCTCTGGGATGCTTTGGACTGCTATGCAACTACTAAAAATCATTACAAGGGAGCGGGCGTGGCCATATACACAATCTCAGTTACTAGGAAGGCTGAAGCAGGAAGATCGCTTTGGACCCAAGGAAGTTGAAACCAGTCTAGACAGCATGATAAGACCCCATCTCAAAATAAAACAAGTCCATATAATATTCCCTGTTGGCTAATATGGAAACATTTTCAAGACGTAGGTGAAAAAACGTTTTTGTAAACCAGGCATCAGTGATGCATGCCTGTCATCCCTATCTAAGGGACAGGGGCAAGAGGATCAGGGGTATATCCGTGTTTATATAGCAAGCCCTGGGCTAGCCTGGGCTGCATGAGGCTCTGTCTCAATAAGAAATTAAGTAGGTAGCTAACTAAAGACAAAGAGTGCATTTTCTCTCTTAAACAATCTCTTCTGCACAAGAGGAATCAATTTTGGATACACTCATCCCTTTCATGTGAATATTTTCACTTGAATTCTTTCTTTGAGCAGTAGGGTTTATTAACTCATCCAACACAGATCTAACGAGTGTCTTCCACATATTGGGAACTGTTCTAGATACAGAGAAATAGAGCCAGCACAGCCGATGAGAACCCCTGTCCCCAAGGAGCGTTTATTCTAGAGAGACATGAAACAGTAAGATAAAATTAGAAAACATGGACTCTTTCTTAGGTAGAGTTGTGGTTCGTGGCCCAGATTTTTTTCTTTCCTAAAATGACTAGAAAACTACAAAATATTAAAGCCGGGATTTACAGGCAGGAGACAGCAGGCAGTGTAGAAGGCAGAAGGCCATTTTGGGAGGTGTTCCCTGTGTGCTGCCAGCTCACAGCTCAGGCTCTGTGCATGGAGAAGCAGCTGAGATGTCATGAAGGGGCAGAGTTGAGGATTCAGGGAGGCCAGCACTGCTGGCCTTCATAGACTGTGGCGGAGAGGGAGCTCCGGAGCCCCTCGGTCTTCTGCCTTCATCAGATAGGTGTATGCAGAAGCATAGGCTGGCGGGAACGCCAGGAGCTCACAGCACTGGGCTTCTCCATGGTGGAGGCATGGGCCTAGTGCTGGCTTCAGGGCAGACAGTGGTGGAGACTGTGAATGTGAACGGGAAGGACAGGAGTGCTCTCGCCAGGTCTGGGCTCCGCTGGCCGTGGATGATGGGTGAGACCTGCAGGGAGAGTCCGCTCCCCCAGCATCCGCCATGTCTGCTGCCTCACTGGGCTCCCACTGCTGGGGCAGAGTCCTGCAGGGAGTTGGCTCTCATTGCTAATCATCTGAGCACTGTTACAGGGGACAGCACTCCTCTAAAGCCATCTTCTTACCCCAGAAGAATGCTGATCTAATTCATGGGCTCAAAATGGGATCTACTTAATGAAATATTCTCCAGCAAATGTGTGAGAAAATATAGTTTCCTTTAAGAAACTGTTTTATGCGTGTGTGTGTGTGTGTGTGTGTGTGTGTGTGTGTGTGTGTTTATGGGGGAACGGAGGGGGGTTCAACCTGAAATTTGTTGCCACTGATAAGTCAAGCCTTGGCCGAGGCCAAATTGGAAGTCCTTAAGGTCATCTTCCTGTGCTACCTTTTGAGGTGTGGTCATTTTATGAGAAAGTGACCTTTCTCATAAACTGGATCCTGCTGGCCCGTCCTTCCTTACTGCTAGGTGACATCATAGCTAGAACGTAGCCATGGCAGGAACATTTACACCATGATAGTTGTCACTTGTTACAGACCAGGGCTTTTCCCTGAGAGCCTGGTGGCTGAGCATTGCCCAGCACACCACTGGGAAGGCTTCTTCCTCTGACTCTTAGTAAACAGCCATGTTCGCCAAAGTACGGAAACGAGAAAAAGGTACATATATAAGCCAAATAGTACAGTGGAATAAAGCAGATTTCCACTTATTCAACAAACTTAAAAGCCTTCGATTCTGTAAATATTAAAAATGCAATATTAGAAAAGTAAACTCTTAGGTGTTTCCTAAAGATGATCACATTTAGCATGTGGTTTTTTTTTTAATTTTTAAAAAACGTATTTACTTTCTATATATGGGTATTTTGCCTACATACCAGAAAATGGTGCTGGATCCCATGTGACTGCAGTTATGGACAATTAGGGGAATTGAACACAGGGCCCAGAAGAGCAGTGTGCTCTTAGTCACTAAGCCATCTCTTCAGCCCTGTTTTTGGGAGGGGTCTGTTGGGAGACAAGGTTTCATATATCCTAGGATGGCTTTGGACTGATCCTCCTGTCTCCATCTCCCAGGTGCCAGGGTTACAGGTGTGTACCACCTCAGAGTTTTGCGCCTGTTAATTTCTTTTCAAATAATACAACCTATTTCAGTTTTCCTTGTTCTTTTACTCATTCAGTGTGTTTCATGTTTGTGTTTATGAGCAGCTCTTCCCAAATCCTTGTAGAGGATGCACCTCTAAATAGAAACACCTTTTTACTTTGTAACTTTACATAGGAGCATTACATGGGAGAAGCACGGGTCCGGATGACGGAAGGAGGGAGGGAGACCAAGAATAGCCCTTTCTGCGGCAGCACTCAGCTGCCCCTAGAGGGGTGCTATGGAGCAGTCTATCCACAGGACAGCTAGGTGCTCTCTGGGCGTACCCGCACTGTGATCCCCAGCCCTGTGATCCCCAGCCGGGCTGCTGTTAGGGACGGAGGGCTGTGTGGTTCATCAGCTGGTTGTCACACGGAAGCCATTTAGGAGTCTATGTGACCCAGTTCTTCTTCCTGTCTGTCTCTCCGCTAAACTTTTGCAGTTCCTTAGCAGTGGGGACGAGTCTTACTTGTGTCTGCGCCTTACTCCTTGGTGCTTAGGGTGGTGCTCGGGCACCGCTGACTGCTCAGGAGATAGCTGTGCTGGGCTCTGTGGCAGGTGCCCGAGACAGCACATCCTCGGGAGAGCATCTATGCACCTGTCAGGGTTGGGACGGATAGTCGGGTGTGTGTAATTGACCCTGTCAGAGATTTTCCTTCTTCACGTTACTTGGTCTTTTGAGTTTTTCCCCACTCTGTCCTGACTTCCTTGACTGTCCAGTGTATTTTGAGTCACCTGTGCAGCCGCCAGTTCTGCCTGTGGCAAACACAAAAGCAAGTGTGCCGCAGGTTTGCTGGCACGGTGCTCTGCACTCAGGTCGGAGTCCGGGGGATGCAAAGAGTTTCCATCCCTTCTGCTCTAGAGCTGAGCCAATGAGAACTGGAAGCTTCTGTTTCTTCAGAGGAAATATGAGAACAGCAGTGGCTGCACTGCTGCCTTCATGACCACCCTCCCACGGCCTCATCCCCTGAGCAGGAGCAACTGCTTCCCGAGGGGAGGGAGGACGCCCTCCGTTACCATGGAGCTGCCCAGCTGCAGCGCTGTGGTTCTGAGACGCGGTGAACCATGTATGCAGTTGCCAGTTGAGACAGCCTCAAGAACACTTTCCTCAGACTGGGTGAATGCTCAGGTGGCCTAATGGTGGCCCTGGATCAAAGCTTTTCATTGAGACTTCTAAAGAAGCTAACTGTGACTGAATAACCCAACCCACTGTCTTGTTCTGTAGATACTGAGAACGTATCACTTCCACTTGATGTGACTTTTAGCTTTCAGACCCTGGAAGAGGTTCCTCAGGAATCTAGTCATTATCATTTGTAAAGCTCTTCCTGAGTGCTAGGCTCTCTGTCAAACCCTCTCTGCTAACAGAGTAGACGTGGGCTCTGTCTCCGTTCTGCCCGTGACTGGAGCGACGCTGTGGGAGGGCAAATGACTTGCTCTCGATTGCTCAGTTTGGATCCACACCCAGCCCTGTCTAATTTTAGAGCTCAGCTTGTCATCATGAATGGTGTTCTCTGGGGGCCTGTCACACATATTTAAACTCTAAAAAATGTGACTTTCTGGGTGTGGGATCATTGACCAAGGACATGCTCTCTTCCAGATGGCAGGCCAGGAACCAGGGTGATGTCCTGCTGCCTGCTCGTCCTAGGCTTGTGACAGGTGGTGGCTTTGAGGGAGGCAGACCTGCAAAGATCTTTATAAAAGCAAATGCACGCCGAGTTCTCCCGACCACTCACGTGCTCATTTGTTTGGTAAAGTAAATACACATCTTTTTCTGCCTGACAGCCTGTCCTATTTAAATAGTAGAGTCTTGAAGTCCAGGCCAAATTCATGTTGTGTATTTAAGAAGACAATGAAAATTCTTTGAAGATATTCTCAACCTTAACAGGAAGGAGCCTAGGGTTTGATTTTCTACTCGTTTCCAAACTGCCTCCATCTGGGGACAAATGCTATTGTAACTTGTGTAGAATTTGGTGCCAATCGGAGTTAAAATGATAAAACCTGTACAATTAAATTAGGAAACGAATGCCTGTTTATGTCCAAGACCTTAGATTAGGCAACAATTGGTCAGTCTTCTGGGAAACAGTTGCTAAATTTACAGTCAATTGACAGTCACTCACTGGCCATATTTATAGTATTGTGTTCCAGAAAGAAAAAGTCTCGTTTTAAGACAAGGCCTCACAAAGTGAACATCACCTTTCCATTTCTTGATGCTGATTTGAGGTAGTTATTCACCAACGTGCTGGGAACAGTATACCAGGCACTCTGCTAGTCTCCAGTGAACACTAAGAATTTCAGAGGCTTGGGAGAGATTTCGCTAGAGGAGAGAGGCGGTTGTGTGGGGTAAGAACTGCTGCTGTGCAAGGCTGCGGTACCCACCTGGTGGGAAGGGCGAGTGAGGGCGGGGAGCCTCGGGGAGACAAGCTATATGAACTCTGTCTTGGAAGAAGACTAGCTGTAAAGGAACCAAGGGGAGCCCATATTTGTCACAAGAGAAGAGTGTATCTAGGGTCAGGAGTTACATGGAGTATGCCTGGGGTGGAACGAGAAGATTCTAAGACAGGCTAGAGAAGCCTCTTCGTGCCTGGTGTTGTAGCTCATGGACTGCGTTGGAATCCTAAGTAGAATGGGAAACCATAGTAGACCAGCAGAGAAGGAGCATTGACTCTTGCTTTCGGAGAGACTGCCCTGGCCGCAGAGGTGCTCCGAGGGGATAGCCTGAAGGTGGAAAGGTTATTCAGAAGGTCTCTGGCAGCTTCGCACCAGAGTGGGCTGCTTCACACAGAGGGGATCCTGATCAGGTGTACTTAGGAGCAGTTACCTTCAGAACATAGTGTGGGGGGCAGTAGGTCACAGCAGGGTAGAACCCGAAGGACACAGAGGGAGAGCGGAATTCAGTGATCATGCCAACTCACGCGTGGTTCGGAGGGATGGACCAGAAGTGGAGGGATGGATGAGAAAGAAGATGATGGGTTTAGTTGCGAACATGTTGGATTTGGGGGCCTTGTGGGACAATTAGAGATGACTGAATGATCGTAAGGATTTTTTCCTAATCTATGTATTCTTTGCGTAGGTTTTACTAGGTGGCCCACCCTGAGTGCTGGGGTTATATGCATGAGTCACCATGCCTGCTTAGATGGATTGGGGGTGGGGTTCATGTATCCCAGGCTGGCCTTGAGCTTAATATATAGCTGAGTATAACCTTGAGCTTCTGACTCTCCTGCCCTCATCTGCTGAGTGCTAGGCTATCAATCAGCATGTGTCCCTACCCCAGGCTTGTGGATGGAACACTTCCATGTCTAAAGTTTGTAAGGTGCGGATGATGATGTGTAGGTCTTAAGAGTTTCCAGCCTGTGCTCTGCCTACCTTTATTGCAGCTATTTGGTTAGTACGTAATCAGGAGCATATTTACTAGGAAACAGACGGAGCTCATGTGGCACACGGTGGCTCCAGCCACTGTAAGGCCTGAGGAAGTGCTCTGGAGGATACGGTCACGTATTTGGATATCCTTACCTGGACGCCCGAGAGTTAACAGTTTGCCATGGTTGCTTGTCCCACCCCAAGTTTTCCTCTTTCTCCTTTTCTGTGCGGTGCTGATGCAGGGATCCCAGGCATCCCAAGGATCCAGCTCTAAGGAAAGTTAAGCTGGGATGTACTTGGTGTGGGCAGAGTGGTGTCTGGCCATCGTGTGTCTGCAGCCACCCGTGTTTAGGTATGGCTAGTCTAGTCAGGCCAGAGTAGGAATGACATTCAGAAGTGGCACTGAGCCTGCCACTGAGCCACCCTGTGTGGTATATGACATAAAGGAGCAGGACCCATTTTTTTTTTTTTTATTGGAATGTGGGTTATGTCCAAGGCCTCTGGTGTTGGAATCATTCAAGCAGAAGAGTGTATCGCATGCTAAACCAAAACCTGGGCAATAGAAAAACTTCAACTCAACTTGAGGTCAGCTAGAACATCAGCCTGACAGAAAAGCACGTGCAGATCTCTTCCTGTGAAACTCAATCCCAGAGAGCTGGGAAGTGAAGTAACAGGCAGAAACAGAATCCGAAGACACCGGCGCCTTGGCTGCAGGCAACAGGTGTGCAGCCTGTCGGGAGGCTGGTGAGATGCTCTCAGAACTGACTGCCTGAGAGTGAGGCGGGAAGTGTTCCTCCCACAGACATTAGTTCTGCCCTATTTCTGGGCTCAGATGCATAACTGCAGAGTTTCAAGAGACTCCCAAGGCAGGAAGTGGGAGGCACATTGAGCTGTCTGTCACAACTGAGTTGATGTCTACTTGTGGGGTTTGATGGGTTCAGAGCAAGTCCACACTGGAGTGCAGTGTGTAGCTGGGTGCCTTGGCCAAGGAGAGAGGCTGAGGCCGAGAGTCCTGAAGAGGACTCCATAGGGGCTTTACATGACTAGTAGAGCACAGTGGCTCATGTTTGTAATCCCAGAATTTTGGAAATAGAGGCATGTGGATCAGGGGTTCAATACCCCACAGGAGCCAGAGGCCACCCTGGACTAGAGTCTCTAGAGACAAGTCTTTACGTGACTGGCGGGGTTCAGTGCACACTTATTCCTAATCAGAACACACATGTTATCATTTATGATTGCACACACTAGTATGTATAAGTGCAGGTCTCCATGTTCTTCTTGTGGGACTTACCCTGAAGGATACAACTTGTCAATTTAAATCAAAATGCCATTGGGTTTTCCTATAGTTTTTCTAAGGCTAAACAAATAACACAGATGAAAACATTCTCTGAATAATACAGATTTTCCTTATTGCATGTAGGGTAATTTTTGTAGCCACTTACTGCTTACTGTTTTGTTCTTTAGAAATTCTCCCATTACATAAATGTACTAGTACTTTTCAGACCAGGCTTCTATTGGTGAACACAGGTATGTATGTAATATACACACATACATACATAAGCATATGTGTGTGTGTGTGTGTGTGTGTGTGTGTGTGTATTAGAGAGCATAATATATAATTCCCCCTTACCTTTCTTCCCTCTAAACCTTTTCATGCACCTTTCTCAACTCTTTTAAGTTCATAGCCTCTTTTTCTTTGATTGTTGTTACATATGTGTGTACACATATGTGTGTGTGTGTGTGTGCACTCACATGCATGTGTACATATGCATGTATTAAATACAACCCATTCAGGCTGTATAACATTGCTTGCATCTATGTTTTCAGGGCTGGCTGTTTGGTATTGGCTAAGCAACGGTGCAAGCTCTTCCTTGGGAAGGCTGTTTCTCCCGCTCTCAGCATTCCTCAGTTGTCTGTAGTCTTTGTCTAGGTTTGAGGCCTTGTGCCCTCGACCCCTTCCACATCAGCATGTCTGTTGGAGCCATTCAAGTTCATATCATGCTTAGCCAACCATGTTGGTGAGACATCATGGGTGTAGCTTCTCTGGCATTTCTAGGAGATACAGTCTCACAGCCAGCCTCCTGTCCCTTTGACACTAGCCATCTTCCCACACCCTCTTCCACAGTGACCACTAAGCCCTTGGTGCAGGGGCTGTGCTGTAGATGAATCACTTGGGACTGGGCTCCACAGCTGTTTTGATCGGTTATGGTTTCTATAATGGTATCTATCTGTTGCAAAGAGAAGTTTCCTTAATGAGGGGTAAGGACTACAGTTTTGGTTGTCTTCTGATCCCCACACATATGTTACAGCGTGTTCTTACCTGCTTTCATACACATGAACAGGCACACATGCACATACTATAATGGGCAAATAAAAAAGTTTAAAAATTGAGTGAGGGAGATGGCTCAGCTGGTAAAAGCATTTACATTCAACTCTGCCAGCCTGAGTCTGATCCCAGACAGACAGAGCTGACTCCTGCCATGGCCAAACCAGCAAAATCATTTGAAGGAGGAAGGACTTGCTATATGGCTCAAGGTTTTGGGGTCTCAGTCTGGGGCTACTTGGCCCCATTGCCCCTGGGCTTCTGGTGACACAACATAGCTGGAGCTTCCTCATTGTCATCAGGAAGCACAGAAGAGCAGGAGGAAGGGGTCAAGGACAAGTTGTTGCTTTAGAGCCATACCGTTGGGGCTGGGGCCCATGCCAGTGGTAAGAGTGCTTTCTGCTTATCCAGAGAACCTGAATTTGATTTCCAACACTCACATTGGGTGGCTCGAGACCACCTGTAACTCCAGCTCCAAGGGATCTGACCCTCTCTTCTGGCTTGGAGGCCACTTGAATACATGTCCACACATGTGAGACATACACACATGCACAGAAGATTAAATAAAACAATTTAAAGCCTGGTATGTGGGTTTTTTAAGTCTCAACACTTGGGAGCCAGAGGGCAAGAAGATCTCTGTAAGTTCAGGGCTAGCCAGGCCTACATTTGAGAACCCATCTTTTGAGTGTGTGTGTGTGTGTGTGTGTGTGTGTGTGTGTGTGCTTATACATTCTTTAAGTAAGATCCGATTCCCAGTACCTCAAATTAGGACTTCCCTAGTGGGTTGGTCTACCAATGAGATCAGCACACAAGGATCCAGTCACTTCCCGAAGCCCATCTCTGCACATGCTGCATCAGGGACCATGCCTTCAACACTCAGCATTGGTGGGAGGGGGGGCTTTAAGATCCCAAGCATGATTTGGGGTGAATTTTACGATATGCTGGAGGGAAAGCCGGCAGTAGAAGGGTGGGGAGGAATGGTAAAGAGGTTTATAGCAGAAAATGTTGGGTTTTAAAACTCACTGAAATGCACCTTTTTTTTTTTCTTCTGTAACAATGAAGTGCTTGAGGTTTCTGGGGACAGGAAGCCAAAGAGTAACATGCCAGGGTTTATTTTAATCATGACAAAGAGGAAAACCTTGAAGTGTTTGCCCACCCTGGTTTTCAAGTTTATTATATGCACAAGATTTGCAGAAGTGATGACCACATTAGATAAGATTTTGAATAATGAAGAGTTTTTCTTTCCAAATCCAGTATTCAGTGACATTTTAAAAGAAGGTTGGTGACTCCTTTCCTTTGTCTGGAGTTGTAAGCAACAGCAGATTAACTACTTAGTGATGCAGTAGCACTTCCAACCTTGTTGCAAACCCCATTCACCTGGACTTCTTCAAAAGGGAAGATCCCAGTAAAGAACACACTTAGGGTTACAGGCAAGCACAGCTATTCCTGGCTTTTTCTGTGGGTGACAGGGATCAAAAGTTATCATGCTTGAGTGAGGAGCAGTCTTCCCCACTGAGCCATTTCCCCAGTCATGATAAAGTGTTTGTTTGTTTGTTTGTTTTAAATAATAAAGCTCACACTTGGTTTCTCTTGGGAAGATTTTTATTTTCTGCGCCAGGCATCAAACTCAGTACCTTGCACATGCAGGCAAGTGCCCTACTACTAAGTTGTGGTGGCTGTCCCTTTTAAGCCAGTTTCAAAAGAATTAATGACTTCCTTTCCTAAAATGTCCACTGTTAGGCACATGCATGGTATGGTATGGTTTGGTGTTCAGGATTCTTTTGCTTTTTTGTTTATAGTCCTGGGGATTGAACTTAGGACCTCATGTATATTATGCAAGCACCCTACCACTGAGCCAGAAAACCAGCCCTGGGGTACAATATTAGTGAGCATACTGTCTGTGCCCAGATAATTTTGATCTACTGTGAGCACAACAGAACTCATTTTTATGCATGAAGCTGTAATTACATGTCTTACTTTTACTGTAGAAGGTGAGGTCAACTGATAACAAAAACTGTGCAGCTCATACAGTCTTAAATGATTATCACCCTGAAAACGAAAGCTCAGGGAAGTAATAAGGTCATAAGATCGAAGCCTGCGGAAGTCATTCTAACAATCGGTTATCAGCTGTGTTGGACACTACTGGTCGGTTAGCTGCTTACCTATGGAGTATGCCCTGCCCCCGTCCCTCATCTTGACCAGAGATAGGAGTCTGAAGGAAAGACAAAAATAGAGTCCTTGGTTTTAAAATGAGCCTCCCAGTTCTAGAGAAGGACCACCTGTCTCTTGGGAAAGATGAGAAGGTTCCCATCGTCCCAGCTCAAGAGCCATCTTTTGTCTTAGCCATATTTTCCATTGCTGATCATTTACTAGGAAAACATTCCAGTGCGTGCTAGAGACCACCAAAAAGGATGAAGTGGAGATGCTGAACATGCCTCACTATTTATAAGAACATATTTCCCCAAGATGGGAAAGTCCGAGTCTTTAAATACTCAGAGAAAAAGGGAAATAATGGAAAAACTCTACAGTCTCTGTCCTAGTGGTTCCTGGGACTTCTCACAAATCATTTGGACGGACTCTTAAGCAAGTCGCATAACGACTGGAATTTTCTATTAATTGCCTCACTTTGGGTTCCCGGCTAAAGTCTCTGGCCACAAGATGGAAGAACAAATAAGATAGAGCCCGAGCTGCTGGTGGTGTGGGAGTGTGAGCCCCTCTGTGGCTAATGGCTGGAGCTCTACTCAGAGGGCAGGCTCGAGGTTGAAGACACTGGGATGGCAGTGAGTGACTTGGCCACTAGTAGTCCAGATTAGCCTTATGTTTGGAGAGGCTCCTTCACTTGCCCTGTCAAGCTCTTTCCACTGCGAGGATCACTGAACACATATGATCATGTGTCTTCACACGTGCACAGGAAGTCCATTGCCCATCCTTGGCTTTGGGACGTGAGTGCTTAGGTTAAATTGAGTTTGACTTTTGGCAACTGTTTGATACATCTCTCCATGGAACAAGCCCCAAGTCTGTCTGTCAGTCATGGCTCAGCCAGGGCAACAGAACCAGCAAGAGGTACACGTGCACATGCACTTAGGAGTTGGGTGATGTTTCATGGCTGACAGAAAGTCCAAAATGAAGAAAGGAAGGTCATCTTGCAGGCTGGAACCCCAGGCACCATTGGAAGCTGTCTTCAACAGGTAGAATGTCTTTTCCTCCTTGAGAAGGCCTTCTTCTGGCTTTTAAGGGCTTCCACCATTTCAACGAGGCTTAAACAGAATAATCTCATAAAATCAGTACAGAAGGTTTTTTTCATTTACAGCCACAAAATCTCCTCACCTAGGTCTGAGGCACAGTCAGTAAAGCACTTGCAAAGCAAACATAAGAACAGCACAGATGCCCGCCGGCTCATATCACTGGGGGATTCCAGACAGATGCTCTACCAGTGAGCCACAACCCCAGCTCCTAAGTTGGTGTTTGATTTGCTGGGGACTCTTCGATTTGGCACCCTGAGAGAAGCCATGGAGAAGCTGTCAGGAAAATTAATACTGCTACAGGGATACCTCTGTAGATACTGGGGTGGGGCGGGGGTAGGGGGGAATCAAGGCTTAGGACTCTGCTGTTCTCTAAAAGCATGTCTTTGGTTTTATAATACTCCCGTGTGCTTCAGCTAGGGAAGCAAGATTGGCTAATTTTGTCAGGATTGGACCCTGTTCTTGGGTGTTCACAGGTTGCATGTAGCCAGGTACATCTGTAATTCTAGCTGCTCAGGAAGGGACCAGCTTGGGTAACATCATGAGACGCTCGCTCAAAATTAAGTTTATATGATACAAATTCTTTTGATTGGAAGATAAACTTTTTCCATCTATCTATCTATCTATCTATCTATCTATCTATCTATCTATCTGTGAGACAGAGTCTTACTATGTAGCTCTGGCTATCCCGGAACTCATTATGAAGACCAGGCTGGCCTCAAACTCACAGATATCCACCTGTGTCTGCTACTGAGTGCTGGTAACTTCTCTTTTCTTTGTAAGGCTTAAAAGCTAAAGGTTAAAAGCCACGGCTAGTGAAAGCCAAGTGCTTATTTCATCAAAGAAAGCAGTGTAGTTCTCTTAGAGCAGACATGGCGGTGTACGCCATGGTCACGGCACTAGGGAGGCCAGAGGAGAAGGATTGCTATCAGTCTGAGGCCAGCCCGGGGCACAACATGAGAGTGTTTCAAAACAGAGAAACCAAAAGCAGAAATGCACTGGGATGATCCCTGGGTGAGGGTGATCTGCAGCGGATGGATGCACTTGTTGTCCGTCCAGTGTTGCAAGATGTTACAGTTGGAGGAAAGGAGTAAAGCACATGGCTGTGAATGAAAATGTGTAGGAGTTTATTTCCTGTAACTGTGAATATATAGTTATGTCAAAATTTAAAATGTAATTGAGTAGTGCAGAATCTAGAGATACAACCCTGTGGTTGTAGTATAGTTGGTAGAACGCTTGCCTAGCATACACAAAGCTCTGGGGGTGATTGCCAGCATGAATAAAACCAGGTTGGCACATGCCTACAATCCCTGAACTTGAGGCAGGAATCAGGAGTTCAGGGTCATCCTTAGTTGCATAGAGAAGTCAAGGCCAGCCTGGGGTAAGTGAGACTTTGCATAAAAAAGAAACAGAACAAGGAACTTTCATAATAAGAACATTCATTTTCTAGGATGTCTTTTAAAAACATTCATGCTTCCTTGCTGGTATGATCGCAAGATAACCTAGCACTGAAGAGACTGAGACAGGAAGACCAAGAGTTTGTGGTCTTGGCTGCTGAGATGGCTCAGCGGTTAAGAGCACTGACTGCTCTTCCAGGGATGCTGAGTTCAATTCCCAGCAACCACATGGTGGCTCACAGCCATCTGTAATGGGATCTGATGTCCTCTTCTAGTGTATCTGAAGACAGCTACAGTGTACTCACATACATAAAATAAATAAATACATCTTTTTTAAAAAGTTTAAGGTCATCTTTGTTTATATAGTAAATTCAGGCCTAGACTAGATAGTGAGACCTTGTCTCAAAAAAAATCTTTCTGTTAAGATATCTGCCTATAGCTAATCCGGTAATCTAACTGGAAAAAAAAAATGTAAGTCAAAATGAAAGGAACACAGGGAATATATACTTTGGTAAGTACAGACAGAATCAAGAATTCAAAGGCAGCCGGGCAGTGGTGGCGCACACCTTTAATCCCAGCACTTGGGAGGCAGAGGCAGGCGGATTTCTGAGTTCGAGGCCAGCCTGGTCTACAGAGCTAATTCCAGGACAGCCGGAGCTACACAGAGAAACCCTGCCTCCAAACAGCGATTTAAGTAAATTTGTAATTTTTAGAGTCACTGACATGCTAAGTATTTGCATGCATGTATGTGTGCCAGGCAGTATGTGAAATGAAATTTTGGTGTGTTTCAGGAACTGTCCTAGGAAAAGTCTGACATCCTTGCAGGAGCAATACCTCCCCCATGTCTCTGCTGATAGGATCAGAACCATTGGTGACCATGCGGGTTAGTTTTTCTCAATATACAGAACTTCTGGTCTTACTATAAAGAACTTTTCATGGAGAAGTAAAGTTGAGCTGCTCGTTTTTAAAACAGTTTTTAAAAACCTATCAACGATTCTTTTAAACATCGTCTTTACAGATCTCTTCAGGCCTGGGCTGTAGTTTCATGGCATAGTGTTTGCTTGGCCTGTGAGGCCTGGCTCAGCATCCAGCACCACATTCACAAAAAGATGCTTCAACTTGAAGGTCATTACCCATTTCTCCAGTAATTTCCAAACCATCAGATTCCACTGAAGAACAGGGAGGAGGGCCCACGCTGTGCTCCAGGGCCAGGGCTAGGAAGCAGAGATTTCTGAGATGTGATGGACCTTTGAGCCCATCTGAGAGGCTGCTGGAAAGGAGGTTCAGAAGCTTCAACCTGAAGTTGTCCATGGTGTGCCGTGCCCACAAACGCCCAGCCGGTGATGGAAAGGACTCCTGTTTCTCTTCTCTACTCTGTTTCTCTCCATTTTGGGGGGGGGGTCTATTTTGCGGGGGCTTTTCTCCAGGGTGCTAGGGCTCCAACTCGGAGCATGCACTGAGGCCCCAGCCCTGCTTCTCCTAAATGTGATCACCCAGGCAGTAGCCATGGGCCTGACCTCAAGAGTGGCTCCTGCAGTTGAAGGATGGGACCCTGGCCACAGGAAACAGTGCCACCTACCCTGCACTAGCAGAGAACTAACATTCCTGACAGCTGCATGCTCTTATTGGGAGGTAATATCTGTGTCACATAAACCTGTGTCCTCACTGAAGCTGCCCTGGCAGCCCAGGCCTCACTGGGAATATGTCACTGGCTGTGTGTGGAGGCGTTGCCCTGTGAGGAGGTTTGGACAGCCACTTACTCATCAGCCTTTGGGACTTTTTGGAAATAGTAATGCTTTTGGTAAAGGGGGGGCTTTTGTGTCCCAGAATAGCAGCAGCTATCATCCTTTAGACCCAGTGATTTCTATATACAGCAAGAGCATCTATATATACACACACGCACTGTTTATGGGACACTATTTTAAGATCCGTGTCACAGTTTTCTGGTTACTTTATGGTGGGAAAATTCAATTGGAAAAAATGTACTTAGCTCTAGTGGGGACAGTAAGGTAAAATAAGAACTTAAAAAAAAAAAAAAAAAAAAAAAAAAACAACCAGAAACACGAAGTTTGCTGTTTTATTTTTACTTTAGCCTTAAGGAGTACAGAAGTAGTTAACTCCATAAATGATATTTACCCACATTACTTTGCTTTTGGCAAGTTAAGCTACTGTGGTTCCTCTTGTAATATCAGATCAGTTACCATCGTAGACAGTGGCTTTCCAAGCACCTGTAAGCAAGCCTCTGCATTTGGTAGAAAAATCTATGAAAAAGCTGCTCTCTGTGTGAGTTTGCAGCTGAGGGTTTTCCTCTGAGTTCCTGCACTATTAAGTGGAGGGGCGGTGGTAAGGAAGGGCCCGTTTATCCTCTCCAGAGTGACCCCGCTGGAGAGCCGGCTGTGGCTGTGGTGTGTGTGTTAAGACATCAAGTAGAGTTGGGGCCTGTGATTGGTGGCCACTTCGCCTTCTTTCCCTGCTCTGTGCAGAGAATGAGCACTGGGCGCGGTGCTGTGGGAGAGGGTGGGGAGTGAGGTCCTCACAGGCAGGAAATGAGCCTCAGTGGAAGGCGGTTGGAGACGGTATTCTGAGAGAATTTAGACAATGTGCCCCAAGTTCAGAATTGCAAGAGTGCTTTCTCCGTGAGGGGAACGGGAAAGCTCCCTAATAATACACTTAGGTGGAGTTATAAATTAAGGGTAATGTTAAATGATTAAAAGCCCAGGAAGGCCCGCCTAAGGTGACCTGGGTGATGGAAGATTAACCCCCTCCCTACATCTGTAGAAAGGCCTCTGTCTGTATGCCAACCTCTGTGTGCTCTTTGCCACCCAGCTGGGCCTCCCCAAGACACCTGGCCACCCACCAGGGCTGGATGGCGCCTGCTGATGCCTCAGCGGCAAGTCCTCTGTGGTCCTATTGTGGTCACTGTGAAGACGTTCCACCACCCTCAGTCAGGGCCACATCCATCCCCAGCTGGCCCTCCTGTGTTCGGGATTCAGTTATGAGTTGTAACTGGTGTGTAACTTCCTGTCCACACTCCGGAGACCTTAGTGACTCCATATCTTATTCTCTTTGACTGTCAGTGGGATCATCTTCCCCTTTATCAATGATTCTAAACAAAGAACCTATGATGTTGTCTTTTGTGTGACTGTCTACCTGTCCCTACTATCTCCCTCAGTTCCTTGGAGCTGGAAATGTACCAGATTTGAGGCTATCTATCTGGCTTTGAGGTCAAGTTTGTATGACTGGGTACAGGGTTGCTCCCTTCCCAAACAACCTGCCCCTGCATCATAGTTTGTATCAGTAGTATGGTCACCACTGCCAAATCCTGTTGTCTTTGTACTTTGTAAAAGTATCCATTTCCTCAGAGTCTTCTGTAGGATCGGCCACTCTTGTGACAGATCTCCGTGCTCTCTAAATGTCATCTGCCTCCTGACATGGGAGAACAACAGTTTCCAAGGCAACCTCTGGTTCTCCCTCTTTTCTGGTGTTGGTTTTTCTGGGCCTGACACAAGCCAGTGCAAAGCCTTGGACAGGTCTCCACCCTGATCCACCTGGCACATTCTAGTTGGGCTCTGTCATTGCGAAGCTGCCAGCCCTTTCATTTGAATTCTCCGGAGTCTCCCCCTGACCTGTCTTTGGGTGCGACCTGGACAGGACCAGGTCCTCTTTTATCCTCTACCTTACATTCCCAGAACTCAGGAGTTTCTGTGAAAACAGCAGCCACAAGTTGGTTTGAGCTGATCCTGAAGTAGTGGGTCGAGGTGTGGGGACACTGGGGACTGAGAATGAAATGGTTTCTTTTTAATGTTTCTTATTGCTATGTCAGTAATACGCACAGTAAAAACCAAAAAGATAAATGCAGAAAACACTTAAAATTTGTATTTGTATATATGTATGTATGTATATATACATGTCTGTGTATGTGTGTGTGTATGTATATACATATGTGGACATGCAAGAGCCATGGTACACATGTAGAGGTCAGAGGTCAACTTGTGGGTATTGGTTCTTCGCTTCCACCATGTGGGTCTCAGAGATCCTTAGACTTGGCCATGAGTGCCGTTACCCCCTGAGCCATCTTGCCAGCCCATCAATATGCGACTAAATGATGAGGGCTGACGATGGTGAGGGGGGCAAGCCGAGGGAGGGGTACTGAGGCAACAGTCGAGTCTCTAGCTGCGTGTACAGAAGAGCGTCCATCCAAACCGTCATCCGCAGTCACCACCGTCCTGTCCTGTCCTGTCCTGTCCTGTCCCTGCCACCACCCTTGCTCACTTTGGAACATGAAGTAGCTTCCTGTCTGGCCTTGCTGCCTCCACTCTGGCCCTGTGGTGCTCAGGACGGTCACCACAGCAGCCACGGTGACTGAAATACCACGTTCTGCTCCCGGTCTGCTCTGGGCCTCCAGAGACGCGCCATCCCAGAGTGAAGGTGGAAGTCTGTACCATGGGGTTAACTTTCCTCACGGCTATGACCAGATACCTGACAGAACACTACTAAAAGGAAGAGGGGTTGTTTGGGTTCCTGGGTTTGAGTGAACTTCCTGGTGGGGAAGGCATGGCAGCGGATGGTGAGGTGACTGTCTCGATGCGTCTACATTTGAGAGGCAGAGATTGATGAATGCTGGTGAGACACGCATGTGCACACACATATACACTAGCTCACACACACACACACACACACACACACACATACACACACTAGTACACATATACACCCTCTGTACAGTAGGAAACTCTAGCTTGTGGAATGGTCTTCCTTCCATCTGTGAAGCCTCTGTAGAGACCATCATAGCCGAGATGAGGTGTCTCCTAGGTGATCATCCATCAGTCAAGCTGACAGTGCGTAGCCATCTGGCTTTTGCTCACTGATGCCCACCCGCCTCCTTACTTTTTCCCTCCACTGGTTCTGTTCCAACCACACTGGCCTTGCCCTCTTCCTTCAGTTCATGAAGCGTCCCCGCCAGGGCCTCTGCTGTCCTCTTCCCACAGACTACCCAGCTAGCTTCTGTGCTCAGGTTCCTGGTGTGCCTCTCTCTCCGCCTGACAGGACGGCCTTCCTCCATCCATGCTGTGTGAAATGCGACCCTACCACCTTTCCTCTCCCCACCACACACCAAGCACAGTCCCTTATGCCTTTTTGTCTACTTCTCTTAGTGTCTGCCTTCCTACTAGAATGTTCCTTGAGAGCCAAAGCTTTGTTCTGTTTCCTGTGGGGTGGCCTAGACATTTAGCAGTCTGTTGAATGAGTGAGCAAACCATGTGACTGTTGAGTTTTTGATCCTTACAGAATATTTTATGACCTGTGTGGTGTTCTGGGCAGATCTCTCCTGACCGGTCTGCTCACTTATAGATCAGATTAAACCCAATTCTCAAGTTATTTAAAGTGTGTTGACTTCCTTGACTAACATCATCTAGTTTCCTTGGGAGATATTTTTTTTGGAAGATTTATTTATTTTTAAGTATGCTGATATTTTGCCTGATGTGTTCAAGGGTACCAGATCCTCTGGAACTGGAGTTCCAGACAGTTGCGAGCTGCCATGTGGGTGCTGGGAATTAAACTCAGGTCCTGTGGAAGAGCAGCCATTTTAACTGCTGGGCCATCTCTCCAGCCCTTCCTTGGGAGATCTTTACTACAGCCATTAAATTCTATTTCCCATCACGGGTTGTTTGTTAGCACTGTGGGACCAAGCTCAGGCTTTAGAGAATACTCATTTATTTTATCATTAGTCCCATAGAGCTGACTCTTGGGAACTTTATTGATTTCTGTTTATTGAGTTCCTACTGGAGCTTTGTTAGGAGGCCTGCCAAGCATTTCACTTGCTCTGTCCTTGGTGAGCAAGGGAGTAGTGACGTCCCGGTGCTGACGGTGCCCCTGGAGCCGAGCAGCGCCGCGGTGATGGCGAATCTGAAATGACGGCCTGTTCCTCTTTACAGGATCGCCTATTTATTTACTTCCTGCCCTGAGTCATGCCTGAAGACTCCACAGGCTCCCCTTGCCTTGCGCTCAGATCATTAGGTCGTTCTGACTACTGGATGTCATTTTTTTTATTAGTACAGCTGTGTGTGCTTGTTCCCAGTGTGGGTCTACTTCGGCCGCCCCCTTGGCTCTTCTCCGCAGCTGTTTTAGTTTGTCTACTGCTGAATTTCACGTCACTGCCAGCAACGACGGAGAGCAAAGGCGGCTGTCTGTTCATCAGGCCACGGGTGACACATACACTTGTCAGCCCAACCCTGTTGAGTGTTGACATCAGTGGATGATCAAAATACAGATGGCATCTGTTTGGGCCTATCAGCACGCAGATGTGGTAACCCCTTATCACTTTGGGCTGGCTTATCAGTCCACAGAGAAGACACAAATAGGAACCTTAGATGCACAGGGCAACGGAGCAGAAATTGGCTCTCATTCTACGTTCTTGGCATCACTGGGTCTAGCTCACAGTGAAGACTAACTTCTTGAGTCCCACCTGTATGGGGCTCTGCCTTGGGCCCATGCAGTTGGGAGCCATATAGCTGATGACTTCCTAATCATGTCTTGTAATTCTGAGTGGAGCAGAGATGCAGTTGTAAAGCCCTGTGCATTGATAAAGGCTCATTAGGTTTTCCCTTTCACCCTGCTTTGTCATCCCATTTAAGGACCCAGCTAGGAACCCAGCGGTTAGGGGTTCATATACAGAACAGTTAAAAGTAGCTGAAATACTGTAGTACCTTATAGCTGGGCCTAAGAAGGCCTTCACCCAACCCTCGTGCCAGCAGTTTGTTTGTTTGTTTGTTTGTTTGTTTGTTTGTTTGTTTTTGAGGCAGGGTTTCATATAGCCCAGGATAGCCAGAAGCTCTCTATGTAGCAGAGGATGATATTGAACTTGTAATGCTCCTGCCTTCCCCTCCTTAGTGTTGGGGATACAGGTGAATCCCACACATCTGTTCTGTGTTGTCCTGGAGACTAAAGCCAGGGCCTTGACATGGGTGTCAAGCATTCTACCCTCAGAGCAGATCCCTGGGCTGCGCTTTGTTCTATAAAGCATTCATTTAGATTATTTGACCTATGATGTATATTTAAAAGTCTTAGCATTATTTGATACCTAAAATCACACCTTTTGTTGATTTCTGAATGTTGTTGTTGTTATTATTTTATTACTGTTTTGCTCATTGTGAAGCGGACAGGTGAACATGCTGTCAGGCTTGGTGGTGGGCAAGTACCATTCCCCACTGATCCTACTTACCAGCTCTGGATTTTAATCCTTCAGAAGTTAGAATCCATCCATTTTTAATCTTTTTTCATGTTTGGGTTATTAATTTTTTTGAGACATGGTCTCATGTGGTCAAGAACTTGATATATAGCTAAGGATGCCCTCAATTTCTGATCCTCCTGCCGCCACTGCACAGGTGCTGGGATCAGCGTCCTCACTGCACACCCACGTTACTGACCCTTTATGTATATCATGGTTGCTTTTCTGCCTCCCATCCTACCTCGATTCTTCCAGAGCTACAGCTGAGAAAGGTCCTGTTGTGGCTGAGGCTGGAGGATTGCTGTGAGTTGGAAGCCAGTCTGAACTACCAGAGACCCTCTCTCAAATAAAAATAAAAAATAAAAATATATAAAAAAAGGAAGCTGGGCGGTCGTGGTACTTGCCTTTAATCCCAGCACTCGGGAGGCAGAGGCAGGTGGAATTCTGAGTTCGAGGCCAGCCTGGTCTACAGAGTGAGTTCCAGGACAGCCAGAACTACACAGAGAAACCCTGTCTCAAAAAACAAAAAACAAAAACAAAAACAAAAACAAACAAACAAAAAAAAAAGGAAAGTAAAGGTCACTTTTGCAATTTTCTTTCTTAGAAAGTTGTTTGCAGGGCTGGAGAGATGGCTCAGTAGTAGTTAAGAGCCCTGACTACTCTTCCAGAGGTTCTGAGTTCAAATCCCAGCAACCACATGGTGGCTCACAACCATGCATAATGGGATCTGATGCCCTCTTCTGGTGTGCATGAAGACAGAGACAGTGTACTCATATGCATAAAATAAATAAATCTTTTTTTTTTTTAAAAAGGACAGGAAAAAGGTTGTTTGCAGTTTTCTCTTATCTTTAGGTGATGCCTAAAGACTCAGGTTTCTGCAGTGGCTGAAGCGATGGTGTCCAGAGGCCCCCCTCCCGCTCTGAGCTGCACACCAGGACTAGGGCTCGGGAAACAGGTCTTCTCACCAGGAATTCCAGAGCTGAGAGAATGAGGTCCTGGGTCAGTGCAGAGCTTCAGGGTGAGGCTGAGGGGCTGCAAGGGGCTTGGAGAAAAACTTCAGTTTCAGTCCAAGGAGCTAATTGACAAGAATGGCCGCTGCCGGAGTAAGGCCCTCCTTTGGAGCTTTGGAGCTGGTATTTCAAGTATGTCCATATGCATGCAAACGAACCGCTCCAAGACAATCTGATTACGCAGTAGTTACTTTGGTGAGGGTAGCGCCTCAGTGGAATGGAAACTTCATTTTGAGTCTAATATTAGCCCTTGCTTTGGAAAATTCCTTTTAAATGATCACAAGCTGGGAATAGCAAAAGAATTTAACTTTCGACAGACAGCATTCACCAAGAATTTTTAACTGCTTATGTTGGGTCCCTGGGAAGGCAGATGTGAGAAACCTACTGCCCCGTTGACTAGCTCAGAGCCGCTTGGCCTTCTGCAGGCTTCCTCTCTGTGACTCAGAAGTGGCCCCAGTCTCTTTGCTCAAAATGTTTTCATTCTTTGGATGTGAGCTGGGGCGGGGGGTTGTTAGAAAGCCTAATCATTGAACGATCCAAATTTCTGGACTTGCAAATTGTTACTTCTGTTACAACCTGCAGGGTAGCAACATAGATTTGTGGGTGCACCGGGGCCAGCCGTCCTGCAGAGCCAGAGGCAGAGGCAGAGGCAGAGGCAGAGCCAGAGCCAGAGCCAGAGCCAGAGCCAGAGCCAGAGCCAGAGCCAGAGCCAGCTGGTTTCCAGAGAGTATGTGCAGTTTGGCTGGCTGGTTGAGTTTAGGTGAACTTACCCAGTTCAGACTGTTACCTAGCCTTATCTTTAAAGTGCTCCCACTCGTATGGCCTGTCGTTTTTTGAAGTTATATAAATATTAACTGATTTTGAAGTTTGTGTCCACTTCCTTTATAGTTATATTTTAGATGTTTTGAGGAAACCAATATTAAGTTTGAGAGATGTCTTTTTATGTTTTAAAAGACTATTCTGAAATTGAAACACATCTCTTATTCAGTGTGTATGCTTAACGTAGATTCCCTTTTCCTTCGGTAATAAGTCGAAGGTGCCTTAGACTTGGGCAAATGTGTTACCATTGCAGTGAGGTACGGGTTACTGATCACCCATTGGATGGTGGGCACCACCTCTGTTGGGTGTCAGCCTTCCTACCAACCTGTGAAGGAGCAGTTACCGTAGCCTGGCTTCTGAGATAAGGAGCCTGGAGCTCAGAAAAGCGGCTGTGGCCCCTTGTCTATCAGCTCCTGCTGCTGGGCGTGTGGGGCGGCCAGCTGCTGGAGTTCAAATCTAAGACAGTTGAACTTGGGAACCCAAGTTCTTTCTTGGCCCTCACCCAGCCCCTAAAGCAGCAGCACAAAGCATCGTCACGTGGGCCTTTTAATTTGTTGAATTTAACAGATCCTTTAGACTCATATAAATTATTGACGGGCCGAGAGATGACTCAGCAGATAAAGGCACTTGCCGGAAAGCCTGCTGACCTGCCCTCAGTTCCCGGAACCCACCGAAGGCAGAAGAGCCCTGGCTCCAGACTCCACAAAGGTCATCTTTTCTCTCACACAGCACACATCCCACAGGAACAATGTTAAAAGAGTCTTAAGCTTCTGCTCATATGTTTATAACCTTTGATATTTACCGTATATGAATTTAAAGCCATTTAAATTCAAAGCATTTACTCCTCAAGCAATTTAAAGGCCAATAATGAATCCATTGTGTGTTAACATAAATAACATTTTTATTAAATATAGCTGTTTTCTAAAACAGAAAGCTAGGAGTAAGTCAGTGTCTACGTGTGTTGGGTCTGTTGTCAGCCGAGTGAGGCAGCTGGGCCCCCGTGCCCTGCTCCACTCGGCTGGAGCAAATGGAGATCGCTGGCCTCACACAGACAGGGATTGGGAGAGGGAGGTATATATTGTCACAACATTGGATATTGCGCCAAAACTTCCTTTTGTTGTGTGTTGGGTATGTGTGTGTTGTATGCGGTCGTTAGTGTAAGTGTGTTGTTCGGATGAAGGCCAGAGGTAGACTTTGGGTCCCTTTCTTCGATCTTTTTACATTTTTATTTTTGGGGTAGAGTCTCACTTAATCTAAAGCTCATTAGTACAGCCAGCCCAAAACTGACGTTGCAGACATGCGCCACTGCGCTCGGCCTCTAACGTGGGTTCTGGGGTCCCTGTCCTTACCTTCATGCTTGTGTGTAGGCATGTCACTGACTGAGCCCCTCCCCAGCTCTCTCTCTCTCTCTCTCTCTCTCTCTCTCTCTCTCTCTCTCTCTCTCTCTCTCCTTAGTGTTTCTAGAACTCACTCTGTAGATCAGGTTAGCTTCAAATTCAGAGATCTGGCTGCCTCAGCCTACCTAGTCCTAGGGTTAAAAGTGCGCAGCACCACACCCTACCCAGTAGAAGTTTCTTACAGGTTGTCTACCCTGTGGAACCTGAGATCCTGCTGGTGTGCTTCGGGTACTTTGAACCACTGACACCCTTTTGCCTGAAATCTTTGCGAAAGAATCTTGAGGACTATAACCTATGGGGAATATCCCCTCTGCAAGCACTCCATGCAGAGCTGGCTTGTAGCTCTCCTTCCTTGGGAGGTGGGGTAGGATTGGTGACTGGGGGCGGGGAGGGGGGTGTGGAGATGCTAAGCAGCACGATGATCAAAGTCAGGAAACACAGACTAAGCAGCTACTGTAGGCTGGAGAAGCCTGGGCATGTGACAGCTGGTCTGTGGGTGCGTGGACTGGACGGGGAGGCAGAAAACATGCTTTTGGAAAAATCAGTACAATGCAAACCAAGTGTCTGGAGTTGAGACATTGATATCTTGGTGGCTGTGTCTTAGTTTGACAGCTGTGTCATGATGATGCAAAGAATAACAATGGGGACCTGGAGAAGAGTTGGTAGGGACTCGCTGTGGGGATTTGTGACTTTTCTGTAAGTCTAAAATTGTTTCCTTATTTATTTATTTATTTATTTATTTATACATTTTGTTACTTGTGTGGGGTGTGTGTGCAAGAAGGTGCAAAGGTGCAAAGGTACATATGTGGGCCGGGCGTGGTGGTGCACGCCTGTAATCCCAGCACTTGGGAGGCAGAGGCAGGCGGATTTCGGATTTCTGAGTTCGAGGCCAGCCTGGTCTACAGAGTGAGTTCCAGGACAGCCAGGACTACACAGAGAAACCCTGTCTCGAAAAACCAAAAAAAAAAAAAAAAAAAAAGGTACATATGTGGAGGCCATAAAACAACTTTTTGGAGTCAGTAGTCTCTACCATTGCTATCTGTAGATCAAACCTAGGTTGTCTGGCTTGTATTCCAAACATCTGTAGCTGCTGAGCCATCTCTGTAGCTCAGGCTGGCCCGGAATTCATGGCATTTTTTCCACTTGCCTCCACCCTTACACATCTGCAAATGTCTCTTTGGAAGAGTCTATTGTGGGGCTGAAAAGATGATGGTTCCATAGATAAGAGCTCAGAGTGCTCTTCAGGGCACTCTAGTTCGGTTCCCAGCACCCTTGTTGGGCTGCATAGCCTGTGACTCTAGTTCTAGTGGTTCTGGTGCCCCCTTTTGGCTTCCACAGGCCCTGCACTCTCATGCACAGACACACATACAAACACACTCACATACACATCATTTAAAATAAAAAAATATTTTTAAGAGGTCCCTTGTCCCATCTAGTACTCAGAACTATCTATTCATGTGTTCATCTCACTTTATTGTTATTTGTCACTTGAAATATTACAAGGGATGGAAAAATGGTTTAGCAGTTAAGGACACTGGCTGCTTCCACAGGACTAGCTTGGGTTCAAGACCCAGCACCCACATTGGTAACCTACAGCTCTAGTCCCAGAAGATCCAACATCCTCTTCTGATCTTTGTAGGCATAGCAGGCATACATATGGTACATAGACAGACATACATGCATACAGACAGGCAAAACATCCATCACATAAAAAAACATTTTAAAAGAATTGGCTCACCCGATTTTGTAGATCTTTTAAAAGTTGCTACACCAGATTATTCAGTATTTTAAAGGTTACATTTCTTATTATCACTACCCAGCTCATCAAAGAAATATTTCCTGAGGGGCCGAGGTGGCCTGCTGAATTTCTACAGCCCTGGAGACTGGGTCTCCAGCAGCCATAAAAAGCTGGGCATGGCAGTACATGCTTGCATTTCCAGCCCTGAGAGGCAGCACAGGAGGCTCTAACTGCTGACAGGCCATAATCTAGTCAGTTGGTGAGACACCTTACAGCAAGGTGGAGACTATCAGGGAAGAAGATACACTTGTTCTTCATAGGTACACTCATGGGCATGTGCACACATACATGCATGCACACAAAGTCCTTTACTAAGAAGGTATTAAAGGCATGATGATAGATGTGAGTTTCTTAGAATTATAATTTTCTACTGAAATCACAGGTTTTAAATCATTAACATCAAATTCTGCCCATGGTTTTTCTTGACATAATAAGTCTACTTAGTTTATTTCCTTAAACATGTCTACCAGATACCTTTGTCTAAACTGCAGTTTGTCAACTAAAGCCAAGTTCTCTCAAGGCAACTATTGTCACTTTAGATTGCGTTGTGGTGTGTCTCGGGTTGTCACGTAGGCTGGCCAGTGATAAGAATCTGACCTGCACTGTTCTACTGAGGACACCCTAGAGACCCAGGCTTTCCCCTCCCACCGTGGCTGTGTGGTGGTGCGTAGTGATGGCTACCGCTTGTTTCCATGGTGGCATTCTGGGACAAGTGAGGGGTCTTTGCACTGTGGTCCAGAATCAGCACAGTGGAGAAGGCCAGTAACATCTTAATACTTAGGGGGAAATGGTGCTGTTGACCATATAAGGGTCTTGGACCTCCCTGGAGACCCATGGAGTTCTCTCTCCATTGAGGAAACTGCTGATGTGTCACAGAGGAAAAGCTGACGGTACTCAATGTCACGTCCACTAGGAAGGAGAGAGCAGGTACAGGGCAGCCTGTGGACAGTGACGTTCCTCAGCATGCCTGCTTTAATGACCTGGAAGACCTTGTCCAGTTGTTTGTGGAATTGGTAATGCTGTTAAACATGCTGGAACATAGACTTTAATAACTCGCTGTCAAATCTGTTGCAAAAAAAAAAAAAAAATGCTCCCAGTGATCCGTAGAAGCAGCTCTGTTTACACAGACATTAACATCCATGTGAGAAATGAAGGCACGAGGACTAGGGAGATATCTCAGTAGGCAGAATGCTTGCCTCCCTTCTGAAGTCTGGCATTCAGATTCTCAAAGTCTCTATAAAAGTTGGGCACGCATGAGCCACTGGAGGCAGAGGCAGGAACCCTGGGATAAACTGGCAATTGAAACTAGCGAGATTCTGTGAGCAAGTAAGTGGGAGACCTTGCCTTGGTAAAGGGAAGAGTGGTTTCGAGGTTCCCTTTTATCAGCTTCAGGTCTCCACACACATGCATGCACACACATGGAAACAGATATGTGTAATACACATGTGTACACATGTAAATGAACAATAGAATGCCAGGTCCAGCAGTGTGCACTTAGGAAGGTGGGGACAGGAGGGAAGGCCAACCAGCCTGGTAAATCACTGGGTTCTAGTTTCAGCCAGAGATCCTTAAAAATAATGTGGAGCCTGACTGAGGATGACAACCAGTGTTTGACCTGGGCCTGCACACACACACACACACACACACACACACACACACACACGTGTGTGCATGTGTCGGTGCTGGGCTGGTGGTGTATCCCAGTGATAGAGCAAACAGGCCCGTGTTTGCTCCCCACATAGAGAGAAGAGCAGTGTGCAGCTGTGTCCACAGGCAGCTAAGGAACCAGCTAAGGAATCTAGAAAATGACCTTCTCACCTTTGTCTTCTGTCTTTAAAGGCAAATCCCACCTGGCCATTGTGCAGCGCGTAAACAATGAGGGCGAAGGAGACCCATTTTATGAAGTTCTGGGAATTGTCACCTTGGAAGATGTAATCGAAGAAATCATCAAGTCTGAAATCTTGGATGAGACAGACCTGTACAGTGAGTACCGGTGTCCCCGTGTGCCTGTGCGACCGCTGTCCACTGCATAGAGGCTTCTTCCCAGTGTTGGGCCTCTCAAGTATAATCGCATAGCATTGCCTAGTGCCTTTACCAAACTAGAAGAAAGGGCAGATTCAGCGGCATTGAGTGGCTGCCTCGCTTCCAAGGCAGCTTATCCTGGCCACAAATCCAAGCACATTCAGATGTTGGCCTCTGAACTCCACAAGTGCATGCACAGGTACATATGTACCTCCCTCACCACCACACACACACACACACACACACACACACACACACACACAGAGAGAGAGAATATTGTTTTCTTGCCTGCTTAACTGCCTGCTCTTGAAGGGCAGATGGGGGATGGTGAGTATTTAGACCAGGCAGGGGGAGGTCCTAAGGGTGAACTTGACCCTGAGTGTTGGCCCTGTAGCAGGTCTCACTGAGCACGCAGCTGGCTCACCACACCAGGGAACCGCAGCCTTCACCCTCCGTGTGTCATACGTGGCTCTTTTTTTTATTCATTTGTTTATTTTGTGTATGGGTGTTTTGCACCACATACATGCAGTATCCAAAAAGTCCAGAAGAGGGCGTGAGATCCTCTGGGACTGGATTTAAGGTGGTTGTGAGCCACCATGTAGGAGCTAGGAATTGAACCTGGGACCTCTGGAAGAGCAGCCAGCTCTTACCCACTGAGGCATCTCTTCAGCCCCACCCATATGAGGCTCTTTGAAAAGCTTGTGGGGCAGGGAAGGGTTGCCTGCACTCTGTTGATTCGCTCAGCTTTGGGACAGAGCACAGAGGACTTGAGCTATCCCCAGGGCCCTGCTGCATTCCAGGGATGCCTTGCTCAAAGAGGGTGATTTTATCTAGTCCTTAAACAAAGGGACATTACACATTTTAACATCTCCAAGATTTTGTAGCATCTAACAAAGAATTATCTTTGAAAAATGTGCCCTGTTTCCCTGTATTGGTTCTTGTCTGCTTTACACTTTTGGCATTTTGGCTGTCAGCGACATCCTAGTAGAGAATGCTGTTGTTCATTTATGTCTTTTCCTCCTTTTATGACCCTGTACAGCACATGTGCAGTCCTGTGGGTTCTAAGGCTCCACCTCAGGTTGCTAAACTTTAGGGGTCAGAGCTTCACCCACTGGGCCATGTCACCGGCTCCTTTCATTCAGATTGAACATATATCTGTATGTCTGTTTTCCCTGACATAGTCCTTGCCTTTGGGAAGACAATATAAATGCTTATGAAATATTAGATACTTTTTTTAGTGGAAATGTCACTAAATGTTTACTAAGCTCTCAGTGCAGGAACTCATTTCATGGAGAAGTGTTGGGTGACATGACCTCTTGGTATGAAACACTGAATTTGTGACTTCAGGGTTACTATCAACCTAGGTGAAAGGTCAGTCATGATAAAGGCCAATTGCTATTAAAGAACCATTTCTAAGTGTCGTATTGACTTATACTTTCTGATTTTCAAAATAATTGGAGATAGAAGTGTAGAGACCCACAGTCATTGATGTTTTTCCCTAGACAAGAGCTAGACAAGCACCCGGGGCCTTGTCCTTAGCTTGTTTAATGTTTCTGTTTTCTTCCCTTCTTTCTTTTTTCTTTATTTGTGGGGGCAGGGTGTTGAGACAGTTTGCTGCTGCAGCCTAGGCAGCATTTGACATATAGTTCTCCTTCCTTCTAAGTGCTGGGACTACACATGTGCGCCATTACACAACTGGGTTTTTCTTTCTCAGCACTTTATCCTGAAAAGTAGCTTTGTAGGGAATTCCCTGTAGAGCCAGGGTTGGCAAATCAACAGAACACTTACTTGTGTTATGTAGAATTTAAGCAAAAGGTGACATTGCCGTCAAGGGTTGCTGTGCCCGTTCGCTTACACACAGCTGCTTTGCAGAGGGGCCCCTTGGGCTCAGCGACAGAAGCCGGAGTACTTCCTCTCTGGCCTTTTCCAGAGGAGGCTAGCTCATTCCTCGCAGATCACCCCCATGTTCACCTGACCTTGAACACCACATGGTCTGGGCAGGAGTGTGGCGGAGGTGATGGGCAGGGTATTCCCGGAGTGACCTTCTTCTTGGAGAAGCTTGTTTGTATGCTTATTTTCTTTCACCTGAGGCGGAGAGGCCCTCTAGCCGGCAGAGACACCTTGCTTCCCCAGAGCCGGTCTTCCTCGGAGTGCTCTTGGTGGCACTCGGGGCCGGTCTGCTGCTCTGTGATTCTGTATGCTCCTGGTGGGGTTTGCCCTGCCTGCCCAGTCATATCTCAGGGGCTCTCTAAGGCGCCTGCAGACCCAGGAGAGGCCATGCTCTCTGCGCGTTCTCTAGACCTCCCTGAGGTCCTGGTTCAGGGGGACCCTAGCACCTTTCGAGGCAGTGCATTCGTCTCTTCATGGATGAAGAGCCCTGACTGTGATTTCTCTTTCCTCGTTCCCACCTCAGCTGATAACAGAACAAAAAAGAAAGTGGCCCACCGCGAAAGAAAGCAAGATTTCTCTGCCTTTAAGCAGACGGACAGCGAGATGAAGGTTAAAATATCACCGCAGCTTCTCCTGGCCATGCACCGTTTCCTAGCAACAGGCAAGTGCGCTTATCACAGTATGAGATCTGCAGGCCCTGGAGCCTTCCTCATCACACTGACTGGGGGGCTGGGGCTGGAGGCTGGGGAATGGGGTGACAAGTAATGCCACTTTGTGTTTTGTTTCTTTTTTTGTTTGTTTTTGTTCTGTTTTGTTTTGTTCTCTTTAAATTCTCTCCTCTCCTGTGTTCAGTGTCGGATGAACCCTCTGAGACATTTGCCAGGGGTGGACCAGTAACTTAAAATTGGTCTGAAAGGTAAGGATGAACGTTAGTGCCACACTGCATGTGTACAGTAGGCAGCACATCTCCTCCAGCTAGGCCCCACGGCGAGCCGGCTGGGGGAGTGCTGACAGTGCAGGCATTACCTCTGTTGATTGGACAGTTGAGTAGTTCTCTCTTCAGCTTGCCTTGGAAGGACAGTTGGACACCAGTGGTAACGCAGGTGCTAAGGATCACAGCGAGGAGAAACGGGCACACAGAATCAAATCCTTATCTTTTATGGTTTCTATGCAATGAAAGATTTACCGAGTTGGGCCTGGACTTCTTGGTGGCTTCTTCAAGTCAGATTGTTAACTTGGGCCCCATCCAGAGGCAAGCGTTCACATGCTTAATGCTACCTGCCCAGCCAGCACTGACTGCTTCCAGGTGGTCAAGGCTGGAAGACCTAAGAGACTGGTTAGCCTTCTCACACCCCCAAGCCGCCCAGTAAAGAGCTCTGTTGGTCAGGGAAAGCGTGAGTAAAGTCTGGAAACTCCCAGAGGCTTTAGAAGACATCTGTCTCCAGGAGCGGCCTGCAGCTTTACTAAGTGCAGTACGTGTATCACGTGCCCTGAAAGGTCATCAGTATGTGTGCCAGGATGTCACCTACCGCCAGATTCATGGGCATGCTCACTGTTCTCACCTGTGACATGGGAATGTGTCCATGACTTCCTGTTTAGTAGGAAACACCCCCCACCCCACCCCACCCCCGGATATCAGAGTATGTGTATGCCAAGACCACACTTGTGGCTCTGTGTGTACATGCACACACACAGTACGTAGGCATATACGCCTAGGCAAAGCACTGGAAAGAAATACTCACCAAATTGCTCTGAATGGCTATCTAAGAAGTCAGCGTACAGATGAGTTTTATTTTCTTTATTTTTCTGTATTTTCCAAATTCCTTGCAGTGTACTGCTTTACTATGAAAAAGTCACATATGTGAATCCAGAATTTGTAGCTTCTGTATATACAATCTAATTTAAAAATAAGCTTCAAGTATTTTGCTGTTATTGTCTTCCTAGTCTGGTACTGCCGCTGCTCATTGTGGAAGAACCACACTTAAAATTCAGTTTTCTCATGGAGTCCACAGCTACGCAGGGGAGTCAGCAGCTTTGAGCTCTCTGTTGTTTTAGATGAAGTAACTGTCTTTGTCGGTGCTGACCGCCATTTCCTCTTTCACTGACAAGTCAGAGTGCATGTTGATGTGTGCACGGCCTTGCTTTTATTCTGAGTCTCTCCCTCGGTGGTCCCTGGAGTTCCTCAGGAGAGCAAGAGGTTGTTGGAGCCCAGGCCATGCACCTGTCCTAACCCACTGTCCCTGCTTATCAACTGTGCTTTCCTTCCGTGGCTGGTGGTGGCAGTCAGACTGCTGCGGCTGTTAAGGGTACCCTGGCCCTCAAGGAGGGGATCTGCTGATCATCATTTCCATCAGTCAGGAATACAGGGCACTCGTATGGGGCAGAAACCAAGGGCAGGCCGAAAGGACAGGTTGAGAAGGACCAGACGTGACTATTCCACTGTTGTAATTTCTCCCAGGTAATCTGACCCCAGTGGCTCACCAAATGGAAGTCTGGCTCACCTGTGCTGTATCTTTCTGTCGCCAAGTATTCTTCCAGTCTGAGCACCTCGACTGCTAGCACAGCCTTTGCCCTTCTTTGAAGTGTAATGTCAAGTTGTGTTTGTGTCTATAGAAGTAGAAGCATTTAGCCCATCCCAGATGTCAGAGAAGATCCTCCTAAGGCTGCTAAAGCACCCCAATGTCATCCAGGAGCTGAAGTACGACGAGAAGAACAAGAAAGCCCCCGAGTGCTACCTCTACCAGCGGAACAAGCCGGTTGACTACTTCGTCCTCATTCTGCAGGTCAGGGCTCGCTCTGCTGCTCACTCTCATTGGCCGTCCATCTCTGCTCTGAGGAGGCCTAGCATGGCGAGCAGCTTGCCTTCTGTGTGTGTGTGTGTGTGTGTGTGTGTGTGTGTGTGTGTGAGGGCTTTGTCTGCATTGTGTGCCTGTGCACCACCTGTGTGCCTGGGGCCAACAGAACAACAGAAGCCCACAGAGGGCATCAGATGTCCTGGAACTGGAGTTGCAAAGCTTTGTGAGCCACCGTGTGGGTGCTGGGAACTGAACTCAGATCCTCCTCGCGAGCAGCCGGTGCTCTTAAGTGCTGAGCACCAGCACTTAATTAGTAATTGATCTCCAGATCCAATTACTATTTTTTAAAGATTTAAGACTTTTTATGTGTTTGTATCGGCTCTTACAAATCATTGTCTTGATGCCCATTATTAATGGGGGAGGGTCACAAGCAGAGTGAAGGCTGACTTAGCAGGGTTGGTCTTTTCTCCGCTTTTACATGAGTTCAAGGGTTGAACTCAGGTCACCAGACTTATGAAGCTAGTGTCTTATACACTGCGTCATCTCGTAAGCCCCCAAACCACACACTATTTAAAATAAGCTTTCTAGGAGTTTAGGGGCTGGAGAGATGGCTTGATGGTTAAGAGCACTTGCTGATTTAGCAGAGAACCTGGGTTCAGTTGTCACGGCGGCTCACAAACATTCATAACCCCAGTTCCTGGGGATTACATGCGATCCAATGCCTTCTGATCCCTTCAGGCACCAGGCGCACATGTAATGTACACACTTACATGCAGACAAAACACTCATACACATCAAAATAAATCTTTAAAAAGCTTTATGGAGGAGCTGGGGGTGTGGCTCAGTTGGTACAAGACCTAAATTCCCTCCCCAGCAGCACGTAAACCAGGTAGGGTGGCATGTAATGTCAGCAGAGGGAAGGGAGAGCAAGGAGGATCAGGAGCTTTAGGTTATCCTCGACCACATAGCAAGTTGAAGGCCAACCTGGGATGCATAAGAACAAATAGATAAATAGATACATTATGGGAAAGGGAAGCTATAACCCCTTTTCATTTCTACAGAGTGTTTGATATATCATTTATACATATCTACCTGTGTCTGAACACCTCCGCATGTTAGATACTTGACGTGTTTACTGAGCCGATGCCATGGTTTTATAACTAGTAAGTGTGGCTGATGAACAGGCACATCGGGTGTTTAAGTTGCAGACTTTGGCAAAACCCATACAAACGAGCCAATTATCCAAGGTACCGGAGACACAGGACAAATGCCATCCACCCTCCACCAGTCTGGTATAGCTGTCATCATTTGCCAAGAATATTCCACCCCAAACTCCTGGCCCCCCAGCACAGTCCATGCCGGGATCTAGAGCACGCTCTCCACATTTGAGGACCATGCAGTCAGGGGAAAGCAGCAATGCTTACTGCCCTCCTCTCCTGCATTCTGCAACTCCAGGAAAACCCCTTAAGTCATTGATTTGGAAATTAGAATTACATGTAGAAGCATGTGATTTTAATATTAGGATTTGTCACAGGCTCTTGTGTCGCCGAGGCTGGCCTCACGCTTTTTTCTTTTCCACGTGTGTAGGGTATGCACACTTTTGGCATGTATGTGGTACACGTGTTCATGTGCATGGAGGCCCAAGGTTCATATTGGGACCATCTCCTATGGCTCTTTCCGTGTCATTCATGAAAGCAAGGCCTCTCAGGCACACCCAGGGCTCACTTGTATGGCTAGTCTTGTTGGCCAGCCGGCTCTGTCCCTCCCCTCTAAGGCTAGAACTACAGGTGGGTTGCCACACCCAGCTAGTCTGGGTGTCCAAACTCTGTCTTCATGGTTGGCAGCAAGTGCTCAGCCTCCAAAGCATCTCCCAGCCCTGATTCTGAACTCCGATCCTTTCCCTTCACACCGCCCGTCCTGGATTATACGTATGTGCCACTACACGCAGGTTACATGGCTCTGGTATCAGACCCTGGGCATCCTGGATTATATGTATGTACCACTACATACATGTTTTGTGTCTGCTTAGCAAGCACTCAGCCACCCGAGCTGTCTCTGTCTCTCAAAGTTTTTAGTTTAAGTCCTATATTAAATAAAGTTCAACTTATTCAAAGTAACGATCTAAGGAGCCTGATTAAAAGACTATTTCATCATTCATATACCAAAATATAAACTAAAATATGAATAAAAAGAAATCTTCAAGTTTTTTTTTAAGTAGACTTTTAAAAAATGTTAGTGTATTTTTTTAAGTCTTTTTTTTTTTTTTCTTGGTTTTTCGAGACAGGGTTTCTCTGTGTAGCCCTGGCTGTCCTGGAACTCACTCTGTAGACCAGGCTGGCCTCGAACTCAGAAATCTGCCTGCCTCTGCCTCCCAGAGTGCTGGGATTACGGGCGTGCGCCACCATCGCCCGGCAGTGTATTTTAATAAATGAGATAATAAAAGCCTGATAAATCACAATGAAATCTGTCTTGGCTCTACGTGTCTTTGAGAAAAGTATATCTAAACGTTGAAACTCGGCAGGGGAAGAGCTCTGGTAAAGTGCCTCTCTCACCTGCTTTCTTGCCCAGAAACCAAGGGAAGAGCTGAGTGCACGGTGGCCATGTGGAATCCCAGCACTGGGGTGGTGCACACAGGTGGGGTCTAATGTGTGGGCCCCAGGCCAATGAGAGACCTCATCTGAAAATGAGGACGGGTGCAGCTTAAAGAACGCCACCACCTCAGGCTGTCCTCTGGCAGGCACACAGCTGCATGCACAACCACACGTGCATCTCCATGTGTGGGTCAGAGGTCAGCCTTGGGAGTCTGTTCTCTTCCACCATGTTGGTTCCAGGATCCAGCTGTAGTTCTTGGGTGTTGTGGCAGGTGCTTCACGTGCTGTGCCCCCACGGCACGTAATGTGATGGGAGTGTTTTTCCACCAGCATACCAAGAGCAATTGGATGATAATTTTAAATTACATAACTAGTAAGATAAAATTAAGAGTTAGAGATAGTCAAGCACAGAATACTCTTTGGGGAAGCTTAGTTTGGCTTGTCTGAGCCGTCATATCTTGTATTGTCAGTCTGACCTCAGACTTGCTGTGATGGATGGTAAGGATGACCTTGAACTCCAGATCCCCCTGCCTCTACCACGTAAGCACATTATGGGATATAGATGTGAACTACCACAGTTTATACATGATTCAGTAAAAATGGGGGACTTAACTATGTCCCAGTGTACAGCACAGTCAATATAAAAAAGATACGTTTTATAAAACTACCTATGTAGATTATGATGAAATTGGGAGTGAAATACTACAGACTGGTAGCTGGGGGTGCACCCCATTGGGAGAGTGCTTGCCTTCATGACTAAAGCCCTGGGTTTGAACCTTAGCACTGCTTAACTGAGTGTGGGAGGTGTACATTGGTAGTCCCTACACTGAGGAGATCAAGGCAGCATCAGAAGTTCCAGGTAACCCTCAGCTGCATGTTGAATTCGAGGCCAGTCTGAAGAATGTGAGAGCCTGCCTCTTAAAAAAAAAAAAAATGCTCCTCTCCCCCATGTCCCCCTCCTGCACCCCTGTCTCCAAGAGGATGTCCTCACCCCACCCCCACCCTGCCAGGCCTCTCCACTCGGGGCCTCCAAATCTCTCGAGGGTTAGGTGCGTCTTCTCTCACTTGTATGCATAGTAACTGTAACTGCTAGATGTAGTTTTTCTTACCAAAAGGCAAGCTGGCCTAGATCACTGTCATTTATACAGTGGATGCCTATAGGAGGGGCTTTCTGGTCCTCCAGGGAGTAGCAGATCTAAATATCCAAATAAGCCACCGCTCTCCCCTGCCCAGCGCAGACTGACTGTGAGCAGTCTCAGCACAATAAACTGAGCCCGGGCCACACCCTTGCTGGGAGTTAGAGGACAGGATCTTCCCCTGGCGTTACTCTTGCTCGTTTCATGTACAAATTATGCCCCTTTCTTCCTCCTCCTCCTCTTCAACTGTCCCGTCGTACTTTTTAAAGCTTCTGATATGGATTTAAAAGGCACATTTGCTCTACAGTGGGTTTTACTCCCTCTCAGATCCGCATTTCATTCTAACCCCTCAGGCGTTGGCCGCATTTGAACAATCTGATATTCTTTCTGTGCTGGTTGTCGCCATCTGACCTGCCATGGACATGCAAAGCTGTCTCTCTGCTCTTGCTCTGTTCTCTCTTGCTCGGGGTTCTCCAACCCTGACGCCCCTGAGTTGCCCAGATCTCGACAGATGCTCCCAGTCGGTGCCGAATGGAGCTTCGCCACTAGGGTTGGAGTTGTGCCACTTGGTACACCGTATGGTTGTAAGCAGCCAGATGATTGAACATATGTATACATTAATATTTTTGGCCACCATTTTTTCAAAGATTTATTTATTATTATATGTAAGTGCACTGTAGCTGTCTTCAGACACCCCAGAAGAGGGCATCAGATCTCATTACAGATGGTTGTGAGCCACCATGTGGGTGCTGGAAATTGAACTCAGGACCTCTAGAAAAGAAGTCAGTCTTAACCGCTGAGCCATCTCTCCAGCCCCTTGGCCACCATTTTTAAAGCGTCCATTTATGAAATGACCCTGCAGAATCTGAGGCTTCCACGTGCAGCCACCAGATAGGAAGCTGTGACTAGAAAGCATGCAAGGGCCTCAGTCACACAAGGTGTCTCTGAGTGGCATGGCCAGGAGACACGCCCCGTTTGTGCTCTTGGCACTCACGTCCCCGGCTTCCTTCCCGTTTTCTCTTTCCTTTCCCTCTTTATCTTTCATGAGATCGCACACAGCCCAGGCTGGCCCTGAGCATGCTGTGCAGCTGCCTCCTGAGTGCCGGCGCTGCTGTATAGGCGTGCGCCTGGCTTTACGGGCATGCGCCTGGCTTTCCAGGCGTGCGCCTGGCTTTCTGCAGGTCAAACTCCAGGCTTTGTATATGCCAGGCAAGCACCTACCAACCGAGCCACGTCCGCAGCCCGCAATCCCCTCTCTGATCGCAAGCCCCAGTGGCGGCTTTGGGACTGCAATGAGCACAAGAAACACCTAACCCAAGCGCGGACCGGCCACAGCAACCACAGGTTGTCTACTACACGAGTTACAGCCATACTGACTCGGCTAGCATCACATCTGACTGTGATCCAGAGGAAGTGGAGATCTGTGACTGAGTTCTTACTTAGGAAGCCATCCTCTCTCCAGCCCTCCACCTCCTTCCAGAGCCTCTTAAAGACTATTAAGAATTATTAGACAGGGCCTTGCTCTGCAGCCTGGCTGGCCTTGAACTTAGGATCTTCCCATGTCTGTCTCCTAAGTTGGGGTTATAGTGACATACTGGCATATCTAGTTAGGCCTCCTTCTCAACCTGTGCGTTTACAAACCACCCTAGCTCCTCTGAGAGAGTCTGCAGCCCCTCATGTCCTGTTCTGGTTTTTAAAAAATTTTATAGAGTGATCTTATGAATATTCCAAAAGTAAAATCAATGATGTAGACCCTTTCCTATATGGAAAAGTTGTATAGGGGGCAGCTACTTGATTCTAAGCTGTTTTCCTGTAGGGATGGCCCTAATCTCACCCAGTGGGGTTATTTGAAATTACTGACACTCAAGTGAACAGGTGTTCCTGGTGTCCCCAGAACCTGCCCGTCAGAAAAGCTTCCCTCTGGAGTGTGGCTCAGGCAGCTTTAGACTCTCACAAATGGAGAATTAGCCAGTGCTGGGACTGTGGGGGTCCTTTAATCTGAGGTTTTAGCGTGTTTTTTAGATTTGTGTTTTCATTTTATGTGTATGAGTGTTTTGCCTGCATTTATTTCCATGCACTGTGTGTGCATCTGGTGCCCTTGGGGGTCAGAGGAGGGAATCAGATGCCCTGGACCTGGAGTTATGGAGAATGCTGGGAACTAAACCTGGGTCCCCTGCAAGAGCAACAGGAACTCCAAACTGCTGAACTGACTGCCCAGCTCTCTGCTGTGATTTTATTTCTCGTGTGTTACCTCATTGTGTGTGTGTGTGTGTGTGTGTGTGTGTGTGTGTGTGTTCTTGTCTGTGGAGGATTTCCTGAGCACTGTTTTAACATGTTCACCGCCCCCCCTCAGGCTCCTCCAGAGTCCTGCCTCCCTCCCCCTCCCGCCCTCCTTTTGAATCTGCTGTAACTTTGGAAGTTGCTCTTGAGCCTGAGTGCTGCTGTTGTGCTTGTCAGCGGTTGGAGGGAGGCGGCAGGACATTTCCAAGGAGCTTTTCATGTTCAGCTCCAGGGCATGTTTCTTATTTTGAGATTATATTTTCTACATTGGAGGGCCTATTGAAACATGTGGTTTTCTGCAGTGACGGCCACGGTAGATAGTGAAATAAAGACCTGATGTCTCTTATCTGCTGCCAGTCTGGGACCATGCACATGGGAGCCGCAGCCCAGCGTGTCCGCAGTGCACTGATGGTTGGGACTCCTGGGCGTCCGAGAGGGGAGTAGGTAGCCCTTCCTGCCCTGCCTGGGCCTGCCCTGAGGGATGGCTGTGTCTCAGGTGTGGAATGGAATCTCTCTAGCCATCTGCCATTAGTCAGCAGACCAGGCCCTGTGCTTTTGTGGGAGTCGTTGAGACCGAAAATCAGATTCCAGATCTGCAGCCATTGTCCACAAACAGCCAGAAAACGAGACTCCGCATCTTCCTGAAATTACCTAAGGAGCTTCTTGTCCTCCTACTTCATAGTGATAAACCCAGAGTGCCTGGGCACGGGGGTGGGCCAGTCTTTAGGAGCCTGTGTTTTTGAGGTTGCGGGGTGAGGCGCCCAGCACAGCAGAGTCCGTCGGGTTATCTGTCTGCCTCCTTCCTGAGAGGCTCCCCCAGGCTTGTTTCCACAGCCTGGCTCTGACTGGGGGACTGCTTACCCTTTGGATTGGAATAGTTGACCACGAAGTAGGAACTCACACCCACTTGCAGAGACCTGGAACACACAGGCTGTGTGGTCTATGAAAGCAATCGGGTGCACTGGACAGAGGAGTCACTGTGGTGCTGTGGATACTGTGGCTCTGCGTGGGTCAGTAGAGAGGCGGGCGGCAGCCATCTCTAAAAGTGGCGTGCGTTGGTGCTGCGCACACCAAGGCTCTCCAGGATGAGAATGTCATGGCACCTATGCCACTGAGCACTTCCACCTCTTCCTTCTGCAAGTGCTCTCTCTGTTCCTGTTGTCACTTGCCTCTCTTGTCCTCCTTAAGGGCCCACCCCTCAAAGAGCCGTCCCCGGCCGGCCCATGTGCCTAGCACCTATTCTCTGTTTCCACGCCAACTTAGAAAGGCGCCTCAGGTCCTGGGAGGCCTCCCTCCGGCTGCCCCTCCTGATGCCAGTCCTCCTCCTGTCTGACTTTGAGGAGAGGTGCTCCTGCTGACCTGGCAGCTCCCTGTCAGAATCCTGTGCTCCCATCACATCCCTGTGGTGGCTGTCACTGCCAACCGCCCTGTGCCAGGACACCCTCCCTCACGTGGTTTTTTGGGTGAGAAGAAGCCCCCGTCACCTCTGCCTCTCCAGCCTCAGCGCAGATCCTATGAACCTTCTTCCTCCTCCTCAGCCCCTGGGCCCTCTGCAGATCTGGTCCTGACTGGAAACTGTCCTCATTTCTCAGCCTTCTGGTTCTCCACCCCCAGATGCCCATCGCTCAGTCACTCAAGCACACACTTCTGTGGGGACGACGCCCTCCCCTGGGGCTTTTCTCAGCACAGCCGTACTAGCCTGGTCTGTGCTGTCTTCCTGACTCCGAGTCCTCTGCAAACGCTGCCCTTGTCCCCGGAGCCCCGTGCACCAGCCGGTCTACACAGGCCTGGACGCCTGTGTGCCGTCAGCCTGGGTTAGACATTCCCTCAGCCAGATCCTGCCCACCCGTGAACTTCTGCAGAAAGAGTGTGTCATGACACAAAGTAAATAGGTCTCTCTGAGACTCCTTACAGTCTTTTTGTTTTCTTGTGCTTGTCCGTGTGGGCGTGTGCATGCTGGTGCCTGCGAAGGCCAGAGGTATTTTTTATTATTGCCTTCTCCCACCTTTCGAGTCATTGATTGGCTAAAATGACTGGCCAGTGAGCTCTGAAGATCCACCTGTCTCCGCCCCGCCAAGCGCGAGGGTTGCAGATGTGGTGGGCACGTGTCTCACATGGTGCTGGAGACCCGAGCCTGGGCCCTCGTGCGTGGTTGGCAGGCCTTTGGTTGAACCTTCGCCTCGGCCTCCAGTTTGGAGAACATTTTTTAGATAGGGTCTCACTCTGTAGCCCAGGACAGATGTGACAGCACACGTGGTGGGTGGGGCCAGTCTGGCTAGTATTTCCATGCCTAATGACAGGCGGAGGTGGTTTTCTGCAGATGCAGTGTGCAAAAGGAGTGTCTCCACTAATCCGGAATTGAGTGCACTCTGGGGGGTGATGGGTAGTCCGTGTTCACAGATGGCAGGTGTTGAGACCTGCTCTTGGGTCACCTGACTTTCCCAGCTCCGCTTTCCTAACTTGTAAGAGGGACCAGCTGTGTCTGCCTTCTAACCTGGACATAGTGAATTTAAAGTGTAGGGTGATGTTAGCCTGCGTGCCTGCGTGCCTGCCTTCTCGTCCCCCCTTTCTCCTCTCTCTCTCCTGTCCTGACTTGATAGCTTCAAATAGAGTCATAGGTTTCTGATCCTCCTGCCTCTGCCTCCCCAGCCCTGAGGAGATTGCAGGAATGTGCCACCATGCCTGCTTTAGCGGTTCCTTTTTAGCAAGCAGTAGCTTGCTGGTTTCCCCTCGCACAGGATGTTCTAGGGGAGGCCGTCTGGGGGGTGTGAGCACCGCCGCACTGACCCTTCCCTGGGAAATAGTTCAGTAGCCCAGAGCAGGCAGCCAGGCAAGGTGTTGGGACACTGGGCTTGGAGGAGAGGGAAGGTCCTAGAAGCCAGCTCGTGCCCTTGTGTTGTGTAGACACAGGCTTGCTACTCCTCAGCTCTGGCTCCTCCTGAGGCAGGCCTCACTGAGAGCACCCTCAGCATTCAGCCTACCAATTCTGTTCATGAGCGAGGGCCCTCGAAGAGCTGGGCCATTGGGAGATGTTAAGTGGGCCGCAGGTACTGACCCTGTATCGTCACTTCCAGAGGTCCAGCCTCACGCAGTGTTCTAGTCCAGATGAATATGCCCGGCCTTTATTTTCCAGAGCTTGTCTGTCTTGGGGTCATTGAAGAGGAGCGTGGACAAACCTGGGGAGGACTAGCTTTCTGTGCAGCGGAAGCTGACATCACGCCCTTTTCTCCCACAGGGGAAGGTGGAGGTGGAAGCCGGGAAGGAAGGCATGAAGTTTGAAGCCAGCGCGTTTTCCTACTACGGTGTGATGGCCCTCACAGCCTCTCCAGGTGAGTGGTGCCAGCGTCTGAGCACAGGGCTCTGTCAAGAAGACGCAGCCCGTCCCCTCAGTCTCCCCAGTGCCCAGCAGGGGTCAGTTCTCACTGACACGTATCATAGACAGAAGCTGTACCTTCTCAGGTATGCACCATCATAGGTCTCACCCGGGGAACACAGCTGTACACAGCAGGAGAGGCAGACTATGAAGGAAGGGCCCTAGTGAGAGACAGAGAAAGCATCCTCTGAGTCACTGTCCCCCAGAGGTCCCCCTCCCTTCTTGAACTTTGTATGGACACAGGATGTAGTGGGTTGACTTCGTCCCCCTCCCCGGGTCGTGCTGCCGTGGTCATCTGTGCTCTGCATGGGGCGTTTCCTTCCCATCCCTGCTGTGTGCCTGCGGGCCCTCCACTGATCACTGAGCAACGCACTAGGCCCACCTTAGGTTATGGTGACAGGGGAGTGGGGCAGCTGGTGACGCTGGGGTCACAGGAAGGGAGGACAGCTGCTGCTCAGAGCACTCATTTTAATCCGTCCAGGCCCCACACTCAAGAGTGTGTCTTTCCCATTCAGCTCCCTGGAAGTACTCTCAGAGAAGTGTTTCCATGGCAACCCAAGGGAAGCTGACCCTTAGTTAACTATCTGCAGGCTGTTTCCTGTTAGGGGCACCGTGAGAGCTTCGTGTCTTCTGGGGGTGGAAGGCGGGGCGGGTGCACTAGGGCCTGCCGAGTTGCTAGTTAGCTTTAGAACTTTATAGACGTTTAGCGCTTCCAGAAGCCTCTCGTCTGTCACATTCTTGCCTGTCTTGGGGAGTGTCGCCTGGTCTCCACTGCAAAAGTCTGAGGCACACAGAATAGCTCTTCTGGGGATCTTTCTGAGGATGAGGCAGTTTGCTACTACTATTTGTCTAGAGAGCTGGCTGCTTGTGGTGGGCGGTAATGCCATGGGGATTGAGCGAGTCCCTGATATTCTGAGGTGCCTGCAGGGGAGTCAGCACCCAGCTTTGCCTCCAGTCCCTCTGGATCTAGACACACTATAGCTTGCTCTCCCTGGCCAGGAGTCAGTCAGGCAGGTAAGCGGAGGTGCTGTGGTGCCACCTGCTGGCCAAAATACAAAAGGACAGTCTGTACAAGGAAACCTTTACAAAGCCCAAACTAACCATAGTCCATCTTAAAGGAAGGTTGTCAAATGCGAAAAATTCAACAGCGATGGGGACCTTCGCTGTTTGTTGTTGTGACATTTGTCTTCCCCTACTGTCCTACCCCGCAGTGTGACGGGCATAGATGTAAGCTCTAGAAAGCCAGTGAGCTGTCAAAGGTCCTTGCTTTCTTGGGCAGGTTTTACTGTCCTTAGGGACGTTGTTCCTGAGTGTGCACATGAGCCTGCTTGATCCTCTTTGTTGTGAACTTGAAAGTGATCTTCATTTCCACCACTTGGTGACACTGGGGGGGGGGGCTTCGTCACTGGACATGGAAAAAGCCCTGGGTCACAGCCCAGGGTGCAGGTTGTGTAACATTGAGAAAAAAGTCCTTGGTGTCCCATAATAACCAGGAGAACAGAATGGGTGCTGTGTGTGTATACAGTGTGTTGTGACCCTTAAAATATAGGTAGAGGCAGGTGAATTGCTACAAGTTCAGAGTCAGCATTGTCTACTCTGTAAACTCTAAGACAGCCAGATCTACAAAAGACTTTGTCTCAAAAGTGTGAAAACAGATGAAAAGAGCAGCTGCTCAGAACGAAAGTTATGTCACTGGAAGGCATCACTATTGGGACTTTTCTGGGACTATGTGCCTCAAATTAGCCCAGGTTAACAGACCCCTATTTTTAAGGCATCTCTGGAAACAAATGAGAGCAGTACATTTTTGCTGATCCCTGGTTATTTAGACCTAGACACTAGCCTAGCTGATACTGAACAACAGCATAGGGGAAATCCCACTCAAAAAGACAGCAAAAGCCTGGGAATGATGGCCACACCACTAGTGCCAGCCCTTGAGAAGGAGGTGGGAGGACCAGCGGTTTAAGGCTAGCCTGAGCTATGTAGTGAGTTTGAGGTTAACCTTAGACCACAAGAGACCTTTCAAACCAACTGAAAAATAACAACAAAAGGCAGCAAAGAGCTGACTCGTCACCAGGAAGAGTCCATCATTCATTCCAAAGCTGACTTGGGTCTGGGGGCCTGTGTATTCATTGAGATGTACCATCAAGACTGTACACTGAAACCTGCCTGTGTCTGTTCAAGACGAAATGGCACCAGTAGGTAAAGGTGCTTGCCACCAAGCCTGGTGACCTGAGTATCATCCCTAAGACCCACACGTTGGAAGGAGAACAGACTCCCACATGTTCCCCACATATGTGCTACCGCATGTGCACATGTACACATGTAAATGGAAAGTCAGCTGTCTACTAGGGAAACAAAGGCAGAGGACTGCTGTAAGGTCTAGGCCAGCATGGCCTACATAACAATTCCAGGCCAGCCAGGGCACGTGGGAAGGCGTGGCCCGCCCTCGGGGTCCCCGTGGTGGGGCTAGTCTCCCATCAGAGTGAGCAGTGCCGAGCCAGCCTCTGTCTGCCATTCTCGGGCAGTCTGTACCTGGCTGTCTTCACGTTTGCCTCTGTTTTGAAATCTGCAATCATCTCAAGCAGTTCAAAATATCAAGCCAAAATTATGAAACCAATAATACGAGTGAGTTGGGTAATCAGGGGCTGGCTGGGCGGCGCAGCGAGGGAGCGCCGCAGTGCAGTGTGGCCTGTTCTCAGAGTCCCTCCCGGCCGGCCAAGGCTGGCTAAATGTGGCTCAGACACTGAGAACAGCCTGTCTAGGAGCTGTGGGCCTCAGTCGGGTGTTGGGGGTTTAAGAACTTTCCAGAAAAGAGCACAAGGACGACATTCTTCCCAGTGGCCTACTGTTCTGGGGAAGTCATTAGTGTCCCTTCCTTTTATATGACAGCACACGGGCTTTGGTATTTCTGGGGTGGGATGCTCACGTTAGGGAGGCAGCGTCCACTTCGGTCCCTTGGATGTGAAGATCTGTTTCTGCCTTTCGATGCGGTCTCACCCTGTTTTTCTCCATTTTCCAGTTCCTTTGTCCCTGTCTCGCACCTTTGTTGTCAGCAGGACAGAGGTGTTAGCTGCGGGCTCTCCAGGTAACTCTGCATGCTTCCTTTCTCATAACCTGGTCAATTGATCGATTGCCTGCCTAGACCCTGGGGAAGGCTGAGCGCCAGGGCTGCACACTGTTTCCACAGCGCTCTTCCCAGCTCCCTGCCAGCCCTAAAACTCTAAGGTTGCTGCCTAAGGTGGAGCTGTCCAGAAAACAGAAATCACAGAGGGCTAGAACGGAACTCTGGGCCAGGACCCAGGGTGACGAGGAACAGGGAAAGTCTCTATGGTGGCTGGCCCGTGCCTACTGCTCATCCCACCACACAGGTCTGCCCCAGGTCTGCCCAGAGGCTTACTCGGTCTTCAGCATGTTATAAGATGTGGAGTTTGCACCACATCTTATAAGTCTAGACTGCTTTCATTTCCAAAGAATCCATTTGGACAAAATCTTGGGAGAGCACAAACTTTTCTTGGCAAATGAGAAACCGCCCACGCTCACCCTGATTTGGGGGTACTTGCTCTGCTCCCCACTGTGAGCTGGCTGTGAACCACTGCCCTCCCTGGGCAGATGGCCCTGCTGCTCTGGGGTCTCACCTTTTATTGGAATCAGCTCTGTGCGCATTCCTAACCAGCAGCTGATTAACTCTGGGAGGGAGAGCATGGCCAGGCCTCACACGCCCCGCCACACAAAGAAAAGTTTTAATCTTTCTTTAATTAAAATTGCTTAGCCCTAATTGAGCTTGTTGTGGTGCACACCTGTAGCACAGCATGCAGGATCTGAGGCAGGAGAGTTGAGGTTAATATATAATAATATAGGGAGATCCTGTGTCAAAGAAAGGAAGATTGTCAGACCTCTGTGGTGGGTACTGCAGCTTTCCTGTGTTGCCTTTCCCCATACACTGCGTAGCCTTTAGTCTGACCGATGCCATTACATGCAGTCAACCCCATTCAGACTCTAGAGCGCTGGGGCTGGGAGGAGCCCATGCTTACGTTGGAAGGAAATTAATTAATGTCCCATGAGTCTGCTGTCAGCCAGGTGTGGTGGCCCACACCTCTAATCTCTGTGTTTAGAAGGCTTAAACACGCAAATTGCGCTACGTAGTCAAGACCAGCTTGGGCTGCATATAGTGAGTTTGTGGCCAGAATAGAAACCCTAACTTCAAACCCTAACATAGGACTTCACAGATGCTTCAGCTGCTGAGTGCTAGCTGTAAGCTCAAGCCCCAGCTCCCCGCCCCGCTGGCCTGGGGCTTTGGTCCTGATCCTGGAGAGGTGGAAACAGCAGGAACCCTGGGCTCACTGGCCAGCCAGATGAGCCAGATCAGTGGGCCCCAGGTCCCAGGGAGTGACACTGTCTAAACAAAGTAGAAAGCTCCTGAGGGACATCCAAGGTTGACCTCTGGCCTACACACACACACACACACACACACACACACACACACACACACAGAGTTTGGCATGTCTGAGCTTAAGATATTCATAGAGCTATTTGACTCAAACCAATCAACAGAATGCACACGTGCCTTCACATGCACACATGCATTTATAGTTTTCTTCCGTTCTTCACTTTGCTGCTTGTTTACCAAGTTGCAGGGATACTTGTTGATGAGTCAAAGCCCATGACGCCATCTGCATTTCACGCGTCTGTAGAATTGGAGCTCTCTTCACCATGCCTGTTCCATCTGGGCAGGAATAGATAGGCCTGCCCTCCTCGAAGGTCGCGGCCACAGGCCTGCGGGCACTGCAGTAACAATGATTTGACACCCTGCCCCTCCCAGAAGGTGCCTGTGGTTGCCAAGGAAGCACTGTTCATTATTTTCCTGCTTGTTTGCAGCCAAATGAATGGATTTCTAGATAGGATAAATAGAATAAACTGAAGCAAAGGCCAGAAAACCAAGGTAAACCAGTACTGAGAGGGTTTGTCTGGTTGGTTGGTTCTTGAGGTAAGGTCTTGGCCCCAGCTGTCCTGGAACTCATTGTGTAGACTAGCAGATCTCACCTCTCAGGGGTCCACCCGCCTCTGCCTCCTGAGTGCTGGGATTGAAGGGGTGCACCCCCATGTCCAGCTTGAAAGATTTTGATTTTGTTTCCGGCTTTGCTTGGTCTGGTTTTTGAGATGAGGTCTCTTGTAGCCCAGGCTGGCCTCAACCTTGAAGTTGCTATATATCTGAAGATGACCGTGAACTCAGTATCTTCCAGTCTCCACCTCCCAAGTGCTTGGATTATGGTTGGGTGCCACCAAGCCAGCTAAAATTGACGACTCATCTTTATTACTGCTGTAAAACCTTGACCTACAAGTTTGATAGCAAAGCATGAACCCAGACTCGGGTGGAGCAGCCCGCCCCTGCCTCTGCTCCGGGTCTGGCCCTCTGGGGCATTTGGACCAATTTACAGCTAGAAATTTAGTCCTTTATCTCCAGGATTTTGGATAAAGGATGCGACTGATCACCCCACTCGCTTGGACATCCAATGTACACAAGTGGCAGCTGTCACAGCTCAGCCCTGCTGCTGTTTTGGCAGTTGCATTAGGAAGCTCTGTCCCTGGGGGCCCCTCGCAGAAGACGCTATAGAGAAGACTTGGTGAGATCCTTAGAATGGAAGGCAGCTGTGAACGAAGGCAGACCCAGTGCTGTCCCTGTCAGGCCACAGCAGGGCCCAGGGTTCTCAGCAAGAGGCTAGGACCAAAAGGCAGTGCATCCCGGAGGCAGGCAGGCAGGCAGGCAGGTGTGCCTTGCTGAGAGGGGCGCTCCTCCTGCTGGTCTTGGTCACACTTAGGATTGAACCCCGAGTTTCCTTCAGACAGCCATTCTGCTCAGGCCTTAGACTAGTGAGAAGAGCCCAGATCCCTGTTTACATCAGAGTACTGCCAGGAGAACCTTCCAGTGGCTTCTTGAGAAAACACACGGCTCTCATTGAAGAGTAGCTAACAACCACAGAAAACCAGTGAAGGCTCTCTGGCCCACTGCAGAGTGTCCTTCAGGTTTCCCCTTTTTACAATAATTTTATATTAACTTTAAAAATAATTAAACTTTTATGGCTACTTTTTTGTGAGCAAAAGTTGCATGTGAGCCTCTTGGGCACAGTGGTACAGTTGTCTACCAGGGTTTGCTGCTTCCCTGCCGAGGAGGCTTAGCTAGAGCCGCTGGCCACCTGCCGTACGCCCACTCTTCCTTCACTTGGTGTTAAGACTCAGCCGGGCGTGGTGGCGCATGCCTGTAATCCCAGCACTTGGGAGGCAGAGGCAGGTGGATTTCTGAGTTCAAGGCCAGCCTGGTTTACAGAGTGAGTTCCAGGACAGCCAGGACTACACAGAGAAACCCTGTCTCGAAAAAACAAAACAAACAAACAAACAAACAAAAAACAACAGCAACAACAAAAAGAAAAGTAGAGGTGTTAAGGCTTCAATGTTGTCCTTGAGATGCTGAGCAGTGGGCTGGACCCAGCAGGTGTGCTCCCAGCCCGGTGTGCCAGGCCCATGGTGCTGTAGGAGTATGGCAGTGGGTGACTTCTGCAGACTGTGGCTGTGAAGACAGACACAAGAGGTCTCTCTCTCTCTCTCTCTCTCTCTCTCTCTCTCTCTCTCTCTCTCTCTCACACACACACACACACACACACACACACACACACACGTCCAACAAACCAACCAGAAAGCAGTGTTGGCTAACTGGGAGTCCAGAGGAATCCAGGCTCTGACTTCCACCTGGGGTCCAGCCAAGCAGTGAGCCGCCGGTGCCTTGCCTTTAATACCTTGAAACCATAGAAGTAAACACTGTCTTAAAAATCTATGCGGACTTGGGAGGCAGAGGCAGGCGGATTTCTGAGTTCAAGGCCAGCCTGGTCGACAAAGTGAGTTCCAGGACAGCCAGGGCTACACAGAGAAACCCTGTCTCGAAAAACAAAACAAAACAAAACAAAACAAAAAAATCTATGTGGAAGCTGGGCATGGTGGCGCACGCCTGTATTCCCAGCACTTGGGAGGCAGAGGCAGGTGGATTTCTGAGTTCGAGGCCAGCCTGGTCTACAGAGTGAGTTCCAGGACAGCCAGAGCTACACAGAGAAACCCTGTCTCAAAAAAACAAACAAACAACAACAACAAAATCTATGTGGACAGCATTCAAGAGAGAGAAATGGGTAGGTGGATCTCTATGAGTTCCAGGTCAGCCTGGTCTACATAGTGAGTTCCAGGCCAGTCAAGGCCACATAGTGAGACTTTTCTCAACAACAACAAAAAACATACGTACATGTTTCATAGAAAAAAGAGCTTTATGTTGACTACTCTTTCTTAATAACTTTTTCAAAATTTCAAACAACTAAACCTCTCAAATTTTAATTTTACTTTTTTAAAAGAGATTTATTTTTATTTATACATTGTAGCTGTCCTCAGACACACACCAGAAGAGGACGTCAGATCTCATTACAGATGGTTGTGAGCCACCATGTGGTTGCTGGGAATTGAACTCAGGACCTCTGGAAGAGCAGCCAGTGCTCTTAACTGCTGAGCCATCTCTCCAGCCCCCTTAATTTTTCTTTCATAATATGTGTTCAAAATAATGATGTGTTGGTTTGACTTTTGTACTATATTTTAGTAAGGATGTCTTGTTCTTTACATTGGATGTTTTGTTTGTAGACCCACAAAAGCACAAAATCCTTTCAGAAAAACATTAACTATGTTAAACAAAAAATATATGCAGAAACTTATGACTCGTGACTGAAATTTAGAGATACAGCCCTGGGATTCCTTGTTCAAAAGAAAGATCTGTCATTATAGGTGACATTGTGGGAAGGTCTGACCCAGGAGCATGGTGGTACTGTCTGGGAGAGGCCAGCAGGAGAGAGCAGAGCATGTAAACCAGACATGTCTGTCCAGCACTCACTGGGCGTGATGCTGTGCTCAGCGCTGTATCTCCCGTGAGCAGGAACCAGCGTGCAGTTTACAGAAGGGACTCTGAAGCAGGGAAAGTTGGTCACCTGTTCAAAGTTCAGCTCTAAGTGTAAAGCACTGGCTATACTATGCTGTTCTCTCAGGGGGTGGCAGGGACAGTAGGGGGCACTGTTGAGCCGGATGCCGACTCGTGGGAAGCTGGCCCTGGGAGTTGTGACAGCACTGCTGGGAGAAGGAGGTGTGGCCGGGGAGCCCTCAGGGTGGTGAGGGTGGGCTGAGGGCACGTGGGGTGAGGGCAGAGGAAAGCGGCAGGGGAGCGCAGTGCGTCAGGTTCCTCAGGCTGGTTTCAAGCTGCTCGATGACACGCAAGCCTGTTACTTGAAGTAGGAGGTAGGCCGTGGCCACAGCGACAGACTTTGATAGTTGGAGGGCTGGGCCTGTCCCAGGCTGGCTCTTTTCCGGGGGCATCTGTTAAGGGCTTCGGAAGATGCAATTTGGAGCCCATCTAATGCATGCAGATAGACTGTGGAAACAGTGGGCTAGAAAAGGCCTCCTGGCGAGGGCATGGCCTTGATTTATTATTCAGTTGGTTAGTTGGTTTTTTTGAGACAGGGTTTCTCTGTGTAGCCCTGGCTGTCCTAGAACTCCCTCTGTAGACCAGGCTGGCCTTGAACTCAGAAATCTTCACGCCCTTGAACTCAGAAATCTTCACGCGTCTGCCTCTCAAGTGCTGGGATCAAAGGGGTGTGCCACCACACCTAGCCAGTGCTTTAATTTAACATGATTCATCCTTAAAACCACACAGAATGGGGAGCTGGAGAGACACTCTGTGGTTCAGAGAAAGCACTTTGTTGCTTTTCCAGGCGGATCCAGTTCAGTTCTCAGTACCATATGGCAGTTAAGCACTTTCACCTCCAGGGGATCCACACCCTCTTCTGGACTCCACGGGCACTAGATGTGATGCATAGACCTCAGGCAAATTAACCATATACATTCCTTTAAAGCTATGAAGAATGTTCCTTGACAGCAAGAATATGGGGACTCTCCTGCCCTTCTCCCTTCCATCTCTCTGAACACTTGCTCCAAGGAGCTTACTGCAGAAACCTGTATCACCAAGTCACTGAGGCAGGCCTCTCGGTTTCCCGTCGCCTACCGCGATGGCATGGCAGAGCCGGCTGATGGCTGAGAGGCAGCGGAGACAGAGGGTCTCTGATCATTTCTTTTGATTCCCAGAAAGATAATGAAGAGCCTTTTATGGTCCTTGTTAGCGTCAGGTAGCATCCATGTCCCCGGGCCCGACCTTCAGCCCTGTCTGTGTTTGTGATGCTTCCCCCTAGAACACGGCTTCCCAGCCTCAGAGCTTTGGCCTTTATACCCTGGCCTGACACGTGGGTGCTTGTGTGATTGCTTTTCATTTGGAGCGAGCGTTCTCTAGTGGCTATACCTACAGTGCTTTAAAGACTGGTTTTTCTCCCTTTTGTAGGTGAAAATAAGTCACCGCCTCGCCCCTGTGGCCTGAATCATTCAGACTCTCTCAGTCGGAGCGACCGGATTGACGCCATGACACCAACCTTGGGGAGCAGCAACAACCAGCTCAGTTCTTCATTCCTTCAAGTCTACATCCCGGACTACTCAGTCCGAGCGCTCTCTGACCTGCAGTTCGTCAAGGTGAGTGCGTGGGGAGGGCTGCGAGGCTGGTCTGGCAGGTAGAGCCCCACAGCTTCCCCTGCGCTGTCAGAACGCCCGCCCAACTCCTCTGGGCCCAGCACAGGTTGAGAAGCACATTGACCTCGGGTCCATCCCATGAGCAGCCAAAGCAAGCGTGGCCATGGCAGGGAACCGGAACAGGATGCGGGAGAGCCATCCTCCGTTCTCCTGAGCCTGTGGCTGGTGACTGCGTAGCCTGGAAAGCACTCGGGTCGCCTGTGGCCTGGACACAGGGCCTTTCCTTAGCCTGAATTAGACATCTTTCCGAGACCCAAGCGGCTTTAACTGATGGAAGCTGATCTCTGTTTTTCTTGTCTCTGAACATAAGAGGCGATGTAGATGGTCCCAGTGGTGAGAACTGCCTCCATCTCTGGAATCAACTTGAACTTTGCACAGAGTGTCTCGGTTTCCACTCAAGGATGGCTTTTCTCCCAGAGCGAAAGCTCTGGGCCTTTTGGGGTATTCGGTGTGTGATACGGTGTTAAGAGACAAGAGAACCCCAAAATAAGTTCTCTCGGTTTGTTTTCTGTGTCCTCTTCTGGCCCCAGATCTCCAGACAGCAATACCAAAATGCCTTGATGGCGTCCCGGATGGACAAAACGCCTCAGTCTTCAGACAGTGAAAATACTAAAATTGAATTGACTCTTACGGAGCTGCATGACGGCTTGCCAGACGAGACGGCCAACTTGCTCAATGAACAGAACTGTGTGTCACACAACAAGGCCAACCACAGCCTGCACAGTGAAGGCGCCATCTAGGGCCCCTTGGGCCCCCTTGTCTGGCCCTCCTGGACTCGGTCTGACCGTGACTTCCACTTGAGTGAACTTGTCTGCCATGCTGCGTCCTACAGCCTTGAGACCAAAGACTTTGCCCCTTTCCCTGGAAGCCGCAGAGGACGGCTGGGGGAGGAGGGATGGAAACTGGACACGTGACATCCACAGCTGGGGCATGGCTTTCAAGAATTCGGAGACAAACTTCTTCCGCCCAAATAGAATCATGTTTATTTTTTCAGAACCTTTTATCGTTTCTTTCATCCCTTAATTTGCATGAATTTAAAAATTGTTGCATTTATTTTTTTTCCAAGAGATCATGTTTTTGTTTTTAAGTGTCTTTTGCAGAGTTTGAAGTTGGTCTTCTGAGCTAACTCTGCTGTAGCCCCACAATGTGACCCTGACAGGATGGACTTGCCCCTTTAGCGGCCTTCCTTGGCCGTCCCCAAGAGGGATACCTTTCCTCTGTGCCCGGCGGGTGTCGCTGTCGAACTTGATGGATGAATGAAGAAAAATCATGTCATTGCAGAACGTGCCAAGTCTGTCGTCACTGTGGGTGTCGGCAGAAGCTGCAGGTGCCCTCTGCACGTAGTGTCCTTCTGAAAATATGACGTCTAACCACACCCCTCTCCCTCAGGAAGTGTTAACGTTTGCTTGGGAATGTGATCTTGCTCCCACCCTAAAGAATTTTTATCACCAAAATGAATGTTAATGAATCTTAAACCCACGGCTTATCATTGGCAGGAGGCAGTGACTTCATCCCTCATTCCTGTAACCTCAGATGGTCTAGGACATCAGCTAACCCCCCCCCAACACACACATACACACACACACACACACCCTCCCACCCCTCACTCTTGCTAACCCAAGCTGCTGCTACAGGTGCCAAATGGAAACCTTCCGTAGGGCTTCTTAATGAACATGTGGTGGCAGGGGCGGCTGCAGGAGGCCTCTTTCCCGCTGCGATGGGTGGGGGGAGACTGTGGACTTAGGCATTTCTAGACCCATGGTTTTAATGGAATGCCCTTCCTTCCATAGAGCCAAGTGCCCCTCCCATGTTGTCCCTGGGCTGTGGGGCTCAGAAGTGGCAGCAGCCCTGCTCAAAGGTGCCTCCTGCTTCAGATGTGGCCAACGCCAGAGACTCACCCATACAGCCAGAGTCAGTTTGATCCCCGATGGATTCAGAAACCAAATGTGTGTTGTGACCATTTCATGTGTGTGTCTGTCTTATTTTAATACCAAATTTACCATGTGTTACGAAATTCACGCCGGCAGGTACCGCTCTGGTGGCTTCTTTTGAAAGGTTCCTTACTTGCATTTTCTGGCAATGCTCATACACCGAAATGAACTCCTGGCCAGTGTTCAGTGGGCTTCTCATTACCCAGGTCGCAGCTGGAGAAGAGAGCCTTCGTGTGCCGGGGCTTCCGGCACAGGAACCCTCAGGCTCAGCGCCAGCCTCCTCCTTCAGGTAGGAGGTCTGCTAATCCCAGGCTGGACTCTGGGAGGGTGACATGTTGGGTTGATCTTTTGTTGAATAGCTGATGACTCTGAAAACTGTGCGTGTGTGTGTGTGTGTGTGTGTGTGTGTGTGTGTGTGTGCGCGCGCGCGCATGCATGCATGTGCGCAAAAGTGCCAGGACTGGAACCCATAGCCACGTGCATGCTTGGCAGGTGCTCTGTCACTGCCACACCCACAGACCTTGGCTCGGACCTCTGGTGCCATGCCCACTGACAGTGCTACACTGGGTAGTGGTTCCGGAGCATTCTGGTTGAGAAAAGCTGGCACACTTAGTGGAGGGTCATTGAGAGTGGCCTTTAGAGGAGCTGAGTGACCTAGCTGCTACTGGTACCTCGCCTGCCATTTGGGGATGAAGTTCCTACCACGGGGAACCCCACACAGTGAGTGCCCCCTTGTCAAACACATCCAGGTGAAAAAACCCAGTTTAAATCAGTTTAATAAGGAGCATAATCTGTACAGGATGAGCTGAGTGTGGCCAGGGCCAGGACCTCTCCAACAGGCTTCGAGCTGGCCCTCTCCCTAGGCCCGGGGAGCCAGGAGCCCAGCCAAGGCTCTCTAGTGGGAAGTGCTCCACTCTGTCAGCCTCTCAGGCATGGTGCTCCTCTGCCTCAGACAGCCGTGCTCCTGGACGGAGCCTCTGGGAGAGAAGCTCCTTTTCTCTCTGAGTTCTCCTGTTCCTGGATCCTCGAGCTGTGTGACTCTAGGGAGGGGGAGAGTGTCTGCCACTGCCTGCTGTGGCAGCTTATTGCAGAGTTCTCTCACAGAGAAGCCGAGGAAGGGGGGTCTTAACGATGGAGACTGCGGCCTGACAGCTTCGTGTCCGCTTCCCATTAATGAACTAATTACCTTTGACTAGTTTCTTCTATAATAACCAGGAATTCAGAATAGTTCCACCATCATCCCAGAGTACACAAAAGTGGCCTGGCCATGGTTTGAGCTACTCTGAGGAGAAGTCTGTCTTCAAACAGGGCTTGCATCTGAGTGAACAGTGGTTCCCAGTCTCCCCAGGCCAAGCTGACTCCTGAGACAATGAAAGAAACGCTGGCCTTGCCCCCTCTGAGTGGGTCTTGTTTAGGAATGGCACGTACTGTCTCTGGCCTCACCCCATGGGCTTCCTAGCCAAGAGACTGGCAGGTAGAGGGCGGCCATGCACAGGCACCTTCCTTGTAGCTCTGGCCTGCGATCCCTCCCTGGCTGCTGCATGCGCAAACATGGAGAGGTCAGGCAAGACAGACTCAGGCCTCGGGAGTTCTGGTTGCCAGGGGCCTGCCCGTTCCTCTGCTCCCAGCCAGAGGACAGGACGGCACCTAGAGCTTGGGCGCCTTGTGTGCAGACATTGCTGGGACACTGTCACCGTAAATGAGGGCCCTTCATGCACTGCCCTTTGTCCATAAGGCAAACTCTAATAAAGTCTTAGGAACACAGAATCCTGACATTCACACACAAGTACTGGGGTGCTAGTCAACTAGCTCAAACTTCGGTTCCTGATTTGAAGGTGCTGCCTGTTTCTTACTCTATGTGGGCATAGTTGACCTCACATGAAGGGAGCTGAGCTACAAACCACTTTCTCATGTTATTCCAAGAAATGCGTGCAGGTACTCAGCGCAGAACTTCACACTGATACGGAACACGAACTGTGAAAAGCCACCTTGCCATCTCCAGCTCTGTACAGCTAAAGGACCAGCTTTTCCAAATCTAAGAAAACACGGCTGGTCCAAATGCATTAGAAAATGGATTGACAGGATTTTGAGTTACACAGGGACCATGATCTTCAGCCCGCAAGTAATTTGGGTTAAGGAACAAAACCAAGCAGGTGCTGGGTAACTCAGCCTGAGTCCTGGCTTGTGGAAACATACACGAGCACCTCTGCCCTTCCCTGTAGGCTCCCAGGGATCTGCCACAGTCACTGTGCCCGAACCCAGGGGATGAGGTCTCCCAGGGATGAACCCTAGCAGGTTAACGCTCAGGACTGGTGCAGTGCACACACCTTGTCCCCCGGAGGACACTGAGAGGGTTGGCTTCTTCAGACACACCATGTAATCTAACCCTGTGGCTTGGCATGACTCCTCTCTGCTTTTCTTGTGAAGGGCCGATGGCTGCTTAGGTACCAGTGTGCCCTTTCTTCTGAGGGACCAGGCTCTTTCCTGGGCTGTTTGCTTCCATTCTGGGCCATAGGCTTGTGGTGCTTCTGTCCACCAAGGACAACTGGGTAAGTTGTAGGCTAGCCCAGAATTAGGAATTTTGAGGTGAATATGGAAGTGATTGTGGGGGTATTTGGAAGTTTTCCCCATACAAATTTATCCATGAGGAACCTACTCAGTGGACATGTATACCTCAGGGCCATTTACTCCTGTGCTTTAGTGGCTGATGGGAAAGGTAAGGTTCACTTGCCTCTAGTTGAAGGCTGAGCAGGGCTCCGAGGCTGAGCTGCTGTCACTGGTCTTGGGAGGAGCAAGCCTTCCTCTGGCACCTGTGCACTCCTCCTGGAACCAACGCTGACTTACTGGATTCCCTTTGGGAGAGTCCCCAGTCGTCCTGCGCCCCTATGGCCACCTCAATCAGGCAGAGGGAGCAATGCATACCCAGCAGCTAAGGTGAGCATCTGGGGACCTTCGCTTCTTAGTTCCCCGTGGCTGACACAGCTCGTGCAACCTTTTCATACCAGAGCCATTGGAGACATCCCAAGGGCAGTGGTTTTAAATGCTTTTTGATGGAGAATGCCAGGCAGCACTTGAAGCAATGTCAAAATAGCGAGTCAGGTCCAGGGTGTTTGTATGTACACAGCTGGAAGGTAGGGGAGGTGTGGATCAACGCTTTCGGATGGCAAGATATCGGGGTACTGTCTAGCTTCCCTTAGAAGGGCATGTTCTGATGCTGCTCACATCTGATCCACGCAGATTTACTTCTAGGGCTGGATTCTTCCAGAGTCGCCCTAAAGAGAATTATCAAAAGGGCCTGTCAGACCTGAGTGCCTGTCTTCTTGGAGACTCGGGTTTCTTCCGTACAATCAGCTGGGGTCCCAGACCTCTAGAACCAAGGGGAGTGAGGATTCATTCCCTAGAGCACCCCGACTGGCTCTGATTCACTACCCCCATGTCAGGTCACTGTGAAGACTCATCAACTTGTTGACTTTCCTTGTTTTTGCAGTCCTTTAAATCCACAAATGTATATGCTTTATTTTATATTATTTATTATGTACATATGTCTCTACTGTTAGTCTACCATCTGTGACTAAGACACTGTTTTGAAGCCCCTCATCCACTGAGCCTAGGGTTCTGTTATCCCTTATTGGGTGAGAGGGTGGTGGTATTTTTTTGTTTAAAAGGAAAAAAACCATATTGCTGCTCTCACACCAGCTTCTTTCATTGCCTTACCCCAACCCACCCCTAATGGCCAGTGTTTGGGAGGTAGACGGAGGCAAAGCCCGATGAGTTACTGCAGAAGTGGTTTTTTGGTGATTGGGTCTTTCCCTATGCAGTGGTAGCATATGGCTGAGACCAGAGCCTCCTTCCTCATCCACACCCAAGTAAGATCAACTTCCTGGTCCCAAAATGATGGCTTCTACTGCTCACCTTGCTTTGCAGAATCTATCTGCAATGGAAGCTGCCCATCTAGGCTCTGAACATGCGTTTTCCTGGTATTACGGCCCAGTTCCCAACATTGCCTTGGGCCTAAGGGCCCTGCTGTGTGATCCCCGCCGTTCCCACCATCTCATGGCGCACACTTCATACATTTGAGCAGTGGTATCAACAGGTCGTGTGCACACACTTCACAAGCTGTCCTAACAGAAGCGTTTATCATTCAAATGTTGTAGATTTATAATACCTATTTATTTGTACCAATTTATTTGTAAATCTTGTGATTGTTTTTAAAAGGTTTTGTTTATTTCTATTATTAGATAAATGATTTTCTGTTCACCCTTTTAGCAGCTGTGTGTTCCCTCTTTCCTCTGTGTAACACCAACCATTTTTTCTTCGGCCTTGGTCCCCTGCCCGATTACATGGCAATCCTTGAGGGAAAGCTTGGACTGGATCACATCAGAGCATCTCCTTTGAGCAGACGCTGCAAAGTCTCATGGTCACAGAAATGCAAGTTGAGTGTCTCCATGCTACAGCCTGGTATACAGCTGGTTTGGGGGATGTTCTTCCAAGGAATGAGGTTTGCCCCACCAGCTCTTCCCTAGAAAAACGTAGAAGTATCCATTTGACTTGCCTAGTGACACTCAGCAGCTAGGCAAATGGAAAAACTAGGTTTTCCTTGGCAGGAACAAAGGCTTCTTTGTATAGGCTTCTTGGTTGGCTCTTGAAGATGAAAATGGCTATTTAGCTCTTCTAAACCAGTGAAGAAAGTCAGTCCATGGGCGAGGCACCTTCAAGTGACACAAGGCCACGGGTGTGGGAGGTGCATTAGATGTTCTTCAGTAATTGAAAATGACCCTCATCTTCTGTTGTCACTTGGGTGACAAGACCCACAACATCTGCATGAGTCTCAAGGTACTTGGGGAATCCACTAATTAGCTGCCCCTTTATGAAATTCTTTATTTTACATCCCAAACAAGCCCATGCTCTGAGGACCAGGCTTCTAGTGGCTTGAGTCCCTACTGCATTTGACCACGGCATCTGTTTTACTTAACATGTGTCCTCGGTGGGAACATTTCAGTGGCATATTGACAAGACTGGCTTCAAAACCTATCTGATCACTTCCTGGAAGGAGAGTGAATACACCTGTATCCTGGTCACTTTCCTAGACTCGGGGCACAGAGCATGCCCCTGTGCTGACTGCTGTGGTTGGGTCTTCATCTAGGCACCTCTTGAGATGGCTGAGCATTAGAAAATGCCAGAGTGTGGAGGGAGCTGTGCGTGAGGAACCCTGGGCCACCTGTCACACTCCTCTGCCCACTCATTTCTGAGCCTTGTTAAGCTCTGCTTCAAGGAAACAGATACCAAGCAGAAGGAAGATGCTCTAGGCCAAGTGGCAAGATGAACTTCCCCTAGCCTGGCACTGACTCGTGGCAACTTGTACTCTTCCCTGTTTTTGCAGTGCTGGGATCCAACCCTGCACATGCCAGGCAAGTGCCCCACCACTGGGCTACAGTGCCCTCCGATTTTTACATTTCTTGAAGGCAATGCAATCTAATGACATATCCCTCATTAAAGTCCAAAAAGTTTAATTAGATTGCCAATTACTCTTTTGCTATGTGTTTTTTTTTTTTCTGCCGAGGCTCTCATATCTGTGCTCCCAACTTCCAGATATGAATGTTCTGTAAGTCCTAAGATAAAGGAATTGGTTATATGGCCCTTGTCTTAAGTTGGACATGGCGTCTTTTGTCCTGGCAGATGACCTGAAGGGGAATAAATGCAGGGCTGTGGTGAAGTGCTGCCTGCTGCTGTTGGTGGCTCTGGGGTCCTAAAAGCACAGGACACACGAGTTCTGAGACTGAGCTCATTTCTACATCAGAGTTTGGCAACCACATGCTTAAATTACCTCAAACCCACGGTTAACTCTGCTAAGAACCTCTCAGAGGCAGGCGGATCTGTGACTTCAAGGCCAGTCTGATCTACAAAGCAAGTCTAGCACAGCCAGGGCTTGTTACATAGAGAAACCTGTCTTTAAGACCCCCCTCTCCCCGGGGGGATGGGGAGGGGAGAAACTTTCTCTTAGTAAATGTGCAGACACTGCAAAGGTTTGCTCGTAAACTCTCATGGAGGCAGTGTGTGCGCACAGGCTCCTGGCCTCACTCCAGCCCTCCAAGTCTCATCCACAGGGCTCCTGGGAAGAGCAGAGTGTCAAACAGCTCCCTGCTCTTACTCTAGCAACAAGATGGAGTTTGGGTACTGTACCCCATGTAAAGAAACCTCAAATGGCCAGGCTCAAAACTGGGAATTTTATTTAGTTGGAAAAATATTGATTACTTTACATGTTGTGTCCAAGTCTGAGATGGGTGTTCAGAGTTGAGTTGGGTGTAGTTTCATGTTTTGGCTCTACGAGGAACTTAGGGGACTGTGTGCACTCATGCATCATTTCACAGTGGGAATGTCACAAGGCAACCTCACGGGAAGAGCATGGCATGAGTACTCACAAACCAGACAGTTGCATCAGCAGACAACATAACCTTATGGGGCCACCGTAATATGCCTGGTCTGTTGTTGACTGACACGCTGGTATGGCACATGGCGACGACATTTCATTTCTTGCAATTACTGTTTTGTTGGACACCATTACACTGTTGTCGCCATAGATTGAGAAGCAGGTGAAAGCGACGAGGAAAAAAGCTGTGTGTTTTGTAAATGAATGTTCTAGATCTGCTTCCTGATACTTCTGGACAGCCGTGGGGAGGTTAAGTGCTGTTTCCCTGTTAGCAGAGGTGTGTGGCAGGCAATGCTGGTCTGCAATCATTGGGCTCTGCTTTTGGACATTGCACACATGTAGATCATCTATGCAGCTCACTAGCATGCATGCTTTTGTTTCATCTTTGGTAAGGATTCCAGACTCAGGCATCCCAAGTGTATGATCTGAGGAAGAACTGCAAGAGAAGCTAATTCTAGTCACCAAGAAAGAATGCCGTGAGAAACTAAGTACTGAGGGCCTAACTCTCAAACCACACGGGGAAGGAGGCGGTGGACAGTATAACTAGATGGATCTTAGTTCCCATTTTCCCACCGTCAGAAAGAAGTTAAATAGTTTCCATGGCATGGAATGTGAGTGGAGTTCCTGTCCTAATACAGTCTTAAATATGCAGTTGTTTATCTCGGGCTATTTGTGGTGAATAAGCAGAGGATTTAAAAGTGCCCCAGAAGCCTTGGAAAAATTGCAGGACTTTAAAGTTGTTAAACAAACAAGTCTGATTTATAAATATCTAAGCATGGACAAGCTACTTTTAAATCAGAAATGTAACTTCCTATACACAATGTGACTTACAGATTTGTAGCTCAGTTATTCTATTTCTATTTTAAACAAAATTTAACGAGCAGCTTGAAGGGGGCATAGCTTACTCCACAGACCTCTGCAGATCTGTGTTTATGGTGAAAGAGAATCTTGGGTAGAAAATAAATATTGAATTTTCTCTGCCTCAGATGTTTCTGAGACACTCAACGTTATCCTTGAGCGCCTCTGAGGATGCATGCATGAGGTGGCTGCTGTGGCCGGAGACCCAGTGGGACTGGGAACACCGGGGTCCCTAGTGCCACACACTCGTCTTAGGAGCTCAGTCTAGCACTGAGGAGTCTTCAATTCTGGTGCTCTACAGGCCTGAAAACTGAGGAGCATTTTCAGAACCCCTAGGAAAGGTTCCCAAGAGTGACAGAAGGGCCGCCATTTTTACCTTTAAATCATTCAGACTGAAGAAACCATTGGAGAAGTTCACTGACGACAGACAAGTCAGGCTTTGCATTCTGAAATGTCCAGTCGCCTGCCCTGGACAGACCACCCAGTACATCCAGAGCCCTGTGGGAGCTCACCAGCTGGTCTACCCCAGAGCCCGAGCTCCTTAGCAGCTCCTTCCTGTGACTCAAGAAGGATTTCTTGGGACTGTGTGCTCTTCACAGCCACTTGAAGTGCTCACTCGCTCGCTCTCCTGGCGAGTCACCTGGCTGACAGTGCCATCTGGCCAGGAACAACACAGTAAAACATGGAAAGCAAGCCAAGTGATGTCCACCTCTGCTCTAAGGAACACACAAATGCAAGGCAACTCTGCAGTTGTCACAAGCCACACAGAGGTGATCTGGGCTTATGAAGGCTTAGCATTGTCAAACTAAGCAACATCCTCAACGTCAATTTAGATGAGAATAATTAGTAATTAGGGTGGTTATGAAAGTCTCTAAATTTTAAGAACAGAGATGATAACTAATGGTCCATGTATATGTCCCAGAGATTTCAGTCAGAGTGCACGTTACTTGGAATGACTCACTGTAAAGTCAGAGAAAGCTGTGTAGCTGCAGGCCTTGGCTGAGTCGCTGAGCTGTGTGTGTCCCATACTCTTCAAATGAATACCTCAAAGCAAGCCAGGCATGGTGGTGCACACCTTTAATCCCAGCACCCAGGAGGCAGAGGCAAGCACATCTCTGTGAGTTCAAGGCCAGTCTGCTCTACAAACTGAAGACGTCCCAGGACAGCCAAAGCTATAAAGAGAAACTTTGTCTTTTTAAAAAAAGCCTCAGTAAAAAAATCCTTATGCCTATGAAACACTGTACATATGAGCATGTTTTTTAACTAAAAGTGATACAGATATAGTTAGCAATTTTGAAAATGTATTTCCCTTAAAAGAATACCAACCCTAAAGCCATTTGAAGAGCAACAGCTGGACAGCTGATACATTCTACACAAGGGCCCATGCCAGCATCAGACAGACCCTTTACTGAGTTCTAGACAGCCAGTACCCTAGTAACCAGGGCCAAGAATGGAAGAAAGCAAATGAAAGCTGACGTGTGAATCTGTAGAACTATCCCAAGTGTGGACAGCCCCCTGCACTGGCACAGCAGTCACAGCCTCCGTGTTTACAGGCTCTTGCTTTACTCGGAGCAGGAGGTCGTGTCCCACAGTCATGTGATCTAAGTGGCTCGGCTCCACCTTCTGCTGTAGCCTTCCTTCCCATCTGTGGCCGGGGGAGGGTGCGCCTGCAGGCCACGGAGCTGAAGGCGGCTCTGGCTCTGGCTGCAGCGGCGGCTCTGTTCTGGGAACCTGCTCCTTAGCTACATGCCCCAAAAGGATTGCTTTTATATAACAAAAAGCATTTGCGCTACCAACTTTAAAAAAAATGTAGCAAGGATGAGGACTTCTGCCTCAAATTCAAATCCCCATCGTCTAGAATCACCTACAGCAAGGAAACCCACAAAGGCACCAACCGACACAGCAGCAGCATCGAGGGCCACCAGGGAAACCCAAAAGCTAACGGAAGGAAATCTGACCTCAACAGAGGTCTGACTATACTTGATAATGAAAGCATGTATTTCTCCACTGATAAACCACACTGTAATGCACTGGACATGTGGGGTTTGGAGCAATGGTACAGTTTGTGACGGTGTCTGTGCTCCTCCTCTTCCCTCCGGTCCCGTGGCTCTGCTCAGAAACCCTTTGCCACGTGCATCCAGATGACACGCTGACCACGAGAGACACAGAAAACCATCACAAGCCACATGGTGCTGGCGGCTCGGCGTGCGCTCCACCTGCCTTTACCTGCTCTTCCTCTACAGTTTCAAACCGTCTGCAGAGAACAGATACACAAAACTGAAGTAGCTATGATTAGAATTATTTAAAGCCTTCGGAAACTTTCCAAACTTCCAGGACTTCTGATGGAGTCCTCCCACCCTCCCTAACAGAATCCAAACAAGGCCACCCCTTGCCCCGTGAGTCCGTCAGACTTGATGGGTGCTCAGGGTTTCTAGTCTGCCTTCTTATTCTTCCTCTTCCTCTTCCTCATCATCATCTTCATCATGGCAGTGTGTAATCTCCTGGGGAGCCAGTGGGAAAAGGTTGGGGGGCTTGATCTCACTAATGGACCTCGTAAGCTGGTGTCGCTTATAGTCAGTGTCTTTGAAATCCACTGACGTGCGGTTGCGCGTGGCAAGAGGGGACTCCATCTCATTGATATCCACGTGTGTGTGCTCCACCGTTGACTCGTGCGGCATCTAGAGCAGAGCAGACACTCAGGCTGCGGGCAGAGCGAAGGTGAGTGCTGTCCTCCCTGCCCTCGCTTCCCGAGCACAAGGACCTAAGCTTTGGCTCACTCACTCCCTCCCGCAAGAAAACCAGTAACAGGAAGCCCTACATTCTACTTTTATACTTCCCCAACCAGTCCTGTCCTGCAATAGCAGGATCAGGAAATACATATAACAATGGAGTCTTTTTTATTGGGGGGAGGGGGAGTGGGGAGACAGGGCCTCTCAATGTAGCCCTAAATCAGAGGACCAATCCCAGGCCCTAGGATTAAAGGCGCGCCCCAATATAGCCTGCTTTTTTTTTTTTTTTTTAAAGATTTATTTATTTATTGTATGTTGAATACACTGTAGCTGTCTTCAGACATTCCAGAAGAGGGCGTCAGATCTCATGACAGCTGGTTGTGAGCCACCATGTGGTTGCTGGGAATTGAACTCGGGGCCTCTGGGAGTGTAATCAGTGTTTTTAACCGCTGAGCCATCTCTCTAGCCTCCCCCCCCCCCTTTTTTCTTTTAAAAGACAGGGTCTCCTGTGGTTGAAGCTGGCCTTGAACTCCTAATCCTCCGGCCTATGCTTCCCTAGAGCTCAGATTACGGGCCATCTCTCCAGCCCCTCTATGGTGCATCCTAACTGTCAAAAGTGACGCTGCTCACCAGGACGTGGGCAGCTCTGAAGAGGTAGCTGAATGGGTAGTACAGCAGGTTGATGAAGGACGCGGCGTAGAGGTCGGCGTAGCGCATCACCTGGCTGGCGAAGAGCGTCTGCCGGGAGCCGCTCCGGAACAGGCTGCCCATCATCCCGTAGCACATGTCCATGTCATGAGTCACTTTCTACAAAACAAGTTCTCAGCTTAGGCAACTATTTGTTGGTTACCAGCTACATACAAGTCCCTGCATAAAATCCACCATGAAAATGACTCAGACAACTGACTTCCCATGTTTTCCCAAATCCCATCTGGATACCTTAATCCGTCTCTGGATGGAACTAATGTCCGGGCGCTCGTTGCTACTGCTGTCCAGGTGCCTGGGAACAAGAGGAAAGCACAGTGAAGATCTCTAAGAGAGAGCACAGTCCCCATGTCACTCTTGGAGAGGTAGGTGGTTTGGAGCATTGAGTTGTGGAGTTGGGAAACTTACTTGTAGAGTTCAGCCAAGAAAATATCCAAGCTTTGAAGTTCTTCAAAAAGTGCTAGTTAAAGTTTGGAAAGGAAAAGAAGATGTTTTACACAAATCAAGCAAAAGTACCTTGTAAATGATGGCTTTTAAATCATGTTCAAACTACTGAAATTTCAGATCTGAACAACAAGTACAGTCTGGGACTATCATGCCACAGCCACATATATATAAATCCCCCGCACCTCCGTCATCCCACATGGCCTCGGCCAACAGACCACCACAGTTTCCTTTTAAACTGCCTTCTTTGTACTTAAAGCCACAGCCCACAACTCTCCTCCCCCTTCCATCTGAGTGCTCATTCTGGGCTTCCAAATTATCAATTTTTAATCCCTTGGGACGCAGACACCAAAGTCATAGTTCGACTTAAAAACAAAGTTGTGTGTGGATGTGTATGGCTTGCGCGTGCCATGGCGTGTATGAGGTCAGAGGGCATGTGTGGGCATCGGTTCTCACCATGTGGAGTCTGGGGACCAAGCTCAGGTCAAGTGCAGCAGCATGAACCTTTACTCACTGAGCCCTGATGGTCCGGAGCAAAGGACTAAGAATTAGGTGACTAGTCTAGTGTCACTGCTCAACTGAGTTTCTAAACTCCACAGGCGAGAAGTATAAAATGTGAGGGCAGCATGAGTGAGCATCAACCATGCTCCCTAGGCTCCCACGAGAACCACACCCTAATCTTCCTACTCAACTTCTACCATCTGTACAGTTACAAGAGCCGTTCTGATGGTGTCCTGCCCCTGAGAAGAGCCGCTGTCATCTCCTTTCTGAATATGTGCACGCCCTCAGCTGAGCCCAGCTTGGAGGGGGAAACTATTGTCCTCCCATTTCCACAGGAGAATAAGGCCCAAGGCGCATGCAGATTTTGAGTAGAGGAGCCAGAGTTCCTATTGACATAGGTCATGCTGGCAGAGCTGGTAACTTACCACAAGGAGAGAGGCGCCCTAGGATAGGTGGAGAACCTGCCTATCAGAGGCCTTTGCGGAGCCACCTGCAGCCCAGCTGCAGCACACAACACACACTAGGTGGCTTGGCTTACGAACGTAACTTGGCCTCTGTCTGACAAATACCCGGTTATTAACATTCAGAGCCATTGCTGCCCCAGAATCACAAACAGGGACGCATGGACCACAGACTGAAGTGGACATCGTAGTTCACAAACTGTGACTAATTCATTTCAGGGCTACCTCAAAGGGCTTTGAAAATCTGAGCAGTACACACATACACACGCCTGTGCACACACACACACAAGCATGCACACGTGCACACACACATACACAAACTCCAGAGTTGAAATGACTGAGTAATGTTTCTCTAAGAGAATCAAGTCCAAGCCATCATGTAAGGTTAGACGTGTGGCAAAGGTCTGAACAAAGAGGGACAGCCCTTACAACTTTTGTCAGTCCAGACGTGCAGCTCCTGGGCAAGCTCAGGAATCACCAAGAAAGTTCTCCACCCTTGCCGTTTCTTTGACTTCAGAATGTCTCCAAAAATGTGATCTCCAATATACAAAATGTCTTTGCCCTTAGCTCCCAACAGGTCACAGATTGTATCAGATGAACCTGAAAGGGGCAAATAAGAAATGTTTCTATATTGAAGAACACATTCAAAGCGCCACAGCTATATATATGCTAAAGAAATTTATAATTATGGGAAAGAGGAGCCTTTCTTAAAGACAAAGGTTAAGCTCTACTGTGTAAGAATTCCAGGAAGACAGTCTCAGAACCACAGAGCTGGGCTGGAGACAGAGCCCAGCGGTGCAATGGTATGCAGCATGTAAGAGGCCTCGGGTCAGTCTTCAGAGCCACCAAAGGTGCCATGACCAGTTCTCAGCACAGGCTTATCATTAAGTTGGCTCTTTTCAACTGCTTCTGACTCTTGACATTAAATGCAGCTATGTGGGCTTCTGGAAAGTCCTTTAAGAAAAAATATCCCAAAATGGTTTCAGAACATTGAGACAAATCCTCAACAGAGGACAGAAGGATCTTTTCAGTAAAAATAAAAGTTAACCCTCTTGGCTTTCACTGCAGATGACTCGGGAGATGACATTTCTGGTCCCGAAGCACTGTTTAGTGGTACTACGCAGAGACTTTTCAGTGAAGCCAAGGCTCACTGTGCAGATGTGCCGAGAACAGAGGGAGACAGACAGCTCACTCACCTCCTGAGTAGACGATGCCATGCTGCAGGGGGCCCGTGTAGGTGCCAATTTTCAGTTTTCCAGTTTTCTGGGTAGGAAGAATAAAGACTGAAATCTCTTTGGCATTTAATCACACTCTCTCCTCTCCCATGATGCTACTTGACCCTGCACCCATTCTTCTCGAGGAGCTCTGTCAGGCTAGGTCAGACAAGATCAAAACTCCCAACTTCAAGAGAGAAGTCATGGCCACTAAGTTGCCAGAGGTCAGTGGGAAGGTGAGCACAAAGGCTCACGCCTAGAACACATCGACTTCTCAACTTACAGTGTCCACCTGACGCAGTACTGTGCCTTCTCCAAAGAAGAGTGGTTTCCGTGCATCCACCAGAATCAGATCAAAATAAGACTGCCATGGCCGATGGGAGCTCCCAGGCTAGTGGAAAAGAATCAGCAAAAGCTACATCACTGCACCTCTCATACTTAATTTCATCAAAGACAAGGAATTTTAAAATAAGATTTTTGGAAGCTGACAGGTATAATAAATGGCTCTGATAATTTCGACAGTTTGAATTATTTAGTCTCTGAAGTATAGTAACTTATTTCACAGTACTTTTAAACATGAAGTTTGAGAAAAGCTAGGCAAATGCAAGGTACAATTCAAGGGACAAACTGGGGAGGTTCGATCTGTTCTAAGAACAATGGCTCTAGGTCAACACTGCCCTCAGCTCCTCCCAAAAATGGCATTTATTAACACTCTGCATTCTGAGATGGAACTATGTGTCAAGCCAACCTGAAGGGTACTACACAGTGTAACTCAGGTATTTGCTGAAGCTTACTCAAGGCAGTCTAGGGTTAAAACTCTGCAGTGAGTGACTAGGCTGGAATCTTTGTCCTTTAATCTAAGAGTAGTCATACTACAGAAAGACTTATAAATACCAAAGTTAACTGCTTTTTGGCATAACACTCAACAATAACTATCTAGAAACTCAAGAATATTCACATTGACATTATGTTTCTGTTAAACTAGTATCACCCTCAATCTATGACTCCTCACAACAAAACAATTCTGCTTAAAAACTTTTGATCCTAATCACTACAGATCACATAAATACTCACTTTATTTCTATTTAGTAATTATTTAGATGACCAAAGATTTTTACATCTGCCAGCCCTGGGTGAGCTTTTTCAATGCTGATCACACACCGGGCCTTCTAGAACTAGGGTTTTCTAGGAGGATTCTGAGCACTGTATCCCTTTAGTGTTCTAAAATTATTAAATGTATTCATTATTAGTTAACACAAGGCATAGTAAATTAGTTTAAAAATGACACATATTAAATTACTATAATACCTTGGGGCCATGTGGGAAATCAAACAGGTAAGTCATGATTTTCTGGGGAGAAAGAAAGGTTCACATGTGACTTCTGCTCAAGACATACACAAACTTTCTTAAGTGTGAGATTAGCTGCATTCTTATTTTCTCCATAGCTTATGAAATCATGGCAAAGGAAGTTAAAAACTAATGCTTCATCAGACAAAGGGGTGGCTGGCTTCTTGGGAAGGATACAGCCTTGTAGGTGCTTCTGCACACATTCACCCACCTGCCCCCAGGCAGGTCCCCTGAAGTCACGTGTGGAGATAAAAACACTGAAGGGCTCAGAGAAAGCCAGTGACTCCCACGAGCTAGTACACTGCCACTTTAGAGCAGTGCACTGGGGCAGGGCAGACTTCCTGCTAGGACTGTTAACCTAGAACTGCATCAGCGAAAGTAAGGTGTTTAAATTTGGACTTTGCATGGTTTGTTCCCCCACTCTGTATCCTTTAGTGATGGGGCTTTTTTTTTTAATTTAACTATAAGATGTGGTAAGTTTTGATTTCTAAGATTCAAAAGATTGTTATCACCTTGCATTATTGGATTTCCAACAGCAAGGGGATATGAAAGAAAGGGTGTGATATCTCAGATATAGATACATAATGCTCTTGAAAAGTAGAGAAGCCATTATATTAGCATAAACCCTTTAAATAACTTCCTAAATTAAATTTTTTATTTTTTTTTTATTTTTTTGTTTTGTTTTTCAAGACAGGGTTTCTCTATGTAGCTCCGGCTGTCCTGGAACGCACTCTGTAGACCAGGCTGGCCTCGAACTCAGAAATCCACCTGCCTCTGCCTCCCAAGTGCTGGGATTAAAGGCGTGTGCCACCGCCCGGCTAAAATTTTTAAATAGCCACTATAACAGTCAAGAAAGGATGCTTAGGAAAACCTGCAGGAACTCCAGCACGTTAGTCCTTCATCCTGCCTTCTTCTACGCCCACCCCACTGTCTTCACCGTCCTCTGGGAGCGCCCGCCCTGGGTGAGCACACAGACACTAAGTACTCACATCTGTGTATTTATAGTCACTGTTCGTGGCAAGAAACACTTTCCCCACTTCCTTCATCCGGCTCAGGAGCAACGGCAGCTTGCCCTGAAATGGAGAAACGGTGCCGACGGGCGTCAGTGCTGGCGTCAGACTGTAATTCTGACCACACAGGAACAGGGTAAGAGACTTTTTAAAGATTAATTGGCTGATCTCAGAAATTTGCATTAAAAAAACCACGTTATTAAGTTTTAAAAGTATTAACATATACAGTATGTACTTTACATAAATAAGTATATGGCCATTAATAAGAGACCTTTACCATCTTCATGTCCGCCTCAGCAAAGAGTTTAAATTTCTTTGTGATCCCTAACATATGGGATTTAAGTATAACTAAAGTTCAGAAGTTGATTTTCAAACTGTACCAAAATTCTATATGAAGATTATTAAATATGATGCTACTGTACACACTGTGGCTTAATAAAAAAAACTTTGCAGTGTATAATGAAAGATACAGGTGCTACCTAGAAATATTCACACTCAGCTGAAGAAAAAAATAAGGAAATTCTAACAGCTGATGTGCCCAGAAACCAAAACGCCACTTTTCACAAGAAGGCTCCTTTGCACACACTGGGGCCAATTGTTTAATGGTCTTTCTTGAAGCAATAAGGGAAAGGGGGTGGGAGCTGGCAGGGGGAGGCAGGTGGTGTTTTGACAGGAGCAGAAGGGATAGTGACATAAACCTGGAGACATTATTACTGCATTCTGTCTTATGAAAGAGAAAGTTACTATATCTTAGGATTTTATATGTGGATAAATGTGTTTTCTTCTTAATTTATTTTTAATTATCAATCTATGTGGGGTGTGTGCACATGCATGGGGGTGCCAGATGGAGGCATCAGGTCTCCTTGGAGCTGGAGTCAGAGGCAGCTGTGAGCCACCTGACCTGGTTGCCAGGACTTGACTCAGGTCTTCTGAAAGAACAACAGATGTCCTTGACCACTGAGCTGCCGTTCTACCCCATGTAAAATTTAACAAGACACAGCACAGTCCTGGAGCTCATATCCAAGAACTGGCACACGCAAGTGCTCTGCCACTGCTCCACAAGCACACATGGCTTCATGTTTTAAACACCTTAGCCTCACGGGAAGCTATGATTATGCACACATACACATGCACATGTACACTTCCTGTGTTCCACAGACATTCCTGTAATAGTAACATTAACACTGCATCATACCTATAAAAAGTTTTTAGATCAGTAAAAGTTACTATGACCTCTGGCTCTTTAAAATGCTCGCTCATCTTGAATGTATCTTAAAGCTGTGCGCATTTCTTTGCTAACAGGGTAAAGACACTTTAGTCAGTCAGAGCCACGCTCAGTTTCGGTGGATCATCTGCAGTGCTGAGATGTGGGTGTGAGTCTTGGCCAATGAGTGACCTCCCAACTGCATGACCTTCCACATAACATTTAAGCACTTCTTTATTCCACAGCGTCTGAATCTATAAAAAGTAACAGCAGCATCTAACTCCTAGATGAAGATTATATAAGGCATCAATCACACATGGTGATGTGCACACAATACCCTTTAGATGTGATGATTAGTGCTAAAACACTAAATACTGAGTCTTGTTTCTCAGAAAACAGGGAGAACAAGTGAAACTGCACGCGGGCAGACATTTTTCTGACTATGCTGCAAGTGTCTTTTGTTGTCTCTATCATGATAAACAGACCCGTCCATCCTTCATGTCTTTAAAGGCAGTAAGGGCCACCATGAAGACTTATTTCCTCTTCTATACTTACATCTTTGACGACATACTTCTCAAGATTTTCAACTGTCTTTTCCTTAAGGGAGCCCTAGAAGAAAGAAAAGGAACTAAGAAAAGAATAAAACCAGGGGGTTTGTTTCCTTTTTATTTTTATTTTTTACATTCTTGCTCTATAGCCCTGGCTGGCTCATCTTCCTGCCTTAGCCCCCCAAATACTAAGACTACAGATTTAGGACATCATGTCCGTCTCACAAATCAAGGTTGTTTGTCTGAGACAAAGCTTTATTTTGTAAACCAGGCTAGCCTTGAACCTGTACAGTGTCTGGGACTATGGAATACACCACCACACTTGACCTATAAATCCACTGTTAACTTTTACTAGAAAATTTGTGTTGACTATCAAACAAATAAATATTCTGTTTACCAAAATGTAAAATGTTAGACAAAAAATACTTCAAATATAAAATTATTCACATTTTAAATAGAAAACTAAAACTCTTCATAATTTATTGAAGTTTATAGTAAATATAAATCTAATACTAACTAGTAGAAGTTATTTGAACAAAATCTAAATGCACCATCATACACAAAAGATGTAAGTATAATTTCATATACTAAAATCCTTGTAAATATTTTTCAGAAATGCAAACAATAAAGCCGAGAAGCTGGGCCTCTGGACTGAGGAGTGCTGTCAGTATGGACAAGAACAAACAGAAGAGGCAAATTCCTCTTAAGCTCTTTTTAAAAGTGGAAAAAAAAAAAAAAGCTTTTAAGAGGATTTCTTTTTCTGTTAATGTGCATGCGTAAATGTTTTGCCTGCATGCCTGCCTGTGCAGCACATGAGAGACCAGAAGAGGGCGCCAGAGCCCTGGCTCTGCAGTCACAGGCGGCAGCGAGCTGCTGTGTGTGCTGGGGACGGAACTCAGGTCCTCTGAGAGCAGCCAGTGCCCTTAACTCGGAGGCATCTCTCCAGCCCCTCTCGACTTTCGGTTTTTTTGTTTGTTTGTTTGTTTTTTTTTGGTTTTTCGAGACAGGGTTTCTCTGTATAGCCCTGGCTGTCCTGGAACTCACTCTGTAGACCAGGCTGGCCTCGAACTCAGAAATCCGCCTGCATCTGCCTCCCAAGTGCTGGGATTACAGGCGTGTGCCACCACCGCCCAGCCAGTCGACTTTCGTTTTAAAAAGGAACATTCTGCTCTACTTGCACATGTCCACTAGCAAAGTTAGTATCATAGCGCAGATGTGTGCCAGAGAAAAGGCGAGTAAAGCAGCAGCTTCTAAATACCTTGTAATGGACCCAGTCCACCGCGTCTCTTACATCCTGGAACATACTCCTGTAGGACATGAAGAGGTCGCCATCTTTAAATCCTGTGTCACAACTACAGAAAGATGAAAAGAACATGACAGACGGTGAGTGAAATGCACAAGGGACCCAAAGGTTCCCCATCACAGTGGTACAGGTTGTGGTTAGCTAGGAACCGTTCCCTAATCAAAATGCATTTGAGCATTAAAATGGCCAAAATATTATTATATGGAATATAATTATTGTGTACAAACACAATGAGACAGGATAATTTACAGGATAGAATTTAAAGGCCAAGGTCTCAAAATACCAAGTTCATCACTTTGAGAAACGTTCTCACTGAGCAGACGTTCAGAACACAGGTGCTTCCTCCCTGACCTCCCTGACGTCATCCCTACATACAAAGGTACTGTTCATGTCCATCTGGATTCCATTTCCCACCACACTGCCCTGCTGTGGGTAAGGCCTCAGACGCGAACTTTGCAGACTCTAACAAAGAAGACTATTACACATCAAGCAATGGCCGCACAGCTTCCCAAAAGGAAAGGCTAACCTGTGCAAGACTTAGGCAAATTTTTGCTTTATGGAAAATAAACACTATTTATTCCTTGGTGAGATCTTGCTGGGCCTGGGAATGAAACTCAATGGTCATCCCTGGAGGGCTCCAGGCCGGCTGCTGTGAAGTGAGTCGGGGGTTTTAGTGTAACTCTGCTTGGACAGATAAGCATCACACAAACCTCCCACTCAGTTGTCACAATTAGCACCTCTGCTGGCCGTCTTCAATCCCAGTCACAAGTGGTCCCTTCCAAACATGGCTGCAGCACACTGGCAAGGAGAGGGGCCGTGTGGGAGGTGAGAGCCTGCATGGAGCTGCTGGTGCTGTCCATCTCTCAGGCTGGCAATGTGGCATCTCTCACTAGCACTAAATTCACTTTAGAAAAGCAGAAAAGACCTACAATGGCCAGTTCTCTAAAACCCTGTATGTTAATTTAAAAATCAACTGGATAAAGAAAATTGTAGTATAAACATACCTGGTATATCTGGGACAATTAGTAAAAAAATCTACTAGGCAGGCCAACAGGTAGGTCTCTGAAAATGAAGAGAAGATATTAATAAGCTGTAAGTACAACAGTCAAGCTAATTCAATCAGCTTCCTTGAACAAGTGGCCCTGGGATGAAGGGGCAGCATGTGAGAAGCAGAGGCGGTCTACCTGGGAGGTTGAATAGTGTGTTCAGAATGTAAAACCGCTCTGTGTCATCTCGCTGGATAAATTTATTTGGATACTGCTCTCTAGTTTCCGGTCTGCAAGGAAATGTAAAGAAATTAAGTGACATACAAAAAGTTAACAACTGTAGGAAATAGTCACATTCAATGTTTTATTAAAACATAGTGATGGCTATGTGAAAGACAGAGTTCACATATTAATCTGAGCAGCTGTGAACAGGCTCAGGGTAAGCCTTACACAGCACTCTTCATACACAATACCTGGGGCTCTCACTGTGCAAGGGGGCGTAACGAGAACACACACCCCAACCTCTGCAAGAAGGCTGTGGGGGACTGTAAGACTAAAGGGGGCCTGTTCAGCTTAAACGGTTTAAGGAAATAGCATATGAACAGGTCTCGCCCGAAACCCAGCACTGACAGCAGGCCTGCCAGGGTAGCACAGTGAAGCCCTGCCTCAACACAGACAAGCGAGTAAGTCCAAAGGAAAAGGAAGAGACTGCGGAGAGAGGCAAGGACAGCAGAAAGGATTCCTGCGGGTGCTGGTGTTCCGGCCTCTGGGGACACTTCTGCTCCTGGACAGAGTGCTTGTGGAACAAAGAACAGGCCTTCCTTACTGGTCTGGGCTGTGCTTTTCCCTGGTCCTCTTTATTGAAACTTCTGACTTGACCTACTTGAATTGCAAGGCCCAGCTCATATCAGTACAGTGCTTGCCATGCAAACACAAGGAACTTTTGTTTGGAGTCCCAATGCCCACATAAATGCCAAGTGCTGCAGTGTGCACACGTAACCCTAGCAACGGGGAAGGAAGAAGGGTGGAGACAGTGGAGTGGAACTCTGGCTCCAAGGACAGATCTCACAAATAAGGTGGAGAGTGACTGAGGAACACAGCTGCACCAACCACTAACCTGCACACATACCCACACAGACAAAGAAACAAAGACAAAGCTTAAGCAAGTGTAAGTTGGGTAAATTCCTATTTAAGTACTTAACTTCAAATGGTATAGATTCCAGTCAGGACCATAGAATCATAGTAGTTTCTTGGTTAGTAACCCCCTTCATCATCCTTATGAAATAAAGTTTCTAATAAATAAAGACTAAGTAGAAAGCCATCTCTGTCTTTCAGGCAGAAGGGAGTAACACTTCCCCCTCCCTCCAGCCAGGGAGTGGAGGCTGGCGTTATACAATCACAGCTCAGACTGACTGACAAACTTAGTCATTACATTCCCAGCCAGGGGAAGACGATGCATCATAACAGAGCAAACGGTCTATTTGGAGTTGGAAGCAACACTGGCACGTTTTGTGACTCGCAGCCCCAAGCTAACAAGGTGTGACAAAGCCAGATGGACACTGATCTCTGTTTCAGCTTATCACTACTGCACCTTAAAAACTGTTTTCCGCCATGTTCATTCTCTTCCTAAGATCTTCTCCTTTTGCAGTAAGCTTAAATGAATCTACATTTACTCACAAATGACTTAATTTTGAAATACTACCAAAAGTATTTCCAAAGAAGTCACCTTGAAACTTTATATATAGCAGGTTGATAGATACAGAAGTGGACCACTACCCCTAGCTAAGAGCTATGCATCTTGAACTCTTAAGTTTGGTTGTAAAATGAATCTACTGAATTCCTTCTCATTTTTCCCCCTCTGCCTTCTTTTCAACTAATAGCCAGAACAATGAAGTCCTTTCTCAGACACAAACAGAACCCTGGTTCATTTTACCTGGGCTCCTTGTAACAGGGGCAGTATCTGGACATGATGGGCGTAGGTCGATGATACTGCAAGTAATCATGTTCCACCTAAATCCTGCCTCCTGATACAGAAGCATCCTGTACAGCACCAGAAGGCACATGTAGCCTTCCTGGCCAGCTCAGAGAGGTCAAGGTGATATTCACTTCACTTCATTTCTACACTGTACATCTGAGACATCTCTGAGCTGTGTTATGCAATAAGGCTTGCTCAACAGTAATGTGCTTCAGTTCTAAGTGGGACACTGCTACAACCTCAGATTTAAAGGATGTTCTGACATGATTTCAGTTCATTTATTCCTCTTACAAGTGTTGCCAAAACCACTGTCTTTAATTATTCTAATGTGACTATGATGACCTTAGCACTTTTCCATCAAGAATAAATAATTCAGGCAAATTACATAAAAGCATAATATAAAATGTTTTCATTTCAAGTTGTAGTTATGACCCAAATATAGTGTCAAATTCTATTTTTTTTATTTTTCTTTGCTTTTTAGATTACTATGTATGCGTGGTTCTGCCTGCATGTATGTGTGTGTAAGTATCATGTGCATGCTGGGTGCTTACCCTGGAACTGGAGTTATGGATAGTTGTGAGCCACCATGTGGGGGCTAGAATCAGAACCAAGGCTCTATGTAACAACAAGTGCTCTTAGTCACTGAGCCATTTCTCCACCCCCAAGTTGTGTTTTTTTCAAACAAAACAAAAAACCCTTAGGCTGTTTTACTAAAAACAAAAGTAAATACTTGTATATTTATAACTTAAATTTTACTGCTTACTGGAGAGGGAACTCCCAAATTAGCAAAGATAGTGAAGACATTATAAATATTAGTTATCTGTTTTAAGATGGCTAGCTTTCCTCCTATTACCCCTTCCTCCATATATGTGGATCAGACCAGGCCCCTCATCTGAGGGAGTGTCTACTACTCAGCTCTCTTCTACCACCCCCATCTTGCCATCTTTTATTCATTCATTCATCTATTTATTTTGGGGAAGAGTCTCTCTACATAGCCTTGGCTGTCCTGGAATTCACTATGAAGAGTAGGCTGACCTTGAACATACGGAGATCTGCCTGTCTCTGCTTCACAGTGCTGATGTTAACACCACAAGGAGGCTCGCTCTCTCCCCATCTTTTCTGATTTCTGAGATGGGTCTCATTATATTACCCAGGTACTGGCAAAGAACTCCTGAATTCAAAAACCCTCCTATCTTAGCTTTCAGAGTAGTTTGGTACTATAGGCAAGCATTACTATGCCCAGCACTACCTTGTATTTAGGGTACCTTATACTTTTAACCCTGTGTTTTAAGGTATTTTCATCATACAAATGTCTAAAAATATTTATTCAAAGATTAAAATGTACTAGTTAATAAAAATCTCAGTCATTTTAATTGCTATATAGTCCAAAAGTTTTCAAATGACATTTATGTGTGTATTTCTTCTGTATTAAAAAGGAAAAAGAAACCAGTCAGTAGTGGCACACAACTTTAATCCCATCACGTAGGAGACAGAAGCCTCCTCTGTGAATTTGAAGCCAGCCTGGTCTACAAAATGAGTTATAAAACAGCCAGAAATTCTCTGAGAAATTGTCTCAGGGAAAATAAACATACAAATAAACAAATATCTTAGAAGTTAAGTCTAAAACTAAGTCTAAAGTATAATTTTTTTAGCTTCAAAATTAGCTTTTAGGGTGCTATAAAATTAGAAGACAGAAACTAAATATAATTACTAATACCTTGACTATGTTTATGTAAAAGGATGACTCAATGATTAAAGGAAGAGATGAGCATATCTCACCTGTGCAGACAATGTCATATCATTTACTTACTAAAATACCAGAGGGGCTGCAGAGACAGTGAACTTGCTAAGATGCCTGCCATATAAGCAGATGGACCCGAGGAGTCTGAGAACCCGGTGTTAAACAAAGGGTGCAGAGGCACGCCTGCAATCCCAGGCCTGGGGAGGCAGAGACTGCTAAACTCCCAGGCTCTCCGGCCATCTGGCCTAACCAACTTCCCTGCATCCCCTGTGACTCTGGCTCAAACAACAAGGCAGCAACAGCTGCTGTAGGAACTCACTGTGCAAGCCTGAGGATTAAATTCAATCCCTGGAAGGAAGCCACAATGGAAAGAAAGCACTAACTTCTAAAAGCCGTCCTCTGACCTCCTCGCATACACACTGTGGCACGGTGCACACTCCACATACATACACACAATAATAAAAAATAAAATAAAGTAAGATGGAGCATTTCTGGGGCACGTGCACATACATTTCCCCTACCCCACCCCCTCCCAGGGGCTAAGGGTTTCTCTGTACTCACCCTCTTATGAAGTTAAATCCATGTGCACAAACCAAGAGGTTTCCATAGGCATCAACTTTCAAAAGATTTCCATAGAGTGTGTCAAAGACAAGTCCTCTGCGTGAAAGGGAGATAGTGACAATCAAGTCATGCAGCAGTCATATGCGCTCAATCACCGTGCACAGGCTTCACTAACTCAAGTGCTGGAGCACCTCAAGTATATTCCCCAAGCAAAATAACCGTATATGCTAAGTAATAAGTAAGTACATGCATTTTAAAAAAATAAATTGCTGGGCTGGAGACAGCTCAGTTATAGTGCGCTTGTGTACTGGGTTTGAATGCCTAGGACCATCCCAGCACATGTGTAGGCAGATGGAAGGCGGGACAGGGAGGACTCTCGGTGCAACTAGTGATACTTACTCCATGTATGTATTGTTCTGGAGTCATGGCGCCATCAAATATGCATCAGTTACCATGACTCTTAGGGAAGCTGCTATCTTTCTACAATAGTCCTTAAATTTCTTCAGACATTACACTGCTTGTATTTTCCAGTATTCAATGTTACACATGGAGCAAATGTGACTGTATTTCAAATGAATGTCTTTCATAATCTTAACTCTTCCCTATCAAATCCAGAGATGCAAAGTGCCAAACGGTTCTTCCCACCAAGTTAAATGTATCAGCAGGACATATAGCTGCCGTCCAGAAGCCAAGAGGGGCCGCTGACACCTGTGCTCACCCTCAGCCTCAACAACCCCTTTCTCATCCCCACCAGTGGGTCTTCCTGACTCAGCTCTACTCAAGAGCACAGAGAGCTGAGCACTGCGTACTTGGGGGTCTGAAGCAGGAGGAGTACAGCTTGGGGAACATAGCCTGCTGGGAGAGAAAAGGGGTGGAAGAGGAGGGAGGAGACGGCAGAGAAAGAGGGGGAACACAAAGGACTGAGTAAATGTATGGAAAGCGCTGCTAATTCTAAAATCAACACTAGCATTTCTTGTTGCAGGGACAGGGATAAGTTTGGAATTCAAATTTCGGGACAGGGAAAGTGGTTTTAATCTAAAAATATCTTGAAATTTTACCTGGTAGGGAATGTAGAGTCATATGCAAAGCTGAGCAGCTCCTGAGGGTAGCCAATGGAAACTAACCTCTCCACAGTGAGCTCAAAGCCGAGGGACTCATACTCTGGAGACTTGTACACTGCACAAAGAGGAGGCTCATTAGTCAGCAGGAAGAACAGCCCGTGAGAAGAGAGGCCAAATGAACTGAGTCTCTACTTTTTCCCAATTCCTCCTTTCTTCTTTTCCCTCAAACTTTGCATTCTGTATTATAGCCCGTAACTAAGGAAATTCAGCCATTAGCAGAAACAGGTTCTATCTGAACAGTTTTAGCCTGTTATAAACACTTTTCCTGTCTCTGTTCTTTGACTTCCACAACTTAGTGCTAGGGGGAAAATTCTAATTCTACACAGCTATGATATTAACAATGAGACTGAATAAATAGCAAACTAGGTAAGAGATATGTGTGTGTTGGAGGCTTTACTGTAACTGGTGCAGCAACGTTCAGAACAAGCTTCCCCTCGTCTTTATACTTTAATTTTAGCTTTTTCTGGTAGTTGCTCTGTGGTCTTCTAATCAGTTTGTCTCATCTGTCAGTGTTCTGCCTGTCAAATGAATCTTCTTATCAGCCCAACAGCTGTTAGGCCTGACACTGCTACAACCTGCACAACCATTCTTGATAGATCAGTGCAAACAAACCATAAGAAACACATCTAAGACAATGAGGAAAATCTATTTTGCAAACCAGGAATTAGACATTAAAATTTGGCTCATCAGACACGGTCATCACTATAGTCCCAGCAGGTAGACACATGCAAATATGTGTGCAAAATGACTTATTTCTCCTAATCTGCTTCATAAACATACTGTTTACTAGAAGCTAAATATAAATAGCACAGGTTTCAGGCTGTGGGGTTTCTCTTTACTATGTCTAACATTTTCTACAATGACAGAGCTTGAGTGTTATTACTGCAGCTCAACGATAAAACGTCACTCCTTCAAATATACTTCTTCTAATCGGTATACTTATGTTACCAACATTCCTTGTTTCCAGGAGCATGTAAGTCACATTACAAAAACCAATAAAATTTCAGAAACCTATTATTCCTAAACACTAGCCTAGACAAAGACCCAGTTCTCAGTCTCATGATTCTGGTCTCAACTCCTGTTCCATCACTACTATTAACATCTTTAGCCCATAGTCAAACTGGACTTTGTCATTTGTTTGCCTATTTAAACTGGTACTGTTACTCTCAAATCCAGGACAAACTGCTAACTGTTGTGCCTATTAACACAGAGTTGAGTCTGGGTGCCAGTCTCCCAGAGTCTCCTGTTAAGAGTCCTCACACTCTGTCCCTGATCCCCAACTCCCCAGGCTCCCCTTCCTCCAGCTGCTGTTCTTTCCTAACGTTAACTCTGGGTAGTTTCTTTTCTTTTTTGGTTTTTCAAGACAAGTTTTTTCTGTGTAGCCCTGGCTGTCCTGGAACTCACTCTGAAGACAAGACTAGCCTTGAACTCAACGAGAGCTGCCTGCCTATCCCTCCAGAGTGCTGGGATTAAGGAAGTGTGTCACCATGCCAAGCAACTCTGATGTTCTCAAAAGCAGCTAGACTTCTTCCCTCCTATAACTTCTACTTTGGCCTCTCTATCTATGCTATGCTCCCTCAAAACACAACATAAACCCTGAAGCCTTCAACCCAGAATTCCAAATCTGTCTGATGTGCCTGTGGCAAAGGTAAAGGTAGTACTGTATGTTCACGTGTATCAACAGAATAAGAGCTGGTGATCAGTAAGGCATGGTATCCCAGTACAAAACTGATTTACACTGAAAAACAAAAACTAGCATTCTTCACCTACTTTCCCCCCAGCCATGATGTCATGCCAATTGTAAAGCCCCCTTTGACAAAATTTCTAAAAACCCAAATTAACTTCCCCATAATAATCAAAATCCTACTTAATTCAAAAGTACTCAAGAAAAAAAAATCCAGTACAGCTGACTTTTTTTTTCTTCTAGGATCAGCTCATGTGAAATATTTGTCAATTATTAATATTTCAAGAAGGATAATTTGCTGAATATGCCCTCAAAATAAAGATTAAAAACTAAACCTGGGGCTGGAGAGATGGCTCTGAGGTTAAGAGCACTGACTGACTGCTCTTCCAGAGGTCCTGAGTTCAATTCCCAACAACAACATGGTGGCTCACAACCATCTGTAATTAGATCTGGTCCCCTCTTCTGGTGTGTAAGCATACATTCAGGGAGAACGATGTATATATAATAAACAAATCTTTAAAAAGAAAGAAACAAACAAACTAGACCTTATTCTCCCACCACTCTTAAACTCATGCCTAAATTGACAATTTTCTGTGGTTAATGAGTTATGATGAATTGATCATTGAAAATTATGTCCATGAGACAATCTGAACTGAAGGTCAAACTAATTTAGGATTATTTTTCTTATTAAAGTTTTTAAATTAAAATATAATTACATAAATTCTCCCTATCTTGTCCTCCCTCCAGCCCTCCTGTGTTTTTCTCTACTCCCTCTAAAATTAATGGCCTCTTGTTGTTGCATATATACATACAAATGCATATATATGTATAATATATAAATGTAACCTACCCAGTCCATTCAGTATGGCTTGTATGACTATGATTTCAAGGCTAACTACTTTGTATTAAATAATCAATGAGGAGGCTATCATGGGGAAAGGGTAATTCTCTATCAATAGTCATAAGTTGACTGTAGTTCTCTAACTAATATGGAATCTGAGATTTCTCACTTCTACATTAGCATGTTTAATAATACTGATATTGTTCAGGCCTTTAGGCAGCTATATTATTGAGGTGTTGTAGGTGTAGCTTCATGGCATACCTAGGAGACAATCTCATCAGTGAAAAAATATAGAAAAATCATTCTACATCCTAAAGAAACAGCAGTAAAACCAAATACCAATTATGGTGACTTTCTATGAATTCACCTTAGAAACACTAAATCTCCTTTCTTTAATTCAGTTCATGGTACTTCCCAGAATGTAATGAGTCCTCTGCATTCACTGACCTGAGCTGGATTCAAGTGTACCTGAGTCTGAGGCAGAAGGCGTTGTGTTGGGGTCTGGAACTGTTGCTATGAATGTCTACATTATTCAGGCCATTGAAGCTTAAGCTTCAATGCTGAAGGACACTATACTCTTCTAGTTTCTTCCAATTGGGCCAGAATAGACTGCCCTATTCTAGGTGGGAATGGACTTGTCACAGAGTCCAAGTACTTTAACAACCCTATCTATTTCACCAAGCTCTATATTAATCAGCAAGATGGACAAGCTATTGACATTTTCTCATAAGCCTCTCGGATAATCATTTCAGCAGTGTACACTCCCAGGTCACTAAATCATCTGTAGATCTACATCAAAATACAGCTGCAGCGGAAGGAGCAGAACTATCCTTTATAAAACGGGCTTTAGATGGACCTTCTAAATGCCCCTTGGGAAAGAAACATTTATTCTGATCTGGTTGCAAAATGTCATGAAGCTTAGGCCGTGCTCCCTCCTCCAAAGATAAAGGTAAAAGCAGCACTCAAGGCAGAGGCAGGCACACCTCTGAGTTCAAGGACAATCCTACATAATGAGCTCCAGGTACATGGGGCTACTTAATATGATCCTGTCTCAAAAAACAGTTAAAAAATAAGAAAACAAACCATCTTATTTTCCCCAACAAGCGGGCCCTTTAACCCGGCCACAGACTCCTGTAGGGACCAGCCTCACCCCTCAGGCCGCACAGCTCTATGCCTTCCCACAGCTGCCAATGCTCTAATTTCGGGAAAGTGAGTAATCCCAGGCTCTGAGCATCGCTCTCACAACCAACTTCCCAGGGTTCCAACACTGGACAATGGTTTCTGAGTATGGCAATCTCACATGAACTGCTTACTTATTCTCAAAGGGGATTCTGTGCCTAGCCCAATTTACCCAAAATCCAAAGACAAAGAAATAAATTGTTTTAAGGGCCAAAATCCAAAAGAAATAGGAAAAACCAAAACAAAACAAAACACCACCCTGCTTTAACCACTAGGACAGCACACAGTGTTCTCAGGTTATGTAACAAGACTATAAAGAGAACAGCCAAAGCTTTGAAAGTTGAAGCTACAGAGCGCATTTAAAGATATTCTTTACTCAATAATCTGCAAGGAAAAACAGCTCTTCAAAAATAACTGCACACTGTGGGGAATGAAACTGTGGGCTCTGCTCTGTGTGGAAGCTGTTCACCCAACCAAAAGAGAGCTGACATTAGCAGGGACGGGCCTGTGGACTCAGGAAAGTTCCTGCTAGCAGCTTGCAGTGCTTATGCATCTTTACCATTGTCACCACGACACTGTGTGAGGAGCTTATAGACCTTAGAAAAATAAAGGGCAAACCTCTACAGAGGCTGCAGCCCAGCGCAGCACTGCTGCCCAAAACGAGAACTCACATGAGGCAGGTGCAGGTAGTGTGTGCCACTCCAGTCTTGAAGGAGTTACACTGGCTTTCCTGTTAAAAACAAAACAAAGCAACAAAACAAAACAAAACAAAAACAAAAGCTGGTTTTAAACTGTTGTGATGAGCTGGAAGGGAGAGACAACATTTGGAGATAGGTTTACAGGATTACTACACTGCCCTCCAGTCTAGGAGCCTCCAACCATCACTGACATTAGCTCTAACTGGCTATAACAAAATATGAACATTGAAAATAAGCATAAGTAGTGTGTATAATTTCTTTTTCTGGCAATTTTCTTGTATCTTTTTAGGATACAAGCCAAGTCTAATAATAAGATTTTAGGTCAAAGAGTAAGAGAGAACTAATTCAGTCAGCCTTAGCGTGTCTGCTCCAGTGGCTCGGGGGGCCTCCAATGGACACTGACTGGTAAACAGTGCTTAAACTGGTCGACAGCTCCTAAGGCTGATTTAAGAAGGAAACAAAACACAAAGCAGCCCCATCTTGCTTTCTCTACTTATGCTGAATCTCCCTATATCAACCTTCTACCCTTCAACACCTAACTGTCATCCTTACATGCACCATAAAAAATCTAATGACATGTCTACATCTGTAATGAAAGGAGAGTTTCATTTTGTCAGTGGACATTTTTTTTCTCAGTAAGAAGAATTATAATACTGGATTTCATAGTTAAAACAAATATCCCAAAATAATTGAGTTGAATATACATGTGTATTCTTTAAACATATAGATACTTTTAAGATACACATTATGTCTCACTTTATAGGAGAGACTCCTTTAAGTCCTAGGTTGTGGCTTTTTGTTTTTTGTTTTTTTGTTTTTTGTCTTTTTAATGTAAAAGATAGTAATCATAGGAATAGCAGAAATGGTTGACTGTAGTATCTAAAAATACTAAAGACATTGTAACTAGGAGAAACATCACTACCAGATAATATGAACAGCAGTAACACAATCCACCCACCCAAAAGGTCATTAGCCTTTAGGCTGTATATGAAATCAATATCCATGTTCTTTATATTTAATTATTAGGCTTTGTGGCATTAGTCCTCTGTTAATTATAACTAGAAAACATATTAATGAGCAATTTTGAAAGAGAAAATACTAATAAAATCTTCCTAGTTCCACATCAACTGTTATCAGGACTTTTTCTACTATACAGAACAGCCCAAAAACTGTGACCCAGCAACAGGCACAGGTAGCAAGTTTTCTCTAACCCAAGGAACTACAAATGATCTAAAAGTTTGGAAATCACGGACACATTTAGTAATATTTTTTAAATTACTCCAAGTAATTAAATATGCAAGCTTCTTAAGTGAATTACTCCAAGTTATAAAATATGCAAGTAAAGTAAGTGAGCCTTAAAATACTGCCAATATTTCCATTCTTGAAAAACAAAATTAAATGGTAACTAAGAAACTTATTTGTTTAAAAGTACCAAGCCAAAGAGCAGGGAAAGTGGCCCAGTAGTTCAGAGTGCCTCCTGCCCACCCAGAGAGCCCCAAGCTGAGGTCCCAGCACCTATGTCACCTGACACTCTAGCTCCAGGGCCTCCAACACCTCTAACCAGTCTCCTCTGTTACCCACAGACAAGAAGCTTACATTCACTCAGGTACATGTGTGCATGGCTTTTTAAAAAAGTACTAAGCCAGATATGATGCCATGCATGTCTTCTAGCACTTAAGAAGCTGAAGCAGAATTGTCTTGAGTTCAAAGCCAGCCAAGTCTACACAGCCAAGTCACACAGCCAAGTCTACACAGCCAAGTCTGGTACAGGCCAGGGATACATAACAAAACTCTAATAAACACACAGGCAAGCAAAAAAATATAAATGGGAGTTTACAAGACTGTTTAAAGAACTCAAGAAATTAAACACCAACAACCCAACAATCCAATTTAAAAAGGGGGTACAGAGCTAATCAGAATTCTCAACAGAGAAATCTCAATGGCTGAGAATCTTTTAAAGAAATGTTCAACATCCCAAGTCATCAGGGGAATGCAAATCAGAATAACTCTGAGATTCCATCTTATACCTACCTGTCAGAACAGCTAAGATAAAAACTCAAGTGACAGCACTGGCTGGCAAGGATGTGGAACAAGAGAAGCACTCCTCCATTGTTGGTGGGAATGAAAACTTGTACAACCACTCTGGAAATCAATTTGGCGGTTTCTCAGAAAACTGGAAATAGTTCTACTTCAAGGCCCAACTACACTACCCCTGGGCATAAAGTCAAAAGATCTTCTACCATACCAAAGGACACTTACTCAACTCTGTTCACAGCAGCTTTATTCATAATTGCCAGGAACTGTAAACAACCCAGATGTCTTTCAACCAAAGAATGGATTTAAAAAAAAGGGGGGGGGTGTTACATTTATACAAAGGAATGTCGCTCAGCTATTAAAAACAGGGACATCATGAAATCTGCAGGCAAATGGATGGAACTAGAAAATGTCCTGAGTGAAGTAACCCAGACCCAAAAAGACACATATGGTATGTACTCACTTATATAAGTGGTATTAGCCATAAAGTATAAGATAACCATGCTACAATCCCAAAGAAACTGGTCCCAAGGGTGGATGCTTGAATCCCACTCAGAAGGACAAATAAAACAGACACCAGAAGTGAGTGGAGAGGGAGTAGGGAAGGGAATGAAGGTAGGGACCGGGTGGGGGGTGGGGGTGGGCGGGCTCCTGGGAGGATACGGGAGTAACCCTGGCTAAAACTCCCAGCAGTAGGGGATATGAAGTCTGAAGTGACTAACTCCTTAGCTTCCCATAGAGGGAGGGGCACCAACCTACCCATAAAACCTTTGATCCAAAATTTGCCCTCCCTACACGATGTGCAGGGATAAAGATGTGGCAGAGACTGAGGGAGTGGCCAACCAATGACTGCCCCAAACTGAGACCCACCCCATGTGAGTCAACCCCTGGCACTATTAATGCTACTCTGCTATGCTTGCAGTCAGGAGCCTAGTACAACTGCCATCTGAGAGGCTTCACCCAGCAGCTGATGGAAACAGATGCGGAGACCCACAGCCAAACATTAGGTAGAGCTCAGGGAGTCTTATGGGAGAGTTGGTGGGGGGAGGACTGAGGGAGCAGGAGGGGTTAAGAACACCACAAAAGCCAAATAACCATGGGGGTTCACACAGAATGAAACACCAACCAAAGAGCATGCATGGACTGGACCTAGGCCCCTACACAAATGCAGCAGATGTGCAGCTGGGTCTCCATGTAAGCCCCCTAACAATTGACTCGACTCTGTTGCCTGTCTTTGGATCCCTCTGTCTGGCCTCAGTGGAGGGTCTCCTGGTGAGACTTGATGTGCCAGGGCAGGGTTGGTACCTGGTGTGGGAGGCCTTCTCTGAGAAGGGGAGGGGGAAGGAGGAGAGGAAAGGGCTGAGAGGAAAGAGGAGGGCTTCAATCAAGATATAAAATGAAAGAACGAATAAATAAAAGAATGCTTATTGTAAATAAAGGGAACAATAATAACTTAATTGAAATTTTTCCTCTGAGAATATCTACACACTTATCAAGACTTTGTATCTTCAGTACTATTTAAGACAAAAAACAAACAAACAAAACCCAACCGAACATCAAAACTGAAACATTTATGAGATATTTAAAAACCAATGCATTCCCCCGCCCACCGCACCCCCAAAAAATACCTAATAGCTTTTATCCTGAAGGCACTCACAGCTCATGTTATACTATAAGGACACAAAATTAGGATTTTTAAGTTTCCGAAGATAACATGATTTTAAAAGGTATAGACTGGGCAGAAAAGATGCCAATTACTTCTGTCTAGGAACAGTGTGTCTAAATCTATGTATGCTTTAGGCAGGTTGATGCAGGTAACTGGGTTTTTTAATGCTTCCCAGACAACAGCACTGAGACTCCGACTTTAACATCTCCACACGCCTACTGCCAGGGTCAGGAAGCAAGAACTCAAGCATGTGAAGGGTTAAGGATGGACTCGGGTATTGGCCTGAATAAAAGAGTCACTACTCAACTCCAGCTAACTTGCGTGACAGAATAAAGATCAACTATTGCCATCCTAGATGTTTAATCTTTCAGTTTTAAAATATAACCCAATTAATCAAGTATTAAACTTACATTCTTTGAGCCAGCTTAAGGAGGTTCATGCATGACCTATACTTTAAGCCACAACTTCTAAGCATGGTTTTCAACGCATCTGTGTTTGAACTGGATGTGGGACTAGAAAATTTTGGCAAGACTTGAGGTTCTGAATGCACAATGGCCAAAAGTCCATTGAGAATCAACTGTGGTGATGTGTCTGAAGTATTTCAGGCAGTGGTCATCCATACTGCATACCAGGACTCCGCTGCACACTTGCTCTAAACACATGGCACTTTCCATGTGTATGTCACACCACGTGACAGGCTCAAACATGAGACTATTACATGCTATCTATGAGTTAGTGTTTTTGCTGTATATAAAGCTTTCTGTTCTTTTAGAAATATGATGGTTTGATTGCACAAATACTTAAAATATATTCATACCATAATTTCTCAGTATGTTCATATCAAATGCTAGATGGATGCAATTAGAAGTTTTATTTTTAAAACTGCTATTGCTGACTTGGTTTTCACCTTTAAAATGCTAACTGCAGGGCTTGAGAGATGGCTCAGCAGTTAAGAGCACTGGCTGCTCTTCCAGGGCACTGGGGTTTGATTCTCAGCAGCCACATGGCAGCTCACAACTGTCTATAGCTCCAGTTCCATAGAATCTGGCACCCTCACACAGACAGACAGAAAGACATATTTGCTGGCAAAACTATCAATACATATAAAAGGAAATAAATCCTAATAGATAGATATCTAGATCAATAGATAAAATGTTAAATGGATTTTGACTTGAGATGAGAACAGAATTTCCAATTTCTGAAACTATCCTAAACATACTTCTGCCACTTTATACTATATATTTATGAATCAGTGTTCTCAGCATGGATGATTATAAAATCAAAATATCTAATATAACTGTATATTACAGCATTAAATATTTGGCCAACGCCAGATATGGTATATGCTTTTAACCCCAGCACCTGGAATAGAGAAGCAGGCAGATCTCTGAGTTTTAAGGCTAGCCTGATCTATATAACAGGTTCCAGGCCAGCAAAGATAACCATAGATAGACCCCATAGGCAGACAGACAGACAGACAGACATTCTGCCAAGACTTAGTTCTTTTGTGTAAAAGTTACAAACAAATATGTATCTTACTAGCTATACAAATTTCCTTTGTCTTTAATAAATATATACCAAAGAAGTATTTTAAACTAATTTTTGTTACTTGTTATCAGTAAATTTTTTGGGGGGAGCCGGGGTTTGATTTGGTTTTTTCGAGACAGGGTTTTCTGTATAGCCCTGGCTGTCCTGGAACTCACTCTGTAGACCAGGCTGGCCTCGAACTCAGAAATCTGCCTGCCTCTGCCTCCCAGAGTGCTGGGATTACAGGCATGCGCCACCACCTCCCAGCTGAAATATTCTTATTATCTCCTTCAAAGAATCTTAAGTAACTAAAACTCAGGTACATAACAAGTTGGAAATCAAGATGGACATGGGTTTAGATAGCACAAGATATCCCAGAAACTTTAAGAAATAAGGAGCCATGGTGCATTCCCCCCCAGTCTGACTCCTTCATAAAACTGCAGGCACAAAACACTGAGTGACAGAAAAAAGCCTGCAATCTCAACACTAGCTAGAGGCAGGCAAATCAGAAGTTCAAGGTCATCTGCCCTTAGCCATATAAGGAGTGTTAGACTAGTCAGTGGTACAGACCCTGTTGTCTCCCCACAACAAAGGTTAGAAGTACCAAGTTTTATGTATTAGCACCAGAAAGGGGAGAAAAGTACTGTGACTTAGATAATCTGTAGGGCATTGTATAATTCTCCTTGAGACTGTTTTTCTTCTCACTTGAAATGTGTCTACTGTGGTGAGTTTAGTGAGGATATACCATTGCTGACAGAAACTCTAGTCCAAGTAAACAAGCCACCAAAAAAAAAAAAAAAATGTTCATTTAAATGTCAAGAAAGTTGAGTCCACTCCAGTAACAATAAAATGAAACTAGAGTGTGCCAGCTGAGTATTTATCGGAAGCCAATGACCAGAGGTCCTGAGACGCTGGCTGCTGCGGGATAGCTTTTCTTAAACTCTGCTCTAGTGCTCTTTAATGGCTTTATGCTGATGCTGAGGGAAGTACTTTAAAATACTTAGGTGGTGCACGCCTGTAATCCCAGCACTTGGGAGGCAGAGGCAGGCGGATTTCTGAGTTCGAGGCCAGCCTGGTCTACAGAGTGAGTTCCAGGACAGCCAGGACTACACAGAGAAACCCTGTCTCGAAAAATCAAAAAAAAAAAAAAAAAAAAGTACTTATGTTTGAGACACTTGCATTTCACCTATAGTTTAAAGGCATGGCAGGAAACAGATCAGATCAGGGCCGTAAGTAGCTCGGAAATAGTTTCTAGCTGTAGTTGACTGAGAGCAGTCCCACAGGCTGTGTGAATGCTGTGTGAATGCTTGGTCACCAGGGAGGAGCACTATTAAACAGGAGTAGGAGGTGTGGCCTTGATGGAGGTGGTGTGTCACTAGGGTGGGCTCTTAGGTTTCAAAAGCCCTTGTCAGACCCAGGCGCTCTCTCTGCCTGTGGCTCAGGACGTAGCTCTCAGTTGCTGTTCTAGCCTGCCTGCAGGCCCCATGCTCCCTGTCCTGATGGCAGTGGACTGACACCATAAGCAAGCACTCAGTAAAATACTTGCTTTCATAAGACTTGCCCAGGTCATGGGGTCTCTTCCCAGCAACACACTAGCCAATCCTTAAGATTCTTTTTAAGGGCGGTGGTGGCGCACGCCTTTAATCCCAGCACTTGGGAGGCAGAGACAGTCGGATTTCTGAGTTCGAGGCCAGCCTGGTCTACAGAGTGAGTTCCAGGACAGCCAGGGCTACACAGAGAAACCCTGTCTCGAAAAATCAAAAAAAAAAAAAAAAGATTCTTTTTAATAACTTTATTTTTATTTCATGTGCATTAACATTTTACCTGAATTTATGTCTCTGTGAGGGTGTTGAATCATTTGGAACTGGAGTTATAGATAATTTTGAGTTGCCATGTGAGTGGGAATTGAACCCAGGATCTCTGGAAGAGCAACCAGCGCTCTAACCACCGAGACATCTCTCCAGCCCCTCCCTAAGATTTTTCAAATTAAGAAAATACATACAATTTAATCTTAGTATTTACAAATATTTGTAATAAGCTATATAGTAAGACTTTTTTCCTCTAACATTATTTCTAAAAATTAAGTTAGACTAAGTAGCCAACATTCTAGCCCACAGGAGTGGGGCTCAGCAGCCCCCAACCTGAGAAGCTATTGGCTGTTAATGGTCTCTGGGATAAAGCGAGTCGGCTTCTCTTTAACAGTGTGGCCCTCAATAGGTCAGCCACAGTACAGTGCATAGATAGCTTCATGCTTGTGAATAACTGAGTAGCACAAATTAAACTCACCAAGCCTTAAAAAAAGTGAGGTGAATGTTGGAGACAATCTAGAAGAGTTAGAAGTTAGGAAAAAAAAACAACACACCCTTGTGAATGGTTGGCCTGGGTGTCAGTGCAGCTGCCTCTCAGAGGTTGAGGGTGGGGGTGGGCCTCTATTGCTGAAGACACTGAATACCTAGGACACAAGACTCAATGATTCAAGCTGGGTCTGATCTGAAAACCTCTTTTTTCACTGGTACCAGAAAAGCAAATGCCAGCATGTAAAGTCAGTAAGGCCCATTCACATATCAGTGGTAACCAACTGCTGTCTAACTGGGCTTAAAGCCATTCAACAGAGGAAGAAAGTCATACCTGAAATGGAAAACCTAGCCAGCTTCCCAGGGCTAGTGACGTCATGGACGTTAGAAAAGAATCTAACACCACTACTTTGATAGACTAGCATAATTCCCTTACTATATTCTAAATGTTACTCTTATACCTAGAGATACCTACTACCCATCATCACAGAAGGCTCTCTTTATAACAAAAGAAGTTGTCACAGAAAAACTATAACCAGATATCATGTAGATATCAATGGATCTTAAGGAGCCTATGAGATGATACACCTACGTCCCAGCTACAGTATCCACAGCTCAGGGAACATTACATGAGAGGGCAGAAAGTCTGAAGTGCTAAAATGCCAGGAACTCTGCAGTCAGTTTTTTCTAGAATGGTGGCATAAACAAACCTAAGCAGCACTATCAATGGGCTCTTACTATGCAAAGGGACGTTGTTGGGGGTCCCATCCTAGACAAAGGACCACAGGCAACCAGTGACTGCTGAGAAATAGCCTTAGTTGTCCAAAGCAGAGTAGTCAGTCCTGAATCCACATACTCACAAACAGATTCAGCAGGTTTCATTTATGTATTTGTGCATACACATGCATATATAAGTTCCTATAACAGTAATAAAAAAAACAGAGGCAATCTACTTGAAAATGAGGATGGGTTGAGGGGAGGTACCTGGGAGGAGCTAGAGGGGGAAAGTTATGTAATTCTATTTCAATTAAAATCATTAAAAAATTTTATTAAAAAATTAAAATAAAATAAAAAAGATGAGCTAGGGCTATAACTAGGGGATAGAATGTTTCTGTAACAAGCACAAATCCCTGGGTTCACTCCCCAGCACTACAAATATACACATACACCCTTAAGTGAGAGGAAAGAGATAAACTATAACACCACCAACATGCTAAACAAAGGGCTACAATCCCAATGATGAAGAAAAGGTGGTTTTGTTTTAAGCAAGGTTTTTATTTGGGGGGCCCCAAAATCAAAACCCAGAAAACAAGAATGCTTATGGTTTGGTTGTTGTTGGGTTTTGTTTTGGATCTTTTTTTTAATTGGCTATTTATTTACATTTCAAATGTTATCCCCCTTCCCAGTTTCCCTACACAAGCACCCTAACCCCTCCCCATCCTCCCCCTGCTTCTATGAGGTGCTCCCCTACCCACCTCCCTCCCAAGGACCCTAGCATGCCCTACCTATACTGGGGCATCAAGCCTTCACAGGACCAAGGGCTCCCCTCCCACTGATGCCAGATAAATTGATATCTAGAAATTAGTGGACAATTTTTGTTGTCTTAAGAACTCAGATATATTTTTTTAAAAAAGGAAACTGATCTAGGCTTAAATTCCATCTGTGAATTTTAAACCTCAGTTGCAGCCAGGTGTGGTGGTACAATCAGGAGGCTGAGGCAGGACCATACCCACAAATTCAAGGTTAGTCTGGGCACTGCAGTAAGTACCAGGCCAGGAGAGCCTATGTAGCAAGTCTGTCTAAGATGTTTCCTAAGCCCCTGATGTTACAGGTGAGCTCCCTGGTGAGAAGGAAGGAATACTCTTCTCTTTGAAGGAACAGGAAGGATCTGAACACATCCTTGCCAATCACATTTCCCCATGACTGTCTTCTTTGTCACAAAATTTATCATTTTGTGTTTTGGCATAAAAACACAAGTACTCTCATTTCTCTGGATCTTCATTTCCTTAGAAGGTCCCAGGTCATATAAAACAAAACAATGTTTTTCCTTGCTAACTTGTCTTCTGTTAGATGAGGCCCTGGCCATGCACTTAAATGAAAAGTAAAGATATTTCCTCTTCCTTTTATTATATGTAAGAGTCATCTTATATTTTGACTTGGCTTTCTTTGTAAATGTTGGTGGTGACCCCTAGCTCAGTGAGTTATGGTTAAAAGGTGTACTGCTCATAAAAGCATATTTCCTGGTCAGGTACATGTTTTACAAGTGTTAACTCTTGTCTGCCTGAAGAGTTCTCAACAGCGTTGGTGGGGACCGCACACTAGCCTGTGTCCATCTGGTCTAACAGTGCAGACAAGGGATCACTGATGTACACAGCTCAGAACCTAAACAGAATAACGCGGGGGATGCAGGTCTACGGAGACCTCAGACCTAAGAATTTTATCAATCACAGAGCCGAAGAATTACAAAGTGAAGCAAAAGCAAAACCAAGAAAACCTTCATACTTCCACATTGGGGAAAGAGAAAAGAAAATTTAAAAAATCAAGATGGCTTCCAAAATGAATCAAATTAGAAATAACAATTTTTGTTTGTTTTTTTGTTTTTCGATACAGGGTTTCTCTGTGTAGCTCCAACTGTCCTGGAACTCACTCTGTAGACCAGGCTGGCCTCGAATTCAGAAATCCGCCTGCCTCTGCCTCCCAAGTGCTGGGATTACAGACGTGCGCCACCACGCCCAGCTTAGAAATAACAATTTTTATAGGTTTTGTTGATGCTTTTTTCTTTTGGAGACAGGGTCTCACTATGTAGGCTCTGGCAGTCCTGGAACTCAGTATTATAATTATTTTTTCAGATAAAATTAATAACTTTTTTCCTTTACTTTCTAATAGAAAATGTCTAGTGATTGGGCAAGGTCATATAGAAAAGTATATTCTAAATGCCAACAAAATCCAGAAGATGAAATTTTAAAGTAACATGTGTGCTGGTGTGGTAGAACATGCCCCTTACTCCCAGCACTTAGAAGGCAAAGACAGATGAGTTCTATGAGTTCGAAGCTAGGCAGGCCTACAGAGAGTTCTAGACTGACAAGCAAGAGTTGATACAGTAGACCCTGCCTCAAAACAAATCAAGAACAAAATAAATAAATGATCTACAATACTTAAGAAGTTTCACAAATTAGAAATATCATTATATCAAAAGTCACAAACCACAGGCTGGAGAAGTAATTTAGAGGTTAGAGTGCTGGCTACCCCTGCAGAGTTCCCTGCACCTGTAACTCCAGCTTTAGGGGATCTGACATCCTTTTGTGAGCTCCCCTGATACTAGGCACACATACACTAAGACATAAATTAAGTCTGTTTTGAAAGTCATAAACCATTTAGAAATACTATAAAGATTAGGTAAACGGAAAGATATAACATGTACATGGATTAAACAGACTTAATACATCACAATAAGGTAATCCCCAAAAAGCCCAGCAGTCAAGTCAGTCTGTCTGCCTGTCTTTAGTCTCTGTGTGTGTTCATGTGTATATAGGTCGTGAGGCTAAGCAGGTGGAAGTGCAAGTGTATGCAATGGACATGTGTGTGTACATATGCGTGGAGTTCAGAGGTCAATCTCGGGTGTTGTTCCTCAAGAACCATCTACTTTCTTTGTACTTAGTACTTTTAAATCTTACTTATATTTGGTGTGTGGGTGTGTGTGAGTGTGTAATATGTACATGTGTGCAAATGATACACATGTGGAGGTCAGAGGAATGATATTACATGCCTTTGTCTCCACTTTATTTCTTGTTTAATTGTTATTATTGGGGGCACTTATCACTGCACACACATATAACAGAGCAGACCTATGCCCGCCTCTACCTCAATCCCCAAGGAGCTGGAGTTACTAGTAGGAGCTACTGAACCCACACCTGGCTTTCTTTCTTTCTTTCTTTCTTTTTTTTTTTTTTTTTTTTTTTTTGGTTTTTCGAGACAGGGTTTCTCTGTGTAGTCCTGGCTGTCCTGGAACTCGCTCTGTTAGACCAAGCTGGCCTCGAACTCAAGAAATCCGCCTGCCTCTGCCTCCCAAGTGCTGGAATTACAGGCGTGAGCCACCATGCCCAGCACACCTGGCTTTCTAAGAGGATCCTAGAGGTTCTAACTCTAGGGTGGGAGGCACTATCAAAGAATATAGTATTGATAATTATGTTGTAAACTACAATTGGAATGGTAAGGTAAGATTAAAGCATAAAAGCATTAAGATTCTTAAACATACCAATCCCACATACAAATTTTCATTTCCAAGTTTCAAGATCTTCAGATTTCTGTAGACAACACTCATGACATCTTTCTCCTTTCCCTCAACTGAAGTTGAACTGGGCTCTGCTGTATTTACTGTCATCCATATTAATTCTAAGTTTAGCTTGCTTGCTTTTAGATGCTCGATGGTTTATCTCATCAAATAGACTGGTCTCTGGGTAGACAATTTATAAAAGGCATACTGGTCAGCTGAAGGTAAACATCTTCAACTTTTAAGAAAGGCTTTCTGAGTCATCCCGTTCTTGTCTTTTGTATTCTAACATCAGCTCTTCCCGCCCCATCTCTCAGAAGTACCTAAGTGTGTGCACCTCTTATTTTGTTCAATGAGGCATCTAATACCATCAATGTGAAGAATTTCCCTATGATAAGGCATCTGGTAACTCTGAAGGCTTACAGGAGCTGCTATGCAGCTGAGGCGAAGCTTCTACAATCTATGCAGAGAATACACTTGGCACAGGAGAAAACTGGCCCAATGTCTGTACACTCTCTGCACCTCTCTAATTTGGAATAAGGAACCTGGCCTCTCTGCTGAGAGACTCACCCTCCAAGATCCTCTATGCCTTCTCACAGTTCTTCAGATATAGTGACAAAGGCAAGGCAAGGAAAATTCTTTTTCTTCAAACTGACTTTTATTTGGATTATTCTGGCCTATTACTGGTTTTCAGAGATTTCAAAGATAGTCTTTTCTGGATTGCACCTGGAAAAAGTGTTTTGCTGTGAATCTTCACAGCCTTGAGGTTCATCAAAGATGTTAGACAACTACACACAGGTTCCACACTGGGCGCCACACTTACTTGCCATGAAAACAAGGCTCCTAAGTCTACCTGGAGCTTGGAGGGCTAGCCTGCAGGCTAGCCTCTGAGAAGAGCAGTGGGCTGCAGAAGAATCACCTAACTTGCTTTATATGACAAGGTCTCAAATGGCCGGGAGCGACTCAGCAAGGCTGGCTGACCAGTGAGCCCCACGGACCCAGCAGTTATGTTCAATGTTTTTATGTGGGTTGTGGAAATGTCAGCTCAGATCCTCAGGCCTGCACTGAAAGCACTGTGCTGACTTAAGCCATCTCCACAGCACTGTCTGTACTTGGGCTTTCAGGTTGTTTGTGGTTTGATTTTCACTAATTCCTATCGTAACATAAAGAAGCCATCTTATTAAAAACATTGTAAAAAAGAACAAAAGTTAAAGATTAAAATAGACTAGAAAGAACAGCCGTTCTCAACTTTGCTAATGTAATTTAATGTAGCTCTTCATGTTGTGGTGACCCAGACCATAGAATTATTTTGTTACTACTTGATAACTATAATTTTGTTGCTGTTATGAATCAAATGTAAATCTGATATGCAGAATATCTGACATGCAACCTCCAAAGGGGTTGTGACCTACAGGTTAAGAACCATTGGACTAGAGAATTCTAACAGACTAGAACACATGCATACAAAGTTAGTATTTATTTAGCAGCTACCATATAATACATTTTTTACTAAACTGAATATAGGTGAGAAAAGGAAACTTGCTCTTGAAACACTGACAAGCCAAAGTAAGCAGATTATCCAAAGCTACAACTGTATGGGTTGGTGGCACACCTGCAATCCTAGCACTGAGAGTAGAGGCAGGGGCATTGCAAGTCTAAGTCTAACTTGAACTGCATCCAAAGCTACACACTAATGACTTCTCAGTGTACTAAGCTGTAGAATATACAGTAAGACTCTGTCTTAAAGAAAACAAATGGCTCAGAGCCTACAGAGGTTAAGAGCACTTGCTGCTCTTCCAGAGGCACCAGGTTTGATTTCTAGGGGCCACATGGCGTCTCCTAACAGTATGGTAACTCTTGTTCCAGGGTATCTAACACCTTCTTCTAGCCTCCCCTAGACACCAGGCACTCATGTAGTGTAGAGACATACATGTAGGCAAAATACCCATACACGTAAACAAAACTTTTAATGCTCTGAGGAGATTTGCCAGTGTCAGAATTGTACAGGAAATGGCTCATAAAGACTATAGACTCACACCAAGTATGCCAGCACATACCTGTAATCCCAGCACTGAGAAGGCTGAGGGAAGATAATAAACTCAAGACCAGCCAAGCCTGATAGCAAGACTCACCCTGTCTCAAAAATAAATAAATAATAAATATGGGCATACATACATACTAAGGCCTTTTCTCCCACACACTCAAATCTTTATTTTATCACTGTATCACAAAGCACATCTAATGAAAAGTCTCCTAACTTCAAAGATGTGAGTTTTGTTTTTGTTTGTCTTGCTTTTGTGTGTTTTACAATGTCAAAAGTTACTTAGTTACTTTTCATGACAACCATTCAGGAAAGTAACTTTTACATTTTAAATTTTTGTGTATTTAACTTTTTTTTTTTAAAGAGGGACCTGGGTATACCTGCCCAGAATGATCCCAAACTTCTGGACAAATAATATTCAACCTTGGTTTCCTAAGTGCTGAGGCTATAAGTTCACACTGCCACATCTAGGTAAAGACAACCTTTTAAAAGAATTTATGGAATATTTTTTCCAGAGCATTGTAACTGCGTGTGTGTGTGTGTGTGTGTGTGTGTGTGTGTGTGTGTGTTGAACACATGAACAGGTGCTCATCCTGCCCACTCGAGCCACTACTCTTAAGTCACATAGCATCCTGACGATGTTGGCAATGTTTTAAGGTCTGAAGACATTACTACAGATTGAAACACTGGCTATTTCAACTCTGTTCCAGAGAAAAGGGAAGAAAGATCACAATGCTGAGCTTTGAAGGAAACTGCAACAATGAGCAAAGCTAATGCCTCTAGTCTAAAAGAACCTTTTGTATAGAAAATGAACACATGTCCTATCAGTCCTCAAGTAAAAGATCAATGGGCTAGGGAGATGACTAAACAGTTAAAGAGTATGTACTGTTCTTTCAGAAGACCTGAATTCAGTTCCCAGCACCCAAGTGAAAAGGTTTACAACCATCACTACCTCCAGCTCTGGGGGATCTGATGCCCTCTTCTGCTGGTCACCTGCACTCATACACACATATAGATAATACCCACACACATACATATATATATAATTAAAAATAAAACAAATCTTCTTTTAGAAAAGAATAAAATATTATGAAACTGGGGATATAGCTCAGTAGTAAAGTATTTGCCTAGCATGGCCAAGGTCTGAGGTTTGATTCCTAGCAACACAATTGAACAACCATGGAAACGGTTAGGGTTAAAAAATATATATATTGCTGGGTGTGGTGGCTCATGCCTGAAATCCAAGCACTTACACCCTCACAATTCCATAATAATAAACTATTTACAGTTTTAATACTTAACTTCATGGCAGAGTGAGAAATCCAAAAATTCATCTTTAAGCTGGGTACTATGACACATGCCTATAATCCTAGCACTTGGGACGCAAAAGATCCATGCAAGTTCCAGACCAGCCTGTGTGAGTCCCAGGCCAGCCTGTGTGAGTGAGTCCCAGGCCAGCCTGTGTGAGTGAGTCCCAGGCCAGCCTGTGTGAGTGAGTCCCAGGCCAGCCTGTGTGAGTGAGTCCCAGGCCAGCCTGTGTGAGTGAGTCCCAGGCCAGCCTGTGTGAGTGAGTCCCAGGCCAGCCTGTGTGAGTGAGTCCCAGGCCAGCCTGTGTGAGTGAGTCCCAGGCCAGCCTGTGTGAGTGAGTCCCAGGCCAGCCTGTGTGAGTGAGTCCCAGGCCAGCCTGTGTGAGTGAGTCCCAGGCCAGCCTGTGTGAGTGAGTCCCAGGCCAGCCTGTGTGAGTGAGTTCCAGGCCAGCCTGTGTGAGTTCTAGGCTAGCCTGTGTGAGTGAGTTCCAGGTCAGCCTACATGACTGAGTCCCAGGTCAGCCTGCATGAGTTCCAGGCCACCTTGATGAGTTCCAGGCCATCTTAGAACACAGTGTTTGACACCTGCTCAAAAAAAGTTGTTTTCTATTTTTGAAAAATAGCTTAAAAGAATTAGAGCCAAAAGTGCCCAAATATACACATTAATTTATTCATTAATCTATAATTTTAGTAAAAAGGATTTTTATAAGAGTTTTAAAGTAAGTTAAGACTTTTTCTAATTATCTGTACAAGCTCAGGAACCAACTCTCAAGAATACTAGGTAACTTCAATGTTCACATATCTAAATGGAAAAACAATCTGACAAAAGCTTCTTTCAGCCAAATAAATGATTACATGAACAAGTGACTACTGAACTGCCTGTGAACCCACTATGTTATATCAAGATCAGCAGTTCTTAAGAATTCAAAAGTCATTACTTACCAGCAAGGGTATAATCCATATCAAAACCAAAACACTTTATTTTTTCCATGGCTAAACTTCGGTTCACAAACACCCTATAAAAGAATAAGAAAATTGTATCTTGATTAACACTGAAGTTTAATGAAGTTATTTTACTAATTTTCTATACTGTCATTTATTTTCCCAACTGACTTTTTATTATTGCATATATTTACAGTGTTTAACATGATGACCTGTGATTTTTAAATACTTTTACATGTATCTGTTGGCAATTTAAATGTCTTCCTGAGAATGCTGGGTTTCCTTTTCTGCTATTTGCCGGCTTCCATTTACAAGGAGACTGCTAACAGCTTGGTCCAGTGCTAACGCAGGTCCATGCTGAAGTAGTCAAGCGGCTAGCTAAGGCAGGAGTAATAAATTCAAAGCCAGGAATTCAAAGCCAAACTGCATAACATAACAAAAAGTAAAGCTAGATATGATGGTACATTCCTGTAATCCCAGAAGTGGGGCGTCTAAGGCAGGAAGATCACAAATTGCAGGCAAGCCTGGGCTGGTTACATGAGTTCCAGGCCAGCCTGAGCTACACAAATAGACCCAAAATAAAACAAAAGCCCAAGCAAATAAACAAATAATATGGGAAGTAAGTCGGGTGTGAAGGAGCACTGAGCAGGCTGAGGCAGGCAAACCTCATATTCAAGCCAGGCTCATGTTACAGGCCATACCCAGTGCAGCCCTGTCTAAAAGTAAAACAAAACAAAAGCCCTCCAAGGTCTGAGGAGCTTAGCATACACAATGCCCTTGGTTCAATCGCAAGCATTACATAAAACCAAGCATGGAAGCATACACCTATAACCCCAGGGGGCGGCAGGGTGGGCAGAGGTTCAAGGTCATCCTCAACTACATAGTGACCCTGTCTCTGTCTGTCTGTTCCTCTGTCTCTTTCTCTCATACACACATACACACACACTTTAAAAACTTCTTTACAGACTCCTTTGTGTTACAAATTATAATAAAATGGACAGTTTTAAAGAACACATTTCTAAAGAATTGCTAAAATAATCCAACTGAAGATGTAACACTATCATTTATTTTCTCTGAAAAACATGAAAACCATTTGCATATCATGGATTTAACTGCTACCACACAGGTTAGCTCAATAAGTCTGTTAGATTCTGAAAGAAGTATTACATAAAAGTATTTATATTCTCCTCAAGAACATTTAAACTCCTTTGTTGGAGGTAAGGAGCAGATGTGGTGGCAAACACAGCAGAGGCAGGCAGATCTCTTGTCAACTTGAAGCCACACTGATGAACTACATAGTCAGTCCTGGGTCAGCCAAGTTTACACAGAGAAACTCTGTTTCGGGGTTACTAACCCACAGTCAAAATTTCTGACCCAGAACTGTTCCTGTCTAAAAGAACTGCAGGGACAAAAATGGAGAAGAGATTGAAGACAAGAGCCTAGCATGGCTGTCCTCTAAGAGGCTCTACCAGCAACAGACTGAGAGACACGCAGATACTTACACACAACCATTGGACTGAAGTTAGGGACCCTTATAGTTGAGTTAGGGGAAGGATCCCAGCACTTGGGAGGAAGAAGCAGGCGGATTTCTGAGTTCAAGGCCAGCCTGGTCTACAGAGTGAGTTCCAGGACAGCCAGGACTACACAGAGAAAACCTGTCTGGGGGGTTGGGGGGAGAGTTAGGGGAAGGATTGAAGAAGCTGAAGTGTGTGTGTGTGTGTGTGTGTGTGTGTGTGTGTGTGTGTGTAGGGGACAACCCCATAGGAAGACCAGCAGTCTTAACTAGCCAGACTCCAGGGAGCTCCCAGACACTGAGCCACCAACGAAGCAGCATACATGGGCTGGTCGGAGGGCCCCAGCACACAGATAGCACAGGACTGCCTGGTCTGGCCTCAGTGGGAGAAGATAGACCTAACTTGAGAGACTTGAGGCCCCAGGAAAGGGGGAGGCCTGGGAAGGGAAGGAATAAAGAGGGAAGCACCCTCTTGGAGGCAAGGGGGATGAGGAATGGGATAAGAACCGTGGGAGAGGGCAATGGCTGGAATGCAAATAAATAATTTAAAACACCTAGTTTTTGGAAAAATCATTATTTTATATTGACTTAAGGGAGGAGAAAATATTGTCAGCTTAAAGAAAAAAGGACCAAAAGGAGAAATGGCACCTGCCCAAACCTTTCTATTTTAGTTCTTTGTTTCTATTAGTTTGAGGTGCTAGAAAAGCAAACACAAGGCTTGCATATCAAACATCACAAAGCAACAACCCTTAAACACACACAGACACACACAGACATACATACACACACACACACAGAGAGAGACAGAGACAGAGACAGAGACAGAGACAGAGACAGAGACAGAGAGAGAGGTACTTAGCTCCAAATACCACAATGATCCTCTCAGCCTCTCAGGTTTTATCCTGCTTTTTCACGGACAGCAAAATCTATTTGATAATAGCCAAACAGTGGTGGTGTATGCCTTTAATCCCTGCACTTGGGAGGCAGAGGCAGGAAGATTTCTGAGTTCAAGGCCAGCCTGGTCTACAGGGTGAGTTCCAGGACAGCCAGGGCTACACAGAAACCCTGTCTCGAAAAACAAACACACAAACAACAACAACAAAAAACCTTCTTGATGACTAACAATCCCCACCTACCTAAATCCTTTTGAAAATAACAGAGAAGAAAGACACAAAATAATGGCTCTAACTCTAAAAACCAAAAGCTACTACTACCACTGAGGCTTTTCAACAGGCAGGGGCCAACTGGATGAACCCTTGCTCAGAGCCTTAACAGCTGACATGCCTAAAATATCCTCAGGGAACACAGGCAGGGATGAGATGCGGAAGATTTTTTTTCCATGTTATATATTTTAAGAAAGAGGTACAGAACAACTTAATTTTTAAAAAAGCAGTTTCAATTTTGATAGAAGAAAGATGTTAGCTAGTTTTAGATGCACCTGAAGTAGCAGGGGAGACACTAACATAGAAGAAACATCTTAAAGCAAAACTCTTTTCTTGGTCAGAAAAAAAAAAAAAAGACTACATCTGCACAGCCATGGAAATCTTTCAAAGCAGACACATTTTGAAAAGACAGCAAGAGCAAGGCACCGTTGCTAATGCTGGGAATAACATACTTCAGGAATATAAAAATCTATTTTTGGCAAAAATAATCATAGCCAAAGATCCATTAAGTTGTCTGTCTCACTCATCTTTGACTTAACTAACCACATTACCTACTCGATCAACATGTTTACTGGATGTGTGCTACAATACACATCTCATTTTGTGACAAATATGGAATATCCTTTGGGAATAATCAGAGCTACAAAACTTTCTATGTTCTTAAGATTAGAAAATAAGATCTGGCAAGCGGGTAAAAGCTCTTGCAGCCAAGCATGGCAGCCTGAGTTCAGTCTTAGGAACACCATCAAAGAAGAGAACTCACCCACTCAGTTGTCCTTTGACCTCTCCAAGTGCCTGTGGTGCCATGAGTTCCCACATACACATATTTGCATGCAAACATGTACATACAATATATTAATAAAACATTCAATTAGGAAATAATGTTTTATGAAAAACTTCCATCAAATATTCTTTTCATTTTCATTCAAAGCAAGTACTCTAATTCACAGAAACACTCCTAAACTTAAGAGAGCATCACTCCCTATGCCCTCATTTCTGTTGTGATCTCTATGTGAAAACCTCACCTACAGTCTCAGCTTTCCTATTCTTTCCCTAACTTAAACTATGAACATAAAAAGGAGGAGGTATAAAGAAATAAAATCTAATTTGCTGTGTAAGCTAAGCTGTAATAACCAAAGGGACAGCTGTTATAGAGAACTAAGCCGAACACAGTGACTGCATGCATATGCTAAGCTTTACAGATACACTAAATACCCAATGCCAAAAGAGAGACCTGTGGCATACGAGAAAATTTAACCCTGACCTCCCAAATCTCAGGACAGGCTTCAACAGACATTTGTCTCTCAGCCTGAGACTAATGGTCGCTCCCCACTGAGTTTACAGACTAGACAAAGTGTAAGATATTATGTTAACTAAAAAGTGTTAACAGAAAGACAAGCTCACTGACCCACATATTTCAAAACAAATTTACATACTTGGGAAAATCAAAATTTTCTATGATCTACCTTTCTGTAGATCTACCTATGCCAGTTTACTATGGTCTTACTAAACTATTAACTAGTAGAATAATTTCACCTATGTTTAAGAGCACGAATGTATTTGTAAAAATTAAAAGCATGCTTTAAAACATGCAATTATCACCCAAAAAACGGCATGGCTAAACTAGGCATCGGATTACAAAGCAGAGCCTTAAGTCCAACCTGCACCCAGAACCCCACAGACAACAACTGTGCACTGACAACCTGAGGGCTAGCAGGAGAAACAATACACAGGAACACTGTAAAACTAAACACAGACTCCAGTAAAAACGCCTTTAACAGTATTTACTATCATATCCCACAGCAGTAAGGCAAAAAAAGTCTGAAGAAATTCCATTCAGATACAGACATTAGCTCCAAGAAATAAAATCATTACTATAATGTGCTTTAAGAATAGGGATCTAAGAGTCTAAGATGTAACATAAACATGCAACTTACTATATTTGAAATTCTGTAAACAGCAAACTACTGGTTTGGATCTGACTATAATTCAAAGCAGAATTACCTCATCTGTCACTGGTTTCCGTTTTGCAAACTGAAACTATCTGGGTAAAGTAGTTTCTGAAGTCATATAACAAGATTCTTCTTAAAATCCCTAAAACGATTTTTTAGTGTGTGTGATGTTAACCGAACTTCTAAAAGACTGTTTAGCCTGAACCAGGCCCCTCGACACCGTGGATCTTCTGAGACAGTGTGGGAGACAACACCTCTGTGTCTAATTTAACTTGTCATTGGATATCACTGTTGCTCCACACAAATCCATCTGGAATAGACTCTCTGGCAATGGAGAACTGCATCTGTAACTCCGCCCTTTGCTAGGAGTCACAGTTTCCTGGCCACGTTCCCAGCAACAGTTATTGCAACAACAAGTGAGGGGACAGACTTGACTGTAAAATGCTCTTGGATGTCTATTTTCACTGTAAGCAGCTGCTGGGATGCATTCAAACTACTAGCAGGAAAATATTCTAATTATGAACTATAATAAATTAGTGTCGTGTCTGCAAATGTCAGCACTTAGGTTGAGGCAAGAGAACTGCCTGAGCTACAGAATGAGACAAAAACAGAAAGAGAGAGAGAGAGAGAGAGAGAGAGAGAGAGAGAGAACAACCATGCTCTAATGTAGATTGTTTTTCAAGACATAGTTTCTCTGTATAGCCCCGGCTGACAAGGAACTCACTTTGTGGCCCAGGCTGGCCTCAAACTTAGAGATCCTCCTGCCTCTGCCTCCCTAGTGCTGGATTCAAAGGTGTGCGCCACCACCACTGCCAGGGTATAAATGTAGACTTTTTATGAAAACCACCTAGCTGCTTTCCCCAGTCTGCTGTCTCTGCTTCTGCATCTTTCCCCATGCAAGCTTAAAGCCACATCCAATTAACCTATGTGCCTTCCTCCATACTTCCAAAGCCTTTAGAATCCATGTCTTTCACTCTACTCCTGCGACCAAAACTTAGCAAGGTCCTAATTCTCCAGGAAACCTCTCCCACTGCCCTGTGCTCACAACTGATGCTGAGTGCTCTGAAGCAGGGTTTCTCTGTGTAGCCCTGGCTGTCCTGGAACTCACTCTGTAGACCAGGCTGGCCTCGAATTCAGAAATCCGCCTGCCTCTGCCTCCCAAGTGCTGGGATTAAAGGCTTGCGCCACCACTGCCCGGCTAGAAGGCTCTTTCTTAAATTCAGATGGACAATTAGGAATCCTTCCAGGTCCACATAAGTATGGAATTCAGGTCTGACACATCACAGGCTCACTTTTTTATGCTCAGTTCAGAGGCTGATGAAGATCACACCCATGAGGCCATCCACAGGAGAGCTGCCCACTAAGGGGGTTGGTAACTCTACACTGGATCCAGTCACCTGGCCTCAGCCCCCACTCCAGGATGTGAGTTCCTGAGAGCTTCAGCATTTAACTTACTCTTTGTTGGTTAAAGGTGCTGGGACTGTTTCTCACACGTGAACTGATCTTGGTCATAAATCACTTTTATAATGAGTGAGCAGCTAGGACATGCTGCCACATCTTCTCCATTTTCCAAGTCTTACTTGGTGATGGAGAAGTTATCCCCACAGGGGCAGAGATAGAAATAGGTCTGAGTCTTCGACATATTCGGCATATTAAAAACCCTCGATCTCCACCTCGCCATGAAACACCGCCATGATCACCGGGTCGGCATCACATCAGTTTCCCAGGCAGGGTAGGCCCAGGCTTGATGGCCAGAAATAGTGTTAAAAGTTAGTTATTCTCTTGATAAATTATCTTTAGCCAATGTTAAAAACTACTTAACCAGTTCTAGAATCTTCAAGGAGTTGAAAACCTTCTATTATTTTGCTAAAATCAGTCTGATCAGTAAGTATTATCCATATCATGCATCCTTTCCTGTTATTACCTTATTGTTAGTTATTGCTTTATTTAAAAGGGAGCCAGAGAAGCCGGGCGTGGTGGCACACGCCTGTAATCCCAGCACTTGGGAGGCAGAGGCAGGCAGATTTCTGAGTTCGAGGCCAGCCTGGTCTACAGAGTGAGTTCCAGGACAGCCAGGGCTACACAGAGAAACCCTGTCTTGAAAAAAAAGGGGGGGGCCTGAGGCTTTGTTTATGCACTATACAGTGCCCAAGGTTTCTCAGATCCTTTCTCTCATTGGGGTCCAATACACAGTTCAACAGTCAGGAGCACATCCACCTTCCAGAGTCAGAAGGCCTGAGTTCAGTCCCCAGTGCCCTCATCAGATGCCTTCTAACCATTGTAACTACAGCTCCAGGGAATCTGCCATGTTCTCCTCTGGCCTCTGTGGGCACCTATCCATGTGGTAGATATACACACGTGTACATATATACAAAAATAAAGTAAATCTTTTTTTAAAGAAACACTATCCTGGGTGGGTTGCCTCTGGGTGGAAGAAGTGGAAAGAGTATCTAGCTATGCCAAAGGGCTATGCAGTACAAAGTGCTGCTGGTGCTTAGACTGCTTGTCTATTGCATGGAAGAGATTGCACCAACAGGTAATTCCATAAATGTTTTATCTTAGCAACTATACCTTCTACCATACACATAAAACACCACCAAGTAATTCTCTTACCATTTGCTTGATTATAAATTTGAGACCAAAATCTATAGCCTTACCAACACCAAACAGACACAACAGTTAACAATAACTAGAATTTAAACGGAAACTTAGTACCAGTATCTGGCAGAGCTTGTAGAAAGGATACAGTCCTGTTGATGGGTACAGGATTTCTCGTGAGGAAAATATAATATTCTAAAATTAAAGAACTAAGGATACCATTTTGTTGAGTCTAGCAAGCACGACCCTGAGTTCAATCCCTAGAAAAATGAATGGTAAGAAGGAAAAATGAAAGCCAAAGGGAGGAGGAAGGAGGGGAGCGGGAGGGAGAGGAGAGGGAGGGAGCATGGTAGCTCTCCAATCAGTAGTGTTAGTTGCACAATTCTGCATATACTAAAGCTACTGAATTTCACACTCTAAAAAGAAATGACAATGGTATATTTACTGTATTTAGAAACAATGCCAGTTATCAACATTCTCTTAAAAATTTACAAATAAGACCTTCATGGTACTAGAGAACAAACCTAAGGTTTTGTACTTGCTGTACAAACAATCCACCACTGAAAGCGGGGCGTGGTGGCACATGCCTGTAATCCCAGCACTTGGGAGGCAGAGGCAGGCGGATTTCTGAGTTGAGGCCAGCCTGGTCTACAGAGTGAATTCCAGGACAGCCAGGGCTATACAGAGAAACCCTGATTCGGGAAAAAAAACAAAACAAAAACAAAAAACAAAAAACCAAAAAACAAACAAACAAACAAACAAACAAATCCACCACTGAGTTTCACTCCTACCACCTAAATGGATTCTTAAAAATTACAAGTTCAGCTGGGTGGTGGTGGCACATGCCTTTAATCCCAGCACTTGGGAGGCAGAGGCAGGCAGATTTCTGAGTTCGAGGCCAGCCTAGTCTACAGAGTGAGTTCCAGGACAGCCAGGGCTACACAGAAAAACCCTGTCTCAAAAAAAAAAAACAAAACAAAACAAAACAAAAAAATTACAAGTTCAGACTGGCATAAGCCTTCAATCACAGCACTAGAGAGGAAGAGGCAAGTGGATCTCTGTGAGTTCAAGGCCAGTCTATATAGCTAGATCCAGGCCAACTAGGGCTACACAGTGACCCTCTCTACAAAAACAAAACAAAAAACACAAACAAAAAATTTGAAGTTCAGATATACACTAGGGTTCTCAGAAATGATTATAAAAGCAAAAATCATATAGTACTAATTTTTATAGTTAAGAGGGGATACGTTCTGTTTACCAGGTTATAAGAGAACAGCAGCTTGTGCTTTTGGTCTGAATAAAAAATGCCTTGCATCATTTTTAAGGTGAATTATATTGATTTTATTTACATAGACAATATTTAAAAGTTCAAGAATCTACCCCATAAGCACAGGACGCAGTGTTTATATATATATGTATGTATGTATGTATGTATGTGTGTATGTATATGTCACAGGGAAACCCAATACTGAGACAAATATAGAACAAAATTTAAGATGATTCAGATCGATGGTATCACCAATTATAAAACTTACCTATATCACACACAAGTTAGAGGAGGGGGTGAGTGTCCAAGAGCAGTTAGAGTTACAGGAGGCGCTACATAAACTTAGACTCTCAAAGGGCTCTGCCCACAGGCAAGGCAAGGGGAAGCATATCTGCAACACACACGTCCACCCAGAAATGCGCACATTTTAACTTCGACACTGCATTAAGGGAGAGGGAAAAAATTCCCCTTAGAAGTGAACAAGTCTCATCTATAGGTTGTGGTCTAAAGTAATACTACCAGGATAATTAATATTGCTCCCAGGTGACTGAAAGCAAAAATTAACCAAATCCAGAATTTAACCTGAATTCTATGTGGTATTTTGTCCAATTTCAAAAGAAAAAAAAAGTATGTTAAATGTTGGGGGGAGCCTACGAAAACTGAAGACAGTGTGCAATGTTTATTATCTTTCCACCAAAGGCATCACAAGAGCACTTTAAGGAAATTCATTAAAATGTTGGGCACGAGCCAGTAAGACAGCTCAGCAAGTAAAGGAGCTGCCGACAAGCTGGAGGAGCTGAGTGTGGGAAGAGTGAATCAATCCCACGTTCTTCTGACTTCTATATACATACCAGGGTACAAGCATATGCACACATATGCACTCCAGATTAGTTAAATGAATAAAACTGTTGGGGGTTGCAATGTCTGATCGCTTGTCTAGCATGCAGAGACCCTCAGCTTTCATGGGGATGGGGAGCACTTTAACAGCATTAAGGGAATTTACCCATTAAAACAAGCTGGGGAAGCAGCTGGGGTAGGGCAGGATGGCTTGGGCCAGAAGACAAGGACAGCCTTGGCAATCCCTTTTCAGAAAAGGAAAGAAAGAAAACAAATAAGCCCCAACTGTATTATCTACAGTTGCTAGGTTTTGACAGCTGTATACAATCCTACAATACTACCACTGATCCCCCTCCCAAAAAAAAAATCATGTCCTCTCATAACACTTTCCCTAACTCCTGACCCTAAATTTCCACAAAGGTCACTGTTTTTTTTTCCTCCCCATGTGTGAGTAGGTTTGGGGGGATCATCCCTCAGAGACCATCCATCTCTAGGGTTTTGGTTTGATTATATGTGGTTGTGCTGTGCTCTATGTAGACCTTGTGTGTGCATCTGTGGGGACATGCATGCAAACTGACATTAGATGTCTTCAACTGCTCTCCACCTAATTTCTGAGATGCCATCTCTCACTGAGCCTGCAGCACATCAACTTGACAAGTTGGCTAGCCAGTGAGCTCAAGAGCCTCCTGTCTCCACCCCCACTTTCATCAGTTGCTGGGATTGCTGATAAACACCACTACTCCCTTGGCTTTTACATGGATGCTGGGAATTGAACTCAGGTCTGCATATACAATGAACAATTTACTCACTGAGTCATCGCCCTAGCCTCTGCTCTGTTTATCATTACAGCATCCATAGAAATAGAATTGCAAAGCCGGGCGGTGGGGGCGCACGCCTGTAATCCCAGCACTTGGGAGGCAGAGGCAGGCGGATCTCTGAGTTGAAGGCCAGCCTGGTCTACAGAGTGAGTTCTAGGACAGCCAGAGCTACACAGAGAAACCCTGCCTGGGGGGCCGGGGGGGCGGAATCCATTGTATAGATATTGTTTCTGGGTTGGGACTATTCTAATGCCATGATGAAGCATCGTATATAAATCTCCAGAGACACGCTTCATTTTTCTTGGACAAATATATAAAAGTGGAATTACTGCTCTTACATCTCTTGCATCTCTTATTCTCACACTCTCCTCCCTCTCTCTCTTGCCCCTCTTGGGCTCTCCTCCCCTCCCCCCCACTCCACGTGGTCATGGCAGTCCTCTGCTTCTCTACTCTCTCCCTCTCTGCCTCTCTCTGCCTCTACTACCCCCTGAACTCCCCTCCCCATGCCCTGAATAAACTCTATTCTATACTTAAAAAAAAAAAAAAGTGGAATTACTAGGGTATATTTAATTTGAAAAGATACTGCCAACCGTTTAACTTGCTCTCTCCTTAGCACTGCAAGAGACGCCAGCTGCTGTGCATTGCCAGCTCACTGACTGTGGTGGTGGGCTGGACAGCAGAGTCTCACACATGCTAGCCAGGCATTCCCTCACTTCGATCCAGCCCTGGGACACTCACACTCCCATCAGTATGTTTAGCTTTGGCCATTCTAATTGTGTGCAATGGCATGTCATTGTGGCTCCCGCCCAGAGTCCCTGATGAATAAGCATCTTTGCCTGTGCTTATTTGGCATTTCTTGCCTTTTTTCCCCTACTCAAGTGTTTTTTCCTCCATTTTTAAGATGTGTTGCCTGTCTTAAGTAAGAGTGTTTTTCATATATTTTGGGTATAGGTTTGTCTGAACATACTACATTATCAGATACAAATATAAGAATATTTTCTCATATTCTGTGGCTTTCCGTTTTGTTTTCTTAGTGATATCTTTCAAAAAGTAAGTTTTTGTTTGTTTTGAGGAAGTCAAATTTATCTCTTTAGTCTTTTTATATGTTTTAATTAAGAAAATACTTTTCCTTATTTCAGGTGACATACATGCAGTTGGATCTATAATTCATTTTGCACTGTTTTTATATGTGTGTGTAGTTTGTTTAAAAAGTAACATCTCAAGACTGAAGATGTAGCTGAGTCAGCAGGTTGCTTACGTAGCAGGCATGAAATCCTGGGTTTGCTCCCCAGCACTGCACAAATGGGGTACAGTGGTCGTTGTTGGGACAGTTGTCATCCCAACCCCAACACTTGGGAGGTAGAAGCAGGAGGATCAGAAGTTCAAGGTTATCCCCTATCTAGCAAGTTTGAAACCAACTTGAAATAACAGACTGTCTAAAAACCAATCCTTTCCCATGGACTCAATGTAGTCCAGAAGGGCAGCTCAGGTGAGCGCCATGAGGCCGCTAACAGAGTAGCAGCAAACTCAGTCTATGTGTTTTCATGTGTACATTTGTGTGCACATTTAACTGTGGGAAGCCAGAAGAACAACTTTGAGTATAATTACTAATGACACGTTTTCTTTTACTTTTCAAGACAAGGTCTCTTACTACTCTGGAATGCTCCGAGTGAGGTAGGCTGGCTGGCCAGTGAGCCCCACAGATGTGCTTGTCTCTGAGCCCAGAGTTGGAGTCATAGGGAGGACTACCACTCCAGATTTTTTCACATGGTTTCTGAAGATCAAACTCAGGCTCTCCACTTCTCCAGCTCTAAACATTTTTCTAAGGAGAAAGAATATACTCTAATAATTTATATGTACAATATAATAAATAATAAATCAGAAAGTACTAACATGACTTGATATTCAAGTATTACATACTATACCTATTATATGGACTTTATCTGGCTGGCAGCACAATTGATCTGTTTACTCCAGAATCACCACAAAACACAAGTAATGCATTGAGCATTAACCACTGACCTTACATCACTAGGCAACAGGAAAATTTTCACCTCCATCACAATCTTATGATTCAGTGCCAATACATGGCCTACTTCTACAAAGAATCATTTTATGGCACATGAAGTGTTTCATAGATGTCAAAAAAGTAATAGACTGATGAATATTAATGATAAAAAACAGTGACTATAAGGATTCTAAACAAAGTCATATGGCACACACTTACAATTCCAACACTAGGAAAGTAAAGGCAAGAGGACTAAGAGTTCAAGGTTAGTCTAAGGTACAGACCGAGTTACAGTCCAGTCTGGGCTATATGAAAAGTTGTTTAAAAAAAATTATTCCGCTGGGCGGTGGTGGTGCACGCCTGTAATCCCAGCACTCTGGGAGGCAGAGGCAGGCGGATTTCTGAGTTCAAGGCCAGCCTGGTCTACAGAGTGAGACCCAGGACTGCCAGGGCTATACAGAGAAACCCAGTCTCGGAAAAAAAAAAAAATTATTCCAAAGCACAAAAATTTATCCACTGATTTCTAAAAATAGCTGCAACTAATAAAGCTAATTGATTTTTGTCCCATCAGCAGAGAGACAAAGCTAAAGGCCGTCTTACCCTCTTTGGTTTCCTTTTGATCTGTACTCTTTTTCTAACATCAGGTTTACCATGGGGAAAATAAGCAATAATTACCCATCCCAAATTTTTTTAAAGATTTATTTATCTTATGTATGTAAGTACACTGTCTTCAGACACACCAGAAGAGGGTGTTAGATCTCATTACAGATGGTTGTAAGCCACCATGTGGTTGCTGGGATTTGAACCCAGGACCATCTGAAGAGTAGTCAGTGCTCTTAAACGCTGAGCCATCGCTCCAGCCCAACCTGTCCCAATTTTTAACTTTATCTAGAAATATAATTCTTCCTAAATCTACAAATGGGTTTCCTAAATAACCACATGTGCAGATCTGACAAATGCCAGCATCTGTGATAATCCCCATCAGAACATGCTTTATCAGATGCCATCTGTAACAGTGCTGGAGGTAAAAAACAAAACACGAAAGCCTAAAGAAAAAGTCCTTTTACAACTTTTACATTTGAAAGAAACCCCTCAAATTCAAGTGATATCATAAAATATCAAAATATAATACCAAATTATTTATACTCTGATTCTTTTATGTCTTCAGTAATGAAGTTTTAAAGAGAGCAGTAGTAGAGTGGATCAATTAATTTTACTTTGGCCATAATAAAAAATGATTCAATTTAAATAAACCATGAGTGCAAGACCCTAGAGCGAGCTCAGAATTCCATACAGAGCAAAGACCCAGCATAGGAGCAGCTGCCAGGAAAGGCTGGCGACAACCAGCAGTCCCTGGTAGTTAGCCTGTCACTTAATTAACTCATTACAAAGGTAACAAAAAGGAGATGCAATAACTCAAAGACTCTGAAACATCTGAGAAAATAATAAAAAAGTAAAAATTAACACAGCTATTTTACATTACCAATGGAATAGAAATAAGATTACACTTTAAGTTATTTTTGCCTCCACTGTCCAGAAACAGAAACAGAGACTGCTTTTCAATCTTTCACCACATTTTCTAAAGTTACAATTTATTTTTACATGTCTTTCAAATCTTAAACTTCACTCAATTCTCTGTAGGCCACCACTCTTTGCTTCTAATCTTTATAAACAAATCCAAAACTGAGTTCTGAAGGAGGAAAGTGAGGGCACTTCATGCTGTCTGTCAGAATAGCACAGGACTTTACAATACATTATACATTAATACACCATAAGCTTTGCTGAATTTCACTCCATCTGCCTCCACCACCAATCTCTTGCTTGCTGGCCTTCGGCTGACTCAGACAGTGTCTTCATGAAGAGAGAGCTGACCAGAGGGAGGGAGGGAGGGAGGGAGCAAGCTTACCTTTCCTTGCACATCCTCTCGGCTCCTTCCTCTGGATATGAACGCAGGGTCAACAAGCAAGCACCACCCAGCCCCTGAGAACAGCGGCTAACTGTTAGCACTGAGAACACAGGTCGGAAAGGCTGACAAACTCAGGCACAGAAACACTGAACTATCTCAGGGACCAGTGTCTTCAGCTTTAAAACTTGAAAACCTACTATGAGGTAGGAAGTAAAGACCAGGAAAAACTACCAGCCTGGAATGTTTAACACTGGCTAGTTAAAGATGAAGACAATCCAAATGCAAGTCCTGTATGAGACAGGAATCACTGCTGGCAAACACAGAAAAAGCAAATTTACCCCCTAAAGAGGCCCTCCAACAGTACACAAACAATGTGAGTTTCACAGAATGGAGCAGCCTTAGTCAGTCAAAATCATTCCCATTTATTCAGAACAGGAAAAGAGCAGATAAATAATTAGTTTTAATGAATAGTTCAAATTACTTTCCCCTCTTAGAAAACAGTGTAAGCTACCAGAAGGAAGTGCCAGACCATATTCCAGAGGAAATTAAACTTCCTTCCCCATGATTTTATTTACTGTTTTTAAGGAAACACCTGTGTTAAAAAATATATACCATGTGCCCAAAATATTCAGCTCATGTGAAAGAATGGTTATAAATCTTTGATATAAAGGATATATTCAGAACATTCTAAAAGTTAGTGATGAATCTCAGAACAAGCTAAAATTTGAAAGAAAAGTATCTGCAACATTCTGGCCTCCTGACAAAGAGGGTTTCTGCAACAGGGGAAGAAATATGTAAATCAGAGCTAGATCTAGTGACACAGGATTGTAATGTCAGCTACTGGGAAAGCTGAGGTAAAGGTTCCTAAGTTCAAGGCCTGATTGGTCCTTATTGAGTTCAAGGCCAGTCTGGGCAACTTAGTGAAACTTCATCTGAAATTTTTTAAAGGGGGGGGAGGGGAAAGAGAGGATTAGGTGGCACACACCTTTACTGCCAGCACACAAGAGAAAAAAGCAGGCTGATCTCTATGAGTTCTAGGCCAGAAAGGGCTTCAAAGTAAGACCTTGTCTCCAAAAAGAAAGACAGGACAGGATAAGACAAGACAAGACAAGACAAGACAAGACAAGACAAGACAAGACAAGACAAGACAAGACAAGACAAGACAAGACAAGACAAGACAAGACAGGAAAACTGAGATGGAAAGTAATTCTTTAATTTAAAAACAAATAACACATGCTCTGGGCTGGGAAGACAGTGCTTTAGCACAGCCCTGGGCTCACTCCCAGCACTACATATCCAGGCATACTGGTGGGTGCTACAGTCTAGCATCCAAGAGTAACGACAGGACACGGGAGTTCATGAGCCTTGGCTGCATGTATAACCCAATGAGAGACTAACACTGCCTGCCATGTACGCCTATGAACTGAGTTCAGTTTCTGGATGCACATATATGTAAGAGGAGCAAACTGACCTCCACATGCACACTATGGCATACTTGTACAAACACACACACATACACACACACACACACACACACACACAAATTCAATAGCCCTTCATGATAAAAAGAACGCAGTAGCAGAAATAGTTGGGAGCGTCCTCAAAGAGCAGCTATAAAAAAGAGCTGGGGCAGAAGGTGGCCTGTGGTTACAGCACTGGGTGTTCTCCAGAGGACCTGCGTTCAATTCTCAACACCCACATAAAGGTTTATAAATGTCCATAATTCTAGTTCCAATGGATCCAACACCCTTCTTTGACCTCCATGGACACCAGACGCATACATGATACATAAATGTAGGCAGAATGCTTATATGGATAAAATACATCTTATAAAAATAAAAATAAAATCTCAGGAGTTTTTCATTCTCTATTCTATTCCATTCTATCCATTCTTACCTCACTTCAGACTATACATTTTAGCCAAGGCCGGCAAAAAGAAATTAAAGTTCTTTGATTAAAATCCAAGAAATTGGGTCTGGAGAGATGGCTCAGTGGTTAAGCACACTGACTTTTCTTCCAGAGGTCCTGAGAGTTCAAGTCCTAGCAACCACATGGTGGCATGCAACCATCAGTAATGAGATCTGCTGCCCTCTTCTGGTGTGTCTGAAGACAACTACAGTGTACTCACATATATAATATAAATAAATCTTAAAAAAAAAAAACTAAAAAATCAATCTCTTTCTAAAGATGTCAGATTCTAATATCTGGGAAATGTTAAAAACACAACATTATTAGAGCTAATAAGCAAGCTCAGATAATCTGTACAATGTTTCAAACTCAAAACCAGTTCTAGGGCTGTAGAGAAGGATCAGAGACTAAAATCACTAGTTGTTCTACCAGAGGGTTTGACTCCCAGCATGCACATGGTAGCTCACAATTGTCTGTAGCTCCAGTTCTAGGGAATTTGAAGACCTCTTCTGGCCTCCTTGGGCCCCAGGTACACAAGTGGCATACAGACACAAATACAAAACATATATATAAATATAGATATATATATATATAGATATATAGATAGATATAGATAATAATAATAATAATCAATGATAATAATAAAACAGTTCTTTTTCCATAGAGTATTAATGCAAAACCCAAAAACAAAATTAAAAAAGGCACTTTCAGGCTAGAGAGATAACTCAGCACTTAAGAGAACTGACTGTCTTCCATAGGTCCTGAGTTCAATCCCCTCAAATATATGGTGGCTCATAACCATCTGTAATGAGATCCAATGCCCTGTTCTGGTGTGTCTGAAGACAGCTACAGTGTACTTGTATACATAAGATAAATAAATCTTTAAAAAACTGGGCGGCGGTGGTGCACACCTTTAATCCCTGCACTTGGGAGGCAGAGGCAGGCGGATTTCTAAGTTCGAGGCCAGCCTGGTCTACAGAGTGAGTTCCAGGACAGCCAGGGCTGTACAGAGAAACCCTGTCTCTAAAAAAAACTAAAAAAAATTTAAAAAAAAAACCTAAAAAAAAAAATCTTTAAAAAACAAAACAAAAAAGAGGCACTTTCATGTACTATAGCACCAGAAATAACAAAATACTTGCAAATAAATCTAACAAAAAACATAAGACTAATATGTTCCATAAGATACATAAAGATAAATAAATCTTTAAAAAACAAAACAAAACAAAAAAGAGTAAGTAAATCTAACAAAAAGCATAAGACTAATATGTTCCATACTAATATGTTCCATCTAAAATATCATTAAGAAAGATTAATCACCTAAAAAAATGGAAAGATATCATAACCATGGATCAACATACTTCAATGTTGGGCTAGAGAGATGGCTCAAAGGCTAAGCGCACTGACTGTTCTTCCAAAAGTCCTGAGTTCAATTCCCAGCAACCACATGGTGGCTGACAACCATCTATAATGGGATCTGATACTCTCTTTTGGTCTGTCTGAAAATAGCTACAGTGTACTAAACACAAAATAAATCTTTAAAAAAAATGGTTTAAAAAATACTTCAATATCGTTAAAAGTAGCAACACTCCTCAAAATGATGTGTACGGAGTTGATGAAACACTAACCCTTTTACAAGAATTGACAGCCAGGAAGCGGTGGCGCATGCCTTTAATCCCAGGAGGCAGAGGCAGGGGGATTTCTGAGTTCAAGGCCAGCCTGGTCTACAGAGTGAGTTCTAGAACAGCCAGGGCTACACAGAGAAACCCTCTCTCAAAAAAAAAAAAAAAAAAAAAAAAAAAAAAAAACCACTGACAAGCTTATCCTATATAGATATAAATATGCACTGCAACAACCAAAACCTTTTGGAAGAGAACAGTTTAAGACACTGCAATTTCAAATCTCACTACAGAACTACAGTAATCAAGATTCTGTGGTTTTGACAAAGGAGAGATAAATATCAACTACATATAACTGATACATGATTCTTTAGGATATCAAGACTGGTCAGCATGAAAATAATCTTTCAACAGTGGTCGTGGGACCACTAGACAGTCCCATGAAAAGAATTACTCTGTACCCCTTCTTCTATAATACACAAAAAAATGTAACTAAAAATATACCTAAAATCCAAGTGTAAGCTCTACAGTTGTGAAACTCTAGGTCTGGAGAAATTACTCTGTCCATAAAATGCTTGGCCTGTAAGCCTAAGGGCTTGAATCTGGGTCCCCAGCATCCAAGTAAAAAGCTCAAAAGCTACACTTAGAAGGATATGCCTGAGTCCCAGTGTGGAGATGCAGGGACAGGAAACCCCTAGGACTTTCTGGCCAGCTAGTCTTGCCAAACTGGTAAACTCCAAGTTCAGTGCAAGGCGCTGTCTCAAAAAATAAGGCAACTGAGGAAGACACTTGATGTCGACCTCTGGCCTCCATACGTACACTCACACATATGTGAGTGTAACAAGCACACACTTATACAGACACATCATACGTTTACACACATACATATACACACACAAAAGCTTACTGCATGTAATTCTAGCTCCACAGGACCTAACACCCTCTTCTGGCCTCCCAGTACATGTATGTGTATGCAGGCACGCGCGCGCGCGCGCGTACACACACACACACACACACACACACACACACACACACTCATAAACTTAAAAAATAAATCTTAAAAAAAAAAAAAGACCATGAAAATGTAAGGCATAATGGCTCACAACTGTAATCAGAACACCTGGAAAGCTGAGGCTAGTTTGAAGCCAACCTGGGCTACAAAGTAAGAACATGTCTGGGTCTCGATTTATGCAAGGTCTCACATAATTTCACTTGGCTCTGAACTCACTATGTAGGTAAGGATGGACTTCAACTCCTGATCCTCCTGGCCTCTACTCCCAAGTGCCAAGATTATAGGAATGACCCTCCACATCAACTGAGAACATATCTTAAAAAAAGATAGATACATACACCAAGATGGTTATTCTAATCTAAAGGCAACAGCAATCGTGTAAGGATGCAGAGAAGCTGAAATGCTTACATACTGAAGGTAGGATTGTAAAATGATAAATACACTGGCATGCACAATCTATCAATAACTTGAGCAGTTACCATATATCCAAGCAAATTCTACTCCTAGATACATGACCAAAGCAAATGTGCATACAAAACTTTATACAAATGTTCAAAAGAGTGTATCTTAATTTTAGGTTTTTTTTTTTTTTTTTTTTTTTTTTTTTTGGTTTTTCGAGACAGGGTTTCTCTGTGTAGCCCTGGCTGTCCTGGAACTCACTCTGTAGACCAGGCTGGCCTCGAACTCAGAAATCCGCCTGTCTCTGCCTCCCAAGTGCTGGGATTAAAGGCGTGCGCCACCACCGCCCGGCAATTTTAGGTTTTATTGCTGTGACAAAACAACATCACCAAAAGCAACTAGGGGAAGAAAGTGTTTATTTGTTGTCCCAATCAGTTTTATCAGGGAAGGAAGTAGGGACAGGAACCTAGGGGCAGGAACTGAAGCAGAGGCCATAGAGGGCTGCTTACTGGCTGGCTCAATTTGGTTTAGTCTATATCCTAGAATGAATTGACATTCCACAGAAATCAATTAGGGTTGCCTCTTCTCAGACACCAGATTGTGTGACATGACAAATATAGTATATTTATACAATGGAATATTTAGAAGGCAGAAGCAGGAAGACCACCACAAGTCCAAGGCTAGCCTCAACTGCAGACTATAAGAACCCTGTCTCAAAACACACACATGGAAATAATGGAGCTGAGGATACAGCCCAGTTGGCGATGCACTGTCCTAGGTTTAATTCCAGCACCAATAATGTAGGAGTGGTAGAGACCTGTAACCCCAGTCCTCAGATGGACCCAGGAGAATCAGAGGTTCAAGTCCATCTTCGATGCATAAGCAGTGTGTGGAAAGTCTGGGTTATAAGACCCTATCTGTTAAAACAAAAAACAACAACAACAACAACAAAAACCTGAATGCTGCAGGATATTTGATCACACGATGAACCCAAGATTGTGTTATTTACTGGGAAAAAAAAAACTGTTTCTACTCATGGTATGGCTCAGATCTTAGCACACATCTTTAATTCCAAACAATGAAAGTAAAGTTAGTTTGTAGAAGGAAGCACCCATGTTTGAAAATGACGTGTAATTGAGAGGCAGACAAAGTGATGAACCAGAGAAAGATTTAACAAAATGTGTCAGAGGTGGAATATGCCCAAATCTCATCAGAACAGACAGGAAAGAGGCTACAAAAGAGAACAACACAGAAAAAAGAAAGTATAAAAAGGAAGGGGCAGCTGGGCGGTGGTGGCACTTGCCTTTAATCACAGCACTTGGGAGGCGAAGGCAGGCGGATTTCTGAGTTTGAGGCCAGTATGGTCTACAGAGTGAGTTCCAGGACAGCCAGGACTACACAGAGAAACCCTGTCTCGAAAAACAAAAAACAAAAAAAAGAAAGAAAGAAAGAAAGAAAGAAAGAAAAAAAGAAAGAAAGAAAGAAAGAAAGAGAGAGAAAAGGAAAGAAAAGAAAAGAAAGGAAGGAAGGGGCAGTTTACAGAGACAGAGACAGGTAGCAGACAGAAGCAACTAGACTTGGGTAAAGACAGAATGAGTCAAGGAATGGGCAGGAGCTAGAAGACTAGAGAAACCAAATTGAATAAGTCAGCTTGGAGAGGAGTTTGTCAGAATAGCTACACTGAATTAGTCTGTCAGAGCACAGAAAGAAAAGGAAAGGGTGATCTTACTCAGCAGCAAGTCTCAGAGACTGAAAATATTCTAAGTCTAGATATGATTGTAGAGAGCCTAGAAGCTAGGACTGGATCTAGGTTAGCAAACTGAGGCAGCAAGCTTCAGAGATGGCAGTTCCATCAGGCAAATAAAAGCTATTATTACAGCTGAAAAAACAGACAATACTGCATTCTACATTCCTATGTAAAATTTACAATGTTGATCTTACAGAAGAGACAGAATCAAGGTTGCCAGACACAAGCAAGGTCGGTGGGTAGGGGGATATTGAGAGCTTGGGTAATTGTTACCCAATTATATCTACTTAGAACTAAGATCTGGTGTTCCATAGCACAGTAGGATGACTATGGTTTGAAATAATTTAGGATTTATTATAAACAGATGGAAGAAATCAGTTCTATACCTCCCAACAGGAATATAAATGTTTAAAGAGATTAAAATGCTAATTACTCAGATTTGGTCATTATGCATTGTATACACATGTATCAAATTATTATATAGTGCCAAATAAATGCAAACAACCATTTGTCTCAATTTGTTTGAAAAAACAAACACATTCAATTTAAGTGGTTAAGAGGTAAATTAAAATTTACCAGTCTTCTGACAATTTCTCTTTGCAAACCTGATACTTCCCTTGAAGTCAAAAGAAATTATGAACATTTCCAAATCTACTAGTACTAACATGCTAAAATGGGTACTAAAGAATTATTTTGTGAATGCCAACAAATTCATTTTTATTTCTTAAGTTCATTTAAGAAGAATTTATTTTTCAATGGGTTTAAATAAAGACTGGCAAGACTTTGAAGAATTAAATTCAATTTAAGCAATAATTTCAGGGCACAGGAAAGTGAGCTCAGTGGTTAAGAATACAAATTTTGCCAGGCAGTGGTGGCACACAACTTTAATCCCAGCATTCAGGAGGTAGAGGCAGTGGATTTCTGAGTTCGAGGCCAGCCTGGTCTACAAAGTAAGTTCCAGGACAGCCAGGGCTATACAGAGAAACCCTGTCTCAAAAAACCAACCAAACGGCTGGTGTTGGTTGGGGGTTATCCCCCACCTAAGGCAGGAAGATGGTAGCCGCAAAGACTCTGGAGTCCATCAACTCTAGGCTCCAGCTTGTTATGAAAAGTGGAAAGTACGTGCTGGGGTACAAACAGACTCTGAAGATGATCAGACAAGGCAAAGCGAAGTTGGTGATCCTCGCCAACAACTGCCCAGTGTTGAGGAAATCTGAAACAGAGTACTATGCCATGTTAGCTAAAACTGGTGTCCATTACTACAGTGGCAATAATATTGAATCGGGTACAGAGTGTGGAAAATACTAGAGTATGCACACTGGCTATCATTGACCCAGGTGATTCTGATATCATCAGAAGCATGCCAGAGCAGACTGGTGAGAAGTAAACAAGAAAGTTTTCCTTTAATAAACTTTGCCAAACAAACAAACAAAACTACAAATCTCTCTTGCAGAGGACCCAAGTTTTGATTCCCAAAACCTATATAGATTAGCATTTCACAAACACCTGTACTTCCAGCTCCAGGAAGTCCTGATACCTCTGGTCTCTGGACTTAAAAAAAAAAAAAATCTTAAAAGAAAACTTTAGTCCTAACACTGAGGAGGCAAAGGCAGGTGGATCTCTGAATTTGAGGCCAGCCTGGTCTACAGATCAAGTTCTAGGACAGCCAGGGCTACACAGAGAAAACTTGTCTCAAAACTCCAAAAGAAGGGAGGGGGAAGAAAGGGGGAAGAGAGAAGTCAAGAAAGGAGAGAGGAAGGGGAGGAAGGGAGGGAGGGAAGAAAGAAAACTTCAAGGCCAGACACGGTGGTACACACCTTTAATCCCAACACGTGGGTAACAGAGGCAGGTGAATCTCAGTGAGTTTAAGGCTAGGTCTACATAGTAATTTCTAGGACAACCAGAGTTATTATATAGTGAGATTTTTATCTCCAAAATAATATTAGTATTATAATCTCAGATAAACATGTGTTTCTAATTTTTTAAAGACAAAGGAATTGCATATTTTTTCTTTTGAGACAAAGGCTCATTTCTGGAAGCTACGCTGGCCTAGACTTCACACTGTAGCTGACTAGCCTCTAACTCCTGGCAATTCTTTCTGCCTCCTGAGTGCTCAGATTACAGGTGCTTTTTAAAGTAACGCAAATAACTGCTTAACTACAAATTCACAAGCTCAATTATTAAATTTCAATACAATATAATAAAAAATTACTGAATTCACTATCTATGATCACAGAGAAAAAGTCAATTCCCCTATATTAAACAAAGGTTGCTTTACTATCACGATCAAAGCTTCACATGGTAAGTTCAAATACCTGATTCCAGCATCCCAGGCACAGTCAAGGGGAAGGGCCAGCGAGAGCTCAGAGTGCTCCATTGTGGATCTGAGCACTACACATCTGACTGTACCGAGCACCACTAGCTCCCAGGTGTAAACAGAGGAGATCTCTAAAGTGCTTCTTTCAGGTACTGTGACGTCTACACATACTGGATTACTCTGACTAAAGCATAACATATTCCAATGAAGGGTTTGGAGGGACAATTATCCTCAGGTCAAAAACTGAACAATCATAACAAGGAAGTGAAGGCAGACAAGTCACACATGCTGAAGGTCAGTTTCCTAATGCTGCATCGCCGTCATTTCTATGCTGAGATGCAGAACACTAGCAGGAAGCAAATAACAACATTGATGATGATGAGACAAGGCAGAGGCTGGGGATGAATTAACTAAAGCCTGTCTCAAAAACGGAAGGGAGGGAGGGAGGGAGGGAGGGAGGGAGGAAAGAAGAAAGGAAGAGAAATAGTAAACACTAAATGGTTTTTATTTGTTCTGTGGAAATGTCCTCCAATCTTCTATCTTGGAAGAAAATGTGCTCTGAAGGCAGGTGAACTATTCAATCCTGCAGGAAGCTAATTAGGCTCAAAGAGAAAATAACTCCAACACTTCAAGAAGTCCCTGAAACTTAACAGGCTCATTACGGCCTTTATTTCCTAAGCATAAATAAATAAGCAGTAAGGACTACTGAGATTTGGTCTATTGCTATGTATTGTAAGGTTAAATTTTATACCCAAAGGTCTAGGGCTATGAGTGATTTTTATGCTTACATGTTTTTGTTGTACAAACCTTGTTCCTTGATTTAAAGCTATTGGTTAAATAAAATTGGCTACAGTCAAATTACTGGAGAGATTAGAGGTAGGTGGGTCTGGAGTGACCTGGTTGGAGGAGGAGAGACCAGGAGACAACAGAAGAACAAGAGAGAAAAGGAATCCACCGTGAGGGGAGTTGGATCACAAGAGCACATGGCCAGGGGAACAGCAAGTGGCTGGGGCACACCTCTGGGAAGTAGCCAGCCCCGCGGTTAAAAGAGCAGACTAGGGGCGACACCCCACCCCCGCCTCCAATAAGTAATTGTCAAGCCAAATAAAATAACCACAGTCTGGGTCTCATTTATTATTAAGCTAATTGGAAATAAACTTAAATAGCTTATACTAAAGACCTCTAAAAGATACACTCAAACAAGTGTATTAACTAGCTTTATTTAGCCATTCCACACTGTATTTAAAATGTGTTTGAAGTCATATATAATTTTTGTCAATTTTGGAAATATTTACATCGTTTTAGAAAAGCAAATACTTTTTTTTTTTTTTTTGGTTTTTTGAGACAGGGTTTCTCTGTGTAGCCCTGGCTGTCCTGGAACTCACTCTGTAGACCAGGCTGTCCACGAACTCAGAAATCCACCTGCTTCTGCCTTCCAAGTGCTGGGAATACAGGCGTGCGCCACTACCGCCCGGCTAAGCAAATACTTTCAAGAGTCCAAGAAACCAATTTTTTCTTTTAATTAAGAAGTATTTTATTAGGACAGAATGATGTAGCTCAGTATTAAGAGCCCTGGGTTCAAGCCCCAGCAGAGTATTTACCTAGCATGTAAAATCACATCACACTACTGCATCACACAAGAACCAACAACCCAAAAAAAAAAAAAAATTGAAAATGGATTAACAAGGGCTTCTGGAATATACCTATAAAACCAGCAATCAGAAGCCTAAGTTAGGTAGGAAGGTTATGAGCATATACCGAGTGTGACACACACAGTGAGCCACAGTTTAAACTGTAAGCCTTGAGAGATGTTTTGTTATTATTTCCATTGTTTCACATTACTCCTACCTTATGAAAAATGTAGGGTGTGGAACGCATCTAAATTATTACAAGAAATACCTTTCTAGATGAGTCAGAAATGTATTTGAGTTATGGCATGCAATACCAGATGATGTTTGCTAGAATGTTCATCTCTCTTCACTGTGTAACTTAAGCCCTGTTTGCCCTGCTAAAAAAATGCTAGTGTATCCAAATGTATCCTCTAGAATTGGAGGCTGCATATCAGATACCCTGCATATCAGGTATTTATGTGACATACAGTTCAGTAAAAGCAAAATTTCAGTTACAATGTAGCAACAATTTTAGAAATAATTTTATGGTTGATGGTCACCACAACATAAGGAACTATATTAAAGGGTTGCAGCATTAGAAAGGTTGAAAATCATTGCTCTAGGGCCTAAAGACTAACCAAATAATGAGAGATAAACATATAGAACACCTTCATTCAGCAGAATATTTGTGCTATATTTTCTTTCACTCAAGATGGGATCTCATGTAGAATAAGATGACCTTGAACTTCGTTGTAGCTCAAGAAGACCTGGAACTTCTCTTCCTCTATCTTTGCCTCAGGTAATGAGGTTACAAACATGTTCCGCCATGCTCAGTTTGAACTATGCTACAGTCAAACCTAGGACTCTGTGTGGCTAGGCCAGCCCTCTGCCAACTGATCCATAGGCACAGTCCTATGCTTTCTTTCTACAGATAAACAAGAGATGGCTCACTGGGCACAAGCCTTAGTAACCTGAGTTCAATCTCTGGAAACCACAGGAGGAGAAGAGAATCAACTCCTCAACAGTGTCTTGTGACCTCCATACATGGGCACTCACGTTCACACATGAATATCACACACACTCACAAAATACAATAAACATTTAAAAGTTTTAAAATTCTGTTCTATACTTGAATTCCTATAGCATATACCAACACACCACACAAAAAGGAGAGCCATCAATTCCCACTATGTAATTTAGAGGCTTGACAAGAACCAGAAATGTTTTCACTCTTGCAGGGGCCTATTGCCCAGGAACGCTACATAGAGACCTCCCACTAGTGACATGATCTACATCGAGACCTCCCACTAGTGATGTTACTGTCAGCTAATGATAAAGCCAACTACTAACCAGGCTACAGGCCTACTCTCGGTGCAGAAAGCCAAGGTCAGAAATGTGTAACGCTTTTTAAATAAATACTAATATTGTGAACAAAATTGTTATTCTGTATTTTGTGTTTTTATCTTGTTGAGACAATGACTCTTATAGCCCAAGCTGGCCCTGAACTCAGGATCCTCCTGTTTCTACCTCCCAAGTGCTAAGATTACATGTACTACCATACTTGGGTTGAGTAAACAAAATTTTAAATTCTGCCTAAAAGTTATAATCAATTTATAGCAAGCAGCAGTTAAGTATTTCATCCTCAGCAGGTAAAAGCAGTTGCTGAGTAAGGCTGGTAACCTGAGTTAAGGCATAGAACACACATAAAGAATGAAGGAAGGGCCAGGCATGGTGGCACACGCCTGTAATCCCAGCACTTGGGAGGCAGAGGCAGGTGGATTTCTGAGTTCGAGGCTAGCCTGGTCTACAGAGTGAGTTCTGGGACAGCCGGAGCTACACAGAGAAACCCTGTCTCAAAAAAAAAAAAAAAAAAAAAAAGAATGAAGAAAGGAGAGAACAGAAGTCACAGAATTGTCCTCTAATTTCTAGTGCACTGTGGCATGGCCACATGCATGCATGTGCACACACACACACACACAAACACATCATCATCATCATAAATAAGTTTTAAAAAATTTCAATCTTAGCTAGGCATGGTAGTACCTGTTGTCCTGGCTACTTGGAAGACTGAGACTGAAGGAACACTTATGCCTGTGTATTCAAGGCCAGCCTGAGCAACACGCAGACCTCATCTTTAAAGAAAGGAAGAAACCTAGATGTAGTGGTGCACATCTATAATCACAGCACTTGACAAACTGAAGCAGAAGGACTGAAAGGAGCTCAATACCAGCATGGTCTATGTGAAACTATGGAGAAGAAAGGTAAAAACAAATTTTAATCCAATTAACTAGGTGCAATTTTCTAGCAAATTAAGACTTTCTTCAGGATTTTTACTAGTAGCTATACCCATGTGCTACAGTTAAGAGCCTGAATGTCATTTGATTTGAACTACAAGCTAGCTATATGCTCATGAAGTACTTGATAAATTACGTAATTATCCATCACCTGAAGAGTAAGAGTAGAAAGTATTCCTCGAGGTGATCTGAGGATAAAGTCATCTTACCGGTGATAGGCTTCCCGACGGTACTTTTTCAAGGCATGCTTATCCATGTTAGCAGGCACATCTGCTGCATTCTGTAGGCGATCACTCCAGGAGGTCGTCATTTTATTTGTAAGATGAATTCTAGAAAAGAAAATCAACAATTTAGTAACCTTATATTGGCACCACTACACTAACATGCCATTTAAACAATTCTTTTTAGACACTGTTGCTGTTAAGATGTATGCCTTTCACATTAGGACAACCACCAGGGACAGAGTGGGCAGCTGAGTATCTGCATGAAGTACTTGATACCTAGGCTGTTCTTAGATCTCACTTTCCTCCAAGTTTTCACTTGTATATTATCTTGCTCTGTTTTGCTTTTACTACTGCTGGAGATCAAATGCAGAGCCTGCCATAACTAAGCAAGCATTCTACAACAGAGTTACATTTTTATTAAACTACCAGTGTTTGTGAAAACATCTAGAATGTAGCATTCTGAGCATGCAAATGTCACAATAGTAAGCCAATTCTAAATAAACCAAACGTGTAGTTGTTAAAAATATTCAGGTAATATTCACATAAGAGAGCAAAGTTGTAGTTGTGTTCTCCAGGTTCAACAACAATTGCATTCATGAATCACTGCAGATTCTGTACTGACATTCCTTCATGGAGGGAAGACTTGGGGGCTGCATAAATCCATCACTCCTCAAGACCATAGACGAGATTATGTAAGGGGTGAGATTCTTCAGTGGCACAGATTTATTTGTTGAGTAGTCCCTACTGTACATAGAACTTTACAATGGTACAGCTGCCTGAAAGTCTCTCGTGAGACTAGAGAGGTCATAGGCCTTAGGTGAGAACCAACACACTATTATTCTGCTAAACAGACAGATCAAGCCAACTCCTGATGACTTATTGCTATACTCAGATTAGTGCACCTCTCACCATTCATCATCCAGCATAATTCACAGGGTGGGACCCTAGGCAGCTCCATAGAAAAGCTCCTACCTAGGACATTTATGGCCCTGGGTTCAATCCCAACATCACAAAACGCTGGGCGATGGTGGTGCACACCTGTAATCCCAGCACTCTGGGAGGGAGAGGCGCTAGCCTAGTCTACGGAGTGAGTTCCAGGACAGCCAGAGCTATACAGAAAAACCCTGTCTCCAAAAAACCAAATCCAAAAAACGGAAAAAAAAAAAAAAAAAAAGGCCAACAAACAAACCAACATCACAAAACTATTTTTTTTTCACTGTAGTGAGGCCATGAGCACCAGCTTTCTGCCCTTGCTCCTTTTCTTTCCAGTGCTGGGGTTAAACCTTGGGCCTGGCTATGTGATGTGAAGCCCTCTCCATTGCCTTCCTTCCGTTTGTCTCATTGCTTTATCCACAGATGTTTACAGCATTTGCCCCAAGTTGTACAATAAATTGTCAAAGCCACTCAAAATATTTGTTACCAGAGGCGCTGGTGAGATGGCTCAGTGGTTAAGTGTGACTGCTACTCGTGACTACAGTCCCAGTACCCACATCAGCCAGCTTACTACCACCTGCACTCCTCTTTAGTGGATGTGATGCTGTCTTCACCTGAACATACAACACATGCCACACACATACACAGAGAAACAGAGACAGACAGACACACACAAACACACAAAGTATTAAGAATCTGCATACCAAGGCTGGGCAGTGGTGGCTCACGCCTTTAATCCCAGCTCTTGGGAGGCAGAGGCAGGCTAGCCTGAGTTCAAGGCTAGCATGGTCAACAGAGTGAGTTCCAGGACAGCCAGGGCTACACAAAGAAACCCTGTCTCGAAAAAAAATAAAAAGAATCTGCATACCAAAGAGATGGCTAACCAATTTCAAAAGAGGTAAAGGGGTAGGGCTGGGAACAGTACACACATTTTTGCATATAACATTTCCAAATGCTAAGTATGCCTTTGATCCCTGTCTCAGTGTCTGTGTCTGCCTGTCTTTCTCTTTCAACTATAAGCCCCATGGAATTGAAACTCTATTTTCAGCCCTACCCCAATCATCATGCACAACAAACAATGCACAGACAGAAATACATGTACTCCTCCCATATACAGGCATGGTAGTTCATACTTGTGACATCAGTATTTGGGAGGCTGAGGCAGAAAGACTGCCTAAAGTTCAAGACCAGCCTTAGTCTACACGGTAAATTAGAACAGACTGAGCTAATATGGAACCCTGCTTCTAACAGACCTGTCAACTAACACACATTCTGTCTCTGTCTGTCTCTGTGTCTCTTTCTGTCTATCTGTCTCTCTCTGTCTCTCTGTCTCTCTCTCTCTCTCTCTCTCTCACTCACACACACATACACACACTCATACACATACACACACACCCCTACACACATGTAAATATGGGAAATAAATGAAGTGCTCACCCTCTATATTTCTAGCTTTTATTATTCAAAAGCTAATTTGTATGCAAGCCTGAAGACCCAACAATACTGCCCAAGTTCCTTTTAATGCTCTAAGTGAATCTGTAAAAATCTTACCCTTGGTTCACAAGTGTGTTCATGGCTTGATAGATGTAGTAATATTTTGCTAACCTCTCAACATCAGGCTTTAGAACAAAGGGTCCTTGTTTTCTAGAAGATGACAAAGCTGAGAAGATTCCATCAAGTGAGAAATGCAGTTCCTGTTGCCTTGACAATTTGTTTTTCTGATTCAAGCAATAGTCTTGTCCTATCTCTACTCTGAAATTCTAACTGGAAATACAAACTTAGCAGGGCATATTGGCCCATAATCCAGCACAGTAGAGGTAAGAAGCAGGGAAGTCAAAGCCAATCGCAGCTTCAGAACAAGTTTGAGGCCAGCCTGGAATACATGAGACTCCATCTTCAAAAAAGGAGATGTGTAAGGTGCTAAAATCAGTGGGTGGCTGGCATGCAAAAGTGCTCAATTTATAATGCTCGAACCTACAATGTTTTACTACTTAAGGCCTCTGCACAAAACACTTTATGCTTAGAAAAATGTATAACTAATTTCTACTTTCAGGCCCAAAACTTCACAATTCCCATCACATATCAAAGGTTCTCACCATATCATAAAAATTTCCATGTCAATTTAAATATATTAAATTCAATCTTCTACCCAAAGACAGAACTATTTGTAAGAATTCACTTATAAAATCTACCTGAAACATAAGCAGTAAGATAAGAAGCTCAGTCAGTGAAGTGCTTGCCTCCAAACCACGAGCGACTTTCTGACAGAGCATGAGACCTGAGGTTAAATCCTGGAGCCCACTGGACAGAGGCCAACGAGAGGCCTGATTCAAAGGACAAGGATGGCTTTTCTGAGAAAAAAAAAAAAAAAAGCTGGGTAGTAGTGGCGCACACCTGTAATCCCAGCGCAGGTGGATTTCTGAGCTTGAGGCCAGCCTGGTCTACAGAGTGAGTTACAGGACAGCCAGGGCTACATAGAGAAATCCTGTCTCAAAAAAAAAAAAAAAACAAAAAAAACAAAAAAAAAACAAAACAAAAACAAAAACCAAAAAACAAAAGGATGGCTTTTCTGAAAATGACATGCCAAATTGTCTTCTGACCTCCACAAGCTCATAATGCACAAAAATATAAACTTAACAAACACAAAACAAAAATCAAGTAAGACTGGGGTACACGCAGTTAGAATGCCTATTTAACCAGTACAAGGCCTGGGATGGAATCCAGCACCACCTAACCTGGCTGTCCACGACGGTCATCCCACACTCAGGGTGGGAGCAGGGACAGTACATCAAGGTCATCTTCAGCTACAAAGGGTCACATGAAACTTTGTCATAGCAAGTAAGTAAATTGTATCTAACGCAGTGGTAGAACACACACTGGCCCCATACACAACACAAGGTTCAGTCTCTTACACTATAAAAAATAACAATAAATTTGGGGCTGAGGATAAAGTTAGTGGAGTGCTTGCCCACCATGCATAACCCTGGGTCCAGTCCTCCATGCCAGGTGTGCTGGTGCAGCCTGTTGAGTAGTCCACCATGCAGGTGCAGCCAGAATATCTCAGGTCATCCTCAGCTATGTAGAGAGTTTGAGAATAGCCTACCTTGCATAAGACCCTATGTTGATTAATAAGATAAATAAGTAAATAAATAAAAGCTTTGACATTCCACATTCTGTCTGTCTCGTTACAATGAGACCTATCTTGTCTTTATTAGCTTGCAGTATGGTTTTATGTCAAATACAATGGTGGGAAGAGAAAGTATAAAACAAATGCTACCTGAGCACCATGTTAAAGACAAACAAGGCAGAAAGAAGCATTGCCATAAATTCAAACAAGAAAGCACAATTTATAAAACTTTTCCAAAAATACAAAAATAAAACACAGACCATAGCTGGGTGGTGGTGGCACACACCTTTAATCCCAGCAGCTGGGAGGTAGAAGCAAGTTCTAGGACAGCCAGGACTACACAGAGAAACCCTGACTCGGAAAACAAAAACAAAAACAAAAAACACAGTCTATAACTGTATTAACATTCCATTTATTCCAGATACATACATTTAACCTAAATCTAAACAAGGAAATTATTGAGCAAATCCAAACTGAAAGATATTCAACAACAACAAAAAGCTATACTCAAAATACATCAACATCAAGAAAACAAGCAAAAAGTTAGAGTTGGACCTCAAAAGTAAATAAGGGGGGGGGGCTCAGTGGTAGAGTCTAAAGCTGTACGTACAATCCTTAGTACACAAACACAAACCTAAAGGGTACTCAGTGCAACTAATAACTAAATCCTAGACTAGCAACCAGAATGGTGACATCACCTACAGTCCTAAGCAACTGAAGAAGCAAGAGCGGAACAGAACTGTCAACCTGGGAAATAACAGAGTGGGACCTTGATTCAAAACAGAAAACAAAAAACAGACCACCACCACCCCCATGCCAAAAAGTTCCAAACCAGTACTAGAAATGAGAATTATCCATAAAGGCCATTACTAGGACAAGTAAGTTGTGAGTTTTGTTTGGTTGGTTTCTTTGTCCAGGATCAAAGCCAGGATCACATGCATTCCAGGCAAGCGCTCTACCACTGATGTGTCTGTACTTCCAGCACCAAGAAATTTTACGCATTATCTGAAACTTAGGTAAAAATGTTATACTCATCTTTAAACATTTGTATTTCTGTGTGTGGATGTGTTGTCTGCATATGTGCCTGTACCACTTGCAGACATCAGTACCCGAAGAGGTGAGAAGAGGGTACTGGAGCCACTTTGACTAGTTAGGGATAGTTGAGTGCTACCACGGAGATGCTGGGAACAGAACCGGGCCCCCTGGCAGAATGACTAGAACTAACAACTGAACCAACTCTCCAGTTCAATGCTACACTAATTTTTAAAGTGATAGTAGTATTGTAGTTTTGTAGGGCAATCTCTTATGATATTCAAATCAAAATGTTCAAGAGCAAATTGCCTTTACAACATATTTTTAAGTGGTTCTAAATTTAAAACAATGTATGTAGAGCCAAGCAGATGGCTCTGAAGTAAAAGCAAGGGAGGTGCTGCCAAGCATGACACCCTGAATTTATCCCAGAGCCTTCATGGCTAGAGGAGAGAGCTCTACACACACACCCAGTAGCACACATGCACCCCAACATATACACACAAAAGAAATAGATTTTAGAAAACATTTAAATCATATGCAAAAAATATAAAGTAAAATGGCCAATTATGTTTACTGGTAAATCCAGGTGAAAGATATAAAAGAGCTCATTACACCACCATGTAATTTTCTACAGAATTAAGATGTTCAAATGAAAAGTGGGATAAATGTGTAAAACTGATACATAAGAAAAAAAAATAGGGCAGTGGTGGCGTACACCTTTAGTCCCAGCACTTGGGAGGCAGAGGCAGGTGGATTTCTGAGTTCGAGGCCAGCCTGGTCTACAGAGTGAGTTCCAGGACAACCAGGGCTATACAGAGAAACTCTGTCTCAGAGCATCCAGATTACTCTGCAGATGAAGGTGTTCACCACCAAATCTTCTGAATGGACTTCAACCTCTGGGTCCCAATACCTACAAGTTGTCCTCTGTGTACACAAAGACATGTTCCTGTGTGGGCATGCATTTTGGTGTGTGTTTACACACAGTAAATAAAATGTACTTTAAAATGCAAAATAGGGGCTGGAGAGGTAGCTCAGCAGTTAAACGCACTGCTCTTCCAGAGGTCCTGAGTTCAATTCCCAGCAACCACATGGTGGCTCACAACCATCTGTACTGGGATCTGACATCCTCTTCTGGGGTCTGAAGAAAAACAGAGCAAGGTAAAATTAAAAACAGATGCTTATTACATTTATCTATCTTGGGTTAGGGCACCCTTATGCTACAGGATGCATATGGATGTCAGAGGACAATTTGTGGGAGTTAATTCTCTCCTACCACCACGTGGGTCACAGGGATCAAACTCAGGCTTGCAAGGATAGTGCTTTTACCTGCTGAGCCTCTGGCCCAAAGAAAGAAACTTTAAACTGGGTCTGGTAGCAACAGCCTGCAAGCCGAGCTATTCTAGAGACTGGAAACAGGTAGACTAGGTCCAAGGTTGGCCTGGGCTACATGGCAATGTCTAGGTCAGCCTAGACAACGTATGAAAACAAAATAAACACTTTAGAAGTGGGGGCGGAAAGCTGGGGACGTGTTGCCATAGAGCACTTGATAGCATGCACAAGGCCCCTAGCACCACAAAATATTATATACAACATGTTCCATGAAACTGAAACAAAAAACTTTAAAAAACACTATTTACCCCTAAAAGTCAGATTATCAAACAAAAACCCTACCAACAGGTGTAAGCAACTCCCTTTGAAGTTGTGGGCCACAAGTCCAAAAAATAATGGAAGGAATTGCCGCTGCTATCCTTGGTGGCCTCCCAAAACTCGAAGGTAAGACCCTATTGCTGAAGACAGCATACACTTCAGACAGGACTTGGAGGAATTGGGATGGAAATGACCTGGGAGTTTTGGCAGTACCTGAGCAAGCAATCAACACAACGGCCTGTGAAGCAAACTTGACCAGCTGTCAAGCTGTCACTAAAGATGCAATAGTGACACTTACTAACTGGACTATGGCCCACTCAACAGGAGGGAATCCATGCTGGGCACTAGCTAACGAGCTGTGGCTGGTAAACTAATGGTTGATAAGAAAGTCAGAATCAGTCTTCTCTAGAGATGAGCCCCTGACGGTTATTGACTTCCAAGTAGTCATAGCTAATTACATATAGATATGAGCAATAGTAAATGAACTCACCAGGTTATAGTTTTGTATGTACATATAATGTCACAGTAATGAGACTATGCATTTGAGAATGAGATGTGTGCATGGGAGGAGGAGCTGAGGAGGGTAAAGAAAGAGGAAGGTTTTACAAATATAGTACTCACATAGTAAATTCTCAACAAAAAAGAAACAGATTAAATAAATTATTACGCTTTTTTTTTTTTTTTTTTTTTTTTTTTTTGGTTTTTTGGAGACAGGGTTTCTCTGTGTAGCTCCGGCTGTCCTGGAACTTACTCTGTAGACTAGGCTGGCCTTGAACTCAGAAATCTGCCTGCCTCTACCTCCCAAGTGCTAGAATTAAAGGCATTCGCCACCACAGCCAGGCTAATTATTACACTTTTTAAAGATGTACATTCCAGTAGTCCTTTGAAATGAAAGCACTCTAACATTTAAAATGTCTGTGTGTTTTTTTTTTTTTTTTTTTTTTTTTTTTTCGAGACAGGGTCTCTCTGTGTAGTCCTGGCTGTCCTGGAACTCACTCTGTAGACCAGGCTGGCCTCGAACTCAGAAATCCACCTGCCTCTGCCTCCCAAGTGCTGGGATTAAAGGCGTGCGCCACCACCGCCCGGCATGTCTGTGTGTTTTTGAGACAGGGTGTCATGACTCTTGAGGCCGGCCTTGAATTCTATTTGGAACCAGCAACCTTAAAGCAAGCCCCTGATCTTCCTGCTTTCACCACGGCTCGCCTCACTTTTTTTAAAAAAGCTATTGAGTTTCAGGTGCCAGGTGTTCCAAGTAGATCCTGTCACACAGGCTCTTTCATTTGGCATTCCTAATAATGGTTCCCAGCCAACAGACACACACAAATGATAGAATCAACAGTTCAACAGTTTCCACATCAACTTAATCTTTCTGATTCTGTACTGAGCATTAAAAGAGGGAGGATTTTTACTACCCTGATATTAGGAGGTTTTCTGTTATTGCTATTGGATTTTTGTTGTTTTATTGCTAGTTATTTTCCACAAACTTTTGCAAGCAATCTCTATAGAATACAATCAAATTTCAATCAATAAAGTGATATAAAACAGGGCATGTTGGCCCTTACCTACAATCCCAGCCCTAAGAGGCTAAAGCAAGAGAATTACAAGTTGGAGGCCAGCCTGAACTACTGAGTTCCAAGCCAGTTAAGATTTAGTGAGATTTCCACCTCAAGCCCCTTTGCCCTCCCTCCCTCCCTTAAAAAAAAAAATAAACCATTTAAAACTTGGTGGGACTGAGAAACAGCTCAGAGACTAAGCACATCTCTTGCTCTTCAGGAGACCTGAGTTCAATTCCTAGCTTTCACATGGTGGTTCAAAACCATCTATAGCTGCAGATACAATACCCTCTTTTGATCTTGATAGTCTCCAGGCACACAAGTGGTGTACATACATGCAAGCAAAACACTCAACCCATAAAATATGAATAAATATAACAAAAAATATGTAATGGTCAAATGACAAAATTTTAGTACTCCATGATAATTTGTTACCATCTTCATTTAATGAAATTAACATCCTCAAGTTTGAACCTAAAAAAAATTTCAACTTACCGCCTCTCCCACATTTTATTTTGAAAAGGAGCCCAGGGGTTCATTCTGCTCTAGCTCCAAAGAATCCAGTAACATTATACTGTAAAGAGCTTACGGAGCATCTGTTCCTGGCGTCACCTAGTGCTACTGCCCTTAAGCTGCCCGCAGCGCTGGCTCCTGGCTCCGAGCACAGCTTTCACGACTCACTTGTCACTTAGCATATGCCTTGTGATAGTTAGCATCTCATGTTAGTAGATGTTGTCACAAAAGCTAAAAACATCACATCAACAAACATCACTGAGAGCATGTGTGCCAGGCACTGCCTACTACAGAGCATAAAGGCCTGTAACAGTATCCAAAAACAGAAACCAGATCAAGCCCAGCAGCAGAGCATACACAGCCATCATCACTAAGTAAAAGCCTGCATCTGAGGTCACCCATGGTGGCTCACTTTGCAATCCAAGCACCTGAAAAGCTTATGCAGGTCAGTCTGAGGCCAGCCCAGGGTACAAAATGTCTGAGACCTACCTTATCTCAGAAAAGCTAGAAAACAAAAAAGTAAAACATAAATATCTTGTTAAGATTTAGGCAGGTTGGTTTTTGTTTTGTTTTGTTTTGTTTTTTTCCAAGCCCAGGGAAGCACAGTGGCACATGCCTATAATCCCAGCACTTTGGAGAGCTGAGGTAGAAGGATCCCAATTTGGAGCCCAGCCTAAACTACACAGCCAATTCAAGATGCATGGGTGGGTGCTGGGCCCTGGGAAGAGGAACACAAAATGAGCAGCTTACAAAGGATCTATCTCAAAATAAAATTACAAAGGGCAGGAGCATAGTTTAATAGTAGATGCTTTGCCTAGCCGGAGCTCAGTCCCTAGTTCAGTTCCCACTGGAGAGATCCTGTACACTTTTTAAAAACTATTTTTGATTTTTGTTTTGTTTGTTGTTTTTGTTTTGTTTTGAGATAGTCTTTATTAGCCCTGGCTGTCCTGAACTTGCTACCTAGACCTAGGCTTGTCTTGAACACACAAGAGATTCATCTGCCCTTGCCTCTCCAGTGAACCACCACACCAAACTGAGATCCTACAGTTTAGACATAGGCCAATGTGTGCACAGTACTGGGAAGACTGGGGAACTTTCAGGATAGCCTGGGATGTATAGCAAGACCGTCTCGAGTGAAACACCAAATGAACAGCATTAACAACATAAACACTGACTTTTTCTAAATATGTTGGGGGCACTAATTTACTCATACAGCCAAGACTTGTCACATAAATGAACACTCTCCTCTTAAACAGTCCCCCATAATCTGGCTCTCTTCAGGAAGACATATGTCATCTAGTAAGGCCAGCAGGCACTCTGACTATTCACATTAACCATTATAAGCTTCTGGCTGATTATATACATTTTCATACAACAGAACCTTGAAAGACATCTTATTTTACAGATTAGCTGTTATAAATTCTAGGTTGAGAATAATGCAACAACCAATAGTACTGAATTTGGTTTTTTATTTTGTTAATCTTTTTGGTAAGAGTGAAGCTTAAAACAGTTTTTCAAGCCCAGGCATGGTGGAACAAGCCTATTAATAATACCTGGAAGAGAAAGATCCCCAGTTCGAGGCCACTAGGGTACAGAGCAGCTCAAGGCCCACAGAACATGTTCATATTGTAATGGAAATGCTCTTGGGAAGTAAATATGGAAGCATCAATCTGTGTATCAACAGCCCAGCATAACCACCTTGTCACTGAGAGGCACTCTCAAAGGTTTTATTTCAATTTTTAACTAGCTGGTTTGTTGAACAGAACCGCCAAGCCCTGATGTCTTCTCTTGGATAAATTTCTAGCCGTTGATAGGAAATGCTAAGGTGACTAAGTCAAAAGACCTGTGACAAATGGCACTGTTTTTTCAACCTCCCCCCTTCACATGACAGCCAAAGGAATTTGCATCCCTTAAGAATAACTAATAGTCTACAGTCATTGTGAAACACTGTGCGGGCGGGCACGCGCAGATGTGGTGGAGAACATGCAACCGTGTGTTGAGTGACTGGTCATTTCAGAGTGCTCTATTCGAGCATTAGAGCACCTCTACTACCGAGGCTGTGAAACAAGTCCGACAGAACCCTTCATCTAATGCTTTTAAAGGCTGAGGCCAGGCGAGGCCAAGCGCTCAAAACGCTGTTCTTGTAACAGGCCCCACTTCTGCATCTCGCCCTGCAAGGGCTTCGGGGCCCCAGAAAAAAGGCGAGGGACAAACCGCCTGCAAACGTCTTTAGGGGAGACTTGCAACTGATGTGAGCTTTCCAGGAAGTACCGCGCACCACCAAACTGGCTCGTGGGCCATTCCGCGGACAGATCCAAACCCGGCCAGGCTCGCAGCCCATGAGGGGAGCCCCGCGTCCGCCTCACGAGAAGAACTGAGGCCAGGCTGCCTGCCGAGACAGACGCGGGGGGGGGGGGGGGTTGGGAGGGGAGGACCGGGAGCACCGCCCGCCCACTCCGCGAGAAAGGCGGGGTCCCAGCGAGCGGACTCTGGGAAACAATGGCGCGAGCGTGACGTGGGCCGGGGGCGTCGCCGCCGCGCGGGGAAGGGGCTGCGGCGGGCCAGGGGCGCCCGGGCCAGGGGCGTGCGCCACCCCGGGGCGCTGAGGCCGCGGGCGCGCGGGCAGATCCGGGCTGGGGTAAGGGACCCTGAGGAAAGGGACGCCGGGGCGGACGGCAGGGGCCGCGGGGTCGCGCGCTCGGCCGCGCATCCTCCCTAGCCTGCTTGCTCGCCGGCCGCCCGCTCCAAGCCCCCTCCCGCCCGCCGCGGGGGCCGCCGCACTCACCGGCCCCACCGCACGGCAGCAATCCCAGCGCGCAACTGCCGCAGCCGCCTCGGCGCGCGCCCTCCCCGCCCCCGCCGCCCCGGCGCCGCCCCCAGCTCGCGCCTGGCCAGGGACCGGCGCTCTGTTCCTTACCCCGGCTCCGCCGCAGAAAGTCGGCCGTAGTGATGCTCCCTGGCGGGTGGACCTGCCTCAGCCCCTCACAGGGCTCGGGGAACTTCCAACCACAGAACTCCCGGGGGTGCTAAGCTCCAAGGGTGCTGCACGTCTACAACCTATCCATTTCCTTGGGATAGCCACCTCTTGGCGTTTTGCCTGCTCCCCGCAGCACACTGCTGGCTACTCCGCCCCTATCTTAGGTGACCCCGCCTACTCTGCAGGAGGCTTTTCCTAAAGTGGAAAGAGTGTGTCCCTTACTCCAAGCTGCTGAGTCTTGCAGGCAAACGAACCCGAGGGTCTCCCTGGAAAGACCTTGAACTCAACTCCGTGGTAACCATAGGGACCAGCTTTGGGGTTTATCAGAATGAGTTCAAATCCTAGTTTCACTACTTACCCAGTGAACCAACCAAGGAACCTGACTACACACAGCTGACTCTACAGAGATAATATTGATAAAATGAAACAATATAGACTCCAGGCTTAGTTCTGGATCCTAGCAAACAATAAATGGTAGTAGTTGAACAAGCAGACACCCATTACCGCACTTCACTACAAGACAGCTCGCCCACTATTAACAGAACATTGCATTCCTTAGTCTGGGCAGCTCTGGGGTTCATCCCAAAGACCAAATTCTAGTCCTGGGAGCCTCGAAAAACAAACTGATGGACTCTTTCTTCGACCTCGGACTTTGCCCAAAATCTTCACAAGTTGGGGATATTTAATCCTTCCCATTGTTTTCCCCTCCGTCCTAATTCTGAGGATCTTTGTCTTTCTCCTGGGCTGATTTGATTATGATTTCCTTTAGACCGTATCATCCAAGACTAAGCCAAGTTTTTGTAGTACCATCATAATCAAACAGGACTATGGCTTCCATTTTGTTCCAGAGTCTTGCCTTTGTGCAGTAAAGCTCTTGGTGCACACTGAGTATGGTGGCTTGCTGGGAATCCTAGCTCTGGGAGATGCTAGGACTGAGGCAAGAGGATTACTTGAGCCCAGAATTTGAAGTTAACCTGAGCAACATAATGAAAGAAAGAAAAAAGGAGGGAGAGGAAGCCATGGAGGGAGGGGGGACAATCAAGGAAGAAAGAGGAGGAAGTAGAAGAAAATGAAAAAGAGAAGAAAGTTCTTGGCAGACATACTATTGACTGATTAAACTTGCAGTCAACCTGAACCGCAGAGTGTTTTTGAAAACACAAGGGCTCTGCTAACAGCTTCTACCCACCCCTCCTGAGCCTTTCACCCTGGCTAGGTCAGCTGAGGATAAGCCCTGAACCTTTCACCTAATAGCTTTTCAACATGGGAAAATGGTATGTAAGCCAGTTTGCAGTTAATTTAACACCACCTTTAAGGCAAGTATGTTTCTATAAAGCCTGGTTTTGTAGGCCTGGAGTGGTTAAAGCTTACCTTGAATTCCTCTCAGGAGGCAGAGGTGGGTGGATCTCTGAATTCAAGGCCAGCCTGATCTCCAGAGTAAGTTCTGGCCAGCCAGGCATACAAAGTAAGACCGTGTCTCAAAATAAGTAAATGAATGCCCAATTCTGTGACTAAAGACTGCTACTGGGCTTTCTACACATGACATGTGATCACAACAGGAAAAGGGAGAGTGCCCACAGAGACCAGGTAACAACGGGATATGTTAACAATGGTTTGCTTGCTGGGCATGGTTGCACACGCCTGTAATCCCAGCACTTGGGAGGCAGAGGCAGGCCGATTTGATTTCTGAGTTCGAGGCCAGCCTGGTCTACAGAGTGAGTTCCAGGACTACACAGAGAAACCCTGTCTTGAAAAACAAAAGAAAACAAAAACAAAAAACAAAAACAAAAAAAACAAACAAACAATGGTTTGCTTTCAGTGACAAGAGTTAGGTTTTTTTTTTTTTTCTTATTTTTCCTTTTTCTGTTTGAGTTTCTGTAGAACAGGTTAGCTTCAAACTCATGGGAATCCTCCTGGCTCAGCTACAATTATAAGCATGAGCCACCACACCTAGCTTTTCTTTATACTTCTTCATAAATTTTCTTACATTGTGTTACTTTTATAATTGAGAAATCTAAGAGCTTGGGGCGCTGGCCCAGGAAGGAATGTGCTTGCCACTAAAGCATTTGGGTCTGAGTTCCACTCTCCAGCATCCACCCGAAGCCAGCACGGCTCCATGTGCCTATAAACCCAAGACCAAAGACATGAAAGCACGGGGATGCCCTGGGCTCTAGCCAGTCTAACCAATCAGTCAGCCTGGTTCAGTGAGAGGCCCTATCTCAAAATATTTGGTTCAAGGAGCCACACAGATGGCTCCGCAGTTAAAAGCACTAACTCACCTTTCAGCTACTGACTTTACTCCAGTTCCAGGGGATGAGAGCGCCCCCCCCCTTTCTAGCCTCCACTGTCTTTGAGTGTCAAGGTACAAACTTCAAATGTCATACGTACAGGCAAAACACCAATACACATTTAAAAATGTTTTATTTTGAGTTGATGGATGGTCTAGAAAGAGGCTCAGCAGTTAAGAGCACCTGCTGATCTTCTAGTGGACTAAGATTCTGTTCTCAACACCTACATGGCAGCTCACAGCTGGCTGCAGCTCCAGGTCCAGGGAATCTGACATTCTTCTGGCCTCCCTGGGCATCCAACACACACATACACACACAGAGAGAAAGAGAGAGAAAGAGAGAGAGAGAGAGAGAGAGAGAGAGAGAGATTTGCAACACCCACACACTTACATAAACATACATGTGCACAGAGGTGTGCACACTCACACTTACACAGGTCTGCACACCTACACATTTATATGCACACAGATGTTTACAAACCAATATGCTTAAACACACATATGAAGTTGGATATATAACAACTTAAATTCTGTACTATATAATTTTATTTTGAGAAAGGGTTTCTCTGTGTAATCCTGACTATCCTAGAACTCGGTCTGCAAACCAGGCTGGCCTCATATTCATAGATTCACCTTCCTCTGCCTCCAAGTGCTTAAAAGCATGTGATACCACCACCCAACTAAAGTATATTTTATATTGAAAGTATATAAAATGTAGTGCCTGGAAAGATGGCTCAGTGGTTATGGGCACTGGATGCTCTTCCAGAGGATCCAGATTTGAGTCCCAGTATCAGCATGGTTGGTCACAACCACCTTTAGGTCCAGGTCCTCTTTTCCTAGGATACCAGGTACACATGCAGTGCACAGATATAAATGCAGGCAAGATATCCATACACAAAATGATCTTGATCTACATGTACTAACATAAATCATATATATACATTATACACATACATATGTGAGCCCATACACACACACACACACACACACAGAGAGAGAGAGAGAGAGAGAGAGAGAGAGAGAGAGAGAGACATACATGTCTTTTGAGAGAGGATATTGCATAATCCTGACTAGCCTTAAATTCCTTTGTGGTCAACCTTGAGCTCCTGCCAAGCTAAGCTGATTCTATCAGAGGACTGGGAAAGCTGAGGAATCGCGAGGAGGGGCTTATTTATTAACTCTAATCTGACATTAGTTGAAGAATTTAGGCACTGTTTGGTCTAAAAAGCCACTCCACTGTGGCCTTAGATGGCCAACTAAAGTTTGTCCTAGCACCAAACTTCCTGCTGAAAGACTCACATGGCGGTCCTATCTCTTCCTCTTTCTCAGTTGGGGTTTCTACTGCTGTGGAGAGACACCGTGACCATGCAACTCTTATGAAGGACATTTCTTTGGAGCTGGCTTACAGCTCAGGGGCTTAGTCCACAATCACCACAGCAGGAAACATGGCGGCATGCAGGCAGACACAGTTGCTGGAGAAGAGCCAAGAATTCTACATCTAGACCACAGGCGGCAAGCAGGAAGAAAAAGTAACATTGGGTCTTATTTGTGCATTTGAAACACCAAAGCCCGAGCTCCCTGTGACACGCTTCTCCAACAAGCCCGCACATACTCTAACAAGGCCACACCTCCCAATCCTTCCCAAGTCATGTCACTTCCTAGGGGACTATGGGACCATTTTCATTCAAACTATCATGGCATCTAATCAATACTTTTTTAAATACAAAGTTCTATAAACCTGATTCTTCCAAACTGTGAGCAGATTCACAGCTCAGTTGGCAATTTTCCTGCTTCCTGGCAGAAACTCTCTTCACAAATGCATGTGTTAGGTACTGACCTTATATCTAATATTGACCAACACAGATGTGAGAGTCTGCCTTTCTGGAGTTTGCTGCCAACTTGGAAGATGAACTTTAAATAAGTAAACCAGGCTGAAGACACAGCTTAGTTGGTAGAGTGCTTGGCCAGCACGTATGAACCCTGGTACATACAAGACTGAGCAGGACCAGGTCCTGCCAAGCCTAACAACCTGAGTTCTGTTCCTGGAACTCGAATGGTAGAAATGGGGAACAAACTCCACAACGTCAGCATCAGACCTCCATGTGCATGCAAATGAATAACTTAAATATTAAGGGGATGATTGGGGGCACAAACCTGTGATCCCAGCGCTCAGGAGGAAGACCAGGAGTTCAAACAACCACAAAATCTCATATGTGCAAGGCCCTAGATTCAATCGTCTGTACTACAATACAACAAAAGGGGGAAGGAGTCCCAGAAGGAGTCAAAGTTGCTATGCCCCATTGATGACCACGCCCGGCCTTCAATACAAAGGAGAAGAACTTACAGAATAAAACAGGAACTGTAGGAGTCAGACCCACAGTTTAAATGTTACCCACCAGCCAATCACCTCAGAGTTACAAAAAGTAATTCATTGAAATCAGGGTTTTATTTGTTCTTGTTTTGGGTTTTGGGGGGGGGGGTTGGGGGGAGGGGTGGTTTTTTCGAGACAGGATTTCTCTGTGTAGCCCTGGCTGTCCTGGAACTCACTCTGTAGACCAGGCTGGCCTCGAACTCAGAAATCCACCTGCCTCTGCCTCCCAAGTGCTGGGACTAAAGGCGTGCACCACCACCGCCCGGCTTGGAATCCGGGCGGTGGTGATTTACACCATCAAAGATGATCTACAACTGTTAGCAAAATCATTTTTTTTTAAGATTCGTTTATTTTATTTAGATGAACACACTGTAGCTGTCTTCAGGCACACCAGAAGAGGGCATCAGATGCCCTCAGGCACACCAGAAGAGGGCATCAGACCATTACAGATGGTCTGAGCCACCATGTGGTTGCTTGGAACTGAACTCAGGACCTTTGGAAGAACAATCAGTGCTCTTAACTGCTGAGCTATTTCTCCAGCCCCTATGCACACCCTTTCTAGCCTTCTTCCCTAAATACCCTTTTATATAAGTGTTCTAGGTTAGCCTTAACTGTCCTGAGTTAGTTTTAATTATCAACACAGCATATCGTACTGTCATTTAAAGTCTCAGCTGCAGACAGCAGTGCAAGCCCAGCATTTTGTGTGTGTGTGTGTGTGTGTGTGTGTGTGTGTGTCTAGGTATTGAACCTGGGTCTTGTGCATGTTAGGCAAACGCACTAGGTCAGTGTTCACATTTTGCTGGATTCTGCCGCTGAAGTGCGAGCTGCCTGAGCTGGGCACTGGAGCCTGGACCCAGGCCCTCTATTAGCACAGCGAGTGCTCCTCACTGCTGACCCTCCCTCCAGCCCAGCTTTCATTCTTATATTCCTGCTTCTACATGTGACGTCATCAGCCCTTGCTCGGAAATCTGAGAGAACAGTACAATTTGTTTTTAGTAAGAACGGACATATCACCAACCTTCCTCCCTAAGTGCCCATTTAATGCCAGTTTTAATTGTCAACTTGGTATAGCATAATGTCATATAAAACAGACATGGTGGTGCGTGTCTTTAATCCCAGCACTTGGGAGGTAGAGGCAGGTGGACTCTGTGGGTTGAGGCCAGCCTGGTCTACACAGAGAGCTCCAGGACAGAGAGTTATGTACAAAGACCTTGTCTCAAAATATAATAAAATAGCTGGGTGGTGGTGGCGCATGCCTGTAATCCCAGCACTTGGGAGGCAGAGGCAGGCGGATTTCTGAGTTTGAGGCCAGCCTGGTCTACAGAGTGAGTTCCAGGACAGCCAGGGTTACACAGAGAAACCCAGTCTCGAAAAACAAAAACAAAAACAAAAGCAAAAACAAAACAAAAAAAAAAAACAAAAACAGAACAAAACAAAAATAATAATAATAAAATAAATTAAAAAAAAAAAAAAAAGGAGTGGTCCTCAATTGAGCGATTGCCTGGATCAAAATGACCTGTAGGGCACTGTCTTGATTGTTAATTGATGTGGGAGGTCCCAGGCTGTTGTGGATGGCACCATCCCCTGGGAAGGCTAAGGAAGCCAGTTAAGCATGACCCTGTGAGGAAGCTGGCAAGCAGTCCCTGCTGGAGTTTCTTGTTGGGGGGATAGTTTTGTGCACTGTGTATTCAGATGCAGATCTTCCCGGAAATCTGGTGGCAGTTCAGATATTGGCATTGTCAAACATCTCCTGTCTCAATGTTGTGTAAAAATTGTTTTTCATCACCTCTGATTGGTTAATAAAAAGCTGACCAGCCAATAACTGGGCAGAAGAGAGTAAAGCAGGGACTTCTGATCCCAGGGGAGGGGCCTCTGATGGGGACCAGAGTGGCAGGTAGAGTTTTCTCTAGAAGTCACCAAGAGGAGGTTGCCAAGAGAGAGTCGCCAGGAGAGGGTGGTTGGAGCAGCAGGAGCAGAGCAAGACTAAGATGGCAGGCGAAGGCCTGGGAAGTGGCTGGGAAGCAGGCCGGGCCAGCACGGTCGAGTTAGACTATAGAGAACCCTGCCCAGCCACAATGCAAGCAGCGGTCTCATAAATACACCAGGTCTCCCAGTCAGAGCAAGGGCAGGAGGAGAGAGGCCACGAACGTCTACAGTTCCTGCCACGCCTTCTCTCAGTGATGGACCGTGGCCTGTAAGCCGAGATAAACTCATTCCTCCCCTGGATGCTTCTGATCAGAATGTTTCATCACAGTAACAGAAACTCCTGAGGACTGGAGCTCCACAGATCCCTGACAGACAGAAGGATAGGGAAAGGGGGCACCAACAGACTGAAGATGGCCAAGTCCCAGCATCTTCCTCACCACTGTGACCTGAGATGAAGGCCTAGAGTAGAGGACATCTTCTCCCTCCAGCAAGGCCCTGTTTCCTGCTGAGCAGTCCAGGCTGGTCTGGTATTCCCGAACATGTTTACTTAAGCTATAAACATACCAGCTCTCCTTTCTTTGTCAAATTAGAGAAGAGGTTCTGCCCTATCCCATCATAAACACATATTTATCCGAAGCTGTGGGCCTTTCAAATCTCTTTTGTTTGTTTAAGCTGACCAACCCAAAATTAGGGAAAGGGAACCCCATCCCAGGCCACCAAAACCACTACCTGATGCCCTTCGAGGCCAGAAGACAGCGTCGGATGGCCCGGAACTGCAGCTGCATACTGTTATGAGCCGCTGAGTAGCGGTTGGGTCCTTCCCAGCATCCTTTGGAAGAACAGCAAATGTTCTTAACTGCTGAGCCCTCCCTCCAGCCCTGTCTTTTAATTCTCTAATTGGTGGAGAAAACAAACCAATCGAGAGCTCTGGTTAATAGCAAAGCTAAAACAATAAGTGACAAGTCGCTGGGTTTTCACTGTGAAATCAGAACCAGTGGGCCTCCTGCGAAGCCCTTCAGTTTGCCTGGGCTCTGTACCTGACCAGTTAATCAGTACCCATATGGGAAGCAAAGTCTGAGGCGCCATAGAGGTAGAGAGCGTTTACCCATGTATTAGGGAGCCAAACTGATGACAAATATGGGTAAATTTAGACTTTCTATTATTAGTCAGTGAAAGCGTTTCCTCAATGATTTCATTCCCAACTTGGCGTTCCACTTCAGCAACAGTAAACAGTCTTCTGGCTGACTACCAGGAAGCTATACAAATGTAATTATTTTGGGGACAAGAAATGCAAATAAGAAATTTAACAAATTTGTTTTCTGGACACAGACGTTTGTAAGAAGTGAAAGGTGTGACCCTCGGGGCTGGGGAGGGCATGCTCACCTGCAGCCTGCCTTTAAACAAGCCGTACCGTACCCGCCGTCCACTCTCTCAGCCCTCTAGCCGTAGCCTTCTCTTTGCTTTTAACTTTGTACATTTTACATGTACATTACACAACCCAGGGAGTACAGGGAAACTCATGACCTAGGTGTTAGGGAAGTTGATCATACACAACAACAACAGGAAACCCAGTTAAGACAGGCTTGCTCACACACGGAGGAACGGCAGCCTGGGGTAGAGAAGAAGTCATCAGCACTGCCAGTAAGGACCAGGTCTCACCCCTTGCTCTAAAAGTCTGATGGGCACATGGCACCCCATCCCAAAACAAACAGCAAATATCAGGACTTTGTAAGGAAGAAAGTTGCTCTAGATCAAAGAGGTGAGAGGGATCTGTATCGAGAGGTGTGCTACTTTCTTTAATGGGTCTCACTTTCTGTGTGTATGGTCGCCTGGATAACTTTTTTTCCTGTTTTGTGTCAGGGTCTCATGAAATCCAGGTGGCCGCAAACTTACTATTTAGCTGAAGCTTTTCTGGAAAGCTAGAATTACAGGCATGGGTCACCATACCTTGAGAGGTATTTTAATCCAGCAACATGGCTGTTCTGATCACAGCCGAAGACCATCTAGATCTGTGATCCGGCTGGAATGCAGACAGACCTTAGTGCACACCTCTAATCCCAGACAGTGGCACTAAAGTTAGTTTGTAGAAGGAAGCTCCCGTGTTTGAAGGTGATGTCTAATTGAGGGGCAGACAAAGTGATGACTCAGAGAAAGATTGGACAGACCAGGATCTGCCCAACTCACTTAAGAATAGAGAGGAAAGAGGGGCATGTGGGCAGGGCAGAGAGAGGAGGCAGTTTCACCCAGAGACTTTTACAGAGACAGGTTGATGAGAGAAAAAGCTAGACACAGGTGAAGACAGAACAAGCCAGAACAAGAAGGAGCCAGAAGACTGGAACAGATTGCTAGACTTAGTTTAAGGCCAAACAGAGCAAAAAGTTAGAGGCTCAGAGAGAAGCCAGGATGAACCGGTCTTCTTGGAGAAGAGTTTGAGCCAGAACAGCTGAGTTGACCCAGTCAGCTAGAGTTCAGAGAGTGCAAGAAAGGGTGAGCTTACTCTGCAGTAAGTTTCAGAGACTGAAAACACTCTGGGTCTGTATTAGCAGATGGAGGCAGTAAGCCAGACGACAATTACATCAGGTGAATTGTTAACAATACCTCTCTCTCTCTCTCTCTCTCTCTCTCTCTCAATCTCTCTCTCTCTCTCTTTCTCTCTCTCTCTGTGTGTGTGTGTGTGTGTGTGTGTGTGTGTGTGTGTGTGTTTCACTGGGACCTGAGGCTCAAGCTTACACAGCCAGCACCTTACCAAGCCACAGCTCCAGGCCCTGGAAGTTTTCTAAAACATAGATTCTAGAGCCTGTGCCAGTTCTGGCCTATGTCCCTCGTCAGCTGCAGCACTTGGGAGAGTGGCCCTACACGTATCTGAGCAGCAGGGTAGAGCAGGCCCTGGTTGCGGGGCTGCTGTGAAACACTGGAAGGCTTGAGAGCAGGCTGGCTGAGCAGCTCAGACACCTCTCAGGCGCAGATCCAGGACTCTGAACTGCCTCACCCTGACATCTAAGACATCTACCCTATCGATGCTGGCATGCATGAAGGGGCTGGTCCTACACAGCCAAATCTCCAGGATTGCCACGGCATAGGGCAACAAGAAGATGTCTGAAGTCCCAGTGAGGGCCCAGCATTGAGCCACAGTAGCAGAAGGCCTCATACCAGACCAACACGTCATTGCAATGAACATTTGTAAGCAAAACAGTCTCTATACTGTGGGGCACACTGTGACACACTACAGCTTCAACAAAGATTTGTCTTTTTTTTCTGTGGTGGGGGAGGTTACAAGGGTGAAAGGCAGGTACAAGGGGGGGGGAGATGGGTGGGATTGAGGTGCATGATGTGAAATTCACAAAGAAACAAAAAGTTTAAAAAAAATCTCTGGCCTGAGTCCTAGGAATTCAAGGTTTAAACCACAGTGGCAGTCAAAAGTTCAAAGCTAGACTGGAGTAAATCTGGAGCTCAAAGACAGCCTGGGCTACATGAGACTCTAAGGTTTCTGTTAAAAACAAAAAACAAAACAAAACAAAACAAAACAAAAAAACAGAAGATTTAAACAAATTCCCAGGTGATTCTGAGGCAGGCGCCCCATCCATGTGTTCTCTGACAACATTAACTGTTTACCTAATGCCTGCTTCTGACTGAAATCAATGTTACCATGGTAGCAGCCAATCTGAAACTATTCTGGACTGCCTGCTGCCCAGGCAGCAGCTGACTCTGTGGGCTTCTTTGTTTGCTAGCTGAAGGGGACATTTTGAACAATAATCTCCTAAGTATTTATTGCAAAAAATACAGACCGGCTCCAAGCCCACTGACAATGGCCGCAGGAAGAGGGATCACAAATCCCCTCAGCCCCCTCAGAGCACCTGTCTCTAACCAACGCCCTCACTTGTGCTTCTACAGTGCCAGGTGCAGTCCCCAACCACTTAGCACCAATCAGATGGGGTAAGTGGGGAGGGAATATGATCCAGATACAGTGTATGCGTGTATGGCACTCCTAAAGAATTAATACAAATACTCTTTTTTTGTTGTTGTTGCTTTTTGTTTGTTTTTTTGTTTTTTGTTTTTTGAGACAGGGTTTTTCTGTATAGTCCTGGCTGTCCTGGAACTCACTCTGTAGACCAGGCTGGCCTCGAACTCAGAAATCCACCTGCCTCTACCTCCCAAGTGCTGGGATTAAAGGCGTGTGCCACCACCACCCAGTTCAAGTACTCTGTTTTTAACCCATTTACTTATTGTTATAATTTATTGTTATACATAAGTACACTGTAGCTGTCTTCAGACACACCAGAAGAGGGCGTCAGGTCTCATTACTGATGGTTGTGAGCCACCATGTGGTTGCTGGGATTTGAACTCAGGACCTCTGGAAGAGCAGTCAGTGCTCTTAACCGCTGAGCCATCTCTCCAGCCCCCCAAATACTCTGTTTTAATGAACGGCTAAGCGCTATGGCTCAGTCTTGCTGTGCAACCATGAAGACCCAGGTTCAAGGCCAGCACACAGTCAGGTGTGAGGGTATGCTCCTGTTACCCCCGTGCTGTGGGCTGGGGCAGACAGGAGGATCTCTGGAGTACGCTGGCCAGTTAGTCTAGCCAGGCTTATGAACTCTAGGTTCAATGAGAGATCTGATTCAAAACATAAAGTGGAGAGTGACTGAGGGGACACGAGGCGTTGATCTCTGGGCTTCATGCATGAACACTCATGTGAGCACATATATGTGTACACGATCTCAGACACACACATACACACTAATGATTAGGCCTTAAGCACGATTTTCTTATGACCTATGTGTGTCACAAAGATCCATGTGATCAATGCTTTCCCTCTGCTACCACTGTTGGCATCAGAGCCTACAGCTTCCCAATCCAGTGATGATGTCACCTATAGGTGACAAGGACCTTGCTGTTGCCATGGTAACCACTAATACATTCCCAGCATTCGCCTGCCCATTCTTACCTGTGTGCAGTGGTGTGTGTGATTATGTCACAGCCCAAATAAAAGGCAGAGACCCCTGAAATTTGCTCTCTTTCCTCCTCTTCCTCCTTTGCCCCCCTTCATCCTCTTTCTTTCCCCCCTCTACTCACTAAACCTCTCCAATGGAACAGCTGGCCTGGTGTGTTCTATCTGGATACAAGCCGCCATTCTAAGACAACAAGCACTCCCTTCTCCAGCCGCAGGCCTGCACAGTGTACCTCCTTTTCGAGGACAGAATCCAGTGGATAAGGGGGGGAAGCCCACATTTTGCCAGATACCTAACTCAGTGCTGACTGTGTAGCCTCCTCTTCCCGTCACACATACCACATGAGTGTTCATGCATGAAGCCCAGAGATCAACGCCTCGTGTCCCCTCAGTCACTCTCCACTTTATGTTTTGAATCAGATCTCTCATTGAACCTAGAGCTCATAAGCCTGGCTAGACTAACTGGCCAGCGTACTCCAGAGATCCTCCTGTCTGCCCCAGCCCACAGCACGGGGTAACAGGAGCATACCCTCACACCTGACTGTGTGCTGGCCTTGAACCTGGGTCTTCATGGTTGCACAGCAAGACTGAGTCATAGTGTTAGCCGTTCATTAAAACAGTATTTGTATTAATTCTTTAGGAGCGTCATACATGCATACACTGTATCTGGATCATATTCCCTCCCCACTCACCCCACACTCCCCACTCTCCCACACTCCCCACCCTCCCATCTCTACGTCCTGCCATCCACCAGAGAGTGGTCAACCCACCAGGGTCACTCACTAAAAGAACATTAAATCACCCTCCTCCCTGTACCAACACCTATCAGTAGCTCCTCACCTGGAGGTGGGGGCTGTTGAGCTCACCCACCTGTCATGTCCTCAGTCTTTTTTTTTTTTTTTTTTTTTTTTTTTTGGTTTTTCGAGACAGGGTTTCTCTGTGTAGTCCTGGATGTCCTGGAACTCACTTTGTAGACCAAGCTGGCCTCGAACTCAGAAATCCGCCTGCCTCTGCCTCCCAAGTGCTGGGATTACAGGCATGCGCCACCACCGCCCGGCCTCCTCAGCCATTTTTTAATGATCTAGTTGGTGATGTTTCCCAGGTGGAAGATGACAGTTCTTTGTGCAAGTGGTCTGCTCACTGTTGAAAACTCCTGGATGTCAGCCAGTGAGAGACAGGAATCAGAACTCTGAGGGGGTGGGGGTGGGGAGAGCCTCAGGGCGCACGGTGCATCTCCTGTGCCTTCTGCGTCCTATCTTGCTTGACTCCTAGGCTAAAGGCAGGTCAGTCTGGGCGCTGGAGAGGCAGCTCGGTGCTTAAGAGGCTTTACTGCTGCTCTTGCAGAGGCCCCAGCCTCAGCTCCCACCCAGCACCTTCATGGTGACTCAAACTGCCTGTAACTCCAGTTCCAGGGGACCTAATGCCCTCTTCCAACTCTTACAGGCACGCACAAATGGTGCACATACATACACTCAGGCACAAACATATACACATAAAATAAAAATATTCAGAAGGTAAGTAAGTCTGGTTTCAAATGAGTGGCCAGTAGTTCAGGGTTTTTGTTTGTTTGTTTGTTTTTGTTTTTGTTTTTTTTGTAAGACTTACTTTATTTTTAATTATGTGTATACATGTATGTATCTGAGTGAGGGTGTATGCAGGCAGGCACTCATGGAGTTCACAGGTATTGGTTCCCTAGAGCTAACGTCACAGGCCACAGTTGTCATCAGACATGGGTGCTGGGATCCTTGGGTCCTCGGTCAAAGCAGCGTGTGCTCTGGGCCCAGCCGTTGAGTTTACTACTTTCACTTTCACCAAACCCAAAATGTCTCTTTCCAATTAATTCTTTAGTTCAGATATTAGCCAGTTAAAAGAAACCCATGCTAAGAGGACAGGCTAAGTGTGCTGGAGAGATGGCTCAGCAGTTAAGAGCATGGGATGCTCTTCCAGGGGTCCTGAGTTCAAATCCCAGCGACCACATGGTGGCTCCCAACATCTGTGATGGATCTGATGCCTCTGCTGGTGTGTCTGGAAAGAATAACGGTGTATTCACATACATTAAATAAATAAATAAATAAATAAGGACAGGCTAAGTGCTGTTTTGACAACAATAGGTCAGCTCCTAGGACTTGGGACTTGTTACGGTTACAGAGCAGATGGGCATGGCGGTCCTGCCATCCCAGCACTCTGGAGGGCATGTATGAATAGCAGAAGTTTGAGGGCAGCCTGATAAGATCTAGCATCAAAAGCCTAGCCAAAAAAAAAAAAAAAAAAAAAAAAAAAAAAAAGTTGGCAGCAGATGAAACTAACTGATCTGTGTGTACACATATACACATTTATGTTATAAACTCACATGTGCATAAATAATTAAACTTGGGTCTGGGCTTGGGAAAAAAGCTTGGTTGTCTTAACAGTTATTTTTTTGGGAGGCAGAGGCAGGCGGATTTCAGAGTTCGAGGCCAGCCTGGTCTACAGAGTGAGTTCCAGGACAGCCAGGACTACACAGAGAAACCCTGTCTCGAAAAACCAAAAAAAAAAAAAAAAAAAAAAAAAAACACAAAAAACAGTTATTTTTTGTTGGAGCCTGAGAGATAGCTCAGCAATCAAGAGTGTTTGTTAGAGCCTGGGCTAGGAGGGAGGCAGCCCAGGGAGGCAGAGGCAGGTGGACCTCTTAGTTAGAGGCCAGCCTGGTCTACAGAGTGAGTCCCAGGGCAGCCAGGGCTACACAGGGAAACACTGTCTCAAAAAGAAAAAAAAGAAAAAAAGAAAGAAAAAGAAAAGACAGGAAAGGAAAGGAAAGGAAAGGAAAGGAAAGGAAAGGAAAGGAAAGGAAAGGAAAGGAAAGGAAAGGAAAGGAACAAACAACAGAGTGTTTGCTGCTCTTGTAGAAGAGCTGACTTGGTCCCCAGCACCCAAGTCAGATGACCTGTAACCGCACATAACTTGAGCTCCAGGGGATCTGAGGTCCTCTTGTGAACTCCGCAGGCATCTGTACACATGGCAGGCACACACAGAGACATTCATTCAAATAAATAAAAATAAAAATAAATCTTAAGCCGGGCAGTGGTGGCGCATGCCTTTAATCCCAGCACTTGGGAGGCAGAGGCAGGCGGATTTCTGAGTTTGAGGCCAGCCTGGTCTACAGAGTGAGTTCCAGGACAGCCAGAGCTTCACAGAGAAACCCTGTCTCAGAAAAAAAAAAAAAAAAAAAAAAAAAAAAAAAAAGGCTTCCGGAGAATCCCACAATGACAGGATATTTCTGATTAAGAGACCCTGGAACCTCACCATGAGGCATCAACTCTTGCCTATGAAATAGTGAATGAAATATGAGGAGGATACATCATACCTTGACCCATGTCTGAAGAGGTTATCTGAAGAAAAGCAAGAGGAGATAGATATAGACTGGACTTGCAGTTGAGATCTGGGGACATGTGTTTACGAAGTTGCTTCAACCTGAATCACAATTTAAGAATGATTTGCTCTGCAGATGTCTCATCCCAAATAAATTTCCAATGTAATCATAGGAAAAAAATATTTTTGGAAACTACTAGCCACACTCCAAGGGCTCGTTAGCCTTATGCCAAGTTCACTGCTTCTGCTGCTGTTGGCTTTGATGGTTCTGCCAAAGGGGTGGCCATCTGCCCCGAGTTCCCTGGAGTGATGTGGAGACACCTCAGAAGGGGGTCACTGACAGCAGCTCAGCGAGGTCAGGCGGCTTGCCCACAGGCTCCTTCTGATGATGGTGTCAGAGGCTAAAGATAGATCATTACGTGCCAGCAAAGTCTAAGTTGCTTTTTAACCAGGCATACTGATATGGGGATTAAGAGCATGGATTCCAAAGCCAACCCCCTTGGCTTCAATTCCTGGCTCTGTTGCTAACTACCTGTGACCTTGGGCAAGTTTCTTAATGTCCTATTGCCTTTGTTTTTGCATCATTAAAATGAAAATAACAAATAAAAACAAATTATTGTTTGTTTGAGATAGAGTCTTCATGTTATTGCTTAGGCTGATCTTGAACTAAAAATCATCTTCCTGCATCGGTCTCCCAAGTAGCTAGGATAGCTGGTGCACATTGCTGTGCTGGATGGTTAGCTTTGTGTGTGTGTGTGTGTGTGTGTGTGTGTGTGTTAGTGCTCACTGGAGACTGAACCCATAACTCACACACTAGGCAATCATTCTATCGGTGACAATTGCTCCTTTTTTTCCCACATGAACTGATGGATAGCAAAGCCCTGGTCTTCTACTGTCAGTGCCGTCAGAGTCCTCTGTGGCCTCCCTCTCTGAGATTACCCAAGCAATATTACTTCTGACACTCTAAGCTGATGAGTGGTTAACAGATGTGGGATTTCTTGGAGAATTCAAAGGAGAATTTTTGTTGCTTTTAAGACAGGATCTCATTATGTAGCCTCAGCTGCCCTACAAGATCTCTATGTAGACCAGGCTGGTCTCACAGAGATCTGCCTGCTTCTGCACCCCTTGTTTGTTTCGAGTTAGGGTTCTGTAGCTCATTCTGATTTTCAACTCCCTGGTAGCTGAGGCTGACCTTCAATTTAGTGATCTTTTTGCCACTATCTCCCAAGTGCTGAGATTATGGACACACATGCTACCATTCCTACTGAGTTAGAAACAGTTAAAAAGCAAAGGTGAGCTGGGCAGTGGTGGCTCACGCCTTTAACTCCAGCACTTGGGAGGCAGAGGCAGGTGTAAGTTAGAGGCCAGCCTGGTCCTGGTCTATAGAGTTCCAGCACAGCCAAGACCACACAGAGAAACACTGTCTAAAAATCAGAGGAGGAGGAGAAGAAAGAAAGAAAGAAAGAAACAAAGAAAGAAAGAAAGAAAGAAAGAAAGAAGAAAGAAAGAGAAAAGAAAAGAAAGAGGAAGGGAGGGAGGGAGGGAGGGAGGGCGGGAGGGGAAGGAGGAAGAGAGAAAGCCTAACGAGTGGACATCAGCTCTCCTCCACCATGTGGGCTCCTGGGAAGAAACTCAAGCAGCCAGGCAAGCAATTTTACCCCACCGATCCTTTTTTTCCCCCCTGAGACAGGGTTTTTCAGTCCAGCCTTAACTGTCCTGGAACTCACTTTGTAGACTGTAGGCTTAAAAATCTTCAAACCCTATTTTTAATGGTGGTTCTTAACTGCTTTAACCTCCCTTCCAGCCCACCACCCACCAGAGGGAGTGGGAAAGAAAGGTTATTAGGATACGAGGGAAGTGGACCTGTTTAGAAATGGTTCTCTGGAGCAAGTCCCATCTGCATCATCAGGAAATCAGCAGTTCAGTTCACAGGATTCAGCAAGCTTTGGCTCCAGCCAGAAGGAGTGGTCGGGACCAACCATCAGGCACATCAGAAGTTCTCTGCTGTGCCTCTCTCATCGAAGCAAAGATCAACGAAGACGAGACCAAGAAGCCATGCAAAGCTGGCTCTGCAAAGGCTGCTTTCACTCTTCATTGGGTCTTGTTTATCCTCCCTCCAAACACCACGTGTCCTCCACTGCCTCGCCACGCGTCCTGCCAGCACGTGAGTCTGTCTAAGCAAAACTCCACGTGAGTCTGTCTCATCTGACACCATTCTGCCAATCAGCCTGCAGAAGCAGCGAGAAGCCACCTGAAGCCACCAGAAGTGTTTGGTTTTTTGGTTTTTGTTATTGTTGGTGGTGGTGGTTTTGGTCCATTTCTCTCTACGGATTCACGACAAATGGAGCTCAGTTACACAAAGCACCAATACCTACATACTGTTAGCAAAGAATCCTTCACCAGCCATCATTTCATGTGCTTGCTTTAGCAAAACATTCTTTCATCTGTGTCTGCTTCAGGAAAACACTCCTTCACGTGTTTGCCCCGAGAAATACCATCCAACACAACTGACTTTCCAAAGAGACGACTTTCCACTTTAGTAGACTACACTGGCTTTGAACTCATAGAGTTCAGCCTGCCTCTGCCTCCTGAGTACTGGGATTAAAGGCATGTGCCACCACCAACACCCCAGGGTTTCTCTGTATAGCTCTGGCTGTCTTGGAACTCAGTCTGTAGACGAGGCTGGCCTCGAACTCAGAAATCCACCTGCCTCTGCCTCCTGAGTGCTGGGATTACAGGCGTGCGCCACCACACCCGGCTTCTTGGGTTTTTTGTTGTTGTTGTTTTTGTTTTGTTTTGTTTTGTTTTGAGATACCATCTCATGTTCTGCCACTCAGGCTGGCCCCGTATGTGATAGGTAGGTGACGAAGGCCTTGAACTCCTGACCCTCTTGCCTTCACTTCCAAAGTAGTGGGATTATAGGTATGAACCACCATGCCTAGTTTTGGGTGGGAAAACTCTGCTAATTAAGGTCAAAGTCCACCATGACCAGAGAGCCTCTGGGTTCGGTGCAATATAGGAGACTCCGTTCGTTTGCAGGGTTTTTCCTTCTCTACCTTGTCCAGGAAATTCTAAGCCCCTATATCTGCCTCAGCTTGAGGAATGTGCCTGCCCTCAGGCACCCAAATTTGCTAAGCCTTCAACCACCCTAAGTAAAGTTGATTTGCCGACTGAGTGCTGTCCTGGTGTGGTTCATTCACTGTGTACTCCCAGGGCTTCCAAACCCCATGTTTAACATCTCTGCTCCCACTGTCCTCCTGGATCATACTGGCCAATAATTCACCAGAGCAGGGAGACCCACAGGTTTTGTTGTTGTTGTTGTTGTTGTTTTTGTTTTTTTGAGACAGGGTTTCTCTGTGTAGTCCTGGCTGTCCTGGAACTCACTCTGTAGACCAAGCTGGCCTCGAACTCAGAAATCTGCCTGCCTCTGCCTCCCAAGTGCTGGGACTACAGGCATGCGCCACCACGCCCGACAATCCACAGATATTTTTTTGTTTGTTTGTTTTTTTTGAGACAGGGTTTCTCTGTATAGCCCTGGCTGTCCTGGAACTCACTCTGTAGACCAGGCTGGCCTCGAACTCAGAAATCCACCTGCCTCTGCCTCCCAAGTGCTGGGATTACAGGCGTGTGCCACCAACCCACAGATTTTAATGGAGCGTTAACAATGAATATTGGAGTTTGAAGCTGGGGACTATAACTCACTGTAAGGGCATTTGCAGGCCACGTGCAAAGTGCCAGCTTTGATCCCTGGCACAATAATAAATAAGTAAATAATGAGTTTAGTATGGCTAAAAAAGATGGCAATGTGGTGGTCCGCGCATTCAATACTAATATTCAGGAACAGCAGAAGGCAGAGCTTTGAGAGGAAGAATAGGACAAGCAAGCTAACTCGGCGGGGAGGTGTTTGCTACCAAGCCTGACGGCCTGACTTCCACCCCCGGGACTCAGGACAGAGAGAAGTGACTCATGCGATTGCCCTGTGACCTCCACATCACACTCAACACATCAGACGGGAAATCAGCAGGCCCAAGCGAAGCAGCAACTGTAAGCAAGCAGTCCAGAAGGGCTGAGGAGCCAGGCGGCAGTTAAGAGCACTGGCTGCTCTTGCAAAGGATCCAGGTTTGATTCCCAGCAGCCACGGGGCAGCTCACAGCTGTCTGCAACTCTAGTTCCAGGGATCTGATGACCTCTCCTGCCTTCCTTGGGCACTAGGCATGAACATGACTCACATACATGCATGGAGGCAGAAGTGAACCGGGGTGAACCAGTGTCCACCCAGCTACCCAGGAGTCTGACTCAGAACACTGGCACAGGGAGGCCCTGCTCAGGAGGAGCTGAGGCACAAATAGGGCCATCTTTCCTGGGAAAGACATATTCAGGCACTTCCCTGGGCCACGCATGATGACTCTCCACAAGCTGAAATGACTGTCTCTCTTCATGGCCTCCCTGCCCAGGAGTGACCTGCAGGTCTCTGCAGCCAGCCCCCACCCTTCACACTCTCTTCCACCTTCATTACAGAACCGGTCCAAGCCCGAGCTTAGCCAGCAAAAGACAGAGGCTCGACCCCGCTGCGACATCTCTACTCTCCACCGCTTCCCCACTCAGCCGTGACACAGAGGCCACTGGTCAAGTCCTGTCTGTGACACAGCATTCAGGCCATACTGTTCTACAGGTGGCGCAGGCCAGGGCAGTAGGACAGAGGACATTGAGGGGACATGGGAGAGGGAAGTGCCCCTTACCCCAGAATCCTGTCAGAGCTGCTTGCCAGGCAAAAGGGAACAATTTCCACACAACCAACATACTTTACTGTGAAGATGGCCTACGGAGACAACGTTCTTTTGACATAGCAGGACTTTTTTCAGATTTATTTTAGTCGTGAGTGCTTTGTCTGCAGGTATGTCTATGTACCACAGGCATGCCTGGAGCCTGAAGAGGCAGTGAGTCTCCATGTGGGCGCTCTGAATCAAACCTGGGTCCGTCAAAAGAACAAGAAGTACCCTTCATCACGGCCCCAACTCTCCAGCCTGAGATATCAGCATTTTAAATAAGGCGGCTGAAGTAACATCACAGCACACTTTAGGCCCGAGAGCAAGGGACCTCTGTGTTTAAGCTTACTCTTTTCCTTGCTGTAAGCCTGTAATTTTCTGAAAAACCTCACAAACAAAATTATAATTTTTCTTTGCATTCGTGTCTTAAACCTTTTGATAAGAATATTTCTATTTCATGTGTATGAGTGTTTTGCTGTACACATGTATGTTTGTACGTGCACCCCATACACACCCACGGAGGTCAGATATGGGTGTCAGATCTCCTGGAACTAGAGTTACAGGTGTGAGTGACATGTGGGTGCTGGGAACTGAACCTGGGGTCTCTGCGGGAGCAGCGATGACCCCAACGTGGAGCCACCTCTGCAGCCCCGTCTGGACTTCTTGGGACCTGGCATAGCATGGATTCTTCGACCCCGGTGTCCGGTTATCTTGTCAGTCTGTAATCCTAAACAGTGCATCTCAGGAGCCACCCTAGGATCGCATTTTTGGGGACAGCCTCCAGGTGTGGAGGCTCACATCTGTATCCCAGCACCTGGGGAGCAGGACGGCCAGAGTCAGAGAGCAGTCTGGGCGGCAGAACAACGCTGTGCTGTATCGGCTAGTTTGGGCCATACGCTTTAAGTTCCTGGCGAGCCGCAGGCACACACACACCCAGGAGCCACCCCGAATCCACAGATGAAAGACACACACACATATCAGCTCATTTTTAAACTCCCTTTTGGCTCTGTGGCCAGGCTCTTACCTTTCCTCCTAGCTCAACACCTCTAAATCTGCCCTCAACGTAGTGTGAAGCTCACTGGTCTTGCTGCCCAAGACCCCTTGGGCTGCCCTTCTGCGAGCCACTTTCCTTTTCCACCTACATTTTGGAAGCTCTCCCCTACAGCTCTGAGTCTACTCTCTCTCCCCAAAGTATCTTGATTTCCCTCTCCTCTCTCCTAACCAGCGATCGATCAAGAACCAACTGGGGGGGAAAAAAGGAAAGAAAAGCCGGGCGGTGTTGGCGCACGCCTGTAATCCCAGCACTTGGGAGGCAGAGGCTGGTGGATTTCTGAGTTTGAGGCCAGCCTGGTCTACAGAGTGAGTTCCAGGACAGCCAGGGCTACATAGAGAAACCCTGTCTCAAAAAACCAAAAAAAAAAAAAAAAAAAAAAAAGAACTAACTGGGGACAAGGACCTCCAGTGTCAGTACTTGAGGATTCCTGATTAAACCAAAGCATCAGAACCACTCCTCTACACTGTCCCTAGAAAACAACACTAAAATCATCTATGCTGAGACTAAAGGTGTGCATCACCACACCTGGCTCAGCTTGAGCTATTTTGCTGCCCCACTGGCCTTTGTTTTTGGAGGTTTTGGGGTTTTTTGTTTTGTTTGTTTTGTTTTTGTTTTTTTGAAACAAGATCTCCCAAAATAGCCCAGCTAGTCCCAGCCTCAGCGGTAAGGCTGCAGGCAAGCACCACCAAACCCAGCCAAACCGCTCATTAATACACTCCAGTCTCACGCCACACTGGTTCGTCTTGAAATTCTTTTCTGTGGCATGGTCAAGCATCCAGCTTCACCTGAGGAGAGGTCTGTCAGGAACTCGTCAGGCTGCTCCAGGGAGCAGTAGAGGCTGCATCTCCTCGTCTTGCCAATGCTACCACAGAAGCTCTGAGTGTTCCTGGACACAGTGAGGGTTTTCACCAAATCTGACCATACATGATCAACCGTCAAACCCAAATTGAATATCCTGAATTAACAAAATGGAGAACTTGCTAAACATCCCAGGATAGTGAGAGCTTCAGTGCTCAGAGGTGGGTGGACCACATAGGGTTGGGAGACTTTTTTGGTTTTTGTGTTTTGATTTTTCGAGACAGGGTTTCTCTGTACAGTCCTGGCTGTCCTGGAACTCACTCTGTAGACCAGGCTGACCTTGAACTCAGAAATCCACCAGCCTCTGCCTCCCAAGTGCTGGGATTACAGGTGTGCGCCACCACCGCCCAGCTGGGAGACATATTTTAACTTCTCCCGACAGGGTATGAAAGAACTAGTTCAGAACTCTGACACCAAGCCCAAGAAGGACTGGCAGCAGCCTGGCTGCACAGAATTTTGATTCTGTTGCTGGAAGTCAGTGTCCACCTGGACATTTCTAGGCTCCGGGTATCATAATCAAGGAGTTAAAAAAGATTCGCACTGCTTACAAAGTAGCAAGGTACCTTTATTCAAACGCAAAACAGTAATAGGATCAGGCGTGCTGTCAAGAGGGATAGCAGGTGAATGGTCACTCCGGGCTGGGCCACTGAGGTAACTCAGAAGATAAAAACGTTAACTAAGCAAGTCCTGTGGTGTGAGTTTGATACCCTGAACCCACATAAAGGTCAAAGGATAAAAATGACTCAATAAAGTCGTCTCTGACCTCCACTCCAAGAATTCCAGCCCATATGCATCACAATGCACACAGCAGTACGCAAGGGCTCTAGTTCTGGGTTTAAGAGGAGAAGGAGCTTGTTGCTAAGGGGGATCATTGGAATGGTTCTATTTTGATTGGCAGGCTTGGGTTACATGCCTTTTTTTTTTTCTACTGCGAATGTGCCTTCCTGTGATACATCTGATTTTATTCAGATGTTCATCCCATTATGCATAGGTATAAGATGATAAGTGGAGGTTTTTAACTAAAAGTTCATTCAGAGGAAAATCTACCTTACTGAGCATACAGCCCAAACCAGTCAGGTCAGCCCCCTCATTCCTATATCTTGATAGAGAAGTTGTCCCCCCCCCTTTTTTTCCCAGAATGGACATTGTTGCTGGGCAGTGGTGGGGCATGCCTTTAATCCCAGCACTTGGGAGGCAGAGGCAGGCGGATTTCTGAGTTCGAGGCTAGCCTGGTCTACAGAGTGAGTTCCAAGACAGCCAGGGCTATACAGAGAAACCCTGTCTCGAAAAACAAACAAACAAAAACAAAACGGAACGGACATTGTTACGAGTGTGTACGTACAGAACAAACCAAGTAGAGTTCCAGGTTGCTAAGGTATTCCCTATGCTTACCTGCCTGATTCAACTATTAACACTCTATCATTTTTGTTAAGATTCTTAGTGATTTGGAGACTTGATTCTATACATGTATTTGGTTCTTTAAAATTTTTTATTATGTCTGTCTGTCTGTCTGTCTGAAGAGGGTGTGCATATCGAGGTCAGAGGATGACTTTCAGGCATCAGCTCTTTCCTTCCACATCGTGGGGCCAGGGGTCAAAACCAGACTATTTGCCTTGGCAGGGAGTGCCCTGGCCCGTGAGCCACCGCACTGACCCTTGTCCTATTCTTTTTTTTTGGTTTTTCGAGACAGGGTTTCTCTGTGTAGTCCTGGCTGTCCTGGAACTCACTCTGTAGACCAGGCTGGCCTCGAACTCAGAAATCCACCTGTCTCTGCCTCCCAAGTGCTGGGATTACAGGCATGCGCCATCATGCCCGGCTTTTTTTTTTTTTTTAAAGATTTATTTATTGTTATATGTCAGTACACCGTAGCTGTCTTCAGACATCAGAAGGGGGCATCAGATCTCTTTACGGATGGTTGTGAGCCACCATGTGGGTGCTGGGATTTGAACTCATGACCTTTGGAAGAGCAGTCGGTGCTCTTACCCGCTGAGCCATCTCTCCAGCCCATGCCCGGCTTTTTTTAAACTTTTTTTTGGTGTCCTATTCTTTATTTGAGAGACCCTTTCCTTCTACCTGACTGGAACTCTGTGGTTTGATACTCCAGTACAACTGGATTCCAAACTCAAACAGCAGCCCAGGTCTCCTACTTGAAGTCAACCGCTAGATTTAAACATTCAGAAAGCCATGAAGGCTCTTGGAGCGCCTGCTTGGTGAGCCTGCTCAGCAAAGCGTTCAGCTAAACCACCAGCAGGTGAGAGCAGACTGGAGACATTCCACTCCCCAGCCTCCAGGGAATCCCCGCAGCTCGGATTTCTCCTGTCTCAGATCAGGAAGAAACCTTAGATCAGTGGTTTTCAATTATGTCGGCGCAATGGAATTTCCGAGGTAGCTTTTAAGAAACACCTGTGCCAGGCTCTGCCTTACTCACGGAAACGAGTCTTTGGATTGTCCTTTAGGGGCTGTGCTGTTTGCTGCAGCCTAGAATGGAACCTCGGGCCCCACGCACATTAAGAACAGTCACACTCTATCACTGAACAAATTACACCCCCACACCCTGCACACCAGTACTAGTGGGGAAGGAGGCCTGTTTGTTTTATGGTAATTTTTTGCTTGTTTTGAAGACACTGTTTTTATACAGTCTCCGCTGACCTCAGCCTTAAAATGTAACCAAGAATGACCTCAGAGAGGCCTGAACCGCTTTCTTGCCTCTACCTCTGCAGTGCTGAGATAACAGACAAGCACTTCTGTTGGAAAAGAATATGTTCCGTGTCACAGAAAGAAACCCACAAACGAGGGGAGGTAACCTGGCACGGCACGCGCCACAGAGCGCGCACACTGGGCCAGAGTTTACTTAGTTTTTAATCTGATGAAATTAGTGGCTGTGTTTCCGGCGCTGGTGGGGGCTTGGTTCCTCAATTCTGTCTAGTCACTTAAGAAACTGCTTCAAATTCACCATGGTAAAGGCTGGGATAGAGGGTGTACAGCTCAGTAGTAAAGAGCTTCCCTATCACGCCTTAGGTTGTTGTTCAATGCCTCATAACACAGGGGGGAGTGTGGGGTGGGAGGGAGGAAGGAGGGGAGGGGGAGAGGGAGAGAGAAAGACACAGACAGACACACAAACACACAAATGCGGACACATGCATGCACACACAGAGTAAACACCACAATAAACAAAGGTGGATAAAGTGGCTGGTCGTCCTGCGGCTGCCCTGGCCTGTGACACTCTGCCGTCCTGCGGCTGCCCTGGCCTGCGACACTGTGTACTGAATGCACTTTCCTGCTGTGCTGGGGCAGGTGAATTCTTTCATTGCCAATCACTCCCCGGCCACCCTTTGGCGTCCTGTACAGGGCATAAGAACACCACCTTTTCACTCCTTGTGTTTCCAGTCTCAAGACCTTTGGGGGGGCTATGCAGGCACTGAGGAGGCTGAAGGCTGGTGGCCAGAGCGTCTGCAGCATGGCTGAAAGTCTCCATGTTGTCCTGTGTGCTCAGCACCACCCTTGGAGGCGAAGGGCCCAGTCTCCAGAGACTCTCCCTCAGCCCCCTCACAGGACTCTCTCGAGGATGGGGATAGTAACCTCTGGGCAGGACCACTCTGCAGTACAATCCAAAGTTCGCCCTGTCCTTGTGAACAGGTCCTATAGTTTCAGGGGTGAGGGCCTCAGGCTCTCCCACAGAAGGAAGAGACTCAGTGGAAAAAGGCCTCCTCCCCTGGGAGTGGAAGGTCCTGGGCAAGGGGACTCAGGCTTGAGGTGGGGTGGCCCAAGACTTAGTGTAGAAGGGAGGAAGGAACCCGTTCGTCCTCCTGTGCCCACTCAGGACAGAGCAGAACAAGCGGCAGTGGCTCCTGGCCAGCACTGTGTGGCACGCACAGACCACCTGAGCTCTGCAGTCCCTTGTCTTCGTGCCAGCCCTCTGGAGATTACTCCATTCCCGAGGGTTGCCCCTTGGCACCAGTTCCAGCTCCTGAGGGTACTTAGGCAGAGCTGTCACCTCTACCCCAAAAGGTCCATTTCCTGGGTGGGGCATGGTGACTCATAATCCTAGCCCTTAGGAGTCACTGCACTGTTGGGCAAAGGAGCAGGGCCGGGCTGAGACAGCACTGGCACAGCCTTCTCCCCTGATGGACTCTCGGTGGGAGACGCTTACAAGATCAGTCATGGCCTCGCTGGGATGAACCACCTCTGGTTTAGGTAGTCAGGAAAAGCCAGGAAGGACAAAGGGAAGAAGAAGGGAAGGGAGGTGATGATGGGGGGCGGGGTAACTAATGTCCCCGCCCCCGGGCATGTGCTCAGACAGGAGATGGTGAAAGAGAGAGCCATTGCTACCTTTAAAAAAAAAAATCATGCAGATACATGTATGCATGTTTCTGTGTGAAGGTGCATGTGTATGCACATACATGTGGAAGATGGAAGATAACCTTGGATGTCATCCTCAGGAATGTCATCTGCTTCCTCTTTCCTGGCTGGGAGCTCATCAGTTAGACTAGGCAGCCCCAGTCTGCCTCTCCCACGCTGGGGTTACACGGGCGCACCATCACACCCAAAAGTTTTAAACAGGTTCTGGAGATTGACCTCGGATCCTGTGTAAGCATTTTACCAATTGAGCCATCTCCAAAGTACAAGGCCATTTATTTTCAAAAAGAGACGCAGGCAGCCAGCCGGGAGCAGGCTCGGTCGGGTTGGGGAAGTAAACAAGCTAAAGCAGGGAGTTCTGGCCGGAAACCAGAAGGCTGGCATTGCTGAGCTCCCGAGTCATGACAAGATCCGGGGTGTGCCCGACTGAGGTGGCAGTCACAGCATCCCGTTAGAAGGTCAGGAATGCTGAAGTGACCAGTCTGGGAGTTGAACACAGTCTCTGCCTGCGAGAAGCCGAGGCAGGGCACTGGTGTGAGCGTGAGGTCACGGCGGGACATGTGGCCAGTTACAGGTCAGGACGGATTGTAAAATGACATCCTGCTTTAAAATATATATATATAATAACCAAGAACCCAAAATAAATGGTCCTCAGAAATCAGAAAATAACGTCTGGTAAGTTCTGTCTTCGGAGAGATGAAGAAAGGACCCAGGTAGGGAAAGCGGGTCAACTTAGCTGCTCAGACCGGGAAATGCTGTGGCGTCCCTTAGGCTACAGTCTCGAGTCGGTACAACTATCCAAACTCGGATTCGCAGGGCCAGCAGTGGCTCTGCTCTGGGGCTGAGGAGCTACATTCTACATTCAGCTGGTCTGGGGTCCAGAAATCATGTCGTTAATGAGTCTGAAGACGCTCACGGCACTGAGAAGCCATGCTCGAAGAGAGGAAGAACAATGAGTTGGTCAGCTTTATACGGTGCTGAGGAATGTGGAGCCTCCCCAGGGAATGAAAACACCAACAAAATGGGTTTTAGAAAAACAAGGCAGTTTTAATGAAAAGGGGTGCCACACCCAGCACAGACCCCGGGTCTCCCCAAGGGAAAGTCTTTGTGCAGAGAGATAAGACTGGCTCTGCACCCGTTACCAGCCACACCCTCCTGAACTCCTAGGAGACAACTCTGCTGAGCAGATAAAGTGTTGTCTCTAACAACCACACAAAAGACCTGCGCAGGCCGAGGTGGGGGCACTGCCTGCTGCAAAGGCCTGCCTGAGTCACCCCGGACAGGAACCAGCTTCTCTTAGCCCCTGGGCTTTGCTTCACTATCTGATTGGGCTCCCCCAGTCTCCAGTCAAAGGAAGAAAGAATAAATATTAACTAAAGGTGCAGCTGTGGCGGGTGCCCGGGCGCTGCCCTCCCTTCTGCCTCCTGGCCCCCTGTCCCAGAGGCGGGGACCAACTGCTGGGCTCCCAGCCTCAAGACCTGCATGGCTGCTCCTGCAGAAAGAGGGGGGAGGTGAGTACTTCTCTGCATAGCCCTGGATGGGAACCAGCTGTTCCCTGGTGGGCGGGGCCTGTACACGTGGCTAAGGTGATGCAGCCACGCTGGGCCCTGTGGACTCAAGTAGCTGACAGGCACACTCAGCAAGCCGGCCAGTGCCAAGGCCAGGATCCTTTCATTGTGTTACCGTTAGCCAGCTAAACACAGATCACATCAGTCACTGGATGGTAGGGTGGAATAATTAGGGACCCAGTGATAAATTATTTATTAAATGAGAATAATAATTAATACCTGCCTCACTCCTTGGCTATTGAATTAAAGAGATGTTAAAGAAATGACAAAGAAATAAGTTCGCAATTTTTTTTTAACTTCTTCCAGGATGGGGAGATGGCCTCGTGTTTGCCGAACAAGCCTAAGGACCTATATTCAGATACCCAGATCTGTTGTAAAGGCAGTCGCAGCAGTGCGCTTTGCCTTGCCGCTGGGGTGCCTGCGCACAGCTGGCATGCAGCTCAGGGGAGGCGGAACGAAGCCTCCAGAATGGTGGTCTGCTGCGGGATCTGGAGCCAGTGCTGTGGTTCCCAGTCTCCTGTGTACCTGGGCGCCACTGGCATACTGCTGGGAGGCCGGGAACAGGATCCCTGGTCCATGCTTCCCCCCAGGACATCCACGCACTGGACAGGAAGTCGGGAAGGCAGAGCCCAGGAAGGGCGGGACCAGTCTGGTTCCAAGGGAGCCAGGGAGGTAGGGAGAGAAGGGCTTCTTCCGGCGTTCAGGCGAGGCTCTTTAGGATGAAGGCCTCCCCCACAGCGATTCTTAATGAAGAGAGGATCCTTGCTTGTTCATAGTGACTTAATTGATAGTGGAAATAAGTTCATACACTTCACTCAAGGCGAACCAGGATTAAATACCTTCTGCGGGAAGGAATGCACACACAGGAAGGGAAGCTAATTGGCAGAACCCTCTGGGGCTCACCTCGATACCTCGTTAGCGTGGAGTACTTCAGGGTTTTTTATGCCACATGACTGATCACCATGGTCCTCTGCGGGGTGTTGTGGTTTCTGTTCCACAGCAGGTAGAGGCAGCAGGGAATGGCTCCACTCCTGCCGTTCTCAACTCCGAGATCCCTGGGATCCGAGCTCACTCAGCCGTACCACGTCACATGCCTGGTAACCAGGTCCCACAGGCCCTACAGTGCATCCTAGCATTTCTACAGCAAGATGGACGGAATTCCCAGAAGCTTGTGGGCCACCTACCCTGGTGTGTGCACCAGGGAACAAGAGAGCCTATTTCAAATAAGGGGATGCTCGAACCAACATCCAAAGTTGTTTCTGATCTCTACATGTGTGTCAGGGAGCCAGGCGGTGGTGGCGCACGCCTGTAATCCCAGCACTTGGGAGGCAGAGGCAGGCGGATTTCTGAGGCCAGCCTGGTCTAGAGAGTGAGTTCCAGGACAGCCAGGACTACACAGAGAAACCCTGCCTCAAAAAACAAAACAAACAAACAAAAAAGCAAAAACAAACAAACAAACAAAAAACAAAACCCCATGTGCGTCAGGGAAGGTATGTGCCCACACTCACAGACATGAAAAACACACGTGTGCACACACATATACAGACACATGGATATTTTAAAAAGAGAGTGGGGTGTGGTGTCTCATGCCTTTAATCCCAGCACTTAAGACACACACAGAAGCAGGCAGATCTCTGTGAGTTCGTTCCATGCTGTCTGGTCAGTGTGGCAACTTGTAGGTTAATCAAGTGCTACATAGTGAGATCTCAAAAATTAAAAAACAAATAAATAGATTTTTTAAAAAAAACTTAGCCGCAGGCAGGACGCAGTTCGGCAAAGCGCACTGCTAAACCTTGAGTAATACACTTGGAGTCCTGACACTCACTGCTCAGGCTGTGCTTGCGATTGATCGATTGATCTGATCAGCACTGCGACCTCTATTCACAGTGTTCCACAAACTAAGCTCTTGGCTCAAAACCTAAGTTGGGCAAGGAACAAGTTGTTGGGCGACACTGCCCCCTAGTGGTACATTCACCAACTTGGGTGACTCTGGCCACCCAAGTGCTTCTCTGGGCTCATTGGGAAACTCCTGAAAACCCTAAACTCCTTGCCCCCCAAACAGCCTCAGGCTCAATCCCAGCCAAGAGCCAGCCCGCTCTCTGTGTGGCTTATGTCTTTGTACTTCGTAAGTGGTACTCATCCATACTTTAAATCTTCAGCAAAATCCGGTTCAGATCCTGACTCCTCCAAAAGAACTCTGACCCTCATCAGCCAGACTCACCCCAAACTTTCTTTCATGTCTCCATCACTGGGTTAGTTGCTTGTATGAGTTATTTATAAACTATAGAGGTTTTTTTTATATATAATTTCCTTGTTTTACAAAAACTGTTCAAACCGTTTTCAGAGCCTGAGCTGACTATAGATTCCTAAGAGCCATACTGTTTGAGGGCTTGCCCACCCATGCCCTGAACTACGTTTTGTTATGGTAACTATTATTCTGGGGTTGCTAGACCCCCTTGTTGTCTTTGAATATCTATTGGGGCTTCTACCCTATTTCAGACCATATTGTTCCCAGAAAAAGACACAGAAGGCTTCAGATTTACAATAGTTTAAGAGCACCAGAGCTGGGCGGATCCCACCCCTCTGTGCTGTTTTGTCTGCTTCCCGGTGGGGTGTGTTCCACCTGGGCCGCGCCTACTCCATCAGGCCAGCCCTCATGGCCTGTGCTCCCGATGCACCTACCTGTGGCAGCTTCTTTCCTCCTCCTCCTCCTCCTCCTCCTCCTCCTCCTCCTCCTCCTCCTCCTCCGCATGGTCCCTACCTCAGACCCCCAAGCCCAGGAGCCTGTGCTGCGTCCCCTACCGGCCCAGGCTGTAGGCATCCTTATTATAATTGGTGATAACTCCAAAGAGGTGGGGCGGGCAAGGTTTGCACAACAAATGTGGTGTATGTGAGAACTGACTCATCTTGGGGCAGCCAGGCCTTGGGATACAGTATTTAGCACTTGAATACATAGTAGCACCAGACCAACCCCTTATAACTTTCCATGACCATTTTAATGCAATTCTACTGCAAATTTGATACTATCCCAATTTATAGCTAGAAATGAAGGAACCCTCCAACCCTCCAAAAGGCTAAGTGACTTGCTCCGGACCGCACAGCTAGGGAGGAGTGTAGGTCTAAAACTATACACCTAATGACAGGTGCAGAGAAGCAGTCAAAGCTCCTGAGTCAGCTCGCATGGTTGGGAGAATCTGCCTACAACTGAGAATTCAACCTCACCCACCCACCCACCCAACCCGAGTTTGGAGAGTGATGTACCAGTCCATTTTTAATGAAGAAATGAAAAGATAAGCCTTTTAATCAGGCCCAGACTGCCTGAATTTCCAGGGAATGCTTTAAAAGCTCCAAGTCATTAACCACAACCTCCTAGAGGAGAAATAAACATTCTAATTAATGTCTTTCTTTAAAATAAATTTATGTGGGACAGAGAGGTGGCTTGGCGGTTACCAAGTCTTGTTGCTCTTACAGAGGACCTGGGTTCAGTTACCAGCACATGTGGCTCACAACCAGCCTTAACTTGGATTTCAGGGGACCCAAACCCCTCTTCTAGACTTCTCCTGCATCAGGCACTCACATGCTGGTACATACACATACATATAAAATAAAATAAATATTTTAAAAAGGAAATAAATGTGTGTGCTCTTTGGACAGGTGGCACACACCTGTAACCTCAGTAGTCAGAGGTGGAGGCAGGAAGATCAGGAGGTCAGTGCCAGCTCGGGCTATACAAAGCCCCGTCTCAAAACGTAACAAAGAGAAAGAGTGTATGTGGGCCACACTATCCGTCACTCGGCATTCCCTACAGAACACTGAACAATCTGTGGCCACCACAGAGTATGAGAAGCAGCAACAAGGAATGGAGGGAGGGCCTCCAGTTGGAACAAACCCCGCCCACGGCGGGTGGGGAGGGGTCTAGCTCTGTTTGAAAGAAACTCAGATACACAGAGCTCTGCAGAGGCCGGAGGTGAGGGATGAGCCGGACTATTGAGTCTGAGCTGTTTCCTCTAGCCTAGGCCTGGTCTCCGAGAACCCGGAGAGGAATTATGAGGGAAGAGATGAGTTTGGTTCTCAGAAGCACAGTTTCAATTTATTCAACCAGCACGACCTGAACTGACCTGAAACCAGCCTGGGACCCAAGCAAGGTCACTTACAATACAACCCACTTGACCACACGTGGAAGCCTCGCAGAGGCCGGTGCCATTTTCTCCTCACCGTGAGTTTTCTAACATGCCTGGTTCCTCACACCAAAGGGCGAGTTTCAATTCCAAGTGCTTCAAGGACAGAGAGTAAACACATTTGTTTGTGGGTCTGTGTGCCTGGTGAGAGGCCTGTGGAACTGAGTGCATCTCCCAAGCCGCGTGTGCAGCTGCTGCAGACTCCCCGGAATGGGCTGTGGTGAAGATTGGAAGCCTAACACGAGAGGTGGAGGCTAGAGCGAGCTCAAAGCCAGCCTCCGCTCCGTTATTAGTTTGAGACCCGCCCACATTAGACCCTGTCTGGGGAGATGGGCTGGGGAGGGAATGAGGAAGAAAAATAAACAAATTAAGGAAGGAAAGAAGGAAGAAGGAAGAGGAAAAGAAAAGAACACATACACACACACACACCCCAATATATCCCTGCCCCTGCGCACCGGCCTTCCTACCCTGGGTTCTGGCAATGTTCTGCTCTGGAGCCCACAGACACCTTCACGCGGCTGCCATTGTCTTGGGTTGGATGGATGACTGAGCAGTTTTACCCAGAACTCTCCCTGACACTACCATCCCTTCGCCCCACCGCTCACCAGGCATTAACGCCCCCTCCTGGCAGGGGGCTTGCTGTGCCCATCTCCTGCCAGTTATATTAATCAGGAAACAAAGAGTCTCAAATGAGGGGTGAGGAATGGTTCCTACATTTTCCCACAACTTGCCCTACCGTACCACCCCCAGGTTGCAAGGATCCCCTTTCATAGCCCTGGCCTGAGGCAATGAGTGCTCCTCACCGCATCCTCCAGAAACTACTGAAAACCTGTTCCAGTTGGATTTGCTGCGCCTCCAGTTACAGAAAAGCAGCTTTTCTTTTATTGAGATAGGGTCTTGTGTAGCCCAGGCTGGCCTCAAGCTGACTATGAAGCCAAGGCTGGACTTGAACTCCTGATCACCCTCTCCTTTACTTTCTAGGTACCACCGTGAAGGTGTGAACTCAGATTTTTTTCTGGCTTATACCCAACTACACAAAATCTTCCCTGCCTCCTTTTTATTGAAAATGGACATTTTCCTCATCCAATATATCTTTTGTTTTGGTTTGGTTTTCGAGACAGGGTTTCCCTGTGTAGCCCTGGCTGTCCTGGAACTCACTCTGTATACCAGGCTGGCCTCGAATTCAAAAATCTGCCTGCCTCTGCCTCCCAAGTGCTGGGATTACAGGCGTGTACCACCACTGCCCAGCTCCAATATATCCTGATTAGTTTCTCTTCCCTCTTCTCCCATCCTGACCCCACTCCTTTTCTGCCTCCCATTAGAAAACTTCTAGGAGATAACAACAAAATGTAACAAAATAAAACAATAGCCATCATATTAAAATGGGACAAGACCAACCAAAGGGAAAGAGCCCCAAGAGCAGGCACGAGAGCAGAGGCCCCCTTGTTCACACACTCAGGAGGTCTGTAAATACTCAACTGAAGCCGTTATACATCTGCAGAGGGCCTGGTGCAGACCCGTGGCGGCGCTTAATGCTTCAGTCTCTGTGACTCACAGGAGCAGTGCTCGGTGGGCTCAGAAGGCCTTGTCCTGGCGTCTCCAGCCCCTCTGGTTCTCACACCCTTCCGCCTCCGCTTCCATGGGAAGGGATTTGATGGAACATCCCATTAAGAGCCACATGTTTAAGCTGGGTGTGGTGGCACACGCCTGTAATCCCAGCACTTGGGAGGCAGAGGCAGGTGGATTTCTGAGTTCGAGGCCAGCCTGGTCTACAGAGTGAGTTCCAGGACAGCCAGGACCACACAGAGAAACCCTGTCTCGAAAAATACAAAACAAAAAAAGAAAAAGAAAAAGAAAAAGAAAAAGAAAAGGAAAAAGAAAAAGAAAAAGAAAAAGAAAAAAAAAAGAGCCCTGTGTTTTAGGTCTGCTTCCCTCTCCCTCTCCCTCTCCCTCTCCCTCTCCCTCTCCCTCTCCCTCTCCCTCTCCCTCTCCCTCCCCTCCCCCTCCCCCTCCCCCTCCCTCTCCCTCTGTGGTTTTTTATGTATCTATGTATCTATGTAACCAGATCCCCTGCCTTCCACGCTCCTTTCCCGTTTCTGGTTTTTCCACAGTGCCTCTGAACCAGGCAGCCTGCAGGATCCCTGTGACTTTATGAATATCGTGTGTTCTTTTCTTTTTGTAGATGTCCTTTACAAATCAAAGAATTGCCCATCCCAGTGTTTTCATTTTGAAAAAGAACTAGATTCTATAAAACTGTCTTTTCTGTGTCTACTGAAATGATCCTGCATGGTCGGCTTCTTTTATTAACATGGTGTGTCACATTGGTTGGTGTGCCGCTAGCTTAACAGGCTGAATCGCATTTGGTCACCACACACAATTCTCCGAGTGGGCAGACTGATTTAGCTTGCTAGTACTGAAGACGTCTGCATCTGTACACAGAATGGGCGTCGGTCTGCAGTTACCTGCTGGGTTTGTCTGACTGATGACATTGAACACTAGCCCCCTATAATGAGTTAGAACATGCTCTCTCCTCTTCTGTCTTCTTTCCGAGAGTCTTAAAATACTACTGATTTTCCTTTAAGCATTTATAGAATTTATCAATAAATAATGTTACTGATATTTTATTTTCTGGAAGTTGATTATTGATGAAACTCATTGCTTAGTATAGGTATATTTAGATTTTCTATTTCTTTATGTGTCAGTTTAGAACTTCCTGTGTGGTGAGTTTTTTGTTTTGTTTTTGTTTTTGTTTTGTAACTGTTGGATAAAGTAGTGGCTTTTATACTGAGATTGTATGTGTATTGTGACACACGTTAGGTGTGTGCTTGTGTGTGCAAGTGCATGTGTGTGCTTGAATTTGACTTGCTAATGCCTCAGTGTACCCTGTGCTCTGAATATCTTCCTGTTACTGCAGATTTGGCAAGAGACCTGAAAACAGACGTTCAGTCTTAGAGAAACACTCCTATCCAGAAACTCAGTAGGCAGCTAGATATAAGCCGAACATATTCCAAGCAACTTCAAACTATGCATGACCATATGGCAATAATTTGTATAATCTAAAAATAAATGTAGAAGTAGTTCTGTAAGACATATCAGCTCAGATTCGATGTCTTTGCTCCCCAGTTTTAAAGCTTTAGAAGCAAGTGAAGGACGCAGGGGTAAAGAACAACAATCAGCCTGATGGGGGCACGGGGCAGCGGATACACGGGTGACATCAGCCACTGTCTACCCTCTGCACACTGCCTGACGCACGGGTGACATCAGTCAGTGTCTACAGTACGTACACTGCCTGCTATGAGCTTTTGTCAAAGTGGCAGGTCTTTACCCTGCGTGGCCATGCTCAACAGCACATGGATTCCCGGCAGAAGAGCTAAGGGCCAGCTAATTGACACATACACAGGCAGCTTTGGGGGTAAATAACATGAAATGACTGGATATTGACAGGGGTCAGTCAAGATCTTTTGCAATAGAACCAAAATCTTTTGCAGGCTATTGATTGGCACAAAGAAATAAAGACAGCCTATCTTATGGCAGAGACAGAGACTTAGCAGAAATCTGGAGTTTGCTTCTGATAAGACATGAAGCTGCTGGCCATAAGTGCCAGGTCACACAGAAGGCGACCACTGCGCAGAAAGTCGCTATGCTGACATGATGACCAAACATCACCAACAACAGCCTATTCTCATTAGGAGATATTCTGAAATATGAAATACTTTTGTCCCCTGCCTCTTGCCATACGGCTGTCACTGAACTTCTAGGCATGAAATTTCTCCGCTTGAAAAGGTTGCTTACAATAATCCCCAACACTTCTGGTGACCTGAATGAATCTCTCCCGTTTGTAATCATAAGGCCCTGTTAGGTCCCACAGAGAAAGGGACGGCTCCCGAGACTGGCCCCGGTAGGCTCCCCAGCTGATGGACCGGCTGGGAAGGACGAGCAAGCGGGCCGCTGGGGTAGGTTTTGAAGTTTGTAGAGGCTCGCCCCGCCCCTCTCTCCGTCCCTGCTTCTGGACTGAGGCATGCACCCTCAGCACTTCCTGTCACCATGCACATGCTCCACCATCATGGACTCCAAGCCTCTGAAACTGTAAGCCAGACTAAATGTGTCCCTTGTAAGCTACCTTGGCTATGTGTTTTGTCATGGCAACAGAGAAGTCATGAAGACACTGCGGTGAAGAGGCAGACCCAGCAAGACAGATGTGTGGATCTAAGCATTCAACTGTAGAAGAGGCACTCAGAATATCCAAATGCAGGGCTATGTAAAGCAGATGTTTCCAGGGAGCAGAACTGAGAATGCAGAGCTGCTTGGTGAGTAAAGGGTTTCTGTTTGCAATGACGGAGATGATGGAGAAGCTTTAGAAGCAGTGGTGCTATCCGATGTGGTTAGCAACTACTGTGGGCGTAACCAATGCCACTGACTGGCAGTTAAAATGGTGGTGCTCACCTTTAATCCCAGTTCTTGGGAGGCAGAGGCAGGTGGATCTCTTGAGTTTGAGGCCAGCCTGGTCTACAGAATGAGTTCCAGGACAGCCAGGGCCACACAGAGAAACCCTGTCTCAAAACAAACAAGTTATTATTATCATTATTGTAATAATAACAACAATAATAATAGTACTAGCAGGGCACCTGAGTACCATGCATGCATGTGGAGGTCAGAGGTCACCTTGTGAAGCTGGTGCCTCCTCCTACCTTCACATGGGCTGTAGGGACCAAACTCAGGGCAGCAGGCTCACGCAGCAAGCACATTACCCACTGAGCCGTCTTCCCCGTCTAGCCTTTATGTTCTTATCATTACACATTATTTATTATTTGTTGGCTTTTTTCTTTTCTCACTTGTTTGTTTATATGGAGGAGAGAATTAAAAAATATTTTTTACATTTATTTATTTACTGGGGAGATGTGTACGCTACAGTGTGTGTGTGTGTGTGTGTGTGTGTGTGTGTGTGTGTGCTACAGTGTGTGTGTAGGTCAGAGGACAATTTGCTGAGGTAGATTCTCTTTCTACAAGTGAGGATCCAAACTCAGATTGACAGACCCAGCAGCAGATAGCTATCTCTAAAAGCTTTGTTCTTTTTTTCTTTCCTTCTTTCTTTGTCTTTCTTTCCTTTCTTCCTTCCTTCCTTCCTTCCTTTCTTGAAGCAGTCTCTTACAGCTCAGGCTGACTTTGAACTCACACTGTAGCTACCTCATTCTCCTGCCTCTCCTTTTCCAAGGCTACAAGGCTTGCACCACCGGCACGGCCATCTGGTTGTTCTGCTTTGTTTGAGATAGCCTCCCTGTGCAGCCCTGGGTGGTCTGGAACTCAGGTTCTGGGATCAAAGATATGCACAACCACACCTGGCTTGTTTGCATTTTAAAATGTCCTCCTATCTTTATATTTTACTTTTAAATTTATCTAATTCTGATTTTGAACTTTTCCATCATTGATAACTTTAGTTTTTGGTTTTTCTTCTTTTCATTTTTCTAATCTCTTATCTTTTCTCCTCCATAATATCCTTCTTCAGCCCTCTTCTTGTTTTTCCTTTCTTAAAAAAATAATTTGTACAGCAGGAGAAATGGCTTAGCAGTTAAAGCACTGGCTGCTGTGCAGAGGACTAGAGTTTGGTTCCTAGAACCCATGTCAGGCAGCTCACGACCACCTGAAACTCCAGCCCCAGGGATCTGATTCTCTCTTCTGGACTCTGAAGCCATCCACATATATGTGGCACATATGAGCATGCGCACACACATACACACACACAAAACCAACTCTTTTATGAAAAACTAAAAGTATTACTAGTAGTAGTGTATATATGTGTGATCTAACATATGTACATGCGTGCCACGGTACACACTCACAGGTCAGAGGGCAATGTTCAGGAGTTGGTTCTCAGGTCCGGGCTGCTGTGTCTGTGAAGCACTGGCTTTTCCCCTCTAAGCCGTCTTGCAGGCCCTTACACTTGTCTTATCTCATCTTGCTTTCGCTCTGGGCTTTCCCCCAGGATTAGGAATAGAAGTAGGGACAGCGGCTTGCTGAGGAAGGAAAAGCATTCCCGTGAATGGAGGTGAGCAGGTAGACTGAGAATAACCTCGCAGGACCAGTGGTGGCGCTCAGGCCTTCTCAGGACCGTTCTGGCCCCTCTCTCCCCTGCCTTTCATGGCCGTGTGTGTGTGTGTGTGTGTGTGTGTGTGTGTGTGTGTGTGTGTGTGTGTGTGTGTGTGTGTGTGTGTGTGTGTGTGTGTGTGTGTGTGTGCTTTGCTTGTTAGATGAAGGCTAGGTGAGGAGCAGCTTCCAGCCCTCCTCTGAAAAGTGACTTCTTCCATATCATGATCTTTTTTACAACTACTTATTTTTGAGGCACAAGTAAGCAGATCTCTGTGTGTTCAAGGCCAGCCTGGTCTACATAGCAAACACCAGGCCAGCCATGGTTACACAGTGAAACTCTGTCTCAAAACACATTAGCTTAGCCGGGCGTGGTAGCGCACGCCTGTAATCTCAGCACTTGGGAGGCAGAGGCAGGCGGATTTCTGAGTTCAAGGCCAGCCTGGTCTACAGACTGAGTTCTGGGACAGCCAGGACTACACAGAGAAACCCTGTCTCAAAAAAAAAAAAAAAATTAGCTTTTAACTATGTGTGTGTTAGTCTGTGGTTATGTGCACTCGAGCGCAGCGGCCAGGAGTCCAGAAGAGGTCACTGGGTTCCCTGGAGCTGAAGTGACAGTGGCTGTGAGCCACCCACCGGGTGCTGGGAATCAAGTCTCCCGTCCTCTAGAACTACGGAGGCGCCCTCCAGTTTCCTCCGTGTTAATCCTGATGCTTTGTCTCAGGCCCTGTTGGACCACAGGACACGGCACTACTTCACTCTACCACTGTGCTCTGAAGTCAGAGCAGCTCAGAGAGCCGCACAGCCATGCCCACGGCCACTGTTCATCACGACCAGGAAGCGAAACCAACCCAGACGCTCACGGGCAGATGAACACATGGAGAAGATGTGGTGTGGCCACAGCAGAGTTCAGTCATTCACAAAGAAAAACCAAATAATGACACAGGCAGGAGAGTAGACACTACTGGGAACCATTATGTTGAAACAGTAAGCCAGACTCAGAAAGGACATACCGCCTGTCGGGCGGGGCTGGAAAAATGGCTCAGGAGTTAAGAACATGTATTGTTCTTACAGAGGATCCAAGTTCAATTCCCAGCACCCACATCAGGTAGCTCACAACTGCCTGAACCACAGCTCCAGGGAAAGCCTGTAACCTTAGGCATGTACATATACAGACATACACACGTGTAGACAGGAAGGAAGGAAGGAAGGAAGGGAGGGAGGGAGGGAGGGAGGGAAGAAGAGAGGGAGGGAGGGAGGGAGGAAGGAAGGAAGAGCAGATGAACCACCTTTATTCATATGCAGAACCTAATTTTAAAATTAATAAATTAGCTGAGCGGTGGTGGCACATGCCTGTAATCCCAGCACTTGGGAGGCAGAGGCAGGCAGATTTCTGAGTTCGAGGCCAGCCTGGACTACAGAGTGAGTTCCAGGACAGCCAGGGCTACATAGAGAAACCCTGTCTTGAAAAAAACAAAATCCAAACAAACAAACAAAAAAAGAAACAGTGTTTTTAGTTTCTTCTTGCTTTAATTTACTGTGACAGGCAACTAAAGGCAGCCAGAACTCACCTCACCTGTTCTCATCACATCCACAATCAGAAAGCCGAGCGCGCTGAGTGCGTGTCCTCTCCCCCTCCACTTACACGGTCCAGCGGAAGACACAACCTACCACCCGGCATCTTCACACCTCGAACAAGGAAATCAAGACAATTCCCAACAGGAAGTGACTCGAGTCTGACCACAGACACCACCAGCTGTCACAGTTCTCAGGCGTCTTGCTCTGCCTCTGAGCATGAGGACGCAGTACATTTCGTGTCAGGAGAGCAGAAGATACTGTCAAGTGCGTTGCACACATCTGTGACTCCAGCATTTGGAAGGAGAGGGCAGGAGAAGTTGCTGTGAGACCAAGGCCCAAGTGGATAACAGTGAGAGCAAGGCCAGTGGGGACTACACAGAGGGACCTTGTCCCCAAAAACCACAACAAACAAACAAAAAAGAAGGGGGAGGGGAGGAAGAAGGAAGAGGAAGGGGAAAAGAAGAAAGAAAAAGGAAAGGATGTGAAAAAACAATGAAGGCACAGGATTGTGATTTCCCCTAGGTAGGCAGCTTGCTGTGAAGTTTAGGGCAGCCTGACCTACACCCAGTCACATAAATAATAACTTAAAAGTGTCGGGGGGGGGGGGATAGGGGATAGGGAGGGTTTCCAAAAGGGAGACCTGGAAAGGGGAAAACATTTTAAATGGAAATAAAGAAAATATCCAATAAAAAATAATCAGAATAAAAAGTATTAGCTGTACCCTTTAACTCTGTGTTCAGGGAACTCGGCATGAAAGTGTAAAACTCCTTGATCTGCCCCGAAGCCCCGCCCCCCAGATCTGGCCGGTCCCTCTCTCTCCAGCCTTCGTGGCTACCCTCATGCACTGATGCTCTGTCTTCTCTATTGCGTACACGCTACTAATGAAGGACTGTTTTCTGTTCAAACGAGAATTCTTGTCTACATTTGTTTGCTTTGTGGAGGGCAAGGTGCATATATGCACCAGAGAACACCTTTCAGGAGCCCCTTCTCCCCTGCCACCACGTGGCCTCCTCACCCAGCTTGGTGGCCCATTTCTTTTCTGTCTGGGTTACCTCACCAGTCTCCTCAGATCGGGATTCTTTTTAACCTCTCGGACAATCTGTATTCATTCTGAAAGATGTTTCTCTTCTAGCAACAACAACCTTGTAAACCGGGAAAACCTGAGGCTACATTGGTCCTTGGATCCTTTGTTCCTTCCGCATTAGCCAATCCATAATCCTGAACCTCCACAACAGAAAATCTTCCACTAAGAATCAGCACAGAATATTTCCAATTCATTCTGATTCCAACTCTGTGAAATCCAAAAACCAGGCGCCAGCGCACCACAGGGATCCAGTGTGCAAATCCGCCAGGAGAGGGAGGGGGGAGAAAGGGGGATGGGAGAGAGGAAAGGGAAAGCTGGGGGCTGGAGAGATGGCTCAGCCGTTAAGAGCACTGACTGCTTTTCCGAAGGTCCTGAGTTCAAATCCCAGCACCCACATGGTGGCTCTCAACCTCTCATAATGAGATCTGATGTCCTCTTCTGGTGTGTCTGAAGACAACTACAGTGTACTTATATATAACAAATAAATAAATCTTTAAAAAAAGAAAAAAGAGCCGGGCGTGGTGGCGCATGCCTGTAATCCCAGCACTTGGGAGGCAGAGGCAGGCGAATTTCCAAGTTCAAGGCCAGCCTGGTCTATAGAGTGAGCCCCAGGACAGCCAGGACTACACAGAAAAACCCTGTCTTGGAAAAAACCAAAAAGAAAAAGAAAAAAAAAGAAAAAAGAAAAGAAAGGGGAAGCTGAGCTGCCTTCCAGTGTGGTGTGGAGCTGTCCAAGGTACCGACGAGAGGCTGATCCACGCATGTGTCCTCCGCATCCTGGGGCTCAGACACTCAGGTGCAGCCTAGCTTAGAAGTAGATAAATAAAGAGAAAATGCTAAGGATGAGAGAAAGGGACGAGAGAAGAGAGAGAGAAAGTGTGTGAATACATATAGGTTAAGCACCAAGAAGCTGCCTGTGCTGGCTGGCTTTATGTCACCTAGACACAGGCTACAGGTATTTTGGATAAAGGACCCTCAGAGTCCCTCAGAGTCCTATTCATACCTTCCAGACACCACGCCCTCCAGACCATAGGTGGGCGTGCACTTGCCTCAGCAAGTGCATCCAATTAGCCCAAGTCCTTGGAATCGGCAACAAACTACAGCACCCCACCAGAAGTTTTTGGTGCGTCTCTCTATGGAGTCCTGACAAATGCAGCTCAACTACACGATGTAAGGCAGACCAATACACACCTGCCGTTAGCAAAGAATCCTTCCTCACGTGGCCTTTCACATGCCTGCTTTCGCAGAAATCCTCTCTCCTGGGTCTGCTTCAGTGAAATGTTCCTTCATGAGTCTGCCTTAGCCTTTCCTACCTGTGTCCACTTTAATGAAGCAGTCCTTCATGTGTTTGCCCCAGCAAAACACCATCCGACAGACTCCAAAGAACCCTTAAGTTTCCTCTTCACATATCTATTTATCTATATGTATATATGTATATGTGTGTGTGTAAATATTCCAACAAATTATACAGTAAGTAAAAAGATTCATATGACCCAAGAAAATGTCTATACTTCACGAAATGAAAAGAAACTTATAAGCCTGGCATGGTGGTGCATGACTCTAATCGCAGCATTTGGGAGGCTGAAGCATGATCTCCTTGAGTTTGACATGAGTCTGGGATGTGTGTGCGTGCATGTGTGTGTGTGTGTGTGTGTGTGTGTGTGTACATTACAGTACAGTAAATACTACATTACAAGGCAATATTTATTTTTTAAATTAAACCACTCCAAGAAAAACAATGCCGGGGCTCAGCACCTATTCCAGATGACTGCAAATGCATCAAGATGCACGGCCTCTCTTTAAGCCAGTCCAACACTAGTGTGAGTTCCCATCTTCCTGTTACTCCAGAACAGGCAGGCTTTCCTGCTGTAGGGCAGGCAGGACTGGCAGAGGAGTGTACAGCTACCCCATGACCAGACTCGGTCACACTGTAGGTTGCTGGATCAATCCCAGATCTCAATGATACTTTTCTTTTGTCTACTTTATCCTCCTGCCTATCTTTGTATATATTAATCAGTTTTCTGAACTTACCTTGAAAAAATAAATTAAACCCTGAGAAAAGCTACAAGTTAGCTTTAACACAATAAACATATGTGCACCCCTGCACTAAATACACCAAACCACTGTGTTACTTCTTTACCTCCTCCATGGGCTTGTGTGCATGCGTATGCGTGTGTGTGTGTGTGTGTGTGTGTGTGTGTGTATTATTTCTGCCACACATTTGAAAGTGACACAGGTCCCATGACTCAAGCCCTAAATGCCCCCACATGTGCCTTATAAGAACATTTCCCTATATTTATATATGTCTTACTTTGAAATAGTGTAAGGCTCACAAGAGGTTTCAAAAATAATACAGGAAGCTGCCGCGTACTGCTTACCAGGCTCCCCATGAAAACTTACATAACCACAGTACACCATCAAATGCAGGAAAATGGCGGAATACTAACTCAACCATAGGCCTTACTTGGAGAGCTCTCAGTCTCTCTTATTACCATGTGTAATCTTTTAAGTAACAGAACGATTCCATCACACACAGAAACACTCCTTCACATTACCTAACGAACAACCCTGCTGAGCCCTAACCCCGTCAATTATTAACTTAACACTTCCAGACTATAAGGCAAATGGAATATCAACATTTATACTATTTTGAGTTTTTTTAAAAGATTTATTTATTTTATTTATATGAGTACACTGATGCTGTCTTCAGACACCCCAGCAGAGGGCATCAGATCCCATTACAGATGGTTGTGAGCCACCATGTGGTTGCTGGGAATTGAATTCAGGTCCTCTGGAAGAGCAGTCAGTGCTCTTCACCGCTGAGCCATCTCTCCAGCCCATTTTTTTTTAACTCAACAAAATCCCCTTGTAGTTCACTCTTTTTTTTCTTTTCTTTCTTTCTTTTTTTTTTTTTTTTAGCAAATATTTAAACCATTTATTGCCATTAAGTTACAGATCTGAATTACATGTGGAAAACACCAATACTTGTTATCACTGGAAATTATGTGTAGACATGTGACCAACTGAGGATTATACTATTGTCATTAAAGAAAAAGTCAAGAATTTTGAGTAATGCTGGGCGTGGTGGCGCACGCCTGTAATCCCAGCATTTGGGAGGCAGAGGCAGGCGGATTTCTGAGTTTGAGGCCAGCCTGGTCTACAGAGTGAGTTCCAGGACAGCCAGGGCTACACAGAGAAACCCTGTCTCGAAAAACAAAACAAACACACACACACACAAAAAAAAAGAATTTTGAGTACTTAAGTGCTTGTGTTATAAAATTTTGTTCCCTTAGAGGTTTTTATTACACAAATCCCAATAGATAATATACATATTACTACAGGTTGCTATAGATAAAATCATCATTCAAGATTATTAAATTAGTTGCATATTTTGAACTACTCTTGATGAAGACAAAGCTTAGCACTGGTACGGCAGCAGAGAGCTGGTTTAGAGACTCTCGGCTATTCAAGAATGTTGGTGTGGTCACTAAAGAGCGTTCTGTGGTTTCCCCTCAGCACGACTGTTCATGCTGACGTGATCTGTGGCTGCAGCAGTGGCTGGAGCTGTCCCTTTCTCCAACTGGTCCTTGCACTGCTACACAGATGGCCTCTTACTCATCTCGTAGTTGATGAGTCGTCCGCCCTGAACAAGCTGTGCTACTTCATTTGTTACATGGCACGCCATGTTTCGAGGCTGCACCTTGTAGGCAAATCTCATGAATGTCAGAGAATAGCAACAGAGGGTGAAAGTCATCCTCCCACTGATAATCTCTGAAGATTTCTTCATGTCATTGATAGCAGCAATGGGGAGACCCCAGCTGGCAACCGGGCCCCAGAAGTGCGGACTCATGAGATAGTCCCGGAAGTCCTTGCTCCAGGCATAGTCTGCTGATTTGTGCACAAGGGCTCCAGCCATGGCCGAGCCGTCGGCGGTGATGCCGCTCCCTAGATAGATGACACCACTGCGGACGCGGCCGAGGCCCTCTGCCTCACTCAGGTTTTTGTTGGGTTGTTTCTGAAATAGGGTCTCAATATACAGCCCACAGAAACCTGAGATTTGCCTTTTAGCCAGACTGGCTTTGAACTCAGGATCTTTTTCAGTCTCCTGACTGAGGGACGCACAGGCACCCGACTAACCCATCCAGGTTGTCAGGTGTAGCAACAGCACATTCTTTTCAATCCTGGGCAATATGTATGGCTGTACTGAAATTTGTGTTTCCAGTCATCTGTGGAAACCTTGTATCACAGGCTGTTTTCCGTGTTAGTCTATTATAAATACAGCTGTTATGAACATCTGTAAATACATTTATATGTGAACAAAGGTTCACTTTTCTAGGCTAACCACCAAGGCATCTGCTACTGGAGTAGCAGTACCATTTTGCAGTCCCTGTTCTGACATTCTGTGCTCTAGCCACTGCAGTAGGTAGGGACTATTACATCATTCTCGGTTTACTTTGCGTACCATGAGCTGGTGGTAGAGCACCTATCTCCATGTGCCCACTGGCCTCTAGAATATTCCCTTTGCTAAGAATATCTGCTCAGGACCTTTTGGACCATGTATTTGGAACATGTTTTCTTCCTGCTATGTTTGAAGAGCTCTTCATAAATCCTGGATACATAGCCCTTCCTGTGACTTGTAAATATTTTCTCCCAGTCTATGGTTTGTCTTTTAATTTTTCTAACAAAGCCTTTTATAGAAAGCAAAAGGCTTTTAATTTTGATGAAGTCAAATATATTGATTTTTTTTCTTTCTGGATCTCATTCTTGGTATCAGGCCAAAGACATTCACAAGCACTGTGCTTTCTTTCTATTACACATTTAACAGTGTGATACATGTTGGGGGTTGGCTATAGACGTAAAAGAGGCATTAGGAACCCTTAATTAGTGTTAGAATAATCACAGCGGATGATATAAGTCACGTTAGCACTGCAAAGGCTGTACAGATGGCGGACAGGGAAGAGAGGAGAGCTCACAGATGGGACAGGACATTTACACTGTAGATACCAAGGAAGGCTTCATGGAGGAAGTAACATCTGTGTCTTAATGATCCCAACAGCTGGATGAATAAGAACTACATATGGTCAGGCGTGGTGGCGCATGCCTGTAATCCCAGCATTTGGGAGGCAGAGGCAGGCGGATTTCTGAGTTCGAGACCAGCCTGGTCTACAGAGTGAGTTCCAGGACAGCCAGGACTACACAGAGAAACCCTGTCTCGAAACCCCCCCCCAAAAAAAACAAAACAAAACAAAAAAAAGAACTACATATGATGATGTGTATGTATGATGACGTATATGTATTAGAGTGTCACAAGGAAAGGCCACAGAGATGGCTTAGTGGTTAAAGCAGCTAGCCTAGCAAGTCTGAAAACCCAGCTTCCATCCCCGGAGCCACGTTAAAAGCTGGATGTGGCACATACCGAAAGTCCCAGCACCCAGAGTCAGAAACAAGACCTCTGTGAGTCTGCAGCCAGCCTGGTCTACATGGAGAGTTTCAGGCTAACCAGAACAACATGGTAAGACTCTGTCTTCACACACACACACACACACACACACACACACACACCACACACACACGATATGTGTAAAAGAAGCCAGGCAGTGGTGGCGCATGCCTGTAATCCCAGCACTTGGGAGGCAGAGGCACAGAGGCAGGCGGATTTCTAAGTTCAGGGCCAGCCTGGTCTACAGAGTGAGTTCCAGGACAGCCAGGGCTACACAGAGCAACCCTGTTTTGAAAAACAACAACAACAGGAAGGAAGGAAGGAAGGGAGGGAGGGAGGGAGGGAGGGAGGGAGGGAGGGAGGAAGGAAGGAAGGAAGGAAGGAAGGAAGGAGAAAAAAGAAAAAAAGAAATGTAAAAGAAAATACTATAATGAGCCAGGCAGCTGTTGGAGGTTGAAGCAAAAGGAGGGAGTTCCTGAGAACTCAAGGCTAACCTGGGCTACAGAGGAGCACACTATATCAAAGAATAAATGTGGAGTAGAGGAAATGCCATAATGAACCCCACTACTTGTACGTTACGTTTAAGTTTTCTTTAAGGGGCTGGAGTGTGGCTGGGTTGGTAGAATGTCTGCTCAGCCTGCACAAGGCCTCGGGCTCCCCACTGTATGAACTGGGGCTGGCGGCGCACCCCGTGACTCCAGCACTCTCGAGAAAGCAGGAGGCACAGAAGCTCAAGGTCGTTCTGAACACTACATGATACATTTGAAGCCAGCCTGGACTACAAGAGACTGTCTCAAAAAAAAAAAAAATCAATTTTGTAAAGTAGAGTTTCATCTACGACTCTTGCTGCACTATGGATACTTTGATTGGTGAGTCAACCATTTTGTGGCCGCCAGTTACACTGCGGTTATAGCATTTCTTACTTTCTGTACAAGAAGAATAAAAAGCTTTATAGATTAAAAATCTCAACATTAAAACATGTATTTTGAGGTGATCAGACCCTGCCGGCGGAACCAGGTACCCGAGACAGCCTGAGTTTAAGACCTCCGGGGACTCAGGTCTGGAGCAGGAACTGCGCACAGAGTAGGGGTTTGGAGTACAGCGGCCGTGCCTGCGCTCTGCGCTCGCAGGCCAGACCCCGAACCCCCTGCAGGCAGCGCCATCTTGCCTGCTGCTTCCCATCCAGCCGGTAGCAGGGAAGCCAGACCTAGCCAGCTTGCCAGGTGCTCAGACCCTGCCAGCGGAACCAGGATAAGCAACAATTCTTGTTTATTAAGAAGAGTGAGGACCAGCGATAGCGGCAGGCCTCCATATTGCAACCAGGACACAGCTGGAAAGGTGCAGGTAGAGACTCCGTCTGGGGCTAGAGCAGGGAGAGCTGCTAAGCTCTCGCCCACAGGCGGGCCCAGGCGCCTAGGCTCTACAGCACATCCCTGCGAGCTTAGGCCGTGCACCGAGGCAGCCGGAACCACCCAGCTCCCCAGGACCCCGGACCAGCGATAGCGGCAAGCCTCCATATTGCAACCAGAACAAAGCTGGAAAGGCACAGGTAGACAGATTCCATCAGGGGCTACCACGTGGGGAGGATCTGCTAGGCTCTCGCTACTAGGCAGGCCCAGCAGCGCCTGCCGAGGCTCTGCTGCACTCCCCACACTTCCCGGAGACCTCAGGCCGTGCACAAAGTCAGCGGGTGGCAGCCAGCTCGTGATCCCGTTGAGCAGCAATCACGCATAACCACCAGTAGAGAAACAACAGGTAAGCCCAGCCTCACAGGAGATTCAAACACCAGCCAGTGACAACAAGGTCAACTAACACCAGAAATAACCAGATGGCAAAAGGTAAACGAAGGAATGTCACTAACAGAAATCAAGGCAACATGACAGCATCTGAACCCAGTTCGCCAACAACAGGAAGCCCTGGATACCCCAAAACACCAGAAAAACAAGACTTGGATATAAAATCACTGGTCAGGATGCTGGTAGCTGAACACATAGAAAAATCTCGTAAAGAAATAGAAAAGAAAATGGATCAAAAGTTAGAAGCCTTTACAAGGCAAATACAAAAATCACTTCAAGAAATGCAGGAGAAGATGGATCAAAAAGAAGAAGACAATAAGGAGGAAAGACAAAAATCACTTAAAGAAATACAGAAGAACGTGGGCCAACAAGTAGAAGCTATGAAAGAGGAAACACAAAAATCTATTAAAGAAATACATGAAAACACAATCAAGCAAGCGAAAGATCTGAGCACATCCATCCAGGTACTAAAAACAGAAGTAGAAACAACTAAGAAATCGCAGAGAGAGACAACATTGGAGATAGAAAACCTTGGGAAGAAATCAGGAGCCATAGATGCAAATATCAACAATAGAATACAAGAGATAGAAGACAGAATATCAGAAGCCGAAGATACCATAGGAACCATTGATTCAACAGTCAAAGAAAATACTAAATGCAAAAAGGCTGTAACCCAAAACATCCAGGAAATCCAGGACACAATGAGAAGACCAAACCTAAGGATTATAGGTATAGACGAGAATGAAGATGTACAAGTTAAAGGGCCAGCAAATATCTTCTACAAAATTATGGAAGAAAACTTCCCCAACCTAAAGAGAGAGATGCCCATGAATATACAAGAAGCATACAGAACCCCAAACAGACTGGATCAGAACAGAAATACATCCCGTCACATAATAATCAAAACTCCAAATGTACTAAACAAAGAAAGAATATTAAAGGCAGCAAGAGAAAAAGGCCAAGTAACTTATGAAGGAAGACCTATCAGAATAACACCAGACTTCTCACCTGAGACCATGAAAGCTAGAAGATCCTGGGCAGATATAATGCAAACTCTAAGAGAACACAAACTTCAGCCAAAACTACTTTACCCAGCAAAGCTCTCAATCGCCATAGATGGAGACATCAAGGTATTCCATGACAAAACCAAATTTGCAAGATATCTTTCCACAAATCCAGCCCTACAAAGGATAATAGGGGGAAAACACCAAGACAAGGACGGAAACTACACCCGGGAAGAAGCAAGATAGAAACCTCCTCTCATCAAACCCAAAAGAAGGTAACCTCTCGAATATAAAAAAATAAATAAAATAAATAAATATAATTTCAAAAATGTCTGGAGGAAATAATTACTATTCCTTAATATCTCTTAACATCAATGGACTCAATTCCCCAATAAAAAGACATAGATTAACAGACTGGATACGGAAACAGGACCCTACATTTTGCTGCATACAGGAAACACATCTCAGTGTCAAAGACAAACACTGCCTTAGAGTAAAAGGCTGGAAGACAATTTTACAAGCAAATGGTCTCAGGAAACAAGCTGGAGTAGCCATTCTAATATCAGATAAAATTGACTTCCAACCTAAAATCATCAAAAGAGACTCAGAAGGTCACTTCTTGCTGGCCAAAGGGAAAATCCACCAAGAAGAGCTCTCAATACTGAACATCTATGCTCCAAATGCAAGGGCACCCTCGTTCGTAAAAGAAACCTTACTAAAGCTTAAAGCACACATTACACCTAACACAATAATTGTGGGTGACTTCAACACTCCGCTCTCCTCAATGGACCGATCAGGAAAGCAGAAACTAAACAGGGACACAGTGAAACTAATTGAAACTCTGGACCAATTGGATTTAACAGATATATATAGAACATTTCATCCTAAAGCTAAAGAATATACCTTTTTCTCAGCTCCACATGGTACCTTCTCCAAAATAGACCATATAATTGGTCACAAAACAGATGTCAACAAATACAAGAAGATCGAGCTAATCCCATGCCTCCTATCAGATCACCATGGAGTAAGAGTGGTCTTCAATAACAACAAAAACAACAGAAAGCCCACATACACATGGAAACTGAACAATACTCTACTCAATGACACCTTGGTCAAGGAAGAAATAAAAAAAGAAATCAAAGACTTTTTAGAATTCAATGAAAATGAAGGTACAACCTACCCAAATCTATGGGACACAATGAAAGCAGTGCTAAGAGGAAAACTCATAGCTCTAAGTGCATCCAAAAAGAAACTGGAGAGAGCATACACTAGCAGCTTAATGGCACACCTTAAAGCCCTGGAAGAAAAACAAGTTAATTCACCCAGGAGGAGTAGAAGACAAGAAATCATCAAACTCAGGGCTGAAATCAATCAAATAGAAACAAAGAGAACCATACAAAGAATCAACAAGACCAGGAGCTGGTTCTTTGAGAAAATCAACAAGATAGATAAAACCTTAGCCAGACTAACCAAAGGACACAGAGACAGTATACAAATTAACAAAATTAGAAATGAAAAGGGAGACATAACAACAGAAACTGAGGAAATTCAAAAGATCATCAGATCCTACTACAAAGGTCTATACTCAAAACAACTGGAGAATCTGGAGGAAATGGACAATTTCCTAGACAGATATCAAATACCAAAATTAAATCAGCATCAAGTAGATCAGCTAAATAGTCCCATAACCCCTAAAGAAATAGAAGGGGTTATAGAAAGCCTCCCAACCAAAAAAAGTACGGGACCAGATGGTTTTAGTGCAGAATTCTACCAGACCTTCAAAGAAGACTTAACACCAATACTTTTCAAACTATTCCACAAAATAGAGACAGAAGGGACACTGCCGAACTCATTCTTCGAAGCCACAATTACGCTAATACCTAAACCACAAAAAGATCCAACAAAGAAAGAGAACTACAGGCCAATTTCTCTTATGAATATAGATGCAAAAATACTAAATAAAATTCTTGCTAACCGAATCCAAGAGCACATCAAAACGATCATCCACCATGATCAAGTAGGCTTCATCCCAGGGATGCAGGGATGGTTCAATATACGGAAATCCATCAATGTAATCCACTACATAAACAAACTGAAAGAAAAAAAACACATGGTCATCTCATTAGATGCTGAAAAAGCATTCGACAAAATTCAGCATCCTTTCATGCTAAAAGTCTTGGAAAGAGCAGGAATTCAAGGCCCATACCTAAACATAGTAAAAGCAATCTACAGCAAACCAGTAGCCAACATCAAAATAAATGGAGAGAAACTTGAAGCATTCCCACTAAAATCAGGGACTAGACAAGGCTGCCCTCTCTCTCCATATCTTTTCAATATAGTACTTGAAGTCCTAGCAAGAGCAATTAGACAACATAAGGAAGTCAAAGGGATACAAATTGGAAAGGAAGAAGTGAAACTATCATTATTTGCAGACGATATGATAGTTTACCTAAGTGACCCAAAAAACTCCACCAGAGAACTTCTACAGCTGATAAACAACTTCAGCAAAGTGGCAGGTTATAAAATTAACTCAAGCAAGTCAGTGGCCTTCTTGTACTCAAAGGACAAGCAGGCAGAGAAAGAAATTAGGGAAATAACACCCTTCACAATAGCCACAAACAACATAAAGTATCTCGGCATAACTCTAACCAAACAAGCGAAAGATCTGTACAACAGGAACTTCAAGTCCTTGAAGAAAGAAATCGAAGAAGACCTCAGAAGATGGAAAAATATTTCTTGCTCCTGGATTGGCAGGATCAATATAGTAAAAATGGCCATCTTGCCAAAAGCAATATACAGATTCAATGCGATCCCCATCAAAATCCCAACTCAATTCTTCATAGATCTAGAAAGAGCAATTCTCAAATTCATCTGGAGCAACAAAAAACCCAGGATAGCTAAAACTATTCTCAACAATAAAAGGACTTCTGGGGGAATCAATATCCCTGACCTCAAGCAGTACTACAGAGCAATTGTGTTAAAAACTGCATGGTAACAAAAACAAAAACAAAAACAAAAACAAAAACAAAAAAAAAAGCGCCGGGCGGTGGTGGCGCACGCCTTTAATCCTAGCACTTGGGAGGCAGAGGCAGGTGGATTTCTGAGTTCGAGGCCAGCCTGGTCTACAGAGTGAGTTCCAGGACAGCCAGAGCTACAGAGAAACCCTGTCTCGAAAAACAAAAACAAAAAAACAAAAACAAAAACAAAAACAAAAACAAAAACAAAAACTGCATGGTATTGGTATAGCAACAGGCAAGCAGATCAATGGAACAGGATTGAAGACCCAGAAATTAACCCACAGACTTATGGTCACTTGATCTTTGATAAAGGAGCCACAACCATCCGGTGGAATAAAGATAGCCTTTTCAACAAATGGTGCTGGTTCAACTGGAGGTCAACATGCAGAAGAATGCGAATTGACCCACTCTTATCTCTTTGCACTAAGATCAACTCCAAGTGGATCAAGGACCTCCACATAAAACCAGACACACTGAAACTATTAGAAAAGAAACTTGGAAAGAACCTGGAGGACTTGGGCACAGGGGAAAAGTTCCTGAACAGAACACCAATAGCTTATGCTCTAAGATCAAGAATCGACAAATGGGACCTCATAAAATTACAAAGTTTCTGCAAAGCAAAGGATACTGTCAGAAGAACAAAATGGCAACCAACAACGTGGGAAAAGATCTTCACCAACTCCACATCCGACAGAGGGCTAATATCCAATATATACAAAGAACTCAAGAAGTTAGACCGCAAAGAAACAAATAACCCTATCAAAAAATGGGGCACAGAGCTAAACAAAGAATTTTCACCAGAAGAAATTCAGATGGCAGAGAAACACCTTAAAAGATGTTCAACATCATTAGTCATCAGGGAAATGCAAATCAAAACAACCCTGAGATTCCACCTCACACCAGTCAGAATGGCTAAGATTAAAAACTCAAGAGACAACAAGTGCTGGCGAGGATGTGGAGAAAGAGGAACACTCCTCCACTGTTGGTGGGATTGCAAAATGGTAAAACCAGCCGGGCGTTGGTGGCGCACGCCTTTAATCCCAGCACTTGGGAGGCAGAGGCAGGCGGATTTCTGAGTTCGAGGCCAGCCTGGTCTTCAGAGTGAGCTCCAGGACAGCCAGGACTACACAGAGAAACCCTGTCTCGAAAAACCAAAAAAAAAAAAAAAAAAAAAAAAAAAAAAAAGTCACAACAAAATGTCACAGCAAAATGGTAAAACCGCTCTGGAAATCAGTTTGGCGGTTCCTCAGAAAATTGGGCATGTCACTTCCAGAGGACCCTGGCATACCACTCCTGGGCATATACCCAGAGGATTCCCCTGCATGCAATAAGGACACATGCTCCACTATGTTTATAGCAGCCTTGTTTATAATAGCCAGAAATTGGAAGGAACCCAAATATCCCTCAAAGGAGGAATGGATACAGAAAATGTGGTATATTTATACAATGGAATACTACTCAGCAATTAAAAATAATGAATTCATGCAATTTGTAGGTAAATGGTTAGACCTGGAAAATATCATCCTGAGTGAATTAACCCAATCACAAAAGAATGCACATGAAATGCAATCACTGATAAGTGGATATTAATGAGCCCAGAAGCCCTAAATACTCAAGACACAAATAGCAAGTCAAATGATTCCCAAGAAGAAGAAAGGAGAGGACCCTGGGCCTGTAAAGATTGCATCCAGTTTAGTAAAGAAACCGAGGGGGGAGGGGGAATGATTGGGGAACAGTTGGGGGAGGAGAGGAACTATGGGAACTATGGTGGGTGGGAACTGGGAAAGGGGAAAGCCTTTGGAATGTAAACATAGAATATAGAAAATAAAATAAAAAAAGAAAAGAAAAAAAAGTAATTATTTTAAAAAAAAAAAAAAAAACATGTATTTCAGCGGGGTATGGTTTTATACTCCTTTAATCCCAGCACTTGGGAGGCGGAGGCTGGCAAATGTGTATGAGTTCCCGGACAGCCAGGACTACATAAGAGAGATCCTTTCTCAAAAAAAAAGGATTGTGATAGTTGATAGTAGGAGCCTGGGGAGAAAGTCCAGGAAGAGAGAATCACAAAAAATGAGGAGCAGGGATGACTTCCAAGTCAAGATCAGAAAGTAGGGAGAAACCCCAAAGGGAGATTCTTTACTTATTTATTTGTTTGCTTATTTATTTTTGGTTGTTTGAGACAAAGTTTCACCATGTAGTCCAGACTGATCTTGAACCTGCCACATTACCTCCGGCCTTAGTCTCCGATGAGCTGGGCCATAGGCATGCTCCATCATGCTCTGCCTAGTTACACTTCTCACTGTGTCACCCAGGCTAGCTCTGACTCCTCAATGCAAGCCACTCCTCGGCCTCAGCACCCAGAGCAGCTGAGGACTGAGGCACGTGCATGAGGACCCTACATAAGCTCACTCTAGATGAACATTCACGAAACATTCACCAGAACAGAAATCGAGAGTTAGAACTCAACCTCACAGGCCAGGCCTTTGGTTACATCCCCCACCCCCGCCCTGCCCCGGCCCCTTTCCCACCTGCTCTGGGGCCTGGCACACGGCACACAGTCAGCGACTATCTGCTGTATGAATGGATTGAAGCAGATACTTCTGAGCTCAGTGTTGACTGTATAGTCGCACTGCAGGCCTTGACATAGATATCCACCTGGTGCACACACTCTCAACCAACCCCCCCAGCAACCTCTTGAGAGGTGAAGCCCGAGTTGTCAGGCTATTCTAACTATCAGCCAGGGCTGGAGATAACCCACACGGACAGTTTTATAGATGAATGAACTGAAGTTTAGCAACAGGGAATGACATGCCCGAGGTGGCTACAAAGGACCAGGCCAACCTTCCTAAAGCCCGCTGACTCTGGAAGACCTACTATGTAAAAAACAGAGCTCGTGGGAATGTCAGAAGTGAAGCTGGGGAGAGTGGTCAGCCTGGCAGCTTCCGCAGAGACTGTGTTAGGAGTGGGCTGACGGACCCAGACTCCGAGGGCCTGAGTGCTGCCGGGAAGATGAAGGCACAGTCCTGACACAGCCGGTACTCCATCAGAACTCCGGCCGGCCAGAAGAATCTATGGAGGTGCAGCCCGGATAACTCCCCCACCCCCCACCCCCCGTAGGACAGACCTGCGCTAAAATCACTAAAGCCAAAGTCCTGGGCTAGACTGAGATGTCCAGAACAGGAGGCAGAAGACTCAGGGGAAAGCCTAGACAAGCTGTTGATAAAGTGCACAATGCAGCCACCCTGCCCTTCCCAGAGTGCTGCCCGTTTGCCCACCGGCAGGGTTTTAAGCCGCCTGCTTCACCTTTCTTCTGTTCTGTGTCCACCTGTGTCTTTGGGAGCAGCTTTTGTTGAAGCGTGGAAAGGAAAAGAAAGGTAGAAGCCAACCAGAACACCAGACGGTGCTAGCTAGCAGCGCTGAGCATCGTGGCTGACGTGACACTGGACGCTCTGATCGTGCTCCACGTTCTGCCCTTGCGCACGTCAGGCCGGGCCGTAGGCAGGGCTGGCTCTGCTCTCTCCCACGGGGCAGCCTGGAAGCCCGTGCACAGCCTGGTTCTCGGTTCGTGGTTCTTGGTTCGCCGTTTCCTGCGGTCTTCAAGCTCTACGCAGGCTGTCTGTTGTGAATGTGAAGCAGTTGTGGAGAACAATGGTGGTGATGAGGCTGGAGGGATGGCTCAGTGGTTAAGGGCACTGGCTGCTCTCCCAGAGGACACAGGTTCGATTCCAGCAGCCACACGGTGGCTCACCACTGTCTTGTCACTCCAGTTCCAAGGAATCTGACACCACTCTGGCCTCCAACGGTACCAGGAACCATCGCAAGCAGTGCACATGCGTACTCATAGATATTGGAAAAACGCGGATGGCAGAAATCCTCTTAGCCAGAAGCAGAATGAACAGCACAGCCAGGTGCACCAACTTGGCCTCCCACCACCAGGAGAGGATAGCGGTGCTATAGCTCTTACACAGTGAGTAAGGAGGGGTCACCATTCAGACCCAGCACCTCTCAGTCCAATGATCCTCAAATTATAAACCCGATCATCTGTTATTGACCAAAATTCTCCGAAGCCCACTTCGCCCTATTCTGGCTATGACAAGAGTCTCATGAAACTAAGAGAAATTACGTGTTGGAAAGAACGTATGACTTTGCTTACTGGTGGCCTTGGGCCAGGAATGACAGCCATCTTGAAAACCGGCCAGAGGAAGGACAATCACACTCAAGTGCTACACAGTGACTGCCCTGCTGTCATTCCCCACCAGGGCTAGTGTCTTCCAGCATCCGCAACTTTTAGAGCCTGAAAGACCCCAGCATTGTTTTCAGCTCGGGTTTCTGGTGAATGGTAAGGAGACAGGACAGCTGTGGCACAAAGTCTCAAAAACTACTGTTCTCTTACTTTCAGAGTCCTGTCCAAGGAATACATCGCTCTCATGATGTGAAACAGAACTTGTTCTAAAACCCCAAGATCATAATAGGTGACAGGAGCCAGCTGTGGCGGGCCACACTGACAACTGCTTCATCTGGGAGGCAGAGGCAGGAGGGCTGCCAGGAGCTCAAGGCCAGCTTAGACTGAGAGCAAGACCAACTCAGCTACTGGGGAAGCAGAATGAGATCCTTGTCTCAAAACAAGCAAAAAGATGTAAGTTTGGAATTCTGAACTACAAAGCAAAGGACTTCATATAAGGCCTTCACATTTCCCCAAGTTGTGACACAGGCTGGAAGGTAAGCTCAGACAACCGACCTATCCATCATTCAGATTCCCACTCTGTCCTCACCACCGGGTGTGGCCAGGGCGGCCAGTTCTGTCAGCCCTGCTCCTCTGCCTCCACTCCTGGAATTGAATCTTTGGTCCAAAGACTAATCCCCGCAGAAAATGGTGCTCCCGGTCAGTTCAGAATGGAATGTCAAACGCATGCAGGGCCAGACAGATGGGAAGAAAATAAAAATAAAAAAATAAAAAACCGAAGTAAGAAGGGTGACTCTGAAGTGCTGGGAGCTGTGAGGAACAACGCACTTAAACAAAGGCCCTCGCTTCCGCCCGCCCTCCACGATCATCCTAAACCTTTTACTTTCACGATCGACAGGGGCTGGCCGTTAAAAGGTCAAAATCAATCCAGTTTCTTTTTAAATGAAACCTCCTGACTAAAAACCCATTTTTGAAAGGTTTTAAAATCTAATGTGTTTTGGTGGTGGTGGTGGTCTTTTTGTTTGTTTAAACCCAAGCCTGCCGCATCCTTTCTACCGGCCCGCGGTCCTCGCGTGCACCATGATTGGAGGTCTAGAGATGAATCTTGCTAATTCTCAACGCTTTGTCCTTTTTCAGACTTGGCTCCTTTCCCTCCCTGTAACCCTTCTGCACCCTTGGAAAATCAGCCTCTTGTTCTTCACCAATGTCCCCAGCATCTCACGCTCTCTGCGAATCCTATCTCCTGTGGTTGCGGAGCTGACGGATGCTCTCTGAAGTGGACCCACTTTCTCCGAAAAGAACCAGGAGTCGCCTGAGCCGGGAGATAAAGGGAGGGGGGGTGCCCGCTCCCCCTGTAAAGGGTGGAGAGGAACAGGGCCTCTCCCTTGGGAACTCTGGGATGCAGATGGGAACAGAGGACACCTTGGAGTAAAACCTACTCTCCGCGGTGGATAAAAGCAGAAAAGTAAGGACCGGCTCTAAAGCCATCAAAGAGCTGGGAAGCCAAGGTTGTTTGGGCACTCCCTCCCCTCCGGTCATTCCCAAGGCGGATTCTTGGGGTACAGGCGCAGCGGATAGGGACGGCCCAGGTCGGCGGCGCGCAGCTGCGGTGGCACTGCGCTCCCCCGCCCCCGCAGGCCCCCCTTCCTCTCGCTGCTCGATCTGAAGATGAAGCTCCACCCCTAGCGCGTCGCCCCAGCACCGCGCCTTAAAAGCCCCGCACACCGCCCCGCCGCACCCAGCCTTGCCGCACCTTCGCGTCCTCGCCAAGTCCCGCCGCAGCCGCGCACCCGGCCCCGACCCCGGCACCATGAGCTTCGGATCGGAGCACTACTTGTGCTCCTCCTCCTCCTCCTACCGCAAGGTGTTCGGGGACGGCTCGCGCCTGTCCGCGCGCCTGTCCGGGCCCGGAGGTTCGAGCAGCTTCCGCTCGCAGTCGCTGTCCCGCAGCAATGTGGCCTCCACGGCCGCCTGCTCCTCGGCCTCGTCTCTCGGCCTGGGCCTGGCCTACCGCCGCCTGCCGGCCTCCGACGGGCTAGACCTGAGCCAGGCGGCGGCGCGCACCAACGAGTACAAGATCATCCGCACGAACGAGAAGGAGCAGCTGCAGGGCCTCAACGACCGCTTCGCGGTGTTCATCGAGAAGGTGCACCAGCTCGAGACGCAGAACCGCGCGCTCGAGGCCGAGCTGGCTGCGCTGCGCCAGCGCCACGCCGAGCCGTCGCGCGTCGGCGAGCTCTTCCAGCGCGAGCTGCGCGAGCTGCGCGCGCAGCTGGAGGAGGCGAGCTCGGCGCGCGCGCAGGCCCTGCTGGAGCGCGACGGGCTGGCCGAGGAGGTGCAGCGGCTGCGGGCGCGCTGCGAGGAAGAGAGCCGCGGGCGCGAAGGCGCCGAGCGCGCCCTGAAGGCGCAGCAGCGCGATGTGGACGGCGCCACCCTGGCCCGCCTGGATCTGGAGAAGAAGGTCGAGTCGCTGCTGGACGAGCTGGCCTTCGTGCGCCAGGTGCACGACGAGGAAGTGGCCGAGCTCCTGGCCACGCTGCAGGCGTCTTCGCAAGCCGCCGCCGAGGTGGACGTGGCTGTGGCTAAACCGGACCTGACTTCGGCGCTGCGGGAGATCCGCGCCCAGTACGAGTCCCTGGCCGCCAAGAACCTGCAGTCAGCCGAGGAGTGGTACAAGTCCAAGTTCGCCAACCTGAACGAGCAGGCTGCGCGCAGCACCGAAGCCATCCGAGCCAGCCGAGAGGAGATCCACGAGTACCGGCGCCAGCTCCAGGCGCGAACCATTGAGATAGAGGGCCTGCGCGGAGCCAATGAGTCCCTGGAGAGGCAGATCTTGGAACTGGAGGAGCGGCACAGCGCTGAGGTGGCCGGCTACCAGGTAAGGGCTGGGATGCTGCGTAGGAAAGGGTGCCCTGTCCTTTTCTGCACGCAGATAGCTTCACACCCTGTAAACTGGGGCCCTGGGAAACCAGGGGAGGGAAAGGGGAGAGAGAGGAGCGTTGACTAGAGACGTTGATCAACAAACAAACAAACAAAACAAAACAAAACAAAAAAACACGAAGTCTCACGCATGCAGCCGCAAATGTGGACTGTGTATGCCTGGAAGGTCTTCAAGCCCTTGATGTCACCGCACTCTGTTTTGGGGGTTGGAGGAGTTTTAGGCACGGAGCCCAAGTCCATACATATACTAGGCATATGCTGTAACACGGAGCCACAACCCTACCCCCAGTCTCTTGTCTGAAATCTTCTAACAAAGGAGTCTTTAATCTTTCTAGGAGTCAAAAAAAAAAAATTTAACCGTGCCTTCCTGTCACCAAAAGTACAAACACACTAACAGAACAGTGCTGACCCAAAGTGTCCCCAGAGGGCGCAGGTTATAGTCTCTGTGTGGACGGGTCCTTAAGTATCTGGTTTATTTAGTTGGCTTTGAAAAGCCTTTTCTGAGCCTTACTTAGAATTGATATTTATGGGGTACGGTCCACTTTAGGGTTGAGAAGAGGGCTCATTTTCTTGAGTTTTGCTCTAAAAAAGGAGTGGGATCTGGCATAATCTAGCTAGTGACAAGTGCCTTGCCCCACCCTTACACACACACACGCACACACACACACACACACACACACACACCAAGAAAACTGCGAGACACACGTGTCGTTCCCTTGTCGGTCTCCGAAGCAATCTTTGAGCCAGTCCAACTTGAGACCGGCCGGGGCGCTGTCCGCGGTGCTGATCTCCTGTTCCTCCCACCGCAGAAATGTCTCCTGCTTCATTATGTTTCCAAACTGTCCCAGTTAGGAACGCTAGGCCTCAATGCAATTAACTGCCTTTTTTTTTTTTTTTTTTTTTTTTTATTCTGTAACACAATCAGTCTTGGCTAACTGAGGTCGAAGCTCACCTTGGAGACAGCATCAATTTTGCCACCAAGGATAGCTTTGCAGTTAACAAAAACCCTTTAATATGCTGTGAGGTCTCACTTGAGAGTCTCCATTACCGTGGAATCTTTTCAGCTTGAGGGCACGTGAGAGCGAAGGAGATGGCTTCTTTGTTACAGGTGACTTTTGTATTTCATCTTTCCCTGCCCTGTATGTCCCGGGAAGGTGACGGTTGACTCTTTCTTCACAACAAAGGCCACCGTGTCCTCAGTTTCACTACCTCGAACACGCTAGCTTGTGACTGCAAAAGGCTCGGAGACAGAAGACAGGACAAATGAAAAATGTAGAATAAAATACAAAACGAGATGGTTTGCGTACAAGGAACAATAAAAGCTCTTTGGGATATAATAGTAATTCAGAAACGTCAAGTAATTTATTCTAGCTAGGATTGAATTTTACATTTGACGAAATCAGTGTGTTTGAGGAACATTAATAAAAACAACAAAGAAATGGCATAATATTTCAAAAGTACCATTGTGCCAGAAGCAAAAGAATTATTGATAGGAAGGTATTTACTGTCCATTCTGAGGGGCTCCCTTTCATAAAGGGAAAAGTCCTGTTTGAAATGTCTCATTAGACAGAAACTACAGTCTTGTTCAAATAAATATTCCAGTTTTGCTACAAATTCTGTAAGTTGAACTTTTCAGTGTGTGTCCCAGGCCCTGGATGATCTGAGTTAATCACATTTAATTCAAATGTTGAATTAGGTAGTCTTCTTGAGGACTAGTATTTCTACAAAAAAGCATAACCCGCACCCCGAACAGCCGGACTGGGCTTTGCCGCACTCTCCCTTGGCTTCCCAGCCCCTTACACTCTGGCTTGTTTGCTCTAAAATATGAGCTTTCGGTGTTAGACAATAGTAGGGCTGTCTAGACACAGTCTGCACCAAAACCAGAGGCAGGAAAGACTGCAGCTCCGTGCTGCCCTCAGCTCTAGCCCTGGAGCCTCCGAGGACCTGCTGAGGGCGTGGAGGAGGAGGCTGGGCAGCACAAAGCTATTTCCTACCCCTCGGGCCGCTGCTGGGGTGGGGCTCACAGTTAGACCTGCAGACACTGAGGCCCACCGCTCCGGGTTCCTAGCAATCCTAATGCCGGTTGAGGTGAAGCCATTGTTTTCTTGCCCTTTTACCCATCCCCCACCCTTCCACTGCAGTAGTAATGGGAGATGATCCTTCTTAACGGTTCAGAGACGCATAGTGGGCACATTTTTTCCTTCACAAGCATTCAGTCCTCTCAAAGACAAAGAAAGTGCCGGTTAAAGTCATTTTCCTTGCCCCTGAGAGCCGCCCATTCAAAGACAGAGCACTTGGTATGCTTTCAAAAGGACAAAGACTGATTCAAGGTAACACGGTAAGCGCACTATAGGAAGAACTAGCGTTGTTGCGTCCTGCCAAAGGCAGCCACTTCTCATGGAAAAACAAGGCTTTCCTTTCCAGCAAAGGACACTCTCTGCTCTCTACATAGCTGGGACACTGGATTAGAATTTCAGTTGTTACTAAAGAGAGAACTGGCTTTCAGACCTGTGCTGTGGGCATCTTAGAAAGCCAGAGGTTTCCTTGAAAGACCTTGCTGAGCAGTCAAGATCACTGCTGGCTAATGTTCTCCAGGGAGGGAAGCCAAGTCTGCCCTCTTCTCCAATATGAGATTGGAGCCCAGCCTAATTAAATAGCAGGAAGGGTCTGGCCCCTGGGAGCCCGGAGATGGCAGTGGCTACATATAAATCTATAGCTTGATAGATCCATTTCTGAAATTAAGGTGGCAAGGGAGGGGGAAAAAATCTCATTTTTTTAAAAGCTGTTCCATCTGGTCCCTACCCCACCCCACCCCCATCCTATCTCAGCCTATTGCCGACACCTGGACCGTTACAATAGCTTCTCTACAGGGATAAATTTAAACCACTGATCTAGATTCCACGGCATACCAAGACCAAGGAGCGGCTTTTTAAAAGAGAGGTGTTTTTTGTTTTTTGTTTGTTTGTTTGTTTGTTTGTTTTTTCCCTGAAGAAGTGGATTCAGTATCTCTTAGTTAGGACCAGGAATATGCTTTTTATTCTATTTTGTGAGACAGGGTTTCCCTATGTAGCCTGATCTGGGATTGAGTTTGCAACGCCCCTGCCTTAGCCCTTCAAGCCTGCCCTATAGGCATGCCCCACCACACCTCCGAGGAAAGTGCGTTTTCAGTGAAAGTGCCCAACCATTTGTTCTCAGACTGATTGTGGAGTGAACGGACCCAGACCACAGTTTCTAGGGAAGTACGATCTTAGAGGGTGATAGATGTCAAGGATAAAGCACACACGGGACTGAGAACAAGGACATGTGGCTCCAGTGGGTGGCCATCCAGTCAAACCTCGCTCCAGTCTAGCTGATTATGTGTAGTGGTAGTTCTGTGTGGCCTGAATCCTGCTTGTCTGGCTGAGGGCCCCCCTTTCTCCCCTGGACGGAGGAAATGGGCACACCGTTTTCCCTTCTCTTCACTGCAGATACTGGTGCAGCCCTGCTTTGTGTGTCTTCCCAACCTGCCTCTTTCCAGCCCTGGGCCAGATGCTCCAGGACAGACCCCAGCTGGAGCAGGGAGTGCCTCCTCTCTCCAGTTCTCCAGGCTACTCCAGCAGCAGCTGCATGGTTGGGGGAGGGGGGCAGACTGCAGCACTCTGCTCACCTCTCCCACTGGAGGCCATCTTTGTCAGGCCTCGTGAAGGGCAGCAAGATAGTCCAGTGCAGGGAGGAGTGGACAAAGAGATGGAGCGTAGTGGGCCGTGGGCGGCCGGCAGTTCAGTCCGCTCCTGCCGGAAGGAGCTGGGTTACACTTTCTTTTTCCAACCGTGATTCATAAAGGAGCCATGTGAAATGCATAACATTCAAGTGCAAGAAACGCACCCATCTAAAACTCAGGTCCCCAGCAGCCTCCTGTTTGGCAAGCAGCTGTGAGATAAAAGTAGTGTTTAATAAATGATCAAATTAACCTGCTGATCCAAATGTCTACCTCTAAACTACACACTGGGACGCTGACCCCACCGATGGCCTCAGCCTGAGCATTCTTAACATGATTCTAAAGAGAAAGGGTTTTTTTTTAATTGGGTTTCCGAGCCTGCAGAGCCATGAAAACAGGATGAGAAGGGCAGGTGGCCACAGCGCTCTCAGGAATGCCGTCCCCCCCCCCCCCCCCCCCCCCCCCCCCCGGTCAGGACCACTTTCCAGGACAAAGAGTAGCAATAAACTACAACAGGAAGACATACACTGTTCTTCAGAACCATTTGGGGGTAGGAAGAGACACCCTGAATACATCTAAAAGATGACAGGCATAAAATTAGAGAAAAATAACATGACCCTTGATTGCTGAGAAAGACTGTGTTTTTTTTAAGTCCAATGATAAATGGTATTAAAAGGCTTTATTCAAAATTATCACTTGAGGGATGTTTGAAAGATATCTCAGCGGGTAAGGCGCTTGCAGCCACCCGTGACAACCTGAGCTGATACCAAACCACAGACAGTGGAAGGAAAAAACATACACCACACTTATCCCCGGAACTCACCTGGTGGAAAGACAGAAACATCGCCTTCAAGTCGTCCTTCGCTTCTACATATCTTGTGGCACATTCATGCCCATACACACAAACGAACGGATAAATGTAAAATTTTCAAGATTGTCATTTTTTTAAAAAAATGGTGCTCTGGTGAATATGTAGTCACTGATCCAACATTAAATGTTTCTTGTATACAGGGTAGGAGGGGTGGCCCAGTGGTTAAGAGTATGTGCTGCTCTTGGGGAGGACCTGTATCAGGTGGCTCACACTGCCTGTAACTCCGGCTCCAGAGTCTCTCTTTCCTCTGTAGATACCTATACTCACGCACACAGATATATAAGCATACATATGTACTTACATAATTTTTTAAGCATTTTATTTTATTTTTTATTTTTTTATTTATTTATTTTTTGCTTTTTCGAGATAGGGTTCTCTGTGTAACCCTGGCTATCCTGGAATTCACTCAGTAGACCAGGCTGGCCTCGAACTCAGAAATCTGCCTACCTCTACCTCCCAAGTGCTGGGATTACAGGCATGTGCCACCATTGCCCAACTAAGTATTTTATTTTCTTAATTTTTTTAAAATTTTTAATCTTATGTGCATTGGTGTTTTGTCTGTATGTATGTCTGAGTAAAGGTGTTGGGTCTCCTGGGACGGAGCTCAGTGATAGTTGTGAACTGCCATGTGGGTGCTGGGAACTGAACCAGATCCTCTGGGAAAGCAGCCAGTGCTCTTGACTGCGGAGCCATCTCTCCAGCCCCAACGTCTACATAATTTAAAACAAAATCATTTTAATGTTTTCATTATACACTGATAATGGATCTGATATTCACTGGCCTAAGGAGTTATTGGTGGAGTCGCACATGCTGCTCACAGTAGTGAGAGCTGCACACTCACGTTTTCTGGGTTCTTCCTCTGGGCCGTGATGGTCAGCTAACGTATTTAGCAGATGTTAGAACTCATTATCTCTAACAGGCTTCGGAACACTGGAATGGCGGCTCATACCCTTTAATCCCAGCAGCTGGGAGGCAGAGGCAGGCAGGTATCCATGAGTTCAAGGCCAGCCTGGTCTACTTATTAAGTTCTAGGCCATCCAGGGCTACAGAGTGAAATGCTATCTCAAAAGCAAACAAACAAAATAAGCAAGAAAGAAATTGTGAATAAGAATTTTTAAAAATGTGGGTCCGGAGAGATGGCTCAGTGGTTCAGAGCGCTGGCTGTTCTTCCAGAGGGCCTGGGTTTCATTCCTGATCCACTTGGCAGCTCACAACCAGCTGTGACCACAGCTCCAAGGGATCAGACAGCCTCCTGTGGACCTGGAGAGTCCCTGAACCTATCCATACATACATACATACATACATACATACATACATACATACATACAAAGTTAAAAATATTTATTAAAAAAAAATGGCCGGGCAGTGGTGGCGCACGCCTGTAATCCCAGCACTTGGGAGGCAGAGGCAGGCAGATTTCTGAGTTCGAGGCCAGCCTGGTCTACAGAGTGAGTTCCAGGACAGCCAGGGCTACACAGAGAAACCCTGTCTCGAAAAAACCAAATCCAAAAACAAAACAAAAAAGGCAAAGAAGGAAGGAAGGATCCATGAGCCTACGGGGTCTCTTGGTAGAGGTTCCCAACCCTCAGCGTGCATCTAAATTTCCCATGGGTCTTTAAGAGGAGAAATGCAAGTGCTGAGTCTCTACCCCGGAGTGAAGGAACCAGAAGCCAGGCTGGACACAGGTGACCGCGTAAGCATGCTCTCCGCTCTTCCGAGGTTTGCGTGCGAGGTCGGGGTTGAACTCCCTGCCTTGGATAGATGTCGCTGAGTGTGCGCTGCCGCTTCGCTCTAAGCGTTTCAAATACGTTCTTTGCAGGACAGCATCGGGCAGCTGGAGAGTGACCTGAGGAACACGAAAAGCGAGATGGCGCGCCACCTTCGGGAATACCAGGACTTGCTCAACGTCAAGATGGCCCTTGACATTGAGATAGCAGCTTACAGGTACACGAGGGGGCGTGGTTACCCTAGCAAAACACTCGGGGGCGGGGTTTGCTGCATCAGTGACTCCAGTCTGTTTCTGACCAGTGAGGGAGGGAGGAAGAGCCTCAATCTCCAGTCCCATAGTCCTTGCTGACCCCTCTGCCCTGCTAATCCAGGATATCCTAGCTTTATCTTGCTAGTCCTGAAGTACCCTATGAACCTATGCAGGGCACTTAAGAGGTAATCTAGGAGTCACAATGAAAGTCTGCCAGACTCTAAATGTAGAAGTCCAGACTCTAAATGTAGAAGTCGGCTTGGGGCTGGAAAGGCGGCTTAGTGGTTAAGAGCACATCCTGCTCTTACAGAGGACCTGAGTTTGATTCTCTCGACGCCCACACCGGCAGCTGTCAACTGCCTATAACTCAGCCCGCGGGAATCTGGTGCGCTGGTCTTCTCAGGCCTCTTCACTCATCTGCAAACCAACACACATCCGTACACAATTACAAATAATAAAAACGAATCTTTAAAAGAAAATAAATAAAAATAGAGGCTGGAGAGGTAGCTCAGAGGTTAAGAGAACCGGCTGCTCTTCTAGAGGTCCGGAGTTCAAATCCCAGCACCCACATGGTGGCTCACAACCATCTGTAATGTGATCTGACACCCTCTTCTGGCCTGCAGGATACAGGCAAGCAGGACACTGTTTACATAATAAATAAATAAATCTTTAAAAATAAATAAAAATAATAAAAATATGACTTACATAGAAAGTGTTCCAAGCAGAAGTTTTCCCTTAGATTCCTGTTCAAGGCACAGTTGAAGTGAGCATTTATCTTCAAAAGAGGAAAAACAAGGGCCCACAGGGCAGTGTTTTTGAATGACCACCATGTGTCAGTGTTTTGGTGTCATGGCAACCGCAGACCCTAACTTTCTCAAAGCCATGCATCAGCCTGCCTCCTCTAGCCTCGATAGGGGGAGATGTGCCTAGTCTTACTGCACCTGGATAGGCCCAGGCCGGGCGACACCCATGGAGGCCTCTTGTTTTCTGACAAAAAAGGGAGGAGGATTGGGGAGGAAAGTACTGGGAGGAGAGGGGGAGGGGAGACTCCAGTCCAGACGTGTAGTTGATTAATTAATTGATTAATTAATATAAAAACTAATTAAATACAAGTGAGAAAGTGGCAGCCCTCCCTCCGATTCACCCTCAGGTGAGTGTGGACACGTTAATATGGAAGAGTCGATGAACTTGCAGGCCATCCTTATGCCGGGCTGGGCCACTTCTCTCTTCCGTCATTCTGGTGTTTGGATATATGCTGCAGAAGCCAACACATTTTTTTTTCTCTTTTCTACTCTGTGTACCACCTACTTCAAAATAAGGCTCCCCGGAGTATTTAATAGTATCTTAAGTTGACTTTTATTTAAAAGGATGATTAAAGACTGTTAAGAGTTATGACCCAGACATGGTGGTACATACCTACAATCCCAGGTGGACGTAAGACAGTGAGGAGTTAAAGGCCAGCCTCGGCTACATACCGTATAGCCTGGGCTGTATGCGACCCTATCTCTAAAAAACCAAAGACCAAACCAACAAGCAACAACAAAGACCCTATCAGAGTTACAGAGACAAGGGTAGGGGCCGCTCTGCGCTGGTGCTGTCCAGGTTAGGCTGAGTGGAGATTCGGGTCTGAGGTTGTATCGCTTAATGAGTTTGTTACCATACATAAGGAAGGTGCAGATCTCACCAGTGGGCTGCACCAGGCCCCCCTGCTCTCTCTCTCTCCTCTGTGTCTTCTCACTTCCTTACCCCTTTACAGTTAAGGTGTTAATTAGGGAAATTATTTCTCTCCAGAGCTTTGTAGATTCTAATTGCCAAAAATGGGTGTGTAATGTGGCCAAGGGAGGGTTGTATGTTCTCCTGTGGGAAGTCGGTCTGTGAACGGGGCAGGCTCCCTTTGACACTACTTTAAACAGCACTGATGCTGGGCAGAGCGAGAGAATCCCTGTGTGGACACTGATCTCTAAGGCACTGCAGTGTCACTGGTCTCCGTCTCGTGAGGCAATTGCATGTTCTTCGGAGTCTCTGAGATGAACAGGCACTGCAGGTTCTTTAAACAAGTCGAGGAGCCTGGCCCCTGAGAGCTGTTCTCTGTTGCACCCACAGGAAGCTGCTGGAAGGCGAAGAGACGCGGTTCAGCACCAGCGGGTTGAGCGTCTCAGGGCTGAACCCACTCCCCAATCCCAGTTATCTGCTCCCTCCTAGAATCCTTAGTTCCACAGCCTCCAAAGTCGCATCCACTGGGCTGTCCCTGAAAAAGGAGGACGACGACGAGGAGGAAGGGGCTTCTAAGGAAGTCGCTAAGAAAACATCCAAGATAGGGGAAAGTTTTGAAGAAACACTGGAGGAAACAGTAACATCTACGAAGAAAACCGAGAAGTCAACTATAGAAGAAAGCACCAGTTCAAGCCAAAAAATGTAATGCCACTGCTTTAAAAAAAAAAAAAATCGATGCCTAAGAGGGAATGCACTTGGCTTGCTCACCGCTTACTCCTGAACCACACCTACCGCCGCTATAGAGTGTCTTCAAGGCTTCAGTGTCATAGTCAGTACCGAATCCTTACTTTCTCCAGTAGGAAGGCCACTGTAGATGGGAGCAAACTGCAGTCCTGCAGCAGAGGAGTTCTCTAAGAACACAGCTTTCTCACCCACAGCCCAGGCTTCATAGTGACAGGTGACGCAGGTGCAGAGGAAGTTCAAATGAAGGTGCTAAATCTGGTCATCGCTCGCTGTGAGCTGAAACTGAAACCTATGTTTACCCACTGTACGCCGCCAGGACCCAGCCATAGAACCTTACTGTAGATGCCTAAAAACATATAATCACTGCCGAGGACAAGCCAGTGCTCCAGACACCGATCCCCCATCCCCCTCTGACAGAGGCGAGTCATGGACCATAGGCGTCTCTCACGGGCACATTTCCCCCACTCTCCAATCCCATAATTCCTTTCCTCGCACCCAAGAGGAAGGAACAACGTTTAGTGTAGTATCCTCTTCTAAACACGCATAGAACATACACCCTTTACCTCTTCCTCACCCCGTGGGTAAAGTCAGATGCATGTTGACTGTCCCTGTGATGTGTGTAACTCACCTCCACCCATTTCATGTCCTTTCACATCTGTAGCTTAAAAAAAGAAGAAAAGAAAGGAAGAAAGAAAGAAAGAAAGAAAGAAAGAAAGAAAAAGATTAATGATAATGGCAGTGATTAGTTTTAAGGACTTTCCTAAAAATAAATAAACATAAAAGGGATCTCTAGGCTTTAGGCTTTTAGCTTGTCCAGAGCCACTTAATTAGAGGGGGAAAAATTACCTTAAATGATGTAGCGTTCACTTTAACTTTAGAAGCACGGTGATAGTTACCCTACGCTGTGCTTAAGCTGACCTTAGACCTCATAGTGTAAGCAGAGGGAGTGAGTACTCTATGAAGGGAAAGAACTGGGTCTCCTCCGTGTTGGTTTCGTGTAGTGGCGTAGAATTAGCTTTCTCAAACCCTTGTCCTAGACTCTACATAGTCCCCTTCCCGTTAGGATAGGTTCCCCAAGAGGCTTGCTTTTTTAAGTACGCTAGGTATAGGATATTTTAGCACCAGACACAATGCTACTGCCCAAAAGTGAAAAAATAAACCACTTCTGGTCAACCAACACCACCAGCAAATATTAAAAAAAGAAAGAAAGAAAAAGAAAAAAAAAAGTCCTTTTCTCAGTCTTTTCATTGCTTCAGTTGGTGGAAGTCCCTCCCCTGAAGGAAAGGCAGCCACGTTCAGGGTCCAGGAGGGGTGGGGGTAGACACACTCCTCCTCGCCTCACGGAGGCAGGCTGAAAGCTCAGCTCTTTGTACACCCAACTGTGGCATCCACATGACCTGTCTGCCTCCTGTGCCAAATCTGAAGCAGGCAGGCTCTGCCCTGTCTCTGCTCACTTCCACCAGAGCTGTCGAACGGTCTGTCCTGTCCCCGCCCACTCCCTCGCAAGCTCTGTGCTGACAAAGACATGCTGCTTCTTTCGAACTCACGTTCTAGCACGTGCTTCAATAGCTCAAGGAACCGGAAAGACACTTTGCTTCTCCTGACCCAGCCCCTCCCCCCCCCTTACTGTAAGACATTAGTAATATAAGACATTAAAAGTCATTAATCCTGCGTGGTTCGTGGTCTGTGGTCTCTATTAGCTCCCTGAGGGAAGTGGCCATATTGTTTGGCAGGCTGCCTGCCCGTGACTACTTTTTTTTTTTTTTTTTAATTTGGTTTTTTCGAGACAGGGTTTCTCTGTGTAGCCCTGGCTGTCCTGGAACTCGCTTTGTAGACCAGGCTGGCCTCGAACTCAGAAATCCGCCTGCCTCTGCCTCTGCCTCCCAGAGTGCTGGGATTACAGGCGTGCGCCACCACCGCCCGGCTCCATGACTACTTTTTATTTTCTGTTTTTGATGAGTTGCCACTAATCACCTGGACCTGAAAGGACATCGCCTGCATCTTACAAGTTGTGCACAGTGGGAAATGCCTGTGATCCCAGCGCTCAGGAGGCTGAGGGAGGACTGCATATTTGAGGTCAGCTTAGGCTACATGCTGACACCCTATCTCAAAAACCAGAAAAGATGGCTGGGAGATTGCTTGCTTGCTTGGTCAAAGTATTTGCCTTGCAAGCATGAGGACCAGAGTCTGAACCCAGAATCCCTATATTTCAAAAAAGAAACTGGGTATTGATGGCGCACGCCTTTAATACCAGCATTCCACAGGCAGAGGCAGGCACATTTCTAAGTTCGAGACCAGCCTGGTCTATAAAGTGAGTTCCGGGACAGTCAGAGACTAAAAAAAGAAACCCTGTTTCCTGGGGGAGAGGCCCTGGATGGCTGAGAAGCTAATAAATGGTACCAGGGAATTGCAACTGTTTTTTTATTGCCCAGACTAAGCAATGTACACTTGTAATCCCTGGACTTGAGGGGCTGAGTCTGGTGTGGATCCCTGGGCGCTCACTAGCTAGCCAGCCTACCTACCTGGGAGATGCTGCCTCCAACAAAAAGGTGATATTGATGGATAACACCCAGTGTTGCCTTTGGCCCCCTACACGCATGTACGCATGTGCATGGACATGCACACACACACACACACACACACACACACACGTTTGTCTTTAAGAGTACTTGCGTGGAATCCATGAAGCAGTGTGTTAAGTCTCTGTAATCCCGCCCAGGGATGGAACACACCCACAGTCCCAGCACTTGGGAAGCGATGGCAGGAAGATCCAAAGGTCCAAATTAATCCTCAGCTACAGAGCAAGTTCAGAGCCAGCCTGTCTCATAAGAAATTCCGTCTCAAAAACAACAAAAGACAAAGAATCGTATGGATCTGAGCAATGATTAAATCGGAGCAAGAAGAGAGGGGCTGGAGAAAATGGCTCAGCAGTTAAAAGCACTGCCTGGTCCTAAGTTCAATTCCCAGCAACCACACGGTGGCTCACAACCATCTGCAATGGGATCTGGTGCCCTCTTTTGGCACACGTATGTATATGCAGATAGAGAACATAAATCTTTTTTTAAAAAAAAACCAAAATCAGAGCAAGAGGTAACGTGGACAACATTCAGAAAGAAAGATTAGCAGAGGAGAGACAGGAGCAAGAGACAGCAACCTGCTGACAACAGGGCAAAGAATGAGTTCAAGTGGTGGTGGGAAAGCCTGCTGGCAGTGAGCAGTGATCCCCAAGATACCTTCCAGACTCCTTAGCTAACGGGTCCCTTACATCCTCAGATGCATGCAGCACGTGTGTGTCCATGCATGCACCTGTGGAGGCCAGAGGTCTGTGACCTAGTCTTTTCTCCTGATTTTTTTTTATTTTTTTTTTTATTTTTATGTATTTATTTATTTTTTTTATTTTTTTTTTATTTTTTTTTTTTTTTTTGGTTTTTTTTGAGACAGGGTTTCTCTGTGTAGTCTTGGCTGTCCTGGAACTCACTCTGTAGACCAGGCTGGCCTCGAACTCAGACATCCACCTGCCTCTGCCTCCCAAGTGCTGGGATTAAAGACGTGTGCCACCATCGCCTGGCTTTTCTCCTGATTTTTTTTTAAAGATTTACTTATTTATTTTATGTATATGAGTACACTGTAGCTGTACAGATGGTTGTGAGCCTTCATGTGTTTGCTGGGAATTGAATGTAGGACCTCCGCTCTCTGCAGTCAGCCCAGCTCACTCTGGTGACCCCGCTTGCTCCGGTTAACCGTGCTCGCTCAGTCCCTGATCGCTCAGGCCCAAAGATTTATTTATTATTATAAATAAGTACACTGTAACTGTCTTCAGACACACGAGAAGAGGTTGTCAGATCTCATTACGGATGGTTGTGAGCCACCATGTGGTTGCTGGGATTTGAACTCAGGACCTCTGGAAGAGCAGTCAATGCTCTTACCCATTGAGCCATCTCACCAGCCCTCCATCTGCATCTTAAGACATTTATCTGTTAATGCCTATTTAGTGTAATAAATATCAAATGCCACATTAGACAGTAAATACTGAACCATCTCATTTAAGCCTCTCCTTCATGTTTGTACTATGCCTATTTTACAAGCCAAGTAAGAGAAGCTCACAATATGGCCGGTTTCCGTCTGGATCCTTGTAGGCTGTCACACAGTAAGTGGCTGAGCGAGGGTTTAGGTCTTCCTATCCGGCTCTCTATGCCTCTCTTCCTAGTGAGCACGGTGGCCTTCAACACCAGAGCCCTGTGGCAGCGCTGCCGTAGAGAGGAGAAATCTTTTTAAATCCCCTCTTCCTCCTCACCAGGGTTTGCAAAAGTCCCACACTGAACCCAAGGCAGCACCAAGGCCCACGGGCAACCTGCTACTTGCTCAGACCTCCTCAGCTTCTGCCTTCCTGCATGGCAAGGAGGCAACTCAAAGCCCAAAGCTGGTCTCTGGGTCCAGGGTGCTGCCACACGCCTGTAGATCCGGCATGCGCAGTAGAAGAGGGAGGACCAAGAATTCAAGACATCACTGGCTACTGGCTCAGTCGGTAGTCTATTGCTGGGAAGAGCCGCTGTGACCAAGCCTCTCATACAAGAAAGCCTTTACTTGAGGGCTGCCTTACAGTTTCAGAGAGTCAGTCCTTCATCGGCGTGCCGGGAAGCATGACAGCACTCAGGCGGAAGCGGAAGTGGTGCTGGAGGGGTTGCTGAGAGCTATGACCTGGTCCACTGGCCGAGAGAGAGACGCTCTGGGCTGGGCATGAATTTCTGAAACCTCACACTACATCCTCAGTGATACTTTCCCCACTAACACCAGCCCTCCTTGACACTCCGTGGTGACCAAGCATTCCAATCTATGAGCCTATAGGGGCCATAATCATTCAAACCGCCATTGCTACAGCTACAGCCACAGAACAAGTTTGAGGCCAGCCTGGGCTACCTGAGACTCCACCTCAATAACATCAACAACAAACAAACAAACAAACAACTGAGGTTCTGATAAAGGTATACTTATAACCCCAGCATCTGGGAGACTGAGGCAGGAAGATTTCAAGATCAAGGTTAGCCTGGGGTACACAAACAAACCTTGTCTGGAAATTACAAAAATTAAAAAAAAAAAAAAAAAAAAAAGCAACTGTGAAAACAGCCCAGGGTTCCGGACCTATTCAAGCGTGGATTACGTATTTTCCTACTAAAATGCTGGACAGCTATGGATGCTATTTCCCTCGTGATGGAGGACAAGCAGGGCTTGTTACAGCTTTGCAAAAGGACATAGCTTTCCATCAAAGGCCCTGGGAGAAAAGGATTACAGAAGAGATACGGAGATACGTCTTCAAGAGGTGGCTCAGTGGTTAAGAACACTGACTGCTCTTCCAGAGGTCCTGAGTTCAATTCCCAGCAACCACATGCCGACTTACAACCATCCGTAATGGAATCTGATGCCCTCTTCCAATGTGTCTGAAGACAGTGACAGTATACTCACATATATAAAATAGATAAATAAATCTTTTTTAAAAAAATCCATTTTCTGCCGGGCGGTGGTGGCACTAATTCCAGCACTTGGGAGGCAGAGGTAGGAGGACTTCTGAGTTCCAGACCAGCCTGATCTACACAGTGAGTTCCAGGACAGCCAGGGCTACAGAGAGAAACCCTGTCTCGAAAAAAACAAAAAAAAAAAAAACCAAAAACAAACAAAATCCATTTTCTGCACTGACCAAAGAGGGTATGAGTTAAGCAATTATCTCAAGGCTAGAGTCCAAGTTAGCTTCAGGATTAACTAGTCACAAATAGTCACATTGTGAAGAAGGTCTAGATTTTACCTGTGAGCTCACACAGAGGTCAAGAACCACTGCCCTTGGCTCTAAAGGCAAGCTCGAAACAGTTTTTAATATGTATTTTTAAAATCCTAGAGAGCTAGGATATAGCTCAGTGGAAGAACACTTGCCGAGAATGTACAAGTTGAGTTTGGGGTGTTTGTTTTACTTTGCCTATTTTGTTGTCGTTTTGGCTTTTCTTTCTTTTTTTTTTTAAAGATTTACTTATTTAATGTATATGAGTAAACTATTGCTCTCTTCAGACACACCAGAAGAAGGCATCGGATCCCATTACAGATAGTTGTGAGCCACCATGTGGTTGCTGGGAATTGAACTCAGGACCTCTGGAAGAGCAGTCAGTGCTCTTAACTGCTGAGCCATCTCTCTAGCCCTCTTTTGGTTTTTCAAGACAGAGTTTCTCCAGTCCCATGGGAAGAACAATGATTTCGGCCACCCAGACATCCTGAAGACTCCCAGGGACTGAACCATCAACCAAGGGGCACACATGGTTCCAGCCAAAAATGTGGCAGAGGAAGGCCTTGTTGGGGATCAGTGGGAGGAATGCTCCTTGGTCAGGTAAAGACTCAACAGAGAGCCGGGCGTGGTGGCACACGCCTGTAATCCCAGCATTTGGGAAGCAGAGGCAGGCGGATTTCTGAGTTTGAGGCTGTAAGACCCGAAAGAAAAACAGGGATACCCCACCACCCCACGCCTCAGAAACCGGCACCCCAATCACTCACGAGAAACCATCTTGATGCAAATTGCAAGAGGTTTTACTTCCAGAGCTCTGGGGCCACGGCCCTCTCCCACGCAGGGTAGAGAACAGTGAACCCTGGAGGCAGATACACGACTGCTTTTATAGATTTTCAGCAAAACCTGCCTCTACAAGCCACTCCATAGCTTCTAAGCCAATCAGTTCAAACCATCCGAGCCCGCGCTCTCTGAGAACCTATCAGCTTCCCACAGAGGCTGGAAGAACTAGTTAAGTCAATTCCGCTTACATGGCCGCCACGCAAGGGTCCCGCCCACCCTTCCCCACTGGCAGTAGGTGTTGGGGACCCAAGTGCCCCCAGGCAGGAGCTCCCAGCCCCCGTGGTGATTCTGCCAGCCCCCAGTCTCGCTTGTCCTTGCCATAGCTGCTCTGCAGAGGCAAGACGGGAAAAGGCACCAGGGACACTCCCAGAGGTTCGCGGCCGGACCCTGGAGGCGGGTGTGATATGTGCACACTTCCAGGCCAACAAAGAGTGGACTGAACCTCTGCTCCTTTGGGGTCACCCAAGACTCAGGCACGGGGGATTCCTAGCTTTGTACCTGTGTGTGTACATGTATAGGCCTGAGTCTGATGTCAGGTGACTTCTTTAAGAAGCAGGCTACCGCCTGACCCAGTTTTTTTCCCTGGGTCTGAGGAACAGAAGCAAGCACTCTACCTCCAAGTCCTCAGTTCTAAAGAAATTGCCTTTCGTGATATGTAAATTTAAACTCAATTCTAAAAACCCATCGAAAGGGAATTTATGAAATTATCAGAAAAAAAAAAATCATCGAAGCCTACTGCACCTGCTCCAAGACCATAGTATACAGATACCTTCCCCTGGGCCCACCCTGGGGAGAAGCAATCCCTGTAAGAGAACAGAAAGCAAAGCCAGTAAGAGTATTGATTGACTTTAAAGTAAAGCCGGGGGAAAGCCAGAACCCGCCTGGGTGTAACAGAAGAAAATGCACCAATCACTGTTGCTTCCTTCTGAGCACCTGGCACTGCTTTTGAGTGTTATTTTCATTATAATATCATCAGACGTCTCCAAGGCCCTGAAAAACATCTAAATGCAAGATTACACCTTTTTTCTTCTAACCAAATAAGCCTGTACACCTGAAAGCAAATCCAGTCATTTAAAATGAAAACAACGGGCAGATGCCCCCCATAAGCTGTTAAAACAGCACATATGTGCAATATTTTTCTTTCTAGAACCTAGCATACAGCCTTCGAAACATTTTCCCGCTTGATATAAATCATGCATTTTTTCAATTTCCAAATATCTCACATGGATTTGCCATTGAGTGGGGGTGGGGTGGAGGGGAAAACACTCCTGAACGCAGCTGAACAAAGGACTGTCTTTATTATGTTACCATGCTCTGCCGCACCCCTGAGAAGACAAAGGGAATGGTTGCTACGCAGATCAAAGGCCTTCTCCCCTCCTGTATCGATCTCCTAGAAGATAATTTGATTGCTCCCGCATTTTATGTTCATAACTTACAAGCTTGAAGCTGGGAAAGAGAGAAGCTAAGATTTATAAAGACTTTCACAAACACACACACAAAGTATACACACACACACACACACACACACACACACACACACACACAGCGAGATTATATTAAAGCAGTAGGCCATGCTGCAGATTTTTGAAGATTTATGCTTCCGTAGGGCCTCAGTGACCCCTCCTAGCTCTGGATAGAAGGAAAACAATGAAGACTGATGGTGGAGGACTTTCTCATCTGTCTTCCTCACGGATCCGACACTGGAGCCACCAGATGGCCTCTTGCTTCCCTGATGAGGCAGGTGGCCTCTGTTCAATGTTTGTGACCTGTCATTCCAGCTCTCTAATGGCTTCTCAAGGGTTTTAGAGTACCCAGCAGAGTGTAACCGGGATCATGGCATAAAGGCCAGAAATGAGGAATATAACCAGTAACCGCTCTAGTCTGTTGCTGATAACTGCACAGGGAAAACCTCAAAGGAGTGTTTTGCTGTTGTTGTTGTTGGCTTATTTAAGAACCTACATCTGGCTGGGCAGTGGTGGCGCATGCCTTTAATCCCAGCACTTGGGAGGCAGAGGCAGGCGGATTTCTGAGTTCGAGGCCAGCCTGGTCTACAGAGTGAGTTCCAGGACAGCCAGGGCTACACAGAGAAACCCTGTCTCGAGAAAAAAAAAAAAACAAAAACTTTAATCCCAGCAGTCAACTGACAGAGGTAGGTAGATCTCTTTGTTAGAGGTCAGCCACTGACAGAGGTAGGTAGATCTCTTTGTTAGAGGCCAGCCACTGACAGAGGTAGGTAGATCTCTTTGTTAGAGGTCAGCCACTGACAGAGGTAGGTAGATCTCTTTGTTAGAGGCCAGCCACTGACAGAGGTAGGTAGATCTCTTTGTTAGAGGTCAGCCACTGACAGAGGTAGGTAGATCTCTTTGTTAGAGGACAGCCAGGATACACAGCAAGTTCCAGACCAGCCAGAAAATAGAAAGATCCTGTCTCAAAATAAATAATCAGCCTCTTTCAGGGCTAATCAGTCTTAGCTCTGGCACCTGAAACTGTCCGTGGGACACTCTAGTCCAAGCATAAGCACAAAAATCAAGGTTAGAATCCAAGAAAAGCAGAGTCCAGCCTCAGAGCCAGAGATGTTCATCACCAGGGATGGTCTGCCCCTTCCCTGCTCAGTGATAAATGTAGTGATAAATGCAAGAGGGAAAAAAAGAAATGATTCTATATCAAGCTCATAAGGTTAATGGATATATCCCCCTATTAATTAGGAAGGAACTGACTCACCAGGCACTGTGGTACAAACCTGTCATCTAAGTACTTGGTGGACTGTGAGCCGGTGCAGCCTGGGCTGCAGTGAGAGCCTCCTCCAAGAGCTGAAGTAGGAGGACTGCCACGTATGTAAGTGCTTGGCAGGCTTTCAGGAGATCAATATGGCATTTCATTTGTAAAAGTCTATTAAATCTCTGTAGGAAATTAACTCATATTTCCCCAGTTTAGATTTGAAGGGAAGCCAAGAGTCACATTCATTTGTACACCACCACATTCAACAGATAGAGTCTTATTCTTTTTAAAGACAGGGTATCATATATTCTGGGCTGATGTCTAACCCTGTCTCAAAACAAAACAGCGGCAGGCTGGCGAGACGGCTCTGTGGTTAGAAGTGGCTGCCGTGCAATCCTGAGCACCCAAGTGTGTAGCTCAGCACTTTAGTAACAAGCGTCTGTAACTTCAGTTCTGAAGGATGCCTCAGATGAACCACCCTGGCTTCTACCTGCACATGCAAGTACACATGCACAGAGACGCAGAACGAATACGTTTGGGGTTTGTCATTTTGTGTTTTCAAGATAGGATCTACGTAGTCCTGGCTGTCCTGGAACTTGATATGGAGGCCAGGTTCCTTCTGTCTCTGCCACCCAAGTACCACCCAAGTCTATAGGCATGTACCACCTGCCTGGCTTTTACCTCTATCTTAGAATCAGGATCAGGATCCCAGGGCTTAGGGAGATAGGTCAGCAAAGTGCTGGCCGTACGAACATTGGCATCTGAGTCCTGTCCCAGCTCCCACATACAAACCTAGTATGTGCTTGGTAGGCAGAGGAAGAAGGATCTCTGGGGTCTGCTGGCCAGCCAACCTGTCCGAATCAATCAGTCCCAGTTGACAGGGACAGCTCCTGAGGAAAACCAACTGAGTGGCTTCTGACATAAACCCCCATACCCAAGTCAGATTTTCATTCTTAAATTATATGTGAGTATAACATGGCAAACGAGCAGAGGTCAGGCATATCTATAGGAGATGGCTCTCTCCTTCTACCATGTGGTTCCAGTTCCAAACTCAAGTCATCAGGCTAGGCAGCAGGGGACACTACCCACCCAGCAATCTCTCTCTGGCCCACAAATCAGGATTTCTTGTATGTGATATTACCCAATAAAGGGTAATTCATCAGACTTTGATTATCTGTGTACACTGGAGATTTGGGTTCATATAAAGTTTGTGTTAGGAAGGTTCCGGATGTGAGTAGTTACCCACAGTGCACTGTGTACCAACAACTCCCAACAAGACTGTGTGACCTTGATGGCAAAACATCCTTACAGCAGGGGCTGGAGAGATGGCTCAGTGGTTAAGAGCACTGACTGCTCTTCTGAAGGTCCTGAGTTCAAATCCCAGCAACCACATGGTGGCTTACAACCACCTCTTCTGGTGCATCTGAAGACAGCTACAGTGTACTTAGATATAATAAATAGATCTTTGAAAAAAAAGAAAAAAAAAATCCTTACACCAAAGCACCAATACCTAAGAATTAAACAGGATCCCTGCATGACAGCTGGAATATGACAGCCAGACACTCATGCCTGCTCCCCTTTTTCACTGGCATCCTCTGGCTTCGATAACTCTAGTTGTAAAAGCTCTGAGTCCCACAAGCCCTTCCAGGCACTCCGTGAACCTGAGGGATGGCCTTGGATGTCAGAGTGGCTTATCATCAGTGAGAGGGAAGCTGATGACAGTGAACTCTATAGTTACCTATGTCAGCAACACTGCAGAGCACACAGAAGCACCAGTGAGTGCGAAGACACTGGACAACACCTATCCACGGCAGTGTCACTTTAATTCAGACACCCTGCCTTTTAAGTGCTTTGGTTTTTTGTGGGTTTTTTGGTTTTTTGTTTTTTTTTTTTTTTGAGACAAGGGTTTCTCTGTGTAGCCCTGGCTGTCCTGGAGCTCACTCTGTAGACCAGGCTGGCCTCAGAAATCCGCCTTCCTCTGCCTCCCAAGTGCTGGGATTAAAGGCGTGCGCCACCACGCCCGGCATGCTTTGTTTTTTATAAGCCAATCATGGCTCAGTGGATAAAGGTATTTGCCACCAAGTTACCCTTGCTTGAACCCAGGACCCACGTGTGGAACGAGAGAACTGACTCTTACTCTTCTCCCATAAGACTATGGCGCATGCATGTACACACACACACAGAAGGAAAAGAATATGTCGACACACCACAAAATTGGCTAAAATAAATTTTTATTAAATGTCAGAAGAGTTGTATGTACAATTCATAAATTCTTTACAAAAACAATTGCCAATTTAAGTCTAATTTTTTAAATTTCTGTACAGATTTGGAAATTTTGCTATGAAATAAGTCTATAAAATATTTTAGAAAGCATCAGGATGCTAATTTTAGGCAAAATAATGTTTACAATTAAAAGTCTGTGAAAACAAGGTTCTCAAAGGCTCTGATTCTTTATCCAAATGACAAGAAAACAAAAACATTAAACACGGAACCAGATAATCTAAGTGACTGAGGAGACAATAAGGGTTCTGTAAACTTCTGGTGATTCACCTGAAATTTGTTGCTACTGTTAGAAGTAGTGCCATTGTCAACAGTCACACTGAGGGGATTTTGTGACACCTGTCCCAGTGGCACTGATATATGCAGATAAGCCATCATAAAGAAGCACCTCGTATTTAAGGGATGTTAAGAAGAGCCATTTCTAACAGAGACAGTTTCTCCAGTGCTTTAGTAGTATCATTGGAATTTTTCTTTTTTGTTAAGTTCAGAATAGGACAGTATGTGGCCAGTAGTTTGGGTGCTGAGGGCACCTCGAGGCTTAACAGACTGGCTTTGAATTCAAAGTAGACTGTTGTGAGGACGCCCACCCAGCCCATGCAGCTGGAGGAGGGCAGATCCCAGGTCTGGGAACCGACCAGCCTGCCTGGACGAGGGGACACAGCCAGCAGCTCCCTCATATTTGGAACCACAGGAACTGTAAAGTTCAGTGTTTCCAGTTTTTCCCCTGAGTTATGAGTGTTTTTACATAGTCTTCAGTGTAGCAAATACATTCTATTGATTCAAGTTGTATACACAATACTAGGGCTCTGGTGCTGAAAACAGAAGCTAGCTCGGAACAGCGTAAGTAGTGGTGGTTACGTGCTTAGTGGGATCTTTGGTGTGATGTGGACCTGCAGAAGCCTCCATACTGGGTTTCTTTCCTCATATACCCTCATTTCTTCAAGTTATTTTCAAAGGAGAAACCACAAGACCATAATGAAGAACAAGCAGACCATCCTGAAAAGGGAAAAGAGGACTATTTTTAGTTCTTTGAAAATTAGTTATATATAATATAGGATCAAACCAAAACTGGCTCATTTTTCATAATCTAAGAGTAATGAGAAATTCTTTAATATAAAAATATAGAATACAAGATGCATATAACTTCTTTTTATTAACATCACCAAAAACTCCTTATCAATGTACTTTTCTCCTTTTTACCTTTCTTTTTATCCCGACTGCAGCACACATCTCCCCACCCCACCCCCTCTTTCTTTCTCTTTCATCAAGACAGAATCTCCCTATATGCCCAGGCTGGCCTTGCACTCACACAACTGCTGAGATTACAGGCCTGCAGCACCATGCCTCCCATCTCCTCTTCCCTAAGACTCGGAAGGAGGTGCATCCCCTGGGGCCGGAGCTGCAGGAGGGTGTGAGCCGCCTAACATGGGCGCTACGAACCAAACTCTACAGGGCAGTGCGTGCTTCTAACCGCCAAGTGCCTTTTAAGATGGCCAAGAATTAAGCCGGGCGTGGTAGCGCACGCCTGTAATCCCAGCACTTGGGAGGGAGAGGCAGGCGGATTTCTGAGTTCGAGGCCAGCCTGGTCTACAGAGTGAGTTCCAGGACAGCCAGGACTACACAGAGAAACTCTGTCTTGAAAAACCAAAAAAAAAAAAAAAAAAAGATGGCCAAGAATTTCTGAGCTGAAACAATTCTTTTGTCCCAGCCTCCTGAACAGCTCAATCACAGGTGACCCACCCCATATAATCATAGGTAACTAAGGGCATGCATTTATAACCAAAAGCAACTGAGAAAAGATCTTTCCTTGTCCATAGACTAACAAACTGACTGAATACTAAGTCTATCCAAAAAAAAAAAAAAAAAAAAAGACTCAATTAAGTCATAACAGATCTGTTCAAGAAATAAAATGTCGGGATGAGAGTGGTGGATGCACCCTTTGATCCAGTGCTTGGGAACTGGCTGAAGCAGACAGGCAGATTTCTGTAAGTTTGAGGTCAGCCCGGTCTACACAGAGTTTTCTAGGGCAGTCAGAGCTACACAGTAAGACTATCTCAAAACACTAAACAGGATAGGTACCCAACTTGCATTCCAGCACTTGGGAGGCAGAGGCATACAGGTCTCTGTGAGTTCGAGGCCAGCCTGGTCTACAGAGCAAGCACCAGGATAACCAGGACTATACAGACAAACCCTGTCTGGAAGGAAATGGGGGTGGGGGGTGGGGGAGGGAGGGAGAATATGAATGGCAGACCATGTTGGTCCAACCATCATCACATCTGCTCTAAACTAATTAGCACGGTCAAAGTGAATGTCCACATAACACAAAGATCCCATTATCAGATTTATATGCATACAAATCACACTTCTGTATTTCCCTGTTATAAATGCAGAGCATATTAACAGCCACGTATAAAACTCAAAGTGTGGCTTATAAGCTGTTTCAAGATTTCAAAATTACTTCAGTGCACATATAAGAATATATTTTAGAAAATAACTCCTTGTAATATAAGCGTAATTTAGATGCGTGCATTTATATATTCTATCTATGTTTTGTTTTGTTTTTTTTGTTTTTGGGGTTTTTTTCCTGGTGTTTGTTTGTTTGTTTTTCTTTTTTGAGACAGGGTTTCTCTGTGTAGCCCTGGCTGTCCTGGAGCTCACTCTGTAGACCAGGCTAGCCTTGAACTCAGAAATCCTCCGCCTGCCTCTGCCTCCCGAGTGCTGGGATTATAGGCGTGCGCCACCACGCCCGGCCCTTGTTTTTGGTTTTTTGAGACAGGGCATCTCTGTGTAGTCCTGGCTGTCCTGGAACTCACTCTGTAGACCAGGCTGGCCTCAAACTCAGAAATCCACCTGCCTCTGTCTCCCAAGTGCTGGGATTACAGATGTGAGCCACCACGCCCAGTGTGACACAGTCTTAATATGTAGCCCAAGGTCCCCAAACTCAGCTGCAAACCTAGGTCCTCGGCATGAGCAGGCCGCACTCCTATCCCTGAGCCATTTCTCCAGCTCTCCCGACACACAACTTTTATAACTCATTAGTCTATGTGTTCAGCACAGGCCTGGTAAGAACCTACCTGCATTGCTGCATCACCTATCGCACGTCGGATTTCCCGGAGAGTTTGGTACCGCTCCAATAAGTGATCCCCACAGATGATATCTACCTGCAGAAAAACAATCAGTTATCAGATCACTTTCCTGCTTCAAAACATATGAAGTGGGGAATTAGCATGATTACTTAAAGATTATATTTAATTATTTCACAGTACACTTTTTAAAACCTCTGTCACATGCCGGGTGGTGGTGGCACACACCTGTAATCCCAGTACTCTGGGAGGCAGAGGCAGGCGATTCTGAGTTTGAGGCCAGCCTGGTCTACAGAGTAAGGAGGGGGAGGAGGAGGAGGGGGAGGAGGAGGAGGAGGAGGAGGAGGAGGAGGAGGAGGAGGAGGAGGAGGAGGAAGAAGAAGAAGAAGAAGAAGAAGAAGAAGAAGAAGAAGAAGAAGAAGAAGAAGAAGAAGAAGAAGAAGAAGAAGAGAAGAAGAAGAAGACCTCTGTCACTTTCTAACGGATCTTCACAGGGCCTGGAGCTCACTAACTGCTTAGGCTTGACGGCCAGTGAGCTCAGGGATCTACCTGTCTGTGGCTTTTGCTGAGGATCTGAATCCAGGTCTGTGTTTGCTTGTCAAACTCTTCTAATAAAACATTACCAAGAAAAGTTTCTGAGCCAGGCATGGAAGCATATGACATTGGCCCCACTGAGAGGACTTAAGCAAGAGGAGGATCAAGAGTTGGAAGCCAGCCAGGCAGTGGTGGCGCACGCCTTTGATCCCATCATTTGGGAGGCAGAGGCAGGTGGATTTCTGAGTTGGAAGCCAGCTTGGTCTACAGAGTGAGTTCTATAACAGCCAGGGCTACACAGAGAAACCCTGTGTCTGGGGATGGGGTTGGGGGGGGGCAGCAGAGAAAGAGTTGAGAGCTAGCTTAGACAATTTTGCAAGATTCTCTTTAAAAATTTGGGGGGCTAGAAAATGACTCAGTAATTAAGAGCAGCAGGGCGGTAGTGTTGCACGCCTTTAATCCCAGCACTTGGGAGGCAGAGGCAGGCAGATTTCTGAGTTCAAGGCCAGCCTGGTCTAAAGAGTGAGTTCCAGAACAGCCAGGACTACACAGAGAAACCCTGTCTTGAAAAACAAACAAACAAACAAACAAACAAAAAAAAAAAAGAGCACTTGCTGTTCTTACAAAGTACCTGGATTTTTTGATTGGTTGTTTGGTTTTGGTTTTTCAAGATAGTCTGTGTCCTGGAACTTTGTAGACTAGGCTGGCCTCAAATTGCCTGTCTCTGCATTCTGAGTGCTGGGATTAAAGGGATATGTCATGGCCAGCCAAAATACCTGGATTTAATTCCAGCATTATTTCAGTATTTTGAGAAAAACGTTACGAATATCACACCATATGTACTAACAGTAAGGAATATTTACCTACAGAACTAAAAGCTGTCAAAATTAAAAGATAAAATTTAAACCATTTCTAAATGCTAACACTCTTGAATGTTAGAAGGGAAAAGTGAAGTGAAGCTCACCTTTAACAGTGGGCAGCCGTCTGTGTGTTTTATCTGTGTACCACAGGGAGTGCAGGTCAGAGGACTACTCTGCAGAGGAAGCTCCTCCTACAACTTTGTTGGTCCACACAGACCAAGTTCAGATGACCAGATTTACAGAAAAATCTTTACTTGCTAAAAGCTAAACATGATTACAGATCATAACCAACAGGTACTGAGCCCTGCCAAGAGTACAGGGTCTCTTTAGTTTTCAGAAAGCATGTGAGGCCGGAAGAGCTTGGCCCAGTGCTCAGGAGGACTGGATGCTCTTCCAGAGGACCAAGGTTTGATACCCAGCATCCACAGTGCGACTCACAACAGTCTGAAACTTCAACTCTAAGGAATACAACACCCTTTCTGCCCTCTGCACAAATGTGGTTCACAGATATACACATAGGCAAGAACACTCATTTACATAAAATAAAAATAATTTTGGGTTTTTTTGTTTGTTTGTTTGTTTGTTTTTTTGCTGTGTGTGGTGGGGCAGAGGCAGGTATCTCTTTGAGTTCCAGGACAGCCAAGACTGCAGAGAAACCCTGTCTCCAAAACTCATAAATAAACAAAGGAATAGATTAAAAAAAAAAAAAAAAGGTTGGGAAAATGTCTTAACTGATAAAAGTGTTTGCCAAGCAAGCCCGACAACCTAGGTTTGATCCCCCAGAACCCACAGTGGAGGTAGAAAACCAATTACCAAAGATTTCCCCCTAACCTCCGTAATGTGTGCTGTGCATGTGTACATGCAGATACACAGGGTTAAACAGTGAAATTAAAAATAAACAAATAGAGCTGGAGAGATGGCTCAGTGGTTAAGAGCACTGACTGCTCTTCCGAAGGTCCTGAGTTCAAATCCCAGCAACCACATGGTGGCTCACAACCATCTGTAATGAGATCTGATGCCCTCTTCTGGTGTTCATGAAGACAGCAACAGTGTACTCATATGCATAAAATAAATAAATCTAAAAAAAAATAAACAACTACATTGAGAAACCCAATGGCAACCTTGAGCTTTGGAGACATCTGTACACGGGGACTGTGGCAAGCACGCCAGGGCTGCCCACCCGGAATTCTAGCACTTAGAAGGTAGAGGCAGCATCCGGGACCCAAGGTCAGCCTTGGCTCCAAGGGAGTTTGAAAAGAGCCTGAGATACATGAAACCTTGTCCCAAAACAACAAAACTAACTAACTAAATAGAACCATACTCTGATCAAAATTTAATCATAGAAGGAGCAACAGATATCCTAGAACCAGCCCACCTAGGTATCACTTCCTAGATGTAGCACACCATATTGTACAACAGTTCCCTTTTCTAATTTGTTATGTAAAAAATGTCTCAGTGGTGGCCTGAGAATGGAGGAAAAAAGGGAGGGAAGGACAGATGGATGGACAGACGGATGGATGGATGGATGGATGGGCAGGCAGGCAGACATATACCAATAGATATTAGTGCTAAAAACAGCAAAATTTCAGTTATTGTTTTAATACATGTATGCTTTAGTCAAATATGCAATATATTTAGAAACAAATTTATATCAAACTTTGCATAATAGCTAAATCTGATGAAAGAAAAAGCAAAGCTATACAAAGGTACATGTTCAGTTGACCTATATTTATTTATTTTTATTTATTTATTTATTTTTACTTATTTATTTATTTTTGAGACATAGTGTTTCTGTGTAGCCCTGGCTGTCCTGGAACTCACTCTATAGATCAGGCTGTCCTCTTATTCAGAGATTCACCTGCCTCTGCCTCCTAACTGCTGGGAATAAAGGAATGCTTTGCCACCACCCAGATTTATTTTGATTTTCAATAACGTGCAAGGTTTGATGTTTTCTAATTTACAAACAAGAAAATATTACATAAGTAGGAAATATTCCTCAATCCTTAAAAAGCTAATAGGGTCTATATTAAGTATTTCAATCTTCTATGTATTCAAGTTTCCATGTTACACTTGAACAGATGTCTTCTAGTAATCTCTAGTTCTACTACCAACTGCAAAAGAACTAGAATTTGGGCCTAGAAACCTCTTATTATTTCCCACATCTCTAGTTTATTCTGAAATCAAGACATGGTCATCAGTGCAATAAGAAACGAAGACTGTGACTGATGGCTAATCTTGCTATTAACTGGACTACATTTGGAATCAATGAAAACTGGCAGTTGGGCATTCATGTGGAGAGTTTTCTTTTCTTTTTTTTTTTTTTTTTTTTTTTTTTTTTTTGGTTTTTTGAGACAGGGTTTCTCTGTATAGCCTTGGCTGTCCTGGAACTTACTCTGTAGACCAGGCTGGCTTTGAACTCAGAAATCTGCCTGCCTCTGCCTCCCGAGTGCTGGGATTAAAGGCGTGCGCCACCACTGCCCGGCTCGAGAGTTTTCTTAATTGGATCATTTGAGGTCAGAAGATCCATCCTAAACATGGGTCACAGCTTCTGGTGGCAGCCTATCTCACTGGCTCTGGTCTTAGTACGGAGACTGAAGATTAGTTGTCTTAGCTTTAAGTGCTGAACATATACCAGGTTCTTGACCTTTGCATCAGGAGACAGCCATTGTTAAGACTAATTGGACTACAGGCTGTAAAGCCTTCTAGTAAATCTTTTATATATTATATGCATATTTAATACATATATTGTATATATATTCATTACATCAGTTTTGTTCTTCGGAAGAACTGACTATATGAAGGGTAACTCAGATAGGGTTGGGGCTGGAGGTGGGAATCATAAGGATCAACTCTGAATTAACAGTCACAGTCATGCACATCATAAACAAGCCACTCGCCACCCCAGAGACCATCCTTTCTCCATTGGTCAACGGTCATCTTGCAACTTCACCTTTCCTTTACACACCGTACTGTACCTGACACGCTGGATCAAGACCCATTTTTCTTCTAAGAAATTTTTCTACATGCCCAATAGTTGCTTCTCCTGAAACACGCACAAACTTCTTTTCCAATGGCTACGAAAATAGACAAGACTTTTCAAATTATGTAAATGTATGCATACATAAAATGTACAAGCTTTAAAGCAAAAATGATTTATGAATTTGAATCAATTTATAGTCTTAAAAAAAGTAGAAATCTGCAATTCTTTTAGATACATACCAACAAACTTTAATAGAAAGGCTTGTTAGTTAACTTTTTTTTTTTTTTTTTTTTTTTTTTTTGGTTTTTCTAGACAGGGTTTCTCTGTATAGCCCTGGCTGTCCTGGAACTCACTCTGTAGACCAGGCTGGCCTCGAACTCAGAAATCCCCCTGCCTCTGCCTCCCAAGTGCTGGGATTACAGGCGTGCGCCACCACCACCCAGCTTGTTAGTTAACTTTAAAAGCTCATGTAAAACAAAACATCTGGCACAATGGTATGTGCCTGAAATCCTAACCCTTGAGAGGAGGAGGCAGGAGGACTGTAAATTCAAGATCAGCCCAAGCTGATGACTGGCATCCTGTTCAAGGCATCGCAGTGCCTGCGTGTCGTTCCAACTACTTGGGAAAGGCAACACAGAGGATCTCTTGAGCACTAACTCCACAGCAAGGTAGTGCATGTCTGGAGTTCTGCCTACTTGAGAGACTAAGGCAGGGGCTTTACTTAAGTCTAGGAGCTGAGACAGTCTGGACACTTGCTTTTTAATTAAGCAAGGCATGGTGGCTCACACCTGTGATCCCAGCACTCTAGGGACCGAGGCAGGAAAATGGCTATCATAGCTAAGAACAGCCTAAGCCACAGGCCTATCTCCAAAAAGAAAAGAGGAGGGGAGGGGAAGAGGTGGAGAGGGGAGGGGAGAGGGGAGAGGAGGAAGTGAAGAGAGAGGAGTGGGAGAAGGAGAAAAGAGGATGGGGAGGGAGAGTAAGAGAGAAAAGTTTTTCTTTTGGCCTTGAACTCAGAGATCTGCCTGCCTCTGCCTCCCAAGTGCTGGCACCACCACTGCCCAACTTCTTTTTAAATTTTAAAAATGAGAACAAATCTAGTCACAGGTGGCTTGAGTTACAGGCAGTGTGGAGTTGGGAACCAAACTTAGTTCCTTGGCAAGTGTGCTATGGGCTCTCGACTGCTGAGTCATCTCTCCTGCCTCTTGCTGCTATCTCTTACAATATCCGTTTCAGAATCCCCAAAGGCATCTGAAGGCCTCCAGTAAAGGGGCAGTCACCTTAGATTTCTAGATACAGCAGAGCCTCGGACAGATCACTCCATTGTGAGAATATCTTCAGCTAGAAAGAATCATTTCAAGAGAACTGAACTATCATCTCCTTAAACAATTAAAACTCTGAACTACCTTGAAGAGCCAGCTAAGATAATGATCCATCAAATGACAATTTGACCAAATTTGACTTCACTGTATATTCTTGCCTCCTGCCCCAGCTATTCTTCTATTTAAATCTAAAATTGCCGGGCACGGTGACTCACACATATAATCCTGGCACTCAGAGACTAAGGCAGGCAGACTGCCACGGATTCAAGGCCAGATGAGGATACATGAATTCCAGGTTAGCCTGGGTTACAGAATCAGAACCTATTTCAAAAACACAAATAACAACCACCACCACCACCACCACAAAAAACTATGCCAGTGACCTGAAGACAGATTTGAGTCATGAACCTCTTTATCTGTTCCTCTTCCTGCTGTGGCAATACTGATTAAACCTCTTTTTAATGTTTCTCATCAATATAATTTTTTCAGAGTCTCCTGTAATTCGGGGTTACCTTGAACTTGGTGTGTATCTCCCAAGTGCTGGGCTCACTGAACAGGTATATACACCACACTCCACACATGCTAGGCAACTCAGGTACTGTATGACCTATTCATCTCCTTAATGTCACAGTGGGATGGGTAGCTGAGCCTTGTGTGTTGGAACTTCTACAGATACCACAAACAAAACAACCCTGACCTCTCCTTAATAAGAGAGTCTACATCACAGAGACTTTACTTTCATATGTGTTTCTAGCTTGCTACTTATCTCAACAACTGACAAAGTATAATACAAAGTAGTTCTTACCTCAAATCTCAGTGAATGCTTGAAGTGACAAGTTAAGGCAGGTTAACTTCAGCCAAAAATGTTAAATATACAAGTTTAAATTAATTTTAAACTCTAAGCACCAACTACACAGAAGACACTTTGTTTTGTTCTTTTGAGACAGGTCTCACTACAATAGCCCTGGCTGGCCTTGAATTTCTGATCCTCTTGCTTCAGCCTCCAGCGTAGTAAGAATACAGTTATACCACATCTGACTCTTAGAATTTTTTAAATTAACACATTAAAATCAGGCCTAGTGGTACATGCTTGTAGTCCTAGCACTTAGAAGGTAGAGGCAGGAGTATCAGGAATTCAAAGTTATCCACGGCTATAAGTTCAAGGCCAACAGGGACCTGTCTCCAAAAACTAAAATATAAAAAAATAAATTACCAATCAACATAGCATTTGGCTTTGTAAATTAAGTAATTTTCCTTACTTCACTTGTTTGAATCAGTAACAAGTCCCTATTTAATGTTTCTTACCCTGAAAACTAATATAGTAATACTGTTGAATCTCAATAACTTACTCGTCAAACATTTATATTTTAATTGAATATAATTTCTACTTGGTTGCTAATCTGATTCAGAATTTATATCTACAGCATCCTCTTATAAAGTAAACAAAAAATGAAATACCTTAAAATGTCCTGTGTCTTCATTAGCACTGAAAGAAAAAGTTAATCAAAATTTAGTATTTTAAATTACATGCTTAATCATAAAACAAAAGAAAAATATAAACATTTCATATGCAGCAATTCATTTAACTCAGAACAAATTTTTTGTTTGGGGTGTGTGTGTGAGAGAGACAGGCTTTCTCTACGTCCTGGAACTCACTCTGTAGACCAGGCTGGTCTCGAACTCAGATTCCTTTGCTTTTCATCCCAAGCTCTGTGATTAGTATACGCCACCTTGACTGGCTGTAAACTTTTCCCCATCTAGTTATTTACAGTGATGGCCATGCTGCTGCTCCTGTGGAGGTCAGAGATGACTTGCAGGAGTCAGTTCTCTCCTTCCATCAAAGTTCCTAGGATCTAACTCAAGTGGACAAGCTGGGCAGCAAGTGCCTTTCCCTGCTGCGCCGCCTTCTGGCCCCATTTCTTAAATTATGTTTGAGACAGGAGCTGGTGTCTTGGGCTTGCTTGGAACTCATTAAGTAGTTGAGGCTGATTTTGAAACCCTCCACCGCTTGAATGCTGGGTTTTTAAGGCTGTGTTACCAGCATTTTTTACTTTTCTCTCTTTTTCTGAGAGGTGGATTAAGGCTGAATCTCTGGAGTAGTCTGGCTGTTCTGTAACTTCACATTTACACCAGGCTGGCCTCAAACTCAGAGATCTGCCCCTCTCTGCCTCTGCCTCCCAAAGGTCAGACCTGGACTACTACACCTGGATATTGTTTACCTGGATACTGTTTTAAGTAACATGGTTACCTAAATCTTTGGGAAGAAATATTGCCACTTTCTGCCACCTAGTGGTAAAACACAGGCAGTTTAATCCAGTATTTTAAGCTCTCCGTACTTCATTTATGGGGGGAAGCGGGGAAGCAGATTTGTTTTATGAGACAGGGTCTCACTATGTAGCCCTAGCTGGCTTGGGACTAAAAGCAAATGCCACCATGCCCAATCTAATTTTAAGCTACAAAGAAGAAGAGAAAAAAGACCTGCCTTGCCGCCTTGCAACTAATCAGGAACTTCTGAGCCTTCAATAACCAAATGAAACACTGCAAAGGAATGAATGGCACCTAGTCTTTGAAAAGGGGCTACTAACCCTGAGGACAGGGCAAACCCTCATACAGGCTTCTGCTACAGTAACAGTGGCTTTGCCAGGGAGGCTTCTGCTGCTACAGTAACAGCGGCTTTGCCAGGGAGGCTTCTGCTGCTGCTACAGTAACAGCAGCTTTGCCAGGGAGGCTTCTGCTGCTACAGTAACAGTGGCTTTGTTTTTTGGTTGGTTTTGGTCTATTAGGAATGGCTTTGATCAGATTTGCCTTGACAGATGGGAGAGCAAAAGCAGGCAGGGCCTTGATATACGACACTAGCCTTGAATACCGAGACCCTCCTCCATGTTGGGACTGTGTGCTACTGTGGGGTAAGGATACCAGTGGTTACTATGTTAATTTAACATTTTTCTCAATCTTAAATATTCTATAACTTATTATTTCAGAATTGTTGAGCTTGATGTGTTTGTTTATCAAGGCTTGGTGGCACAAGCTTGCATTTTGGGAAGCCCTCAGACGGGAGGAACTAGAATTTAAAGTGAGCTAACCAGCTGGGCGGTGGTGGTGCACGCCTGTAATCCCAGCACTCTGGGAGACAGAGGCAGGCAGATTTCTGTGTTCGAGGCCAGCCTGGTCTACAGAGTGAGTTCCAGGACAGCTAGGGCTACACAGAGAAACCCTGTCTCAAAAAAACCAAATCCAAAAAAAAAAAAAAAAAAAAAAAAGACTAAAGTGAGCTAACCACAAAGAAATTGCAAGCCTGGCTGTAGTGGCACATAACTTTAATCTCAGATAGGCTAGCCTGGTCTACAGAGTAAGTTCCAGGATAGCCAGGGCTACACACCCACAAAAACTCCTGCCTTGAAAACCAAAATTTCCAGGCAATTATGGGCTAAAAAAATGGTCTCAAGAAGAAAATCACGACTTTAAAACTAAAAGACGATTTTCTTTCTTTAAAGAAAAAAAATTTAAGTTCAGCAGTTAAAAGTACTTGCTGCTCTTACAGAGGACCTAGGTTCCCAGCACCCTCGCAGCAGCTCACAGCTGTCCATAACTACGGTTACAATGGATCCAACACTCTTCTCTGATCTCCTTGAACATCAGGCATTTGCATGGTACACGTTTATAACATATATGCAAGTAAAACATTCAAACACACACACACACACAAATCTAAAAATAAAATATATTTACTTAATGTGTGTGTCCTGAGTGTGTGCATCCTGCAGGCACCTGGGAAGGCTAGAGGGTGAAGCCAGACCCTCTGAAACTGGAGTTACTGACAGCTGTGAGTTGTGAGCCGTAGACACGGCTGGGGACTAAACTGCCATGCCCTCTGCAAGAACAGCAAATGTTCCTAACCACTGGGCCATCTCTCCAGCCCCAAAAGGTGACGAGAGGCTGGCCCAGCATGGTGGCTTACAAACTGCATACCAAACATGAGAATGACTATCAGAGGGCTGTGTCAAGTTCAAGGCTAGCCTAGGCTACAATGTAAAACCTTCAAAAGGCCAAAAATAAAGCAAATCATAAATTTTTTAGGTCACTCACCCAATGAACTCAAGTAATAAAGACATATCAAGTTCAGGTGGGATACGGAACACTGACTCTAGGACTTTCTTAGTTCTTCCTTTGCTCGAAGGGACTGGCTGTGCAACAGCTATTTGGGAAGGAAACAAAGAAGCCAATGTAGAATTAAAGTTTCACAAACCGAGATCTTTAAGGAAACAATCACACAAGTATTACAACTGTTGACCTAAGTTATTATCAAGTCCTGATCAAGTCTCCTTTTCCTTAAAAATATCAGTTAATCTGTCAAAAACCAATTATTTTAAAGTGGGAAAAATGGTTCCGGTGGTAATGGTGCTCGTTGCCAAGCCTGAGTCTCTCCCCTAGGTCATACATAGTGAGGTGGCAAAGTTCTGCCAAGTGGGTGTCTGTATAAGAAAGCACAAACACACGGGTACATACATATACATGAGTACTCTTTAAATAAATATAAATGTAACAATAAATAAATAAATAGACAATAAAGTTAGCTACAAGCTAAGGGACCACTCCACAATGGAAGGCAGACATGACTCATTCATTTATCAGGGCCACAGAGAGTTCATTCAAACACTACAGCACTTAAAGATAATACTTTACAAATACCATGTACAATTACTGAGGTTAGCACATTGCATACACTCTCATTTAATCCGAGTAAATATGTACTACATCTATACTTCTAAAAAAATTGATAAAGAAACTGAGCTTAGTAGATTAAACCTTAATAGATTTGCCTAAATAAGGTCACAAAGACACAGAGGAACCAAGATTTAAACCCAAAGTTCCATGTTGCTACTAAACATAAAAGTTACTTTGTGCGGGGCAGTGGTGGCACACGCCTGTAATCCCAGCACTTGGAAGGCAGAGGCAGGCGGATTTCTGAGTTCGAGGCCAGCCTGGTCTACAGAGTGTGTTCCAGGACAGCCAGGGCTACACAGAGAAACCCTGTCTCAAAAAACCAAAAAAAAAAAAAAAAAAAGTTACTTTGTGCCCAGCATTAAAAACAGTATAGCAGGGCAGTGGTGGCACACACCTTTAACCCCAGCACAGGGGAAGAAGAGGTGGGTGAACTTCAGTGAGTTTGAGGTTAACCTGGTCTATAGAGCAAGTTCCAGGATAGCCAAGGCTACACAGAAAAATGATGTCTCAACAAAAAAGAAATATGTTTAATAATGTCATATTCATCTCTATTTTATAGATGTTTGTTAAAGTCACCTTATAGTGACTTATAAAATCTTATAGTGGCAGTGCTAGGAACAAACTCACAAAATCTAGCAACTGAGTCTGTTCATCTCTCTCTCACACACTTTTTTTTTTTTAAAAACGATTTACTTATTTTATTTACATATGAGTATACTGTAAGCTGTCTTCAGACACACCAGAAAAGGGCATCAGATGTTATTACAGATGGTTATGAGTCACCATGTGGTTGCTGGGAATTGAACTCAGGACCTCTGGAAGAGTAGTCAGTGCTCTTAACCACTGAGCCATCTCACCTACCCCACACTTTCTTATTATGTGTCTCATTATGTTGCCCAGGCTGGCCTTGAACAGAGCAGTCCTCATTAATCAGTTTCCTGAGTGCTGAGATTAAGGCTTGAACTACAACACCCAGTCAGACCTCTTTTTTGTTTTTCTGCTCGCTCTGGCCCGCTGGAAGATTTATTTTATTTTATGTATATGAGTACATTGGCTGTCTTCAGACACACCACAAGAGTGTCCATTACAGACACTGTTAGCCACCATGTGGTTGCTGAATCAAACTCAGGAGCTCTGGAAGAGCAGTCAGTGCTTGTAACTGAGCCATCTCTCCAGCCCCCAGTTGGGCCTCTTACTTCTTACAAACTATTACTTAGGTTATACTGAAGCATTATCTCTTTGATAATATGACTAGGCATTCCCCAAAAGCTCCCGTGGATGGTTATTTTCATTTTCATCCCAATTGACATAATAAGAGAATCACCTGGGAAGAGTCTTACAAGAGGGATTGGGAGCCAGCCTGAGAGGGATTTTTTATTTCGTTAATCTGCCTAGACCCACCCTAAAGTGGGCAGTGGCGTTCCCTGGGTTCGACTGTGGGAGAGACAGTGAGCAGGGCAGGAACTGATTTCTCTCTGCTGGAGCGCACTGTTACTAACAGCTCACAGTTCTCACTGCCCTGGTTTCCCTGATGTAACCTGAGCTGTGCACTAACTAAACCTCTTCTCCCCTAAGTGGCCTCGACTGGTCTACTTTGTCACAGAACCGGAATGAGGACAGCACCTCAACGACAGCTTTGTTCTTTAATCTATGAATGAGAACACATCCAAACTTACCAGGCTTAGGGACTTCTAGACCTCTTTCTTTATAGAAGTCATGCATTTGCTTTTTTTCTCCTAAAAAAATGATAAAACACAGACTAAATTACACTTACAATGTAACTAACAGAGTCGGAGACTTTGGGATTCACAACTATGAAATAAAAGAAACTTACTTTCCTCTAGATTGATCACTAATTTGTATACTATGTCTTGTAACTGCCGGTCCAACCTAATAAAAAGGATAAAGAATGTCTCAGAATTCAAAAAAATGAATTTAGGTACAAAGTGAATTCATTGTTTTTCCTCAGAAGATGTCCTTTTTCTTTCTCCTTCCTTTTCCCTTTTCTTTTCTTTTCTTTTCTTTGTGTGTGTGTGTGTGTGTGTGTGTGTGTATGTGTGTGTTTGTTTTTGGGTTTTTGTTTTTTTTGGCTTTTCAAGACAGGGTTTCTCTGCATAGCCCTGACTGTCCTGGGACTCCCTCTACAGACCAGGCTGGCCACAAACTCACAGAGATCTATCTGCCTGCTTCTGCTTCCCAAGTGCTGGGATTAAAGGTATGAAAGGTACCACCAATGGGTTAGGAGCCAGACATCTTGATTCAACAGAGCAAATCAGTACTCACAGTGCTTAAAATACACTCCATCTCAGAAAACCAAGGAATTATATGTAATTATTAAATATTCACTGGGTGGTAGTAGAACATGCCTTTAATCCCAGCACTCAGGAGGCAGAGGAAGGTGGATCTCTGTGAGTCTGAGGCTAGCCTAGACTACAAAGCAAGTTCTAGGAGAGTTGGACACAGAAAAACCCTGTCTCAGAAACAACAGAACTATTCAATAGACTCTTGAAGAGTTCACTAACTGTTCCTTAGTCTTGTACACTTGGTAAAAACGTGAGCTTGAAGATAGATTACATTTTTTTGTTTTGTTTTGTTTTTTGTTTTTGGCTGGCCTTAAACTCAGAAATCCGCCTGCCTCTGCCTCCCAGAGTGCTGGGATTACAGGCGTGCGCCACCACTGCTCGGTGACAGATTACATTTTAATCATTGCGCTCCATCTCATCTGGAGAGATGAGATGAGATGCACTGGCTGATCTTCCAGACCATCTGTAACTCCAGTTCCAGAGGATTCAATACTCTCTTCTGACCTCCAAAAGCCCCAGGTACACACGTGGTACACATGCACACATAAAAATTAAAAAAAAAAAAAATACCACCACCAACTACTGAAGCTAGGTGCTGTGCTCCTTTAATCCCAGACTTGGGAAGCAGAGGCATGTGGATGCAAGTTTAAAGCCAGCCTCCAGATCTCACTGTGCCTGATAGACAGTAAGTGCTCTACACATACTTATACAGTTCCCTTTCTTCTCATTTTGACAGCATTCAAAGGACTTACCACAATGTCAAGATCTCAGAAAAAAAACACTTGACAATTGTTCTAAATGTGAATACATCTTAAATGTGTACATTCTTACCTTATATTATAAAGAGGCTGCGTCTGGTGCACAACTATGTTGCATTTTGGGCATCTGTTGCTATAGTAAAAATGTCTCACAATGCAGCTTTTACAAACTAGTGAAAGAGAAAAGTGTTTAATTTAGGATGGTTTAAAAGACATTTTCAAATTATTAAAATACTATCGGAAATGTGAATTATTATATGCTTACAGGTATGAAGACATTCTGTAATGGTAGTTGCATCTATCAAGTAACCTTTGCAAATGGAACACAAGATGTACGGGGTCAGCTCAACGAGGTTAATCAGGCGCTGTAAATGCAACAGTAACCGTTTTAGAACACAAGCCTTTTTCTTCTCAAATTCATAAACCAGCTGGATGAGGTAGTCTAATGCCTATATTCCCACTTACTCAAGTCAGTGGAGACATCTGAGCCCAGGAGTTCAAACCCAGGTCAAAGCCAACACTGCAAAGCCTCATTTCAAAACAAGTTAAGCCATAGTCTCAAGATTTCGTTACAAGCAATGTAACTTAGTTTCACCTCCAACCCTTCAATATACCCAACATAATGAAAGCACTGTTTCTAAGCGGTCCCAATTCTCTGGCATATAGTGAAAGGTACCCATTCTTTTGTTGGTTTATAAAAATCCCCTAAACCTGCCTGGTCTCCCCACATTACCAAGGTTGACCCTGAACTTGCAGCCTCCGCCTCACGAATGTTGGTAGTAACGGTATTAAAAGAGTCCACTACCACATCCAGTGTAGACAGTCCTGAGACTCGAACTCTGAGCGACCTGCAGGCCAGAGATACACTGTATCAACTGGGCTACACTCCATCCCCGGATGCCTTTCTTCACACATTTGTTATTTTTTTTTAAATGGGGCTGAGGGACGACCCAATCCCTCTCAACACCCTGCAGAAAAAAGAGTACACCCCAGTAGGCTTAGACATCTAACACCCTTCACGTCACGCAAAGACTGTTTCAGAGAATGAAAAAAGCGGGACGCGGAGTGCCCTAAGTGATCTGCAAAGACTCCACAAAATAAATGAAGCCGGAGAGAAGCCACGCCTGGGTGGGCGGGGATGGAGGTCTACACTGGCGCCGCGAGCTACGGCGACAACGGCAACCACAGGTCTGCGCCCCGCTGGGTCCCAGAGGCCGCTCGGGCGCAGCCAGGTCGGGCAGGGTCGCCGATACCTCCTCCTCGTCCTCGGAGTCCGCCCGTCCGGACTCCAGGCGCAGAGAGAAGTGGCTCATCTCTTCCTCCTCCTCTTCTTCCTCCTCCATCTCCTCATCCTCTTCCAACTCTTCATCGTAGTCCTCGAAGCGGCCTCTCAAGCGGCCCAGGCTGCGCTCGGGCTCCAACGCCGGGGGCCGAGAGCGGGAGCAGCCGGGAGCGCCCGCCTGGGCCAGGGACGCCGGGCCCTCCTCACCGGCCGCGGGCGCCGGGATGAGGGCGGGCGGAGAGATGGGAGGCGGTGGCGGTGGCATGGCTGAGGCTCGCTTGGCCTCAGAGGCGCGCTTGTTTTCCGTGGCGTCCGTCTCAGCCTCCTCCATGGCGGGGACCAGAAACCTGGCGAGCTGAGCGCGAGGCGATGGGAGGCGAGTTGGACGGCTAGCGCGCGAGTTGAACACGAGCCCCCTTTCGTACCAGTGCGCAGGCGCCGGTGCAGCGCAGGGGCCGCTGGGAAATGTGGTTCACCTAGGGACTGCCTAGGTGAGGCGGAGCTGCTCAGGTGGGGGCGGGGCGTGCGGGCCACGCCTTAAAGTAAGCTCACCCAATTTTTCAGGTGGAAGCCTGCAGTGCGCTCTTCAGGAAAGTCTAAAATACTACTTTTAGTATTTTACTTGCACCAGTTTATTCATAGAGCATTGAACTCTACATACCATGTGATCTTGAGTTAGGAATGATGGTTTCATTTTGAGGACTAATTATGGTTTTCCTTTCCTTGGCTAATTGTATCTGTCTTCTTAGTAAGACCTTGTCTCACAATACAAACAAACAAAAACCATAAGCTGGCTCAGCACGTAAAGAAATTTGCTGCCAAGCGTGACGACCTGAGTTCAATACCCATGATAGGAGAGAAAAGATTCAAGAAAGTTGTAACTTCCACTTGTGCCAAAGGCTCATGTGTACCCCACACCACCGATAGATAGATAGATAGATAGATAGATAGATAGATAGATAGATAGATAGATAGATAGATAGATTAGATAGGTAGGTAGGTAGGTAGATAGATAGGTAGATAGGTAGATAGAATGATAATAGTAAAAAAAATTCATTGTAGAAGTTTATAAGAACCATACCAAAATGACCAGGGCCAAAGATAGGTCTCAGTAGAGCAAGGGTTGCCTACTGGGTGTGAGGCGAGGCCATGGTTCATTTCTAACAACAGAGAGAGAGAGAGAGAGAGAGAGAGAGAGAACCCAGAATAGCCAAAAAATAATTTCTGAGAAATTAGAAAAAAAGTAAGAAGACAGCTTTGATTAGTAAGATAGCCATATAAGCCAAATATGGAGACCTGCTTATTAATTTCAGCCTTGAGTAGGCAGAATGTTAGAGTCTAGGAATTTGAGACCCTCCTGGGCAGCACTGCAACAGCCCTGTCCCCAAAAGGACGAGAAAAGTGTCTGTCTCAAGACCTTATCCACTGAAGGGTCTTTGGACTTTCGAACTCTATTGAGACAGTTCAATGTGGAGGCATCTCGGCTGGAAAGATGGCTCCAGCAATTAAGAGCACTTCGCTGCTCTTGCAGAGGGGGCCTGCAGGAGCCCCTCTTTCAAGCACCCAAATGGCTACTCACAACCATCTGTATGTAACTCTAGTCCCATATGCCTTCTTTTGAACTCTCTGGCACCAGGCATGCACGTGGTAAACATGCATATGTGCAAGCAAAAGCATGCCTACACATAAAAATGAAAAATAAAAATAAATAAAATATATTTTTAAATTGGAACCAAGCGGTAAAGGAACACACCTATAATCACAGCACTCAGAGGCAGAGGCAGGCAAGTCTCTGAGTTCTAGGCCAGGTCTACAGAGTAAGTTCCAGGATAGCCAGGACCTAACAGAGAAACCCTGTCTCGAAAAAAAAAAATAAATAAATAAAACAGGGCTGGAGAGATGACTCAGCAGTTAAGAGCACTGACTGCTCTCCTGGAAGTCTTGAATTCAACTCACATCAACCACATGGTGGCTCACAACCATCTCTTCAGGTGTATGAAGACAGCGACAGTGTACATAAAATAAATAAATCTTTTTTAAACAAACAAACAAACATATGTAGAGGCTCCTGAAAGTTGGACTAAACACTTTGTTTTCTTTTCTTTTCTTTTCTTTTCTTTTTTTTTTGAATGAATGAAGTTTCCAGTTCTTTACTTGTTTAAGCTGCCTAAATTCCTCCTCCTCAACACCTCCCCCTACCAACACTGTTTTCACTGTGAGATAATCTGGGAACCTCTGGGGACTGAGGGGAACATGCTGTGGTTTCAATGTCCCTCCACAGGTTGTGATTGGATACTTGGTTCCCAGCTGGTGGTCCTCTTAGAGAGTCATGAAACCTCTGGCTTGCACGGCCTAGCCAGAAGTGGTTCCAACTGCAGGCAGGTTTGAAAGATAGCCACTTCTGGTCCTGGATTGAGCAATCTGCTTCCTCATTCAAATGACACATGAAGATTTATGACGCAAACTCCTGGCACTACAGAGATGCCCCAACATACACTATAGAAATCTTTTGAGGCCATCAGCCTCTCAAGTGCTGGGATTTCAGGCATAAACTGCTTTGCCATTTATGTCTCTAAAATGTCAAATGACAAAAGAAAATACAGACTGGATAAAATCAGTATAAAAAGGTTAAATAAAAATATAGCTCTTTTACTGATAAACACCATAAAGAAAAAATGAGACTGATGGATACCATCCATTGATCATTAAAAATTCCATAAATCTTTTTTTGTTTTGTTTTGTTTTTGTTTTTTTGTTTTTCAAGACAGGGTTTCTCTACATAGCCCTAGCTGTCCTGGAACTCACTCTGTAGAACAGGCTGGCCTCAAGCTCAGAAATTCTCCTGCCTCTGCCTCCCAAGTGCTGGGATTAAAGACATGTGCCACCACTGCCCGGCTCCATAAACCTTTCTAACTAGCATCTGGATAACCCATGGTTTGAGTAAGCTCGTAACAGGAGAGAAAATCCAGAAAGAAATGAGAGTGTATATAAAACCTGAGTCCTAGCCCAGAAGCCCTAAATACTCAAGACACAATTAGCAAGTCAAATGATTCCCAAGAAGAAAGGAGAGGACCCTGGGCCTGTAAAGATTGCATCCAGTTTAGTAAAGAAACCGAGGGGGGAGGGGAATGATTGGGGAATAGTTGGGGGGGAGAGGAACTATGGGAAGTATGGTGGGTGGGAACTGGGAAAGGGGAAAGCCTTTGGAATGTAAACATAGAATATAGAAAATAAAAATTTAAAAAATAAATAAATAAATAAAACCTGAGTCCTAGTAAGAGTGGTATCTCATAGTGGTATCTCAATGCACTAAAGTTGACTAGGCTTTTAAAAACCATGCTGAGGAGAAATGGCTAGGCATCTAGGGAGAAAACTTAAAGCAGCAGGAGAAGTTGTTTATTCTCTTCTATCTTCAAGGAAATCTAGAAACTATGACTGACCCTTGGTCAAGCCCTGGAACTGTGGTCATTAGTGCTTATTTTCTGTCAATGATTGATAGTGTTTTCTGTGTGTGTACCTGGGGCAGTGAAACATGCTGTGCCAGTTTGTCACATCGCTCTGTGCTAACGACAGGATTTATGACGTGTGTGTGTGTGTGTGTGTGTGTGTGTGTGTGGTTTCACTGTTGGAGAACTGACTTTTGAGACACAGTTGTGGCTGGCTATATACCAAGAGAGCCACTCTTTGCTTCTGGTGTGTGTTTGTTGGGTTATTTGTTGTCACTAGTGTGTGTGTGTGTGTGTGTGTGTGTGTGTATGCTTGGTTTGGGGTTCCTTTTGTTTTGTTTTTTGAGACTGGTACTTGCTATGCAGCCTTGGCTGGCCCAGAAATTTACTATGTAGACCAGGCTGACCTCAAACTCAGAGATTTCATCTGTGTCTGCTGTTCAAGTGACGGTATTAAAGTCCACCACAGCCGGCCCGGACCTGCCACTGAATTTTGGATGTATTTTCAGAAGATTACAAGGCTTTCGAAGAAGGGATGGTATGAGGGTGGGGCTCTTCTGGAATACTCTTTTTCAAAACACCATCATCATCATCACCATCATCATATTTGTGTGTGTGCACGTGTGCAAGATGTGTATGTGGGAAGGTGCATTTACTACAGGGTGTGTGGGGGTGAGAGAACAATCTTGTAGAGTTGGTTCTCTTCTTCCTCCTCCATATGGGTACCAAGGCTCAAGCTCAGACCATTGGGCTTGCATCTGGTGGCAAAGCACTTTCACCTGCTGAGCCATCTTGTTGGTCCCCTTAAATACTTAAAAAACAAAACAAAACAGACTTAATTCACATTATTTCTCTAGTATTAAAAACACTTATGTGGTAGCCATAGCTGGAGCCTGGGTACTCTGAAGAGAGACTCTGCTGTGAGTTTTCACAAGATGGTCAGATAAGGATATTTGATGAACACACGTCTCTCTCTAGAGACGGGGGTGTCAGGTAGCTGTGGGTCTTGGAATTAGGATCAAAAGTGGCCTTGGCAAAGTTGCCCAGGGTGGCAGTGCAGCCCTGACTGCTGGGCAGCAGTCCTCAATACCAGGCATCATCAGTAGCTTCTTGGCCACTGGGGCAGGAATGGATGGCAGAGTCTCTTGTGACAGGGAGGAGACGCACCAGCACAGAGCCACAGATAGGGGCCTGTCACCTTGCAAGGAACAGTGTGCAACTTGCCAATCATGTTGCCCCAGTAGACTCTTCCAACAGGAACAATGGAAAGCTTGGCCAGAATGGCGATCCCCCAGATGGCAGAGGTCACCTCCTTGGAACACTTAACAGGAAGAGCAACGTGACCATTGTAGTCTCCAATAGTGACAAAAGCCGTGAACCTGGTCTACATGCCAACCTGGGTCTACTTTGCACTGGCATGATCTTTAGAACTCATTCTTTAGGGATGTATCCAGGAAAAAAGGCAATAATGTCAGATTCCCTAGTGGGCAGGGAGAACAGGTAGATTTCCAAGGGCTTAATCTTCATGTCCTTGACCAGGCAGCCCAGCATTCACTCCTTGTCTTCAGCTGTACCTCCAGGAGCCCTGCAGCCTCAACCACAGGCCTCGGCCAGGATTTCATCCCCTAAGACCCTGCCCTCCTCTGTTTGGTGATTTCCCAAAGAAGAAGACCTTTAATAATTTTGATTAGATTCCCCCCTCCCGTGGCAATACTGGAAATTGAACACCAGGCCTTGCAAATGCTAAGTGATTGTTCTACCACTGAGCCATATCCCCAAAACCTGAAAAACTTTTGCAGAAGACATTTAGATGCATAGCTTATACCATATACAAGATTGAATCTAAACTGATTGGTGAACTAAAGAAAAAAGAAGCCAGTCTATACAAGAAAACATGGGTAGATTCCTTCTTAACAACATAGGGGGAAAAAAGGCATCTATATTAGCTACAGTTCTAAAACCAGATGCAGTAAATATTGTTAAGTTTGACTTAATGTAAAAGCACCCATGAAAAAAAACTGTAGCATCCATCTCAGATAAAAAGCTAATTCTGAGCCTGGCGGTGGTGGCACACGCCTGTAATCCCAGCACTTGGGAGGCAGAGGCAGGTGATTTCTGAGTTCGAGGCCAGCCTGGTCTACAGAGTGAGTTCCAGGACAGCCAAGGCTACACAGAGAAACCCTGTCTCGAAAAAACAAAAAAAAAAAACAAAAAAAAAAAAAAAAAAGAAGAAGCTAATTCTGTATTTTATTTAGGAGGGGGTGTTTTGTTTGGTTTGATTTTGTTTACAGGGTTTATATGTGCAACAGCCCTAGCTGTCCCCAGGTAAGCCTGGAACTTGCTGTGTAGACCATATGTCTCTCAGGGATCTGCTTGCCTCTACATTCAGAGTGCTGGGATTAAAGGCATGCACCACCATGCCTGGCCTATAACAGTATGCTTTATCTCTTTTATAATTGATTTCTTTATGTGTTATGTCTGTGTGTTACATATGTTTTGTCGTTTCTTGAGGGTCTCACTGTGTAGCCCAGGCTGGGCTCAAACTTGCAGCAATCCTCCTGCCTCTGTCTCCCAACTGCTAGAATTACAGGTGTGTGATACCTCATTGGTTTCATGTACTTCTTATAAAATGGATTATAATTTCTTAGTGTATAAGCTAGGTTTTTAGTATAGGATACAGGTAGTTTACAGCCAAGCAGAGCACACTCTAACCCTAGAGGTCCTGGTTAGAATTTTATTTTATTTTACTTTATTTATATTTGGTTACCTTGACACAAGCCAGGGTTGTCTGGGAAGAGTAAACTTCAAGTGAGAAAATGGCTCTGTTAGGTTGACCTGCAGGAAGTCAGTGGGGGTTTCCTTAATGACTGACTGCCCTGGGAGGACCTGCCCCACCATAGGCAGCGCCACTCTTGGTTCTCAGTTTTATTTAATTTTTTGTTTTTTGTTTTTTGTTTTTCATGACAGGGTTTCTCTGTGTAGCCCTGGCTGTCCTGGAACTCACTCTGTAGACCAGGCTGGCCTCCAACTCAGAAATCCGCCTGCCTCTGCCTCCCAAGTGCTGGGATTAAAGGCGTGCGCCACCACCATCTGGCTAGTTCTCAGTTTTCTAAGGAAGCAGACTGAGGACTGGAAAGACAGCCCAGTGGTTAAGAGCACTGACTGTTCTTTTAGAGGTCCCAAGTTAGATTCCCAGCAACCACAGGGTGGCTCACAACCATCTATAGTGGGATCCGATGCCCTCTTCTGGTGTGTCTGAAGACAGTGGCAGTGTACTCACACATATAAAAACAAATAAATAAGTCAAAGAAAAAGAAGAGGAGGAGGAAGAAAGAAAGAAAACAAACAACCCAGGTCGTGGTGTCACACACCTTTAATTCCAGCATGACCTCTACTTCAGCTTCTGATTCCAGGTTACTGCTTTGAGTTCCTGCCCTGACTTACACTGAAATAAATCTTCTCCTCAAATTTCTTTTGGTCATGGTGTTTTATCACTAAACTAGACAGAAGTTAGTACAAGGAGGGAAGATGGATAATGACCACAGGTGCTATTACAAAGGAACCATAGGGTAGACAGAAATGTCAAGGAGGCTTCATACTGTTTCTTTTTTAGAGATTTCTCTTTATCTTAAATTATGTATATGTGCATGTATCTGCATGTGAGTATGTGCATGTGATCACAGGTACTCTAGAAGGCTAGAGGCCTTGGATCTCCTAGAGCTATAGTTAGAGGCAGTTGTGAGCTGATCAAAATTGGTCCTGGGAACCAAACTTAGGTCTTCTGGAAGAACAGTAAATGTCCTCAATTGATGAGCTGTCTTTCGAGCTCCAGGAACCTTTCTGTTGTTGTGTTTTGTTTGGTTTTTTTGACCCAGGTGATTGACAGGTCATTTGGATTGAGTCTCACAGGAGCAGACAGGACCACTTTGTTTCTTTGTTTCTTTCTTTCTTTGTAGTGTTAGAGATCAGCTCAGAGCTCCATGTATATTTAAAGAGTAATGTACCACTGAGCTGTACTCATTACTACATTGTAGCTTGTCTCTGCTACTTTGTGGATTCATCTTACTTCCACCCTTTCAAACCCATCACACTAAAAGAGAAGGGAAAAGTAATAGAGAAGAAAGGAAAGAGATCTCTGGAAAAAGTCAGGGGTTGGGAAGGGGTAATTGTTAGACTACTTCTTGCTGTTTAGGGGCATCAAATTCCTTGGGGCAACCGGGCGGTGGTGGCGCACGCCTGTAATCCCAGCACTTGGGAGGCAGAGGCAGGTGCATTTCTGAGTTCGAGGCCAGCCTGGTCTACAAAGTGAGTTCCAGGACAGCCAGGGCTATACAGAGAAACCCTGCCTCGGGGAAAAAAAAAAACAAAGAAAAAACAAAACAAACAACAACAACAAAAATTCCTTGGGGGCGAGTTTGATCTTCACCATCAGGTTATCTAATTTCTTCTTGTTTCTTCTTTGCACACAACTACTTAACAAACCTTGACCAACAGCAACCAACAACAATCAACAACAACCTACCAACAACCCACTACCTACAACCTCCAATGCACCGCCTCCCATGGCCCTAGCATTTATATACTCTCTAAAAAGGCCCCAGAATTCCAAACATCACACTGTTGCAGAAACCATCTACAGCTGGCAAAATCACACCCCTGCTAGAGCACCAGGCAAATCATAGTAACCCACTGTGGACAATCTGAAACAGCCCCATGTCCCACATCTGGGTTGAAAATAAAAACATATTTTTTATTATTTATTTGTTTATTTTATGTATATGAGTACACTGCCACTATCTTCAGATACACCAGAAGTGAGCATCGGATCCCACTACAGATGGTTGTGAGCCACCATGTGGTTGCTGGGAAATGAACTCAGGACCTCTGGAAGGGCAGTCAGTGCTCTTAACCTCTGAGCCATCTCTCCAACCCTAAAAACATATTCTTATATTTTTTGTGTTTTTTAAAGAAACCAAAATTCCGGGGGCTGGCAAGGTGGCTCAGCAGTTAAGAGCACAGACTGCTCTTCCAGAGGTCCTGAGTTCAATTCCCAGCAACCACATGGTGGCTCGCAACCATCTGTAACAGGATCCGAGGCCCTCTTGTGATACATCTGAAAACAGCTACAGTGTACTCACAACTAAAGAAACCAAAATTCCAAAATTCTCACTATATTATATCACTCAAAACTTAGGGGTAAAAAGTAATATGAAAAAGATCTCTCTGGAAATATGAAAAGATGTTCAACTTCTCTAACCATGAGAAAAATGTAAATTGAAATGGGTATTGAGTGGCTGATGTAATGGCTTACCCAGTGAAGAAGGGTGCATGCTATTAATCCTTATAATCTCCGAGTTTGATCCCCAGGACCCACATAGTAGGAGAGAACTGGTGTCCCCAAATTGTCCTCTAACCTTGAGTGCTGTGGCACCCATGTATTTACACACATACACACACACACACACACACACACACACAGAGAGAGCAAACAAATGAAATTTAAAGTTAAATACAAAGACACCGAGACACGGAGACCGAGTTGTGGTCAAAATAGTAAAACATCTCATCCTGTTTTTACCTTGGAGTTCAGATAAAAGCTCTAGAACCATAAAGACTTCTGAGGTCTCTAGGATGTAAATAGTAACAGCCAGCAGACAAAGGACACTAGACCTCATAGTGCTTTACTGTTTGGGGTTTTGTTCTGTTTTACTTTTTTTTTTTTTTTTTTTTTTTTTTTTTTTGGTTTTTCGAGACGGGGTTTCTCTGTATAGCCCTGGCTGTCCTGGAACTCACTCTGTAGACCAGGCTGGCCTCGAACTCAGAAATCCGCCTGCCTCTGCCTCCCAAGTGCTGGGATTACAGGCGTGCGCCACCACCACCCAGCTTCTGTTTTACTTTTAAGGCAATATTTCACCATATAGCCCTGGTTGTCCTGGAACTTGCTCTGTAGAACAAGGCTAGCCTCAAACTCATGGAGATCCATCTGCTTCCAGAGTGTTGAGATGAAAAGTATGTGTCACTAACCTGGCTAGAATTCATAGTTTGCTTGTTTGTATTGTTGCAATTTTTTGAGCCAGGGTCTCAAATAGCCCAGGATGACCTCTGACTCCTTATGTATGCCAGGATAATCTGGAGCATCTTTCTCCACTTTGCTGAGATTTCAGGAATGTGCCACCATGCCAACTAAGGAACTCAGTCTGACTAATTTAAGGATTATTGAGTTTCCCCTCTGGTACCTCTGGGCCTGGACTCGAAACAAGTGAAGGCCTAGACAGTGTGCTATGGTAGACAAAAAGAACTCCAAAAACTCAGAAGAGCACTTGTGACTCTTTCTTAGAACATGTTTGGTTCCCAGCATCCACATAGACAGGCTCATAACTCCAGGTTCAGGAGATACAATGCTCAAGTTTGGGCTACAAAAGCATCAGACATATGTTCAAGCAAAACACTTAAATACCCCAAGAACCATTACCTGTTAACTGCATACAAGTCCTCAGGGAAGTGGGGATGATCCCCCAACCCTATACACACACCTCTCATAGCTGCTGTGAGTTGGAGTGGAGAATCCACGTCATGCCTAGCAGTCTGCATAGCCCTTCCTGAGCTCAGAACTGCTGCTTGATTACTCAATGTCCTGCAGCTAAAGCTTGTGGAGTCTTCAGCCATAGGATTTTACCTTGAGTTCTGGAGTAATGGTTGCCAGATCCTTTGTTTGTTGGTTGTTTTTTGTTGTTGCTTTTTGTTTTTGTTTTGCTTTGTTTTGTTTTGTTTTTAGCTTCAACAGTTTCACTCTTCCTAGATCTGTTCTGGCTTCTCTAAGTCTTTGTACCCAGGTCCCCTGTTTTTACCAGCTAGCAAGGTAAAGGTGGTTTTAAATGGAATATATGCTCAGCAAAAGTTACAATGTAGCCCGAAACAAATATCATAGTAACCACGTGTGGGGACTGCCTGCGCCATACTCACATCTTTAGGGTGTACAGAAGCTGGCAGATTTGCGAAAACAGCAACATGCTGTGTGTTCCTTCATGTGTGTGACAGCTGCTCAACGTAACAGATGTGGCTCCAAGGTGGCCGTGTAGTGACGGAGGAAAGCTGCATTTAACTTAGCTTACGTGTTCAGAGTTGTCGAATGATCTTTCATGTGGGAAAAATACCCATTACAATGTTATTTTTCTTTTTGAGACAGGGTTTCTCTGTGTAGTCCTGGCTGTCCTGGAACTCACTCTGTAGACCAGACTGGCCTCAAACTCAGAAATCCACCTGCCTCTGCCTTCCAAGTGCTGGGATTAAAGGCATGTGCCACCACTGCCAGGAAGATTTTCTGAATCGTCCAATATCTTCATTTATGTACAGGTTCCAGTGAGTGTATGCTTATGTGTGCATGGGGAGCTGGCAATTGAGGTTATGGGACCCAAAAAGAAACACCAGAGAATTATCCAAAGAAACTGAAAATTCATGGAGAAATATAATGAAATATGGATAGAAGTTCAACTCCAACTGAACTCTGAGGCCCAAACATTGACTACTTTATGGGTTCTTTTTTCTTTCCTACCCTTCTCTACCCTTTTTCTTCCACCCTTTCAACCCCAACACTAGACAGGAGAGAAAAAAGTCCTTAGACTTCCTGATAATTAGGCGCTTGGGGCAAGTTTAATCTTTGCTGTCAGGATATCTAATTTCTTTCTTTCTTTCTTTTCTTTTCTCTTCTCTTCTCTTCTCTTCTCTTCTCTTCTCTTCTCTTCTCTTCTCTTCTCTTCTCTTCTCTCTCCTCCTCCTCCTCCTCCTCCTCCTCCTCCTCCTCCTCCTCCTCCTCCTTCTTCTTGTCTTTCGAGACAGGGTTTTTCTATGTAGCCCTGGCTGTCCTGGAACTCACTCGTAGACCAGGCTGGCCTCGAACTCAGAAATCCGCCTGCTTCTGCCTCCCAAGTGCTGGGATTATAGGCGTGCACCACCACCCGGCTTTTTTTTTTTTTTTTTTTTTTTTTTTTTTTTTTTTTTTTTGGTTTTTCGAGACAGGGTTTCTCTGTATAGCCCTGACTGTCCTGGAACTCACTCTGTAGACCAGGCTGGCCTCGGACTCAGAAATCCGCCTGCCTCTGCTTCCCAAGTGCTGGGATTACAGGCATGCGCCACCGCACCTGGCCCTATTTCTTTCTTCTTTATGCATGACTACATAACAAACCACAAACAACAACAACCAGCAATCACCAACCCACCAACAGTAACACAACCTCTCCAGGCCCTAGTGTTTATATATCCTCTGAAGAGTACCCAGAGTTCCAAACATCACACAATCACAGAAAATATCTGCAGCTGGCAAAATCATACCTCTGCTAGAGCATGAGGCAAATCACAGTCAAGCAGCCCCATATCCTGTACCAAAATGAAAACACACTCTTATATAATATTTCTGTGTTTTTAAAGAAACCAAAATTCTTACTACAAGATGCAACAGAATAAATTTATCAGATTAAAAAAAAGAATTTAATAGGATAACCTGTAACAGGCCCCCAGACCTTACTTAGCACAACTGACTCCATGCTGGAAGTACCATTCAGATCATGAAACTCACCACATAGACAGTACTACCTGCCAAAATGAAAACAACGACCTAATCCATCAAAATCTATTGTTCTAGCAAAGTCTAAAAATGTACAAATCTTGTATTTTGGTTTCAAGTAGTTCCACTTCTGGCTAACTGTTCTTGGTAACTGAAATATATCAACCCAGGATAATATGTTTTCTTCTTTCTCTCTGTGGTGTGTGTGTGTGTGTGTGTGTGTGTGTACTTAAAAGTTCATTCTGAGAAAGAATCGGTGCTACACTGGGATCGTGAACACCCAGTCTAGTTGTAAACCAGCTAATAGATTTTATATTGGCTTAATCCCATGTCCAAGTAGCCTCCTCTGGTGGATACCTTACAACAAACCCTTATTTTATGTCCATTGGTGTTTTGCCTGCATGTGTGTCTGCTGGATCTCCTGGAACTGGAGTTACCACCAGTTGTGAGTTATCTTGCTGGAAATTGAATCCAGGGCCTCTGGAAGGGCATCTGAATCATCTCTCCAGCCCCAAAACATACTCTTGGTTTGTTTGTTTTGTTTGTTGTTTCTCTGTCACCCTGGCCATTCTGGAATTAATTTTTAGATCAGGCTTGATTGGATCAAGCTCAGAGATTCACCTGCCTCTGCCTCCGGGGTGCCAAACCCATACTCTTGCTTAACTTTTTTTTTTTTTTAGATTTGGTTTTTTCGAGACAGGGTTTCTTTGTATAGCCCCGGCTGTCCTGGAACTCACTCTGTAGACCAGGCTGGCCTCGAACTCAGAAATCCACCTGCCTCTGCTTCCCAGAGTGCTGGGATTACAGGCGTGCGCCACCACCGCTCGGCTTCTTGCTTAACTTTTAAAACTTTTTATTCTTTGTGAATTTCTCATCAAGCACTCCAGCCCCATTCATCTCCTGTTTCTTCATCTCTAGCCTCCAGCCCTTGCAACTCCCCCTCCCAAAATAAAATAAAAAACAAAAAAGGAAACAAAATATCATCATCGAAGCTGTAATGTAGTGAAGTGTGTCACACAGTGTATCCTTTCGCTCACACAATCGTTTCTTTTGTTTTTTTGTTTTTTGTTTTTCCTAGACAGGGTTTCTCTGTGTAGCTCTGGCTGTCCTGGAACTCACTTTGTAGACCAGGCTGGCCTCGAACTCAGAAATCCACCTGCCTCCGCCTCCCAAGTGCTAGGATTAAAGGTGTGCACCACCACGCCAGGCCACACAATCGTTTCTTGCAGTGCTCATTGCAATGATGCTGGTCCAGTTTGAGGCTTCTGCTACACTATCAATATCAGATCCTCACTGAGACTCCTTGGATATCCTGTTGTTGCCCTGTGTAATGGATATCCACTGGCTTTGGATCTGCAGGACCAGCCCCTTCACACACTCCAGAAGTTCATAGATGGGGTGATGTTGGGGTGGGCCGACTCAAAGACCTGATGGCAGCTGAGTTGGTCAGCCCAACAGCTTTACCCTCACCAGCAGGGCAAGCTCTCTAGTGCTGCCCCGGCTAGCTCACTCAATGCCACAGCTGGCAAGAGGTGGAGCCAGCTCTCCAGCTGTCATGACCTCAGAGCCAGCTCTCCCACCTGCCAGAGGTGGTGAGGGGTAAAGGGTGTGTGTGTGTGTGTGTGTGTGTGTGTGTGTGTGTGTGTATAAAAACCATCTCTCCTGCATCTGCCTCAGCTGGGCCACCAAGCATGCTGCAGCAAGAGAGGAGCAGGGTCAGCTCTCTCAAGTGCCGCTGTCAGTGAGTGGCAGGGACTGCTCTACACAGCCCTTGGACAGCAACATGCCCAAGCAGCAGCCCAGACCAAAAACATCTGCATGGCCTTTGGTGGTAATATGACCCATAGATATCCACGCAAACCCCTCCCATCCCCACTACTTCATAGCCATGGATGGATCCAGACATGGCCCTCAGTGGCAGCATGGGCCTCAGGTGGCAGGGCAGGCTGCTGTCACATCAGGCTATTCCTCTCCAGTTCCTCCTCTCTTCATAGTGATTCCACGCCTCTTTCTCTCTCCTCTGCCATTCTGCTTCTCTCCTGATGCGGGTGGACCACACACGGTGACAGTGGGCTCCAAACCTATATTTACATATCTTCAGATTTTTTTCTATGCCATGTACATCAGTGTTTTGCCTCTATGTATGTCTCTGAGGGTGTCATATCTCCTTAAACTAGGGTTAGAGACAGCTTTGAGTTGTCATGTGGGTGCTGGGAATTGAACCTGAGTCTAATGGAAGAGTAGCTAGTGCTCTTAACCACGGAGCCACTTCTCTAGCCATCCCCCCAAACCCATATTAGAGAACAGTTCATACTGGGAGAGTGGCAGCTTAGACCTGTAATAGTTCTAAGCACTAAGGAGGTGCGGTAGGGAGATGGTGAACCATAGGCCAGCTTAGGCTACACAGTGAGAATCTGCGGGGCGGGTGGGGTGGGGGAAGAAAAACAAACCACAAAACAAAACACCAAAACTGTTTGTTCATAATGTTACATCAAGGTCTTGCTACCTTGGCAACACTAACATTTTGGATTGAATAATTTTACTCTGAAAAAATAAACACCCTAGTTTTTTTTTTTTTTTTTGAGGAAGTGTTTGTCCTGTTCATTTTAGTAAGTCTAACAGCATTTCTGAATTTTAGATGCCAAAAGCAACTTTGAAAAATATTGCATACACTATCAAATATCTACAGAGAATAAAATCCTCTAGTTGGGTTACAGGAGATTGGAAAAATAAATAACAACGAAGAATCAAATCAAAATACTATGAAAAATACAATGGTTGAAGAAAATAAACTCAATAAATGAAGCAATATAGATATAGGCTAAAAATGTACTACTGTACTGAAAAAAAAATTGGGGGGGGGAGCTGGTAGAGGAACAAGTGTAAACTGTCAACTGACCTGAAAAACTATCCATTGGGACTTTCCTAGAAGGGGAACAGGAGAAAGAAGAAATATTTGTAGACATGCTTACTAAGTATGAAGACCTACATTAAAAAATGTCAGAATGAGGGCTGGAGAGATGGCTCAGAGGTTAAGAGCATTGGCTGCTTTTCCAGAGATCCTGAGTCCAATTCCCAGCAACCACATGGTGGCTCACAACCATTTATAATGAGGTCTGGTGCTCCCTTCTGGTATGCAGGCATACATGCAGGCAGAACATTGTATACATAATAAAGACATCTTTTAAAGAAAATGTCAGAATGAAACGTAATCCGTGAAATGAAATATGATCAGAATGCAGGGCAATAGGTGGAGAGAAGGAATAGGTGCCACAAAGATTCAGACTGACAGCGGACACTGAGAGCAGGGATCAGAAAGGAAGAAGACAGAAACAAAATAACAAAAGGGGTCTCCTAGGCACCCAGTGAGTTTATTTCTTTTGGTGGAACAGGAATCACTGTACTTGAAGTCATTAACCTCAGCTAAAGCACAACCTGGACACTGGAATTTCTGAGACTGGCATAGAGGGGACAAAGGCGGCCATACTTCCCTGAGTCCAGACACCCTCTTACCGTCTCCTCCCAGTGAAGGGCTGCTATTGTAGCCTTGGGTGAGGTTCACTTCCCAGTCCGGCCCCAAACAACAAAATAGTAACAATGAGTAATTAATACATGGGTGAAACATTGTAGTCATAAAACTTCTATATAAAACGTTTTAGCTGTATCCCTACACCTGGAAGGCCAAGGCGGGGTGGGGGTGGGGGGCCAGCAACTCAACCACCCTTAACTACCCAGCAGGTTCAAGGCCAGCCTGGGTGCATAAGACCCTGCCTTAAAACAATCTTTAAAAAGAAAAAAAAGAAACATTTTAAAGACAGAAATGGTTTATTTGGTAATAAGGAATGAAAAGAAATTAACCTTTTTTATCTCTTTAAATTTGTAATAGATTTTTCTTGGTGGTTTTGGTTTTTATTGTTCTTGTTCTTGTGGAGACAAAGTCCCAGCTTAAAGGCTTTTTTTTTTAAACAATATAACATATACTGTAAAGTTCACAAAGCTAATTTTTACAGGAATAAAAACTGAAAAAGAAAGTAACCACTGCTCAGCTCACAGAATTAGAGAGCCTTACCAGTAAATAGGAGGCCTCTTTCTGATAAATGCTTTGTGCTTTTTGAATTAAATACCTGGGCGTGATTTTTTTCTTCGTCTGTGGTTTTAGCACGGTTAAGCCGCCTTGTAAAGACTCCAGGGATTAGCACCTTCTAAACTTGTTGAATTAAAAGAGCTCGTATAACATAAAACGGCTATCTCAACGCCTGAACGTAGCCTGCCTGCAATAAACGGTAATTATCAGGCAAACGCAAGAGAGCCGGTAACCAACTCCCACTTCCTGCCTGCCTTTCACTCAGTTTTGAAAGTAGCTCTTTCTCATTCCTTTTCTCCTCGCTAGCTCCTCCCACTGCCGTAAATGGACCGCTCCGGCTGTCGTGAAACGCCCTACCCCGCCCTCCATGTGGCGAAAACGCAGTCACGCTTGACGGCGCGAGGTGGCTCAGCCGCAAGATGGCGGCGCTGGCGGAGGAGCAGACGGAGGTGGCGGTCAAGCTAGAGCCTGAGGGACCGCCGACGCTGCTACCTCCACAGGCTGGCGACGGCGCAGGCGAGGGTAGCGGTGGCACTCCTAACAACGGCCCCAACGGCGGCGGCGGGAATGTGGCGGTGGCGGCAGCGGCCGGCGGGGACGGCGGGACCCCCAAGCCTGTGGTGGCTGTCTCTGCCGCTGCCCCGGCGGGGGCGGCCCCGGTGTCCGCCGCTCCCACGGAGGCCGGCGCTCCCCACGACCGACAGACTCTTCTGGCTGTGCTGCAGTTCCTACGGCAGAGCAACCTCCGCGAGGCCGAAGAGGCACTGCGCCGAGAGGCCCGGCTGCTGGAGGAGGCGGTGGCGGGCTCCGGAGCTCCGGGAGAGTTGGACGGGGCTGGCGCGGAGGCGGCTAGCGCGCTTCTCAGCCGGGTCACCGCTTCAGTTCCCGGCTCTGCGGCCCCCGACCCTCCGGGGACGGGCGCTTCGGTGACCTCTGTGTTCTCAGGTTCAGCACCAGGTCCTGCGGCTCCAGGAAAGGGTGAGTCTCGGGGTCCCGAGTGAGGACCGCCGGCTTGAAGGGGAGCTAGCCGGGAAGGCGAGGGCTGGCAGGCCTGCACCTCTGCGGGCTTGTTTTGAATTTCCTGGGCCCGCCTCTAGGGCCACATGCCCGCCCCTTTCGCTACTGCGCCGGCTGCGCAGTCAAACCCTCTTCTGAGCTGTCAGTTCCAGCCAGAGGCTGAGCAGGGCTGTGGAGCCGAGGGAGGTGCCGGGGACCGGGGGATTGACAGAAGAGGGGAACCTTAGGGTTTCGGTATTTCTCCTCTTACTTGGACTTAGGAACCTAGGATTAGGTTCGCGTGAACACGTGTATAGTACTGTTCCCATTCCCACACTACTACTGCACTGCAAGTACTTTCTGTGTCTTGATTTTTCACAATTGTATAGTTATCATGTCCCTTTGAGACGAGAAAACGGACTTTGAGCTTGCTTTGGGCCACACACCCAGAGTGGTGGTAGTAAGTGTTTCTTAGAATGCGGGCTGAGAACCTCCCGTGTTAAGTGTTTTAGAGGATGCAGATTTCTGAGCATCACTTCGGGCTTATTAGACTCTGTAGGGTTCTAAGGAGTGCTTTTGAAAACTCTTAACTCTACGGGTGGGAGTGGGTCAGACCTTTTTGTCTCTATTGCTTTTCCTTGTGTGATGTCAGTTAAAGGTATTTTTTCTAGTTTTTGTTTGTTTGTTTGTTTGTTTTTGTCTTTTTACTAAATAAGTTATTATGGGACCAAGATGTAATGTGTAATGTCCCTAGTACTGAAAGTTTAGTTCCTGTATCCAGTTACTGACAACTCATGTCCACGATTCACCCAGAAACTGTTGTCACAAATCCATATAGTGAAATACCCGTTTCAGGTGAAGCCGCTTCCTGGCATGCATGACCCCCTGAGCTGGGTCCTCACAACCCACACGGTGGGAGGAGAGAGACTGAGCTACCAGGAAGCTGTCCTTAGAATACACCAAACTTACAATTCTTAAACTCACACTTAGTAGAAATTCTCAAAGGATATTAGTAAATATTGAATTAAATTACCCAGGTTAGTGGTTCTAGATATGTTAATCTATTTCAATGAGAGCATTGCCCGACAGGAAGTTTAAACACTTGGCACCGTGACCCATAAATAGAAATGTGTCATGTTTATAATGCCAGCACTTGGGATGCTGAGGCAGGAAAATTACTGTGAGATCAAAGCCATCCTCAGCTAAATATAGTTATGGGGGAAGGGAGTGTTAAGTAAAAATATGTGGACAGTGTGACTGAGGAGGATCTTTCCTGTATGCTAAATTTTGTGACTATAGTGTAACAATTTATATTATTTTTCTAATCCTGTCATGTCAAGAAACTTGACTTATTTTTTTAGTTCATACTCAAGAAACCAAGGAGAAAAAGAGACCATGAGAATGAGTACAAAATTAAAACTTCAATTATAATTTTTTTTTTTTTTTGGTTTTTTTGAGACAGGGTTTCTCTGTGTAGACCTGGCTGTCCTGGAACTCGCTCTGTAGACCAGGCTGGCCTCGAACTCAGAAATCCGCCTGCCTCTGCCTCCCAAGTGCTGGGATTACAGGTGTGCGCCACCACGCCCGGCTTCAATTATAATTTTTTAGAAAAGAGAATGTATAATCACTTTTTAAAAAAAACATAAAAGAAAAGCCGGGCGTGATGGTGCATGCCTGTAATCCCAGCACTTGGGAGGCAGAGGAAGGTGGATTTCTGAGTTCGAGGCCAGCCTGGTCTACAGAGCAAGTTCCAGGACAGCCAGGGCTACACAGAGAAACCCTGTCTCGAAAAAACAAAAAACAAAACACACACACACACACACACACACACACACACACACAAACCCTGTCTTGAAAAACCAAAAACCAAACCAAACCAAAACAAAACAAAACCAAAAAACATGAGCATAACACTATAGCTGTAGTCTGCCAAAATTTTCAACATCAAAACTCTAATTTGATTTTTTTTTCTAATTTGATTTTTAAAAAAGCATTATTGTTTTGTATTGTGAAATTATAAACAAATACTCAGGGCTTTCTACCTTGCAATGATTGGGTATAGAAATTGCTATAAGTATATGCAAGTATATGTATATGTAGTCTTCTATATTCCAGAGCCATAACAAATGCTCCACTTTTTTCTTGAGATGCTGATATTTTACATGAGGTGATTTGGTGTTTGAATATGAGGGTATCATGGGATAGATAGTACAGGAGTGATCTATAAGGCACTTGAGTGTCATGTCTGCCGTTTTCACTGAGCCTTGAGAGAAGGTTAACATAATTGTTAGCTTTGCACATCCACTTATTTATTCATTTGGTGGTATTGGGAGTTCAACCTAGGGCCTGTGCATGCTAGAGAAGTCTTAGCTACTTAGCACATTCCCTGTATGCATACTTTGTCTTTAGAATAATACAATTCCAGGAAAACCGTTGACTGTTCTGTTATTGATTTAAAAATGTATGATACAGGCAAACTGAAGGGCTTTTGGCCTGGGTTACTCAAAAACACCCTGAATCATATTGAAAGGGTTTGTGACTGTGAACTTGCAGGTAAAGGTACTTGCCACCAAGCCTGACAAACTGAGATAGGTCCCGGAAACCACCATTATGGAAGGAGAGAGCTGTCTACTGAATGTGTCCTCTGATCTCCATATAACTATTATGGCTTGTCTGCCCGCTACCCTCATATACAGCCATACATACACACAAAATAAGCAAATGTAATACAAAGTTAGGAAAAGATACATGGTTTTGTTGGGGAAGAGAAATAGAGAGGAAAGGGACAGTTCTGAGAAAGAGCTGTCCTCAGCGCCTTAGCAAAACCACATCTGTTTGGTGCATTTTAGATCATTTTCTTAAAGTTGTCATTCATTTTTTAAACAGTTGCAAGTGTAGCTGTGGAAGACCAGCCAGACGTCAGTGCTGTCTTGTCGGCCTACAACCAACAAGGAGACCCTACGATGTATGAAGAATACTACAGTGGACTGAAACACTTCATCGAATGTTCTCTGGACTGCCATCGAGCAGAGTTATCCCAACTCTTTTATCCTCTGTTTGTACATATGTACTTGGAGCTAGTTTATAATCAACATGAAAATGAAGCAAAATCATTCTTTGAGAAGTATGTGAATCTTAACATATTTATTTATATATGTATGTATGAACACACATCTGTAACCACACAAATGTAAGATGTAAATCAGAAGGTATTTTGTGAAGGATAGGTGCCTTGGGCAGTATGGACCTTACACAGGGGCAGGAGGATTGACCCTACAGAGGAAACAGTCTAGATGTGAAGAAGGGCTAGAGGTTAGCCGGTTGAAGAGAGGCGCATGCCTGGAGTGGTCTGCGGGGTAAGGACTGTGGTGGTAGCTGAGGCAGGGGACGGAGCAGGGCTGTGATGCAGCATTCAGCTGGGAACAATAGGCAGGTTCGTGGACTGGACTGCGATGAGGATCTTTGTTCCAGGAATAATAGGGATTTATATCGAATGAGATTAGATTTGACTGAGAGTCATTGAAAACTCAATACTTACGAATAAAAACGGTTCTGAGAGCAGTAGGAAACTTAGGATTAGGTTGGAAGATGACTAACAACGCAAATGACAGGCTTAAGTCAAATGTACGCTTGCTTTTCTCATAACAGCAGGAAGCTTAGGGCTGATAGGTAAGTCCTCCATCACCAGGGATGTGGCTTCCATCAGTGTATCGTCCTTGTCAGGAGACCCCTGCCTCATGGAACGAGCTGGCCCTCTTTCGGGAAGCAGTCCCAACACCGTTCCAGTCAGTACGAAAGGCACACATTCCTGCAAGAAAGTGCTTACACTTCTTTAACTTTTTATCAGTGACCATCCCTAGCTACAAATGTCGGAAATGCAGGGGGGGGGGTGTCTTCCCTGAGGTGTCTGTCCCCAGCTAATAGGTGTTTTGTTGTGGAGGAAGGGAGTTAAAATGAGCATTTGGGGACAGTGAGGTGTCTGTGCTCTAGATGCCATTAGAGGATCATTTCATTTATTGCAGTCTTTCTTGTTCTTTTTCTAAGACAGGTTCTTAGCGTGTAGTCCTGCCTGGTCTGGAACTTACTGTGTAGACCAGTCTGGCCTCCCAAACTTGCAGAGATCTGTTGGCTTCTCCCTTCTGAGTGCTAAGGTTATAGGCATGGCTCCCCCCCACTCCCCCAAGGGCCCGAGTATGCATTTTAAAAGGCCTTTTGCAAAGAGGCGAACATGGCAAGGGGCAGGTCTATTGGATGACTAGGGTTATTAATTGCTTCTTAATGATGGTGATAGTCTTCTTTTCATAGACACTTAGAAATATGTTGAGGCATATTTGTCATATCTGTTGGGGAGGAGGGAATAATAACTATTATGGGATGTATAGATAGTCCTACTTAGCAGAGAATTGTTCTGCCCAATATATCAGTAGCATCGCTGTTGAGAAACAAGAATATGCTGGTGAAGTTCAAAGCAGACTGACCCCACAGTACTGGGTCGAACACTGAGGTGAGACACCATTCCTAATCCAGATTTCTGGTGTGTCCTCTGTAGAAGGACAACTTTCCTGACAGAAATTCCTGGAGGAGGACATGCTATGTCAATAGGGGTACTAATCTTTAATTCAATTCAAATGTACTTTTGACTAATTAACCCATTAAGAACCAACCACCATGTGTAGCATGGTGGTGTACAACTCTAATCCTGGCACTCAGCAGGCAGAGGCTGCTGGGTCTTTTGAGTTTGAGGTTAGCCTGGTCTACAGCTTGAGTTCCTTAAACCTTGTCTTCAGAGCAAAACAAAAGCAAACCAAGCAACCAAACAAACACACACACACACACAAAAAAAAACCAAACAAACAAAAAAAACCAAACGAACAAAAACCCAACCCCAAACCAAAAAAAAAACAAAAACAAAACAAAAAACCAAAATCAAAAAACCCCCAGTACTTGCAAGACTGGTTTGCTAATAGTCCCTCTGTCCCTCTGTAATGTAATCCTGTTCCCCTATATAACAGCTGAGAGGAGCAGCTAGCTATACGTCGGCTTAAAGAGTGCCAACATTTAACAAGTATAGGATACAGAAAAGGAAAAATGGAGAAATACGGAGAAGTCCAGGAGGGCGTCATCGCAGATGCCGAGGGGCAGGGCTGGGTTGACTGAAGCAGATTGCTTCGGTGGGTGCCACAGAACTCGAAGTCAGGACTTGTCTGGTAACCGCGCCTGGAAGCTGTGATCCACCCATTACACTCTGGTCCCTCATTGAAGGCACTGAAAGCAAACTGTAGCCCCCTCCCCTCTCTTTGGCTGATGATAACATTTCTACACTAGAAGCCGCCTTATTATTATTATTTTTTAAAGAGACAGGGTTTCTCTGTGTAGTCCTGGCTGTTCTGGAACTCTCTCGATAGACCAGGCTAGTCTTGAACTCACTCTGCCTCTTGAGTGCTGGGACTCATAAAGGCATGTGCCACCACCCAGCTTAGAAGCTAATTTCTTTTGTAGTACCGTTGTCAGTTTTGCTCCTTCCGTCTCCTGGGATAGCCACTTTCCCATGTAGGAAGATGGGCTGTTGTGAAAGGTTCTCTGTTCCCATTACAGACAGACAGTCTGCTAGGACCCCATGCCCAAATGAGGGCAAAACAAGCCAAGACTTGTAAAAACAAAAGTATATTTACACTCTAAGTTGTAACCAAGACTGAAGGCTTTATTTAATTGCCTTGGTAATAGTGAAAATATGAAAGTGCTCGTTGTTTAGTACCAATATTTGTTTAGTTTATCATTATTAAAATATTAATATTTAATATGTCTTAACATAGTAATTAAAATGTATAGGCTTATAAGAATCCATGTCCTGATTACTACTGAGACTGTGATAAGTACACTGAAGGCATACTATTTTCTGCTTCTGTGTTTGAAATGTTTTTAATAAAAAGTTTTAAAGAGGTTTTGAGAAAGCACAAAATTCAGTAAAGCAAAGATTGTGACATTTTTCTGTATTATCAAAGATTTTTTTTATAAATTTCTTTTTCGAGACAGGGTTTCTCTGTGTAGCCCTGGCTGTCCTGGAACTCACTCTGTAGACAGGCTGGCCTCAAACTCAGAAATCCAGGTTCTGACTCTGCCGCCTGAGTGTTGGGATTAAAGGCATGTGTCACCGTGGGTCAAAGATGGGTTTCAAAAGAAATACATCCTGGCTGGTAGTGGGTTTTCGGTCTGCCCAGATGTCTCAGTCACTGCTTTATTTCAGAACCTTCCCCTGAAATGCTTATGATACATTTCATTAGAGAAACTGGTCATTTTAAGGGTAACTTTAGAAACTGAGTTATAATCATTTTGAAATAAATTACTATTGAGCCTACAGCCTAGTCAGGGCTATTTATATAGTTACTTTATTATATTCTATAATATAAATATATAATTATATATTAACTACAGATGATTCTTGGATGGTTTATAGATGTATGAGGGAGAAGCAGATTACCTTATTGACATATTGAAAAATGACTTTTTAAAATCACTGAAACAGGTTCCATGGAGATCAGGAATGTTATTACCAGGATGACCTACGAGTATTATCTAGTCTTACCAAAAAGGAGCACATGAAAGGGAATGAGACCATGCTGGACTTTCGGACAAGTAAATTTGTTCTTCGCATTTCCCGTGACTCATACCAACTCTTGAAGCGGCATCTTCAGGAGAAACAGAACAATCAGATCTGGAACATAGTTCAGGAGCACCTCTACATCGACATCTTTGATGGGATGCCTCGCAGTAAACAACAGATAGACGCCATGGTGGGAAGCTTGGCTGGAGAGGCGAAACGGGAAGCAAACAAATCAAAGGTACGGGAGCAAGCCTAGAACGGTACTATGTAGACGGGAATTGTAGGATTTCCACCATACAATGGGAATTACGTATACATTCTCATAGCTACCTTGGGAGCAATCTTACACTGCATTTAGAATGTGTTGTTCTGAGGATTTGTGGTGTATGTAAAGATTTGGGAATGGTTTCACGTAACAAGCCGCCTTAACTGCAGCGGCTAAGACAAGCAATGGTTTTTTGGTTTTGCTTTTCTTCTGAGATCTGCATAATAGTTCCAAAGTGCCCTGTGTACCTCTTGGCTTGTGGCTGGTGGTGCATGTGCGTCACACACTCAGTGGCTCCTATAGCAATGCAGCTGAGTCCAGGGAAGAGTAGGGGGACACAATAAAAGGCCTGCTGAGACTCTTTAAAACCAGGGCAGCAGGTGGGTATAAGCGGTGTACTTCTGCGAATATCTGTGGGTTAGAATTATGTGATCATTTGTAGCTGCAAGAGAGCCTGAAAGGAGAAATGACCTAACTAAACACATTGAACAAAAGTTAATTTCAAAACTGTTGACTCTTTTGACTTGTAGGTATTTTTTGGTTTATTAAAAGAACCAGAAATTGAGGTGCCTCTGGATGATGAGGATGAAGAAGGAGAAAATGAAGAAGGAAAACCTAAAAAGAAGAAGCCTAAAAAGGACAGTATTGGCTCAAAAAGCAAAAAACAAGATCCCAACGCCCCGCCTCAGAACAGGTGGGGAGGAGACCTACCCAGAGGGGAGAGCCATGCCACAGAGAGAGAGAGAGAGAGAGAGAGAGAGAGAGAGAGAGAGAGAGAGAGAGAGAGAGAGAGAGAGAAAGAGAAAGAAAGAAAGAGGAGAGCCATGCCATAGAGAGAGGGGAGAGCTGTGCCACAGAGGTGGGGGTGGGGGGTGGGGAGCCGTGCCACGGAGGCTGAAGTTCATCAACATTCAGAGTGATTCTTAGTCTGTTTTCTCTTATAGAATCCCTCTTCCTGAGTTGAAAGATTCAGATAAACTGGACAAAATAATGAATATGAAAGAAACTACCAAACGAGTGCGCCTTGGGCCAGACTGTTTGCCCTCCATTTGTTTCTATACATTCCTTAACGCTTACCAGGTTAGTAAAATACTTGGACAGTTTCTCCCAGAAGAGCCAGATAAAATGATGATTTACCACTGAGAAAAAGTAACTCAAATGAGATTTTCTTGTTGAAGCTCTTGGCATTGTTTAACTTAAGAGCAAAGGGAAGCAGTGTGGTGGTGCACACCATTAGTACCAGCAGAGTAGGCAGGACTGAGCAGGGCAGCCTGGTCTACAGAGTGAGTTCCAGGACAGCCAGGACTAGACTGGTTGGGGGCAGGCAGGGAGGGAGGGAGGCGTGAAAGGAGGGAGTGAGGACAGACATACACTGGTCAGAATAGATAGATGTCTGAATTTAAAAGCCTTTTAGCAATTTCTAAGAGGCAGAATCTTGTTCCTACTTGACCCTCGATTGGTTGGTTGGAGTTCTGTTCCTCTAATCCTGAGAATGTTCAACGCGCATCTGGTTCATCTCTTGAACTTGGTTTAAGTAATAATGTAAATTTGGTATTTTTAATTTAATTCTTCATATCTTTATTGACTTCTTATAATAGAATACTAAGATATATTTAGTAAAGTACAAAAATGGTTAACAGTGGCTTGCTATTATGTACTGCAAATACAGAGGCAAGAAAGCAAGTAATGAGATGCCCCTTGCATGCGAGCCTTCAGACAGTGCGTTTCGTTTGATACTGTAACTCAGATGATCTTATTTTGGTTCTACTTACTTCTTTTTGAGAACTTCATATATGAGCACTGCATGAACATTACCCCTGCCTCTCAACTCTCCCTGTGTCTCTACATTATGATCTCTTAATTATTGTTTATGTCTGTACATATTTGTATATAGTTATATATATAGATGTACATTTAACTTATGTGTTCAGAGTTGTCAAATGATCTTTTATATGGGAAAAATACCCATTACAATGTTTTGTTTTGTTTTTTTCTTTTTGAGACAGGGTTTCTCTATGTAGCCCTGGATGTCCTGGAACTCACTCTGTAGACCAGGCTTACCTCAAACTCAGAAATCTGCCTGCCTCTGCCTCCTAAGTGCTGGGATTAAAGGTGTGTGCCACTATTGTCCAGCATTATACAACTTTTAGATATGATTGGAATCTTTTCCTACCACTGTGTTATCTAACACCTCTAATATATTTTAATACTCTCAGGGTCTCACTGCAGTGGACGTCACTGATGATTCTAGTCTGATCGCTGGAGGCTTTGCTGACTCAACTGTCAGAGTGTGGTCTGTGACTCCTAAAAAGCTTCGTAGTGTCAAACAAGCATCAGGTAACCGAGATGACCTATTAGTATAAACTTGAAATTAGTCTACACCAATTTGATTTCATAGAGCCTAGATAGGAAATTGTGATCTTTGCAGAAGTGATGTCAGTTGAACTCCAAGGTTAGTGTCTCGGCTGAACCTGGTGGTTTAGGCCTGTGATAACAAACACCTTAGGAGGATGAGACAAGAGGATTGAGAATTCAAGGATTGGGCAGGTGAGATGGCTCATTGCTGCCAAGCGTGACGACCTGAGTTCAATTCCTTGGAATCCACAGGTGGGAGAGAACCGCCTCCCAGATGTCTTCTGACCTCCCTGCATGTGCTAGGCATGTGTACATCTACATAGACATAGACACTAAACAATTTTTAAAAAGAGAGTGAGTTCAAGGGCTTGCCTAGACTATAGAATGAATTCAAGGCCAGCCTGCAAACCTTAAATAAACTGTCTCAAACCAAAACAAACATCAAATCAAGATAACATTTCCAATAAATGAAAGAGCCTTTGAGGGTGGCAATGATCATTCTGTTGGCAGACTCCCATGTACAGTTCTCTCATGTATAGAATGAAGGGATTAGGTCAGATAACTCTTTAAAGTTAAAACTCTGGTATTGGATGATTATTTGCCTATAAATTTTATGAAAACCTTAGTGAGGGCTGGCAGGGCCTTATTGAAGTAACTTTAGTAACTTTAGTAACTCAGGAGATAAGGCGAATGCTTGCCACCAGACGTGCAAACTTGAGTTCAGTGTCTACAACCCACATGGTTGAAGAGAACTGACCCTTCAGGCTGATCTCTGGCATCTACCTGTGTGAAGGCATGCATGCTCAGGCTACACAGTGAAACAAGGGGCTGGATAGATGACTGGGTGGTTGCAAGCACTGACCATTGCTGCAGAGGACCTGGGTGAGATTCCACCACCAGCCGTCACTCTAGTTCCAGGGGTGCCAACACATGCATGTGGTACATTCATATACATGCAGGTAAAACACTGGTACATCCAAAATTAATTTATAAAAACAAAAGGCAAACCAAAAAACCCAAACCTTTAATGTCAGGATTTTAAATGCTTTTCGATAGCCATTTTTTCCTAAATAGTATGTTTACATTGTTATAGGATTGGCATAGCTTCATTTTTATGAAATGTAGCATAGTGGACAGACCAAAGAATTAGTCCTGGCTTTCTTTCTTTTTTTTTTGCTTGTTTTTTTTTTTTTTTTTTTTTTTTTTTTTTTTTTTTTTTCCGAGACAGGGTTTCCCTGTGTAGCCCTGGCTGTCCTGGAACTCACTCTGTAGACCAGGCTGGCCTCGAACTCAGACATCTGCCTGCCTCTGCCTCCCAAGTGCTGGGATTAAAGGTGTGCACCACCACCACCTGGCTTTGTTTTTTTTTTTTTGTTTTTTAACAGGGCTTCTCTGTGTAGCCCTGGCTGTCCTGGAACTCACTCTGTAGACCAGGCTGGCCTCGAACTCAGACATCTGCCTCTGCCTCCCAAGTGCTGGGATTAAAGGTGTGCACCACCACCACCTGGCTTTGTTTTTTTTTGTTTTTTAACAGGGCTTCTCTGTGTAGCCCTGGCTGTCCTGGAACTCACTCTGTAGACCAGGCTGGCCTGGAACGCAGAAATCTGCCTGCCTCTGCCTCTCAAGTGCTGGGATTAAAGGCATGTACCACCACTGCCCGGCCAGTCCTGGTTTTCATACTGAGTAACTGTGTAGTGTTGCAGATTATTAACTGTTTTGAAGTCTCATTTTCTTCCACACAAGAGGGATGTATCACTTACTTTAGCTTCAGTATAGTGTTCTTGGTACAGAGGAAGAAATGTTGACATGTTAGTTCTGAACTATGACGGATGGCCTTAAATAATATACCTAAAATAATGTTTCTGGACCTTTTTAGATCTTAGTCTTATAGACAAAGAATCAGATGATGTCTTAGAGAGAATCATGGATGAGAAAACTGCAAGTGAGTTGAAGATTTTGTATGGTCACAGTGGGCCTGTCTATGGAGCCAGCTTCAGTCCGGATAGGTAAAATCCAAACAATTAAATGCTGATAAACAGTACTGAGAGTTTAAAGTTAATGCAAATGTCAAACGTTATGGTTGCCTGTAGCTCAGTGTCTTTTAGAATTAGAAGCTTACCATTTGCTAATTTATTTTGGGGTACTGGAATATAAAGTAGTGACTAACTGTATACTGAATTTATAAAATCAAGATATACATTCAGGGCTTAACTGGTTTCAAAGTTTAGCTTTATCTGTTCTTAATCCTAATTGCTTGAGTTTGTGGATTATTCTTAAGGCACTTCATAAAATTTAAGAGCAATTCCTCATGCTCATGGCATTAAAAGCTATCAACTGAAGCATTTAGGTTTCTGTAATGGGAACACAGAAGAAAGCTGAGTGTCTCGGAAAGTGCCTGCCTGCCTGCCATCCCAGCTCCTGGAGGCTAAGGCAGGAGACTGTGGTTCAGGGTTCGCTGGGCATCATAGCCAGACTGTGTTTTGAAATAATAGTGCCATATGTGTTTAGGTAATTCTTGATTTTCATTCTAACTTTCTGTGAAAATGCCTGGGAAAGGGTGCTTTTACCCATATTATTATATGTATTCAACTTAGTTCTTTTCGACTACTAGAATTTTCATTGTACTTGTGAGATCTTGAGAATTAAAAAACCAAACCAAACCAGTGCTTAGTAGGATTTAGCCAAATGGTACATTTTACTTGGGAATGTCTGGTTTCCCTGAAAAGGCAGAGCATTAGCATTCTGCAGGGGATGGAGTCCTGGCTGAACACAGGGCCTGGAGCACAGATGAGGCATGCACTCGGCTACTGAGCTGTACCCGATTCCCTTTCCGTTTAGATACAGCCTGTGCAGATAGCAAATAACATCCAAAATTGATACACCTTACTTCTAGACTGTCTAGGTAACCGTACTACTTATTATCCTCAATATTATTTCTTGGTATTTTGAAAATAGTAGTCCATACTAGCCTTGAATTTGCAGCAAACCTCCTGCCTCAATCGCCCAAATTCTGATTACACATGAGCCATCACACTTTTTTTTTCTTTTCTAAAGTACTGTGGCCCCTCCTCATAGTCTTGACAGGTTTGTTTTGTTTTGTTTGTTCCATAATTAGCTTTATACAGTAGGTGTTCAGGATATAATGTGACAAGATTTCATTTAACATTAGTTTAATAATTCTAGCTCTTGTTATCTACTGTGAATTCTAAGAATATAAAGAGGTGGGGATGAGATGGCTCAGTGGTAAAATGCTTGTCTTGCAAGTGTGAAAAGCAGATTTTGGATCTCATGTAATGCTGGCCTGGCCCGCCAGCCCTCCTGTAGTCCCAGTATTCTGGACTTGGAGCTGGGGTCTCTGGAGAAAGCTGACAAGCTCTAGGTATATCTGGGAGATCGATGCAAGGAAGACGCCTAAATCTGCCCATGCATACTACATTCCACACACAGTGAGGGAGCTAAGGAAGGACCTGTGGTTCAGTGTTGAGTGTCTGCCATGTGCCCACTCCCATGCACATGTACATGCACACGTACATGCACACATACTAATGCAACATAAGAGCATGCCATTTGTTAAAATGTGAGATTGGAAGAAACTTGGACAGCTAACTATATTACACGGAGACTCAAACATCACCTCTTCTTCCCTCAGGAACTACCTGCTCTCGTCTTCAGAGGATGGGACTGTTAGACTCTGGAGCCTTCAGACTTTCACTTGCTTGGTTGGGTATAAAGGACATAACTACCCAGTATGGGACACACAGTTTTCTCCATATGGATATTATTTTGTGTCAGGAGGCCATGACCGAGTAGCTCGGTAAGAACATTGTGATCTCATGAAGTTTACTCACTGAATGTAACCATTTCTTGTCGAGAATACAAAGTCCAGCAAACTTTTTCATGCTATTCAGGATTAACTTTTTGAGAAGATAATTCACACCTGTAGTTTGAAAATGTGAGATGGGAGTATTATCTCCTGCCCAAGTCTACACCAAGGGCTCTGCTTCCACTATGAATACCTTTGTCTTCTGTTATTCTAAAGTCCCCTTTGATGTAATTTTTGCCAGAAACTATGTGGTTGCCAAACTATAGGAAAATGGTTTTCTGTTTATTAGGAATGGTGAGGTGGGTATAAAAGAGATAAAGAGTTTACATGCTGGTGAAAAAATGGCTCAGCAGTTGAGTCCTGACTGCTCTTCCAGAGGACCCAGGTTTAATACAAGAGCAGCTCACAACTGACTGTAACTCTAGTTCCTGGGGATCTGACACCCTTACACAGACATGCACATAGGCGAAACACCAATGTGTATAAAATTAAATTATTTAAGCAGTTGTCAGTGCATACTTTTAATCCCAGTACTTGGGAGGCAGAATCAGGTAGATCTGAGTTTTTTTTTTTTTTTTTTTTTTTTTTGGTTTTTCGAGACAGGGTTTCCCTGTGTAGCCCTGGCTGTCCTGGAACTCACTCTGTAGACCAGGCTGGCCTCGAACTCAGAAATCCGCCTGCCTCTGCCTCCCAAGTGCTGGGATTAAAGGCGTGTGCCACCACACCCGGCCTAGATCTCTTGAGTTTTGAGGCCAGTTTGGTCCAGAGTGAGTTCCAGGATACCTGGGGCTACACCCTTGTCTCTCCCCATCCCCGAACAAAAACCACAAAAAGCTAATTGTTATGCCTGTAATCCCAGCATTTGGGAATTGGGCATGGTGGCACAAGGCTTTAGTTCTAGCACTTGGAAGGCTAAGGTAGGGGGAATCTCTGAGTTGAAGGCTAGCCAGATCTACATAGTGAATTCCAGGACAGCTACAAAGTGAGACCCTGTCTCAAACAAAATGAACACAAAAATCGGGCTGGTGAGATGGCTCAGCGGTTAAGGTCACTGACTGCTCTCTCAAAGGTCCTGAGTTCAAATCCCAGCAACCACATGGTGGCTCACAACCATCTGTAATGAGATCTGATGCCCTCTTCTAGTGTTTTATACTGAAAACAGCTACAGTATACTTACATATAATAATAAATACATCTTTAAAAAAAAACACACACAAAAATCAGACCCAAACCTACCAGTACTCTGGGATATGGAGACAGGATAGTGAGTTCAGAGCCAGCGTGGGCTACATGAGACATCTCAAAAAGAAAACATTAGTCCCAATTATTATCTTTCCTTCAGTTAGATGACAAGGAGGATCCATTTGGAATTGACCAGGATATACCTCTATTTTGGGTTAAATTCTATTATTTAAGTTAATATTATTTTTATTTTCAGGCTTTGGGCTACAGATCACTATCAGCCTTTAAGGATATTTGCTGGCCATCTCGCTGATGTGAATTGCACTAGATTTCATCCAAATTCCAACTATGTTGCTACGGGCTCTGCAGACAGAACCGTGCGGCTCTGGGATGTCCTCAATGGTAACTGTGTAAGGATCTTCACTGGACACAAGGTACTTTACACCTACACTACTTCAGCACACAAAGATGCTTTCAAAGTTGAAATATTTAACCAGTAGCATGAACATGTTAAAGGTAATAGTCATGCTATTAAACTACAATTCTACCTTGGTCTTATCAGATATATTTAACCCTACTTTGCTCTTTTCTAGGGACCAATTCATTCCTTGACATTTTCTCCCAATGGGAGATTCCTGGCTACAGGAGCAACAGATGGCAGAGTGCTTCTGTGGGATATTGGACATGGCTTGATGGTTGGAGAACTAAAAGGCCACACTGATACAGTGTGTTCACTTAGGTTTAGTAGAGATGGTGAAATTTTGGCATCAGGTAAATTATTTCATGGCTTTGGAGTAAAGGTTTAGTCTTTGTTAAAAGAAAACAAAACAGTAAATACAAAGTATCCACAGAAAAATAGAAAAACCATCAGCCTCTTGATGTGACAGCTACACTAATGGCTTCCTCCTTTGGCATCTTTTTAGGTTCAATGGATAATACAGTCCGGTTATGGGATGCCATCAAAGCATTTGAAGATTTAGAGACTGATGACTTTACTACAGCCACTGGGCATATCAATCTACCTGAGAATTCCCAGGAGTTATTATTGGGTACATATATGACCAAATCAACACCAGTTGTACACCTACATTTTACAAGAAGAAACTTGGTTCTAGCTGCAGGAGCTTACAGTCCGCAATAAACCAACGGTATTAGAGACCTTTTGGAAGCTACTGTTTGGAAAAGGGAGACTAAAAGCAAATACCTCAGTGATTAGTATTTAAGCTACAAAGAATGTTTTTGTCTACATGGATCTGGAAGTATGCTGCTTGGAAAATCTGAACAGGACAGTTCCACGTTTCTATAGCAACCACATTTAACTAATTTCCGTTAGTTGAATAAGAGGTATTATGTTCGTGGAGGGGACATTTATGGTGCTTTGGATTGTGTGGAAACTATGCATCTTTTTGTTCAAATGCTATTTTAATTTATTATGTTTAGAAAAAAATCAATTTGATTTAAACAATTCATTCTGCTTCAAGATTCAAGTTAAGAAATATAGTACCATCTTTTTTGAGTAGCTGAAGAGTTCTATGAGCATGTGTGTGTCTGCTATAAATGAAGTTATTGTACGGCACGCAGTGTGTTACATGACCCACTGATGTGCTTCCCTTCACCCATGATTAGAGGACTGTATGTACCTGGGTAGGGAACTACAGGTCCTGTGATCTAGATGTACACCCATCCACCAACATTTCAATTCCTACCTTGTAAGTTTGGAGTGCAAGCGAACACTCACAACACAGGTGAAGAGATTTAGGTTCCATACTCTACTTCAGCTAACGTGGCTCCATATGACCTAGTACACTTGAAGTCAGGCAGACACTTCAGTTGCTTACCTCCATTACTGAGCCTTGCTTTGGAAAACTAAGAGATTTAGACCAAGTCACTGCCAGTTTTTGCCTTTGTTGCATTTTGTACAGTTTTATATTTTTGATATCTTGTAAATAAAGACAACCAGCTTTTCCAGGTTCATAATTTATTGTACAAATTGAGTATTACATGATGAGTTCACATCAGCTTCTTCAGGCATGGGACTTAACAGGTGAGGTCAGACATTTCAAAATCCTATAAACAAAGCAAAAACAGTTTGACACAAATGTGTTCTGACAATCAGTAATTACCACAAATCCCCAAAGTAAAATGTACATCCACTAGATTCTCAAAAGTCACAAGGGTATATATAATATATATGTGTGTTTGTGTGTATACACATCCATCTCCTTCAGGTCGATATAGTTTAATGTTCCAACTTTAACAATTGAAGTAATTGTTGAAACTGCCAACGATTTAGTATAGCCTTAAAAGCAAAGTAATGGAAGAAAAACAACAACAACAACAACAACAAAAAAAAAAACAAAAACAAACATACAGACTAACACTTAAAATGGGCAAAATACTGCCTGTTTACCAGGAATAAGGAAAGCATGGACTGGACTCCATGGTCCCCTAAGTTAAATGGACTCAAGATGGTAAAGCGGAACAAAAAATTAAGTGGTAGATGCACCAGTTCCCAAGCCTTCTGCCTTTCTGCGTGGCTGCTGCCAACACCGTATTTACTTACTTCCACACAGAGAAAAGTCGTTTGAAGGCGACTAAATCTTAAAGGGGTTTGTTTATTCAGGGGGGGAGAATCCAGTATTCTATGAAAATGCAGAGCTATCAAAACCCCAGCAAATATTACAACTTTATATTTTAAAGGTTGTTTAGGGTTGGGACTGTAACTCTGAGGCAGAATGATAGTCTAGTATCTGCCAGGGCCCCAGGTTAGATCCCCAATGCCACTTTTTACTTTTAATTATGTGTGTTTATGTGAGTCCAGAAAAGGACATTAGGTTGCCTGGAGCTGAAGTTACAGACAGTTGTAAGGCCCTGGTATGGGTACTAGGATCTGAACTCAGGGCCTCTGTTCTTACAGAATATGCAGTACTTGATCTTAACCACTGAGACACTTCTCCAGGTTCTAGTATTCCCATCCTACCCAGGCATGGTAGCACTTGCCTGTAATCCCAGAACCCAGCAGGTTGAGAAAGAGGAATTGCCACAACTGTGAGGCCAGTTGGGTTATAAGCAAGACTGTCTCAAACAACCTAATCAAACAAACCCAACCAAACTAAATTACATAATAAGCTTATAGTTGGGCTGGGGAGACCATGAAGACCTGAGTTTATGGGGGGAAAATAGGACGCAGTGGCACATCTGTAGTTCCAGCACTCTTATATAGAGACAGATGTCCAGAGACAGGAAGACAGTTTATAAATGTGCATGCCAGCTAGGTGGGAATACACAGTGGAGCATCACAGCAGAAAGAAGGCCCTGCCCCAAAAAGGTGAAGAGACAGCCCCTTAAAGTTGTCCACATACTTCCATATCAGTGCCCTGGCATGTGAATGTGCAAGGACATAGGCTCCCAAAAATAAAACAGGTAAGTCACTTCATTGACGTCAGCTAACTGTGCCAGACACAAGAATAGTGTTAAGAAAAATACAAATGGCCGGGCGGCGGTGGCGCACGCCTTTAATCCCAGCACTTGGGAGGCAGAGGCAGGCGGATTTCTGAGTTCGAGGCCAGCCTGGTCTACAGAGTGAGTTCCAGGCCAGCCAGGGCTACACAGAGAAACCCTGTCTCGAAAAACAAAACAAAAAACAAAAAACAAAAAAAAAAAAATACAAATGGTAAGAGAAAAATGTACTTCAACAAAACCCAAGAGAATTTTTAACATACTAATTTAGCAAAAATCAGTCTACTCTGCTGAGGTAAAAAATACACCTTACAAAGCTAGGTGTCCCTTAATCCTTTGGTAAAGCATGTAAACCTGAGAAAATACCCCAAGTTCAAAACCATTTTGATGATTTTGTTTTGTTTTAGAGTCAGAGCAGACTCAAAATCACAGTGGTCCTCCTGCTTCCCCTCTCCTGTGGTGCTGGGTTACAGTAGAAGACGCACCTGGATCCTTGGCTACTCTCTCTACACTGTTTTGAGACTAAGTCTTGCTATGTAGCATACGGTGTTCTTGAACTTGCAAACCCTCTGCTTGTCCCCTTGCTGTTGGGTTTACAGGTGTACATTATACACAATGTTTTCTTTTGGGTATACAATGAATTTCAAAGAGTGCCAACAGTTTGTTTTTTGTAAGGCAAGAAGGAACCCTAAGGTCAGAACGACTCAGGCACACATTTGAAGGGGCAGTTCTTACCATTTATGTTGCTTTCACAGCTGGGGTTTTTTTGGGCCTTAACTTGAAGTATAAGACCAACAAAGCAATGCCTCCGTATGTGGCCAGGACACACTGAGAACAAAAGAAAGATGTAAATGAAAGCTGTCCTATCTCTATTATTCTAAGAACTGCTTAAAATGTAATAAATACTTACATTCATTCTACCAGTGAGGGTATAAGAGTTGAAATATTTTTTGATTCCAGTGAACTGGAATTGGCCATCACTTTCTGCACCAGCCATAGCTTCAATCTAAAAAACAAAACAATAAAATAATCAATTGATTTGGATGCAGTTTATAAGAAAATAAAATTCAGTTTCAAAATCCTCTCATATGTGGTTCAGTTGCTATTGCAATAGTGGAGCTGGTGGGGAAAGCTGGTGAGGACAGCTAGGACCTTCTCCCATTATCCACTCTTCTGAATACTCCCGAAGAGTCAAGTACTCGGCATAGGAAAAGAAGAGTTGGCATTAACTGTCCTTTGACTCTGTACAGCTTAATGTTTTCATTCATGGTTCTATCAATACTGTGTTATAGTAAACACTGAATTAAACCACTTAAGACCAGCTAAAAGTTGGAGCCTGTAATGTTTTTCAAACGTAACCAAGTGAACAGAGTAACACATATTCTTAGTTTTTCTTCCTATAAATCACATAGAATTCCATGGGAGACAGAACATCTACTGATGATAGATACTGACACTAGTAAAGGTGGTCTCTGAAGCTGGGACCTTACTCCTTATACCCAAACAGGCAAAGGACTTTGAGTGTAAGCCAAAAACTCCTGGCAGAAAACTGGCAAGTATTTTTCTTGTCTTTGGAAAGGGAAATAATATACCCTTCTATCTAGCTGAGTTGTTTCTTCTCCAGAAATTTACCTTTACAGAAATTATCACAAGGCAGAAATACATGGTTCACAAATCATCACTGAACACTGTTCACAAAAGTAGAAAGATCAGAAACCCAACCTGGGACGAATAAATGACAACTACTATTGAAGGACAATTATACAGACGAGTGTACCACATGGAGGAAGGCCCCAAGTGATGTTAAATATCAAAAAACAATTCTATTTCTAGGTATTACGGGGCATATCGATGGTTCACAAAGTCAGGTCCCTAGACTTGTTAGAAATGCAGATCCTCAGGTCCCATCCATAGACACTGAATTAGAAACCCTGCTCCAGTTTTTTCTTTTTCTCTTTCTTTTCTTTCTTTCTCCCCCCCCCCCCCCCCAGAAAGGGTTTCTCTGTATAGCCCTGGCTGTCCTGGAACTCACTCTGTAGACCAGAGGCTGGCCTCGAACTCAGAAATCTGCCTGCCTCTGCCTCCCAGAGTGCAGGGATTACAGCCATGGGTCACCACTGCCCGGCTTTTTTTTTTTTTTTTAATTTTTTGTTTTTTCAAGACAGGGTATTCTCTGTGTAGCCCAGGCTGTCCTGGAACTCACTCTGTAGAACAGGATGGCTTCAAACTCAGAAAACTGCCTGCCTCTGCCTCCCAAGTGCTGGGATTAAAGGCATGCCCACCAGTGCCCAGCTCAGTTGTTTTAAAAGGCCTCTAAGTAATTTTAATACATACAATGCACATCAGAAAAAACTAATGCTCAATAATTATATGGGGAAAACCCTTGAAGGAAAAAAAAAAAATATATATATATATATTTTTTTTTTTAAATTTTTGAGACAGGGTTTCTCTGTGTTCTGATACTTACTCTTGTAGACCAGTCTGTCCTTGGAATTGCAGAGATCCGCCTGCCTCTGCCTAAATCCTGGGATTATAGGTGTGTGCCACCACCTGGCTTTATTTCTTTTATGTAAGAAATTGCATTAAAGCCGGGTGTGGTAGCACACGCCTGAAATCCCAGCACTCTGGGAGGCAGAGGCAGGTGGATTTCTGAGTTTGAGGCCAGCCTGGACTACGGAGTGAGTTCCAGGACAGTCAGGGCTACACAGAGAAACCCTGTCTTGAAAAAACCAATCTCCCCCCCCCCCCCAATAAAGAAGGTGATAACATACTGGTGAGCTGTAGGGAAAGAGGAGTGTGACCTGGGGCAGCCACTGAGGAAGTCAGTGTGGGGGATTCTCAAGAATTAAAAAACAGAGCTACTGCACAACCCAGTCATTCCACTTGGGATATACCTGAAAGACTGGGCCAACAGACCACAAAGATATTATTTGCATGTCCACGTTTACTGCTTCACTATTCACAGTGGCTAAAATATTGAACACGCCTAGATGGCTCCCCACAGAGTAGACAAAGACGTGGCACGTATTTACAGTGGGACCTTATTCAGGCAGAAGGAAAGTGAGTGATGGTGCAAGCAGGGGACAGATGCGACAGGAAATCATCGTGTTAAGTGAAACAAGCCACTCAGGACAGGTACCCACTGCTTCTGGTCAACAGACCCCAGGTTTATATGCATCTGTGTAAACCTGTGGTAAGTCACAAAAGTGGAACTATTCCTGACGATTTTATAAGGAGCAGGGTGGAGTGGACAGGGACAGGGACAGGAGGCAGACTGCAGTAAAGTGACAGAGCGTTTGCTAACTTAAAAGAAACAGCAGACGCAGACTCAGAAAGTCACAGCAGAATTCAAAACGATCCAGTTTTCTGTGTATGACGGCCTATCTACAACTGAGCCATGGGTGTCAGTAGCAACTTGGACTAGCTGGTCAAGGTCCAGGCAAGATTGGCAGACTGGCTGGCTTCTAAATGGGAGTAGGAGAAAACATCAGGGTGTTGCTGCTATGGAAACCAGCACCCCTCTATTAACCATTCAAAGGTTTCAGAAGCATTCATGCAACAAAATTTGAGACCTTAATTTTGAGTACTTTCATAATGGTTACTAGAACAATGAAGAAAATCTAAATTTCCCTGGGTCTCCTTCACAGATCTTGGCCCATCTAGCCAAAGCAGGACAATCACCATTAAAAGACAACAACAAAAACCTTCATAGTTCAAGTTTCCCTTTACTACACCTACCAAAGCATTCTTCTCCGTTTTACTTCGTTTTTTAAAGTTATGAAGTAGGTTCTCATGAGAAACCTTACAGAAAACTAAGTCTTCTTGTTTTTGCCAATTCATTAACCTCAATTCATTAACTGATAACCTGTTACCTTTAGGAGGAAGCGTTACATAATTGGTCAATATTGAGGTGCTTTAAGTTTCATCATACAGGATACTACAATAAGGATGATGTATTCCAAAGACAACCAATTCTGACTGCAGAGCAAAGGAACGGTCTAGGAGTGGGGTTTGAAGGGAGCGTGGATGGAAGGACAGTGGCTGATGGTAAGATCAGCAATGGTGAGTGTTGTCATTACTGAGACGGGATTAACTCACTCTGTAGACGTGGCTGGTCTTGAACCTCTGCCTCTTGAGTTCTGGGAGTGAAGGTGTGTGGTACCACATTGCAAACAAAGGTGACATTATGGCTTAAAACACCTTCCATCAAACTGCATATTGTTTTAAGGCAATGATCAGGAGCCTTCCCGACCTCCCTTTTTAACAGTTAATTTTGTTAATAATGCCCTGTATGGAATTTTTATTTTATTTTTGAAAAGACAGGGTCTCAATCTGTAGCCCCAGATGGCCTGTACTCACTACATAGACTAGGCTTGGCCTTGAAGTCACAAAGATCTGCTCGGCAGTGCTGGGACTAAAGGCATGAGCCAGTCACACCTGACAATAGGAACAAATCAAACTTTTAAAATGTGCTCTCCTTGAAGTCACATGCAAGTTTAGAGCCATACGGTAGCAGAAAAAAAAAGTTAGCCAAGACTAATAATTGTGAGCCTGTGATTTAATATTTAAAAAAATGTACTATTGTTCAATAGCGGCCTCCTACAAAGTCTACGCTGACAGGTTTTGCTTCCATTTCTAAATAATCCAATAACACTATTAAACACAACTGGTTTTTCCACATGAAATGGGCATTTCATTAGAGTCTTGGGGTGAGCAGCTGCCCTTGCTTCGTAATAGGCTCCTGGACACAGCTATTCCCATCTTATGGGCACATATCTGGAGTAGTGCTATATCACCAGGTATATGGAAAAGGAAAAGGAAAAGAAAAAGGAAAAGGAAAAGGAAAAAGTCAAAGGCTCTCAGGGACCACAAACAACAAACGGCCTCTGTGGAAGCCCTTGCACTGATCAAACATAGCAGTGACTCTCACCCTTCCTAATGCTGCGACCCTTTATACAGTTCCTCATGTTGGGGTGACATCCCCCCCGCCACTACCACCATAAAATTATTCCGTTGCTCCTTCACGGCTGTAATTTTGCTACGGTTAGGATTCATAATGTAAATATTTTTGGATACAGAGGTTTGTCAAAGTGGTCAGAACCATTGGAATACAAAATCTAATGGTTTTTTAGCGCCCGGGCCTGGAGAACCGCAGGGTCACTCCACGTTTACTCCGGTTTTGACAAAGGCTACTGCGCAGTTAAGGGAGGCCTGGTTTCCCGATCGCAGCTCGAGAGAAAACAAATCGCTATGGCTATACAGGCCAAGTCACATGAATTCAGCCAGAGATGGGGTCAAAAGCCTGAATTCTCTCCCAACACTCTATCACTGGATGACCTTGGGAAGCTCCCCTCTCGACGGGTCTCACCCCGAATCCACATAAGGCTCTCCGCTAACCGTGCGAGGCCCGGGGCGCTCGTAACTCGCGGTGCTGAGGCTTCCTGGATGCGCCTCGGGGCTCCGACCCTCATTTTCTCCAGCGCCTTTCCCATTCCCCACGGTCCTCTCCCCGCAAAAGGGAAACCTCGCGCTGTTCCGGGGCCGGAAAACGGCCATATTCTAGTCGGCCCTACATAGCTCGGCCACCAGACCGAGCAGTCGAGGGCGCTTTCTCACCCACCTTCGTAAGAAACACAAACTCCGCAGCCGATGTCCTTCAACAAACCCAGCTACCAGCTCGGCCCGACCGGAAGACACCCCCTCCCCGCACGCGACCAACAGGCCGCGGCGACTGGGCCCTTCGCGTGGATTGGCTATAACGTCAAGTCCCGCCCTCCTACTTCCTGTCTCAGCGAGCGCCTGTCGCGACGTCATAACGGAAGTAGCCCTGGTTTTACCTACGCTCGTGGAAGAGTCGCGTGGGGCTGTCGGCTCACTGTTCTGAGCGTGCGATCGCTTTGAAGCGGTCCGTGAGGTATGCAGCGGTGGGAGCCGTGGGGCTGATGACCCGGGAGCTTCGGCGAGGAGGGGGGAGACCTCATGCTTGTACCTCGGCTTCCTGGCTTGGGTCTCGGAGTTTTCTGCTAAGCACAGTTGGGTTGGGATGGGTCTGTTCCCTCAATCCCCTCTATCGGTTCCTTTAAGCCAGGATGTCCACTTCAGGTATCTTAAATGCCTTCTCTGCACGTGATCGCCAGACTTTTTGGTGCCTCAGTTTCAACAGGTCTAAAATGGGAATTAAGAGTTAGATTCCCAGCAAAGTAGACCTCTTGAGCTATGCTGTTTCTCTGAAGCATGCACCCATCCAGAACAAACCTTACATTTCCTCTCGATTGTCTCCTCTTTCACCGTCTCACTCGGTTACTTCCAAGGTGTCCCAGAACCAACCAGGCTGCCTTGCCTCTTCATTTATACCCCGTCCTGGTTCCCATGGTTTCCCTGATGTGCATCGTTTAACTCCTTACACTCCCTGTACTTGCTTTTACTTTTCTTCTGTCCAATCTGTAGACTGAAGAATGCTGGTCTCCATTATTTTGTCCCACTCCCCAAGGCTCTGAAGTACCAAGGAAACACAAACTATTAATTTTTATTTAAGTATCTTTCACCAAAGAGCCAAATTGTTTTCTAAAATGTGCTGGGCAGTGGTGGCGCAGGCCTTTAATCCCAGCACTTGAGAGGCAGAGGCAGGCGGATTTCTGAGTTCGAGGCCAGCCTGGTCTACAGAGTGAGTTCCAGGACAGCCAGGATTACACAGAGAACCCTCCCCCCCCCCCCCCAAAAAAAAGTAAGTTGTTCTTATGCTTTATTTTCCCTGTAGCTTAACTGAATAACTCAGCTTTTTGGAAAGATTTTGAAGAGTTGTTTGACAGGCAGGTGGCTGGTGTATTGTGAGAAATAAGCTTTTCCATGTTTCTCTGTTTTTTCACATTGTCTACCATCATTTTTCTGTTTACTGTTATGATTAGTTTTTTTTTGAGACAGGGTCTCATGTGCTCTGGCTGGTCTGGAACTCACAGAGATAGGCCTTCCTCCGCCTCCCAAGTGGTGGAGTTAAAGGCATGGCCCACCAGACCCCGCTCCTTATTTATTTAACGTACAGCTCAAAAGCATCATTCTTACAAAGCTTTGATCTTTACTCAATCCTGCCACTTCTTTTTTTGTTTATGCTTTATAATCTGATTTGTATCTTACATTACTTACAGTTTGTTTTTTATATAATGTATGTTTGGCAGCAAGGATTTATACACACACACACACACACACACATCTGATGTAATTACAATGATTAATGCTAAATGAAAGTTTGCTACATAGGATCCATTTCCTGGAAGATTGTGCACAGTGTATATATAGTTTGTGGTTTTGAGGTAGACAGTGTTGAAAAGATAATAAAATGGATTAATAAGAAAGAGCCCCCCCCCTTTTTTTTTTTTTTTGGTTTTTCGAGACAGGGTTTCTCTATGCATCCTTAGCTGTCTTGGAACTCACTCTGTAGACCAGGCTGTCCTCGAACTCAGATCCATCGGCCTCTGTCACCCTAGCGCTGGGATTAAAAGTGTGTGCCACCACCACTCAGCAGCCTATCATAGTCTTGGATCTTATTCATTGCTAGAAGGTGCTCTTGTCCGTTGGTCACTTGCTGTGTGAAGCCTGCCATCAGTGCTAGAGCTCACCATTCTCTCTCCATCAGCTGCAGAGGACCCAAGCATGGCAACCCTGGAAGAAAGCTTCCCCCGAGGGGGTACACGGAAAACCCACAAATCAGAGAAGTCTTCCCAGCAGGTGGTTGAACAAGACAACTTATTTGATGTAAGTGGTATGCTGCTTGGGCAAGACCAGAAACTTTCTAGCATCTTTGGGAAGACTGAGCCTCATTTGCAACAATTATTTTCTAGTTTATTTCTCTTTGATGTCACTTCTAGAAATTGAATTTGTTAAAGAGGCTCTGCCACCTCAGGCTTCTTTTGCAGCATGACACAGTATTTGATATTGAAGTGCTGTTGTAATTGTCCTGAGGGAGTCTGTGCCACTTGATTTAGGATGGGGGAAAAAAGGGTACTTGATACTGAATTTTGCTTTGTTTTTGTTACTGGGGATTAAAGTTGGGCAAATACTTTACTCCTGAGCTTCATTACTCCAGTCCTAATCACTGTGCATTTATTTTAAGGGATTCCTACAAAATATAGTATGCATTGAAACATATTCTCATAGATTAGTTTGTGGTCTAGATGCTAAAGAGAAGGGAAACTGCCACTTGGGTATATGGCCTTAGTATTACAGAATCTCTCAAGTATATTTTAGAGTAGAAGTCGTGGCTCCATGCGGAGGAGCTGAGGTTCAGGGAAGTCATATATTTAGTTGAAACCACAAAGCTTGTTGTGGAAGAGCTTTGCTATTTTACATGAGCTTCTGTGCACTGTGACATATGGCTTCTCAACTGCGGGATCCTGGTGCCCACCCCACTCAATAGAGGAAGAACATAGGACATAAGAGACGTTGGAAGGCTCCTCAGATCATGGACAGAGGCTTGGGAGTGCAGCAGACATGAAAAGAACCGGGAAGTGGCTTGAGAGAGTTTAGACTAACAAGGAAAGAGAACATGACCTAAGTGTGTGGTTATAGCTAAGGTCGCGGCTTCTCATCCTTTTGCATCTTTATGGATCTTTTTCTCCCTTTAGATTTCCAAAGAAGAAGGTTCCATTAAAAGGAAGAAGAGCCAGAAAGGGCCAGCAAAAACAAAAAAACTGAAAATCGAAAAGAGAAAATCTGTCAAATCTATGAAAGAGAAGTTTGAACTTCTTAGTCTTGAGGTTCGCTAATGTTTGCTTCTCTCTTAACTGTCCCTTAAGTGTGTGTGTGTTCTCTTCCCTCTTCTTCCTTCTTTGCACATGTATACATGCACACAATTAGCCGGATTTTGTGTGTCTGTGAAGACTCGTGCAAATAGTGAGAAAAGAGCTTTGGTTCCCTTGGTTGCTCACCAATGCCTGGTGCCTTTTTTTCTGTCTGGGGTTTTCTGAGGTAAGAGTCTACGCTGCCTAAGGCTCTCTGTGTAGCCAAGCACCTCCACCTTCCAAGTCCGGGAAGTACAGCTGTGTGCTGCTGTGTGGAGCCATCCTGTCTTCTTTTTTCCCTACTCCAACCCTCTGCCCACGTTTGAGCCTCAGCAGCACATACACCAGAAGTGGTGGTACATGCATGCAGCCATAGCTCTGAGGAGCTGGCGTCAGCAGGATCCATGAGTGCCAGACGAGTCTGAGATACATAAGGCTGTCTCAATAAACAAAGCAAATCATGGGGATGGTGAAAGATGTGCATGGTTTTGCTTGTGTTTTAACAGAAATTAGAACTGGCAATAACTTTAGTAGTAATTCCAGTCCTACTCATTTACTTATTTATTTATATTTGGTTGTGTTTGGAGACAGGGTCTTACTTAGTATGTAAGCCCTTGGCTAGTCTAGAATTCACTGTGTAGACCAGACTGGCCTTGAACTAAAAGATCTTCCTACTTTTGCCTCTTGAGTACTGGGATTAAAGGTATGCCCACCATACCTGGCCTCTGTTCATTCATTTTGTAGATGTGAAATGATCTCAGATAACTGGTGTGGTTTTTATGTGTCTTAAATTTTTATATTTTGTTATCTCCTCCCACTCCAGCATATGTTCATTTTAAAATAGAAAAATAGCCTAATTATTCTGACAGTAAAGGTTGATTTGCCTACAGAGATATTTTGTTTTCTAATATGAGATTTTTAAAAATTTGTTTGACTGGGTGGTACTTTAGAAAACTAGAGATTGGGACTGGAGAGATGGCTTAGTGATTACAAGCATTCACTGCTCTTCCAGAGGTCCTGAGTTCAAATCCCAGCAACTACATAGTGGCTCACAACCATCTGTAATGAGATCTGATACCCTCTTCTAGTGTGTCTGAAGATAGCTACAGTATACTTATATATACTGTAAATAAATAAATAAATCTTTAAAAAGAGAAAACTAATGCTGGGCGATGGTGGCGCATGCCTTTAATCCCAGCACTTGGGAGGCAGAGGCAGATGGATTTCTGAGTTCGAGGCCAGCCTGGTCTACAGAGTGAGTTCCAGGACAGCCAGGGCTACACAGAGAAACCCTGTCTCGGAAAAAAAAAAAAAAGAGAGAGAGAGAGAGAGAGAACTAGAGATTTCATGTAAAACTGTGAGATCAAAGTAGTGACAATAGAAAGCCCATTTTCCATGTTTGAGATCTCAAGGAGCTGTGTTGTCCAGGTGTTAGATGGGGGTTGCTAGGATACAGTAGGTGAGACCCTCTCAAGCAGCTTCTCGTTAAGATCTTTCATGGCATCTGCCAGATGGCTGAAGTGCCTGGATATATTCATGTGCATAAGTTTTCCTTTCCTTTATAAAATTCCTTTTGCATCCATTCGTGTAGGGACCAGAAAGGCAGATGGGGACCTGACTCCCATCATGGCTCTCTGCCTTACTTTGCGTGTTTTCCTTTCTAGTCCTTATGTGAGGGGATGCGGATTTTGGGTTGTGTGAAAGAGGTGAATGAGCTGGAGCTGGTGGTCAGTCTTCCCAACGGACTCCAAGGGTTCGTGCAAGTGACTGAAATCTGTGACGCCTACACTCAGAAGCTGAACGAGCAGGTGGCACAGGAAGAACCTCTGGAGGTAAGGGCTGTTGGGATGGAGCTGGCTCTGGAGTTAGAACAGACCCAAACGACGTAGACTCGACACCTTGCCAGATGCTGAGAAAGGAAAATACATGTGCATGAGAGCACTGTGTTTTCAATCTTTCCCGTTTATTTTGTGTGGGTGTGCACATGCCACAGCATACGTGTGGAGCTCACATGGACATGTGGACAACTTGTGAGATTCAGATCTCTTCACCCGGGAGCCAACACAGATCCTCAGGCTTGTTCAGCAAGCATCTTTATCTGCTCAGCCATTGTGCTGGCCCAAGGGCTGTGGTTCTTAAACTGTACAGGGACTTTTGACTCAGTCTAGGGAACCTAGAGCACCTCCATAAGGAAGGACTGTTGGCAGCTGAGATCTGCAGGATGAACAACTCCCAAATACAGAAAGGAGGGGGATGCAGCAAGTCAGGCTAGAGCACAGAAGGCGGCATTGGCAGCTCTCATAGGGAGAGCGAGGGGGAGAGCGATGTAGGAGGGAGCTGTGTGGAGCCAGGTTGTGCAGAGCTTTAGGTGCTGTGTGGAATGCCCCCTGGAGTGGGTGACATACAGACAGCAAAGCAAGTAAACTAAAATGGCACGAGCAGTTGCCTAGGTCAGCTAGGAGGCTATTGCTGTTAAGCTCTGGCCCTAGGCGGCCATGATCTCAGTGCCAAGGTTATCAAGGAGTGACATGGGTAATGAGGCAGAGAGGTACTGGGGGCCAGTTGTAAGGTTTCCCCTGGGCATGGTTTGATGCGAGAGATGGTTAGCTGCTCTTTGGCTGCTATGTTGAATGTGAGGTACACTTGCGATATCCAGGGACAGGTGACTACTGAGTCCAAGGAAGTCCTGGTTGGGAATGAGTGTGTGGCACTTGAAGAAGTTGCTTACAGGGATTGACTCATAATGGGAAGAGCCCGAAAGACTGAGTCTAGAGTAAATGCTGAATTGCGGAGTTGGTGTCGGAATGAGCAGGAGGGGCCAGCGGGATAGAAGGATAAACTGTTAACTGTTGACCTGGGTGAGCGAGGGACTTCATTCAGGGTTATAGGATGTGTTTATATAGCATGTGGGAGGCCTTGGGTTCAGTATCAATAAGTGAGTGTCATATGAGAGGACTACAGAATGGAGAGAGTTGTGGAGCTTGCTATTTTAGCAGGTGAAGGAGATTGAGAGGAAGAGGAAGAATTTCATAGGATGCTAAAGAGGAGATGAAATAGACACAATAAATACAACACTTAGCTGGGCGTAGTGGCGCACGCCTGTAATCCCAGCACTTGGGAGGCAGAGGCAGGCGGATTTCTGAGTTCGAGGCCAGCCTGGTCTACAGAATGAGTTCCAGGACAGCCAGAGCTACACAGAGAAACCCTGTCTCGAAAAATTAAAAAAAAAAAAAAAAAAAAAAGTTTATAAATACAACACTTGATCAGTCATTGACATCCACCTGTTTTATGGAATAACTTAAAGGCCATACGCCTAAACTCAGGATTTTGACCAAACTATGGAAGCTTCCTCCCGAATAAGCTTACCCCATCTACCTTTTGGGTTCCTCAGGGTTTGGGCATGAGAAGTTAGCTGAGCAGTGGGTTCTTGGTTTAGAGGAAACGTGTGCATCGGGTCTCCTCGCTTCTGCAGGACCTCCTCCGCCTGCCGGAGCTCTTCTCCCCTGGGATGTTGGTGCGGTGTGTGGTGAGCAGCCTGGATGTCACGGAGAGTGGCAAGAAGAGCGTCAAGCTGTCTGTGAACCCCAGACGTGTCAACAAGGTGCTGAATGCTGAGGCCCTGAGGCCTGGCATGGTATGTATCCGTATGCCGCTGGGAAGAGGAGCATGTTCGTGCCCTGTGGGCTCTGGTGTGGTCTGTCACCTTTTTCTTTCTGCTCAGTAGCTGTTTAGGAGGGGGGTCTTTCTGGAGCAGTGGTCTGTTGGGTACTTAGTGAACACTGAAAGCTTGAACCTCATTTTCTTACTGTGGAAGGAGTCTGTTTCTTTAGTCGCATAGTCAGGTGTCTGCAGGGATCGTCCATGGGGCTTGGATGGTGGAGGAGTTCCTCCTGCTGTTCCCTCAGCAGTTCTCACAGTGTAAGTCTTTCCGACCCCGCCGTGTGACGTGTCAGTGAATGCAGGAGAGGGGCAGCCAGAGCACTCGGCTTCCCAGCTCCGTACTGCCCAGCTCTGGAGACTGAAGTGGACTTGCTCCAGGCTAGAGCACCACACGTGCTCGGTATCACAGCGGGAGCCGCACACGCGTTTGGTGATTGAGCGTCAGATGGACCTTGAGGTTTTGCTTAAAAGCAGTGGGCTCGAGGAGGGCTGGGCAGTTCAGTAGGATTCAGGCCGCTACAGAGAGTAAAGGAAAGCGTGTAGCAAGTTGACAAGTGTCCCGAGCTTGCTCCACGACAGCGCTTTCGTCACCGTGTCTGGTGCAGTTCTTACAGCAAACGTGGGCGATCTTAGTGACCTCGCAGAGAGCAGCTGACGGCAAAGCTGCACTGCTTGTCTTGAAACGGACGAGAATGGGAGCTAAGAGGACAGTAGTCCTGGCCCAGGCCCTGACTCTGGAGCCGTGCGACCCATTGCTCTTTGTAGAATATAAAAGTATCTGCGTGTCACTTCATACTTGAGCTGTATATAACACTGCTCACTCTCCGGAAACAAAACCTTTCAGACTCTGAGAAAGCTGATGTCCTCTCTTTCCTCCGGGAGGGAGCTGTGGTTACAGGGTTGAGTGTCCTGATCAGTGAGCACTACATTTGTAACTTTCCCGCGTGTATGGTAGTGAAATTTGTGGGTGCCCTGTTTACCTTTGACCTGGAAGTCCTGGGAATGATTTCCCTTCCACAGGTGCTGACAGGCACAGTGTCCAGCGTGGAAGACCATGGCTACCTGGTGGACATCGGTGTTGGTGGGACCAGAGCCTTTCTGCCGCTTCAGAAGGCGCAGGAATACATTCGACAGAAGAACAAAGGTGAGGCGGAGCAGAGAGCTCAGGCACAGGGATTATATGTCAATGCCACTTGGATAAGTAGCAAGACAGACTGAGGACCCTGAAGGCCAGTTGGCTTTGGGGAAATCAGTAGTAATACCAGCTGATAGAAAAGAAGGTGCGTGAAGGGCCAGAGAGTGACAAAGCTGTGTGTGTGGTCTGGCTTCAGTTTCCATTTCAGGAATTGTACTGGACTTGGGCTCCCAGAACCTATGACTGGCGCTGCTGGCTTGTTTGTTGGTATTTTCTGAGAGTTGAAATCTAAATCAGTTAGGTTAACATTCTCCTGGCGTTTGAGTATCAGATGCTCATTGGGTGGGTAGGCTGTGGTTCTGTCCAGGCTTGCTTGGCTAAGGACTGTTCTCATAAAAGTTTAATTTCCTCTTGGGTACTACTGGGCTTGCAGGTGCTAAGTTCAAAGTCGGCCAGTACCTGACCTGTCTGGTTGAAGAGGTGAAAAGCAACGGAGGAGTTGTGGGTCTCTCTGTAGAGCATGCTGCGGTTTCTTCTGCCTTTGCGACTGAGGAGCAAAGCTGGAACCTGAATAACTTACTACCAGGGCTGGTGGTCAAAGCGCAGGTGCAGAAGGTAAGCTTTCCATTCTTACTGAGGCTTAGAAAGAAAGGAAGGGAGGGAGGGAGGGAGGAAGGGAGGAAGAAAAAGAAAGAAAGAAAGAAAGAAAGAAAGAAAGAAAGAAAGAAAGAAAGAAAGATTTATTTGATAGGTGGTGCACACCTTTAGTCCCAGAATGTGGGAAGCAGAGGCAGGCAGATCTCTGAGTTTGAGGCCAGCCTGGGCTACAGAGAGAAAACCTGTCTCGAGAAACAAACTAACAAAGCGATTTATTTTATTTGCAATTCTGCGTGTGGGGTGTGGGTATATATGCGCTAGTATAGTGCTTGTAGAGCCACTGGGTTTTCCTAGAGCTCAGGTTACAGGTGGTTGAGCTGCCTGATGTGGGTTCTGGAAACCACCCCCTGGTCCTTGGAAGAGTGGTGCACACTCCTGACCTCTGACCTATGTGATCCCTGTAAAATGTAATTTTTAACAGCACATTAATATGCATACGAATAAAGCTACTATCCTAGAAGGTCATCAAGCACTTGGAATGTTGCCATTGTTGATATGACTGTACTTTGGACAAAGCTATTTATTTATTTGTTTATTTTAGATCACATAGTTCTGGCAGGCCTGGAACTTACTATTTAGTCACCAGGTTGGCCTCAATCTCAGATCTTTTTGCCTTTCTTTTCCAAGTGCTGAGATAAAAGTATGCCTCTATGCCCTAGATAAACTACTATTAAATCAAATTTCTATTTTTTAATATAATTAAATAAAATATATGTGTGTGTGTGTGTGTGTGTACACACACACACACACACACACACACACACACACACACACACATATATTTATGGGGCTAGAGAGATGGCTCTGCAGTTAGGGATGCTTGTTGCTATGGCAAATGACCTGGTTCAGTTCCTGGCACTCATCGGACTCCTTACAGCTGTCTGTAACTCCACTTCTGGGGATCTGATCCCCTTTCCCGACTTCCATAGGCACCAGGCATGCACATGTGCATACACTACAGTCAAAGCACTCAGACACATAAACTAAGTTAATCTAAAATAAGATTCTTTTTAAAATTCCAACCAACCAGACCCCCAGAGAGCTCCCAGGGACTAAACCACCAACCAAAGAGTACACATGGAGGGACCCATGGCTCCACTTGCATATGTAGCACAGGATGGCCTGGCCGAGGATCAATGGGAGGAGAGGGGGAGGCCTTTGATCCTGTGAAGGACCGATGCCCCAGTGTAGGGGAATGTGAGGGCAAGGGAGTCAGGAGTAGTCGGGAGGATGGGGGAACACCCTCATAGAAGCAGGGGTGGGGGATGGGATAGGGGAAAGGAGAAAACATTTGAAATGTAAATAAAGAAAATATCTAATATAAACAATTCCATTGAGAAGAAAGTGTGTGTAAGCACACACACCACCGTGCCTATGTGGAAGCCCGAAGCCAATTCGTGGGATCCAGTTTTCTTCTTCAGTCATGTAGTTTTCAAGGATCAAACTAAGGTTGTCAGGCTTGGTAGCAAGAAGACTTTTAGGAAAGCTAAGGTTGCTTATATGCTTATTTATACTAGTATTATATATGAGCACATATGTTGTTATTTGTGATTTGTATGTTTGACCCAGGATCTCACTGTATAGATCAAACTAGCCTCAAAGTCTTAGTGCCTCTGGGATTGGCTTTATAGTCATGGTCTGTCTTTTCTTTCTTCTTTCTCTTGCTTCAGTTTTTTGAGGTAAGGTATCCTTGTGTAGTCCTGACTGTCCTAGAACTCACTATGTAAAACCTCCTGGCCTTGAACTCCAACCTGCTTCAGCCTTCAGAATGCTGAAATTAAAGGCCTGTACTCTAAAGCCTGCTCCTGGTCATGGTTGGTCTTTCTTTCTCTCCTTTGGGTGTTGGGGGTGAACACGCCCTTGTCACACACTGATTATCCTCTTGGGAAGCATCCTAGTGGATGTGAGTGGTATCTCATGGTGAGTTTGATTAGTTTTCCCAACAGTAATTGACTCTCCCATTTTCACGATAGATACTTTCTGGTCGTTTTGTGTAGCTTCTTTGGAGAAATGCCTTCAAAGACTTTGCTTTTTAATAAAGTGAAATGATTCATATTGATAAGGCTAGCTATGGGAGGAGATATGTATAGTTGTGGGCATTGTGGACTCCAATATTTATTATGAATTATCTCTCAGATTCCAGGCCTCTCCATAGAATTCTTTTAAATAACTTGTTATGTTTCCTTCTAGGTAACTCAGTTTGGACTCCAGCTAAATTTCCTTACATTCTTCACGGGCCTGGTTGACTTCATGCATCTGGAGCCCAAGAAAATGGGATCATATTCTTCAAAACAAATGGTAAGAAACCTTCCAGCCAGCTTTTCTTGGTCGCTAGCTGTGTCCTGGTCGGCTGTTGGTCTAGTCAGGAGAGGTCAGAGGACTGAGTCAGAGGACTCAGTTCACAGTGAGGAAGGGAAATGCTGAGAGGTACAAGAGATGGCCAGCGGCTGGACTGAGCGAGAGAACCGCCCCAGAAGGCAGCTTTCGGCTTTTACTTTAGAGGATGAATCGTAGTTCAGGAGAACACGGTTTTTTTCAAGTAGAAAAATGTGGTTTAAAACAGTTAATGACTGCCGGGTAGTGGTGGCGCATGCCTATAATTCCAGCACTCTGGGAGGCAGAGGCAGGCGGATTTCTGAGTTCGAGGCCAGCCTGGTCTACACGGTGAGTTCCAGGACAGCCAGGGCTATACAGAGAATCCCTGTCTCGAAAAAACCAAATCCAAAAAAAAACCCCAAAACAGTTAATGAGGTCAGGTACATCGCTCAGGAGACAGGCAGGACCATCAGCTCAGGTTAGAGGTCTCAGCCTGGCCAAGTTCAGGACGGTCAGAACACATGTGTGTACTTGCACACAGACACACACACACACACACACACACACACATACCCCTCACCTCATATATTCCTCATCCCCCCCCCACACCTTACCTCATATACTCATCTCACACACACACACACACACACACACACCCCTCACCTCATATATTCCTCATCCCCTCCCACACACACCTTACCTCATATACTCATCTCACTCACACACACACACACACACACACACACACACACACACACCTCACCTCATATATTCCTCATCCCTGACCCCGAAAAGAAAGGTCCGTGAAGGCCACATATAACTCGTGTTAAGTACTTACCTAGCATTGGTGAAGCCTTTGCTTTGGCTTTATAGCACTCACCACCCCAATATTCCATTTTTAAAAACAATTTGTTTTTAATTATGTGTGTGGGTTAGATTGCCTAAAGCTGGAGTTACAGGTGCTTATGATCTTGCGTCCTTTGCAAACACAGTACACGTTCTTATCAGATGAACCAACTCTCCAGCCCTACCCCTCTCCCTATTCCCCCTGTGATTCTGTAAGTAGTATAGATTTTTTAATTGCATTTTGCTTGTTTGCTGGGGAAGAAAAGTAAGTGCGCACGGCACATGCGTAGGTCTGAGGGCAGCCGGTGGGGCCTGGCTCTCTCCACCATGTAGGTCTTGGGGTCAGAGTCAGGTCGTCAGGCTTGGAGACAGATGCTGTTCCCCACGGTATCCACAGAGCCGGGCTGCCTTTACTACTGCTCTCCACTGACCCGCATTGCTGGCTCTGTCTGTCTGTCCTTGGGTTTCTGATCCTCCTAGTTCTCTATCCAGAGTGTCGGCTTTACCGGCATCAGCTACCTCACCCAGCTTAGATCTAAAAGTCTACTTGATTAAAACGTTGCTTTTCTAGTTGCATTTAGTAGCAAGTAACCATGGTGGTCTTTCTACAGGTACCTAAATGTTAAAAAATTTCTCAATGAAATGAGTATTTTATAATGCATGTTATTTAGAATTTTTAAATTCTTAAATGATTTCACTTCACTTTAATAATAATAATAATAATAATAATAATAATAATAATCATACATATATACATACATACATACTTATGTATCTTATAGAGAAAAATGTTTTAAGAGAAAAATAGATGTTCCTCCTGGTCTGGACCAATATTGTTAATGTCATAGTGAACTTTCTAGTGCTGTTTTATGGTAGTTATATTTGTGTGAAGAGTTGACCCAACCTGCATGTTTTAACCTTGTTGGTCAGATGGATATTCAAGGTGTTTTGATGAATACTTAGTCCCTTTGGGACATTCTTTTGACTTTTCCTCTTAGTCAGTTACATGGCTGACATTGGTGGTTCCTTTACTACTAACCCAGTTAGCATGGATAGTCAGACCCCTAAAGGCCTGCTGTCTGTGGTGTTACGTGGACACCTCCTGCTCATCTGCTGGTTTTGCTCTTTTGTCCAGGTAAAAGCCTGCGTCCTCTGCGTCCATCCTCGCACCAGAGTTGTGCGACTGAGCCTGCGCCCCATCTTCCTGCATCCGGGGCGTCCACTCTCCCGCATCTCTTACCAGCAGCTAGGGGCCGTGCTGGATAATGTTCCTGTTCAGGGTTTTTTCAAAAATGCTGGGGCCATCTTCAGGCTGAAGGATGGGGTACTGGCCTACGCCCGGGTAAGGAGGCTCTTTTGGTCAAGGATCCCATCCCTGGAAGGACTTTAGGGAAGATGGGTTCTTTTCTACTTCCTTCATCTCTTGGTAATAATTTCTTGTTCTTAGAGAGCCTCCACTGTGAAAGGCTGTCCACAAAGTCAGAACAGTGCCTGCTTGTTGTTTCAGAATGCTTAGCAGCTGCATGCCCTGTGTAATGCCTGGCCAGAGGGAAGAAAGGACAGGGATGAAATGGGCTCCAGACCAAGGCTCAGCAGAGCCTCTTGGTTGTTATCGTTAAAATTCTAATTTTTAGATTATTGTATATAGGTGAGTTTGTACATTTGAGATGAGAGCGGGATGTCAGATCTTCTGCAACTAGAGTTCCAGGAGGCTGTGAGCCACCCATCATGGGTGCTGGGAACTGAACCTGGGTCTTGGGCAAGAGCAGCACACGGTTTCCTCCTTAGCATCCCTCCAGTATGAGCAGCGCTTCTGTTATAGGGCTGGGTGGAGAGTGCGTTAGGCTCTGTGTCTGCGCCACTCGGCCATGCATGAAGGCAGCCACGGCCGCGGAAAGCAGGTGCAAGCAGCACGTGTGGTCACCATCCAGTGAGACTCGTTTATAAAAGCAGGCACTGGCCGGAGTGTAGGTTACTGACTCTTCATGTGATTCTGCGTTAACAAAGGGTAAGGATTTTTAAGTTTTATATGTGCGAATATTTTGCTTACATGTCCATCTATGGACCTACTGAGACTAGAGTTAGAGAAGGTCGTGAGTCACCATGTGGCGCTCGGAGTTAAACCTGGGTCATCGTGAAGTGCAGCCAGTGCTTTTAACCTGAGCCATCTCTCCATCTCACAAAGTACTATTATTACAGTAGATGATGAGTGTGTTGTCATCTCAGTGTGTTTCGAACTCTGCAGAGCTATGTTTCTGACTTATCTTCACTCATTTGGTATTCTGCAGCTCAGCCATCTCTCTGGTTCTAAGAAAGCATTCAATGCTGAGGCCTTCAAACCGGGGAGCACTCATAAGTGTAGAATCATCGACTACAGCCAAATGGATGAGCTGGCCTTGCTCTCTCTGCGGAAGTAAGTGCCGGCACACGTGTGGGGGGTGTTCCTACTTTCCCTGGCCTGGCGGGATGATTTTAGAGGTCCCGAATTTTAGGCAACCCCTTCCTTATACTTTGTAGTCATATATTTTTCTTTTATTCTAGATCAATTATTGCAGCTCCATTTCTTAGATATCATGACATCAAAACAGGGGCAGTAATAAAGGTAAGAAGCCGGGCGGTGGTGGCGCACGCCTTTAATCCCAGCACTTGGGAGGCAGAGGCAGGTGGATTTCTGAGTTCGAGGCCAGCCTGGTCTACAGAGTGAGTTCCTGGACAGCCAGGGCTACACAGAGAAACCCTGTCTCAAAAAAAATCAAACTAAATAATAAATGAATAAAATAAAAATAAAAAAGTAAAGGTGAGAACTGAGGTGGCGCCTGGATCTTTTTCCACCGTCAGGGATCCTGAGTCACATGTTAACTGTCTGCTCACTAGTTCTCTTGTTAATTAATGTGAAGACATGTCCTAATGTCTAAAACCTGAAATCTCTGCTCTTCCCTTGGGTGACTTAAATTAATTTCAAAGTAAAGTCTTACAAGCCCCACCCAGTGGAGACAGTGGGTCACAGGTCCTGGGGCTTGGTGGCAGCTGTTAGAGCAAATTGAAGGTTAGTTGTGTGATGTTAGTCACAAACAGGCCAGTTACCGCTCCTCCTGCATGGAACAGTAATTGAGCAGTTCCTTTTTAGGCGAGGTTCTTGCCTTGAGAGTTATAGACCCTTTTAGAGAGTGTTCCTTGCCGGAGGGCAGGGAATACATGCTTAGGCAGAAAGCATAAAAGGCTTCATACATAACCCTGGCTAAGTCTGGGTCGGTGGCACGAGTGGCTTACTCTTTGAGATCACGGAAGCAGGCATGGAAACAGACAGGACAACTTTAGTAAAAGAAAACATTGTTCTTGTGGTATCGTGATGCCTTTTCTTGGGACTCCATAGGGCACGGTGCTGGCTATTAAGCCGTTTGGGATCCTGGTGAAGGTGGGTGAGCAGATGAGAGGCCTGGTGCCCTCTGTGCACATGGCTGACATCATGATGAAGAACCCAGAGAAGAAGTACAGCCCAGGCGATGAGGTCAAGTGCAGGGTGAGTCCCGGTGGGCCCTTGTTGGGGTTTCGGGGAGAGGGGTTCTCAGCTGAAGGTCCTGCCTTTTCTGTGAGATGAGTGTGTAGCCTCTGCAGTTTTCAGTACTTTACCTGGCATGGGGAAGAGAGGAGTGAGGCCTGGCTTGGGTAGTAGCGTTGTAAGTTAAAATGTTTATACAGGAAAAATGAGCAGGCTAGAATATATGACCTTTTGCCACATTGTTGGTATAGGTTCAGAGCTCAGGGGGGAAGGGTGGGGCTCAGCTACAGAATCATATCAGTAACCACTACCATAGACTATATGTTCTGTGTCTTAAACATCTCTCCACAAAGTAACTATATTGTTCCTATTTCCCAGGTAAGAAAAAGCCAAGTATCTGTAGAGCCCCTCAGCTAGTGAAGGGCAGAACCAGCTCAGATTTAGCCCAGGGTGCTAATAATACCTTCTGAACCAAGGCGGAGCTTAAACTCCAGGGTTGAGAAGTTGTGGAAGAGCAGGGATATGTCAGACTTAGAAATAGCCATGAAATGTCGTAGCAAAACCCATTATTGTGTATAAAACATATACCAGTCAAAATCTTATTTAAAAATTATCTAGACCCTGGGCCGTAGCTCAGTGGCTTTAGTGCTCACTGCAGCCTGAGTCGGGTTCCCAGGCCCTCAGCGTGAAGGAAGAGAACCACCCTCTGACCTATGCACACGTGCATCCCGGCATGTGCACACCTCCTCCGCCCCAAACATACATGCACCATGGAGTGTCCATGTCCCGCACTCTCCTACATACAACCACAAGTGCCATGGCACGTATACACCCTTTGACACACACACAATAAATTAACTGAATTTAAAAAAAAAAAAAAAAAAAGCAATAGCCCAGATTACGCCACAAAACCATGAGACAAAACAAATATTTGAATCCCCCGAGAATCTCGTTATAAGGAATGATGCCATACAAAGGACCCGGCGTAGGGCTGGAGTGCTGAGTTAGCGCTGAGGCCTTCCTGCGTCTGGGGTGGCCTGGTACTGATGGTTGAGCTCGGTGCCTCCTGTGTGCTAAGCATTATGTGTCATTTAAACATACCACTGGCTAGAGCTGGGCTTTCTTAAGTTTACTATACTTCATTATTATTGATTCATAAAGGTCCATAATTGCACATAGGTGCAAGTTTTTGTGTAGTGAGTTTGAGGAATTACAAACAGGTGGTTGGATTGTTCAGTCTTAGATTATAACTAATACATAGCACTTACAAAGTGACGAGGTGACTTAGTAGGCATGAGGCGTGGTGCCGTTGACGAGAATGAGAGATTTCTGTGCTTTAGATGGCTGCCCTGTAGGAAACACGAAAGATTTACACCTGTGGTTATTAGAGGTGAAAAGTCTTTGGAGAATGACCTATGGCCTCAGGGTCCATGGGGTAGCAGACCAGTCTTGGTAACAAATGACTTGTTGATAGCCTCTATCCTCCCCTAGGTTTTGGTCTGTGACCCCGAAGCCAAGAAGCTAATAATGACCTTGAAGAAAACCCTTGTCACATCCAAACTACCTGCCATTACCCGCTACGAGGATGCCACGCCTGGCCTCCAGACACACGGTGTTATCCTAAGGGTCAAGGACTATGGCTGCATTGTAAAGTTCTACAACGATGTGCAGGGGCTCGTGCCCAAACATGAGCTTAGTACCCAGCATATCCCTGACCCAGAGAAGGTCTTCTACACTGGCCAGGTAACCCTTCCCTGTACAGGCCTCCTACCCGTAGTGGCTCTATGCACATAGATCTAAAGGGGCAGTAAGCATATAGCTGCTTTTAAGAGGAAGAGGAGGGCCGGGCAGTGGCGGCGCACGCCTGTAATCCCAGCACTTGGGAGGCAGAGGCAGGCTGATTTCTGAGTTCGAGGTCAACCTGGTCTACAGAGTTGAGTTCCAGGACAGCTGGGGCTACACAGAGAAACCCTGTCTTAAAAAAAAAAAAAAAAAAAAAAAAGAGGAAGAGGAGGGAGCACAAATAAAGTGGACCCGAGCCAAGAAAAAGAGGGTGGGCAATAACCCAGAAGTCGTCACTGGGATCCGATGGACGGAGGCCCACACCAGAGAAGTAGTGCTGGTCCAGTGAGCTAGTGTTTGTTTCTCTTAAAAAGAGCTTCTTAAAACTTTAGGCTTATAACCAGAAGTTAGTTGTGACTTCACTGTAGAAGGTTGGCTTGTGGGGCTTTTATACAGTCTCTGCATCCATCGTCCTCTCCCTGCCTTTGGATCTCACGTAAGGTCTTGGTGGATCTCCCAGACCCCTGCAGAGCTCATGGAGGGCGCTTTGCCAGGTTCTGCTCCAGGCTAGTTCCAGGCCTGCTGCTGCAGTAGATGCCAGACACATGTGATCTCTCACCAGGTGGTGAAGGTGGCAGTGCTGAGCTGTGAGCCTTCCAAAGAGCGGATGCTCCTGTCCTTCAAACTCTTGAGTGATTCCGAGCCTAAGGATGAGAGCGCTGAGACCAGTCAGAAGAAGGGAAGCGCCGTGAGCATTGGGCAGGTACTGCACAGGTTCCCGTGTCTTACAGTGACAGTGCTACTGAAGTACTAGAACCTGAGGAAGGAGAGGGGTGGCTCTGAGATTCTGAACCTCTTTCCTGCCCGCCTTAGCAAGCGGGAGCAGCATGAGAGAGAAGTGTTATGTCACGGCTTTGCCAGTCTCCTCATTGCCAAGGCCAGCCCGCAGTTGCTTTTTCCCTCCAGAAATCAACAGAGGAACTGGCAAGGGGAACTCCAGAGGAGCCCTGGTGTGGGCTGTGGGTGGAGACGTGGGGTCTAGAGGAAAGTGCCTTTGCTCTTAGCCTCCAGTGGCCTGGCTACTGGGACTCGGGACCTCTGAGCTCTGGAAGGTCGCTAGTTTCTACCTTTCTGATTCCAAGCAGTTGGTGGATGTGAAGGTTCTGGAGAAGACCAAAACCGGGCTGGAGGTGGCCATCCTGCCCCACAACATCCCTGCCTTCCTCCCCACACCTCATTTGTCCGACCATGTCGCCAATGGCCCGCTGTTGCATCATTGGCTCCAGACAGGTGACACCCTTCACCGAGTTCTGTGTCTGAGCCAGAGTGAGAGACACATTGTATCCTTGACTGGTATCTGGGGACAGAGGGAGGCCACGACTCTTGGATGGGAAATTCTAGACTAGAACTAGGGGGGTGGAAATCCCAACTATTTGAGCTTAAAAAATGCTTTCCTAAGGCCATGTTGAGGTCTGGCCCTGGAAAGCATGAGCAGGTCCCAGAAGTGCTGCCAGGGCTTGTGTGACAGTTGCCTAGAAAGGTCCTCCCTGTCACGGGTCTAAGTCTCAGAGCTTCCCTTGATGCTCCCGAGGGTGTGTTTCAGGACAGCACTACCTCTTACTAACCTTAAGACTGAAACCCTCAGGGCCGCAGGGTAGAATGGGGTTCACGGGTAGCAAGGCAGGGTCAGTGGAGGACTGCCCTCGCTAACCCACCGTGGGGTGTGAACTTGCTGGTCCTGTTAGCAGACCTCCAGGGATGTGTGTGTGTATGTGTGTGGGGTGCGGTTAGCAGGAAGGAGTAAGCTGATTGTCCAGTCTTGCTTGGCATCAGTAGCTTCTGGAAGGAGGCCCCACTGGAGCTGCAACCCCAGCACCCAGGGAATGCTTAACAACGTGGCCGCTAGCCTCTAGTGTGCTGCTCCTTCCTGCTGTGGGTCTCTGTCTGGGGAGACCTGGGGTAGTTGTCACGTTAGTGGAACAGAAGGAAGAAATGGAGCAATAGACGTTTTGTTTCTTCTGGGACATTCCTTAATAAGTTTCCTCTAGCTTCTCTGCAGGAAGCCAGCTTTGGTCTCCACAGTAGAAGGTGGCCAGGACCCCAAGAGCCTCTCAGAGATCCAGCCCGGAATGCTGCTCATTGGTTTTGTGAAATGCATCAAGGACTATGGCGTGTTTGTCCAGTTCCCCTCAGGTCTTAGTGGACTCTCCCCCAAAACTGTAAGTTCAGTTCTGTGCACAAGGGCCTTAGAGGAGAGATCTCAGGTTTCCAGACCTGCTGAGCTGAGAAGCAGCTGTAAGGAGGTCACGGGGAGCCCCTTAGGGTGTAAAGGCCACTGGCGAAGATTGGGTGCAGCCTGTGGGATAGTCCTCCCACCTGTGCTCTCTCCTGGAGGAAGGGCCTCTGTGTCTCTCACACAGCAGTATTGGGTGACAGTGGCTTTGATTGATGATGGTTTCCATTGTAAAAAGGACTGAACTTGTGTTTATAGCATGTTCAGGGTAAATTTTCCTGAATAGCCGGTGTAGGTTTTAGAGGCTCCTATAGTTTTTAAGGTGTGACAACGCCAGCATGTCCCTGGGGTTTTCTCCCCTCTGTGCCGTTGAATTACAAACTTCAGATGGGAAAGAGATTCGGGCATATTCTAGTGGAGCCTCCCGTGCCTGCTGAGTAACCTGAGCCCTGGAGGACATAGACAAATGCGAGACAACAAACAAATTCTCCACAGGCCTGGGCTCCTAAACTTTTGGAAGGGGTGGGGGGTCCTCATTGCATCTCCTGCCAGAAAACAGGAAGGACAGAGTGTTGCCCCTGGGTGTTGAGACAAGAGCATGTTCTACACCTTTGGCTTGCCAGTGATGTGCCTTCTACTGGGTGCCATCTCTATACACTAGGTGACCAGGCAGGGCCTCATCTTTGTGGAAGGGGAATGAAACTGCTCAGAGAGAGCTGGGAACTCTCAGGCCTCCTTTGTAGCCCGGCTGTCTTAATGGACGATGACTTTTGTCCCCTTTTACCTACTGTTCAGATCATGAGTGACAAGTTCGTAACCACTCCGAGTGAACACTTTGTGGAGGGTCAGACAGTCGTTGCTAAGGTGACCAATGTGGATGCATCGAAGCAAAGGATGTTGCTGTCTCTGCGTCTGTCAGACTGCAGCCTTGGGGATTCGGCCAGCACCAGCTTCCTCCTCCTGTGCCAGTGCCTGGAAGAGCTGCAGGGCATTCGCAGCCTCATGAGCAACCAAGGTGGGGCATGCTCAGTGGAGGCAGGGGGCGGAGGATAAGGGCCTCGGTGCACGCTCAGTGTGCGCTTTCATTGTCCTGTGCTTAGGGTGAGGGGGGGCGGAGGATAAGGTCCTCGGTGCACCCCCAGTGTGCACTTTCATTGTCCTGTGCTTAGGGTGAGTGGGGTGGGGGGCGGAGGATAAGGTCCTCGGTGCACCCCCAGTGTACACTTTCATTGTCCTGTGCTTAGGGTGAGTGGGGTGGGGGGCGGAGGGTAAGGTCCTCGGTGCACCCCCATTATGCACTTTCATTGTCCTGTGCTTAGGGTGAGTGGGGTGGGGGGCGGAGGATAAGGTCCTCGGTGCACCCCCAGAGTGTGCTTTCATTGTCCTGTGCTTAGGGTGACGGGGTTATCTGTAATCTAAAACAGCTGATACGGTTTGAGGGATGAAGCCTTTGGGTGGCTAGTTTGTTCCTAAGCCATGGATCTGAGTGGTGACACTTGTGCCTGGGCCTCCCCAGTACCTTGGGGCAGTAGTTGCACGTTCCTCCCTTTTTCTTTTGTGGTACTAGACATGAGCCAACCTAGACCATGCGGCACGCTGGGCAGGTGCTCTCCTACAGAGCCATGTTCCCCATCTAGGCTTCTTCATGGGAGGTGTCATAAAGCGAGCATTATGTGTTTATGAAGTGAACACCTGTTTACTACCCAGATCAAGGTGAAGGTGTGCCTTAATGCTTGACTAACATCGACACAACCCTGGGTGGCATCCCCAGTACCACATAACCAGATAGATGGCACATGCATATAATGCCAGTGCTTAGGAGGGAAGTGAAGACAGCAGGATCAGGAGTCAAAGTTAGCCTTGGCTACTGAGCAAGTTTGAGGCCATCCTGGGCTACAGGAAACCTTGTTCTCACTCTCCAAAATAAAAAGGTTGGGGGCATAGTTTGTGTGCTAGAGTACTTACCTAACAAGCACCACCTACACTGGGTGTAGTGGTCCTCACTTGTAATCCTAAAACCTAAGAGGTGAAGACAAGATCAGGAATTCAAAATCATCCTTAGCTACATAGCAAGTTCTAATGCAGTCTGCGATATAGGAGACCCTAGTTTTTGTTTTTTAAAGTCATTGTAAGGAAGCAGCTGCAAACTCCCTCTTGCCACCACAATTATTCGGGAATCAGAATGTCTGCATTCTGCAGCATTGGGTTTGCACTGTGGATTCACCAACCTGTTCACTCTCTTTTTTACATTTGGTTTATTTGTGTGTGCATACAAGAGGGCGTGAGTAGGTCAGGGAACAGTGTATGGGAACTGGTCATTTCCCTTCCACCACGTGATCCCAGAGACTGAACTCAGGACATCTCACTGGCCCGACACTAAATGATTCTAGTTCTGCGTTGTGTTTGATTTATCTTGTTGAGACAAGGTCTCACTGTGTAGCTCTGGCTGGCTGGAACTCTGTGCATAGACCAGGCTGACCTCAGACTGACAGAGATCTGATTGCCTGTGCCTCCCCGATGCTGTGACTCAGTGTGTGAGCTGCCTCGCCTGGTCTGCCACATGACCGCTTCAGTGTCATGGCTTGAGTGTTCTCTGCTCCGTGATGCTGCCACATTTCCAGAAGAAAGGATTGCTGAGCGCCCCTCACTAACCCCCTGCTTTCTTTGGCCTTTGGTAGACTCTGTATTGATCCAGACACTGGCTGACATGACCCCAGGGATGGTCCTTGATGCCGTGGTACAAGAGGTGTTGGAAGATGGTTCAGTGGTGTTCAGCGGGGGCCCTGTGCCTGACCTGATCCTGAGAGCCAGCAAATACCACCGGGCAGGTGAGTTTACTCATCACGGATGGTTGGTGAGACCCTGTGCTTCTCCCTCCTCTGGATACAGAATTTCCAAGATTGGGTAGCAGATGAGTTGGTTCAGTTGAAGCATGCTTACCTTGTGTGGATGAAAACCAAGACCATTGACAGCAGGGCAAATGTTTGTGTGTGGATTTTGTGATGGTTACTGTCAGTGCTCAGCCGAACAGGACCTAGAATTATCTGGCCGGCCTCTGGGCACAGCTAGGGAGTGGGGCATCTTGGCTTGTTGATTTCAATGGGCGGCATGAACTGTGCTTCTGGGCTATGTGAGTAAAACAAGGGAGCTGGGCCACGGCATGGTCTTGGTGTCCTGCTTCATGACTGGGGCAGTTTGATCAGTGTTTCAGTTCCTGCCGACTTGACTTCCCCACCATGATGGACTTAACCTTTCATGCCTGAACTGCCTTTATCAGAGTATTTTATATAGCATCAGGAAACTAAGATAGAAGAGCCTTTCTTTTAGTTGGGTCAAGTTGGGATTTTGTGTTGCTATGGCGTGTAACTTTAGGCCCAGCCCAGCCTTAGCTGTGTGTGGCAGGCCACCTTGGTTTCCCCAGCTCTGGGCCATGTAGATGTAGCAAATGTTCTCTTTGCCTTCTGGACTGCCCTCCGAGCTGTCCTCCCTTGCCCTGGTCTACAAGGCTGATTGCTGTGCTTGGCTCTGCACTGTAGGGCAGGAGGTGGAGCCCGGGCAGAGGAAGAAGGCGGTGGTTCTGCACGTGGACATGCTGAAGTTGGAGGTGCATGTGTCCCTTCGCCAGGACTTGCTGAACAGGAGGCATAGGAAGGTGAGCTCGGTCCAGTCCCGTCTTGTAGTTCCCATCTCCACCTCTGCCTCTGCGCCGTTCTCCCACGCCATTCTCACGGCTCAGAGGCCAGGCTGAGGAGTGACTGCGCCTGCTTCTGCCTAGGGCGTCTCCTGCTTTACTCTTGCCCTGTGTAGCTAATAGGACAGATTTCCATGCTGTTTCAGGTGACAGATCTTATGACCCAGCTGTCTCTAGGGCCGCTCAGGTACCGTAATGAGTGAAGAGTACAGGTTGGGAGGGTTAGTGCTTACCCAGACAGCCTGGCAAATGTGTGCCTGGCTCCCAGGTCACAGTGCCTGGCTCCCTCCAGTTGTATCAGAGGACTATCTGGGTCTAAGGATGGTAAATGTGTGATGCCATCCCCCCCCCCCCCCCCCCGACCTAACTCTTTGGTTTTTCCTTTTTTTTTTTTTTTTTTTTGGTTTTTCGAGACAGGGTTTCTCTGTGTAGCCCTGGCTGTCCTGGAACTCACTCTGTAGACCAGACTGGCCTTGGATTTAGGTTTTATTAGAAATAAATGTTGAAGATGTTGTAAGCTAACTTTAAAAACAAATCTGAAAAAAATCAGTCTGGTCTGGGCACCCTGGCCACTCTGTCCTGACGCCTCTGTAAGAACCGGGCATCGTGATGTGATCCTTTAATCCAGCAGAGGCAAGCACATCTCTTGACTGACTTGGTCCTCAGAGTGAGGTCACTGGCAGCCAGAGCTACACACAGAAACCGTGTCTTAAAAAGGATGAGTTTAGGGAAAAGCTCAGAATCTGTAGAAATATTCCCTGGGTAAGATGTTTAGCTGTGTATTGCTTATTTAGAATGAAATGCTCAGCCGGGCGGTGGTGGCACACGCCTTTAATCCCAGCACTTGGGAGGCAGAGGCAGGCGGATTTCTGAGTTCGAGGCCAGCCTGGTCTACAGAGTGAGTTACAGGACAGCCCGAACTACACAGAGAAACCCTGTCTCAAAAAAACCAAAAAAAAAAAAAAAAAAAAAAAAAAAAGAATGAAATGCTTGAGATGAGAAGCGATTCAAAATTTTCAGGTTTTGTTTTTGAATTTGTTTTGTTATTTGAGCCAAGTTTTCCCTCTGTAACCCTGGCTGCCTTTCCTTTCCTGAGCACTGGAGTTACCAGTGTACACCAGCACGCCAGGCAGCCTCAGACTTTTTTTTTTTTTTTTTTTTTGTAAGATTTATTTATTTTATGCATGAGTACACTCTAGCTGTCTTCAGACACCCCAGAAGAGGGCATCAGATCCCATTACAGATGGTTGTGAGCCACCATGTGGTTGCTGGGAACTGAACTCGGCCTCAGGAAGAGCAGTTGGTGTTCTTAACCGCTGAGCCATCTCTCCAACCCAGCCTCACACTCTTGAACTTTGGAATATTTACACAGACATTACTGGTTGAGTATTCCTAATTCCAAAGATCTGAAACCTGAAATGCCTAAAGTGTAAAACTCCTGAAGTCTCATGGGTTTAAGTTTTCCCATTATGTATGTTCAGGTTGCATTTACTTCTTATCTCAAGCATTTTTTTTTGTTGCTGGTTGGTTGTTTTGTTTTGAGACAGTTTCTCACTATGTAGTCCAAGCTGGCCTAGAAATCAAGTGCTCCTGAACTCCCTGGTTGTCTTCACAGCCTCCAGGCACTGGCATTACCGGCCGTGTCAGCGTGTGCCCACTCTGTTGTGTGGTGGCCTCCCATCGTGCCACTGGGTACAGCTCAGACACAGCGGAGTCTGAACACAGTGGGGTCGAGACACGTAGAGGAGCAGAGCGGTCTGTCCGTGGAGAGCAGTCAGTAAAGTCTCCTGCCTCGGTGGAGGAACAGCAGTGCAGGGCTGTGGAAGGATCCATCTGCAGGCCACGGTGGTCTCCAAGCTGTGCATCAGATTGCCCATAATAACCCCCAAAGTTCTAGGATGAAACCTAGGAATTTAAATTCAAAACAAACCGAAGCGAGGCATGTTAGCAATACCTCTGTAATCCCAGCTCTTAGGAGGCTGAGGCAGGAACCTTGTGAGCTCTAGACAACCGCGGCTTACAGAGCAAAAACTTAGAAAGAAAAAGAGCAACGCAAGGGCCTTCTGAGGGAGGATGTCGGGCACCGAGTGCCCAGGGAAGGAAAGCCGTGTCTGGGGCTGTCAGTGCTTACAACCCAGGCTCCTGGGTGTCAGGGAGCGTCTTCACACGCTGCCATGTGGGTCCGTGAATAGGTAACCACACTGTGCGGGGAGACTGAACATAACTCTTCCCTTTTCCAGCTGAGAAAAAGCAGTAGACACCAGGGAATCGTTCAGCATCTGGAGGAGTCCTTTGCCGTGGCCTCCTTGGTGGAGACTGGCCACCTCGTGGCTTTCTCTCTGATTTCTCACCTTAACGATACCTTCCACTTTGACTCTGAGAAGCTACGTGTGGGGCAGGGTGTCTGCCTCACCCTCAAGACCACCGAACCAGGAGTGACCGGTCTGATTTTGGCTGTGGAAGGGCCAGCTTCTAAGAGGACCATTATGCCAGCTCGGAAGGATTCAGAGACAGTTGATGACAAGGAGGAGGAGGAGGAGGTGGAGGAGGAAGAGGAAGACTTGACTGTGAAGTCTAAGAAGAGGCATAGCCTGGCTATTGGGGACAAAGTCACTGGGACCATTAAGTCTGTGAAGGCCACACATGCTGTTGTGACCCTAGATGATGGCTTCGTTGGCTGTATCCATGCTTCCCGCATCCTAGATGATGTCCCAGTGGGCACCTCTCCTATGACCACACTGAAAGTCGGGAAGAAAGTCATTGCGAGAGTGATCGGTGGGCGAGATGTGAAGACATCTAAGTATGAGGTTTGGGGAGATGGGGCTGGCTTTGAGGGGACTGTGGCAATTACGGGAACAGTGGGGACATAGGCAGGGATTGCATGTAAATGATATTTTCTCTTAGCTAACTAAAAGGCAATCAGGATACCTTAGCATATTTTTTTAAATATTTTGTAGCAGTTAAAGGGTGGATTTAAACTTTGATTTGGCTTTGAATTTCAGTACCTGCCAAGTCATTTCTGTAATTTGTAAAGTGAGAATAATGACGTAGTCTACTTTAGAAGGCCATTGGGGAACCCGACAACGTGCACGTGTGTGCACCTGCGTAGTAGGTTGCTGCCTCGTGCTCAGTTCAGTCTGTATTAGCCGTTCCCATAGTACACCCTTCATAGCACTTCTTTTATTTGTATTATTTGTGTGCACGCACATGCATTCACGGGCACATATATACAGACCCATGCATGGCAGTTAGAAGACAGCTGTTCTCTCCTGCCACCTTGTGTGATCTGAAGGTTGACCTTAAGTGGGCAGGCCTGTACACAAGCCGTCTTAATTGCCCCTTACTCTAAATCTTGTCATGTTATATTGGATTTCTTGCTATAACAAGAAAAGGAGTTGAAAATCTGGCCTATGGATAGCGTATTAATTTCAAGAATTAAGCATTGCATCTCCAGTAAGTCAAGTCTTTTTCAGCAACTGATATGATAGTCCTTAAAGACCCTCAGGGGACCTTTGCCAGCCTAGTATGGTGGTGTGAGGTGGGTGTAGTCAGTTCGGTTAGGGTGAAAGGGAAAGAGGTTGCTATCTGGGATCATCATGTTAACACTAAGAAGTGATTTGATTTCTCTCTCTCTAGGTTTCTCCCAATAAGTCACCCCAGATTCGTTCTCACCATCCTGGAGCTGAGTGTTCGGCCAAGGTGAGGGAAAACCTAGCAGTGGTCTCACGGAACCAGTAACCCCATTTTCTTCTTGAGCCTACTAGTGTTAGGGCTGCTTCGCCTCTCTGTGTCCAAGTCTCCTTATTTCTCTACCCAGACACACCGAGTCTGTGTCTTCCTGGAATTGCTAATCTGCCTTTCTCCTCGGGAGACCGTGCAGACTCAGCTTCCTACAGGTTCAGCTCAGCACCTCATCTTAGGGAAAGATGACGTTCTGCTTGTTTTTAAAGAACGGAGAAGTTCCTGACGACGGGCTTTTGTTTGAGCATGCCGAGGGTGGCAACCGAGCATGGGCCTCGAGCTCTTGGCTACTTGTTTTTCACCCTCCTAAGGCTAGTTAGAGGCAGGAGAGTTGAAGTGTGGACATAGTGCAGCAGCTCTCAGTCTCTGGGTCAGGACCCCTTAGGGGGTCAAACAACCCTTTGACGGGGCTCATCTAAGAGCGTTACGAAGTAGCAGTGAAAATAATTTTATGACTCCACAGCACGAGGAACTATGTTAAAGGATCACAGCGTTTAGTAGGCAGAGAGGCTCATACCTAAAATCCTAGCACTTGAGAGAGGCTGAGGCAGGAGGATTGCCACAAATTGAAGGCCAGGCTAGGCCGTAGAGTAGAATGTCAGTACTCTTTGCAGGTGTGTAACAAAAGGAACCTTACTGTCTCAACCCGGTTTTCTAGAACTCAGTAATTACTGAAATAAGCAGGTAACCAAGAACACATATTCTGTCAGCGTGTGCAACTTCAGTGCTTGGTGACGGCTGACGTGGAGCTGCAGGTCACCTGCTGAGTTCTGCAGAGTAACCCTGTGTAAGAGACTAGTCCCTGCGTGATGGCTCCCGTTCTCACATTGTGAGACTGAGACCCTGCTCCTTTCTGTTTCTTCCACATCAGACTCCAGCCTTCTGGGGTTGATGGGTCTTCAGCAGTAAACCGTGCTGAGGACTCGTGACTGTAAGAATGCCACGCAGGGTCAGCCTGGGATCCAGCAGCAGGTTGTCAGTCTCAGAGCAGGGGATGTTATGGAAAGGCTTTTGGGATAACTTCAGAGTAGTGTCTGGTCAGCAGCCTGAGAGATCAGTTTCTGGGGAGGCTTGTGTCTGCGATGGGGTTATTTCTGGGGTGCTGAGTTCCGTTTGCTGGCCATGTTTTTGAAACTTCAGATTCAACACATTAATTTTAGATTATTAGTATATTTGGTACATAGACCACTTTTTTTCCCTACGGTTGTTTCCTTAGTTTTACAGGTTGTTGGGTGTTTTTTTTAATAACTATGTTGCTTACAGTCTCTGAAAAATGAAGCGCTTTCACCATGCCTGTGGCTTTAGTGCAGTGTCTTCCCTTTGCCCTGGGATGTTGTATCCTTTAGTTAGCAACCTTTTCTTCTTATTCTTCTTCCCCTCCTTCAGTATTTTGAGACAGGGTTTCTCTGTGTAGCCTTAGCTGTCCTAGAACTCACACCGTAGACCAGACTGTCCTTGAACAAAGAACTCGGAGATCCAACTGCCTCAAGTGCTGGGATTAAAGGTGTTGTGCCCACCACTGCCTGGCTTAATAGATTTTTCTGTTTCCTTTTGTTTAAGATTGGCTTTTATTAATGTTTTCTCTGCTTCTGCCCTCTGTGAGCTTTCTGTGTGGCAGGACTGGGCTAAATAAAGTTTGTTGCATGTGAAAAGGTGTTTTGAATGGATGATTGTTGCACAGTGGCGGATTACTAATCTAGGGCATGCAGAACCCAGCACTGCTGAAAAGAAATTCAGAGGGATATCTGCATCAGTTTAAACAATAGTCATTTAATCCTGTAAAGGTGCCAGACTATACTCATTCTCCAAGGATGGTTTACATTTAGGCTTGTTTCTGATCTTCTTAAAGATTACAGAAAACTTCTTACAGTGCCACGGCAAACAGCGCTGAGCTCGCTCCCCTGTGCTCACGTGCAAGCGTTTCTCTTGTGTGGAATTACTGAGTCAGAATAGTTTCTGCATTCGCTGCACATACAGACATATTTTGCATTTTTAACAGCACCACTGTACAAGTGTGTGGATAAGCCTTGTCTTGTTTTAGAAACCATCTGAGTGGGTAAGTTGGGCTAGCAAGTCTTCTTTCTTAAACAGTTTTTTTTATTTAGTCATTTGTGGATTGACAGCTTTCAGACCACGTGTTCTTGCATGTCTGAAAATAAGTTGATAAAGGCAGCTTAGCTGAGGCTTTGAGTTCAGCTCTGGCTTCAGCTCCTGGCTCAGCAGCAGACAGTTACGTCAAGGCTTAATTCGCACGCGAGGTTGTGGTCAAGCTCAGCAACATTGTAAGAGCATTTCTGCAAACCAAAGCAATAGCCAGAGTACTGTGGGAAGAATGAAAATAACTTTGGCGCCTTTAATCCCAGCACTTGGGAGGCAGAGGCAGGCGGATTTCTGAGTTCGAGGCCAGCCTGCTCTACAAAGTGAGTTCCAGGACAGCCCGGGCCACACAGAGAAGCCCTGTCTTGAAAAAAACCAAAAAAAAAAAAAAAAAAAAAGAAAAAGAAAAAAGAAAATAACTTTTTGCTTGTTTGTTTTTATCGAGACAAGGTTTCTCTGTGCCCTGGCTGTCTTCGAACTTGCTCTGTCGACCCGGCAGACCTTGAGCTCCCATAGCTCCACCTGCCTCTGCCTGGGATTAAAGGCATGCGCCACCACACCCAGCTAAAACAGTTTCATTTACTATGTTTATGAAAGACTCACGGACTAGTTTGCTCCTAGTTTATACATAGATTAATGACTCAGAAAAGAGATTAGTCCCAGATTGATTATTGGAAAGATTCTCCTTAATGAGAGAGATTGTCCATGAGCGGAGGACCAGCTGAGTCCCTCACCGCCACTTGGGGAGGTCTTGGAAGTTAGAATCCACCCAGCGCCCGGCTTACTCTGCTCTGAATCTTTTCAGTGAGTTGGAAGGTGGCTACAGTGCTCTTAACACTCACTCTGTGAGCCCCGTGGAGAAGCTGAGGCAGTACCAGGCTGGGCAGGCTGTGACGTGCTTCTTCAAGAAGGTAAGTAGCTGCTCTCCTCTTTGCAGGGTTGACCTTCCTTCTGAGCTCTGGGAGCGAAGTGGGCAAAACTGGAGTCAGAGACTCTGCACTGGACATTCAGAGTGTGTCCTCACTGCCGTGTAGGGCTGTGGGTGGTGGTACCTGGCCTCTGCCCCGAAAAGCCTGTCTTTAGGCGGAATCAAAATAAAGGAGTGGCAGCAGGGAGCAGGTGTGCGTGCCCCTACTAGTCTCCCTGCCGCCTGCCTGGCTCTGGTCACTGACTCCAACGAGCTGTCTTTCCAACTCTGAAGATACAGCTATTCGTCTGAAAGACGGGCTCGGCAGTTCAGAGCATCTGCTTTTCCAGAGGACCCAGGGTCAGTTCCCGGCTCCCACCTGGTTGCTTACAGCTGTCTGGAACTCCAGTTCTGGATGTCCAGGGATTCAACTTCCTTTTCTGATCTCCGTGGGCACCAGGCATGCACATGCTGCACATGCATACATGCAGGCAAAACACTCACACTACAATAAAAAAACAAACAAATCTTTAAAACTATGTAATATAGAAGAAAAGGTTTAAAGGACCAAAAATATAAAAGACCATTAGAAAGGCAGCATGGAAGTTTCAAGATAAATACAGATGATGCCAGAAGAACCAAGCAATGAATTGGTTGAGAATGAGTAGACAGGACTTTGGTGGCCACCAAAGTCCAAACTATGGCAGTATGCAAAGTGACCAAATCAGCGGCCTGAGTGTTACGTCAGTGGATGTCATATTAACCTAGGGGGGGTCTCTGCTTTTATGGATGGACAAAGTAAAGCACCATCTGAGACACTAGAACCATGTGATAGGCAGCAACAGGCCCGATACTGCCCAGAACCAAGTGCCTAGAGCTTAGCATGGAGCTGCCGCAGGGCCAGACTGTACCGTGGGCACAGGTGTGGCCTTGGCTGAGTGGGATGAGCTGCCTCAGAGACTGGCTTACCTGATGTCAATCTGATTGGTACAGCCACTCCAAGGTTTCCCTTTGACATGCATGCTGTGTGCGAGACAGAGTGAATGCGTCATAGCCCTCTCCAGGTGCATTAAAAAAGGCCAGCCTTTCTCCACTGTTTGGGGTTTTTGATTTGGCTTTGTTTTAGTTTTATTTTCTCTTTTGAGACAGGGTTCTGCACCTTGGCTGGTCTAGAACTCACTCTATAGACCAGGCTGGCCTTGAACTCCAAGATCCTCCTGCTTTGCCTCCCAAGTGCAAGTATTAAAAGCATGTACCCCCATCCCTGGCATGAAATCTCTCATTGCCAGAATCTCTTCCGTAATCAGCTTTCTGGCATGTCACTGATGTTTGGTCCCTCTAGTCACCCCCTGCTGGGACGTAACATTTCATATCCCAGTCACCATGGCAACCGTCTGGTTTTCCTCCTGTCTGTTTCATGCTGGTTCCTGTGCCTGGTTAGTCCATTTTCCTTTGGCCTAGTACCTTTTAAGAGTCAGCATCTAGGGCTGGAGAAATGGCTTAGCAGTTAAAAGCACTATCTACTTATCTAGAGGTCCTGAGTTCAATTCCCAGCAACCACATGGAGGCTCACAACTGTCTATAATGGGATCTGATGCCATCTTCTGGCATACAAGTGTACATGCAGACAGAGTACTCATATCCATAAAAGTAAATAAATCTTAAAAAACAGAGTCAGAATGTCCCATCTTATGTGCTTGTTGGTGGCCAGTGTTTTCCTGTAAGGCTCAGCCCTAGTTATTTGTGTGCGCATTGACTGACTGAAGCCCAGGAGATGTGGAGGTGGGCGGGGCCACAGGATGGATTCCTGCCCCTTGGGGAAAGTAGGGTTTTTGATCTTTTCATCCTTTTCAGTGTTCCTAAGAGAGTACATTTTAGTGCTGGGCCAGCCAAGTGTGCTCTTACACCTGTCCTGTCCCCCACAGTACAATGAGATGAAGAAGTGGCTTGAGGTGGACATTGGACCAGACCTCCGAGGGAGGATTCCCCTGTTGCTCACGTCCCTCAGCTTCAAGGTCAGTGTCTGGAGAGAAGATTCAAGAGTTTACACGGGTTACATGGGACCCTGACTAAACATGGGATTCTGTGGTTTCAGAGTCAGACTTAAATACTTTTGGATAAATGACAAACCTTTATGGGAACATTAGAACTTTATTTTATTTTATTTTTTTTATCCTTTTAGGTTCTGAAACACCCAGACAAGAAGTTCCAGATTGGGCAGGCCATCAGGGCCACTGTTGTTGACCCAGATGTCCCCAGGGCTTTCTTATGTCTGTCACTCATAGGTGTGGAAAGACGTGGTACCTGGGTGTAGAGGGACGGGGTGGGAGGCTTCAGTTACCACCAAGATTCGAGACCTTCAGTGTCAGAAAGCCAGAACTTTGTTTGGTTTTGGTTTCCTCTTGGGCTTTGTTCTCCGGCTTGTGTGACTCTGTCTCTCTCTTAGGTCTCCTTTTTCTAAACTTGGTTTTCTCGGGTCTTTTAGAAGGGATTATCTGTCTCATGGTCATGGGTTCAAGTATGGTGAGCCGACTCACGTCTGGACCACACCTCCTCTGGGTTGGCGGCTATCTTATCCAGACTCCTGTAGCTTCGTCTCTTCTTCCCACCAGGTCCTTACAAACTTGAAGAAGGTGAGGTAGCCATGGGCCGAGTGTTAAAGGTGACACCCAACAAGGGACTGACCATCTCCTTCCCTTTGGGGAAGATAGGGAAAGTTAATTTATTTCATGTGAGTGACTCGTACTCTGAGGCCCCCCTGGAAGACTTCTGCCCCCAGAAGATTGTCAGGTGAGCCAGAGTTCTTTTGCCCAAGTATGATATTGGTGGGATTTTTTTTTAACTGATGTGTATGTGTGTGTGTGTGTGTGTGTGTGTGTGTGTGTGTGTGAGAGAGAGAGAGAGAGAGAGAGAGAGAGAGAGAGATTTAGTTCCCCCCCCCCACTTCGCCCCCCAAAATTTAACAGGTTTACACAGTTAAAATTGCTATCAAGTTGAACCGCCAAAGCCTTTTCACTGGACCCTTCTATGTTTATTAATTTCACCCACAGATGAAAATGGAAAAGCTGCTAATCCCTGATTTCTGTCCCTGTTCTGCTGTCACATACTTAGGTGCCTTTTGACTCCATAGGGAAAAATATCACTGACTTTAGAACTACTGATGGCAGGAAGGAAGGAAAACAAGATTGAGGATGAATGCTTCCACGCACCACAGGGTGGGTGTGTAGGTCAGAGGAGGTCTGAGGGAATCGTCTCTACTTGTATCCTCTGGTCTTGGGGAAGACTCCTTTCACCTGCGCCCTTTCGAGCCCTGAATCACCTCTCTGGCCCCCCGAGCTGATTCTCAAGCACACTCTTCATGCGCAGTGCTAGCTAGGCGTCTTCTGACATAACTCTCACAAGTTCTGTGTAGGTAGTCACAAGGTGACATCCTGCAAAAGCCGGTCAGATAGGCCTCGTTTCCTTCCTCTGGATAAAGAAGCTAAGTGACTTGGCTGTCTGATTTCACAGAGCATGTCCACTGTTTCTGTGACGATGCGCTTTCTTCACTCTGCTGATAGAGGGCGCACGCGTGCAAACATCTTTAGTGGCTGCTTCCTCCTAAGTGTGAACTTGCCAGCAGTGGGCTTTACAGGAACCGTGGCATAGAGTCCTCTCTCCTTGCCTTCTCCTTGAGCACATCAGACCATTGCACCTTGCTGATACCATCCCTCCATTACTATCTCCATCTCTCCTCGGCTGCTCTGGGACCCCCTGCCTCCCCGAGAGTCTCCCATGTTGTGGGATCAGTTAAATCTAGATTCTGCATGTAAGAAATGTGCAGGCCCGTCCATCCACCCAACTCCAATGAACACCTTTTGTCCTTCTGTCTGTCCTTTTATGTTTTACTTTGTCTGCTTATGTGTATGGATGTTGTCCCTGTATGTGACCCACGTGGGTGCTTGGTACTGCAAAGGCCAAAAGAGGACATTAGATCCCCTATAACTGGAGTTATGGGTGCTTGTGAGCTGCATGTGGTGCTGGGAATTGAATCCGGTACTCAGAGCCAGTGCACATAATCGCTGAGCTAGCTTATCATTTCCTCTTCTGACCCCACAGTCCCTTCCCCTGTCATGTCCTCTGTGTGTGTACGTGTATGTACAGTGTCTGTGTGTGTGTCTGTGTCTGTGTCTGTGTTTGTGTGTGTATTGATATACATCTTAAGTTTAAACCTGTTTTGTGGCTTTTTGTTTTGTTTTGTTTTGTTTTTTTGTTTTTGAGACAGGGTTTCTCTGTGTAACCCTAGCTGGCCTGGAACTCACTCTGTAGACCAGGCTGGCCTCGAACTCAGAAATCCGCCTGCCTCTGCCTCCCAAGTGCTGGGATTAAAGGCATGTGCCACCACCGCCCTGCCTTGTTTTTTACTGGAAGGAAAACTTCAAATATATAAATAAGTTTCTGTTTCTTTTCCTGCCTGCTTTTGCCATATATACTTTGACCTCTAATCTTTCCAGACTTAAACATATATGTGGGTATAAGTTTTCTTCATTTAGTAATAGAATTTCACTTTAGATATTGCAACTTGCTTTTTTTTTAAAGCAGCTTATCATGAATTTCTTTTTCTAATATCTTGTTCTTTCATCTTATTTTTAGTACTTATTTGTATTACACCATTTTTATCTAACCTTATTTAATCAGTTCTTATTGATAGACAGTAAAGTTGAAATGCCTGTCTTTTGTACATTTTTGGATTATAGTACAAGTTTGAAATACATTTATAGAAGTAAATTTCATAGACCAATTGATATTAAGTATTTTGTCAAATTGTCCTTCATTTATAATCCCCTAATAGTATAGTGGTGACCAACTTCCCTCTGCTTCCTTGTTAGGATTGTGAGACTGGATTTGTTTGTTTTATCTTGTCTTATGTGTATGTGGCGTGTGTGTGTGTGTGTGTGTGTGTGTGTGTGTGTATGTATGTATGTATGTGAATGCCTGGTGTTCACAGCAGCCACAAGAGGACTTTGGATTCCTGGAACTGGAGTTCCACCATGTGAATACTATAGATCAAATCCCAATTCTCTGAAAAAATAGCCAGTAATCTTAACTGCTGAACCTTTTTCTCCAGCCCAGACTGGATATTCTTAATCTTTATTTTAGTCATGGAATAGGCTAAAATTGTTCTTTCATTTTAATTTACATTTCTTTTTTTTTTTTTAGTTAGACTTTTAAAAATATTTATTAATATATGTGTTATGGATGGCCCCGATGCTTTGTATTTTAATGTTAATTCTGCCTGTGTGTGGCTGGGCAGAGAGTAGCTGGACATAGCATGGGAACTTGCTGTTCTTTTTAAATATTCCCCACAACATATATGTATATGTCAGTGCACCGTGCGCGTGCGGTGCCTGTGGAGGCCAGAAGAGGCCATTGGACTTGGAACTGGAGCTATACAGTTGCTCTCTATAGGTGCTGAGAACCACACCGGGGTGCCCTGCAAGAACAGGCAGCACTCCTACTGCTGAGCCGCCTCTAGTCTGTTAGTTTGCATTTCTTACATTGTCTCTCCATGTTTTTTCCTGTGCTCTCATCTTCCGAGCCAGTTGCTTGTATTTATTAAAACAAAGAATCTGTACTTTTTTCTTTTTTTTTTTTTCTTTTTTTTTTTTGTAAAAGGATGGCAACTTTGGGGGTGCAGACTTTATTAACCGTTTCAGGCGCCCACAAACAAATCTGGGTCGGAATTATCTGTGATTGATTGGTTTTAAGCTGAGACAGGGAGTCTTGTAGTCTGGGCTGGCCTCACTTGTGATCCTCTGTAGAGGATCTAAGCGTTCAGGTTCTAGGAGTAGAACTTACACCACAAGCCCCACATAAGTTCTAAGACCATTTTTGTAGCCTGAGAAAAGTGGCCTTGAAGAGTCAGATCTCAAGATGTATATCCTGCTACCAGCCAAGACAAAGCAGAGCACATCCCTCCGGGAGACAGAGGCTAGAAAGCTGTCATGGCCCGGCCCCATCTCCAGTTTCCGCTCCTGACGTCCGCCTAAGTTGTCAAGTATCTATGCAAACCAAACAGTGCAGGTATGGAGCCTGGTGGAAGGCAGGGCCTCCGTGAGTCCCAGCGACACACGGCCATCTCTGGCTTGCCTCTTGAAGCTTACAAAATGAGGGTGTGGCTTTTAGCAACATAGTCATTTGGAATACTTTTATGATAGCCAGACCTATGGGTAGCATGCAATTAAAATTCCCTTCTTCTATCAGATATCGGTAGGAAATTGTTTGCCTCAAGGTAGCACACGAAGCCTACTTCCAGTCAAGGGCTCTGGGCTTGTGAGAAGCACATAGCTGCTGTGGGAATATTTTGCATTGACTCGTGGCCACAGTCTTTTCCCTGTAATCCTCTCGTTTCTACTTAGTGATAAAGGACTATGAATTACAGTTTACCTGAGCTACATTGGAAACTAGTGAGAGTCAGTCCTGCTTTCCCGCCTACAAGTCTCTTGCTGCTCCGTCTGGCTCCTCTCCACTCGGTTGTCCCTGGGTCACATTTCCTGTGGTTTTTCTGTCTGTGGAGATCACAGTTAGGAAATACTGTGGGGACAGTCTCATGACTACAGAGCTCTCTCAACTCCTGATAAACAATGTACTGAGTGCCTAATCTGGCAAGTGTTTAGGAGCACAGTGCAGGGGAGAGCACAGCTCTGTCACCTCATGGCCATGTGGCTGCCGAGCTCAGCTTGCTGCCCCACATCGTGAGCACCCTGCTGCAGCCTGTCACCTGCCCGACTGAAGAGTAGGGTTACTGAAGAGCTATCTTACCTTTAACTTAATGCATGTGAGTGTCCAGAAATACTGACAGTGGTTGAGTGTGTCTTCCTCTTCGACCTGTTTCAGATGTTATGTCCTGTCCACAGCACACCGTGTGCTGACTTTGTCACTACGATCATCCAGGTGAGTGTTGGTGTGAGAAAGGAGAAGGAACAACTCAGAAGACTCAGGCTATAGTGCGTTTGCCAGGATAGAACTCTGAGTTCCTCCTCCTCTGCCTGTCTGCACACTGAACCTATTTTTATTTAGGTGTGTGTGATAGGTTAGGGGTTAGGGGAGGCATATGAGTGTTTGGAAGAATCCAGGCTCTTGTCTTGAAGAGAATGGCTTGCTTAGCTAAATGTGGGTAATCAAGGTAACAAGATGATACTGGTGAAGACGAGTGTCTGGCTCTGGGGTTCATGATCTGGGTGAGTGTGACACAGAAGGTGTTGACCAGTATCCCCCTGGGTAAGGCCATGCTTTAAGCGTGGCCTCTCGGGCTTGTTTCTGCATAGCCAGCTGTCAGACTCAGCCTGGCCTGGCAGGACTATGGGAGTGAGCAGGCTGGACTCTGGAGGTTACGGTCCTCTAGGTGCAGAGACAGTCTTACACAATATGATTATTGCGGGGTTCTGGGGGAGAGCAGCGGTGCTTAAGGCATGTATATGTAAGCCTCGTATTCCCATAGGACAAACAGAGAGACGAAAAGTAAAATAGAAGATCCAGAAGTCAACTCCATTGAGGATGTCAAGGAAGGGCAGCTCCTGCGGGGCTATGTGAAATCTGTCCTGTCCAGTAGTGTGGTCATAGGGTGAGTAATGCGGCCAGGCACAGGCTGTGGGCTTGGCTCCAGAGAGCCAGGGGCTTCCCCGAACTGCCTTCCTGGCTCTGGGCTTGCTGCCTCCTCCCCAGTCACCTTTGAGAAGAATAGAGGAGAGCTCATGTCTTACCAGTTGGTAAAATTCTGAGTTTTAAATACTTGTTTTTATCTTTTGAGTGTTTCATGGGTGTGGGCGTATGTGCACCAAATATGTTCCTAGTGCCCTGGTGTGTACAGAGGTCAGAAGAGGAACCACATCACGTGGAATTGGAGGTGCAGATGGATGAGCCACCAAAGGGGTGCTGAGAGGCAAGCCTGGGTCCTGACGGGCAGCAGGTGCTCTTGAACATGGGCCGTCGCCCCAGGCCCAGGGTTTTAGATGCTTTGCTTTTTTAAGTTTTGAATTATTTCTTGTTTGGTGTTTTGGAAAAAGGATGACATTTTCAGTTTCAAATTCTGGATTTCTTCTGATCCTAGTGTTTGAGCATGATTCTTTGTTCTTGTTTATTTATTCATTTATTTATTCGTCTGACTATTATTTATTTTGAAGGCAGGGTCTTATTCTGTAGTTCTGGCTGTCCTGTAACTTACTAAATAGACTGGGCTGGCCTCGAACTCACAGTTTCACCTGTCATGTGACCTGAGTGTGTTGATGAAGGGTGCGTGCCACCGTGCCCAGCTTCCTGAGTCCTAATGTCACATTATGTTCCTAGGCCCCAGCACCGCCATTGCCTGCTCTCGGGGCTCCTCTTCTCTCTGTGTCTGGCTAGCCGTTTGTGATTTGGACACAATTGGCTAGATTGGCTAGAGTTCGTAAAAGATAACTAGGGAGCTGGGTGTGGCGGCACGTAGCCTTCATCCCAGCAGAGCTGGGTGTGGCGGCACGCAGCCTTCATCCCAGCAGAGGTGGGTGTGGCGGCACGCAGCCTTCAGCCCAGCAGAGGTGGAGGCAGGAGGGTCTCTTAGGGAGCTGGGTGTGGCGGCACGTAGCCTTCAGCCCAGCAGAGGTGGAGGCAGGAGGGTCTCTTAGGGAGCTGGGTGTGGCGGCACGTAGCCTTCATCCCAGCAGAGGTGGAGGCAGGAGGGTCTGAGTTCCAGGCCAGTCAGAGTTCAATGATGGGACCCTTGCCTAGCTTGCCTGGGTTGGATTTTCAGTACTTTAAATAAAATCCCAATTCATACCTTCATTATATATGATAATTTGTTTCCAAAACCAACTTTGTCCTGGATGCCACGATCCAGTGTCTCACATATCTTGTCAGAGTTGGAGTCACTGGGTACGGTGGGTTGTGTTGTCTTTATGCCGCAGAGCTCTGGTCTGTCTCGTTTCAGCCTCGGACCTTCAGTTCTGGGTTTGGCCAAGTATTCACATGTCACTGAGTGTACCCCACCCAAGAAGGAGCTTTTTAACAGATGCCTCCCTGAGGGAAGGCTGGTCACTTGCAAGATCCTGTGGTAGGTGTCATCTCTCCCTGCCCTCTTTCTGTGGTGTGAATCAGACCCGTTCTGTGAGAGCCCTGCCCTGGGAGGAGGTTTCAAGGTAAACTCAGGAAATAAAGGCACGGGGTAATGATGTATGTAGTGTTCAGATGGGAGAGAAACCTTCGCCCAAAGCCTTTGACCTCAGTTCCAGCCTTAGTCCAGGCGTAGACGGACTTCTGTTGTTGTTGATCAAGCACGTCCATCCTGGATGCTCTTCCCACTGAGCAGGGAAATGTGTAAACTGTCCCTCAGAATACTGAGCGTCTAAGGCAGGTGGGCCAGGGCCCCGCCCTCACTGACAGGCATATGGCCCGGCCCACGTGCTGACGAGGCAGGGTCTGCAGGCCAGGCCTCTACCCTTACTTCCTGTCTCTTCTCCTGCCTCAGCGTAAACCCCCTGAAGAACCTGATAGAGCTGTCGCTCCTTCCGAGAGACACTGGGAAGCTGGACGTGCTCTCTGCTTCCCCAGAACCACCTCTTCCAAAACAAGAGGAGAGGAGAGGAGGGACTGAGGAAGGCCTCAAAGGAGAAGAGAAGGGCCAGAAAAGGAAAGAGAAGAACCAGAGGAGGCAAGAGGAGTCCAGGCTGTCCAGCCCGGAGAAGAGAGAGCCCCAGAAGTCACTGAGTGGTGGGCAGGGCAAGCGGGAGCGCCAGGTGTCTGAGAGCGAGCAGGTGAGTCCCCTCCCCAGGAAGATCACCTCATCTCACCCATGGGTGCTTGAGGAGTGAGCTGGGGTGCCCAGCCTTCTCTGAGGAGGCACTGTGAGGGGGAGAAGCTTCCCATCCTATACCCACCATTTCAGGAAGTAGTGAGCAAGAGACCAAAGAAGATTGGGGCACCGGAAGACGACGATGGTGGTGTGGAAGTGTACTACCGGGAAGGAGAGGATGAGCTGGAGGAGCCGAGGCTGCCTCCTGGGGTAAGGCTCACCGCAGTGGAGGGAGGCTGTCGGAGGAGCTCCCTGTCTTCCCAGAGCTGAGCTGTCCCAGCCCATCCTGGGTCTCTATAAAACAGTGGGTGAGGAGGCGTACTTACCTCAGCCAGTCTACCTCCTCAGGACTGGGTCTGTTAACGCTAATGACATGTTTATCAAGAAGTGATGAGAGAGGTGGGCAGATAAAGAGAGGGCGCAGCCTGGGTGCGCCCACGCTCCTCACAAGGACAAGCAGTGGAGAGGACTCTGGCAATCTCAGCCATGGGGAAGTGCTCGCCTTACCAACCCCTGTCCCCTGTCCCCTGTCACCTGTCACCCTGGGTATTTCTGACCTAGACCACCTACTTTGCACATGTGCGTGTGTTTACACTTTATATAAAGTCATTGTCTAAGTGACTTAGAGTATTTCCAAGTCACTGCTGTTCCCTCAACAGACAGAGACCAAGGAGGCAGGCTTTGGTGTGGCGGTAGGTGGGGTCAGGGAACAGCCTGGCCTGTGCTTCCTTCAATTTTCTGACCCTCAGGGAAAGCAGACAAGACCCACAGAGGTGCCCCGGCTGCATCTCTCTTCAGGCTTCGTATGGGATGTGGGGCTCGACTCTCTGACTCCAGCCTTGCCGATCCGAGAAGAGAGCTCCGACAGCGAGGAGGAAGAGCAGCCACAGCAGGCCAAGGTGCGGAGTTCCGGGATACTGCATCTCCTCACCCATGCAGAAGCTCCTCACGCCAACTCTGACGCCCTCTTTGGCTTAGATGTCTCCCTGGGTGGGGTCCTGTGAACCCACGGCCTCTACCTTTGACCCCTCTGCGCTTGAAGGGGCAGATGAGTCACTTCTCTTTCTTCCATCACAGAAGAAGAAGGGCAAGAAGGAAAGGGAGCTGGAGAGGCAGAGGGCAGAGAAGGAGCTGTCGCGCATCGAGGAGGCCCTCATGGACCCCGGGCGGCAGCCCGAGTCTGCGGATGACTTTGACCGGCTGGTGCTGAGCTCCCCCAACAGCTCCATCCTCTGGCTGCAGTACATGGCTTTCCACCTACAGGCCACCGAGATCGAGAAGGCCCGGGCTGTGGCCGAGAGGGCCCTCAAGACCATCTCGTTCAGGTCTGCCCTGAGGCTTTGCCGCTTTGTTTTGGCTTACAGAGTCAGGCCAGTAGCAGCCCGTGGTCTTTCAGGCTCAGTCTTATTAAGTGTAGCCACCTAAAACAGATCACTCATTAATGCTTATGGTCCTCTTCAATGAAATTGCTATGGCAACATTTAGTAGTCTCTGTGTGCCGGCAGGATTCCCAGTAACACAGCCGAGCGGGAGAACTCAGCATTACTCGGGTCACTGTTCTCGGCAGAGCGGGGGGAGGGCGCTTTCTGAGCCCTAGTGTAGAGGGACGACTGTTCCAGCTTGAGCACGGCCCGGCGTGTAATCTGGGGCTCATTCCCAGGAATGGGGGCAGAAATCAGGGGAGCCCCAGCTTGGCAGTGAGAGATAGGGGAGCAGAGGTTCCTTACAGTCAGCTGCCGGGGACAGTCTCAGTATGTGCACTTACAAGTGGGCTTGAGGATTCAGTCGCTGCCTGGGAGGAAGAGCTAGTTCCTGGGCACCCGACACTGAGTGATGGCACGCATGTTCTGCCCACCCCGCCCCCAGGGAGGAGCAGGAGAAGCTGAACGTGTGGGTGGCCCTGCTGAACCTGGAGAACATGTACGGCTCTCAGGAGTCCCTGACTAAGGTCTTCGAGCGAGCTGTGCAGTACAACGAGCCTCTCAAGGTCTTCCTGCATCTGGCTGACATCTACACCAAGTCCGAGAAGTTCAAGGTAGGCTGTTCCGTGCGTAGGTGCCCCAGGTGCTGGACTCTTGGCAGGCCAGGGCCGGCATTCTGTGAGAACCCTACCTCTGGGTTCCCCATGATACCACATCTCAGCCTCGGGCCCTGCCCTTCCCTTCCCCACAGAGGTGAGAGTGCGCGGAGGGATTCCTAGGGAAGCCCCAGTACTCTGTCACCACACTGTGTTCTCCTGAAGGGCTTTCCAGTCTCCTCAGCGCCCTAGAGTCAGTGAGCCAAGTCTGCCTTCCATGAACATAGCCTGTCTGCTGCCCCTCTGAAGTTCCACACTCCTGAGCTTGCTGTGTCTGTCCCACAGGAAGCTGGTGAGCTGTACAACCGGATGCTGAAACGGTTCCGGCAGGAAAAAGCTGTCTGGATCAAATATGGTGCCTTTGTTTTGGGGAGGAGTCAGGCTGGGGCCAGTCACCGCGTGCTGCAGCGAGCCCTGGAGTGCCTGCCCACCAAGGAACGTGAGTGCTCCTCCAGCCCCTGAACACACCAGGACTGATACCGGGACTGGCAGTTGGCAGCCTGTAGAAGGTGGAGTCGCTTCTGACTTAGCCGATGGTTGTGCTGTGGTGAGGTCCTTGGATTGTCTTGGCTCTGACTTGTCCTTCCCCACAGATGTGGATGTGATCGTCAAGTTTGCCCAGCTGGAGTTCCAGCTCGGAGATGCGGAGCGGGCTAAAGCCCTTTTTGAAAACACCCTGAGCACCTACCCAAAGCGCACAGACGTCTGGTCAGTCTACATCGACATGATCATCAAGCACGGCAGCCAGAGAGAAGTCAGGTGAGGGACGGCAGCAGGCCGACTCCTGCTGGGGTGCGGGCAGGAAGGGGGTTGCGGCCATGCTGGTGGTGGTTAGAAGGCAGGTGGGGGGACGCTGCAGGCCGACTCCTGCTGGGGTGTGGGCAGGAAGGGGGCTGTGGCCATGCCCAGCTGTCTGACTTGATACTGGGAACCAGCTGTGACATGGCCCTAGCCCACCTGATCTCACCTTTCCACCTATGGTCTGTACCCAGAACCAGGAAACTTGGGGGTCTCACGGCCCACATGCCGTCGGCCTCTTGTGCACAGAGCCTTCAGAGGCATGCTGTCACTTTTGTCCCCACAATCCCTACAGGCCATGAGTTTAAGTTTGCCTCAGTCCTCGGGTGGTCCCATCCCAGGAGCTTGTCCTTTTTTTCCGTGTAACTAAAGGCAGGCTAAGTCTTTTGTCTCTGTCAGGAGTTGATACTGATGACAAAAATCAGAAATGGGTGCTGGATATCAGAGGGGTCCAGCACCTGAGAGCAAGTTGGGGAGCAACTACCCAGGAGTCACATGGTAGGGACCCTAAGGACACTGCCTCCTCGTCCTTCCTCATAGGGACATCTTTGAGCGGGTCATTCACCTGAGCCTGGCCCCCAAGAGGATGAAGTTCTTCTTCAAGCGCTACCTGGACTATGAGAAGCAGCACGGCACCGAGAAGGACGTGCAGGCTGTCAAGGCGAAGGCCTTGGAGTACGTGGAGGCCAAGAGCTCGGGGCTGGAGGACTAGGAGCACGGGCTCCGGACACTGGGACAGCAGGCAGCCTAACCTGCAGTGGGCTCCCGGGCGCTGGGGGCCGTGGCCTGGGACTGTTTTAATTGCTGCTTTTTCTGCAGCATGCCTGTGGGCTGCGATGCCGTGGAGGGCGGACTCGGCTCACTGATGCCAAGTTCCTCGTCTTGTCGGAATAGACAATTTTGAGAGTTTTTTTTTTTTTTTTTTTTTTTTTTTTAACTCTCAAAAGATTGTTTTAAAATCTTTTGAGACAGGTTATTACTATCGTCCTGACTGGCCTGAAACCTACTATGTAGACTCAGCCGGCCTTGAACCCAGAAGGTATTAAAGGCACGCACTATCACTTCTTGCTTTTAAATATATGTGTACTCTTTTTTAATAAATTTACAGTGCTATGGATTGACCAAGGCCTTACACATGCTAAGACGTATTCTTCCACTAAGCTGCAGCCTCGCCCTCGAGGCTCGATGCTCTCGTTCGTCCCTGGGACTGCTCAGTGTTTTTAGGCTGCAGGCTCTTAAGCTTCTAGGGGGAAAACATTTCTCTTTGAAGAGCGTTTGCTGTAGTCTGAGGACACAGAAGTGGATGCCAGCGGATTCCGTGGTCAGGTTCCCACTTTGTCCCTTGGCAAGCTCTCAGTCCACACTCAGGTGGGTAGCTGGAAAGACTGCAGACCCTGTGGGCTCGGGGTCTAAGAATGGTCTCAGGTGAGCCTGTACCGTCTGCCCTGGTTTGGAGGCTGGGGGACTGAGACAAGAGGACAGAGGGGGAGTCCAGGAAAAAAAAAAAGGAAGAAGCTACTAAGGAAAGCTGGAAGCACTGGCCAAACTGCCTGTCTCACCCTAGACTCACCCCAACTCCGGCACAAGCCGGCTTTCTGGGATGCCAGCACAGACCCTTCTAGTTGTTGCTGGGCTTGGGGGTTTTTGCTGGGGGGAGAGTCGGCTTGAGTCTAAGAGAAATTAGAAGCTTTCTCTGTCAGAGCCTAAAATGTTGTCTAAGTTTCGGGTTTGGGGGGTGGGGGGGGAGAATGGCTAGGTTGGATGCCAGGAAACAGGACAGACAGGGAAGAGCGTGAGGTCTCAGAGTGCGGGGCTAGTCGGCGCAGGGCCGAGCGGAAGCATGGGCCGAAGCCGCTGGCTCTTGGAGTCTCGGGCTAGGTCTGTGTGCAGACAGATGTGATGTTCTCTACTGAGCTGACCTCTGCAGAAGGCCAGGCTGCCTCGGCTCAGGTTAACTCAGGAGACTCAAGATTGTCAGGAGCCTCGGCCCTTGGGCTGGCCACATCTCTTTGTGGTTCCCTTCAACGCCATCTCCTCTCACACCGGGCTGTACGCCCTTGTCAATTGCACAGACACCAGTCTAGGCCTTTAAAGTAAGAAAAGTTTTATCAAAAAGTTTAAATATGTAAAATCAGGCCAGAGGTATACAATCAGGGCAGTTTCCCAGCAGTACACCAAAGAGCTGGGTGCCCTATGCAATTAGACACAAATTAACTGCACAGAGTATACAATGTCGAGCCTCCCCCTCCCCACTGCGGTCACCAGGCTCTGCCAGCCCATGTTTCTCAACCTTGAGGCCCACCAAAGATCGCCCTGTCATACTAAGGAGCAGCTCTAGGAAAGTCTTTTCTGATAGCTGTGAACAGTGTGTGCTAGTGGCCACCGGAGAGATGATTTGGGTAGGTAGGCCAGTCCCCGTACCCCACCCCCACCCCCCTCAATTTCTATGAAACATGGTCCACCAGATCTTTACAAACTGCTATTTGTTTTATGCCTATACCCAAGACACTAGTTAACAGAAAAGTCACATGATGCTGAGGTGCGCACACCACTCAGTTAGAGTTAGTCTGTGGCTAAGTAAACAGAGTAAGAAGCGGGCTCTTAAGCAGTGAGCAGGGCCATCTCCATATTGTCAGGGGCTGTGCCATTACCGGTCAGGCCCTGGGCCCACTTGTGTAGGCGGCTATAGAGTGGGAGGCCCTGGTTCTCGCGGTACAAATAGACCCCAGTGATAGCATTCCACTGTGGCCGTGGCTGTGTGCCTTCCACCGGGAACTTGGTGACCAGCTCTTCATCGTCCTTGTCGAGAGCCACAAAGCCAAAGAAGCGGCGCACGTTGTTGGCGGCCAGCACCCTCGAATGCACCTCGGCCGTGCGCTGGAACAGCTGGTCCTCGTTGGTGCGGTACTGTGCCCAGTAGGCCTCCTGGCGGTAGCTGAGTGGCGAGCAGTAATGCTTGAGGCACTTGGTCAGGAACACCAGGATGGCCACCACACCGATGAGCAGCCATCCAAAGAGCTGGTCAGAGAAAAGGCACGGCTCAGGGTGTGGTCTGTGAGAGCCGCCTGGACCCTGCCTACCCACAGGAACAGAAGAGCTTCTGCTCTGTGGGCAAGCATGACTTCTTTTCTATTCTTACCCTCTTTAGCCCACACACTCTCCCGTGCTTACGCTGCCTTCTGCGGTTTGTGCTCTTCAGCCCCGCGGGTGTGGTATCCCTGGACTCCACCACGCTCAGCTCAGGAGCACGGTGTGGAGCTCAGAGACAGGACACTCAATCCACACAGCATCACTACCCGCCTGCCTTTGGATCGCCTGTGTACTTCTTTCACACTGGGAGGACTTACCTGTTGAGGGCACGGCCTTTGAGGCCCTCCTCTCTGCCCGTTGCTTGTAGATAGACCTATGGATTAGTGTATTTCTGTATTTCCCATCTTCCATTGGATGCTGACTTCAGCCCCATTTCTCTGCTTTCCCCACCTCACCCCAAGAAAGAGTGTCATGTAGCCCAGGTTGGCCTTAAACACACTATAGCTGAGGATGGTCTTGAGTTTCTGATCCTCTAGACTCCGCCCCCTGAGTGCTGGGGTTACAGTATGCACCATCCCCACTTTATGTGGCATTAGGGATCCAACACAGGATCTGATCTGTGCTAGGCAAACATTCTACTGAGTTACATCTTAGCCTCATATCTTCTGTTTACGTTGTTGCTATTTAAAGAATTTAGATTTCGTGTTTTGGGGGATATTTATATGTGTTGGGGGTATGTACAGGTGTTACGGGGCTGTATGTGCACCAGGGTATGTACACAGAGGGCGGGAAGGGGGCCGTAATGAATATGTGAGCGCAGAGTTCAGAAGAGGGCATCGGATTCCTGGAGCTGGAGTTAACAAGTAGCTGTGCGGCCCCCTGACGGTGCTGGGAATTGAACTGGAGTCCTCTGTGAGAGAGATACTCTCAGTCTTAAGTACTTCTCATTGAGATAGTGGTCCGAACAGGCCTTTAATGTAAGTAAATATGACCCCGAACTCCAGACCTTCCCGCCTTTGCCTTCCTAATGCTGGATTACAGGCAGGATCCAGTACAGTCAACTAGCTTAGGTTTGTTCTTTCTTTTCTTCTTCCCTCCCTTCCTCCCATCTTTCTTTCTTTCTTTCTTTCTTTCTTTCTTTCTTTCTTTCTTTCTTTCTTTCCTTTCTCTCTCTCTCTCTCTCTCTCTCTCTCTCTCTCTCTCCCTTCCTTCCTTTCTTCCTTCCTTCCTTTCCCTTTCCCTTTCCTTCCCTTCCCTTTTCCTTCCTTCCTTCCTTCCTTCCTTCCTTCCTTCCTTCCTTCCCTTGTTAATGTATATGAGTGCTTTGCCTGCACTATGTCTGTATACTACGTGTGTGCTTGGTGCCCACCCGGAACTGGAATTACAGATGCCTGTGTGCTACCGTGTGAGTGCTGGGAATTGAACTCAGGAGTCTTCTTCCTAGCCCCTAGCTTTAGGTGTCTTATGTTTTCAAGGAAAGAATCCCTTTAGAGAATCTGGGGCTCCCTCCTGCCTCCCTCTTGCTCCCACATTCAGTTCAGATCGCTGCTTCTAACTGTTCTTTTGACCCTTGACCAACCTCCCAACAGGGAAGGCTGCAGCTCGGCCCAGCAGCAGTAGCCCGTCCCTTCCCGGCCTGCCGCAAAGAGCGAAGCTGACTCGGTTCCTGGGACAGAGATGTGTCCATCCCTGGAGTGAGCCAGGCTCTGCTGTCAACTCGAAAGCCCACAGCAGGTATTTGCAAGATGGCCTACAGGGGCCACACTCAGTCAAGCCTAGGGTAAAGATAACCTCACTGGGTAGATTGGGTATTAGTCCTGGGTATCACGGGAAATGGGATGTTTTCTCTGAGATTCTAGGTGGTGTTCCCTTAATGCTCAAAACCATCTTAACGGGACGAGAGTGGAGCTTAGTGGCAGCCCATGCCTGGCACTCATGACAGTCTAGGATTCAATCCCCAGCAGCTACAGGCAGAGCAGACACACTCGTGTGATGGCTTGACCCTTGCCCCCTGTAACTCTAAGACACAGGTTAACCAGCTTATGCCTGACACCGATTCAGTGCCTCGCTGGACAGGTGCTTATCCTCACGCTGGACCATCCTCTTGTGAACCACCCCGTCAGCGGCCACTTTGGCAAGGATGGAAGAAGGCTGCCCTTCCCACGGCTCCTTACCTGTGACTCGTACTTGAGCCTACGGCTGACCTCTTCTCGGAAGCCCGATAGGTTGGCAGGGCCCTCTCCACAAGGGAACCTGGCTAGGACCTCCGTGGCATGAGCTTGGGGGAAGGCTTCATCCCCAGCCTTGAGCGAGGAGGGGTCCACAAACTCACTGAGAGCACACACGTAGGCCTCCCCTCGAAGCAGGGAGATGACAGACCAGGTGACCGGGGCCACAGCTGCACGGCCCAGGATAGAACTCAGGAGGAGGAAGTTGGGGGCAGCGGAGCAGTTCTTGGCCCTCCGGTACTGACACTCGGCCACCAGGTTCCAAGTGTGGTTGTTGAGGATGACTCCGATAAGGAAGAGAGCCAGCGCAGGCACGCCGATTGCCGTCAGCCCATACAGGTAGTTCCGGGCGGGGGAGCAGGGACAGTGGAAGGCCACCACCGAGAACAGCTCCTGACTGCCCACCGTGCCCAGGGCCACCAGCCCATTGAAAATCATCACATCCTTGCTCTTGAAGAAGAGAGACAGGAAGCGGAAGTTCTCTGCAATCAAGGCCGCCATGGTGACTGGCGGGCCAGGGATGGGATGCTCAGGAGGAGGAGGAAGAGGGCGGAATCGATGGCTTCCGGTGAGACTAGCAAGGAGTCCAGGCAGGAGGGCATCCGATGCCAGAGCATGGCTACGCCATTTTATCTCCTGCAGTGGCTGAACGGGTGCCTCCTGTGAAACGCAGAGGAGTGATAAATGTTTGCCTCTGAGCACAGGCTGAGGGGTGCTGGCGTGGTCCAGCAGGCAGAGAGGGAGGGGGCGGGGCCTCTACAGAAATGGTGCTAGCCATGGTTGCCTAAGTCCCTGCCGGGTACCAGATGCTCTCAGTTGACCTTGCCCGTCCTCTCGAGTCTTTGCATGGTCTCCTTGGTATCTCCCAGGCATCCTTGTGCACCCCCACCTCAAGCACAGTGAAGGATGCGACTCCCTGGGGGTAAGCCTCTGGCCAGGGCCACATACAAATAAATGACAGACCTCAGGTTCAAGACCAGGTCTGCCTGCTTTGAATACTTTAAAATCTTTTTGCCGCTACCCTCTTCTCCCCGGGAAGGATTAATAATGACTGGTGGTGTTAGGCCGTAAGGATTGGTTTCCCTTTGCGCACCGATATGCTAAGGATCTGGGACAATTTGGAGGCTCTAGTACAAGTATCAAGGCTGCAGGGGCAGTCCTAATGGACAGAGGATAGACTGGAGCCCGGGGTCTGGTGGGGACCGGGCCCCTAGATCAGTAGCAAGCCTGACACAAGATGCCAACATCTGGGTTGGAGAGATGGCTCAATGGTTAAAAGCACCGACTGCTCTTCCGGAGGTCCTGAGTTCAAATCCCAGCAACCACAAGGTGGCTCACAAACATCTGTAATGGGATCTAATGCCCTCTTCTGGTGTGTCTGAAGACAGCTATAGTGTGCTTACATATAATAAATAAACAAATCTTAAAAAAAAAAAAGATGCCAAATCCTTGGGTGCACACTCATTTTGGAGACCTCAGGGTCTCAACATACTTCGTGTCTTTTCTCCAGACTTCTGTACTCAGCTCTGAAAAGGATAAGACATTGTGATCCTTGACCTCGTCCTAGGAATGTTAGGGGCCATAAATGACGTCACATAGTGCTTCAACATCCGAAACTCTTACCCCATCAGTTCTTCTAAGGATGATTACCCTCATGCCAAAGACCAGAAAAATCAAGGGGACGGGGTGTCTGGCCTGAGGCCAGACGATTCTGAAGGAGCCAGCTGAGATTTTGACCAGGACTTGAGAATTCTTAGAAAGTGGACACAATGTGTCTGAGGTAACTGCTTCCCTCTGCTCATGACCTCCAGACGGGGCTCCCTCGTGCTTCCCCCTCCCCACAGCCTGTAGAATCTCCCCCCAAGAAGCCTAGGCTGGGCACCTGGCAGCCAGAGGCAGCTTCTGGGGCTCAGGCCCACTGTACCTATCAGCCCTCCCGAGTCACCACCTCGGCAGAGATGGCTCTGTGCCAGCAGTAGCTATGGCCTTGGGCTCTTTGGAAGTTTAGCTCCAATTCCCTTCCCAGGCTCCACCCATACAGCCAGAGAGACAGTCAGGGTGTGGCCCCATGTCCACCCCCTTCAGGAGGATAAGGAGGGGTTGTGTTGGGGGGTGGGGGGCGGTGGCCAAAAAAACAACTCTCCAGCCAGAGGAAGCCTGGAAGTGGAGAGGTTAGAGAGATAGGAAGCCTTGCTGCCTCTTTCTGTTTTATATTCACTTCTCTTTTCCTGTTCCCGCCTCTGCCAAGGATGCCATATGGCGCAGGCAGAGCCCATGTGGGCTTTGGGGGGAGGGAGGAACGTCCCCGGTTCAGAGCCCAGAGCTCCTAAATAATCCCACAAGGAAAGGACTTGGTGGGATTCTCCCTTCCTTCTTGGCTGCTAGGCACCCATTCTCTCCTTGGAGTAGTCCTGGATTCTGAAACCCACCCAAATGTGGGGTACACGGTGCCTGATAGCATAGGGAATGAGCAGAGCTGGGACCTGGGCATCTTCTGAGATGATCATGCTGGGGGCTCTTCCCAAGGGCAGGGAACAGGCAGCTAGGGAGGGGAGGGGAGGGGAGCAGCTCTTCCGCGTCCTTCTGGGGGTTCCCTCGGCATAGTCCCCAGAGGCTGCCAGCTCCTTTAACAGATGCACACCCCAGGAAGGGGCCCCTCCTTACCTAGGGCTGGTTACAGCCCGTGGCCTTGGCTTCCTGATGGAGTGACAGCAGTGTGGGCTCCCGCAGACACTGGAAAAGCGCTCCTGACCCGACCTCAGGGCAAAGTGGCCTCCACGGGGTTCACTGCCGGCTTTGCTTTTGTACCAGGGGCCCGGGCCAAGCGTTTGAAAGCCACAGAGCTCTGGGGCCCAGTTACAAACAAACTTAACTCGAGGCGCCTACAGATGAAGTACAGGCATCTGCAGACAAATTGAACTCCAGAAAAAAGAGAGAAAGAAACAGCGGCGCGGAACTTTCTAGCCAGAGAATGGAAAAACAGCCTCCTGGCGCCAGGCAGAAGGGGGAGGGCTGCTGAGGGCGGCGCGAGACAGAAACAGAGGAAGTAGAGAAGCGGTCTCAGATGCTGCGTCCTGTCCCAGCCCGCCTCTGGGCCCGCTGTGGCTGGCCCTGCCTCGACTCTACCCTTAGCACCCCTCCGGGGCCATCTGGGAAGGTCTAGGCAGGAACCAGGCAGGGCCCTCCAGGAGATCTTGCCCAGGCTTGCCCTCCAGGCCAGTTTGAAGAACATCCCGGGTACTTGACACCCGCCTGGCAGAAGCTGCTGGAGGAGTCCCCTGCGGAGTCAGGGGAGAGGCGGGTGTGCAGGATTGATGGTGATGGTCCAGAATACAAAACCCTCGTCCCGACCCTGGTCCCCTCTACCCCTTCTCTCTCTCAGCATCCTACCTTTGCCTGCACATCCCACCCCCAGAAGAGGGTCTTCCCATCACAGTTCAGCTAACTCCCAGGCACTGCTCCCATCCTCTCTACCTCTCACAACTGAGTCAAGGAATCTGGGTCTCTGGAGCTCCTGGGCAGAGGCTGGTCATAGGTAGAAATTAAAGGGAAACAGATGTCTTAAACAGCACAGCCTGACCCAGAGACCTCTCTGGGAGCTCACAAGCAAGTCATGAGTCAGGTCCACTGACAGGGAGGAGAGCGCCAAGATGAACTCAGCGGCTCCTGAGATTGGGAGAGATAGCCCTGGGGCCATCAGCTCTCCAGGGCTGGGACCGAGGAATTTCTGCGGAGCCACAAGCCGCACCCTCCAGAGCCTGGCTTTCAGTATAGCCGGGATAAATGAAGAGAAATCAGTATCCGTGCCTTTCCATGAAGCATTTTAGCTCCCACCGCTCTGGTGTTAGAGCCTAGGTCTCACCAACGCTTCCCCTCAGGTTGCTTCCTCTAAGCACTTTCTGGCATCTGTGGATGCCCCACCCCAATTCGCCTGTGCACACTTTGCAAACAGTAGAGTCAGCCTCTCACCCAGTCCCATCCCAGTCCTGGGTCTTAGCTACTTCTCCTCTCAGGCCTCCTCTTCATCGCGCCTCAGGGCGGACTTCCGAGGGAGCCTTGGAGGAAGCAGGAATGTCTCTAGCTCCACGGATGGTCCACTTTCCTGTAATGCGTGTGAGAGGATTGGTGTGAAGTAAACATGGAGGCCGTCTAGCTTAGCAGCTGTCTTGGGGCCTCAGGACACACACCTTGGCCCCTCTCGTGCGGTCTTGTCATCTCGTCACGGGTCGCTGAGGCGTGTCACACCAGCTGAAGCCCATTCATTCCCTTTCATCCAAGAAACCAGCAACGGCCATGAGAGGGCTGGGTACCGTCAGTTTCTTGAGCCTGAGCGTAAGAGAAGCCTAGAGCAAGGGGAAGTGATGGGCGTGTGGGCTTTGGGCACCTAAGCCTCAGCAAACCAGGGATGGGACAGCAAATCAGGAGGAGGCCTGGGAAGGGACTTGGGTACCAGCCATGCGTCCTGCTCCCATAAGCCAGATCTGGACGCTCACAACACTGAAACAGCAGGAGGGGAAGCACAGGGTGGCATTGCGTCCAGGCCTCCCAGGGCAGCTAAGCAAGTAAGGTCCTTCGGCTCTGAATTTCCTTTTTTACACCACCAGGTGAACGCCTGGCTTTGTGGCTATGCCTCACAGTCACTGTTCTTCTCCGAGGGGCAGAGGCTATGGGTTCAGATCTCCGCTGCTGCCTCTGCAGAGTACTGGCCACGGCTCACACTTTGCTGAAGTAGGTGGCCACTTCCTTGCGTGGAGGCCGGGGCTCGCTCCCGGCCCGGCCATTGCTCATGAGTGGTGCTTCCTGGCCCACCCGCAGTGGTGGCTTGCATTTGTGCCAGCTTGTGAGAAGCCTGTTCATGGCGCCTTGGTCCGTGATGCCACGCAGTTTCCCCCTCTCTTCTTCTGTTCTGTCAGAGGGGCTTTGGACAGCTTCTGTGGCTGTGGCTGTGGCCGAAGCCGTGGCCAGTACTCCGTGGGTATGACCCAGTTCCAGGTCATGGTTCATGGCTTCAAAGAACTGCTGGATGCATACCTTAGCAAAGGCTTTGGCGTGCTCTGTGCACGTCTCGTCGAAAAGCTTGCGCTCAATGTCTATGTAGTGGGACCAGTACTTGCTCTTGAGAAAGGCAACCTGCGTGAAGCAGGGCCGCACAGAGCGGACCACGAACGCCAGTAATGTGGTCAGCAGCACGAAGGACCAGCCCAGCGCCTGCGGGGAGAGGAGGGTGTCAGCTGACCTACCCGTCCAGACCCTCCAAAGACCTCCCCAAGGGAAACCGGCCCTGCACCAAGTCACGCCACCACTTGGTCTCTATTCTCCCCATGTGTAAAATAACCATATGTTCCACCTCCCGGGAACCAGATCTTTGGAACGTAGAATGTGCAGCTTTGGCAGGGCATGCAGTGGACAGGAGTTAACACCGCACCCCATAGTGAGAATCTTTTCCACTTGATCTTTCTGTGTCTGTTTCTCTACCTCCAGGATGGGGCTACTAGCAATCGCACCTCCCACACGGGGGTTTTATGAGAACTAAACGGGACAGTGGCTTGTACATGGCGTTCTCTGTTAGACTCTAGTAATGGTACTACTGGGGGCCGTGTCTCTTCCCTCAGAAGGTTTTCCTGATCTCCCCGGGGCCTACTGGCCTTCTTCCTTCAGCTTCTGGAATTGACACCAACACTTCTTTCACCGGGTTAAGATGGACTCTCGCAGAGTTCCAGACCCTGGACAGTCCTCAAACTCAAACACTCACCACGGGCACAGAGCAGGACACCCCTCCCTATCTGTGGGTCAGACCCCTTTCTGCACAGAGAAGAGGGGATCTTGGCGGGTGTGGTGTTAATGGTGTCCAGTGGCTGCCGTGGGGGTGGGTGGGAAAATACACGGGAGAATGTGACTCAGTCAGGGGTCTCCCTCCCACGACGCTCACTAGGCCGCTGTGGTTACAGAGGGCTTGGGTTGTCTCGTGTTCCAAGTGAAGCTGGAAATCTGATTTTTCTCTTTGACAATTTTTGATTTCTAGATAAAGTGGATTAATTCTAAAGTGAGTTCGGAATTCGGTTTCTACCAGTCACAAGGGACTTGCCTACAAATCAGGCTGCCTGTGGCTTCTGGGGGGAGGGGGGAATTTCCAGCTAATACAGTGTGACAGTCTAAAGGTCAAGTGGAGCGACAGGTACTCCTGGGTCTGAGGCCTAGAATGATGGGACAAGGGTCCCCAGATGAGGAGGTAAAGAGGGTGGCTTAGACACTCGTGGTGGGAGATCCTTCAGGCTGTCTCGGTGGCTGTAACAGAGGTCATGCGGAAGTTCCCCTCTCAAGATGGAAGGTGTGATCTGGCCAGAGCAGAGTGTGCCTGCTTCTCTAGCCCCCCTGAGCAGACACTGCCTCCTGCCCATCTCCAGACACCACACAGTTCCCTGCTCCAGAGCACGATGCCCGGGTGTCTGGCCCTTTAAATCTCATCCCAACCTATCCATATCCTTACCCATGTGCTCCCTCCTGTTCAAGATACCCAGAGCCTCCGTGCCCACTCCTGACTCAAGCAGGCACCAGCTGGGAGTATTTGCCAGGGAAATGTACCCAAATGGCTTAGCCGCCCACTGGTCTCGCTACCACCTGAGCCTGGGAAAGGAAATGGATGCAAATCTCTCCTCCTCTCAGGTCTGAGCTCAGGATGGAGGAGGCGAGCCATCCCCGCTCTCCAGGTGACCCTGTCTGACGGAAGGCATGCTTTGCGTCTTAGCTGGGAATCCATGCCTCCACCCACAGCCATCTGAGGGGAAACCCCACTTTGGGAAGGGGCTTTCCCACAGGGGCCCAGGCCTGCGAAGAGACCCAGCCCCCTCACCTGAGAGATACAGCGCAAATACCGCACGGCCACCTCCCGGGCCAGCAGCCAGCTCCCATCATAGATCTCAGGGCAGGGCACGCGAGCCAGCAGGCGGGCGAGCTCGGGAGCAGGCAGGCCCGGCACCAGGCTGCCGTTGCCCAGTGTGGCCACCGGCACAGCTGTGCAGAAAGCACAGAGAAAGCACTTGCCGTCCAGCAGCGTGACGGCCACCCAGACCACAGGGGCGATGAGCGCTCGCTGGGCCATGGAACAGAACATGTAGCGGAGCACAGCTGGGTCCTTGGCCCGGCGCCCCGGGGGGCGTTTCCACTCTTCAGCTAGCATGGATATGTTGTTGTTCATGACCAGGCCGAGCAGGAAGAGCACCAGGGGCGGCGTCAGCAGTATGCCCATGCTGTAGACCACATTGTAGCCAGGCAAGCAGGGGCAGTTGAAGTCAAAGGCTGAGTACATCTGGGCACTGGCCAGCGCCATGATGCCGCAGATACCGTTCATGAAGGACTCTTGGTTGGACTGCAAGAACTGGAAGATCATCCGAAACTTGTCCATTGTGTCCCGTGGGGATCCTCAGCCTCGTCGCCTCTCACTGTGACCTCCCATACAGCTCCAGTAGGCCACCCCGCCCACTGGACATCCACCTCATGACTGGGCTCTCCTGGCCGGACTAGCAAAGCTCAGGGTACTTGATGCGGTCACACTTTCAGGAGCCTTCTAAACGGGTGCTGGCAAGAGAGGGCGCAGCGTGACCAATCCCATGGGTATAGCCAGGATCGTGTCCCTCCTTCTGGCTTCCCTCCCCTTCTCTCCAGCCTGCCTGCAGCCTCTGAGAGCCACAGAGCTGCACCTGATGAGGACCAGTTCTCTTTGGGTGTGGCAGGGAGGAGGAGGAGGCACAGACAAGCTAGAATGTGAGAGGCCGCTGGGCTTTGGGGAGGTACGTCTTCTCTGTACCGTCTCCTGCTTTCTCTCTACCACACCGCCAGGACCTCTGGGAGAAACTCCACCAGTTGAGACAATGATAATAAGGTGACATGAAAATGATGGTGGTGATAAAGGCTGCGGCAGGCAATGGTGATTGGACGTTATTCATAGTAGGAATGGCAGAGGGCGGGCGTTACAATGTGACGGTGTTATATGGAGATGATGAGGCGTTACAATGTGTTATATAAAGATGATGTTACCATGTTAGTGTAGCCTACAGTAAAAAACCTAGACTTGGGGGAGTTTCTTTTCTTTTCTTTTTTTTTTTTTTTTTTTTTTTTTTTTTTTTTTTTTGGTTTTTCGAGACAGGGTTTCTCTGTAAAGCCCTGGATGTCCTGGAACTCACTCTGTAGACCAGGCTGGCCTCGAACTCAGAAATCCGCCTGCCTCTGCCTCCCAAGTGCTGGGATTAAAGGCGTGAGCCACCACGCCCGGCTTTCTTTTCTTTTTTTTAGGAAACAAGGTCTCCAACTCACTATGTAGCCAAGAAAGATCCAGAACTCCTGAGGGTCTTGTCTGAGACCCCCAGATGCGAAGGTTGCAGGCTTACACCGTCATAATTAGTGCTGGAGTTGGATCGGGTTGCCCAAATTAGGGGTTCAGCCTGATCCATGTTTGTGCCTCTGTAGATGTGTCTGTATTCGTGAGTTATGGGTGGCAAAAGCTCACCAGGCTTCTTCTTCTACCTCTCCACCCCCGGCCCCACAGGTGATGGGTTTTCATGCTCCTTTCTGTTGAGCCACAAGAGGAGGGCCCCCGCTTTGATCCTGCAGCCTTCAGACAGGCATGTCAGATCTAGATCCAACAGGATGATCCCTTGTCCCAGGCAAGGAGAGGCTGAGGCCGAACATCAGAAAGAACATCTCCTTATGTTTCTGACCATGGATGCGGCTGAGATGGCTTCTGTCTGGGTACAGAAATGTGCGTCATCTGCCTGCATCTTTGTGTAATTCACAAGAACTGTCATGACCTCAGCTGGCTTGTGTGCACCTAACATGCATTGTGTGACCCTAGTACAGCCCTGTGGGATGGGATCTTTATCATCTCACAGAACCGAAGCTTGAGGCTCAGAGAGAGTCATCTATTAGCTAAAGGCCACCCAGGTCATAGGTGGAGAAGTGGGATTTGAGCCCAGGCTAGCACTGTGGGTGGGGGTAGAGGGAGAAGGGAGTGTAAGGGATCGTGTTGGTTTGTTTTAACTTATCGTCTGGTTGGATCAATTTTTTTTATTGCATGGAAAGGCTGTGTCACAAATAGGACGTGGCAGGGAAGGTTATTGTTCCCCTCAGCCCCGAGGCTAGGTGTCTCCAGGACAACTGGAGTCCCTGGGTTGGGGCCCCTGGAAGACTATTGTTATGGACTCCTCCAGAAGACAATCAGAAGGGAGCGGTGTGAGGGAGATCCAGCAAAAGAGGTGTCTGTATGGCCCTGGGTGTTCACTGCAATGTTTACAGGTACAGAGGGCACAGCTGCTTCCAGGGCCGAATGGGGGTGGGGTGGCCCTGGATGCTTCATGAAACCAAAAGAGGTTTCCAGCACCGTCTGGAATCTCTGCCTCACTCATCCTGTCCCTATTGCCCACTCTCACACTTCCACTCTGGGCCCCAGCACCTCATGAGCGTCCGCCTCACGAGCAGAGGCAGCCGGTCCTTCGCCCACCCCATGCTTGGGTCTTTTCTGTTTCCTCTTTGTTCTGCTTTCCAAATGTCCCATCCTTTAAGACCCAGTCACACGATACCATCACTATCCTTCAGTCTAGAGCTTCATTGTTCCCCGCCCCCCTGCCCCAAAGCTTCCTGGGTACATGGCCTGCCTCTATTATGTACCACTGCTTGCTTTAAATCATCAACATATCTGTACCCATCTCTGTCCCTTTAAACGGTGATCTACTTGACGTCACCTATGAAGCGTCTCTTCCATATTTCCTGTTACAGTGGCGTATGCAGGGGGTGTTCTATAAATGCTCAGAGTGACGTTTACAGTTGGTGGCTTTCTGACAGTCCCCGTGTTGCTGCCATCTCCTGGCCTCCCGTCCCAGGGTAGGAGCTCACCCATGGAGACTGGCCCAGCATCAAGCCCTCTCTCCACTTTGCCACAGTCGCCGCTAACCATTTGCCTAAATCATGTCCTGGGCCCCGTGCTACTGCACACATTTGCATGGCTTGACCACAGTCAGGAAGCTGGGGGGAGCTGAGCTGCAGTGATTTTTCTGGTTTCACCAGGCAAGAACCCAGGGTGTAGAAATGACTTAAAGGAGGGATCCAGGTTCCAGGAGGGTCATCCAGGGACACCTACACTGCCCAGGGCCCAGGGGAAGCAGAAGAGATTGTAGTACGCCCTGCTTTGCATCTGGGCACAAATGAGTCACGAGGGTCAGAGGAACCCACGGCCTTGATCTTTCCGGGACTCTTCCTATTTGCATTCCTGGCTTAGCTGGCTAAGTCGTGACTTTTCTAGCAGATCCAACAGTGGTTTTTCGTAGGCTTTGTCCCCAAGCTAGACCCGTGCCTGGATCAGGAGACATCCTTCCCAAGCTGAGGGTGCAGCTCAGACAGACGAGCACCTGAGAAGGGGGTGCTGCTGACTGGGGATTCAGGCAGCAGGCAGCAGAGACGGCAGTAGAAAGGCTAGAGAGGCAACCCTGCCAGCTAGAGGGCCGACAAGAGGGCTTACAAGAGCCCGGACCGGGCTTAGCTTCGGTCAGCTACAAATAGAACTGCTGGAAACTACTACTCCACAGGAAAAGATAAGCTGTTTTTAAGCAGTTTTCTTTCTTATTTATTTTTGAGAATTTTTTTTAAACAGTTATTTGCTGCGTGTCAAGACAGTAGTGTGCACGTACCCGGGGTTCGTGTGGAAGTCAGTGGACAACTTACAGGAGTAGCTTCTCGGCCATCACGCAGGTTCTGGGGACTGAAGACGGGTCTGCCGGGTTGGCAGCTGGCACCTTTACTCCCAGAGCTATCTTACCAGCCCAGCCTGTTTATTTTTAAGGCATGGTCTTATATAGCCCAGACTGGCCTTGAATTCATTTTGTACCTGAGGATGACCTCAAACATCTGATGCTCCTGCCTCCACATCCTGAGTGCTGGATACAAGTGTGCACACCGTATCCAGTTTACACTGTGGCTCTCAGGCGTGCGGGTGAACAGGCCACCAGCTGAGCTATATCTCCAGTCTGGAAAATGGACACTATCAGGAGTGGCCATGATGAGTTAGTATCCAAGGCTTTCGTGAGGAATTTACCAAGCAGAGCTTGCAAGAACCTATTATGAGAACCTGGGTAGAAGCAGCAAGAAACCCAACAAGGACATTGGAGGGCAATAAAAAGATCTAGAGCTGGGCACACCTTTAATCCCAGCACTTGGCAAGCAGGAGGATTTCTGAGTTGGAGGCCAGTCTAGTCTACAGAAGTGAGTTCCAGGACAGCCAGGGCTATACAGAGAAACCCTGTTTTGGAAAACCAAGGGGGGGAAAAAAAGATCTAGAGAGTAAACTGGTATCACAGTTCAGAGCAGAACCCAGAGCCAGGTGTCCTGGCACTCAATGCCAGCCCCTACGCTGGTGACCTTGGGCAATGTCAACATCCTTTTGGTTTGGTTTTCTTTTTCAAACAATTGTGTAATAATGTAGCTTAGGCGACAAAGTGCTTGCTCACTGTGTGCCTTGGTCCATTCCCAGCACTGCATAAACTAGGCACAACTGGGGCACATCTGTAATTCCTGAACTCAGGAAGTGCAGGCAGGAAGGTCAGAAGCTCAAGGTCATCTTTGACCAGATAGAAAGCTGGAGGCCAGCTAAGTTTCATGGGGCCATATTTCATACACACACACACACACAGAGAGGGAGAGAGAGAAAGAGAGAAAGAGAGAGAGAGAGAGAGAGAGAGAGAGAGAGAGAGGAGCACAAGTCTAGGGTGTGCTGGCACACGTGTAACCCCAGGATTCACAGTGCTGAATCAAAGGATCACTGCAAGCTCCAGGTCAGCCGACGCCACAGCGTAAGGCTTTCAAATAGGGTGGGTGGGGCTGGAGAGATGGCTCAGTGGTTAGGAGTCCATGCCTTTCTTGCAAAGTACCTAAGCTTGGCTCCCAGCACCCATATCAAGCAGCCCACAACTGCCTGTCACTCCAGCTCCAGGGGATCCCACACCTCTGCTCTCTGTGGCCAGTCATGTGCTCAGACCCACCACCTCCCGTACACATAGAATAAAACAAATGCTAAAGGAGAAAAGGCAGGGAGGTGGCTCAGCAGGGGATGGCCAGCCAGCACCTGATGCCAAGCCTGATGACCTGAGCTTGACCTGTGAGACAGACGTGGTAGAAGGAGAGAGATGACGCCTACAAGCTGTCCTCTGATCTCTATACACACACCAAGGCACACGTGCATGCAAGCACACACACACACACACACACACACACAATAAATAATGTAATTTAAATCTAAATTTAATCTAATCATGCCTTCGCTAGACTACAAGAAAATTGAATGAAAAGATATCGGGCACGTGACACTATTATGGTAAATTTCTTTTTGCTTTTAAATTTGGAGTCAGTGTCTTTGCTTTGTTTTGTTTTGTTTTGTTTTGTTTTCAAGACAGGGTTTCCCTGTGTAGCCCTGGCTGTCCTGGAACTCACTCTGTAGACCAGACTGGCCTCGAACTCAGAAATCCACCTGCCTCTGCCTCCCAAGTGCTGGGATTAAAGGCGTGTGCCACCACCGCCCAACTGGAGTCAGTGTCTATGACCCAGATCCACAACAGATTTATTCAGACTGTGGCTACTCAAAGTTTGGTCCAATGACCAGAAGAACCAGTATTGGGGGAGGGGGCTCGTTAGAGACCAAATTCTGGAAATTGGGGAGTGGCAGCTCATTCTTGTAATCCTAACGCTAAGGGAGTCTGAGGCAGGAGGCTAGCTGTGTATCCCAGGCCTGGAGTTCAAGGTCATCTTCAGCTAGATGGCTGAAGCTCCTCAAAAGAGATGGGGGGGGCGGGGCGGGGAGGTGAGGAGAGAAGGAAAGAGTAAGGGAGGAAGGTGAGAAGAGAAGGAGGGAAGTGGGAGGGAGGAAGGGAGGAGGGAAGGAGGAGGGAGGGAGGGAGGGAGGGAGGGAGGGAGGGAGGGAGGGAGGGAGGGAGGGAAAAGAAAGGAAAGGGTAGATTCAGGAACTCAGTCTGAATGTCCTAAATAAGAATCTGAACTTGAGCTGGGCGTTGGTGGCGCACGCCTTTAATCCCAGCACTTGGGAGGCAGAGGCAGGCGGATTTCTGAGTTCGAGGCCAGCCTGGTCTTCAGAGTGAGCTCCAGGACAGCCAGGACTACACAGAGAAACCCTGTCTCGAAAAACCAAAAAAAAAAAAAAAAAAAAAAAAAGAATCTGAACTTGATCAGGGCCCAGAGGGAACTGTGATCACAGAGGAGCACATACCCAGAAACTAGGTAGCCGCTGGGCTATCTGGGAAGGAGGTCAACTAGGGAGACAGGCTTCCAGACCAGTGCCAACATGGGAATTTAACACGGGAACACTACTGCTGTTGGAGCCTATACATCGAGCTGGTGGCACGGCTTGGTGCCTGGAGCAGCTATAGGGGCTCGGTGGTTGAGGCCAGGTCCCCAGCGCCTGGGGGATGCTGCGAGGTCTAGCGGCGGCTTGCTGGAGTACCAGGTACTGAGGAGGTGATCCACCTGCTCCCGGCTGGAGATGGCACGCAGGTGCGCCTTCCCGCTTCCACTCTCCGGGTCCTCTGGGGGCTCCGGGGGCTCCTGTGACCCTGGGATTCCACCATCTGGGTCCCGATACAACCCCAGAGCGCGCAGCTCGCTCTGCATGCTCGCGAAGAAGTGCAGCACGCAACGGTGTGCGAAGTCCCGCGCATGCTCACAGCACGTCTCATCAAAGAGCTTCTGTTCCAGGTCCATATAGTTGCTCCAGTATCTGCGCTGTAGGAAGACTGTCTGGTCGAAGCAGGGCCTCAGACAGCGGGCTAGGAAGGCCACCACTATCACCAGCAAGGTTATACTCCAGCCGATGGCCTGCGGGACGAGAGGGCTTTAGTGAGCCGCGGTAGGGCTCCGGTGCCGCACACCGTGGGTGCTCCTTGGTTTTCTCTCCATGCTTCATCACATCCATACATTTCACGTTCACTCACCATCCTGCCACGCATCCGCCAGACTCATCTTCTACCCACATCTCATCCAGCCGTCTCTCCTCTCCTCTGACCGTGTGTCCATCATTGTCCCACCTGCCCATTCTTGTCCTTCCTTTCAGCCGCCCACCTAGCCTCCCGTCCAGTCGTGCCTCCAGACGTTAGGGAGTGGTCCTAATGCTTTGAATTAATCCAGTCCCCCCAAATCAGGAATCTGTGTGTCCAAACGCTGAAGGCCCTTGTCACCAATTGGTATTTGAGGGATCAATAGAGTCAACAGCCAATGGCTGGACAGGTAGACTGAGGCGGGACTTGGGGATTTGCACGGGCTAGGAACTGGAAGAGAGGAAGAAAGGAAGAAATCGCAGTGTCTCAGAGGGAGGTGGATCAGATGTGGAGCTACAAAAGAAGATTCACCCATATGTCGGTGGAAAAGGAAAGTGGCCCTGTGGGAGGGTCTGCCCAGAAGATTATAGGACAACAAAGATAAAACATAGATTTAAAAGGCGTTGAGAGCCACGAGTCCTGGAGGGAAAGGTATGCTCTCCAGGCAGAGGATTAGAACTGGCCAGTCTTTGAGCTAATCAAGACATATTAATTTTGTTTGTTTGTTTTGTTTTGTTTTGTTGTTGTTGTTGTTGTTTTGAGACAGGGTTTCTCTGTATAGCCTTGGCTGTCCTGGAGCTCACTCTGTAGACCATGCTGGCCTCGAACTCAGAAATCCACCTGCCTCTGCCTCCCAAGAGCTGGGATTAAAGGCATGCGCCATCACTGCCCGGCAAGACATATTAAAATTAACTGTCGTGTGTGTGTGTGTGTGTGTGTGTGTGTGTGTGTGTGTGCATGTGATTTTATTAACAAATCCAGATAGCTCTTGGATGGGTGTGTGCACATGCAACCTGCCGGGAGTCAAAGCAGTTAGCTAAACTCACCATAACATCCATATTCTTCTGTTTATGGCCTGCTCACCTACACACCAACCATTTTATCTCTTTACCCAGTGTGATGATCTGTATATGCTCAGCCCAGGCAGTGGCACTATTAGGAGGTGTGGCCCTGTTGGAATAGGCGTTTCTCTGTGGGTGTTGGGCTTTAAGACCCTCATCCTAGCTGCCTAGAAGCTAGTCTTCCACCAGCAGCCTTCTGATGAAGATGTAGAACTCTCAGTTCCTCCTGCACCATGCCCATGTCTGCCTGGACCCTGCCATGCTCCCCCCTTGATGATAACAGACTGAATCTCTGAACCTGTAAGCCAGCCCCAACTAAATGCTGTCTTTTTAAAAGAGTTGCCTTGGCCGTGGTGTCTGTTCAGAGCAGTAAAATCCTAAGACACCCAGGCTCGTGTGTATTTCCCAGCCATTCTTGCAATGATGCTAGTTTTTTGCGAGCTAGTAAGCTGGGTGTAGGGACAGAACAGAAGGGAAGTGTTAGGCCAACCGTGGAGGGAAACTAGAAGCCATTCTCTAACGCTGGAGCCCACGCCTGCCCAACTCTCCTCCTGTCTTCCAAAGGTGCCAGGTTTTCCCCCAGACCCACCAACATGAAAACCCTTATCACTCGTAGATGAGCTTCCACCATTTATAGTTGTCATTTTTGGGTTCCCCACCAAACAAGTTGAGTATAGTGTTTCCCTGAGGCCCTCTGTTCCCTTCACACCTTCAAGAGTATAGGGCTCTCTGCAGTCCTGGAGCTTCTCTGTGTGTAAAGGGCTCATAAATGTTCTGTGGTGGACACGGGCTGGTACAGGCATTGGTGGTGGAGGAGGAATTAGGAGCCTGACTGGAGGAGGGGCTGTGGATGCTCCAGGAGAGTAGAAAGAATACGCAGTAAGAATCCAGGCATCTGCTGGGCGGTGGTGGCGCACGCCTTTAATCCCAGCACTTGGGAGGCAGAGGCAGGTGGATTTCTGAGTTTGAGGCCAGCCTGGCCTACAAAGTGAGTTCCAGGACAGCCAGGGCTACACAGAGAAACCCTGTCTCAAAAAAGCAAACAACAACAACAACAACAAAATCCAAGCATCTGGTGAGGATCGTCTTTATATTTTGCAAGCTATTAAGCAGTTAGACCAGTGACCAGTATCCGGAGTTCGCTGTGCCTCTTAACTAGTTATGTGACTTTAGCCTTGAGAACTGAAACTCTCAGAGCCTCGTTACCTCATCTGAAACATGGGATGCTAAGAACTGCCTCCATTTCAAGGAGTTGGTCTGAGAATTAAACGAACAGATGCACAGAGAATGCTTAACACAGCCCCAGGCGTGGAAGCACTCAGCGAACGGCTCTATGTGATTGTCAAGACAGTTCGTGTCTGGGGTGGGAGGCAGGTGCAGCAGAACATCACAGCTCCACTCTTCTGCCATCCAGCCCCTGGGACTGTCAGGCGGGTGGGCACCTGGTGCCTGTTCCGGGTCAGTTGGTATCAATGGCCGGGGGCTCACCTCTCTAGGAGAGTGTCCCAGCCCCCTATGCCCCCTGTCCTTGGCTCCCAAAGTGAGGAGCACCTTCAGGAGGTCACGTGGGCCCAGCTCGGCCTCAGCTCCACAGCCACACAGGATATCTGCCTCAGTCAGGGTCACTGTGATGAAATACCGTGACCAAAGCAACGTGGGCGAGGAAAGGGCTATTTGGCTTATACTTCTGCATTGTAATCCTTCGCTGAAGGAAGCCAGGACAGGAACTCACACAGGACAGGAACCCGGAGGCAGGAGCTGATGCAGAGGCCATGGAGGGGTGCTGCTTACTGGCTTGTTCCTCATGGCTTGCTCAACCTGCTTTCTTATAGAACTCAGGACCACCAGTCCAGCGATGGTCCCACCCACAATGGTCTGTGTCTTCCCACATCAACCATTAATCAAGAAAATGCCTGACTGGGGCTGGAGAGATGGCTCAGTGGCTAAGATCCTGATTACTCTTCCAGAAGTCCTGAGTTCTAGGCAGCACAGTATCTATGAGGCACTGGGGGCTGGGCAGGCCCCACTTACCTGTGACAGGCAACGGAGGTACCGAGACACGGCCTTGCGAGCAGGGCTGGTTTTAACCAGCTCATCTTCCTTGCAGGGCACCTTGGCTAGGAAGAGCTGTACCTGGCTGGGGGTCATATTAGCGAAATCCAGAAACTTCTCAGGGTCAACGGAGTTGCTGAAGGCACACACAAAACACTTCCCATCAAGGAGGGCCAGTAAGATCCAGACCAGGGGTGCTGCTAGAGCTCGCTGCAGCACAGAGGAACACATGTACCTGAGAGCAAAGCAAGGGGGAGGGGTCAGGGGCAGCCTGCGTGCGGCTGCAGTCAGGGAGAACTGCCCTGGCAGGGCGGCCACATCCCAGCTGTGGGAGCTTGGCTGGAGTTTCTACACACACACACACACACACACACACACACACACACAGATACACACACACATACAGACACACACACACACACACAGATACACACACACATACAGACACACACACAGATACACAAACACACATATACAGAGAGAGACAGACATACACAAACATACACACAGATACCCAAACACACATACACAAAGACAGAGACACACACACACACATAAACACACATACACACACAGAGACAGATACACACACACAAACACACACATACAGATACACACACAAACACAAAGAGGCATACACACAGAGACAGACAGACACAGAGAGAGAGAAGACAGACATAGGGAGAGAGAGACAGACACATACAGATACACACACACACAGAGACACACAGATACACAGACAGACAGACACAGACTCAGAGACACAGAAGACAGACAGAAGGACACAGAGACAAACAGATGTGCACACACAGATACACATAGAGACATTCACAGGCACACACAGAACACACACATGAGACATATATAGACACACAAAAACACCCACACAGACAAACACATATATATACACATACAGAAAGAGACATACAGACAGATACAGAGAGACAAACACACACAGAGACAGACAGATACACACAGATACACATAGAGACATGTACAGGTACACACAGACACAGACAGACAGACAGACAGACAGACAGACACACACACACACACACACACAAATGCTCGCACACCAGCATGGCCTTATACATCTAGCTTGGCCTTGAACTCTCTGTGTAGTAGGTGAGGATGACCTTCAGCTTCTGGTCCTCTGGCTTCCTCTTCCTGAGTCCTGGGATTACAGGAGTGTGGCATGCCATCTGAAGGATGGAGTGCTGGGGACCAGCCCAGGCCACTGTGCATTCTAGCCAAGCACTTCACCAACTGATCTGTATGCTCAGAGCTTGGCCACGGTTCTCACTGTCTGTGTGTGTCAAAGCTGCATTATTCTGGAAAGCAGGTCTGCTGAAGGAGCAGACCCAGGGCTGAGGGAAGTGAGTGAATCTAGAGAGGCCTTACTCTCAAAGCCCCCAGCAGAGCGGACCTTGGCCTCAGGTCGGTATTTAACGCCAGCCGATGGGCATTGGGAACTACTGGGCTTTATCAGCTGACTTGTATGTATGTGCCAGACCCTGAGGACATAGGGCTACAGCAGGTAAGGTGCTTGTCTCTGGAAGTTTCCAAGGAAGGAAACACAGCTTTACAAAAAGACTATCTCTTGCTACATGCAACAAACAAACACACACCTACTATTGCACTCAGTGGGACCGGCGTGACCTGGGTAATTCTTGGAAATCCTGAATCATTCTTATGGTTACAGTAGTGGCCACAGAAAGGTGAAAATTGATAGCAACGAAAATATATATATTTTCAGGACTGGCAAGATGGGTCATCAGGTTGGGCTACTTGCTAAGGTTGATGACCTGAGTTCAATCCCCAGAGCCCATACTGTGGAAGGAGACAAGGCCTGAAACGTTTCCTCTGACCTCTATACGCACGGAAACGCGTTTCCAGATGGGAACTGGAGACAGAGCAGGACATCTTGAGCTGTTGGTCACCAGCCAGAGCAAGGAAAAGTATATCTGACAATGTCAACTGCCCTGGGTGGCGGAGAGCTCTGTGAGACCCTACCTGACGACGCCCAGGTCCTTCCTGCGGTGCCCCGCTGGCCGGCGCCACTCCTCCACCATCAACACAGACTGTCTATTGACCAAGAGGCCACAGAGGAAGAGGGCCAGAGGGGGTGTGAGCAGCAGGCCCAGGCCATAGAGGGCATTGTAGCGCTCGAGGCAGGGACAGTTGAAGTCAAGGGAGGAGTACATCTTGACTGTGACCGCAGCCAGCAGGAGGCAAACGCCATTCATCACCGACTCGGAGCTGGACTGGAGGTGCTGGAAGAGCATCCGGAACCTATCCATGACCGTAGCTGCGTGGGCACCGCTGTGGGTGGGACGCGGAGGCTTGGTCACTCAGGGGTGGGCCTGGGGTTCACGGCAGACTCCAGCGCAGCCTCTTGTTGCAATGAAGACTGAAGGTAGAGGCAGGCTTTCTCTAAAGACACCTCTCGCCAGGTGCTCGCCACACCCTCCTCTGTGGGGTGTGCCACACTATGACCAGCCAGACCGAAGCATCACTAGGCAAATGGGCCCTATGTTCCCTGACTCCCTCTACAGCCTGTCTCAAGGTTTGTATACTTAGGTAGACAGTAGATGAGGCTCTCTGGGGACAGGCAAATTCTGGGTGTGGTGACACGGAGTATGGGTGGAGCAAAATTGTATTTTCTGCTGGAGCCAAAACCTGACCGCACAGCACAGCCCTGGGAGATTTCCCGTGTGCTTTTGGGCTGCGTGGAAGGTGGAGGAGTGTCTACTCCTACCCAGAGGCCTCCTAGAAGAGGAGATGCTAAGGAGGGACACGGAACCCCATTTCAGGGTTTGCTTTCAGAAGGGCTGGGAAGCAAAGGCCTTCCAGCAGAAGGTAATATGTAAGCAAAGGCAAGATACATGGTTTTCTAGTTTAAATTCTGCTGCTGCAATAAAACACCCACTGACCAATAGCATCGTGGGGGAAGGACAGGGTTTATTGCAGCTAATAAGTTATTGTCCATCCTCGAGGGAAAGTCAAGGTGGGAACTCTAAGGAGAACTTGAAGGCAGGCCTGCTTGCTGGTCCATGCATGGTGTTACTTCTGACCAAGAAACTCACGTCAAAGCCGTGGAAGCCGAAACCAGGAAGGGATGCCTTTTCCTGGTTCACAGAGGGTTACGTTGAGCTAACTGTCTTATACAACTCAGGACTGTCTGCCTAGGTGATGGTGCCGCCCATGGTGGACAATCTCCCATAGATGTGTTCACAGGCCAGTCTGATCAGGACAGCTCCTCAGTTGAGACTCCATTCTCAAGGGCTCTGGGCTGTGTTGACAGTAAAAGCTGACTAGGTTTCACAGAGTAACCAGATGGCCTGACAGGGTTAGCCCCATCTCCATTTTATTCTGTTGCTACTGGGGTCTGGCTACTGAGTGACCCAGGACTGCCTAACACTTCTTCCACCACCGCAGTATCCTGCTGAGGACCATGAGTGTGACCATGTCTCCTATAGCCCCCGAGCTTGGTATTCAAGGCTCTCCTAACTTCCCCATCAGTGACTGCCCACCTTCACCACTCTGCTGACACTACCCTCGCCCCTAGAGTCCACTCACCCCCCCCCCCCGTCTCACCTGCTTTCCCCGAGAGTTCCACTTGGCTCTCTGTTCTAGTCCCTGAGGTGACCTGCAGAGCCTTACCTCCCACCCAGCCCTTGCAATAACTGAGTCACCATTGCCTGTTGGTAGATGTGGGGGTGGGTCTCCCACAGGCAAAGACACACCGGGCAGCAGGACCTGGGCAGCACTGCTTCCGTTAGCATCTGTGTAACTGCTAAGCACAGAGTAAGAGAAAGCGGAATGTGTTCTCACGACACCGATGCTCTCCTCTCCAGCTTGGCTCTTCCTGAAGCCTGACTGGTACTCACCTTCATCGGGAAGCACTGAGCGGTTGTAGGTCATGAGGCAGTGTCTCTCCATCTCTGCCTCACTCCCTTGGGTTTTCTCCGTTACTTATTCTTTTCTTCCATCTCCCCAGCTCTACCATTATGTGTGTGGATGTGTCTCTCTCTGATCTTTTTTTCTCTGTGTGTGTGTGTCTGTATGTGTCTCTCTGTGTCTCTGTCTGTCTCTTTCGTCTGCCTCTGTTTCTCTCTCTCTCTCTCTCTCTCTCTCTCTCTCTCTCTCTCCCTCTCTGTCTCTCTGTCGCTCTGTCTCTCTGTCTCTGTCTCTGTCTCTGTGTGTCTCTCTGTCTCTGTCTCTGTGTGTCTCTCTGTCTCTGTCTCTGTCTCTGTGTGTCTCTCTGTCTCTGTCTCTGTGTGTCTCTCTGTCTCTGTCTCTGTCTCTGTGTGTCTCTCTGTCTCTGTGTCTTTCTCTCTCTGTCTCTGTCTCTCTTAGGGCTAATACCCCCTATTGCTCTCTCCTTGCCTCCTGGATACCCTGCTCTGTTCTGTGAGGGATCACGCAGATCTGCAAAAGGAATGCTGATGTCATTTTAGCCTGTAGTTTGAGACAGATCATCCCAAACATGCCCTGTAAATTTAACAACTGTTCAGACATTAAACAACACCATGTGGGCCTCATTTCTGAACTATTGCTTTAAGAATGTGTATGGGTGTTTAGCCGGCGTGTATATTTGTGCAGAGGCCAGAAGAGGGTTCAGATCTTCTGGACCGGGACTTAGAGACAGTTGTTCGCTGCTGTGTGGGTGCTGAGAACCAGGCCTGGTGCTCGGCAGGGACAGTAAGTGCTCCCAGCTGCAGAGCCATCATCTCTCCATGCCCCTCTTTTGCTTTTCTGAGACCGGGTCTCACTGGTAGCCCAGGATGGCCCACAATCCATAGCAGTCCCCTTTCCTTCACCCCCTGAGTGCTGGGATCACAGGCACACACCGCCGTGCCTGGGTATGATTATTTTGTACAAGATGCTCCTGCCCCTCTGAGACAGAGTTAGCCCTTGGGGCAAAGGGTCACCTGAGACCTCGGAGGCCAGCAAGAATAACACTGAGCAAAGGGCTGGTATTTGGAGCCACACCAGAGGGGCTTGTCTTCTACTGTAACCTAGGTAACATCTGCCGCATTGAAAGAACCGAAACACACACACACACACACACACACACATGTTCAGAAGTATGCACCCACACAAAATAATTGTCTTTTAATCCACGCTATGTCGTGCACATGGAAACACCAGGACACCCTTGGGCAGCTGGTTCTCTCCTTCCACTGTGGGCTGAACTCAGGTTGTCAGCCTTACACAACGAGCATCTTTACCAACTGGCCCAACGCATACCACATTTTCCAGAGTGACCTCAGAACGCCTGCGTGTCGGGCTTGAGATCACAGCCTGGTGGGACACAGAGAGGGAGAAGGCTGGCGCCTCCTGTGCCTTTAACCTCAGTTAACTGTTTGGCTGTGCTCAGAAGAGGGGAGCCTGGCTCTCCATCTGCGGTGTCACGGAGAGGAGAGAACTGGCTGGAGGGTAACGAGCCCCCTGTGCATTCTAGTCTGCAGGGTAGGGTGGCCGTAGGTCCCCCAGCCTCTTTCTAGCCCCAGAACTCTCTATAGAGCAAAGAGTGAACAGCACTCCAGGAGGACAGTTTGGGAACAGCAAGGTCTATCCTGGACTAAGGTGAGGCAGTTCTAGGTCAGCCCAGGTACTGGGACCCCGCGGTGTGTGGCAGGCCATGTGGCTATGGCCACGTGTATTTACTGGGAAGTATTTTAGCAAAGAAGAAGGCAAGAAGTGTGCCCACCACGGGTTAAGGAGACAATAATATCTGGGGTAAGGGGATAGCTATAAATTTAAAAGAAATAATCTGAGTTTTCAAGCCTGGGGCAGAGGTGTGCACTTTTAATCCCAGCGCTTGTGAGGCAGAGGCAGGTGGATTTCTGTGCATTTGAGGCCAACCTGGTCTATATAGCAACCAGGCCAGCCAGTTACATAATAGAGAGATGCTTTCTCTAAAGAAATAAATAACTGTAAAAAAGTAAAATAACTTTCAAAATCTGTTTTCATTTTAAAAAAGTATTTCATGTGTATAAGTACACTGTAGCTGTCTTCAGACACACCAGAAGAGGGCATCGGATCCCATTGCAGATGGTTGTAAGCTACCGTGTAGTTGCTGAGAATTGAACTCAGGGTCTCTGGAAGAGCAGTCAGTGATCTTTACTGTTGAGCCATCTCTCCAGCCCCTGTTTTCATTTTAGTAATATTGATCTTTAAAAAAAAATCTTGGGGGCTGGATAGATGGCTCAGTGGTTAAAAGCACTGACTATTCTTCCAGAGGTCCAGAGTTCAAATCCCAGCAACTACATGGTGGCTCACAACCATCCATAACGAGATCTGATGCCCTATACTGGTGTCAGAAGACACCTACAGAGTGCTTACATATAATAATAAATAAATCTTTAAATTTGTAAAATATATTTATTGGAAAAAACTTAATAAAAGGGCAATATCGCTGGGCGGTGGTGGCGTGCACCTTTAATACCAGCACTTTGGGAGGCAGAGGCAGGCGGATTTCTGAGTTTGAGGCCAGCCTGGTCTACAGAGTGAGTTCCAGGACAGCCAGGCCTACACAGAGAAACCCTGTCTCGAAAAAACCAAAACCAAAACCAAACGAAACCAAAGAAAAAAACAAAAAACAAAAGGGGGGGCAAGATAAAATGATCACATTTTATTGCCCGAAGGCTGGATCCGTCAGGCTTCTCCAGGGAGAGAAACAGGGAGGGACAGAAGAGAAAGTATGCGAAGGCATAATGTATAGATTTGCTGTGTGGTACTCTCTGAGACCTCAACCCCTAACATGCCGAGGCTATGCCCTCCGACAAGGCCTTTGAAGTCTGGTGATCATCCCCTCTTTTCCCTTCTTCTCCCTCCCCCCTAAAATCTTCCTTCTGTCCGTCTTCCTTCCTTCACTCCATCCCTTCCCTCCTCACCACCACCCTCTCTTCTGTGAGTTTTCACTGTTGCTGAGGTTGCCCCGGCCTCCTTAGTAGCTGAGCCTGTAACCAATACACCCGCCTCTAGGAAAATTCCTTTAAAATGTTTTTCTAAAGGTTTTATTTGTGTGTGTGTGTGTGTGTGTGTGTGTGTGTGTGTGTGTGTGTGGCAGGGGGGCTGGAGAGTTGACTCAGTGGCTAAGAGCGCTTGCTGCTGCAAAGGACCCAGTTTGAGTTCCCAGCACCCAAATGGAGGGCTCTCTGCCTCCTCGGACACCAGGCACACATGTGCTATACGGATGTACACACAGGCAAGACTCACAAACACTTGGAAATATTTATTTATTATTATTTTCGTTGTGTGTGCATGCATGTGTGCGTGTGCGTGCGTGCGTGTGTGTGTGTGTGTGTGTGTGTGTGTGTGTGTGCATGTGTGTGTGTGTACCTATGGAAGCAAATTGAGGGCTCCAGATTCCCTTGAGTTAGACTGCAGGTGATTTCAAGCCACCCAACATTCGAGGCTAGAAGCCAAACTCTAGCCCTCAGAAAGAACAGGAAGAACTCCTACTACGCAGCCATCTCCAGCTCCTAAGGGAGAACCTTGAAGTCCACCTTTTCTTTTTAATGATGACTAGAAATTTTTTTTCTTTTAAACACTAGCAAGGATGTATTAACTTGCACTTGGAAGATGCTTGGAGATTATATCATTAGCCTCTCTGGTTTTTGTTTGTTTGTTTGTTTGTTTTTGTTTTTGTTTTGTTTTTTTTTTCTGAAATTAGAATCTTGTAGATATATTCTTGGGTTTCTTCTGGAATTTTAATTAATTAATTTATTTATTTTAGATAGTTCTTTGTAGCCCTGGCTGTCCTGGAACTCACTCTATAGTCCAGGCTGGCCTCAAACTCTGAGATCCACCTGTCTCTGCCTCCTAACTGCTGGAATTAAAGTTGTGTGCCACCACTGCCCTGGTGATTTTTTTTCTTTTAAAAGGGCCAGAGGAGCTAGAGAGATGACTCAGTGGTTAAGGACTCATATTGCTCTTGCAGAGGACCCAAATTTGATACCTAAAACCCACGTTGGGCAGCTCACAAGCTACTATAACTCCAGATCCAACATCTTCTCTGGGCTCTCTGGGTGCTGTACTCACATGTACACACACACACATATGTGTGTGTGTGTGTGTGTGTGTGTGTGTGTACTATATATACAGTTACAAACAAAAAATAAATATACAAGACTTGATATTTCTGAGACAAGTTAGCTTCATCGTTTGTGGAGTCTCTGCTCTTATTTATGTATTTATCTCTTTATTTGCCTTTTGAGACAAGGTCTCACGATGAAGCATAGGCTGACCAGGAACACACGATCCTTTGCTTCAGCCTCCTGAGTGCCGGGATTATAGGCACATGCCACTCGCTGGGCCTGGAGTCTGCCTGGTAGGACCTCTGCTTCTGTCTGATCCAGGTGTGGCGGCAAACTCCTACAATCCTGACACTTGGGAAGGAGATGAAGTAGAATTGATACAACTCTGAGACTGATCTGGTCTGCACAGTAAGTACCAGGCCCACTGGATCTACATTTTGAGACTTTGTCTCAACCAAAAACTAAACTGAAACAAAGCAAAAACCAACTCGGCATATGTGGTATCTATTCAGAAACGGGTGTGTGGTGGTGTCACTACTCGGTGTGGAAGGGTTACACTGTCCTGAGGTTTCCCTGTAATCAGCTTTCCTTTAAAGGAAAGGTGTTGAATGAGTGTCCCACTTCTCTCTCAGGACAGGAAGGCACCGATTCCAGCAGAGCAGCAGAGCTGTCTGTGCCTGAGTAACCTGATTCTCTGCTACCTTGGGGACAGAGGCTGTATAGAGCCATGTGGTGCCAAGACCCAGACGATAATGAAAGGGGACTACCTAGCCTGTAGCACAGGGCCAGCTTGCTGACCAGCTGGAAACAACTTGAACTGAGTCCTTATTACACTCTTTATAGGGGCTCACTCTGTAGTCCCGGCCAGCCCAAACCCCATTCTTTATAACTAAATTCCATGTCTCAAAGTCCTAAATATGCAATTAAAATGATAACATTAGACAAGAAGCTGTAGGCAAATGACCTAACCATCATGGACAGGGCCTCTGTGAGCAGGACACAGTGCTTGGGCACTGGGGAGAAACACAAAGAAGACATGCAAACTAGAAACTTGTGCCGGGGTGTAGCTTGTCTTTTGCTACTTTTTTTTTGGGGGGGGTGTCTTTCTTCCACCCTTTTCCACCCTTTCAACTCTATAACACTAGGGAAGAGAGAATAAAGGATAGAGGGAAAGGAAAGAGATCCCTGAATAAAGTTGGGGTTGGAAAGGGGGTGACATTATCGTTAGACTACTTCCTACTGATGAGGGACATTGAGTTCCTTGGGTCAAGTTTTATCTTCAGGATATCTAATTTCTCCTCCTCCTCCTCCTCCTTCTCCTCCTCCTCCTCCTCCTCCTCCTCCTCCTCCTCCTCCTCCTCCTTCTTGTTTTGTCTTTATGCAGTAGTACTTAAACTTTGATTAACAACAACCAACAACCAAACAACAACCCACTGACTCTTGGGTCCTAGCATTTATACACTCTGAAAAGTCCCCAGAATCCCAAATGTCACACAATTGCAGAGACAACCTGAAGCTGCCAAAACCACACTCCTGGCAGAGCACAAGGCAAAATATATTCTGTGGACAGTGTCCATAAACTCACACCTTGGGATCAAAACAATGCACATTCGTATGCTATTCTATATTGTTAAAAGAAATCAAGATTCCAGAATTCTCACTACACCTGGGTTTTGGTGCTGAGTGTAAGGAACGCCTTTTGGAGACAGAGCTTGCATGTGGGGGTCAGAGGATAATTTGTGGTAGCTGGTTTATTAGTTTGCTTCTCTCTTGCTGTGATAAAACACTCTGACCAGAAGCCATTTGGACAGGAAAGGATTTATTTGTCATAAGGACACAGTCTGTCACCTAGGGAAGCCAAAGCAGGAGCTGAAACCTGGAACCTGGAGGCAGATGCTGAAGCAGAGACCACGGAAGGAGACTGCCCGATCCAGGTGTGGCGGCAAACTGGCTTACTTCCCCTGGCTTGCTCAGCCGGTTTCTTTCTACAACCCAGGACCACCTGCCCAGGGTGGCATCAACCATATTGATAATTAATCAAGAAAATGACCCAGAGACATGCAAATGAAGCCAATCTGATGGAGGCCAACTCCTTGATTGAGGTGCCTCTCCTGAGGTGACTGTTTGTGTCAAGTGGACAAAGACTAACCAGTACAATTGAACCCTTGTCAGCTTGACACACAAACATTACTATTAAACCATAACCTTTCCTTTCTTGTTGATCCCCAAGATTTCATGTCAGAAACCATGATATAAGACAATATAATTTTAAATGTCTTACAGTCGGGGTCTAATACCTGGGACTCGCAATTCCTAGGTTCCTATATGCTAAGGTAACTCCAATCCTGCTGCTCTGCTATTCACAGCACACACAGCCTGTGTGGATGGCTCAGCCAGCTCCACTCTATAGCCTCTGCTGTCTTTTGTCCCCTAGTCCTATCTTCTCCAATATTTTCTGGGTCTGTGCTATAACTGAGGCTTCACTTTAACCAATGGCCTCCTGGCCTCTCTTCAGAGAGACTCTGACCCTGCCATATAGTTCTATGCCTTAGCTCCTCTTTGTGACTTCTCCAGTCCAAAACAAAACAAAACAAAACAACAACAAAAACAACAACAACAAAACAGCACCACCATGTGGGAGACTCTTACACATTACACATTATTTGCTAGGTTCTGATACCAGCTTGATAGGCAGTCCCAGTCTCCCACTAAATCATAGCTTCTGCGTACTGATCCTGAGAAATTACACCCCAGATTTCACCTCTGTGATGTTGATCTCTGTTAATGACGACTGGTTTTTCAACTCTGACTACCCAGCACCCACTGCTCCAGGAAAGCAAAAGTTTCACTTCCACAGACACTTAATTCACTCTATCACGAATAGCCCCAGTGGAGCCTCCACCTCCCTGTGAAACTTCACGAGCGGGGCCTACTCTCTCCATCTCCATCTCCCGGGTTCCCATAACAGCTCATTAAGCTCTAAGCACTTAACAGCCTTCCCTAGCCCAAAGCTCCAAAATCCTTTCAAGAAACTTTTAAGAACAACACAGTCAGGTTCATCACAGCAGTACCCCACTCCTGGGACCAATTTCTGTCTTAATTTGCTTTGTGCTGTTTTAATAAAGCACTGACCAAAACCAACTTGGGGAAGACAGGGCTTGTTACATCTTGCAGGTTAGAGTCCATTATCAAGGGAAAACAGGGCAAGAGCCTAAGGCAGGAGGTGAAGCAGAAGCCAGGGAGGGATAATGCTTACCGGCTTGCTCTCTAAGGTCTCCTCACCTTACTGTCTTATAATCTAGAGTCACCTGCCCAGGGCTGGCACCATAGTGTAGGGGAGGTGCTGATACCGAGGTCTGGTTCTTGACTTGTTAATAAGGAAGGCTGGGAGCCAGTGGCTGGGCAGAAGGGACAGGTGGGACTTCCTGGTCCCAAGAGGAAAGGGAGATGCAGTGGGGGAGGGGGCGCTTTCCTGCCAGGCTTTGGAACAAGAAGCAGGGAGCAATCATGTAAGATCTCGGGGTAGCTAGAACCAGCAGCCTCTGCTGTGGGCGGATGGCCGAGGAGGTGTGGGGGGGGGAGGGGCTAGCTGACACAAACCACTCCGTTTAGAGCAGGAGGAGAATGGAGATAATAGTTGATGAGGCACGCCTTTCCAGGCAGGAGATTCTGTGCCCAGCCATTGTGCCTAGGCAGCAAGTTCCAAAATAATAAAGCTGCCTGTCTCTTCCTTATCCACAGATTCTAGCACCTTGGGAGTGGGCTGGTGGAGTGGCCAACTCCCAGAGCAGAACTCGTGAGCAGAGAGAGAGAGAGGCCAGGTTGGGGCTGATTGCGATTGACCCTGGAGCTGAGCTGTGTGGGACAAAGGGGAGCCGGGAGAGGCCGGAGCACACCAGCGCCTGGGCAAGCCAGGTCAGTGCTGGCGGCAGCCAGGAGGGGCTAAGCCGGGAGGGGCTGGTAGCTCCCTGGGTAGGGTGGTAGTGTGCTTTTAAAGCTACATGCCACACCATAGTGGGTAGCCATTCTTCTATCAATTATAAACCAAGGATACGCTCCGGCAGACATAGTCACAGGCCAGTCTGACAGAGCTCATTCCTCAACGTAGGACCCGCCTTCCCAGATAGCTCTGGCTTGGATCAAATTGACGAAAAACTCACCAGCGCAAGGTCTCCACTGGCTGAGCTACGTCCCCAGTCCCCCACAAAAGTTATTTTTAAAAACAGAATTAAGGCTGGGTGTGGAAGCACATGCCTTTAATCCCAGCACTAGGGAGGCAGAAGTAGGTGTATCTCCATGAGTTCAAGGACAGCCTGGTGTACAAAGTGAGTTTCAAGACAGCCAGGGCTACACAGAGAAACCCTGTCTCAAAAAAAAAAAAACCAAAATTCAAAACAATAACAAAAATGAACAAAAACAAACAAAACAATAACAACCACCTGGATAAAAGGAGTTAGAGAGACGGCTCAACTCTAAGAGCTTACAACTGCCTATAATTCTGGTTTCAGTGGATCTGATGCCCTCTTCTGGTCACCATGAGTACCAGCAAGCACATGGTACACCTACGCTCCTAGCCTACACACATACACATAAAATCTAAACAACATGGCGACAACAAACCAGAGTTGAACTGCTATGGTTGACTTAGAGTGGAAGGGCAGATTCCAGTCCTAACACCATTCCTCACTTAAACACTTGGCCCTATTCTCCAGGACAGAGAATATGGGACATTTCATTTTATTGTTGCTTTTGCAGTGCTGGGCATTGAATTCAGGCCTTGTGCTTGGCAGGCAGGTGCTCTGCCCCTGGGCTGTCCCAGGCTTTATATAGTCTAATATATAAACCAGGGCCTTGGTTTTCTGACTTAAGAGAGCTTTGAATACTACATGTAGCGATCTCAGGACAGAACAGGGGGGCTAGCCGGGCGTGGTGGCGCACAGGCAGGCGGATTTCTGAGTTCAAGGCCAGCCTGGTCTACAGAGTGAGTTCCAGGACAACCAGGACTACACTGAGAAACCCTGTCTCGAAAAACCAAAACCAAAACCAAAAAAAAAAAAAAAGAACAGGAGGGCTAATGGGTCTGAGGAGAGGGCTACCAGGATAGACTCTGGGATTTTCACTTTTACTTCCCAAAGCCTACCAAAGCCAACATGACTCCAGGCTTTCTTTTACCACCCAGACCCCTCCCTTTTTCTTTGAGACAGGATTTCACTATATAGTCCTGTCTGGCCTAGAATTCTCTATGTTGACCAGGCTGCCCTTGAACTATAGATACCTGCCTACTTCTGTGTCCCGAGTGCTGGGATAAAGGCATGTACCACCACGCTGGGGCTTCTTTTATCCTCTTGCTGATGTAAACTCACATGGCAGCTATCTCTAGCTGCCCCAGTGGGAAGTGGGTGTTTGTGGACAGATTGGTCTGAGGAGGAGGAGGAGGAGGAGGAGGAGGAGGAGGAGGAGGAGGAGGAGGAGGAGGAGGAGGAGGAGGTCCAGCTCTGAGGATAAGAGCCGCTGGCTCAGAGAGCCAAGCCACGGGGCAGGCTGGGTCGGATGCTGGACATAAGCAGATGTTTATTCTCGATAACTAGAGGCAGCGCAGGAGCGCTCCGAAGAGGCCCGGGAGCGCTCCGAAGGGGTCCGGGAGAGCTCCCAGGAGGGCCTTGGCTTTCTTAAGCTGACGAATGCTTGTGGGCGATTTGCCCTTCTTCGGTCAGTTGCCACAGTGGGGAGGAATCGTCTGTCACAATGAAAGATGAGGCAGAGGCCTTGGTGAAGCAGAGAGTTAGGAGTGGCCAGAGTAGGGCCAGTTTCTTCGATGGCATTTCCTTTATAAGAAAGTAGTGAACGCAAGCCACGCAACACACGTTGTCCTTCCAAAAAGATCTTCGCCTTTTGAAAGAAGCCTGGACCATGAACATCCTTCAAAGTGTTGTGATTGGCCTGAGGTTCTCCCCCTCAAAAGTTGGAAGGCATGAAGGAGATTCCCATGATTTTCTACTGCCCTCTAGTGGTGATTGAGGAAAACTTGAAATGAAAAGGAAGAAGGGTGCCCCTCGAATCGCCTTCGGGCGTGCCTGTGGGACCCCTCCTGAGCAGCAGCGACTGTGGCCTCAGCTCATCCGCACTGGGTGTTAGGACGAAGAGCACGTGGTGTGGTTTAACCGGAGAGACACCGCTGGACTCCCATTTGTCTTGAGACGTTCGCGATGGAAGGGCTTTACAGCACATGCGGTGGTGTTTATCCTGCTTTCCCTTCACGAGCCCTCTTGGCCATTGTAACATTCTTGGAAGGCGCTCATGTCAAGTATAGGCCACTTACATTATCTATGAGAGAAACCAGAGAGAGGTGCTTGAAATGGGTGCTGGGTAATGCACCCATTTCAAGCACCTCTCTCTGGTTTCGGTGTTCCTTGCTTCTATTTCGTGTTCATTGGCTGTTGACTCTTACCCGGCTAAGGAGTCTGGGGAGAGAGGATCTCTCAGGCGGGAAGACGCTGGTTTTTGAACACAGAGAAGCTATTGTTCTTGCAATATCTTCTCCCTCGCTGGAGGGATTCTAATCCAGTGTCGCTCCAGTACCGCAGGGATCTGAGCTCAGCCCTCCTTTAATCTGCTTTTAGGCAACAACCTGAAGCCTTGGGATTCTCTTTGCTCAATGGGAAGAACACTGACGCCACCACCATCAGTATGTAACTCAGGACAGATTCCAGTGAATCAGCTCATTGGTAGTGCTTAGGACCCCGAGTAGACAAGTGCTTTACAAATGCCACTTATAGCCTAAAAGATGGCTCAGTGGTTAAGAGCACTTCTTAACCACTTCTGGAGCAGTCTCTTCCAGAAGACCCAGTTAGATTACCCAGCACCCACAAGTTGGCCCATGACTGTTCGGAACTCTAGTCCTAGAAATTCCTGTGCTCTCTGCTGGCTTCCAAAGGCACTACATGCACCCAGTATAGAGGCATACAGGTAAACAAAACACCCATACACATAAAATTTTTAAGTGAGAAAATTAAAATAAATTCCACTTGCTGTTATTACCTGAGCCAGCGGTCTGAGAAGGGCCAATGAAAGTTTGCACTTGAGCTCATTACACATGTTTCCTGGGTGGGAGATTTGTTTTCCTTCCTGCTTCTTGGAGGAGACTCCACTTACACACTGAGTTACAATGGGAAGGCTGGATTCAGGCCTGGGTTTTATCTATGGGCATTCTAGAATGAGTACTTAGATCAGCAGGACTTTTAAAGACCTGATTATGACTTAGGGGAAAATCGATGACTCCAAATTATTTTTAAAAAAAAAAAAAGGTTTTTTAAAAACCTTTAAAAGGTAATGTTGGCATAAATGCTTCTAAAACGTCACATTGTGATAATTTCACTAATCATTATATGTGGTACTCATAAATATTTCATTATTCTTGATGTCCATGTTTTTTTGTTTTCTTCACTTGGCAAGAAATCCAACACATGCATGACTTCACAGAAATAAAATCAGTTATAAATCCAGTGACTTCCTTGTTCTTTGATTCCAAGAGCCACAGCTGTAAAATTCCTTTCAAAATGTGTAAGATGGTGAATATGACCTTTCATGTGAGGTGTGGTCTATTTTATCCTAAAATAATATTTATTTTATTTTACTTGTGTATAGCTACATGTTTGTGTGTACCAGTGCATAGAAGCACCTGCAGAGACCAGAGGAGGGTGCTTGGACCCCCTGGAGCTCATTACAGGTATTTGTAGGCTACCCTATGTGTGTTACTAGGTAGTGAGTGTAACCTAGGGCTTTTCCCACACACAACCCAGTTCCCAAATAAGGACTTGTGTGCTCTTCCCCCCAGCCTTGAGTAGACTAAACAGACCTTGAGGGCTTGCCACAGTGAGTTTAACGACCCAGGTGGAGTCTTCTGCCTTGCTGTGCCTGCAATTTACTATAGGAACTTAGAAGAATAGACTTCCTGATGAGCTTGCTTTACAGCACAATCCAGCCGAAACAAAGGATGGGACTGTGGGCTTGCCTTATGTAAATGCAGTGCTGAATACTAAACTCTGAGCCTTGATCAGAACCTTCATCCTCTCGAACCCTCATTTCCAGCCCCACCCTTTCAGGTAACCCAGTTCATCCATGGCCGCTGGACAGCTACAGGTGGCGCCCAATGTGGGGCTTTGTTGCTGTCACAAGTACACCTACTTCTTTTTGGAAACAGCCTCCTTTGCCTTGGCAGCCTTAGGCTTAGCTGTCTCGGGCTTGGTTACCTTAGGTTTGGATGCCTTAGACTTCACCTCCTTGGGCTTTGCTGGGCTCTCTGCTGTCTTTTTAGGCTTGGCAGGAGCCTTGGCCTTCTTAGGACTCTTGGCAACTTTCTTTACTTCAGCTGCCACAGGCTTCTTTTCTTTCTCTGGAGTTTTCTTCATTGTCTTCTTTGCCCCTGCAGCATTCTTAGGCTTTTTCAGGGTGGCACCTGCAGGCTTCTTGGTCTTGGCATCCCCAGTCTTGCTTTTGTTAGCCTTGGGTTTGGCCTCTCTGAAAGTAGCCTTTTTGTTAGGCTTGAAGAAACCCGAGACGTCGGTACCTTTGGTCTGCACTGGGGCACCCTTGTTCACTGGTTTCTTGTGCCCAAGCTTGGTGTGGTTGTTTTTCTTCACATCATAGCCATGGGCAGCCAGTGCCTTCTTAAGTGCAGCCAGGGACAAGCAGCCACACTTTGCCGCGCCAGCCTTTTTTGTCTTCTTCTTAGCTTTAGACTTCTGTACAGGAGCTGGAGCTGCAGTATTGGCAGGAGTAGTTTTAGACATGCTGAGAATAAAAGCTGCTAGCTGCTAGAAAAGAAAAGGAATTCTAACGCAAAGAGCAAATTTTTCAATTATTTATACAAATACAGCTTAATTTAAGAAACATGTACTTTATAGGACATTTTAGAGCTTATACTGGATTGCCTGGACCCCAGGGCAGTGCCACAGCAGATTTGTATACCAGGAAGATTATAGGCCTTACAGGAACAGTTAGCCAAACAATCTCTCTCTCTCTCTCTCTCTCTCTCTCTCTCTCTCTCTCTCTCTCTCTTGGTTTTTTCGAGACAGGGTTTCTCTGTAGAGCCCTGGCTGTCCTAGAACTCACTCTGTAGACCACACTGGCCTCGAACTCAGAAATCTGCCTGCCTCTGCCTCCCAAGTACTGGGATTACAGGCGTGTGCCACCACGCCCGGCAACAATCTCATTCTTTACATCGTCAAAATAGTAATAGCTTAAGACAATAATTTGATATTTCTAGAAAATATGCACATCAAAGACTTGTTCTCAGTGTCCTCAGTTTCTTCATGTACCACATAATGGTGTTAATTCTCGAGGACTCATTCCTAATCAATTATGGCAAGTGGATGTTACTCACATTTCCTTATTATCCTAAAGGACAAGGTATTGTAGAACAGGCCCATGGAACTTTAAAACAATATCTTCATAAAAAACAAAAATGGGGGGAATTATATCCCCCATATACCACAACATTATTTAAATCGTGCTTTTTTTGTTTTAAAATTTTAAAATTTGGATGCCAAGGAACTCTCTGAGTTTGGGAGGAGCAGCTACTGGAGCTTCTGCCTGGTTTTGCAAGGAAAAATTTATGAGCTCCTTAGAATGGCAATAGATACAGATATAGAAAGGACAGAAATCTCTATTTCCCATTTACAAGAATCTCTAACTTCCTTGTCCATGGCAGTTCTTCAAAATAGGAGAAGACTTGATCTTTTGTTCCTTCAACAGGGAGGACTATGTACAGCCCTCCATGAAGAATGTTACTTTTACATCAATCATTCAGGAATAGTAAAGGGTCCTATGGCTAAAGTTTGAGAAGGACTAGCCAAAAGGAAAAGAGAAAAAAGACAGGTTTGAATCCTGATTCTCCACTTCCCCATGGCTTACAACTTTATTTTATGTATTCACCATTGCTCTCTTCAGACACACCAGAAGGGGGCATCAGACCTCATTGTAGATGGTTGTGAGCCACCATGTGTTTGCTGGGGATTGAACTCAGGATCTTTGGAGGAACAGACTGAGCTCTTAACTACTGAACCATCTCTCCAGCCTGGCTTATAACTTTAGTTTCTACACTGCTTGGACCATTAATTATAATTTTGTTGCTTTTAACTTTTGGACTTTGTATATTACACAGGCTGGTTGCCTTCACACAGGCTCACTTTCAGCAAGCTCAGCTATTCACCATAGCAGTTATTCATCGCTATGAAGAAATGCATTGAGTGCATATCCATATGTCCTTCGTGGCTTTGGTCTGAATGGGAAAGGGTGTGTTATAGAAGGCCGGTAGTCAGGGACAGGTAAGAGTGTTCTTGAACTCCTATCAACCTAAGACAGAGACATACATCAATGCTATGTTTGCTCTCCTTGACTGGAAAAAGGAGCAATATAGACACCGACCTAAGACAGGCATGATCGCCTGGCTACTCTTTACCCTAGATGGGATTATGGAAAACAAGTAAATCTTGTGCCCCTGTCCAGCTACTGGTACTGTTCATCTTAAAAAAAAAAAAAAAAAAAAAAAAAAAAAAAGCAAAAAAGTGGGAATTGTGCCCTTCCCCCAGCCTTGAGCAGTCTAAACAGACCTTGAGTGCTTGCCACAGTGGGTTTAACGACCCAGGTGGAGTCTTCCACCTTGCAGTACCTGCAATTTTCTACAGGAGCAGACTGCCCGCTGAGCTTGCTTTGCAACATAATCCAGCTGAAACAAAGCCTGGGTCTGTGGGCTCGCCCTATATAAATGCAATGCTGAATATTAAACTTTGAGCCTTGATCAGAACCTTGTCTTGGCTTCATCCTTCTCTCGCATCCTGCCTTTTTTCATTTCCAGTCCCCCTTTCAGGTAACCCAGTTTATCCATGGCCGCTGGATGGCTACAGACTTGGAGGCTTATTGATTTATGAATAAATGCCTAGGCCAGAAGCTTTGGCTTGTTCCCAACTAGCTCATAACTTACATAACCCATTTAAACTATTTTATGTCTGCCACAAGGCTAGTTACCTCTCCTGAGCTTCATGTTCCGACGTCTTCAGAGTCCAGGGCGAATCTCTCTACCTCTGACTATCTCCCAGAGCTCCAATCTCTCTGTCCGATCTCTCTGTCGGGTGTCATCAGCTTCTTATTGACAGGTGATGCTTCCACACAGTACACAAGAGATTATCTCTACAACTGAGGTCCTTTGGTCCTCTGAGAAAACAACAAATGGTCACTCACCAAGCCATCTCTCCAGTTCCCAGGGATGGTAGGTATATTTTAGGACATTTGAACTGATGAAGTTGGCCCCAAAGGTAGGAATATTTATGGATTAATGGCTCTGAGAATATCCCTACTATTGACTTTTGACTCCATATTGCCTGGGAATGCCAAGTCCCAGGGAGAACTGTGGTCCCTCTTCCCTGCACAGCAGCCCTCCTTCCCAGGTGGCCTTGCTGAAGTGGACACTCACACTGGCCTAACTTGCCATGAGGTGCTCAGTGTCCCTAGGGAAGCTGCAGGTCTGCATTGAACCCCATCCTTTCCACCAGATGTGTAGCTGCAGGCAGCTGCTCCCTCAAGCGTGATAGGCATATTCTGCCCAGTCAAGATCTCTCAAGTCAGAAGTGGGGGCCTCCATTTTAGCACCTCCCCTATCAATCCCCTGTGGATGGTCCTGATGCATACACAAGGAATCTGTATTCATTGTGTAGTGTATGTTACGTTTGTGTGCATGCAGGTGCACGTGTTTGCATGTGTAGAGGTCAGAGAACAGAGTCTCTCTCTTTCTCACTGAACCTCAGGCTTAAACTTTTGGCTAAACTATACCTGGTGTGATGGTTTGTATATGCTTGGCCCAGGGAGTGGCACTATTAGAAGGTGTGGCCTTGTTGGAGTGGGTGTGGCCTTGTTGGAGTGGGTGTGGGTATGGACTTAAGACCCTCATCCTAGCTGGAAGTCAGTATTCTGCTAGCAGCCTTCAGATGAAGATGTAGAACTCTCAACTTCTCTGCACCATGCCTGCCTGGATGCTGCCATGCTCCCACCTTGATGATAATGGACTGAAGCTCTGAACCTGTAAGCCAGCCCTAATTACATGTTGTCCTTATAAGAGTTGCTTTGGTCATGGTGTCTGTTCACAGCAGTAAAACCCTAAGACACCTGGTGACTCTTATTTTGTTGAAAACTGATTTTCCCTTACCCAGAAGGTATCAGTTGCAAACAGCTTCTCGGTTAGGCTGGGGCTATATGGCCCTTTCCCTTGCTCTTTGCCAGAATTTTGTCTGGCTTGAACCTGTGAGGAAGGTCTTATCCATGCTGAGTTAAAATGTGCATCAGTCATGTGTCTGTGTTGTGAGGTCATCTGTGCATGAGTCTGGAAGATGCTGTGTGCTGGAGCCATCCCCAAACTCTGGCTCTTAGAATCTTTCTGCCTCCTCTTCTGCGGAGATCCCTGAGCCTAAGGGGAGGGAAGAGGAGGGTCACCAGCTACAGCAGCCACACCCAGGTCAAGAGCCAGGCCCAGGAGTAACTGGACAACAGGAAATTGACTCCATGATTTTGTGTGTGCTTTTTGCCTTTTGGTTTTGGTAATTTTTGTCTCAAATCTCTCTCTCTCTCTCTCTCTCTCTCTCTCCCTCCCTACACACACACACACACACACACACACACACATTCAGTGGATATGGATGCAGGAAGATTTGAGAGGAGTTGGGGGAGGGGAAGTATGATCAAAATATTGTATGAAAAATATTTTTTAAATTTTATTTACTTTATGTATATGAGTGCTCTATCTGTATAGAGATAGCATCTATGCAGCATGTACACCTGTAGGCCAGCAGAGGGCGACAGATCCTATTATAAACGGTTGTAAGCCACCATGTGGTTGCTAGGAGTTGAACTCAGGACCTCTGAAAGAGCAGCTGGTGCTCTTAACCCCTGAGCCATCTCTCTAGCTATGAAAAATATCTTTAAGTTAAAAAATTAAATAAAAAAAATGGCTAGGCTAGCAACCCAGCAAAGCCTCAGGGAGCTTCCCTGTTCCTCCTGGGATTACAGGCATGTGCCTCAAGCCTAGATTAGTTTTTGCTTTAGTTTTTTTGTTTTGTTTGTTTGTTTGTGTTTGTTTTTAACATGAATTCACAATTCTCACAGTTACATGGCAAGAATTTTACTGACTGACCATCTCCCCAGGTCTACAAATTGTTCAAGGAATGGGAAGCGGGTTGAGTTCAGTCCTTGGGAATAAAACAGTGTGGTCTTACATTCAGAGGAAGCCCAGCTCAGCTTGGGTGAACCCCACTCATTTGCCTGGTGGGTTGTCTGTCCTTGGCTATCTTTGGCTATCCTTGGCTAGCTCTGGGTCCAGCACCTCAAGGATCAGGGAATTCAGACATGTGGCTGCTGTGGAGAATAAGAATGACGGGGAGAGTGACGCAGACATGGGGAGGGGGGGGGAGAAGAAAAATGGGGGGAGGGGAAGAAGAAGGAGGAGAGGGCGAGACTGGAAGGGATAGTAATGGAGTGGGAGTGGGAGCAGGCGGAGTTTCCCAGAGCTGCTCTTGATGGAATCTGATCTCCCCATCCATCTCTGCCTGGGGTCCTCTCTCCATTGTCCTACTTGCTGATATGAGCTCTCATAGACATGGATGGACAGACAGACATTCTAAGAATCTGCAGTGCTGGAGAGGGGTTTCCAAGACAACCGATGCTAGAGCACTACCTTGTGGTATTTTGTTTGTTTGTTTGTTGGGTGGGTTGGTTTGACTTTTCAACACAGGGTTTCTCCCTATAACCCTGTCTGTCCTAGAACTTGCTCTGTAGACCAGGCTGACCTCAAGCACACTGAGATCTGCCTGCCTCTGCCTCCGAGTGCTGGGATTAGAGTTCTATGCCACCTCTGCCCACTTTCACCTTGTGGTACTGATAGCTTCCCTGAAGCTACCCAGACAGTGACTTCCTCCAGTCTACCCTGTAAGTCTCTTTCCCCTCCTTCCTTCCAGGATGGGGCTGAGCTACCTCCTTGTTGCCTGTAAGTTGCCTGGGTGGTGGGCATGGAGAGGTTTGACCCAGTGTCCAGAGGAAGGAAGGCTACGGGCATTTCGTGATGCTTTGAGGCCGGTTTACCCAAAGCCCTGGCTGGAAAAAGGTTCCTGGAGCCCAGGACACGCGGAGGGTTATACCTCCCCGGGTCACATGCACTGCACCCCACTCCTTTAGGTCCCTGCCTGCTTACTGAAGACCCATATCCAGTGGACATTTAACAGTGGTGGCCCATCCCCCACTCCAAACTCCCCAGAAGAAAATGTAGGGTTAAGGAGGGTGCAGGGGGTGGCACTGAGGAGCCCTTGTGCAGAGAGTGTGGGTGTTTCTGCTCAGCAGGACCCCTGCATGATCCATCACAGCCACACGTGGGGTGGCTTCCTCGCCTCAGCTCAGCCCAGCCCTGTCTTCCTCCTGTGACATTTTTTTTTAACCTCTGAGTCAGGGGAAGTTTCGGTACTGTCTCAGCTCCCTGCCTTTGCCCCTGATACCGTCCTGAACAGGGGGTTACAACCTATGCCCCAAGCCATATCCAGCAACTGGTCTTTAATTAAACTGAGAAAGGGAAAAAAGGAGATTTAGTGAATGTGGTCACATTAGGAACCCAAGGGATAAAGAGGGTCAAAGAGGGACAAAGAGATCCAGTGTCCCCCAAGTCTGTCTTCTGGGGTGACATTAAAGTGAGATTAGAGTTTAAATAGGCTATGCACATCTAAGCAGGTTATGACCTTCAAGTTCACAAACAGTACTTGTCAGTTTCCTTTGGAGCTCAGGCTACTCAGAGGATCAGGAGGGAGCCTTTGGCCTGCTTACCCTCCCTCCCTCCCTCCCTCCCTCCCTCCCTCCCTCCCTCCCTCTTTCTCTCCTGTCTTTCTGGTCTTCATTTTTCTTCTGCTTTGCCCATAGCCCAACTTTAGGCCTGTGCGGGGCCTGTAATGTCTAGCTGTCACCTCCTCTTGGGGCCTTAGGTCCACTCCCATCCCCCTACCCAGGCTTCCCAGGACACAGAAGCAGGATTATTCCAGAAGGACCCAGAGCCAGAGCCTCTGTAGTCATTCTCTACAAATCCCAGCCAGAGCCCCGCTCTTCACACACACTCCAGGGCAATTAGTCTCCTCTATACAGGGTCCACATATTTATTCTGACTCATAAAATGCCTGATCTAAGCGTAATGTGGATGTCCCCCGCGCCCCTCTCTCTCTCTCTCTCTCTCTCTCTCTCTCTCTCTCTCTCTCTCTCTCTCTGTGTGTGTGTGTGTGTGTGTGTGTAGCTGTTAAGAGTCCACAGATTGTTGACAAATGAATCATCAGTTGGGGGTAAGTGTTGGGAAGACACTGCCCATAAATAAGACACCAGTCCTTGACCATTCTGTAGCTGGTCAGCACGTGATCCCAGGCACCGGAGAGGCTGGTGGCTGGGGTTGGGGGAGCTGGTTGTCTTTCTCCTTAAACACCAGGACATACCTCTCACAGGTATTTCTAGTTTTCCCGGAGTCTCTGAAACTTAAGGATGTAATGTGTGGAATCAGATGAGAGTAAAAGGCAGGGCAGGGGACTAAAGGGAATTCAGAGACGACGTCTAAGGATCACAGTAGGATTTTAATGCTGGCAGGCATGGAGAACCATTCACTGCAGAAACTTTTGAGAAGCTGCATGTCCCTGCCCCGGGAGCTAGAACGCCGCCGTGAGGGGTGTGGCTGGCCAACTCTTCCCTCAGCAAGCTTATTCTCTATCAGGAGAAGCAGAGTCTAAACAAGCAGAAGAGGCTATTTTAGGCGAAGCGGTGAAGAGAATGGGATGATCCCATGGAGAATGATCGGGAGCTGCAGAGATGCTCAGCTGGGGTGGTCAGGGAGGAGCTGTACTAAAGATCGAGGAAGGGGCCTATGGAGAAACTTCCAGAAAAGGATGGAGGCATGAGGTGTCCCACTCATGATCCAGGACTCTGGATCCGAGTTGGGGAAGTCCCGATTAGAGAGTGAGGGATAGCCTCGTGAAGCAGCAAGCCTGGGGATGGTGTGGGATGGACGGACTGTCTTCTCCATCCCTGATACACTGGGAGAAAGAACCACCTCAGATCCAAGCGGGCGAAGGACTTCCGGGTTCCCTCCTGCAGGTTGCAGTGCTGAACTACAGTGCTGGAAGAGTCACGTGAACAGGACATTTACAGAATGCCCCTTCCTCGAGGAAGCCACCGTGGTCTACCATAGGTCATACCACCCCAACTTGCCCAATCTCTTAGTTTTCCAGCTGACAGATTAATTCAGCATGGAACCGGTATCTCTCTCATGGTTTGTACCTGAGATGGGTCCGATCAGCTTGGTTCTGGTCTCGTGGTTCTCCGTTCTTGAACATGCAAAGGCCCTAAGTCGGGAAATGGGTCTGAGTGGGGTTCTGATTGGAAGTTCCAACTAGAGCGAAGGGGAGGTAGGTGATTGTATTCCTTATCGCAATTGTCTTGATCCATTATCCACTCACTCCTGAGCATTTTAACCTGTGCCAGGCCCTGTATCCCGTGCTAGGGAGCCTCCATTAGGTCTACCTCGCCACGCCCTGGCATCGGGGCTCCCAGCGTTGTGGCGGTCCTCTTCCTCTTGTTTTCAGCTTCTATGTCCCAGGACAGGCAGACGCTCGGCCTCGGAAGCTCCCATCTGTTCCTGACGTCAGGACCCGAGCGGTGCCGCCCCCCAACCCTGCGTCCCGCGCGCCTTCGAGAACTTATAGGCAGCGGGAACGCGGCGCGCCTCGGGGCCCACATCTGGCAGAGCGGGCGCGCGCGTGTCACTAAGACGCTCATTCACCGGCGCAGCTGTCGCCATAACAACCGGAGCCCGGGAGTCCTGGCGACGCTAGGGCGGGGGTTGGGGGCGGCGGCCTCGGGAGGGACCCGGCGGGAGCGGGGGCGGTCCACACGAGCCGGGCGCTGCAAGCTCACCCGCGGGCGGGAGGGCGCCACGCACGTCGCCGCGGCCGTCCCCGCGGGCGGGGACCGAGCCCGCCGCCGAGCCTCCGAACAGCCGCGCGCCGAGCCCCGACTCTATGGCCCGCGGGGAGCGCGCCGCCGCTGCGCCGCCCACCCGCAGCCGGAATCCGAGCTCCAGCACCAGGCAGAGCGCAGCGGCGCGCGCCGCGGGCCGGGGCCCAGGGGCCGGGCCGCCCCGGGCGCGGGGCATGGGAGCCCGGTAGCCGGGTGGCGCGAGATCCCCCACGGCGGGCAGGACCCGCCGAGCGAAGACCGCCAAGCCCGGGGAGAGCCGGAGACAGCAAACCGCCCGCCCCCGGCCGCAGCCCCGCCAGGGCCCTCCCCCGGAGGCGCGCACCCGCGCGCGCACACACTTGCACACCTTTCCTCCGCTCCTGCCCAACCTCGCCTGGCCCCCGCCAGAGCACCCCCGGGGGGCCGATGCCATGGGTAACAACTTCTCCAGTGTCTCCTCTCTGCAGCGAGGAAACCAGAGCCGCGCGTCGCGGGGCCACCCCCAGAACCTCAAAGGTAGGCTTTACCGACCGGGAGGCAATTGTAGGGAGGGTTGCTGCGCAGGTGGAGTGGTGGGCAGGGGTGCGGTTGGGGACGACCGGCAGGTGCCACCTGTTGTGTGCATTTGGACTGCGGGAGAGGCACTTCTGACAGTGGAGGTGGGCTGCAGTAGCAGCTGACCCGTGCTGCTGGTGGAAATGAGGGAGGATGGCGGTCGGTGGGGGTCTGCGCAGTTCTCCTTATCTGCCCTGGCAACGTCACTGGAGTCCCCTCCAGTGATGCTAAGCAACGAGAAGAGGTAGGAAAGACATTTGCCCGCTGGATAGGGCAGTGTGGAGGGAAACCTAGGTTCTCCAGATGAGCCTCCCAAGAGAGTCGTCGTGGTGGTCTTCTTTGCATTTGCATAGGGCTGGGGGGAGATCCCGGCGGAAGCACTAGTTGCATTTCCAAGCAGAGGGTCTTAGAGATCCAGGACTAAAAGGGCAGGAGCATGCTCGCGGGGTCTTTTGCAGTGGGTGATCTTTTGCACTAAGTCAGGTTTTTGTTTTTGTTTTTGTTTTTTGCTTTTGTTTTTGTTTTTGTTTTTGTGCATCCAAAGACAAAATATTTGGTCTGAACCCTAGAGAGATGGGCAGGGAACTTCCAAACAGACGGACCTTTATTGGGAAGGTTTGCTGTCTATGGCCCACCATCCATTCAGAATCCTCTGGGGGGAGGCCCTAGACTCAGCCCCAGGCCTTCCAGCTTCCAACATGTCTCTGACCTTTGGAAGATGCTGCTCCATTCCCTAGGCACCGGAACTCAGCTAATTCTCTCTGAAAAGCTGATTTTCCCCCATCATTATCAGAGACAGGTTGCACTTAGTTCTAGGGGCACAGTGATAGCTAAAAGCCTCAGGGCTTCCTAAACTGTAATAACAACAACAACAACAACAACAACAACAATAATAATAATAAAACACATGAAACAAAACAATGTAACTTCCCCAGTCTCCCAGGGCATGACTAGGGTAGTAAGAGCACCCTTTAAGGCAGAGCCTTGGTGTTTATGAAGGATGTCCACAGGCCTCTTTTCAGGGAGTACAGGTGCCTCTCTGGTTAGTCAGCAGAGCAGCAGTAACCATACCCATTTTGCAGAGGAGGGGAACTGAGGCTCTTGAGTTAGAAACAGTTGGGCTTCAGAACCCAGAGGCTTGACACTCTTGTCTCTTCTTGCTAGGCAGTTAGCGTCAAGATGGAGAAGGGATGACAGACGTACCACTGCCCCGCATCCCAACACCGTCTTTCAGAACTTCCCCTCCCCTCAGTGCGGCTTGGTGGATTTCTGGAAGTTAATATGGTGACACATGCACAGGTCCCTCTAGAGTCCTGTTTATTGACCTTGTAATTCTTCACAGAACTGATGGGAGGAACATGGAGATGCAGGCGGTACCCACAGCCACTAGGATGCTCCTGACAGCATCACTTAGACAAGGAAAACAAGCTAAATGCCCAGGAATCATGGTATTGCCTCTTAGGGGAGGATGGGCTGTCACTAAAGTTATATTTTCAAAGACTCCGATGACTCGGGGAAGTGCTCACGGCGTGAGAACAGCTACAAAGACTTTGTGACACCCCCACCCTGTCCCCTCTGTGATTCCCATTTTGTTAAAAGGCAGTTATGTTGATCAAAAAGAAAAACTAGTAATCATAATTCAATAAGAGTCAAGAAGGAACATTTCTTAAAGGTTCTGGGTAATGAATCATATGGGGTTTTCCTTATTTATTTATTTATTTATTCATTTATTTATGTTTTCTTCTTTAAAATGTGTTCAATAAAAATAAGTTATTATTTTTAGTTTCATATGTGTCTATATACTTATATATGGTGCACCCTGTCACCCTCTCCCCTCATCCTTTCTTTCCTTCCATCTGTATGAGCCTCTCTTTCTTTCCTTCTCATCCTCATCTCGACCTGTCTTTTCCTTAGGTTCATGATTCTTTATTTTGATGAGCCCTCCCCCCTTATATTTAAATCGAGGGCCATCTGTGTCACCAGTGGGTTGGGGCTATGCCTTGGAGTCTGCTGCAGTCACTAGTGGACGCACTACTGCACTACTGAAGACAGTGACTCCCCCTTTCCCCGGGTCTGTCTGTAGGAAACAGTTAGGCCGTGAGGACTGGGGCCCTCGGAGTCCTTCCTCTGTCCTTGGCTGCCTGTGGATGATCTGTTATCTGTGCAGACCCCGTATAGTCATCTGAAGTTGTCGAGAGCTCATGATAGCAATAACCACGTACTTCCCAGAAGACGGACGGTATTTCCCAGCCCTTCCGACACTGAACCTCTCAGAGTCTTTCTGCTCCCTCTTCCTTATGTTCCCCTAAGCTTGGGTGGAATGATCTCAAACGTCTTATTCAGGGCTGAGCTGTCCCCTCTTCTCAGCACCCTGTGAAGCCATAGATCTCTGCCCTTAGCACAGATCACTGAAATGACCTAAGGCTGTGAGGTAACTGTCTATGGGTATAAACATATATTTAGGAGGTAGTTCAATACTATGTCACTTTAGCTAACCAACAGGACCCCTAGATTCTGTGACTCTACCCACCATGAGCTTTGAGGGTGTTTACAGTACCCAGTATAGATTTGCTTCTGTGGAGTGGGCCTCAAATCCAAGCATGAAGTGCTTGGTTTCTTCTGTAACGGGGGTGCCACTGTCGCACGAGTTGGCACAGCTTGCATAGCAGTTTGGTTCCATAGTCGGTAGGATACACAGCTGTATAAACCCATTGGGATCCTTTTCCCTCCAGCGGCTTGCATAGCACTTCCCGCACCGTGAAAGCTTGCCCCTGGGGAAGAGGATTCCAGCTCAGTTGCAGCTTGGTCTCTGGTTCATGCAGCCGAGGTGTGTGGTGCCTTCAGCAGTTGGTCCCACTGCCTAGTTCTGATGGATGGACGGACACCCAAGGGGGGACGGCAAGAGCTTTGAGAACCTCTAAGGCTCCCCCCACCAACTCATAAGGGGTCATCCCACACTTGACAGCGTTTGTGTCTGATTAATAACCTACAGCTTCAAGGAGGAGCCTCTCTAGCCCTGTAGGGTATCTCCCTTCTAAGTTAAAAAGTTTGGTTATAAGATTATAGGTTTCCAATAGTTTTTTCATATCCCCATCATTTTAGTTGATCTTGCTACTTCCTCACCTCCATAGAACCCTCCCCCTTTCCTATTTACCCCTCCCCCTTTCCTACTTTCCCTCCCCCTTTCCTACTTTCCCTCCCCCTTTCCTACTTCCCCTCCCCCTTTCCTACTTCCCCTCCCCTTTCTACTTTCCCCTCCCCCTTTCCTACTTCCCCTCCCCCTTTCCTACTTTCCCCTCCCCCCTCCTACTTCCCCCTCCTCCTTTCTACTTTCCCCTCCCCCTTCCCTACTTTCCCCTCCCCCTTTACTACTTTCCCCTCCCCCTCTCCTACTTCCCCCTCCTCCTTTCTACTTTCCCCTCCCCCTTCCCTACTTTCCCCTCCCCCTTTCCTACTTTCCCCTCCCCCTTCTACTTCCCCTTCCCCTCTCCTACTTCCCCCTCCCCCTTTCCTACTTCCCCTCCCCCTCTCCTTTCCCCTCCCCTTTCTACTTTCCCCTCCCCCTTTCCTACTTTCCCCTCCCCTTTTCCTGCTTTCCTCTCCCCCTTTCCTATTTACCCCTCCCCTCCTTACCCCTGGCATTTCTCCTTCTACTTTCTTGTATTGACTAGATCTGCTGTCTACCTTTTCTTAATGAATCCCCTCCCAATGACATCTTTTTAGATTTCCGGCCTCCACATTAACTGTACACCGAACACACAGAGTTAGAGATGTTCGGTTATGACCCACATGTGAAGGAGATCATTGCTATGTATTTTCCTGTAGCTGGGTCGCCACCGTGTGCTTTCCCCAGTCTCACCTGTTTTCCCACACAAGTATTATTTTATACTTGTAAATGGGCTGCCATGGGCTGGGAATGTAACGGTGGAGAGAGTGCTTGCCTAGGATGAGTGAAGGCCTGGAATCCATCCCCACCGCTGCTAAATAAACACATGAATAAATAGACTGTTGGTGTCAGCGTGTGCAAAGACTGTTTCTAAGCACCGAAGAGAGACTGGTAATGAGGATGGAGTCTGTGGGCATCATCTGGATACATTTCTTTCCTTACAAATGAGAAGAAAAAGGGGAAAACACACTGATTTGACCAAATTCCTCAGTGGGTCAGTTTGAGCAGCAAAGCTGAGCTCGTCCCTCAGGGGCAGGGGCTGGCGAATTGCCCTCGTCGGTCAGTGATCGCAGCCTGTCCCCTGAAGGAGACACTGTTCTTTTCTTGGCTCCATGGAAACCTAGAGGAGTCCCCCAGGGGCTGTACCCCCTTACCTGACATTTAGGCTTGTATTTGTGAGATCTATGTGTCTTGGTCAGAGGGGTCCCTGTTTCCTGTTCTCATTCACAGATTTGGTAGCACGCACCTGAAATCCTAGCACTTGGAAGGCTAAGACCAGAGGAGTGTGAGTCTGAGGCCTAGGCAGTGAGACACTGTCAAGGAAGGAAGAAAGGATGGGAGGAGAGGGAGGGGGAGGGGAGAATCAGAATAAATATGAGACTGTCCATGAACACACATCCTTGGATTTGCCAATCCTCCTCAGCCTGACTTCTTACCCCCCCATTTCCCTTCTCTAAGAGAGTGTTTGCTCACGGGGCTGGAATGATCTCTCAATGGTTAAGAGGACTTGGTGTTCATTCAGAGGACCAGGGTTTGGTTCCCAGCACCCATGCTGTACAGCTCACAACCACCTGTAACTCCGACTCTGGGGATACGATACTCTCTCTTGGCCTAGTGGGAACCCCCACACGTGAACATACACACACACACACACACACACACACACACACACACATCATAGTTAAAAGAAAGCCATCATAATTTTTTCTGTAAGTGCCTGGTTTTCACTGCAGATTTCCTTCCACTGATGTCAACACTGCCGTGGGCATCTTCTGGTAGCTTAATGGCCGCCTAGAATTCTATTCTAATTGTGTTGGTTAGAACCCGGGACTGTGATCCTGGCGGCCCCATCCAGTGTTCTGCACTAGGCCAGCGTCCAGCTGTGACTTTAGCAATGCCCATTTAGAAATCCAGTGTGGGCAGGAGGACCGATTTCCTTTCCTCCCCTTCTGTTGCAGCTCTGTGGGCTCCTCATCACTTTAATTAAAACGGCTGCCGGGAGCCGTCATGTGAGGGGGCTATCAGATTGTTCTGCCTGTCAGGCTGATGTGAAGTGGGCTTCACTTTGACCTCTCAGGGGTAGACTTCGGGCTTTCCCTGGAGACACTCTACTGATAATCCCCTCTGGGTCGGAAGACCATGGATCCAGGAGCGTACAGGAAGCGAGGTATAGCTCTGAGCTCAGGACCGACCAACAGTGCCTGAGGAGATGTGTGCTGGGCTCAGAGGCTGAGGTCAGTGCCCTTGGCATCTTAGGCTGAAGATCCTGGAAACGCTTGGTGGGGGGAGGAGGAGGAGGAGGAGGAGGGGGAGGAGGGGAGACGAATGCTTGGTTGTTGAAAGCCTGGGTCTGTGCCAAGTTCTGAGATGGGAGGGTGCGTCGTGGAAGGTCTGAGCTGAGCCTGGGCGGGGCTGTAGGACGTGAACTGCAGGGAATGAAGCCCTGCTGTGTGGGTGGGGCGGGACACGGCCGAGAGAAAGAGAACATGTGTGTTGTATGTTCTCTGTGAGTGGAGCACAGTGTCTCGGGAGGGAATTCACGTTCCATGTGGAAAAACACAGGGGAGTAAGACCTTGCCCCTCTCTGGCTCTTTTCTAGTGCCACCCTGTTTCCTGCTGAGTGTGGAGGTACAAACCATTAAGAGAGTTTTGGGGAGCTCAGCCCAGTGGTCACCCACAGATGGGGAGTGGGTGGGCCACCTCCTACCTTCTAAAGGATTCATTGTAATAAAATTTACATGGTGTGAAATTGCCATTTCAATGCATGTAATTTGGAAGCATTTACAGTACTGTATAATGACTACTTCGGTCCAATTCCAGAATGTTTGCATTGCCCCAAAAGGAAACCCTGTGGCCATTAAGCACCTGCTCTTGTTGCCCCTGGCTCCCTGGCAACCACCAGTCTACTTCCTGTCTCCAGGAACCTGCCTGTCATGGACATTTCATAGAAATGGAATGGTAGAGTAACTGGGCATTTTCGTTGGCTTCTTCAATTTAATATGCTCAAGCTTCGTCGACGATGTAGTATGTCTCTTTTTAAAATCAAGTAATATTCCATTGCCTGCATAAACCAGGTCATGTTCCTCTGCTCATCGGTTGATGGACATTCGAGTTGTTTCCCACGTTTGGTTATTATGAGTAAGGACACTATGAACACTTCCATATAGGCTTTTAAAAATGATTAATTTGGGGGCTGGAGAGACGGCTCAGTGGGTAAGAGCACCTGACTGCTCTTCCGAAGGTCCTGAGTACAAATCCAGAGACCCACATGGTGGCTCACAACCATCTGTCATGGGATCTGATGCCTCTTCTGGTGTCTGAAGACAGCTACAGTGTACTCACATATCATAAATAAATAAATCTTTGGAAAAATAGTTTTAAAAATGATTAATTTTGATTATTTTTTAAAGATTTATTTGTCATTATATGTACTTCAGACCCACCAGAAAAGATCTCATTACGGATGGTTGTGAGCCACCATGTGGTTGCTAGGATTTGAACTCAGGACCTTCGGAAGAGCAGTCAGTGCTCTTAACCTCTGAGCCATCTCACCAGCCCCTCTATTATTATTCTTATGTGTATGACTGTTGCCTGTATGTATGTATATGCACCATGTGCATGCCAAGTGCCCACGGAGGTCAGAGGAGGGCATCAGATCTCCTGGAACTGGATTTCCAGATGTGGGTGCTGGGAACCAGGCAGGGTCCTCTGCAAAGGGCAACAGGTGCTCTTAACAGCGGAGCCATCGCTCCAGCCCCCCCTCCCGAGTGTAGGTATTTTGGTTCAGTGTTCTTTGGGGCTGTGTGGACTGGCTATCTTTTACAATATAATACTTACTGAACTGGTTTCCTCACTAAGTACTGGTTGTGACAGTGGCAAGGATATTGCTGCCCCCCAACCCCCACCCCCACCCCCACCCCCACCCAAGCTTTACTGCCAGCTAGACACCTGTGTTTCCTTTCCATGAGACTCCTGTGGCTGAGGGGGGAGCTCCTGAGCCCCAGCTAAGGAGTCAGAGTGGAAAGCTTGCTGGAGCATCCCCGCTTCTTCCCTGCCTCTGGGTGTAGGGTAGAGGATGGGTCTCCCTGGACCAGGTCCTAGCCAGCTTTGTGCCTGGTATCCCGGCTGCTGTTGCCCTGATATGGGTCCTTACACCAGAAATGGTGACAGCTGCTTGCTTGCTTGCTTGCTTGCTTGCTTGCTTGTTGTGAGAAATAAGAGTTTCATGTAGCTCAGGCTGGCTTCTGCCTTGTTATGTAGCTGAGGATGGCCATGAACAGAATTCTGATCCTCCTGCTTTGCTCTTTTGCTTCCTTGTTTTTCCATAATTATGTGAGCGTGTGTATGTGTGTGTGTGTGTGTGTGTGTGTGTGTGTGTGTGTGTGTGAGAGAGAGAGAGAGAGAGAGAGAGAGAGAGAGAGAGAGAGATTGTGTCAGTTTTATTCTGACATGTGGGCCCTGGGGATCCAACTCTCGTTGTCAGGCTTGGTGGCAGGCATCTTCACCTGCTAAGCCATCTCACTTGCCCTTGTATGTTTTAAGAGAAGATCTCACTCTGTAGCCTAGATTGGCACGACAGTCACCATGAAGCTTAGGCTGCCCTGTAACTCATGACAATTCTCCTGCCTCAGTCCCTTGAGTCCTAAGATTACAGGTGTTCGCCATCACACCTGGCTTAGACGCCATCCCCGCTCCTGCCTGTGTCTTGAGAGTGCTGGTGCTGTTACCGTGCCCTTCCCCCACCCTCGGGGGCTGCCACAGCCGTAGTCAGATAATCAGAGCGTCCCCTCGTCAGCCAGTGCAGACGCGTCCACAGCTCTGTCTGGCTTCCTTCCTTAGTTGCCATGACGTTTGCAGATGACGCGAGCTCATCCACCCCCAGCAGCGGCACGGAGGCTGGGGTGCATGGTGGCCTCCTCAGTCACCCCAGATGTCAGAGATGTTAGTGTTCAGTGTCACCTTTGCACTCTGCTTCCTGGTTGCCATAGTAATATTTACAATACGAGTCATATATTGGGTGGTTACTGTGTGCCTAGTACTTACTATGTAGATTTTTCTCCATCAATATCCACCTGACAATATACCAAAGCGTTTTATAGCTGGACAAAGAGAGGCTGTGAGAGGTTGAGGAACCTCTCCTCAGATCTGTTAGAGATGAACAGAAGGGCAGGGGAGGTGGCTTAGCAGGTGGCTTTGCTGTTAAGCCTGGCCACTTGAATTCAATCTCCAGAATCCACGTAGTGAAGGAGAGAACTGACTGACCCCTGTATGTTGTCTTCTGACCGTCACACCAAGCTGTGGCACACCCTCCCGTGGATAAGTAAATGTAATCACCATCATCATCATCATCACCATCATCATCATCATCATCATCATCATCATCATCATCAGTGCCCAGTGGCACATGCCTTTAATCCCAGCACTCAGGAGGCAGAAGACGGCAGATCTCTGAGATCAAGGCCAGCCAGTACTCCACAGTAAGAACCCACTGGGGACTGTGGGGAAGAAATGAATGGAGCTGGAATTCAAACCCGGGATCTTGGACTTTAAGAGTTTGCTACTCGTCTTAGTGACAGTTCTATTGCTGTGAAGAGACACTATAACCAAGGCAACTCTTATAAAAGAAAGCATTTCATTGGAAGAGGGCTTTCGGTTTCAGAGGTTAGGTCCATTATCGTCATGGTGGGAGCAGGCAGGCCGGCCCTGGAGCAGTAGCCGAGAGCTACATTCTGATCTGCAGACCTGGGGTGTGGGGTGCGAGATTGAGAGAGACTGACACTGGTCCTGGGACAGCTTTTAAAACCTCACAGTCACCGGGCGGTGGTGGCGCACGCCTGTAATCCCAGCACTCTGGGGGGGCAGAGGCAGGCAGATTTCTGAGTTCGAGGCCAGTCTGGTCTACAGAGTGAGTTCCAGGACAGTCAGAGCTACACAGAGAAACCCTGTCTCAAAAAAAACCAAAAACCAAAAACCAAAAAAAAAAAAAAAAAAAAACCAAAACCAAAACAAACAAACAAAAAAAACCAAACAAACAAACAAACCAAAAAAAACCAAAACCTCACAGCCAACCCCAGGACCACTCTTCCCTCAGACACACACCTTCCTCCAGGCTTCCTAACCTTCCTCCAGCAGTGCCATACCATGCTAGCTAAGCAGTCACCTTTATGAGTCTGTGGGGGCCATTCTTACACAAACCTCCACACTACTGTCACTGCTATCCTGTTTTTTTTTTGTTGTTGTTGTTTTTGTTTTTTTTGTTTTTTGTTTTTTGTTTTTGTTTTTTTTTTTCTTTCAGTTGTAGAAAAGAGACAAGGCAGAGCCCCAGAGGGAGGAAAGAAGTACCCGGCCCTAACCAGAGTCCCTCCCTTCACTAGTCAAAGGAAGTTACAATGGCTTGGCTAGTCCAGGGTTCCCAACCTCTGGCCCCTCCTAACTTGGGCTCCCAGCAGCCATGTTGGCTCATGATCACCTGTAACTCTACAGGTGAGTGTCCAGATGGCCTTCATACCGACACGGGCAGCATATGCTCAGACAGACACATAAACCAAAAAAAAAAAAAAAAAAAGTTTTAACACGAATCTCTATTTCTTAGGTGCCTTCAATTTAGATGAATTCATTCACTCTCCCAGTAAATGTAATGCTGGTATTTTCTTCTCAGAATTTCTGCCCTGGGACATGAAGGTCACAAGGGAAAAGACTGGCCTTGGAGGTATTTCTCCTCACTAGGACTTTCCCCTGTCCCTGGAATGGTATCTTGATCTGCCCAGGCAACAGATACCAATACATAGCAGAAAGCCACTGCTGAAGACTTGGCCTGCCACAATGTCTCTCTCACACTTCTGAAGGCTGGCAGCGTACACTGGGGTGGGTTCTGGTCAGAGCCCTTTTTCTTGTCTTGCACACGCCTCCTTGTTGGGTTCTCAACTGGCCCTCCTTGGTGCGTACACATCATTTTCTTGGAAGGCCACTGACCCACAGCAGGTGGCATGGACTCTCACAGTACACACGGTGAGACAATCCATCGGCTTTACAGAGTCCAGGATAGAGGCGGCGGGATAGGCAAAGGCAGGACAGATGGCGGGAAGGGGGAGGGGACCAGGATCTGGGCACTGCGGAGAGGATGCCAGGGTTGTCTTTGCCCTGGTGTGCAGCTGACTGAAGCTGTTTCCTGTTAATCTGCAATTATCTCATTCCTGGACCTACACACCCGGAGGCTAGAGGCTGAGGGCCTGGCTTCTCACTGAACTGGTTGCTTTGGCAACCCTGGGCAGGATACAAGTCTCCTTGGTAACATTTGGGAAACCTACTTCGGGGACAGAGGGACATGAACTAGTCATGAACAGTCAGGCTTGGTGGCACAGACAGAGCTGGGTCAGACCATTGAGATGGGCAGGCTTGTGAGGAGGGTGAGGCTTTGGAGATAGGCTGGGCTGTCTGCCACTTGGCCATTTCTCAGTCAGTCCAGAGTCCAGACATCCTGTAGGCCTGGCTTATCAGGAGTCATTACCCAAATCCCACTGGTTCAGAAAATGGCCAAGTGCGGATAATTGTAGGGTCCCCCTCATTGTGAGCCGAGGTTGAATACTTTAAGAAAAAAGGGTTAGGTAGGCGTCTTTGAGAGGCAGGTCGGTGGCCTGGTTGTCTTTGTTCTAGCCACAGAGTGAGGTGGTGGGGCTCTGGGTTTGGGCTCGGTGAGACGGTAAGAGGTGGTTTCCTGGGATGCTCTGATGGGGAGGACCATTTAAGAAACATACTAGAGCCGGGCAGTGGTGGCACATGCCTTTAATCCTAGCACTTGGGAGGCAAGGTAGGAGGATTTCTGAGTTCAAGGCCAGCCTGGTCTACAGAGTGAGTTCCAGGACAGCCAGGGCTATACAGAGAAATCCTGTCTCAAAAAAAAAAAAAAAAAAAAAAGAAAAGAAAAAGAAAAAAAAAAGAAAAAAGAAAGAAAGAAAGGAAGGAAGGAAGAAAGGAAGGAAGGAAGGAAGGAAGGAAGGAAGGAAGGAAGGAAGAAAAAAGAAATACCTACTAGGTCCTAGAAGTGATCAGTGCTTCCTTAGGACAGAACACTATAGAAAATAGATTGGGGCTGGCCACCATGGAATGGGTGGAAAGCAGACAGAAACCCAAATGACAAAGAAGCAGGTGAAAATGAGTCAGAATCTGATAATTCTAACATTGCAGGAGTCATGTGACATGTCCTCTTATTCAACTCACTGAACCATTTGAACTTTAAAAATGTTATTACATTTTATTTGATACACACAGAGAGACAGACAGATAGACAGACAGACAATAAAGGCACAAGTGGGCTCAGGCCAGAACCTGGGGGAGAGCTCTCTTCTTCTATCATACCGATCCTGGGAATTGAACTTGGATCATTAAGTTTGGCAGCGAGGGCCTCTACCTACTGAGTCATCTCATCCACCCTCCCTTTGAACTCTTTGGGTGATCACTGACATGCATTTTAGGAATGATTTTTAACCCTTTTACAGATGGATAAACTGAGGCTTAGATGGGCTTTGTGCCAAAGGTCCCATGGTTGGCATTAGGTAGAGCTGGTAGGATTCTAACAAAGATGTGTTTGACTTTAAGGTGCCACTTTTTGTTGTTTTGTTTTGTTGTTTTTGTTTTTGTTTTTTTGGTTTTTTTTTTTTTTTTTTTGAGACAGGGTTTCTCTGTGTAGTCCTGGCTATCCTGGAACTCACTCTGTAGACCAGGCTGGCCTCGAACTCAGAGATCCACCTGCCTCTGCCTCCCAAGTGCGGGATTACAGGTGTGCACCACCACTGCCTGGCAAGGTGCCACTTTTAAAAGAGTATAACTCAGTTGGTAAAGTGCTTGCTTCATATGTTCACAGCCCTGGGTTGATGCTCTGATGCATGCTTGTGACGAGGACCTGGGTGGCAGAGTGAGGAGTATCAGGAACGCAAGGTTATTCTTGGTTAAAGAGTGAATTCTGGGCCAGCCTGGTCTACATGAGACCCAATGTCAACAAATAAACACAAAAAGAACAAAACGATTAAAAAGAACAAACCTTCAGGTCTGGAGTGGTGATGTATGCCTATAATCCTATTGCTTGGGAGGCTGGGGCAGAAAGATCCTGAGTTTGGGATATCCTGGGTTACATAGCAAGACCCTGTTAAAAGAGCAAGCAACCAACCAACAAAGAAAAACATAGCAAAGTGGAAGAAATTTTCTTAAACAAATTTTTTAGAAAGTCTTGACTTCTGATCTACAGAACCCCTTGTGCCTTGTCCACAGGCCGAAAGCTCCTTCCGGTGCCCTGAGGTGGAGCGGCCACTATGGAAAAAACTGGGAGAGATGCTGCTAACTACAGAGGGGCTGAGTCAGGCCAAAGGCGTCCGTCTGTCCGTCTGTCCGTCTGTCCAGTGCTCCTGGTCAAGGAGCTTCCCGTAAAGTCACTCAACATGCACTTTCTTGTCTCAGCTCTCTCACAGTCTGTCTGTCCTTGCAGATAACTTGCTGGGTGTGTATGGAGAATCCGGCAGGGAGAGCAAGGGAGGCCTCTTCCTGGGACGGAGGAAGGGCGGGAGGTGGTTACCGACTTACCTGGATGGCGGTTTTTCTGTGTAGCCCTGGCTGTCCTGGAACTCACTCTGTAGACCAGGCTGGCCTCGAACTCAGAAATCCGCCTGCTTCTGCCTCCCAAGTGCTGGGATTAAAGGCGTGCGCCACCACCGCCAGGCTTCGGTTTGTGTCTTAATGAGACTAAGGGACCATGAATATATCCGAGTTGCTAAGAAAGCCTAAGAGCTTGGGAGAAGAAACACCCAACCAATTCCAGTGGGCAATAAACCAAGTAAATGCTGACTGATGATCTTGTGCAAAACATTTAAAAATGGTCTCCACAGCCATATGCAAAGTGCGGAGAATCTGGCCACGTCTTGAGACAGCAGATGGGACAGACAGGATAGGAAGACAGAAAGGCAAAGCCTTTATTCCATTCTACTGATTCATCAGATATATGTGGGCCCAGCGAAGAGTCAGTGGTTTCAGCAAGAGTGGACTTCAGGGTCATACAAAGTAACCGGGAGAATTCGCCGTCATAGTCCACACCACGGGTGCTTTCTGCATCCAGGCTGGGGAAGCGGCTGAAGGTGCCGGCAAAGGCCGGAACAGGGAATAGATTCCTCCGAGTGGGGGTTATGGGCAGTTGTGAGTTGTCTAATGTAGGTGCTGGGAAGCCAATTCCAGTCCTCTGCATGAATAACAAGTGCTCCTAACCTCTGAGCTGTCTCTCCAGCCCCACCCCCCTTAGTAATTTAAAATAAAAATTTGTTTTATTTTTGGGAAGGGGAGAGAAAGAGAGGTGGTGAGTGGAGAGAGAGAGAGAGAGAGAGAGAGAGAGAGAGAGAGAGAGAGAGAGAGAGAGGTTGGTTTTGAAGGGACTCTGGGACCTTGCTGTAGCCGTCAGAATTCTGTAGAGGAAGGAACTGCTAAAATGAGTATAGATTAGAAAGCGTGTTTACTGGTTTGCCTAGCAGGGTTAGGCTGCACGTCCAACAGCTGCCACCGGCGTGTTGAAGAGGCTGAGAGCCCTGTAGCTTCTCAGTCCACGAGTCTGGATACCTCAGGAGTCCCAATCTGGTGCTGAAGGCCTGGCCTATTCCAGGAGAGCTGCGGGTCTTAGGTCCCTTTTGGAAGGCCAAAGAAACAGGGTTCTGATGTTAGTGGGCAGAGTCAGCAGATGCAACTGTGGGACAGACTCCGTCTCTAGTAGAGGAAGTGGAGGTGGGCTTTGTGCGAGGATCTCCTTTTATCTGGGCTAACACTCTGAGGGAGCGCCGTCTCCGTTCACTTGTGAGGACTTCCTTGCAATGTCCTCACAAACCAGCCTAGAGATGGAATTGTCAACCAGAACTAAGCATCACACTAATCAAAGGGCATTATATGTAGTTTATTTGGGGGGACAATTCCCCCTTGCCTCTGCTGTTTGTATCGGCATCTCAAACCCCACAAGTTTTTAGCTTTAGGCACTGGGTCAACAGCCTGGCCCTGGGACTTGATCTGGTGTCTTATGACGAGGCTGTTCCAACCAATGGTTCTCCTTTGAGGGTAACCGGATTTACTTCCTACCTTCCTCTTGTACTTCCTGACTTGACACCGACGACACACACTCTCAAGTCCTCCTTGCTCTGTCATTAGCCCTGTCCTTGAGAGCTTGGCTCAAGCAGTGCTTGGCCGCTCCCTCTTAGAAAGGTAAAGCTAACTCCCTCCAGTCAGGCTCGCTCTCTGGAAGAAGTCACAGGCCTTCTGCCTCTAGGAGCAGGAATAATGATCTTTCCTAGGCTGGCCTTGAATCTTCATGCCTTAGCGTGTGGAGCTGGGATGACGGGGTTTGGGGTTTGAGTCTCTCGGCCCGACTATCCCTTTGATTATTCAATCAAGGCTGCATCCTTGTTACCTTCACATTGACTATCACAGGCTATTCCATCTGCCATCATTACATTCAGTTAGGAACGCTGAGCTAGGTGTGGAGGGGTGCAGTGAAGGCCCGGGGAGACCTCAGGTCCCCTCTACTGAAGAGAGGACCAGGCTCAGGGCACACTGGGAGAGAGATGCTGCTAACTACAGAGGGACTGAGTCAGGCGAAAGGCGTCCGTCTGTCCATCTGTCCGTCTGTCCGTCTGTCCGTCTGTTCGTCTGTCCAGTGCTCCTGGTCAAGGAGCTTCCTGTAGTCACTAACATCCACTTTCTTGTCTCAGCTCTCTCACAGTCCGTCTGTCCTCGAAGGTAACTTGCTGGGTGTGTATGGAGAATCAGGCAGGGAGAGCAAGGGAGGCCTCTTCCTGGGACAGAGGAAGGAAGGGGAGGCGGTTACTGACTGACTTACCTGGAGGGCGGGTTTTTGTTTGTTTTAGGCCTGTGGCCCCCAGATGCCATTCCAGCTACTCCAGAGGTCGGAGTAAGGACAGAAAATGGTGGGCATTGCCAGCTACCCCTCTCCCCCAGCGTCCGCAGAGAGGCGACTGATGGTCTCTGGGGTGACCATTCTAGAGTGCCTCTAAGGTGAGGGGCATGCAGCGCTCCTGTGACAATGGAGGAGAGCTTTGCTCCAGTCAGAACTGAGGACTAACACAAACAACTACAGAGTCATTCACATGAAGGTTTCCTCATCCGAGATCAGCCTACCTGGAAACCAGGGCTCTGCTATCACAAGAGGATCCTGTTCCTGAGATGGAAAAGAAGCCTGTCTGAGGAAGACCAGGCTTCTGCATCAGAGCCCCAAGTGGAAGTTGTATTAAGGGAACAGAACCAGACTTGAGGGTGCATGCCTTTAATCCCAGCATTTGGGAGGCAGAGTCAGGCAGAGCTTTGGGTTCTGGGCTAGCCTGATCTATAGAGCAAGTACCAGGACAGTCAGGGCTACATAGAGTCCCATCTGGGGGCTAGGGGGAGAGGGAAGAAAGAGAGAAAGAAAGAAAAGAAAACTAAACAAAGTATATAGTCAGTTGTGATGGCACACACTTGTTATTCTAGCAAACAGGAGGATCATGTGTATAAGGCTAGCCTGGGCTACATAGCAACATTCATTTTTTTCTCCTCCTCTCTCGAAAACAAAACAAAACTCCAAATCCCTAAACTAAAATAGAAATAGAACAAAACCAAAAGGAAAGAAACCATAATTGGCTGGGTTGGGTCTTGAGGCATTAGTGAACTAACCAAGGCTTGTTCTGAGAGGAGAGGCTGGCTGGTAACAAAACTCAGTTCCTGGAGTCTAGGGTTCTACTGTGGGGTGAAGGTGCCATTTTTGCAGGCAAGAATCTAGGTTGGTGCTGGGGTTGCCAGTGTTTGGTTCGGTGTCCCACATTCAGTGGAGAACAGCTCCCCTTGTAAGTGTCTGGTCATGATTGGGCTTGACCTTTGAGTCCTATGGACAGATATCCGTTGAGCTCAGGTTTTTACCGTTGAGTTGAGGCCCCCTTTCTGGGCTTGGGACATGGTTAACAGGCCTTGTGTTTCCTTGAGGAGATTTCTTTCCCAGAGGAGACTTCCTGGGTCTATCAGCAGATGAAGGGACCAGTAGAGTCTCCTGAGATGATGTTCCTGGCCTCTCCACTCTTTTCTTGGGTCTAAGACCCTAGCTAAGTCACCTGACCAGGCAAGCAGGCAGGCAGGCTGTCTCACACAGCACTGTGCACTCACTTGAGCCTTCCAAAGTGACACTGATGGTGCGCTCTAAAGGCTCTGACGGCCATTGCTGAGTCAAATCCGTCATGACAGTACTAAAGCTGCCCCAGGCACTGCCAGCTTGGTCCAATTAATGCCAATTGGATCCTAACGTGTGCTGAGCGGCCCCTGGGGAGAGGGCGTGCTCAGCGAGCAGGAGCTGTTAAGCCTGGGTTTGTGTAGCTCACGAGAGCCATCCGAAGCCAGGCCAGGCTAGTGAGGCCAATGGCGTTGCTTCCTATTGGCCCGTTTTCTCTGCCCAGACTGCGAACGAGAATGGTTTAAGCCATCATCGAAGGGGCCCGGCGGTCTTGTGGCTGGGCTATAGAGGGATTGGCTCTTTGCCTTGGCTGGGCTGGCACCTGGGTGAGAAAAAGCAGGGTCTGCACAGAGCCTTGGCCCCGGCGTCTCCCCCACAGCCTCCAGTGTGGAGCCCGCTCTCAGAGAGCTGAACTGTTGCGAGGAAAACATTCTGTTCCATGTGTTCTGGTGTTCAGCTTTGCGAAGCCTCTTTTTCCTTTCTGGGTCTTGTTCAGGAAACCCACAGGCAGATATAAAATGCGGTCCATGGGCTGCCTGCAGCCAAGGTTCAGAGTGAATGTGGCCTGACATAATATTGTAAATTACAGAAAATTTATGATTTTTTTTTTTTTTTTTGGCTTTTTGAGACAGGGTTTTTCTGTGCAGCTATGGCTGTCCTGAAACTTACTCTGTAGACCAGGCTGGCCTTGAACTCACAGAGATCACCTGCCTCTGCCTCCCCAGTGCTGGGGTGACAAACGTAGGCCACCACTGTTGAGATGTTCCCCCTCTTTTTTTTTATTGGTTACTCAACTGCATTGTTTTCAAGTGTGAATGTTGTAGAGACAATGTTGTATGTCGCTAAAGAGAGATGTCGCTAAGAGAGACGTGGTCTTGGCTTTATTTCCTAGTTGCCTCCTGGAAACCCTCTTGGCTCTCTGGACCTGTTTGCTAGGGTAGCTGACAGCAGGTTTTGAGTTGGGGGCCCTGACTTTGCCCCCCCAGCTCTCCCCCATCTTCACGGCTGAGCGCTCTCTCGTTCTCAACGAGAATAGACTCAAGCGAGGAAGGCGGTCTCTGGCTCTGTGGCGATCTCTTTTCCTGTGTTGAGAATTTCTCCCGCAGAATGGAGCCCCACAGCCCTGTGGCTGGGAGACTCAGGAACCCCCCTCCCCCCTCCCCCCCTGCAAGGAGAAGGGCAGTCTCTGTTAGCAAGTCTGCCTGGGATGTGGACTCATTGTCTGGCCCCACCTCTAGTTCAACTTTCGGGGCCTGACGAAGGAGCCTGAGAGGCCCGGGGTGCTTCTGGGATGTGGGAATTCATTCCAGATGCTGACCTCTGGGAGAGCCCACGGGCCTCTGGAGCTCCCCGGGGACATGGCAGGTAGGGCTGGGTCAGGCGGTCACGGCAGCCAGCGGCGAGAGAAGGGAAGGCGGTATTGAGTATCAGCCGGGCCGGAGGCACTGCCTCAGAAGCACCTAAGAGGCTTCCACGGCCTGGCTCCTTGTCTGAGCTAATGCCTTGTTAGTAATCAAAGCACAACAAATCTTGGCTGCCTGTCATTCTTAGACACTGACCCCGGGCCTCCTTTCAGATCGGCTCCTTTGGAGAGCTGTCTCTAACCGGCGGGGCTGGCTTAGTTGGCCTTGCTGTCCCCCCTCATTACTGTCCTATGTTCCAGAGTCCCCGTCTGAGCAGCGAGCACACTAGTAGCCAGTACCTGCTTGCTTGTCAGTGGCTTTTGCTGCCTCTCTCCTCACTGCTGTTGGCCATCCCCAGGGGCCGGCGCTCCAGAGGGCATGTCACCTGTTTCGACATGAATTCGGAGAATGGGTTGATTTAGGCAAAGCCAAACTTCAGGGCTGTCAGTTAGTGTTGTGGGTGGTCATTCTCCTTCACCTCACCCTCCTCCCCTCCCTCCTCCTCCCCTTCCTGCCTCTTTTCTCTTCCTCCTTCTCATTAGGGATGGAAGCCAGGGTCCTCTCTACGCTGGGAAAGAAGACTTCCATCCCTGAGTTGCACCCCGCCCCCATCCCTACTTTGTTGCAGTGACCTTTCCGGAATACCAGACCCTGGGACTGAGTTACTTGCTGACAGAGCAGATTTTTTATGGTCCCAGCCTGCACTTTAGGGTCCGGGCACTGGTCATATCCCTGTCCTCATAAGGTGGCTTCTATAGATCATCACTGGGGTGGAGGTTGGAAGTTGGAGAAGGGAAGAGGGTAGACAGGCCAAGGGAAGGGAGGGAGGGCTGCCCGGAGTAAAAACGTCTTTTTACTTATTTGAGACTATGTTGTGTAGCCCAGGCTAGCCTTATTCTTGCTGTGTATCTGAGGATGACCTTGACCTTCCAATCTTCCTGCCTTTCTCCTGAGTGCCGGGGTTACAGCTGTCTCCTCACACCCAGTATGGACAGAGCTGAGGATGAACCCATATCTTGCGTTCGTTCATCTTTGTGTCTGTTATCAACTGAGTTTTATTTTCAGCCCCTTGATTGTCTTTTGGGAGAGTCTTATGTAGCTCAGGCTGGCCTGGTGCTCACTCTGTAGACCAGGCTGGTCTCTAACTTGCAGTGGCCTTCCTGCCTCTGCCTCCTGAGGGCTTGTGTGGCAGAAGCATGCCAAGAGGCCCAGAAGAGGAACTCGGGCTGAACGGCGGTAGAGTTTGGTAGACACTGAAGGCCTTTGCCTTGGTGTGGACGAGAACTGGAGGAGCTGAGCTGCCCCGTGGCTGTGCAGACAAGTCTAGCCACAGCGTGGGGGCCTGAATCAGAGGATTCAGGAGCAGTGGGAATCGCTGGTCCTCGCTCTCTGGTCTGCACACGGGTGGCTTTGTATTCACCTCTGAGACAAGAGCGGTGACACTTTCCCTCAAGCTGTGAGACCCAGTGGCCAGGCTGGGGAGGAACGGGGCAGCAGGCCCATGGGGCGTGGCTGGACTGGAAGGCAGGTGGGTATGGAGAGGTGACTTGCTGCAAAAGCAGGAAGTCATTTTACAAACAGGCATCTGTCTCTGTTTGGTAAATAATTAAATGCTGATCTCAGGCCGGCTGTGTCCACACTGAGGGAGGCCGTAAGGTGCATGCTGGCCCGTCAGCGTCCGGTTCTTCTCTCCTTTTTCCTGCTTCCTGGTCTCTGGGGCAAATTGGGGTGTGGTAGGGATAGTAGGGGCAGGTGGCGGCTCCTCGTGTCTTCTGTGGTTGTCTGCCTTCCTCTCTCCCCCGCAGTCTCTCTTTCCCACCTCCTTGTCTTGCCCCCCCCATCTCTCTACCTCTGCAGTCACAAGGTTGCTGTGCCCCCCCTCCTTACCCCACCCATTGCTCACTGAGGTTAACCTTCTGATCTGCTGCCTTCAGCAGGCACCCGGGGTCCCCTGAGCTGCCCGGGGCCTCAGGGGAGCACTAGCTTTTTCTGTGTCCCAGTGCTCGGAGACAAACAGGCACTTTTTCATTTTGAGTGCTTAATACTGGGAACATGAAGGTCTGTTTAGTCTTATCCAGCTAACATAAACCAGCCGGAACTGGGCCACGGCAGGGAACTCTGCTGTAAGTTCCCTTATTTGGAATGAAATTCATTGTTTCCCGCGGCACCCCCCGCCCCCCCCCCCCCAACACACACACATTGGGAACTGGGAGCTTTTAGGAGGTCTCGCTGGCCTTGCCTACTGTGGAGATCGTGTGGCCCCTTCCAGACTCGCTAAGATTTCTGAGCCCATGAATGATGGCCCAGTGCCTTGGGAATGAAAATAGCTGGGCTTGTGTTGTCTAACCTTGTCCCTTCCAATAGGAGAAACTGAGGCCTGAAGAGAAGAGACCCACCCACCCAGGTTAACAGGGCAAACTGAAATAGGTAGGGCTCTAAAAGCCAGGGCTTCCAGCCTCCTGGTCCTTGGGCTTTGTGCGTAGGGCCAATGGCCTCTGCCCTGCATGTGAGTGGAGATGGAGAGTGTAGATTAGTCTGGCTGGAATTAGCCTGTCATATGGGAACCCTCCCAGGCTTCTGGGAAGCTGACCATGGAGGTTTAGGACAGAGAACTGGGAACGGGACAAGAGGGAGGGCTGGTAAGAGGGAAAGGGGAAGAGGCTGAGGGTCCGGGAGAGCTTAGTTTGACCCTATCTATCTTGGGGGTTCAGTATTTTCTTGAGTGTCTTCCCGGATATGTCTTAGATGAACCGAGGTGGGCGTTCTCAGCAGTGACCATGCTGTGTGGGGCAGCTACCGGTCTCTCACGTCTAGGTTTCTTATGAACAGGAGTGGTAGGGACTCTGTGTGACATTTGTACTGACGACTTAGCCAAGGTTAGCCTCTGTCGTCTCAGGTTGGGCCATCTCCTACTAGGTGTCTCCCTCTTCCACAATCCTGTTATCTCTGGGGTCATGTCCCTAGAAGTTTGTCTGGGGAAAGTCTTCTTGCTCAGACCGCCAAGACGGCAGGGTTGGCGGGAGCAGAGACGGCACCAGCAGGCACTGTAGCTAGGGCGTGAGCTTGCAGGACAGACACGTCGAAAGCCAGGGCTGAAGAGTGAACCGCGCATCTGGGTCTACAATAATGTGCCTGCACTCAGGGTCACAAAACATCAGCTCCAAGGTCCCCACTGATTAGGGTACAGAGGTAGGGGACAAACTGTCCAGCATGGCAGCTGCATCCTCCAAGCCATGATTCCCAACGTAACACGAGATATTTTTGCCCTGCATCTTTATCTTCATCTCTGCTGGCAACACGAGAAAGCACGTGTTTGGATATTCCTTCTAGAAGACACCCTGCTTCACATCACTCAAAGAGAACCTCCCCTCTAATCCCTTCCTGTGTCTACCAAGAATACTCAGCTGGGGAACTAACTGCCCAGTGTAGGACCAGCTCACCAGTCATCTCAGAAAGTGTCAGCCCGAGACACCCTTACCTCAGGGCACCGGGTGTGGGGAAATTAGGGCAGGAGACACTGCGTTGTTTACTATGAACGTTCCACTCATCGCTCTTCCTCTTCCTCGGGAGCAGCACACTACTGTAGCCCGCGGCTGTTTATAAAGCTACAGTAAACTTTCACTTCTATGAAGTCGGGGAGACTCGCGCATTTAGAGAGATTGCCTTGTTGCCAGGAACAAAGCACCACCCAGTGAGCTGTCACTCAGCCGGAGAGGATGCTGGGAGCACATCCCTGGGCGCCTCAGGCAGCGGGACTGAGGAAAGCCTTCTGCCCGCCTTTTAGAAATGTTACGGTCAGTCGCACACGGCCTTTTGCTCCACCCAGATAGAACTATGGGTAGGTGAGAAGCTCTTGCCAGTGCTGGTGGCCCCGGGGACTTTTTCTGGTTTCATTTCTGTTGTTATAATAACACAGCCTGACAATAAGCAATTTAAGAGAGGGCCTATTTTGGCTTATAAATCCAAGATATAGACCATCAGTTTGGGGAGGCTGTACTGGCTGGTTGTGTGTCAACTTGACATAGGCTGGAGCTTCAGGTGAGGAAATGCCTCCATGAGATCCAGTTGTAAGGCATTTTCTCAACTAGTGATCAAGGGGGGGGGGAGGGCCCCTTGTGGGTGGTGCCATTCCTGGGCTGGTAGTCTTGGGTTCTATAAGAAAGCAGGCTGAGCAAGCCAGGGGAAGCAAGTCAGTAAGAAACATCCCTCCATGGCCTCTGCATCAGCTCCTGCTTCCTGACTTGCCTGAGTTCCAGTCCTGACTTCCTTTGGTGATGAACAGCTGTGTGGAAGTGTAAGCTCAATAAACCCTTTCCTCTCCAACTTGCTTCTTGGTCATGATGTTTGTGCAGGAATAGAAACCCTGACTAAGACAGAAGTCAAGGCAGAGACTCAAGGAGCTAATCTCCCACCAGCCAGGAGCAGAGGGGCAAACACTTCCATCTGTGTTTCCTTGGTTAGCTATCTACGGTGTCACAAGGTCCAGGGCCCAGGGTGGGGGATGGGGTTGCCCACAGTGGCCGAGTCAAGAAACAATCAAGACAATTCTTGCACTGACCTGCGGTGGCTTACATAGGAAATGTTCCCCTACAGGCTCAGGTAGTTTTGAACTCTTGATCCCCAGTTCGTGGTGGTGTTTGGGGGAGGTTATGGAGTCTTTAGGAGGAGGAGCTGTGCTTGAGGAAGTCCATCACATGGGGGTGGGGTGGGGTGGGGCTGGGGGATACTTTGGGCCTCACCCCGCTTACAGTCCATCCTCTGTTTCGTGTTTGTTGTTGAAGATGTGATTGCTCTGCTCTAGCTGCCTGCCGCCATGTCTCTACTGCCTTTACTATCTATAGGCTGTCCTTCCTTAAAGACTCTCTCTCTGGAACCAAAAGCCCAAATCAGCTCTCTCCTGTGAGTTGCTTCTGCTCGCTGTGTTGTGTCATAGCAATAGAAAGCAGGCAAGGATAAACGCCCATAGGACAGCCTGATCTGGATAATTCGTCCCTGAGACCCTCTTCCCAGGTGACTCTAGCTTATGATAAGTTGGCATCACTAACCCATCACAGGGCTGGGATCTCGGACCCAGGCACATATAACGCTGACCCCGAGAGCCGTGGACTCACGACTCCAGGCTTTAGAGGATTATGGCTTTAGGTTTTCGTGTTAGAGGTTTATTGCTGTAGGCATTAACCACCAGTGGTCCTGGAACTTGGCAGCTACTGTAATCCTCAGCTTTTAGTAACAGTGGGTGGTGGCAGGCAGCAACAACAGCAAGTGATGCCTAGTTTTAGAACTCTCAGATAGGCCTCAGTCTGGAACCTTTAAATGTTATATACAGTGGCAAGTGTCATAGCTCCCAGGCTCAGAACCTTGGGTCCTCAGCCTTTGACAGTAGCTAGTATTGGAGGTCTCAGGCACAGGTGTCTGACACCATTGGCTGTTCTTTAGGACTCTTGCAGCAACCAGAGCCTGCAGTTTCTCACCCTTAGCTCTTCAGGAACCATTGTCTTTCTCTTCTCTGGTCCCTGTCATTTCTGTCCTGACCACTCTCTGCAACTCTTCGTGTGCACGTGTGCACATTCGTGAGAGTGTAGGTGTATGTGCCACACAAGGCACGTGTGTGGAAGTCAGGGAGCAGCCTTGGGTGTCTGTCTTAGTCAGGGTTTTTATTCCTACACAAACATCATGACCAAGAAGCAAGTTGGGGAGGAAAGGGTTTATTCAGCTTACACTTCCACATTGTTGTTCATCACCAAAGGAAGTCAGGACTGGGACTCAAGCAGGTCAGGAAGCAGGAGCTGATGCAGAGGCCATGGAGGGATGTTCCTTACTGGCTTGCTTCCCCTGGCTTGCTCAGCCTGCTTTCTTATAGAACCCAAGACTACCAGCCCAGGGATGGCACCACCCACAAGGGGCCCTCCCACCCTTGATCACTAGTTGAGAAAATGTCTTACAGCTGGATCTCATGGGGGCATTTCCTCACCTGAAATTCATTTTTCTGTGATAACTCCAGCCTGTGTCAAGTTGACACAAAACCAGACAGTACAGGTGTCCGTTTTCACCTTCTATTCTGTTTGAGACTGAACAGAAGTTCTTTGTTGTTTAATGTGTTGTCTGCCAGGTGGGCTAGCCCACAGACTTATTTTCATCTCCCCATCTCGCCAGAGGAGCACTGGGATTGATAGTGATCTGCTTCCACAATCGGCATTAATTACATGGTTCTCTGGGGATTTGAACTTGAGACTTTGCATTGGCTTCACAACACTTCACCCACTGAGCCATATGCCCGGCTCACTCTCCAGCTCCTTAGCTGATTTCTTATCGTTGCTGCCATGCTGCTGCCACTCTGTGCCTACTACTGCCCAGTCCATCCTAGTAATGGCAAGGAGCAAAAGCAAAATAACCACAATACACAGACTTGGAGAGAAACCTGCTCTTTATTGTGTTGTCGGAGCACTTGAAGACCAGTACTGCATGACAGTGTCTCCCAATAGCTCCCTCCCACACAAACATTAGCTGACTATCCTCCTTGTATGAGCAGGAAAGGTATGCAGCAGGGGAATCCTGCACCAGCCACAGCTGCTTTTCATGGAAACAAAATACATTGTCTGCATCAACCAATCACACACAGTCATTCACGCAAATGCACCCACCACAGCATTTCTTCATGCAAATAAAATATATTGTCGGCATCAGCCAATCACAGCACAATCATTCATGCAAATGAAAGTCACACCTGCACCAATCACATCACCCCCCCCAGGGTGTGTTCATGAGTGTACCCCATGTATATACATGAGTGTACCTATGTATGTACATGAGTGTCTCCCATATATGTACACGAGTGTGTACCCCATTCATATACATGAAAGTGTATTGGCTCCAGGCACTGGCCTTCTGCTGAGCGACCAATGGAAGGAATAGCCCCCTCTCTCAAAGGACAGAAATGGCTGCATGGACTTGGGGTGACAAAACTCTGTCCCAGCTGTTGGAAACAGTCGTGGCTGGGACAGGACCTTCAGGGCTGGAGATGTGCTTCACCACCAAGCAGTTGTGGGAACAAGCCCTGCACATGGGCATTCTGGCAAACTGCCTGGGTGACAGTCCTTTTCTCAATGTGGCTGAGGCATCAGAAAAGGATTTACTAGCTATTCTGGGTCGCCAGGTCAAGTTATCCTGTTCCCCAACATGTTCCCTTATTTAAAGGAAAAACAAACATTAAAGTGCTTCTACTTAAGGTGTATTACTAACATCAGCAGTGCCTTAACAGTATCTAGTGCTCCCTGCTTACCTCCTCCCACACCTCCCAGAGCGGGCCTCCTCTATGGTGTCTCAGAACTCACTTTCGCTGCCCTGGGGATGGGGGATTTAGGAGGGAGGAGACTGGAGAGGGAGTGGAGTTGTTTGGGGGATGTATCCCAAGTCCAAAGGGATGGGCTTGGCAGCCACAGAGAAGGAATGGTGTAATGGGGAGGGAAAGAGAATCCAAGATGGCGTCAGGCTTTCAGATGACAGGAAGGACCGCTCCGGAGCTCAGGCAGAGGAGAATTATAAGGGAGGGGAGTGGGTTAAGTTCTAGTCAGCTTATATTGGCGGAGCTCCGATATATCCTGGGGGAATGTTGGGTCAACAGTCAGTTCCAGGTGTGAGCATGAAGCTTAGGAGCGAGATCGTGGCTAGAACATGTCAACTACGGTGTCACTTGAACTGCTATAGCAAACAAAGTGTCACGGAGTGAACGGTATGGAGCCATGACGGAGTCACGCGTGGAGAGGAAGGGTGAGAGAGCCAGAGAAGGGCAGAGGCTCCGAGAGGAGAGAAGAGACGCTCTGGGGGAAGCGTGTGGATGTGTAGTGGCCTTCAGATGTGAGTGGGTCTTTGGCTGGCATGGGTGGGGCCCTAGAGAATTCCCCAAAGGGCCACATACATACAGCTAAAAATAAACCTGAAAAAGAACAGACGTAGACTTACACTCGCTGGTGTTAAAACTTAACCCTCACCACCCAGCAGTCACAACAGATGGTCTGTGAAGAGAGGTGTGCCGATGGATGGAACGAAATAGGAGTAAATGTTCTTTTTTATGGTCAGCTGTCTTTCCAGGGAGAGTAAGACCCTGGTGGAAAGACAGTCAACAGATGGTGTTAAATATCCGCAGGCATAAAGATGGTGTTAACATTTAAAGTGGATCCATGACCCTATAGGTAACACCTAAAGCTGTAAAATGCTTGAAAGAAAGCACAGGAAAGAACGCCACACTGTGGGTTTGGTGACAGCGCCTTTGGTATTTATACAGAAGGCACTGGTGGCGAAAGTGGTGTCGCTCTCCTCAGCGGCGGCGTGAACGTGGGAGAGTGGGGCCAAAAAATGAGTCGGACTAAAGTCTCCTGCGAGAACCAGCTTTATTCAGAGCATCAGACACTTTATAGTCTGAGGGTTAATAAGAATCACCAGAATAAGTCACGAGAACAAACTGCACCTGGCAAACTGTGTTTTTCCACAGAGGCATATAAACAAATAACAATAGCCGATTGTTATAAATCATCTGAAGTAAACTCACTCCTATCTGCTGTACCTGGGAGAGGCACAAAAGCACATTCTAAGAACAAGTCTGTTTTGAAGAAACCGAGGCCACGAGGCTTTTAGTTTCTTGTCGTTTTCTCACAAGCATTCAGACCTCTCCTCACACGACTCCATTCCAACAGAAAGACAACAGAGAAACTGGACTTCAGAGACATTTTTTGAAATTTACACCTCAGACAGCAGTATAAAAATTCTGCAGGCGCAGCCACTTAGGAGGCTGGGGAAGGGAGATCCCTTGTGCCCACTAGTTTAAACCAACCTGAGCAATATAGTAAGAGACTGTTTCAGACAAAACAAACAAAACAGACAAAGCAAAACAAAAGTCAAAGCAGCTCGGATCAATAGAGTAAACAGCTCATTATCAAGTGGGAAACAGTGTGTGCAAGTCGCATGTGTCTGCCAAAGGATTTAGACTTCATAGAGAACTCCCAAAGCAGAACAACAAAATACCTCTGAGAACTAGGTGAAGTGAATCATGATATCCTGTCATCAAATAAGATCTGGGAAGCACATGAGACGATGCTTGGCCATGCCTCATTTTAGGGAGATGCAGCCCCAGAGCATGGGACACCATGTCTAGCTCCTGGGGTGACTACTATCTGGAAAACAGCCAGTAGCGAGGACAGGAAAGAGTGCGGACAGGTTGCAAGGCTGTGCACCACTAGCGAGTATGTAACTGAGATAGCCTCTGTATAAAACAGTCTGCCCGTTCACTGAGGAATTAAAAATCGGATCACCATTTTGATCCTGAGGTGTCATTTCTGGGGATGTAAAAGGATAAAAAGCAGAAACTGGAAGAAAGCCTGTAGCCCTGTTCATAGCAGCATTGTCCTCAGAGGGACAACATGGAGACACGCTAAGTGTCAACAGTGGATGGCTGTATAATCAAAGTATGGCATATACTCAGTCACTGTACCATTGCCGTGAAGAGACACCATGACCGTGGCAACTCTTATCAAAATAAAGCATTGAACTGAGAGCTGACCTACAGCTTCAGAGGTCTGACCCCTTATCAACATGGTAGGTAAGAGCACACAGGTGGGCTGGAGAGATGGCTTAGTGGTCAAGAGCACCAACTGCTCTTCTGAAGGTCCTGAGTTCAAACCCCAGCAACCACATGGTGGCTCACAACCATCTCACAACGAGATCTGACGCCCTCTTCTGGAGTGTCTGAAGACAGCTACAGTGTACTTACATATAATAATAAATAAATCTTAAAAAAAAATAAAGAACACACAGGTAGACATGGTGCTGGAGAAGTAGCTGAGAGCTAAATTCTGATTAGCAGGCAGAGGGGAGAGGGAGAGAGAGGGAGAGGGAGAGAGAGGGAGAAAGAGAGGGAGAGAGAGAGAGAGAGGGAGAGACAGACAGACAGACAGACAGACACACACACATACCTGCTTGGCTTGGCATGGGCTTTTGAAATCTCAAAACCCCTAGTGACACACTTTTTCCAACAAGGCCACACCTCCTAATCCTTTCAAATAGTGCCACTCCCTGGCGACCAAGCATTCACATCTATGGGGCTGCTGTTACTCAAATTGCCACAATGTTTACAATCAATCCTATCCAGCTTTAAAAGGAAGGAATTTCAGATCTAAGCTACAGTACTGGTGAGCCTTGGCTATACCCAAGATGAAATAAGCCAATAGTCTCACACATGCACCACGGCCAGCAGCGACAGCTACCCAAATACTGGGTTTTGTTGCTGCTGGGGGCGGGGGGGGGGGGATCCAACTCATCGCCTTGCATGTGCTAAGCAAGAGATCTACCACTGAGCCACTCCTCAGCCCCTCAAATTCTTTTTGTTCCCCTCACATGAGGTTCTTAAGAGTAGTCAAACACATAGAGAGATACACAGAGATGTACCGTGGTTGCAGGGCATAGGGATGGGGGGGGGTGGGCCGGTGGGCGGGGGAGGGGTTGTGTCTGGAGGCAGATGGTTGTGATAGTTGTTCAGCTGTGTGAGTGTGCTTGGTGATACCGGCTATTTAATACATAACACTGATATGGCTAGGAAGTAGCCATATTATGTCATGCATAGTTTACCATAATAAAACATTAGCCCCATCTTCAGACACATGTACAGCCTGGAAGTTGTACAAGTTCTTTTGACCTACTGTTTCATGGTTTTTTGAGTCAAGATCTTACTAGCCCAGGTTAGCCTCAAATTTGCTCTGTAGCTGAAGTCTCCCCCTTGAACTCCTAATCTTCTTGCCCTTACCTTCCCAGGGCTGGGATTCAGGTGTGCGCCACTATACCAGGTTAGGATCTGCTTTTCAAAAGGGACCCCCATGTCCATTGGTTATTGGTTGTGGGAGGAACATGCCCATAGGTACCTGTTGTAAACGTTTACCCTGAGTCAAGCCTTAGGTTCGGGCCTGGACTCTCGAGTGTGGTCTGGGAAGGTTGGCTCTCTGAGGTTGGGAGCGGGTGGTCCTGAGGCTGCTGACCCACCCGTGCCTGAGGGAACGGATGGATCCCTAAGTGAGTATGCCTACCTCGGCTCAGCTTCTGGGCATGGCAGCTTCCAGTCTCTGACCTCATCTGAGTTAACAGTACGTGGAGATCACGGTCCCCTCTAATCAAGCCTATGGAGTCTCCTGGATCAAACCAGAAGCCAGTTTGCAGTCGGATGTGCTGCCTGCACCTGCTTCCTTGCAGGAAGTGTGAGGAAACCTAGAGGAGGTCAGGAGTACTGGGAACAGTCACTGAGTCTAACCCCTGTGGGCTGTGAACTATGCTAACTTCAAGCAAGTCCTGGTGCTTAGGATGGTCTGGCAAGGTGGTGTCTGTCTGTCTGTCTGTCTGTCTGTCTGTCCTCTACTGGTCCCATCACATGTCACTCATTTTTTATTTATTTTATTTTAATTTTGAGGCAGGGTTTCTTCTTGTAGTCCTGGCTGTTGTGAAACTTACTCTGTAGACCAGGCTGGCCTCAAACTCAGAGATCCGCCTGCCACTGCCTCCTGAGTGCTGGGATTAAAATCACACACCATGTTGCTGCCACCACTTGTCAGTGATACTTTTTTTTTTAAATAAAATTTACCTATGAAAAATTAAAATAAATATTATATTTACTTATGTATTTGGGGGAGGACCTCTGTGGGAATTAGTTTTTCTCCACCGTGTGGGCTCTAGAATTGAACCCAAGCTGTAGGCTTGGCAGCAAGAGCCCTTACCTGGGACTGGCCCCTCAGTGATACTCTTTTTAGGGTCCTGGCATCCATAGGACACATCTTTCCTTTCATTTTCTTCTTGTAAGACAAAGTCTCATGTAACTTAGGCTAGCCTGGACTCATGTAGCCAAGGATAACCTTGAACTTCTGCTCCGCTTGCCTTTATCTCCCAAACACTAGGGTTCTAGGCCTGTGTCACCACGCCTAGGTTTTATCCAGTACTGGGACTGATTTATGGCTTTGGGCACGCTAGCCAGCTGGGCAGTCAACTGAGCTGCAACCCCGGCCCATCTTTTCCACACACAGGATTACTTAGCCCTCTTGCCAGTGGGATGAAAACTGTCTATTATATTGTAAATATAATAATATAATGTGAGGGCCAGAAGACTGGGTCAGAGCCCTGGCTGCTCTTGCAGAGGACCCAGGAATGTTCTCAGTACCCAGATGGTAGCTCAAAACTGTCGGTAAACTTCAGTTCCAGGGGATATTATGTCCTTTTCTGGCCTCTGTGGACAGCAGGCACGCACATGGCGCACATACATACATGTAGGCAAAACATTCGTACACTTGAAATAAAAAGAGATAATCTTTCCAAGAAGCAATCTGTAGCAGTATGCATAGCATATGTCTGTTGGGATGTCGAGTGTTCTATTTCTCCTTCCCTCTCCTTTCCTCCCACCCTTTGCTTCATTCCTTTCCTTTAGCTAACATTTAACCCCGAGACTACAGGGTACCAGGCTCTGTTCTACGCACTAGGGTATAGCATTGGGTAAGCTCCCTGTGTCGTTAACTCTCTTCTTTGGAGGAAAAACAGATTAAGGGTGTGCGGCAGGGGGAGGAGAAGGTGCCATATGGGCTGTCAGATGGTGAACGGCGTTATCGAGAGAGGGAAGCCACGGAGGGGGGGGCACAGCTAGGGATTATGGGTGGGGGATGTTATGCTTTTAACTCCTCCTGACGGAGGAGGCTTGAGGGCATTAGAAGGCAGTGATGTAGAGAGTGATGCGGAGACCTAGAACTCTGTGGTCCATTTCGTGTCATCTGCCATGCAATGCGCTCACTGCCCCGTGACTCTGTGAACAAACCCAGGCTGAATGTGAATAGACGCCCACCCACTCACTACCAAGGCCCCCTCTGGGGAATAGTTTGAATGGCAGTGTGGGGGATGGGACGCTTCTTCCTTTTGTTTCCCCCTCGCGAGTCAATATTGCTTTTCAAATTTATTATTGTTGTGGTTTTGTGCATGTGCACACATTTCATACTCGTGGGGGTCAGAGGACTGCCTCGGGAGCTCTCACTGGCCTGGAACTTGCGAAGCCAGGCTGGCTGGCCACGGAGCCCCAAGGGATCCACTTGTTTCCACCTTCTCAGTGCTGAGACTGCATGGCTGTGCTATTATTATTATTATTATTATTATTATTACTATTATTATTATTATTATTGGTGTTTTTCAAGACAGGGTTTCTCTGTGTAGCCCTGGCTGTCCTGGAACTCATTCTGTAGACCAGGCTGGCCTCAAACTCAGAAATCCACCTGCCTCTGCCTCCCAAGTGCTGGGATTAAAGGTGTGTGCCACCACTGGCTGGCCAGCAGCTGTGCTATTATTAATCTTCACAGTTTTTATGTGGGCTCTAGACATTGAACTCAGGTCTTTGTGCTTGTCAGGCAAGCATGGTCTTGATCGAGCCTCCTCGACTTGCTTTAAAACCAGTCAGTCAAACAAACGACGAACAAACAACAACAAACATCTCTGAAGTTTGATTTTTACAAGGTGAGCTTTACAGCCCCATCCCTCCACAAAGTGGCCGCGGTCTGCAGAGGGAGCACCTAGCGCCCGCGGTCTGCAGAGGGAGCACCTAGAGCCCTCGGTCTGCAGAGGGAGCACCTAGCTTCCACAGCTGGGCTCAGGAGTGAGTCCGGCTCTAGCAAGGCCAGCAGCGGCATGTACCACTCTGCAGTGGGGCGCTTTCCTGGTATAGGACTTGTAGCCCTGGTTGGCCTCGAACTCACTTTGTAGGCCAGGTGGACTTTGAACTTGCTGCAGTCTTCCTGACTCGGCCTCCTGAGGGCTGGACTTGCACATATGCATCAGGGCTCTGGCCGCTTCTCCTTCTCTTATTCTTCCTGAGTGTTCATGCCAGGGATGGATGCTTCGGGGAAGCACATGAACTCTCCCTGCCAAGGTCCTCATGCCTCTGTGAATGGTTCTGACTCCTCCCCCAGAACGAGGAGTGCCTTTTTAAATGTATATTACTATTATTATCAGGGCGTCAGCATGTGAGCGCAGGTGCCCCAGGAGGCTGGAAGACAGCTTCTGATCCTCCCGGAAATGAAGACACAGATGCCTGACCAGAGCATATGCTGGCTCACAGTCTGAGAGTGCCAGTCCAGAGAAGTGAGGCAAGCAGGAGCCACCGGTCACATGACATCCACAGTCAAGGACAGAGAGAGATGAATGTCAGTGCTCAGATCACTTTCTTCTTAATTTTTTTTAAATTGATTTTTGTGGATTTCACATCCCGCACCCCCAATCCCTCTCATCTCCCTGTCCCCTTCCACCTCCCTCTGCCTTTGCAATCTCCTCCCCAATAGAAAAAAAAAAGTCTTGTTGCGGAAGTTGTGTCATGTCACAGTGTGTCCCACAGTGCACCCTGTTGTCCACACTGCTTTGCTTGCAGATGTTCATTGCAATGAGTCATTAGTCAGTCCGAGGCCTCTGGCCTCTAGATACACTATCAAAACTGGAACCTCACGGGGACTCCTCTCAGATATCCTGTTGTTGCCCTGTGTCGTGGAGATCCTGCAGCTTTGGATCTGCAGGCCCAGCCCCTCCATGTGCTCCAGCAGTTCATCGATGGGGTGGGGCCAGCTCTCCTGCTCTCCTGCCCTCAGAACTAGCTCTGTTCTGCATAGCCCGCAGAGATCAGCATGGCCCTGGGCGGCAGCCCAGGCTAGGGACATCTGCCTGGTGTTTGTCAGTAACAGACTGTCTTAGTCAGGGTTTCTATTCCTACACAAGCGTCACGACCAAGAAGCAAGCTGGCGAGGAAAGGGTTTATTCAGCTTACACTTCCACATTGCTGTTCATCACCAAAGGAAGTCAGAACTGGAACTCAAGCAGGTCAGGAAGCAGGAGCTGATGCAGAGGCCATGGAAGGATGTTCCTTGCTGGCTTGCTTCCCCTGGCTTGTTCAGCTTGCTTTCTTACAGAACCCAGGAATACCAGCCCAGGGATGGCACCACCCACAAGGGGCCCTCCTCTTTTGATCACTAATTGAGAAAATCCCCACAGCTGGATCTCATGGAGGCATTTCCTCACCTGAAGCTCCTTTCTCTGTGATAACTCCAGCCTGTATCAAGTTCACATAAAACCAGCCAGTACACAGACCCCTACTGCTGCAGAGCCATGGACCCAGTCATGGCCCTCGGTGACTGCCCAGGCCAGGCTCTTAGCATACCTTAGGTAGCATCTCACCGATGCTCAGTACATCAGGCTGTTCCTCACTACCCTGGACCCTCTTCATTGTGCCCACATCCTTCTCTTCTATTTTTCCACCGCTTACTTGCCCATCTTCGTGGGACCTGGGGTCTCAGGGTATCTGGGGTCATCTCAGGAGTTGTCTCAGGAGTGCTATGCCCTGCCTGTGCTGGTGGTTGTGTCAGGCTGGCTCTCCATCCAGGCCCTGTGGGGCTTGCTCCCTGCCTAGGCCATGTAGCACTAGGCAGGGCTTGTCTCATCTTGGGCTCACTCCCTGCCTGGGCTGTGTGGCCCTGGGCCCATTTTCTTCTGTCTTATTTCTCAGCCCATGAGATGGTGCTGCCCACATTTGGGGTAGGTCTTCTCAGGTCAGGTAACACATTCTAGAAATTCCCTGACAGACAAGTCCAGAGATTTGTCTCCTGGGTAATTCTACATCCTGTCAAGGGGACAATTGATACTAACCAGCACCCTCGCCCAGCTGTAACTTAATGGCACCTCTCCCCCTGTTTCCGTCACAGGGTCTCATGTAGCACAGGCTGGGTTCAAATATTCTCTAGATAGCCAAGGATGACTTGGAACTACTTCTGATTTTCCTACCTTTACTAGGCTGGGATTATAGGTATGCATCATTGCACTTGGTTTGTAAATAACACTTAATTTTATGTAAGTTTGCATGTATGTATGTATGTATGTATGTATGTATGTTTGTATGTGATTTCTTACTTTATCTTTTTTGGGTATGGGCATTTTGTCTGCAAGCATGTCTGGGCACCATGTGGATGCAGTGCCTGTATAGGCCAGAAGAGGGCGTCAGATCCCCTTGGACCTGGGTTTACAAATGGTTGTTAGCTCCATGTGGGTGCCAGGTCCTCCTCAGTCACAGTCAATGTCAACACTGGGCCATCTCTCCAGGCCTTAATAGTATTTTTTTTTTTAAGGGACCAGAGTATTCTCAAAATATTCAGCTTCTTTAGTACTTTATTTTAATACTTATTTCTGTGTATGTGTATATACGTGTTTGCATGTGAGCAGGTACCCATACTATACACTGTATGTGGCCATCACAGGACACACCGGATCCAGCTTTCTCATGGATACAGTTACCAGTCCAGCCCTGTCCTCAGCCCTGTGCTTCTACTCGCTTATGTTACTATGATTTTATCATGGGTTTGTTACAGAGTATCATGTAGCCGGGTTGGTCTTAAGGCCTTAAACATACAATGTTGCCAAGGGTATCCTTGAGCTCTTGTCTGTTTGATTGTTGGCCCCTGTGTTTTGAGACAGAGTTTCCCCTGTGAGGCCCCAGCTGTCCTGGAATTCACTCTGTGGATAGCCTCGAACTCAGAAGTCTGCTCGCCTCTGCCTCCTGAGTATTGGGATTAAAGGCACGCACTACCATTCCTGGCCTCTCACTCACTTTCTGGAGTGTAACGTCTAGTGCTGTTTTGTAAATATGGGCCCTGTTTTGTGAATGTCATTACCTCCGTCTTCATTTCCTCAGTTTCCCCAAACTCTAGATCAGCAGCCCCTGGCTCTCAAGGTTACTAGAATCTGACTGCCTCCATTCTACATTTTGTCTCTATGAACTTGATTATTCTAGTTGTGTTAGATAAATGAACTTGTATGGTATTTGTCCTTTGTAAATGGCTTGTGTATATGTATATATGTGTATATATATATGTATATATATATGTATATATATATATACTTACATACACACACACACACACATATATATATATATACATGTCTGTGAAGTTATAGGCACCGATAAGCTAGGGGACGTCTGTCACTCTCACGAGTGTCCTTTAGGGGTTTTCTCCCTAACCCCTGCTGCTGGTCTTATCCTTCCTGCTCCCCACCCTCATCTTCAGGATTTGCTTCCTCTTACTGTAGTTTGGTTGACATTTTTAGAACTAGATATAACTGGAATCCTATTGGATGCTATTTTCCCCTTCAGCTCCTTCCACTCAGTACAGTTGTCTTGGGATCCATCTAATACACTGGGCTGTGTAACAACGGCCTGGTGCCTTTTACTGCTGAGTATCTCATGAATGGATGTGGCTGATTCTACCCTCTGGTCTGTCCGTGGGCATTTCCGTTGCTTTCGGTATGGAGTCAATATGAAGCCTCTAAAAGAAGATTTGCTTTTGAAGCCTATGAATAGATGTACTTGTGCTTGTCTGGTATTTTGACAATGAAACATCTCAGTTACAATTAGTAAGTGCACATTTGATTATTTTTGTCTTGATGACAGGGCCCCATATTTCCCGGGCTGGCCTTAAATTTCCATATAGCTGAGATGACCTTGAAATTCTTTTAAAATCATTCTTACCGTGTTTGTGTGCATGGTGTGTTGTGTGTGTGGGGCATGTGTGTCCCAGAGCGCATGTGTGTCCCAGAGCACATGTGGAGGTCGAGGGACAGCTCTCTGGATTGGTTCTTCCAGCTTCAGGTGGGTTTCAGTTGCTCAGCAAGGACTTTAACCCACTGGCGCCTGTCCCTGAACTTCTGATCTTCCTCTTTCCACTTCCAGGAGTAATCCCAGGACTAGGGCTCTGAACAGGCAGGCTGGTTTATGCTGACTGAGCTAGGGATGTGTGGGGTGTGCTGGGCGAGGCCTTAGCCAACTATGTTTAACTTCTTCTTTTTTTTTTAATATTCTATTTTTATTTTATGTGTATTGGTGATTTGCCTCCATGTGACTGTGCGGGTGTCAGATCCCTGAGAGAGTCACAGACGGTTGTGAGCTGCCGTCGCGGTTCCTCTGGAAAAGCAGGCAGCTCTTAACTGCCGAGTCACCTCTTCAGTCCAGTCCTCCGTATGTAGGACTTGTAAAAAAAATTGAAAATGTGGGGTTGTGGGATGGGAGGGGAGGGGAGGGGGAGAAGGGAGGAGAAGGGGACAGACAGAGAGTCAGACAGAGTGGGTACCTCAGGGAAGGTCCACATGCACTCCATGGTATGGAAGTCAGATAACTCCCGGGAGTCAGTTCACTCTCAACTGTGTGCTCCTGGGACTGAACTCACGGTCACCCTCTGAGCCATCTTGCCAGCCCTGAGTGTGTTTAACTTTTAAATAAAGGGCCCAAATATTTTCTACAACAGTTAAACCGTTTTGCATGTTCGCTAGCAGTGTGTGAGTGCTGATTCTCTGCGTCTTCACCAATACTTGTTAGCTTTGGCCTTTCTGATGTGCAGTACCTCAGGTGAGTTTGAATTTGCATTTCCCTAGTCACTAATTATACTGAGCATTTTCCGTGTCCTTTTTTTTTTTTTTTTAATGCCATTCAAAGTGTACTTTGGTGAAGTGTCTGCTTAGTTCTGTGTCCGTTATGTCTTACTGGGCTGTTTTCTTATTGTTGAATTTTGAGAGTTCTTTATATATATAGGATTCTCAGCAGCCATCTCAGGCTGTCTGCTGAAAGTAACAAACTCTGCTCTGGACTGGTTTTACCAGTGAGGGGTGAGAATTCCTGACACAAATGAGATATCTGGAGTGGGAAACTTTTAAGTGAACCAGGGTAGCTCTGCCACTTCTGGGAGGTTTCGCTTCTAGTCTAGTGATATATCACAGCCTTCATAAGAATTCCAACCAGATATACGCTCTCTGGAGGGAAGAGACTTACTTCTCTGGGACCTTTTTCTTAAGAGCAAGGAAAGTATTTAGTGTGTATGTGGAAGATGTCCCCTTTCAATTCTCCCTCCTTGTCTCATGGGCTAGATATGGGTCACGTGGTCATTGTCTGTTTAGACACTGGCAAGAGGGATAGAGCAACATGACTTTCATGAACCAGTGGAGGTGGCACAGGAACATATGGAGGGCTCTAGAAGCCACCCTTGTCATCAGGGATGGGGGCGAGATCGGGGCAGAGGTGGAAGTGGGGGGCAGGGTCTAGGTCTGAACTGAGGCAAGAAGACCTTGAGTTTAGAAGACCATCCTGGACTACATAATGGGTTTGGCACCAGCTTGGGCAACATACTGAGAGCCTGTCTCCCAAAAGCAAAGCCAGGCCCTGAGTTCAAGCCCCCAACCCCACAGAAACAGGCAGATTCCCAAACTACCTCTGCTTGGGCTCATTCTCAGAAATTGTTCATCAGTCTGGATAGGGTGTGGCTATCAGTCACTCTAATTTCCAAAAAAGGTGATATGGATGGGGAGCCTGGCTTGAGCATTGGTGCCGTCTTGGTCCAGGACACATGTTGAGAGTCAGCCACAATGTTCTTGATAGTCTTGCTGGAAAAAATGTCACCAAACAAGGTCACCAAACCTCTTAAAACCTCAGTTTCCTCATCTGTCCAATGGGACTAGTCCACCTATGGTTCCCATGAAGGCTGAATGAGCCCATGAGAGCTGACAGGTTTTGTGCCCATTGACACCTTAGGGTCACCAGCTTAGCCTCTCAGTCGACTTGCCTCCTTCCAGGAATAGCCGGGGGAGAGATTTGTATTGAGCTCACCTTCCTATCATTAAATGAGAAAAAGAAGGCCTGGGAAGCCACAGGCAGCCACAGTGGGCTTTCTTCCTCTCAGGTGTGGGCTTGAACAAGCTGCTGTAAACGGTTGGTGCAGCGGGGCTGGACGTGCTCTTCCCACTGCTGCTTCGCTCAGGAGAACCTGGGGCAGGTGGCAGGTGCAGGGCTCGTCCCTAGAGTCCTGCAGAGGGTGGAGGGGGCTGGTGCACGTGCCTCTGCTGCCTGGGGGAAGATGGCCAGACAAGGCCGGGCATTCAGCTTCCCCTGTGTACAGGGCACACGGGGTGCTTAGCTTCTTGGCTATTTCTTAGTGAGGCCCAGGCTGGGCTGCCAACATGTCAAGGGGCCCCTTGGGCTATGAGATAATAGGCCAGTTGATCTGTCACTTGTGGGTCTTCCTGGGCCCAAGGGGCCACAGTAGGTATAGAGACAAGGGAGGGTAGCCTCCAGGAAGCTGGAGAGGAGAGAGATAAGAGTCAGAGCCAGGACCGTGCACCACCAATCACAGCCTCACCTCTATCCTGCTTTTTTGCTTTCTTCTCGCTTGTGTTAAAGACTCTTGGCAGAACCGTGGGTACCAGCCGCCATGTTATATGCTGAGCACCCATGTGGCTCCAAGAATGGGAGAGTCCCTGCAGGGCTAGCCTGCCTTACATGGGCTAGCCTGCCTTGGATGGGCAGCTCTGCCTTGGATGGGCAGGGCTCATGGCTCACGTGTGTGGAGTACTTTGGTGGGAAGGTGGATAAGGGGGGAGACGAAGCCAGATCCAGGGCTAGGAGTTGACCTATAGCTCTTCAGAGCTGAGTCGTGAGTGATTCTGGGGCCACACAGAGGGGCAAGTGCTTGGCTGGCGATGTCAGCTCATGTGTATTTTTGGGGATGGGGGGTAGAGATACAAGGTTTCTTTGTGTAGCCCTGGCTGTTCCGGGACTCTCTTGTGGTCTAGATTGGCTTCAAACCCAGAGATCTTCCTGTCTCTGCCTCCTGGGTGCTGGGATCAAAGGCTCATGCCATCATGCCTGGCTCAGAGTTCTGTCTTAATCTAGTTTAGCTGCTTTGTACCAAGTGTTCCATGTCCCCAAGCCCTCAGTGTCCTCATTGAGGATGACAAGTTCCCAGTGATGGCCTCTCCTTCTGGGGCCCAGGGCAGGTATTTAAAGATGACAATGGCACATGTAATTTTCTTAGTTTATGTATTGGCTATTTGTCTTATTGCTGTGACAAAATGCAACCTAAGGAAGGAGCAATTTATTCCAGTTTGTAACTCTAAATTGTAACTGTTGCAAGGAATGCTGTGACTCAGGCCAGAGTTAAGGAGCGGGGAGCAAAAAGGTGGCTGGGTTTTGTATCAACACATTGTATTACGTTGTATCTATGTTTTGTTACTTTATATCACATTGTGTCCACATTGTATCACTTTGTGTCCACAGTCAGGATGCAGAGACAAATGTGTTTGGTTTGGTTTCTGAGTTTTAACAAATCTGAGACCCCAGCGTGTGGAGTGGCACCACCCTATTTGGAATGGGTCTTCTCACCACAATTAATCAAATCTGGAAAATCCCTCATAGGCCCAAAGATTTGTTTCCATGGTGACTCTAAACCCTGCTAAGTCGACAACAAAAGCTAGCCACCACTGGGGTTCACTTATCTTGATTTCTGTTTTATTTTTATATGAGGGCAGGTACTAGGGGCCAAGCCCTTCAGGGGAGCCTCCACGGACGGGGAGGGGGAAGGCCCAAGTGTCTGGGCAGATGGACGTGAGTTCAAAGCTGAGTCTCTGCTGTTTCCCACGCTGTGTCCATGATTCCTCGTCAGTAAGATGGGGACACAATAGGGCCTTTATGTAGTGTTATGAGAGAGGCTCACCTAGACCTCCCTTCCTGCGCTTTCTGGACTGTCCTGGGCATGCTGCATCAGGTCCCAGGGGTCCCCTTTCTTCCTCCCGTTGCTCTAGCAGGTAGGCATTGTCCTTCTTAGCCCGTTTTTTAGAAGAAAAAGATTGGATACCTGAGGATTGAGACCAGGTAGTTGGAACCACTCAAGAGCCCAATCTCAACACCTCCTCTTCTGTGAGTTGTCTCCTTGCTCCCCACCACAAACTCTTCAGTGGCTCCGGCAACTACTGGAGTCACTAGACTGCTGGCAGTTAGCTGCCGTGGCTTCCCTGGGAGTCTATGATCCTAGAATCACAGCCCTTGTGGGTCCTGGGCCATCACGATGTTGTACCCATTGTCTGAGGGAGAAAGTTGGAGAAAGAGATGATGCGGGATACAGGAGCAAGTGTGTGTGTGTGGGGGGGGGCTCAGCTGGCTCTGAGCTCTGCTAGCCTCTGCAAAGCAGACCCTGGAGGGACAGGAAGGACAAAGCCAGAGATGCAGGCAGCTTGGAGGAAGGCACACGGGCTGCAGGAGACCCAGGGCATAGCCTCAGATTTGGGGTGCTATGTGTATGCATGTATGACATGTGACTGTGTATGGGGTGAGGGATGGGGGAGGGTTCCTGCCTGAAAAGGAGGTCCTTATCCTCCCAACATCAGCTGCAGCTTTGTTTATAACCCAGCAGGCCAGCAGGGATCAGTCCGGTGCAGTTCTGCCCCTCAGGCGCACGAGGTTTGTTCCAGCACATATGACCTGTCTCCTACATCACTCTGGCGTCCTCCCCTTTTCTCCCCCTCCCCCCCCAATCTCATTGTCTTCCTTTCCTTACCTTAGCCAGAAAGGTCATGGCGTAGACAGATCGTACCGACTCCGACCGATGATTTATCACTCGCGACAGAGACAAGGGCTGCCTTGCAGTTTGATTCATTTCTCTCTGACCAGAACCAGAGCACTGACCAGGGGACAAGGGACAATGCTTAATCTCCTTTCTTAGCTGAACTGGCTGCTGGCCAGCCCTCTGACATGGCATTTGCATACATGGCCGGGCGTGTAAAAGTACACGTGTGAAAGTTGGAGTCTTGCCTGGGGAGGCCCGTGTAGAGCTAAGTAAATGTCGGTGACAGGAGATGGTGCTTCCTGAGCCTGGTCCTCCGCCTCTCCCTGGAGGAACACAGCCTGTGCTCACACCCAGCATCCCAGGTCACTCCTCTCCCTGGGAGGTGGGGGGGGCAGAGACCTTTGATCCTCTGGTTCCCCCTGCATTCCTGACAGTGGTCAGGTAGCTTGCCTCGCACCACTGCCCGAGGTCTTGTCCCCATTAGAGGAGTGGCCACAGAAGCTCAGAGAAGTCTGGTGCTTTGTGCGCTGTCACGTGATGGCAGAGCCAACTTGTATGGCTGCTCGGCTAGAGCTCCCAATCTCCACGTGGTTGGGGTGGGTACATCCACCCGCCACTCCCGGACAGTCACCAAGATGGGGGTTCAGTGCCCGTGGCTTCCAGGTGGCACGCGCTTTCCTGGGAGCAGGAATCTGGGCACCTCTGTGTTGGGGTCTTTTCTGCTTGGCACGGGTGGTGAAGCCTCTGTGCCATCCAGGGCAGCTGGGGTGTGTGAGCAGGTGTGTTTGTGTCTCGGAGGGTCTCAGAGGGTGCTGCTGGCGGAGAGCCCGAGGCGGGGGGGGGAGGGCTGGGAGGGGCACCCGACTCCAGGTTGTTTGCTCAGATTCTCTTTCAGTCTCCACCCCCGCCTTGCACCTGTTGTGTTCCCGTCATCCTGGGCAGCTGGCAGCTGTCACTGCTTAGGGCACCTGTCCCAGAGGACACCCTCGGGTCTCCATGGCTCCGGTTTCTCTGCACTGGGCAGCGTTTGGAGTCTGTGTCCTTGCTTCATCCTCCGTCCCTCTCTTTCAGACTCCAGCTATTGATCTGTGTTTTTCTTCGGTCCAGATATAGACGGAGTTTGGGGGCGGCCTCCCAGGCCCCTGATTCTCCAGGCCCAGCCTAATGGGTCAGGGTAGGGAGGCTGGCCCTGGCAGGTCGGCATTAAGCCCTAAATACCAGATGACTCATCACCTCAATCAAATTATCCTTTGTTCTTGATGGAAAACAAACCAAAACAAAACCCTAAACATGATAACATAAGGAGCTGCCTTCCAGCTCCTCCTCGCTGGACCACCTCCTCTCTCCGACTTCTCCGCCTGCCAGCCATTTCTCCGGTCTCATGAATGAGAACGTATCCCCCCTCGGCCAGCGTAGTCTGTTACCTAGACACTGTGTTTGCCTCTAGGCCACTTTGAGTCCAGTCACTGAAGACATCAGCCCTGAGTCCAAGTCCTTACCCAGCATGCTTGAGAAAGCCCACGCTTTTCTGAGCCTCCTTTGCTGCACCTGTGAGGTGGACTCAGGACTCCTCTGCCCACCCCAGGGCAGGGGCTGGGCCCACTGTCCTCTGGAGGCGCTTTCCCCTCGGCCTGCGCTGCGGCCTGGGAATTGGTTGTTTCCTTTGCAGTGTTTCCATGGGCTCTGCCTTTGGCTTTCAGCTCTGAGAGGACAGGTGCAGACAGAGGGGGAGATGCCAGGCCATGGTAAACACGGGTGAAAGAGCGTGGATGAGGTGAAGAAAAAGTTGATCTGGGCACCCCACCGTGAGAGCCCGTGAGGACGGGGAGAGTGTGGGCAGGGTGGAGCACGCAGGGGTGACGCTGGCTGGGCGGGGTCTTACTGATTTTTGTTTTGTTTTGTTTTGAGTTAAACTTATTCTTTTATCAAAAGTATATTCAATTTTTAAAAATCTTACATTTGTGTTTGAATGTGTATATGCTCATACACACATGTATATGTGCATGTGTATATGTGTGTTTATATGTGTGTGTGTGTGTGTGTGTGTGTGTGTGTGTGTGGAGGGTGGACAGGAAGTGGGACTGGGCTATAAAATACATGTCAAGGCCAGCCCCCAGTCACTCACTTCCTCCAGCAAGGTTTCGCTTCCTTAAAGTTCCAGAACCTTCTTCCAAAGCAGCTTCCCTTGCTAGGCCAAATGTCCAACAAACACGGGAGCCTGTGGAAGTCTCTGTACCCCGACGGAAGCTTTCAACCCGCCCACAGCCTCTGCCCAGTGTGCCTGTGGAAACACTGAGCTGTTCGCCTGTGGCCACAGAAGCCCCTTCCCCAATGCCAGCATGGTCCACACCATGATCTAGAATTGTTTCCCTGATGCCACGCCCTGTCCGCCTGCCCATTGGCTTCTGGGGGGGGGGTGAGGGGTGAGTCTTGCTTGCCCGTAGGTTCGTGGTGGAGCACGGGGAAGCTTACTCAGGGCATGAGTGCTTCTTGGCACATCCCTTTAGTAAATAGGCTCCTTTGGTTGAGCGGAGGCTTGTGCGGTGCCCCAGTGAATAAAAACTAACAGGGATGCATTGCCCGGTCCACCCTGAAGAAGGGGTGCCGCCTCCCTAAAGAACCCTAACACTGCTCTGGGTCACAGATTTGTGGGGAACAAGATCCAGATGGGGGGACCCCTTTGTTCTGCGGTACTGTTCTAGAAGGCCTGGAGCTTCCTTGGTGGTCCCTAATCCTCCGTTTCCCCCACCTACCCCACCAAATAGGTTTCTCAATATTTTGCTCAGGCTGGCCTTGAGCTTGTGATAGCCCTGCCTGCATGTCCTGGGTGTTGCTGGAATGGCTGCTGTGTGACCCCCCCCCATCCTAGCTTCTATTTTGTTTTCCTTCCCACTACCCAAATGGAGGGCTCCTCGACTCCTTCACCACACCAGCCCCAATCCTGCTGCACGAAGCCCATTCTGCTGTGACCTGTTTTCCACAGACCTCCTCTGCAAGGCCTGATGTGAGGGAGGCCCGAGGGGGAGTGAGGACAAGCCAGGTGCTGGCCCCATCCTTCCGGATGCTGCTGCTCTCTGTCCTGGCCCTCGTCTCTTCCCACAAGTGCCCCCACACCAGATGGCAGAGTGACCTTTTAGAAATGTGCGTCTGGTCTGGTTGCCTCCCTGCTGAACCCTGCCAGGGTTCCCCATTGCTCTCAGGGAAATAGCCTGGTCTTCATTTCGCTCCTCCAGGCCCCTGTGACATTCCCCGACCCATCTGGTCTTGCCACGAGCAAATTTCCCCATGGCTCTCCTACTGGTCCAGTTCTAGCCACACCAGCCTGGCTTTGGGGGTATGCTGGGCTCCTGACAGCCTGTGGACCTGTGCACACGTGTGTCTGTTCTCTGTAGCCCTCCGTTTCCTGACCCACCTCCATGGGAGGTCCATGGGTCTTCAAACCTTGCCCTGCTCTGGGTTTTCAGGGAAACCTGCCTCACGTTCACTAGAACCTGAATCTTCGGGTTCAGAACCTCATTTAAGAAAAGTGTTGCTATATTCTGCATTGTGGCTGATTGAGAAATGTCTGCTTCTCCCAGACCCATGAGAGCGAGGGCCTGCCTCCTGTGGATCACGTCTCATCTTGACTGTGTAAGTTAGTGTCTGACATGTACTAGATGCTCAATAACTGCGGGCTTAGGTTCATTAGGCTGGCGAGCTCTGCTCAGGAGGAGCTGGGGCACATAGACCAGGTCCTGGATAGGTCACGGCTGTCTCTGTGTTGTGCAGAATAAGACATTAAGAGAGACATAGTTACAAGGTTCAGAGGAATGACAAGTTCCAAGAATGAGGACCTGGCAACTCCCTGCTGCCCCAGGGAGGCTTCCTGAAAGCATCCCCCACCCCCAGCCCTGGGCAGGTGGGACGAGATCCCACATACATTTGGACATATCCCCAGTGGGAAGAAAGCAGGAGCCAGTGAGGAGGGAGGCTGCTCTGTGGGATGCTGAGCCACGGGAAGCGTAGGTTGCCATATGGGAGAGGCTAGTGGAGCACGGCCCAAGATAGGTATATTAAAAGGCAGGGAGGGGGCTGGAGAGATGGCTCAGTGGTTAAGAGCACTGACTGCTCTTCCGAAGGTCCTGAGTTCAAATCCCAGCAACCACATGGTGGCTCACAACCATCTGTCATGAGATCTGATGCCCTCTTCTGGTGTGCCTAAAGACAGCTACAGTGTACTTATAATATTAAATAAATCTTTGGGCCTGAGCAGGTACTGTGCAAGCAAGGGTAACTGGAGTGAGAAGGGCCGACCGGAGCGAGCAGAGGTCCTAAATTTAATTCCCAGCAACCACGTGAAGGCTCACAACCATCTGTACAGCTACAGTGTACTCATATACATAAAATAAATAATTTTTTTTTAAAAAGGCAGGTAGGATCTCGGGGACAGCTCATTAATTATAAAGTGCTTTTTGTCCAAATGCAAGGACCAGAGTGTGGCTCCCCAGATCCTGTGTAAAAGCCAGGCAGGCTTGGTGTGGCTGCCTACGGTCCCAGAAGCTGAGAGCCAGAGGCAGGGGCTAGAAAAGTGGCTTGCACACTAGCTGACTGCTGAGCTCTGGATTCAAGTGAGAGAGCTTGTCTCAGTAAATACAGCGCACAGTGATGGAGGGAGATTCCAGGGTCAGCTGTGGGCCTCCATATGCACACGCAGACACACGAGTCCCCCCACACGTCTGAACATACATTCACACATGCATACGCAAAGTCCCTGTGCGTTCTCTCTGACCTGTGTCCAGATTCTGTCGGGTGTGTAGGCAGCACCAGTGTCTTGAGTGTCTCACAATGTGCATACCTGAGTTCTATGAGATGTGGGACAGCACCCCAATCTTTTCCTCAGCTCTTTTTCCAGCCCCTGGTTCCCCACCCACATCTCTCTCAGGGATCACAGATCTTTGCCGGTACAGGGCAGGGCTTGGGAGATAGGAACTCTCCCGCTGTCTTGGGAGAGTTACTTATCCTGGAGAGAGTGTGACAGGTACTGAAGGTGTTCCCCATACCTGCCTAGGCTGGCGTCCTGGCTCTGTTGTGACATTCTGGGATCCCCCAGGTAGATTCCTTGCCTCTCAGGACACGCACCTTCTTTTCTGTGAAATGGGTTTAAGGACAGCTCTTACCTCCCAGCATAGTCCCCAAGCATCGTCCCACGCACGCGCTGTGAAGCCTCAGTGAACAGGCTTTGCTGTTTTGATGGCAATGCAGGCTTGCCGCCCAGGCCTAGAAGGGTTTTCCCCACCTGTCTCCTCTGTCTGTGCTTTTCTTCCGAGGCGCAGGGAGCCAGATTCTGCACCTTAAGATTCCTCCAGAAGCTATGTGAGTCTGTGGGAGAATGCGTGTAGTACTGGGGCAGGAGAGGGGTAGGTGGGCACAGCGGTGGCGCTTAGGAGTGCGCATGTGCACGTGTGTTCACGTGCACAAGCACGTGTGTCTGAGTTCATGGACATGTGGCATGGTGCAGACATACTGTGCGGGTCATTGTGGATGTGCAATTGTGTGAGTGCATGCCTGTGCTTAAAAAGACAACTTGGCTTGCGGGTAGAAGCCTGGGTTCTGGCACACACACACTACCTGTATCCCCGTCCCAGCCCTGCTACCTCTGGTTAGCTCTCTTTTCGTAGACTTCTGGCCTTGGGGAGGTGCTTGAGGTACCTGCTGAGGTCAGAGGTCAGAGGTCAGAGGTCAGCCAGCCTCTGAGGACAGGAATCCTTGCCGAGTACTAACACAGAGTCTGGAAGAAGATAGGAATGGTGTGAGTTTTTGTGCTTAAGCTCCCTAGCTTGGCTGTGGTACCCTGAGGGCAGGGGTGAAGTCAATATTGTTCCCACCCCACCCTGCTTCATCCCTTATGGGGTGGCGGGATGTCCCCTGAAGATTGAATGGCTGTGGGCCTGGGTGACGAGGGAGATGTTGAATGTGTGTCCATGGGACAGTGTGTGGTGTGTGTGTGTCTGTGTGTCTGTGTATGGTGTGTGCTCTGCTGGGGCATCTCCAGCGATTTCTGGAGCTTGGCTATTTCAGGAAGCCTCCAGTCTCCTCCTCCTTATGTAAATAAACATGACAGATCCCTTTGCCTGAACCAGCGCGAGGTGGGGGAGGCTCCCAGTGGGTGGGAGCTGAAGGCAGCACGCACAACCAGGGGGTGTGCGTGTGTGGCCGGCTGGCTGGCGGGCAGGCGTGTCCATGCAGGAGGGAGAGGGAGCGCGTGGGGGGTGCAAAAGGGGCCGCCTGGCCCTGCCATGCCGGCTGGCCTCAGGGGGGAGGACAGGGGAGGAAGGAGGAGGGGAACTGGCGGCCAGGGGCCAGGGCTGCTCGGTGACGAGGCTGGCCGGCCAAAGGGAGGTGGCCAAGCTGCCAGCGGCCTGAGATGGGGGGACAGATCACAAGGAACACTCTCCACGGTAAGGCCCCAGTTGATGTCTGGGGACCCCTTGGGAGGTTAGAATGGAGAGACACTGGGAAAGAGGAGTTAGTCATGTCCTGTTCTGTCAGTCTTTGGTGGGCTCTGGGGCCGTGTGTGTGTGTGTGTGTGTGTGTGTGTGTGTGTGTGTAGGAGTAGCAGCTTGGGTGTTTGTCACTGTGACTGGAGAAAGAGGTAGGGAAAGCTGGAAGGTCAGACGTCTGACTTTCCCTGCAAAGTGGCCTTGTCCGGGGCAGCCCCTGAGTAGGATGTGAGGTCCTGGGTGTCAGAAATGTCCTATTCACAGGCATGGAGGCAAACCTTAGACAACTGGGGAGGCAGTTTGTGGGTCCTGGAGGAAGTCTGTGAGAGATGTTTGGGTGCCCTGTGTGTGGATACACCAGTGTCTGTGCGTGTGAGTTTTTGTTAGACATATCTGTGGGTGTGTACTTGTGCCAGCTTGTGGCTAAGTACACAGGTGTGCTAGTGACAGCCCCCACAGAGCCTGACCTGGTTCTCCAAGAGAGAAGAATGAATTTCTGGCAGATTCCCAAGCAGGGAGGGGAAGGAAGGGAAGGAAGTGGACCGGCTGGCATCCCACTTGCTGGGCTCCTGCTTGCCTGGACTCCTGTCTTCTGGACTGCCGGGCTCAGTGTTCTTGGGAGCGAGATGGCCAGTGTGTGACTGGCCAGTGGGGGACCCTTCCTTGGAAATGGAACTGGGATCTTCTACAAACTATGTGGAGTCAGAGTCCCCACGTTGATACCCTGTGACCTCCCCTGTATGACAGGACACTGGACACAGGCCCCTCCATTGGCCATGTCTGTTGGGCTTGAGGGGGCCTATTAGAAGCCCAGGTAGGAACAAGAGTAGTGGCTGAGACCACTTAGAAACCGTGGCTGGTGGCTGGTGGCTGGTGGCTGGTGGCTGGTGGCTGGTGGCTTCCCTCTTCCAGACTCTCGACATGGGGATAGTAGTTTCTAATTTAAAAATAAAGAGGTAAGGATATAGGAAAGGCAGATTATTCTCTGAAAAGGAAATGAATTCTGTCCCTGGCCTGGAAGGCCAAGTGACAGCTGGAAGGTCCTAGAAGACACCTAATCTGGAGCCTGCTGGGACAGCGTCAGGGACCTGGGCTGTGGCCCGAAGCTTGGAATGGGCTGACCTAGGCCTGGCCTGCCTACTCATGGCTGGGGCTCGCTGTTGGCCAAGGGTCTGGAGCGAGCTGACATTTTCCACTGGGGTCAGACCTGGGCAGGCTTGGGGACTGGGTGGGACAGAAGGGCCCTTTGAAGCACGTGGCCACTGTCCCTTGGCTGCCCTGGAACAGATGATCCACAAGTCTTAAGGGCATGAAGCCCCAAGACCTGCCACGCCCACGCCCTTCATTGATGGCGTGGCTTTGATAGGGACTGGGCTGGCCACGTCCTGCTCCGACGTGTCAGTGGGACTAACTGGAGACGCTCTTACAAGGTGACTGGCGTGGTTACGTGGATTGCTGCGAAAAGAGCATGCAAAGTGCAGGAAGTCAGGAGGCTGCGGGAGAGGCCATCTGTGCCCAGGGCAGGGCAGAGACAGTCCCTCTCCTTTGGGTGCACCATGTCCCAAGGGACAGGGATGTACCTGGCTGGGCATCTAGGCTGGGTAGCCATTGTTGAACATTAATCAAGTGTCTCATTTGCATACTCCCCCTCCCTGTCGTCAGGCCCCTCTCCTCTGCTGTCCTGGCTGTTGCCTCAGCTGCCATCACATGAGCAGGAGCATGCCGGTGGCGGGGGCAGGGGTGGGGTGGGGGCGTGCCCGTGTCTACCAGGATCCATCTGTCCTCATACGGCCACAGCGGCTCTTGCCTTCCTGTTCTGCATAGTGATTGCCTGGTGGCTCAGGTTCGGCCTCCTTTGGAAGGCGAACAGGCACTAAGGAAGGCGCAGAGCTGCTTCCTCTGACACTCTTACTCTGCATGGATTGCCTGGGCCCTCAAAGATATCGTCAAATGGCCCTCGATGGCGTTATGAAAAGCCTTGGGTTTGGGGGGGGGGTGCAATCCACACGTAGTTTGGATTGCTTACGAAGAGTACGTGAAGGGCAGGGGCCAGAACTGCAGTCTGTGTTGGGTTCATCTGTTGTGTGTTCACATTGTCGTGTTTTGGGTGTCCACAGATGCGATAGCTGTGTTTTGAGTCCCCCGCTTGTGCACCCGGGCGTGGTGTCTTTGTCTATTAAAGAGACGGTGTCGTTCTTACTGTAAGTGGACACATTTGCGGTCCCCCCCCCTGTAATGGTGGCATGCCTGAGTGTATGTGTGTGTTGGTGAGTTGGATCGGGAGAGGGGAGTCCAGCTCCTCCAGGACCAGCCTGGCAGGGGACCAATGGGCGGACAGATCCCACTTGGAAAATGATTTCTGTGGTTACAGACTCAGTCTCTTTCCCCAAGTTTCTGAGGATGCTCCTACCCTTGGTCTGAAGGGCAGGCTTCTGGGGCGGACAGGCTGTCAAGTCCAGCAGGGAGGCAGCAGGAGCCTGAGAGAGAGGCCTTTCCTCCCACTCTCTGCCTCTCTTCTCACTTCCTTCATTTCCTGTAGTGCTCAACAACTCAGGGACCGGACCCCTTGTTGGAGAGGTGATAGATCACCAACATCCAGGTGCCCGAACAACAGAGACGTGAGGCTTCAGTGGTCTGTGAGGCTGAGCCCTGCTCATCTCAAAGGGAGACATCACCCTAAAGGAAATGGCCGGCTGAGGTCACACAGTTGGTGCCTCACATGAGACATGTCGCCTTGTCTCCCTGCACTGGCTCCTCACTTTCCCTTCTTGGGTTCCCTAATCCTGAGAGTTGCAGTAGGGCAGTGGCCTCCCATGGCCTTACGGGTCCCGAGATTTTCATGGAGTAGCTGTGGGAGGAGGGAACTTGGGCTCTGAGAGCCCGGAGCTGTGGAGCCATTGAGGCGGTCACATCGGTCTCAGGAGGGTGAGCAACAGGCTGTTCCGGCACAGCTAAGCTCAACGCCTGGCCTTCAGTGGGGACCGACAGAGCTTGGTCTGTGGGGAGAAAGTGGAGTGTGGCGTACAGGCCTGATTTGGAGCTGAAGTGGGTATGGAAGTGTCAGAGTCAAGGAAACACCGGTGAGGCTGGTCTGGGCTCCTGGTGGAGGGAGCTAGGAAAGCTGTAGGAGTTGGGGTGGTGGGGAGACACGTCCTAAGTGAAAGCTAGAAGCAGCCCAGCACTGAGGTTGGCCTCTGGGTAAGGCTGGGAAGGTCTGACGGCAGAGCACGGACAAGCATCAAGTTGGCTCACTCCTCTGGAGTTCTCTAAGCCGCATCCTTGGCACGTGGCACGGGGGGGGGGGACATCCATGGAGGGTCTTCTGTCCACATGCTTGCTGGCATGTAAACAGGCATGCATCCTGCTGCCCCTCCGCCCTCAGTCCCGCTGGGCCTCCAGGATAATATTCCCTAGGTGTCCACTGTTTTGCATACCCACCAGCTACCTGGAAGTGGATAGTTGGATCCCGCCCACACAGGGGAGGGGAGAGGAGGGAAGGGCTCAGGAAAGGTGCAGGAAAAGGGCTAGGAGGGATCTGGGGTTATCAGGGCCTAGGTAGGGGTGCTTGACAGACAGACAGACAGACAGAGACAGAGACAGGACTCTCTTGGAATTCTGTCTCCAGTAACCATCTCTGTGTGTGCAAAGTGGGTGTGGATCTATGATAGGGTAACACCTTGCGGGGCAGACATTGATGTGAGCCACGCCTTCCCTTGTCTCAGACCTGAGAACACTGGGGCCATGAGAGTGGACTGAGTCATCTGGAAATTCCCGTGTGGAGCCATTAGAGAGAATGGGAAGGAGAAGGAAGTGACCTGGTCCCTCTCCCAGGAGAGGTGCTCTCAGAGGTGTAGCCTCTGGCTGCTGGGGACATTGGATCGGGATGTCACCATGGGCCAGTGAGTGAGCGAGCGTGAGATTGGACAGGAGGCTCAGCTCAGAGATGAACTTGCCTGTGGGGTGGCCGTTCGGCCTACCCTCAGCCGCTCTTCTTCCCCTCCGACATCATCCTGGACCCTGCAGCAGGCGGCTTCAGGACACGTTGCATGCATTGTTAGGGGTGTGTGTGTGTGTGTGTGTGTGTGTGTGTGTGTGTGTTGTGTAGGCAGGAGACAGGCTCTTGGCTGGCTCGCTGAGGCAAAGCGAGGCACTCTTGTGCTGACGTCTGAGTTCAGAGCTCAGTGACGTGACCTTGGCTAGCTGTTAGTTTTGAGGGGCTGTTCTAAAGGCCATGAGCCAGGGCCAGCAATACCCTATTACCTAGTACTGCATAGCGAAGCACCCCGATCCTCTTGGCCTGAAACCCCGAGCATTTGACCAACTCTTTGTTTCTATGCCCTGGAATCTGTGGTTTCGCTGGGGCTCCAGGGCTTCTCTAGTTTCCCCGAGGTTGCAGTCAGCTGGCTGGGACTGCAGCCCCATCCGAAGGCTTGCCTAGAGGGGCGCCATCACCCAGACTCCTCACCATCCCTCCCAACGTCTCCCCATGGGCGAGGCAGCTGGCCTCCTCAGGGAGGACAGAGCACCAGCCAAGATGGAAGGGACACTCCTACACCTCAATGGGAGTGACATGTCATGGCTTCAGCTGTGTTCCACTCTAGAAGCCCACATGGAGGTGGAGGGGCCACACAAGAGCAAGAAGGCCCGGTGGTGGATGACCCTCTTGGGCTAAGCTGGAAAGAGGTGCTTCTCACAGACGCCCACTTCACAGGGTTTGGGAAGGCGAGACAGGCTGGGTATGAAGGACAGAGAGCACAGGACTGGAACACGAGACCGACTCCCATAGATTTCCTTTCTTCTATTCTCTCGCCAGCAAGTGTGGAGCTGACGAAGGCTCTCCGGCTCTCCGGCTGGCAGAGTTGTAGTCAAGTATCTTGCGGGAGATCTTGCCCTCTGGCAGGGAAGGACGTGTTTCTCTTTGTTTTCTAGCATCTCCACTGACCACCAGTAAGGGAGAGGCACAAAGCCGGTCCCCAGCCGGGAGAGCCACACACTGGCTGTCCTCCTCAGCGTCCTACTTGAGCACCTATCCTGAGTATTGGAAAATAGCTGTGAGCAAGATGGCCCCGGGGCCCTCCCTGGAGTCTCCCAGACCATCAAGGACAAGGAAGAGGCACAGAACCTAGGTGTGCTTCCCAGCCCGGAAACGGCTCTGCAGAAGGCAGAGTCGTCTGAGGGACGTTTCTCAGCTTTTGCAAAGATACATATGTACGGAAACACTGGGTGCAGAATCGTGGAGAGAAAGCGCTGTGCAACACGGGTCGTGGAAGACCCAGGGTTTTAAAGTCCTGTGTGATGAGGGCACTCGGCTTGGGGGTGAGGGACTTTTGGTGGGAATGGGTCCTCAGAAACTCATAGGAGGGCCCCAAAGAGACTTCAGAAAGACCTTAAAGTCTGCAGGATGAGTAAGAAATGAGCAGACCCGTCGCTGGAGGTGAGGCGGTTAGGGAAAGGAGCTTCAAGGAAAGCCGCTGGGCTTCTGCCCAGCTGGACACTCATGTCCGTCGCCCTGGGCTCCTGCTTCCTGGACCTTTTCTCCCACAGAGGAAACCCCATTCGGAGAATGTATGCGAGCCTGTCTGAGCAGGGCCACGGTGCGCTGCGGCCTGAGGCAAGAGCTGTATCTGGGAGAAAGTAAGGTCGTGGAGTTTGGTCTTTGCAGATAAAGTAAAATGGACACTTCCTACCACAGGTGTCAGTCACTTCCACTTAAAACCAAACCAAACCTTAGGACTCAGGTGTTAAAACGTGGAAAGTTGAATCAACGTGTCCCCCAGGTCCTCAGCGGGAGAAGCAAGCAAGGCCAGCACAAGCCGCCGCCACAGTCTTCCTCTTCCTCTTCCTCCCCTTCTTCGTAAAGATTTATTTATTTCATTTTAAATGATTTATTTTTATTTTATGTGCATTGGTGTTTTGCCTGCACGTGTGTCTGTGTGAGGGTGTCACACAGCCCTGGAACTGGAGTCACAGACAGTTGTGAGCTGCCACGTGGCTGCTGGGAATCGAACCTGGGTCCTCTGGAAGGGCTGCTTATGCCGCTAACCCTGAGCTATCTCTTCAGCCTCCTTCAAGATTTATTTTTATTTTAAATTACATGTACAGTGTCTCTCTTTGTGGGGGTCTGTGCACACAAATGCAGGTGCCTGCTGAGGCTGTGGTTGCAGGTTATGGGTCACTTAAATGGTACTGAGACCAAACTCAGGTCCTCTGCAGGAAAAGTGAACGTTCTCGATCTCTATGCCAAGTGCATCTTTTTATACAGAACTCAAGGCCCAGAGTGGTAAAACAACTTTCCTGGAGTCACACAGCAGTTTTGCAGCCTGGCTAGGGTTTGAACTGAAGGCCTCCTGTTTTCCATGTTCATAGATTCTGCTCTGCCTACCTCCACTCCCCCAGAAAGTTAGTCAGTCTTTGTAGGAGTTGAAAATAAGACCAGCGCCTGAATTCAGGGCCCAAACTCAGAAAGAGACAGTCTCAAGAAAGATGGATTCAGCTGGGCCTTGAAAGACTGGTAGGGTTTGCAGCAGCTCAGGTGGGGCTGGGAAAATAGGGGTGTTGGCAGGAGGACCCACTGCAGTAGAAGGTGGGAAGGCACAGGGTGGTGCCTCTTGCAATGATCACTTAACAGTGACCACTGAGTTGTCCCTGTGCTGTCTTGTTTGATCCCATGAAGGTCTGTGGTGACCCCACTTCACAGATGGGAAAGCTGAGGGCCCACACAGTATCCACACACAGGGCAGAGAGTGCCTGGCTTGGAGACAGCCAGGACTGAGCTCCGATCCTGGCTCTCTGCACTCTGGCTGAGAGACCACAAGTGTAACTTAACTTCTGAGGGTCTGAGTCAAGGCGGCATTAAGGGAAAAGTCAGGACACTACCCAGTGTGTGGCACAGGCTTGGACTCTGCATCGGGGCCAGTGCTGCCCCCTAAACTCTGTCTGCTCCTTGGCAGCTCTGCCATTGGACCCCACAGTAATTTTGGGTAAAGCTTGGTTGGGGTCATGAGGTCATCACCACAGAGGTTGTTGGTGTGTGTGTGTGTGTGTGTGTGTGTGTGTGTGCGCGCGCGCGCGCGCGCGCGCGCATGTGTATACCTACCTCCTCTGGGGACCCTGTGAGGGGTTGGGATGGGAGCAGGAGCTGGCCCAGGGTCAGGCCTGTGTTGGCAACTTGCGTGCCCAAGGAAGCTGGGGAGTCCCCCACTCAGCATCAGCACCACCTGGGGTGCTCATGGAGGCCCCCGGTAAGCTTGCAAATGTGTCACTAATGGATCTTACCTTGGACATGTGCTGGGAGATGGTAGTAGGATGGGGGTTCCCGGTTGCTTAGTTGTAAAGTCCTCAGGCCCACCACAATTCATATGTTAGTTGGGGTGCAGGTGTGTCCTCAGTGAAACCTTTTTCCTGTCCACCTGCCTTCTCAGGACGTGGCAGGACAAGCTCTAGCATTGAGTGCAATGTCAGGTAAAGCGCCCTGGACACACATTGGAGGAGCACAGTCACATCTTAGCTTTGCCTCACAGTCAGACACTAACTCATTTATCTTCACAACACGGTCCTCACGGTGTCACCGTGACCATCAAAGAGATGGGAGGGGGCCACCTCCAGCTGCCCGCCCTCCTCTGGGTCCTCGGCGCCAGAGCCGTGCACACCATAATTCTCAATGTGCTTTCTCTCCTCTCCACCCAGTGGATATTCGTGTCAGATGTGACAGGGAGGGGAAAAGCCAAAGCAGGGACTCAGGGTGACAGTCACTCTGGTCAGGCTTTTTAGCCACCTCTGAGGGTACCATTATTCACAGTATAGCCCATAGGTGCCTCTATGTGGTGGCCCTGGAACCTTAGCCAAAGGGGTGTCGATCACACACGGCAGCTTGAGAGGAGGGTCTGGGAGCCGCCCAGCGCCTGTCCTGATAGCCTTGGAACCAGAGTGGAGACAGGAGAGGGAGACCCAGAAACCTCACACTCCCTAGCACTGAAGCTGCCAGAGTGCCCTGTCTCCACCCACTGGGACAGAAATGTAGCATCCATTTCACCTTACAGGTTGGACGGGGGCTTGTGCTTAAGGTTAGAACACCAGCCTATCTTGCCTTGGGGATCTCCTGTGAGGTGATCTAAATCCTTAGGACCCATTCCTGGGGCCAAGTGATGCGGTGCCTTGGTGACCAGAAATTCCAATCTTTCTTCCTATTACTGTCACTGTCAGAAGACCTGGCGTGTGTGTGTGTGTGTGTGTGTGTGTGTGTGTGTAAGTTCTGTGACCACGGCCACTATCGAGAGAAGGTTTTGTTTTGTCAACATGAGATCTTCCTTCAAGCCTCTATGTGGTCAAGCCTCTTCCCTCAACCCCAAACTCTGACCGCCTTTGCCTGTCCCGTGCCAGCAAGATGCCGTCATGTAGTGGGTGACCTTTTGTGCTGGCTTTTCCGCCTTGCTTAGAACCTTGCTTGAGTGCCTTAGGGATGGCCAGGAACCAGGCAGCCATGTCCCCTGTGCAGATCACAGCTGTGGTCCTGCCACACAGGGGAGCAGGCTGGAGGGTGAGTGTTCTGTGGTATGGAAACTGGCTTCTCAGGCAGACTGCCAACCTGTTTTCACCTTGGTCCGGTTGCATCCCGGCAGCCAATGAGGGCCGAGAGCTCCGTGTGTGTGTGTGTGTGTGTGTGTGTGTGTGTGTGTGTGTATGTGTGTGTGCGCATGTGCATGTGTGTAGGATACACTTGCAAGTGTGTGGCACACAGCCAGAGGCCAGAGGATGCTGCATGCCCTGGTCTGTTGCTCTCTGTCCTCGGCAGTCCCCCTGTGTCTGTTCTACTCAGCGCTGGGATTACAGGCACTAGTGTGGTCATGCCTGGATTTTATGTGGTTACTAGGGATTTGAACTTGGGTTCTCACGCTTGCATATACAAGCACTCAGCCACTGAGCCATCTCTCCAGCCCTAGCAGCAGGAAACTAAGGTTCAAGGTGTCTGGGGCCAGCTGGGTGCTTCCTTCAGGCAACCTGAACTACCTCAGGTACCTGGAACTACTGCCACGCCCTGCCCTGGGATGACCTCCCATCCTCCACACTACCTAAGGCCACTTAGGAAGCCCCTGCCAACTCTCTGGGACTCCTGAGATATCCCAGTCCTTGTGGGTCCTGATGGCTGTCAGGGCCCTTGCACCTTTGGACAGTTCTAGAACATCTTGCGTTCCCGGAGAAAGCAAAGCAGCCCTTTGTCATGCTAGCATCCCCCCACCCCGCCCCGCACACGCCTTGGGCCTGGCACACAAGAAAATGCTCTAGAGAAACCCAGAGGGGTGTGACCCAGGGTCACAGCTGGTGCTGTGATGAGGGTGTCTGGGGCCCTCAAGAGAAGGGAGCAGAGATGCAGAGTGACATGACCCAAAGCAAGTGTCCTGACAGGCTTGGCCTCCCGCGCCTCCAGGGCTGCCCAGTCTTCGCCTCTGCATTTCTGTCTTCCCCCTCCCAGGTTGAGAGAGAGGAGGGTCTCGGCAGATCTGCTGCTAGCCCTGTCTCAGTGCATTAGTGGGTTGCTGTCTCACGAGGACCAAAATCTGTCACACCCCGGGAGCCTGCCGGGGTGGAGACGGCCCTCCGCCTCCTTCTGCCCTGTTGTCCTCCATGGCTGTTTGCTTAAGGTGACAGGACAGGCGGGCTCCATTTTCTGTAAGACCGATAGGGCACAAGACCTGGAAAAGAAAGGGCACCCTAGCTTCTAGCCCATGTGAAGATGCCACCCAGCTGCGGATCCTGAGGCAAGGCTAACCGGGCAAGGCTGTCCCAGAGCGGGAAGTGCTGTCTAGCCAAGGAGTGGCAGAGAAGCCACCAGACACCTTGTCCTGTGGTCTCGCCTGTTTCCCTGTCTTCAGGCTGCTGCACGTCTGTAAAGTGCTAGCCCCTCCTCCAAGCCTGTCCTGCCCATGCCTTCGTCTGTCCCCCAGTGCCACTGGCACGGGCAGCGTTAAGCGGGAGTGGAGCCTGTGGTACACAAGAACAGCCTTGAGGGACAGACTTTATGTCCTTGACACCGAGGCTGACGTTGCCCCCGTGGTCACATGTCCACCACTGCCCGGCATCACCCGCTGAGCCCCGGTGCTGCCCTCTCTCCTCCTCCTCCTCCAGAGGCCTTCCCAAGAGGTGAGCCTCCTGGTGGTTCTCGGGGTGGTGGTTACCGTGTGCCACTTAGTATGGTGATCTCCATCCATGTCTGTGTCCTGGAAAGGACTACTGGCTACAGGACCTTTCCTGTTTGCAGTTCCAGTACCAAGGACAGAACTTGGTATTTCATAGGTCATGAATGATTATAAATAAGTGAGTGAGTGAATGAATGAATGAGAGGAAGTCTGGGAGTGACAGCAGATGGTGTTAGACAGGGTGACAGGCCGTCATGAGTGTTAATGGGAGGAGGTAACTGCTGCGATCACCAACCGCAATGTAAATGTCTGACATGCAGGATATCTGATTCGCTGCCTCCAAAGGGAGCCACGCCCCACAGGTTGAGAACCATTTGGTAGCAGTGGCTGGGGACAAAGTGGACGGTGGCAGGAAGGCTGGTGGTCACAGCTGTCTGTGCTGGTGAAGGTGTAAATGCCGAGCAGTGGGGTGGCCCCTGTTTCTTCCCTGGACCCTCCCCTAGGAGACCCCGTTCTGGCTCTCGGTCCCCGAGAAGTCCTCTGACGCTGTGGCCTGTTCCTTTCCAGACTCCATCGGGGGCTCCTTCCCGGTCCCCTCTCACCGATGCCATCACAAGCAGAAGCATTGCCCGCCTGCGCTGTCAGGTGGGGGCCTCCCCGCCACGCCGCTGCTCTTCCACCCCCACACCAAGGGCTCCCAGATCCTCATGGACTTCAGCCACAAGGCCGTCAAGAGGCAGGCCAGCTTCTGCAACGCCATCACCTTCAGCAACCGCCCGGTCCTCATCTATGAGCAAGTCAGGTTGAAGGTTGGCACCCCGGACCCCTGCCTTTGACCTCTTTACTGCCACGGTCTGCCGTTCCGCTACCTGCCTGCCCCTCTCCTTGCCCGTCTCTCATCCTTTCTCCTTTCCCAGCCTTCCTGGGTAGCAAGAGTCAGTGGGCGTGGCCTTCGCCAACCTATAGGAAGGCCCCCCCTGGGCTGGGTGGTGGGTGGGAGCGAGTCACGTGGTGAGTTTTCTGACTGTAGGACACTCCCGAGTGGTAGTCAAGGGAGATAGAGAGCCCACGCCTTCCCCCTCGGTCACCCGACCAAGGAGGAGAGGCTAGGCTGAGGCTCCTCACTCCCTGTGGTCAGATCACCAAGAAGCAATGCTGCTGGAGTGGCGCCCTGCGACTTGGCTTCACCAGCAAGGACCCTTCCCGCATCCACCCCGACTCACTGCCCAAGTACGCCTGCCCTGACCTGGTGTCTCAGAGTGGCTTCTGGGCCAAAGCGTTGCCTGAGGAGTTTGCCAACGAGGGCAACATCATTGCCTTCTGGGTGGACAAGAAGGGCCGCGTCTTCTACCGGATCAATGACTCAGCCGCCATGCTTTTCTTCAGTGGGGTCCGGACGGCCGACCCGCTCTGGGCGCTGGTGGACGTCTACGGCCTCACGCGGGGTGTCCAGCTGCTAGGTGAGTGTCTCTCTGCTCCGTTAGTGGCAGGGGCTGGGACTGACCTTCATTCCCGTGAATCGTGGTGGCTGCTGGTGGCATCCATGAAGCTAGGGGCCCAGGAGCACCTTTACGATTTTCCCGTGAACTTCAGTGTCCCATTCCTGGCCGCAGCTCTGGCAAGCGAGGCTCGGTGGGATGCCAACCCACGCAGGCCCTCCTCCGGGGTGCTCTCTGAGTCGGGAGCGATTCTCGCCCACCAGGAGTGTGGCAGCCTTGCCCATGCCCTGGTGAAGTTAATGTTGCTCTCGGTAACCACTGTCAGTGGAAGCCTCGGCCTGTCTCATAGCAACCCTGGGATTCTATGGGCGGAGACTCACATTCGAGGGTGGAGCCAGCTCTCCATACGGGGTCTTCCCAGCCCTTAACTAAGCCCTGGCCCTGGCCTACAGTTCCTCTAGCACCCAGGCTTCATCCTTACCCAAGAGCATTCTGCAGGGAGGCAAGGGGACGAGAGAGGGGAGGAGGCTCAGGCCCCTCGGAGGGGAAGGACAGACAGCCTATCGGACCTACTGGGGCAGACTTTCCGGCCGCCGTGGAATTAGCGAGGACGGCCAATGGCCTCAGAGAATCCGACTGCGTAGCGTGATCACCAGTGAGCTGGTAATGGAGCTGAGTATAATCCAGCCCGCCTTCCCAGCTTGACATATTTGCGCATATGTATTCAAGAGTGTGCTTGCAGGCATGTGAACTCTACATACAGGCAGAGCCTGGCCAAGCCTCAACTTCCTCTTCTGGAAAATGGGCCATGGGAGGAGGATAAAGAGGCTGTGTAAAGATAGCTGGCACTGTCCTAGGTGTCAAAGCTCTGGCTGATGCTTGTTGCTCCTGTCCCCGTCCCCACTTCCTGTCCCTTGCAGACAGAAATGCCATGGGGGGGGGGGGAGTTTCAAACCTGGTTTCCGTTTTCCTCTCTGACTTCTAAGGCTAGAAGTGGTGAATGCTTTGGAAATGCTTCCCCCCCCCCTTGCATAAGACAGGACCACGAGAGTAAAAGCAACAGGGCCTGAGTGACTGCCAGAAGCCTGCGTGTTCCGTTCCAAACGTCAGGAGGCTGTTTTTATTAACTAGCAGTTTGGGAACTTTCTGTTTTTCAAGTCATTAAAAGTGTGCCTGCATTCATGCTGACATTGTGAGGGCGCAAACGAGCTATTCCCGGTGACAGCTGCCGAGGAAGGGTATCTGGCCTGGCTCGGAGGCCTCCCCAAGTTCCTCTACATACTGGGTACACCTGAGGCGTCTATGTGCCAGAAATTATGTGCCTTAGCCAAAGAGACAGATCTGGGCTGGATCCTGGTCCAGCCTGGGGGTACCTGGTGGGGCACTGTGGGGCCAGTAATGACTCCGTTGAAGACTTTAGAATTCTCAAAGGATGGCCGTATGAGAATCAGCTGATACACAGTAGCAGCTAGCTGCTGTCAGTCATCCCTACCAATCCTGGGGAAGATGATGCTTAACCCAAGGTCCACAGGAGTCCCTTCCTGGTGGTGCCCCCTGGGTCTCACCCTATAAGGCAGTAGAATTCCAAAGCCTAAGTGTGAGCCCCAGTCCACTCGCCCAGTCCAGACTCAACCATCGGCTCGGGAAAATGTCTGCAAGTCCCATGTCTTACCCAGGTCGCTGCCACGTGGTGGGGAAGCAGAGAATGAATGACTTCATGCTCTTGAGAGGGTCTTGCTGGGTGAGGGTTGAAGGAGGAGCAAGCAATACTTTTGGTCCTCCCTAAGCGAAGAGTGCTCCTCCCTCCTCCCAGCCAGGAGTGAGAGCCAGACCCAGGGCCTCCAGCACGCTAGGCAAGTGCTCTACCATCACACGAGAGATCTCTTCATTTTGAGGCAGGGTCTCACTGGGTTGCCCAGACTGGCTGTGAACTTGCCATTCTCCTGCCTCAGCCTCCTAAGTGGTCGAGATGACAAGCCTATCCCACCAGGTCCAAGAGTGCCTTTGCTCACAGTATCCACTCTGGCCTGAAGTCCCCTGCTTGGAAGCTGCCACCTCCCTGAGGCCTCTGGGTAGAATTTTCTTTTCTGTCCTCTGCCGCCTCAGGGAGCCTTGTGTCTGCTTCCCCACAGGACATGAGTTCCTTTGAGGAAGGGACTCAGGTCTGACACTGCTAGGTCTACTTTAGAGCAGCGGTTCTCAACCTGTGGGTCCACAGCCACTTTTGTGGGGGTGGTGGTCCAACAACCCTTTCACGGGGGGTGGGGGGTGGGGAGGTCGCCTAAGACCCCCAGGGGACATGTATTTATGTTACAATTCATAACAGTAGCAAAATCAGTTACAGAGCAGCAATGAAAATTATTTTACTGTTGGGGGTCACCACAGCAGGAAGAATTGTATTCAAAGGTTGCAGCAATGGGAAGGGGGAGGGTCCCCGCCCTGCAGGAGCTGATCTCATCCAACCTTGTAAGCCTTGCTGGGGAAAGGGTACAGGATGGGACGGGAGAGTGGAGACCTGGGGAGGCCTGGGACTTGTTAGCTGAAGAAGAGAACAGGTGGGTGGGGCTGAGGGAGCCCAGCCCTGCCCTGGGACAGTCCCGGGCTCGCCGGACAGTTAGGGAGACACCAGGACTCAATCAACCTACAACCTGGGAGGGCGCTGAATTGCTAACCTCTGTGGTCATAGACTCCCTTCCGTCTCCAGCCGCGTCCCTCACGACCTCACTCGGCCTCTCGGCGGGCCTAGAAGAGTGTTTTTCATCCCCATTTGGCAGGGAGAAGACTGAGGTCTGAGGAAGGCCCGGCCCTGCCCATGTAGGGATGTGGCCGAGCTGGGTCTGAACGAGGAGTTCCACGATAAAGCGGTGCCTTTCCCGTGGCCCTTCAGCAGGTTTAAACAGAGCGGGGGAGGCGGGATGTCAAGAGAGGCTCGGGTCTGCGGGTCCCTGAAAGAGGAGGCTCAAGCTGGGCCTTCAGGTTCCAGGGGACCGCGTGACGGGTGGTGTGCCTAGCGGCGTGGGGCTCCGATCCTCAGGGCACTGGGCGTAGGTGGGGATGGAAACCGGAGATGAATCAGAAGCAGCAGGGCCTCATGCTGGCACTGGAGCCCAGGCTGTCCAACCCAGCCTGACCCACGCCCTTTCTGTGACTATACATGGGTTTGCTCGGAGTGGTGCGCTCGCCCTTGGATTTCCCCGCAGGCGACTCTGCATACTCCATAAGGCCGAAGCCCGAGATTGCCGCCCCGCCCGTAAATCATCGTGATCCCTGGCATTTTCAAACGGGGATTACGGCCCCTCAAGTCCAATTAGCAGATTAAAATAGCTCTTCTTTTTGCCCCTCCTAAATTGATTTGTGTGTATGCATAAAACGGGGGAGACGGAGCGGGGAGGGATAGAGATGGGGAGGAGTTGGGGGTGGTGTGGATGACAAGAGAGGGCAGGGATGAAGGTGGGGGGTCCCTCTGGGCCTCTAAGGTGGCCCTGACGTCACTCTTACCAAGTTCTGGGATTCTAGGCCTGGGCCACTATGCTCAACAATTCCATTGTCCCCCCTCTCCTAGCAGCTAGAAGAACGTTGTTTTAAGAACGTCGTTTCCTTTCTTGGTGGCTCTGAAGATGGGCCAGTCCCTCCTGGGATAACTATCCCCCAGAGGTTATGTGACCTTTAGGAACTCCCCCGAGGCTTGACCCTGCGCCTTCCAGCTTCTGTGTGGGGACTCCACACCTTACCTGTCTGGTCTTCAGAGCACGGGTGTACCCAAGTAGCTGGTACACTGTGCGTGTAGTAGGCGTGCACACATTAGGTATTTGAGCCCGCCCCCAGATAGATGGCCATGTCCCTGGAGAACTGGACAGTTTAGAGCTGGGGTCACCCTCCTCCACTGCAGCCCAGACACAATCACCAGGCCACTTCCCTATGTGCCGGAGCCCAGTAGCTCACCCTCCTTCCTGCGGGTGCCCTGGCCGAGACCTGGGCTGGTATCTCCAAGAATAACAGCTTCCCACCTCCAGGAAGAAGGGTCTGCCAGCAACCAAATAAACACAAGTTTTATGGGGTGATTAATACAAGAACAGATAAACTCCTATCCGAGTCTCCTGAGGTCTTCTTGTTTCTCTTAGAGATGCTAACTTAGTGTAGAACACAGGCCTGTAATCTCAGCACTTAGGAGGCTGAGGCAGGAGGATTGTGAGTTCAAGGCCAGTCTGGACTACCTGAGACTTTGTGTCCTCCAAAGGGGGGCAGAAACTTGGAAAGAGCAGCTATGATCTTGCAAAAGCCTGGTGAGCCCAGACTCTACTCTCAGGGTCTCTCGGATATCATGCCATGGCCTGGGCTTTCTGCCGAGGAGAGAGACGGAGAGGAGAACTGAAGACACAGCTTCTGACCTGGAAGACTTTTACACCAAGGGTCACGCGCTATCACCAGGTACAACGTGGCCCGACTCTGATTCTGCCATTGAGTGTGACCCAGAGCGTACAACTGAAGGATGCCGCTAGCAGTCATCCCAGAGGACTTCTGTGGCAAAAGAAGCTCAGGTTAAAAGAATGGAATCAGAGAAGAACAATTTAGTTGGAAATGGGTTACGCTGGCACAGAGCAGGGAACCGACCAGCAGGGGAGCCTGTCCTGGGAGAGGGAGAAAGGCAGTAGGCTACTTGTGACCGCGAGGATTGTGTACGACTGGGCACACAAAAAGAGAACTTCGGATTAAATGGCCCTGTGGTCCCTGTGCTGTCTGGGTGTTTAATAGAAACTGTGGCTGACAGTGGAGGAGGGCCAGGTCCACACTGAGGGGGGAAGGGTCTGTAATGTAGATTCTCCCGGCCAGTCTGGACATGAGGTCAGTGTGAGCAGACCCGGCGCCACATGGGAGTGGCAGTGACCAACGAGAGGGCTGGAAGTGAGGGCTTGCAAGAGTTCAAACTTCCTACTTCTCTCCCTGACGCGTATTTCCAGGCCTGGGAGGAGTCTCAGGTGGCATGGCATTGGGCCAGACCCTAAGGGGTTGCCGACCCAGGGCGGTGGCCCAGCTCTGCAGTCCTGCACCGAGAGACTCCTTAACCTCTGCAGACGAGGCCCAGGGGCTGCACTGTGCCCCAGGTGTGCTGTCCACAGCGGAGGGCTGCACTGCCATGGGGGGGGGGCTTGCTGCTTCCCTGGCTAAACCAATGTTTATGTCCAGCATTAGCTTCTGGACTCAAGAGGCTAATAGTAGTTTAAGGAGCCTGTGCCGGTTTTGGGATGGGGTAGACCACTGGGGATGCTATGTCGATAAGGCTCTCTCTCTCTCTCTCTCTGTCTCTCTCTGTCTCTGTCTCTCTCTCTCTCTCTCTCTCTCTCTCTCTCTCTCTCTCTCCTCTCTCTCTCTCTGACAATTCTCCATTTCTTTTCACTCAAAAAGAATAATTCAGCCAGGCAGTGGTGGCACACATCTTTAATCCCAGCACTTGGGAGGCAAAGGCAGGCAGATTTCTGAGATCGAGGCCAGCCTGGTCTGCAGAATGAGTTCCAGGGCTACACAGAGAAACCCTGTCTCAAAAAACCAAAGACAGAGAGAGAGAGAGAGAGAGAGAGAGAGAGAGAGAGAGAGAGAGAGAACAATTCAGTCAGGTGAGGAAGCTGGGGCAGGAGGATGAAGTCATGCTCAGATATATATTGAATTTGAGGCCAGCCTGGGCTACAGGTGGCCCTATTTCAAATCTAATGTTCCTTCTCTCCCCAAGTCTTACTATTCCTTCTTTTTTGTTTTGTTTTGTTTTCCAGACAGGGTTTCTCTGTATAGCACTGGCTGTCCTGGAACTCACTCTGTAGACCAGGCTGGCCTCGAACTCAGAAATCCGCCTGCCTCTGCCTCCCAAATGCTGGGATTACAGGCGTGCACCACCACGCCCGGCTTTACTCTTCCTTCTTTAGAGACTCTTCCAGGCATTCTCCTCCTCTTGCCTCAAATCTTACCAGCTGTGTCAAGGTCCGGGCACCCACCCCTCCCTCCTCCACCTGGACCTCCCCACGTCCCCTTGTGTAGGATGATAGATCTTCCCCCTGAACACCTGGGGCACGTGCAGGTCTAAGTGGTCTGCGTGGCGCCTTGTCCCGCTTTGCACTCTCTGTGTGCAGGGGAAGGTGTACGTGTGTTGCAGAGAGGTCTAAGGACTTCAGGTGCTGGCGGTCTGTCTGAACCAGGGGCCTAGGTGACACTGGCTTCCGGCTTCTCTAGTTGTGTGTTCCCGCTAGAGTCTGAATGACCACCTCCAGGTGGTCACTGAGGACCTGTTGCGTCTGGAGCTCCAGGTGGGAAGGATGTTGGGCAGACGAAGCTGCCAGAGTTTCAGCAGTATTGGTCCAAGAGAGAGGGAGGGGATCCCAGGGTGTCTGCCTCAGCAGCGAGAGCAGGTCTGACTGCCTGTGCTCTTCACAGATTCTCGTGGGCTTCATCTGGTCCCCTGTCCCAAAGCAGACTAGCCTGGGCAGCAGGAGTCACGCCCATGGGATTGACAAACAGGGACTGTCTGCCCCTTACCTACAGCAAAGGCAGTGCCGCACTTCTATCTAGCGTGTCACCGCCTCCAGATGTAGTTCTAGGGGCCTTGGTAAGACCTGCAGGGGTGAGAGGGTCATCGTGGAACCCGAGGGGAGGGAGGAGCTGGGTCCTGTACAACTGGGGACCAGGCCCTCATTTCAGAAGCGAGAGAGAGCTTCTCCTCTCCAAATGAAGACCTGACCCAGCTTCTTGGGGGCTGTGGATAATTCCCAGCGTCTCCTGCCTTGGACTCTGGATTCCTGGGGCATAATTAGACGTGTCCCACTTAGCTCACAGGTATCTGCAGAGGCTCACAGATACAGGAAAGTGTTTATGGTGTGAGAAGTGGTTTTATATTTAGCTTAAAAAAGAATAATTAGTTTGCCATATCTGCCACGCTCACCATTACCAAATAGAGAACTCTGTGCCGGTCCTTTAGCACGTGGGAAAGCCTCGCAGTCAGAGCTTCCTGGGGTGGGAGCTGTGGGTCTCCAGTGGAGTTCTTTAGAACCCTGGGGCTCTCCAGGACATTTTTAAGATAGTGAGGTGAAGAGGCGTGAGGAGACAGGGTCGTGGTGCCTACCTGCCAGGCTTCAACCACAATGACCACCAGAACAAAGATATCCCTGACTTAAAAAAAGGAACCACTTGTCCTGGCGGTGGTGGCGCATGCTTTTAATCCCAGCACTTGGGAGGCAGAGGCAGGCGGATTTCTGAGTTCGAGGCCAGCCTGGTCTACAGAGTGAGTTCCAGGACAGCCAGGGCTATACAGAGAAATCCTGTCTTGAAAAACCAAATAGATAGATAGATAGATAGATAGATAGATAGATAGATAGATAGATAGATGGATGGATGGATGGATGGATGGATGGATGGATGGACGGACGGACAGACAGACAGACAGACAGACAGACAGACAGACAGATAGATAGATATCCACTTGAGGTGGGTGCCCCGCTCACACCTGACATCCTAGCCATTGGCAGGCTGATGCAGGCAGATTGCTGTATGTTCCAGGCCATCCTGGGACACAAAATCCTGTCTCAGAAACTAAGAACCTGAAACCAAATTCAACCACACGCACAAAGACAACCACCAAACAAAGCAACACGTTTGAGAGCCACTACATGAAATGATTCTGGGAGCCTCTGGCTCCCGGGATTCAACCAAGGAGTCTGACTTGGAGTGATTCTGAACAGTCTATGCTTCCCTCGGGGGCCCCAGAAACCGTGTTTGTTTTTCCTGGGCGGCCCATAGCTGAGTTTAAAAGGAGAGGGTGGAGGCCAGTGTGGTTTTCAGAGCGCTGCCCAGAGGTCCATCTGAGCTGTGGACCGCCTCCGTGGCTCCTTCCCCTGCCTGGGTCAGACGCAGACCAGCAGGCCGATGTTTATGGAGTCAGTAAATGTGCTGGCAGCACCTTCCAAACAGGGGCTGTCTGCCGCAGCCTCGCGGTTAAAGATTACCCAGTGCTGCGGATGTGACACTCCAAACAAGCAGGAGTCGGGGCTGGTGGTGGCCCCGCTTCAAAAGAGGCCCCTGTGACAGTGTCAAAACCCTGCCTTGGTCCCCCTGTGCAGCTGGCTATATGTCCCAGGGCTGGGTAGCCTCTGAGCGAGGACTGGCCCATGACTCTCCACACCAGCCAGCGTTCCCCACGGCCTGGCTCAGGTTGACGTCTATGAACTTGCTTGCAATATTACACCTCACATGCCTCTCACCAGCTGCCTGTCCCGCTGCTGGGGCCAAGTCCTTCCCTGACCCTCTCTGAGACAGAGGATGAGGACCTCGGTCAGAGCTGGAGAGCTTTATTCTCAAGGTGACATTTATCCCAAAAAAGAGACTCCAAGGGGGGGGGGCGCTGAGGTATGATTGACCACACAAAAATCCAAGCTACGGGGGCTTTGCTTTTGCAAGACAGGGTTTCCCATAGCCCAGGCTGACTTCCGGTTCATTATGTACTTTGGGATGGATGACCTTGAGTTTGACCTTGAACTTCTGACGCTTTTGCCCCCACCTCTGGATTACAAGTGTGCACCAGAGCCTGGCTAGTTAGACTCTGAATATCAAACCCAGAATTTTCACTCTAGGCAAGCACCCTACCAGCTGGGCCATGCACCTTGCCCAAGGAGAGTTACTTTTTGACAGTTATATAGAGACGGGGGTGGGGGGTGTGTGGTGGGGGGGTTGGGGTTGGGGGGCAGCTAGGAAGCTTTTTGAGGTGGTGAGCTTCCTGTCCCCAGGGGCATTCGAGGCAGGGCTGAGAGAGAAGCTGGCTGGGGTATATAGGTGGCCTAGTCCCTTACCCCTCGCTTTCTTTGAGCACCTATTTAATGAGATGCTAAGATTACTGTAACCATGTCTAATTTGGATTCTTCTTCCTTCTCTAAGCCTAAACTAGCTGTCTGCCGATTCCCAAGACACAGGGCCTGGCTTGTCTCTCTCCCTGTGGGTCAGTACAGTGCATAACCTTACAGGGCCTGGTTACTGCTGCTCTGGACCGGAACCATTGCCAGGCACCAGCATGGGCAGGCACCAAAGGGACACAAAGCACAGTGGCTGGGCAGCTCCTTTCAGGGTCTTGTGCCACATCTGCCTCCATCGCTGACCCCTCCTGAGCGGGCAGCACGTCTCCAGCGCTGACCCCTCCTGAGCGGGCAGCACGTCTCCAGCGCTGATTCTATAATGTGTTGCTTCCAAATGTGGGGTCATTCTATGGCTTGCGGGTCCAGGTTACCTGTGTCCTGGGAGAGTCCCAAGGAGTTCTCTTGGATTTGGGGGCTGGACACAGCTGTGCTCCATCTGCATGCTACCTTACTTGGGGGTGGGGGGGGCTTTTGCCGCCTCTGCCGTGCGGTGGGTACTCGGTGTCTCAAGTTGCAGCTATTTCGGGGCCCTGCACAGCTGACCCGCTGCTAGGACAATTATTTGGAGCCTGCTGGCCGCCCACAGCTGCTCCCGCTGAGTGCTGGAGGGGAAGAGGAGAGGACTGGGCCTGGCCACTCCCAGCTAGCTGCTCCTGAGCCTCGGCTCCCAGCTCAGCAACATTTCCAATCAGGCCACGTCCTAGCGCCGGCTGTCTCGCCCTCTCTCCGGTCACCCTCTCATTCCTTCTCCGTTAGCCTCCATAGTTTAGCTGCTTCTCCGGGCTTTCCGGTCGGTAATTTCAAAGAGTATTTTCGGGGTTCTGAAGAGGCACACTGTGACCTGTGTGTCTTCAGACAGCACGCGCAATATGTTTGTGGGGTGGGCATGCATGTGTGTGTGGTTCTGGGGGTTGAGCCCAGAGCTTTGGGCACCAGCTTTAACCACTGGCCCAACCCTCAGGCCAAAATGCTAATATTTGAAGTTATCTGGGCAACAGGGGCTCTGCCTGCCTTGGCCTGTCGAAACTTGTCCGGGCAGGCGTGTGCCTCCTTTCTGTCGTTTACCATCACACGCCTCAGCGAAGTTGCTTACGAATGGCTGCGACCTGACACACAGCGCACCCAGCGCACGGCAGAGGCAAAGGGCCCCGAGTTAGCTAGTGTGGAGATGGGTGTCCAGCCCCCAGACCCAAGAGAGCCCCCAGACCCACCAGGCCGCCAGCCAAGTACCAGGTAGAACATTGAACACCTGGTCTGGAGTGCCCTAGAGCCCACGGTAACATGGGAACAGTGGCTTGTATTGACACATGATCACATGTGCCAGGTACTTTACCAGGTGCCCAGTGGGCCTCACATCCCATCCCTGCAGGGTCCTTCCAAGGTAAGGCTCAAAATCCGGCTAATCAGACATGTCTCTCACAGCTGAAGCGAAAGGGTCTCACGAGGTTACGCTCTGTGTCCAAGGCCATGCAGCTCCGAAAGCAATGGCACAGTCAGGAGCTGAACCCAGGCCGATGACTTCAAATTCACCACACTCGACTAGGTTCCTACCAGTAGACTGCTTACCAGTATATGGATTTGGTTACAAGACCCAACCAAATGATACCCCAAATACTCTTCAGTCGGTGTGTTATTTGAAGTAGAATGCGCGTGTCTTTGAAGGTGACGGTCACCCTGCGCCTTGAGCTTCTCGGGCACATCTGGCACACTGGCTGGCTCCATTCCCTCTGAGCAAGCGATGGGAAGGCATGTGTGCAGTCATCAGGATGGAGCGGGAGGCGTCTTCCACACAGGCTCAGAGCCCCGGTGTGGTGGCTTAGACACAGAGATGAAGAAGAGTTCAGTGTGAGAGAGACCAACCCCTGAGAGGCCAAGTCCTCTTTTGCTTTCTGAGCAATGTTTGCAAGTTATGCCCACAAATCTGACCTGTGCTACTGTGAACTATCCCCCGGCCTGCCCAGCTCCGGGACTCTGAACACACAGTCCTGAGAGTATGGGGCAGCCCACGTGAGTTCCCATAGGCCGTGGCTGGGCGTCTCTGAACAATTGATTCCTCTCCTCCTTGATGTTCCCCTCTCCTCTCTTCTCCCAACTCCCTAGAGTCCCTGAAGGTCCAGGACTGGAATCCCTCAGGGACAAGGCAACACTTCTCCAGGCCCAGGCCCTCCCCAACCTTGTCTCCCTCCATCCACCTCCTTTCCCTTCCTGTCCAAGGCTTCCCCTCACCTCTGCCTCTGCGCAGTCCCCAGCCTCCAAGCCATGGCCATCCTTGTCAGAGTCAATTCCCTGGAATAATCGAGTTTTCCAGTTGGCTCTCTCCTCCTTGCCAATGCAGTGTTGGGAGATCCAACCAGCCAGGCCCCGGGAGACTTTTGGAGCAGCCTGAGACTCAGAGGAAGGGTGGCACCTGACCCTCCCGAGTCCGGATAATGCTGCTTCTAACGGGGCCAGGGAGAGGGGAACTGCACACGGAGGCTTTAGAGTCTCTTCTCCCTTCTGTGGAAGGCCAATCACGGGCACTCGGGAAGGCATAGGTCATGGTGTGGCTTATAGTGGTGCCAGTCAGACTCAGGGCCATGAGCTCTGCAGAAAAGATTCCATCAGAAATGAGTATGGCATTGGGGATGCGCCAATACTGAGTCTCCATACGTGGTGGCTGACACCCCACACCCCAGATGTGTGTCAACGGTGGGGTGGCCCCACGGGCTGCTCTAAGGACAGGGGTCATCCACAGCACGTCATTCCTGTCACTGTAAGTTACAGGTCCATAGATCAGGGATAGCAATACCCACTTAAAAACATGGCTGGAATCAGCCGTTGGCATGAGCAAGTGTTCCGGACAGTAATTAAAAAAAGATGCTATGCGAGAGGAAATGTGCAGCAGTGGATTTGAGCCTGAGGTCCATGCCCATAGAAGGGCTTAACACAACTTCGTGGATGCCCACACGTTACCCACAGACTTTAGCGACAGTGTTCTAGGGAGGTGGATCAAAGCTATCACAATTTCAGAGTGGTGTATTACCTACGAAAGCTTAAACTCCATTGGTGTTTATATAGTAGAATTTAACCTTTGCATTGAAGGCATCAAAAATACATTTAAAGAATCTGTTATGCTACAACCCAAATATGGAAAATGCTTTTTCTCCTGGTGGTGGGCTAACAGGCAGAGCTGTCCCCCCCCCCCGCACTCCTCCCCCCATACACCCGGAGTGTATCTTCTTCAAACCTCAGTCTGGATTCACTTGTCTGAACTAGTGACATGGGGTTGCTGCTCAGTGAGACTGCTCTCAAAGGCTTGATCTATAGGATTTATTTAAGTTCTTTCTGCCTCAATGTCTTTATGTGGCAATGACAACCTCAAGGGGGTGGGAAAGTATTGGCTTTCCATGTCATAGATGTTTGCGAAGAAACTGGGAGACCGGTGAGGTGTTCTTTCTGTTCTCCTAGACTGTTAACAGTATCAGCAGTGCCTGTGACAAATGGTTATTGTCTGAAAGCCACTCCGAGGATTGGAGTGGGCAGCTAGGTGGGCAGAAGCCAGGAGGACCTGAGTTTGTCGTCTTCTAAATGCAGGATGTAGGTGTGTGTGTGCAATCACACTGCTGGAGATAACCGCTGAGACAGGAGGATCGTTGGAGCTTTCGAGCTAGCCAGACCAGTGCACTTGGCCAGTTTCAGACCAGAAAGGAACCTTCTCAAACAACAAAAAGGTGGACAGTGCCTGAGAAACACCACCTTAGGTTCACCTTTGGCCCCCTTCATGTATGTACAGACATGCACACGCATGTGGGAGCCACTCCATTCTAGTTAAGCATGAAGTAGGGAAGTCCTAGGGGTTAGAATTTAAGAAACCCCTTTCTTTCATGGAGGGAGGGGCTGGAGATAGAGGAAATCAACCCACTGCTAACGACAAAATTCTTCGTAAGACTGTAAATCTCAGCGGGCACCATACTGGTACATACTGAGTTCTAGGCTAGGCCAGGACAGGAGACTTTCCCAGAAAATAAAACACCCCTCTCAAAACGTTATAAAGTCCTACAAGTTCTGCAGGGTTACTGGAGGCAGTAAGGAGGAAGCACTTGCCAGCCGGGAGCACCTAGAAGCAGTTAGATGTCTTCAGGTTGGTGTCTTGCAGCTGCATGCTCTTGTCTAGAGGGTAGATTCCCGCGCCCCCTTCGCTTCCCGTCTTTGCACCCAAGCAGTGCCGGTGGCGCACGCTGCGTGACCGCTGTGGGACGGTGACGGTCGCCCTGTCTCTCGCCCTCCCCCGCCGCAGACAGCGAGCTGGTGCTGCCCGACTGCCTGCGGCCGCGCTCCTTCACCGCGCTGCGGCGGCCCTCGCTGCGGTGCGAGGCGGACGAGGCGCGCCTGTCCGTGAGCCTGTGCGATCTCAACGTGCCGGGAGCGGACGGCGACGACGGCGCACCGCCCGCCGGCTGCCCGATCCCGCAGAACTCGCTCAACTCTCAGCACAGCCGAGCGCTGCCGGCGCAGCTCGACGGCGACCTGCGCTTCCACGCGCTGCGCGCCGGCGCGCACGTCCGCATCCTGGAAGAGCAGACGGTGGCGCGCCTGGAGCACGGGCGCGACGAGCGCGCGCTCGTCTTCACCAGCCGGCCGGTGCGCGTGGCCGAGACCATCTTCATCAAGGTCACGCGCTCGGGCGGCGCGCGAGCCGGCGCGCTGTCCATCGGGGTCACCACGTGTGACCCTGGCACGCTGCGGCCCTCGGACCTGCCCTTTAGCCCCGAGGCCCTGGTGGACCGCAAGGAGTTCTGGGCGGTGTGTCGCGTGCCCGGGCCTCTGCACAGCGGCGACATCCTGGGCCTGGTGGTCAACGCGGACGGAGAGTTGCACCTGAGTCACAACGGCGTGGCGGCCGGCATGCAGCTGTGCGTGGACGCCTCGCAGCCCCTCTGGATGCTCTTCAGCCTGCACGGCGCCATCACGCAGGTCCGCATCCTCGGTGAGTGCCGGGTGCCACCCCTCACCCCCACCCCACCCTCAGTTCATGATGGTCTTTCTAGGCTTAGGTGAGTTCTGGGCAGGACGGAAGCATCTGGTCCATGGATTTCTGGGGAAGAGAGGGATGAACTCAGAAGAACCCAAAAGACACACAAACTGGCCAGAGCCTTTCACCCAGAGGTTGTGTTAAAGGGGGCGGGGGCAGTGAAAGTTCTGAGACTTGGTTTCCTCGGGGCTGCTTGTGGCTCTTGTGAAAATCAGGTTGGCTGTTGTGGTGGTGCATATCTGTAATCATAGCATTTAGGAAGCAGAGGCAGGAGGATCTCTGCAAGTTGGAGGCTAACCTGGTCTGCATATTGAATTTCAGGTCAGCCAGGAGCGTCATTGCAAGCTCTGTCTCAAAAAGAGAAAAACAAACAAACAAAAATCCCAAAACACAGTATTAGTGCCTTCGTGGGCAATTACCTGCATCGGAGTAGGGGGCGCCCTGAGCAGGCAGCCCTAGGGAATGAGATTGCAGTATTCCAGACCTTTCTTTTTAGGAAGAGGCAGTTTGAGAGGACTAGAGGCTTGTATTGAGCCACGCGCGGGGGCTCGTTCTGTAGGATAGGTCTTCCTTTCTGTGACGGAAGGGAAGACAGACGGGGTTTGATTGGCAAACCCAGTGTGGGGGCGGGGATGGCCAGAGCGTGAGGGCTGGTCATTCAGTCATTCGCTGTCTGAGAGAAGTGTGTCTGCCCGCGCTCCATTCTCGGGATTCCCTTTGGCGCCCTCAGCGTGGGGAGCCGACTCTCGCCGTGATGTCAGCTTCAGCCAGGGAGGGTTTACCTTGCCCGCATCTCTCGCTAGACTCACTGTAATGCGCTGATCTTTGAATCCTGCCTCCAGAGTCCTAATTCTGTAGCTGTAGGATAGATGCTGGACGTCCCATTTTGTTGTTTGTTTGCTTGCTTTATTTATTTGAGACAAGATTTGTCTACGTAGCCCCGGCTGTCCTGGAACTCATTCTGTAGACCAGGCTAGCCTTGAATTTACACAGAGCCAATTCTGCCTCCTGAGTGTTGGGTTAAAGGAACCAAACCACCGTGTCCAGCTGGTTTATGTTGTTATTTAAAGTGTCCTTAGCCAAGGTTGGAGAGCTCCGGGCCTCCCAGTCCCATGGCTCAACCCAGGAGGCTTGATAGGGTTGGTAGTGTGCGCGATGATCGGGCCTCGGCTGCTTTCTGACTCAGCTTTCTGGGAGGGGCAGGACAGCCCGGAGCTTGTGCTTACATATGCCGCATGGTTGGGACTGTGAGTCGGAGGGTGGGGTGGGGCTTGTGAAATGAGATGAAGATCAGTGCAGACTTCCAGCTCTGAGAGACCAGATGAAGAGACAGCAAGAAGCAGACAGAAAAGCCAGGGAAAGAACCGAAGAAGAAGGGGAAATCAGGTTAGATGAACGGATGCCAAGAAGGAAGGAAGATGTGTCAGTCTAGAGAAAGAATTCTGGATGGGATAAAATGAAACTGGATTGCGAGACACACACACACACTCACACGTGCACACATGCACACATACATGTGAACATGTGCATGCACACGCACACATGCACACACATGTGAACATGTGCACACACACATGCCCACACTCACACATACTCACACACATGTGCACACACACATACATATGCATGTGTGCAAACACATCTGAGCTGAAGCTGGAGAGAATTGGCTGCGCTCACTGCTTCTTAGAGAAGGGAAATCACAGAGGCAAGGCACACTCCTGCATCAGCACCACCTAATAATAGCTAAGTAGCTTTCCAGTAAGGCTTCTGCCATCCAGGGTGTTTATGAGACGGGAGCAAGAGGGAATTAGAACAAAACAAAACACAAGACCTTTTCTGTCCCAAGTGCTAAGTGGGTCAAGGTGGATGTTAAGAAATACCACCCAGAACCCGGTGTCTATTAATAGCTCCCAAGCTGTTTGGAGAATCGGGCATGCCTATCAGCCAGCAGAATGGTGCTGGGGAATCCTGACTGACCCTAAGGGGAAAACAAGTCAGGCAGCATATGAAGGCTCACCAGTCCCCTTACAGTAAAGGCTTGGCTTTGTGAGTGTTCCCAGTGAGCGATAACTAAGGGCTGTTTCTTGTGTCCGTGTGTACAAGACTCTCTGTATTCGCTGGTAGGACACAACTACTTTCACTAAAGACAGTCATGTCAGGGTTGCTTTATAGATGTTGTTCTGAAAATGCTAGACAGTGCAGTAGGGAAAGAAAAGTAAATTGGCGTGCATTTCCAAAATGACGGTAATTGATGTAAAATATTAATGTAGTAAGAGAGACTGTGTGAGCTGAGCGTGCAGTCCAGGCTATTTGGGAGGCTTTTGCCTGCGCTGCAGAGCAAGTTCAAAGCCAACCTAGGCCACTTAGTAAGATCCTATCTTTCCCCACCACCTTGGTTTTCAAGACAAGGTTTCTCTGTGTAGCCCTGGCTGTCCTGGAACTCACTCTGTAGATCAGGCTGGCCTCAAACTCATAGATCTGCCTGCCTCTGCCTCTTCTGAGTCTTGGGATAAAAGGCATTTGCCACCACTGCCTGGTTGTGAGATACTATCTTAAAAACTTAAATAAGGTATTGGGACATTGGTCAGTGATTGATTGCTTTCCTAACACAAGTGAAGCCCGAGTCTAGTCTCTAGTGTGGAGTGGGAGAAGAAAGGGAAGAGAGGAGAGACCCACCCTACAAACATTCATTCATCATTCTTAGAAATAATAACACTGACATGAGTTACAACTAACAGTGCACCTGCTGTGTGCAGAACATTCTTTTAGGGCCCATGGGAACGTCACAGGCAAGTGACTTCTTGTTCTCAGCGAGCTCATGGTTCTGCTAGAGAAACAGAGCTGGATTCTCAGGCCAAGAAGAAGAAGCACTTCAGGCTGTGTGGCTGGGCATGGCGGGTCAATAACCATAAGGAAGTGGAGCTTAGGAGGAGCCATGGTTCCAGAGACAATGTTTGAGGACAGCCTCAAGAGGCTTTCTGAGCAGTCAGCCCCTTGAGGGCGAGGGCTCTGTCCCCAGTCTCATACATGTACAGTGAACCCCCAAGAAGGACTTGGGGGGAGGAAGATGGAAGGAGGGGGAGAGAGAAGTCAGGGCCGCAGGACCAGAATGCAGGACCAAGAGCGCCTGTGTAGGGAAGGCAGGTGGTCCCAAGGCATGGTGGTAGAGAGGCAGGGCTCTGACAGAGACTGAGGAAGGAGGCCTGGACATGGGGCACTCCATCCTCTGCAGGCCAAAGGTACCTAGGAGGTGGCAAAACTTGTTTGGAAATGGTGGGTGATATAGAACGTGATGTTACCTCCAGACCCATAAGTGAGCTCAGAGCATGGGCCAGGGTGGAACCAGCCTGTGGGGTCCTCCCCAGCCTGTGGGGTCCTCCCCAGCCTGTGGGGTCCTCCCCAGCCTAGGACTCTTCTCTAGGCAGGTTTAGGAGCTCTCTGTGGAAGGCAGGGACTGATGCTTTCTTCTTTAGGCTAATGGAAGTCTGACCCGTCCCCTTTCTCAGGCTCCACCATCATGGCCGAACGGGGTGGCCCGTCTCTCCCCTGCTCCCCTGCCTCCACTCCAACCTCACCCAGTGCCCTGGGCAGCCGCCTCTCCGACCCCCTGCTCAGCACCTGCAGTTCTGGGCCCTTAGGTGGCTCTGCTGGCGGTGAGTACCAAGGCCCCGTGGCTGGGCCAATGCTTCCTGCTATAGAGAGAGACAGTGCGACCTTCATTAGGGATGGGACCAGAGAGGCTGGGGGCTGGGGGCACTCGCCAGGGCACTTTTACTTTCTTAAAAAAATTATTTGTAATTATTTTTAAATTTTGAATGTGTGTGTGTATGCTCACACACATGCATGTGTACGCATGAATGTGCATGCATGAATGTGTGCAGTACCTATTGAGGTCGGAGGATGTGCTGGATTCCCCAGCTAGAGTCGGAGGCAGTTATGAGCTCACAGTGTGGGGGTGGGGAGCTGAACTCAGGTCCTCTGGAAGAGCAGCCAGCCTCTTAACGGTTGACAGAGCTCTCCAGATGTGTAGCCATGGCTTCTTTTTTCTTTTTAAAGATTTATTTTAAATTGTGTGTGTGTGTGTGTGTGTGTGTGTGTGTGTGTGTGTAGTGGGGTTTGAGAGTAGAAATGCCCACAGAGCCCAGAAGATCTTCAGGTGACTTCTTAATGTGCACAAAGGGGATGGCAAGCATTGGTGCAGGAAGGTCGCGCCCTGAAAGACTTAGGAAGTCCTTTTCTACCCTCTCCTCCTTTCCTCTTACTGCTGCTGCTCCGGCCCTGGTCTGGGGCTGTGTGACCAGAACCAGGCTGCTGGAGTTCAGCTCCTTCCTTGGGCAAAAAGGTGGGTTGTCAGTGTGGACAGGTGGCTTTCTATACTGGAGGAAGACATGAGCCCTTTTCTCTGGTGAGAAGGCCCCGTGCTGGGCTGGGTCGCATCCCCTTTTGATTGGTGCTTTTGCTCTCAGGGACAGCCCCCAACTCACCTGTGAGCCTGCCCGAGTCACCGGTGGCCCCAGGTATGGGCCAATGGAGCGATGAATGCACCATTTGCTATGAACACGCAGTGGATACAGTCATCTACACGTGTGGCCACATGTGCCTGTGTTACTCCTGTGGCCTGCGCCTCAAGAAGGCCCTGCACGCCTGCTGCCCCATCTGCCGTCGCCCCATCAAGGACATCATCAAGACCTACCGCAGCTCCTAGCCCACCGCAGAGCCCCACCTGCACGCCCACTGCTGCCGACTGCAGCCCAGCACCAGCTGAGGGCAAAGCCAACAGGGTCTCTTCCTTCTACAGTTTGCAAACTCTTCCTCCTTTTCCATTAAACATGGAAAACCAAGGTCCCTGAAGGTTTGGGCTGAGAGGGTCTCAGGCAGGGAGGTGAGGTGGGGGCACAAGCAGTTCATAATGAGGGCAGGGGAGAAGGGTACCCCACTATATCTCTCCTCTTTACCCAGATTTCTGCATGCTGAGGGGCTGAAGTAGAGTCTCAGCTTGTGTCCATCCTCACGATCTGGGCAAACTTCTAGGTTGTGCAGCCCGAGTGGCATCTTGGAGAGAGTTAGCGAACATGGTAGCTTCTCCCGGTCAGCTGGGGAGGAGGCCAGTGGACTCCTCCCTCCCTGGGCAGCTACCAACTGCACGCTGTGTCTCTTTCTCCTCACCCAGAGTGGGTAAGCAGACAGGCTGCAGATTCCCGGTCCTAGGTCCTTGACCTGGTGCCAACCTGCCGTGTTCGGGGCCTCCCGTTTGCCATGACCTTTGCCAGTCATCTCACAGGTGCAGTTTCCCAGGGTGCCCTTCGGCATAGGCTGACGCAGGCCTTTCTGTCGTCAGGGTCTCAAAAGAACAGGGCCACAGCCACACCTAAGACCTGTCCTTCCTCATCTCAGTGCCAGCCTTGGTCTGGGCTGATCCTGCCATCGTGCGCCCAGGAGGGACAGGAACCTTCAGTGGGGGTGGGGGTCTCCTGGCCTGTGGAAAGCCCTTTTCCTTGTTCTAATTTATTTATTTATTTGGTTTATGGGTTTTGTTTTATGGGCCGTGTCCCAACCTGGGGTCTCCTAAAATGCTACTGTTGGGGGTGGTGGGTGCCAGGCGGAGGAAAAGGAGGAGTAGCCACTCAGATGGGCAGTCCCGCTAACCCTGAGGAGAAGTCCAGGCTGGAGGCCTCCCAAGAGGTGGACAAGCCTCTGTTGGGTGGGAACCACTCACGTCCACCCGTGTGCCCTTCCTCCCTGGATGGGAGCTCCATTGGTGTGGCTGGTTCCAGGGCATGCGCCTCTATAAAGACGTCAGAAGTTCTGGACGGTTGGGGAAGGTTGTTATGGGTCTGGAATGGAGACCCCTGTTAGGAGAGGAAGGACAGATCCTGAAAGCCAGGCTCTGGCCCTGCCAAGGGCATCTCCATTACCTATGGGCTGGGGCTCCCCTAGTCCCACCTGCCTGTTCTGGGTTACCGTGGAGGCTTAGCCTAGGCTTTCCTGGCCTTTCCGTCCTTGGCCCTCATAGAGCTGGTTTTATATCCTCAGAGGCGGCTTCTGCCTCAAAAGGCAGGGTTTGGGTCTCTGTCCTGGCTGTTGGCCAGGCATGTGATTCTGGCCACAGACCCCCCTCTGCCCTTCCCCCCACCCCACCCCCCAAACTCCAGATTCCCCTGGGTAAAAGTTTGGGGGTGGAACACTTTCCGTGTACTCCTGGGAGTTCTTCTCAGGTGTCTCCGAGGAGGAATGTACTGGGGAGGCGTTGAGAATGGATGCCAGGGTGGCCTTTGCCCGCACTGGGGAATCTGGGCCACCCTCAGTCTTGCTTCTCCGGTCACTGGCCCTGGTAGCCGCCTTCAGGCTGGAGCTGGTGAGTTGCCCCATCTAGATGGGGCCCCTCAGCTAGCGATGGAGAAAGGTCCTAGAGCAGAGGCGGGTGGCTGGAGTTGGGAAAAGAAGCCATTGTCCATTCTGCTGGTTCAGAGGTAGCACTGCCTCCCCTGTGAACTGGGTCACTGTGTTTGTGAATAAAGGTGATTTCGTACCAGCCCGAGGGCTGTGCGCTGCGTCTGGAGGTTGGGAGGGGGACCAGTGCTTGAGCACACCCGAGAAATTAAGGGCTATCGTGAACAGCCCCAGCCTCTCTCCTGTAACCCCCCAAGCCCCAAAGGGCCTGTAACAGAAGTCACCTTAGAGTCAGCCTTTGGAGCACGGCACGGGGCTCACACAGTGGGGTCTATTAGTAGCAGGCAAGCCTTTTAAGTTGAAGCTGCTGCAGCCCTTCTGGTGGTCTCAGGACTTTGAGTTGGGGGAGGGGCAGGGGAGGGGAGAACAGGGTCAGGTAGGGCACCAAGCAAGGGAAGCTACACTCCTGCTACACTGACCTCACAGGCCAGAGATCCAGTGAGGTGAGTATCGCCACCTAGAGACTAATAGGAGAATGACAGGTCACCCCTGTGGCTGGGGTAGGGAAGACTGCACATTTGACATGGCCAGGCCTCAGAGACATGTGGGGTACCTACCTACACCCTGTCCTGGGAGGAGGCTTTGGCCACCTAGTATTAGCCTGCCTTTGAACTCAGGTCCATGTTTTCCTGCTTACCAGAGACTAACATAACCAGGTAAGGCCCAAGGGTCCAGCCTTGGCTACTCTCAGAAAGCTGCCTACAAGTGGAATCTCCTGTGTGAACTGGTCCCTCCTCCCCCATCCCATCTCATGGTCAGTTCTCGACCTGGCAGCTGTTTGGGCCAGTGGGGCTTTTGCTAGTCAACTGAATGGATCCTTCGGTGCCAGAGAAAAATCACACGATTCTGTTCAGTTAAAAAGGTCAAAAACTTTATTTAGTCTTTAGGGAAATACAAGAGGCCTGTAAACATAAACAAAATATGAAACAAAACAATCCAAATTTTAAAGTCTAGAAGCATGCCAAGACAGGTCATTTCTGCAGACCACAGAGTCCCACCTAAGTGATAAAGGACACCCAGAAAGGAGCAGGTCAAGGGGGCTGGGTCCTCCCCCGGCGACACTTCGTGTTTGTGATGAGACTTATAAAAAGACAATCTGCTCTTAGAATTATGAGAAACATGGAGATAGTTTAGCACCACCGCGGATCCTGGCGATCACTTGCAGGGACCCTACTGCATCCGATGTCCTTGTCTCTGTTCCTCTGCTGAGGTGGGGAGGGGCGGGGGAAGCTGAGGGAAGGGCTCCTGCTGACCGCAGTAAGCTGGCTGGGGATGGGTGGACACTAGGCAGTCCCTGTGATTTAGGAGTCCCAGTGACACCCACCTGCCCGTTCTCACCACACAGTTGCAGTAGCCTCACTTCGGCCTTAGACGTTAGCTTCCAGGCCTCTCAAGAAACTGGTAGGGACACCCATGCCCTCTGTTGCAGGAGAGGAGCTCTAAATCTAAGAGTGGCAACTGTGTACCCTTTGAAGTGAGCTCAAAAGCAGTGAGCCTCAGTAGAAGCGCATGCAGGCTCACCTGCTCCGACTGGCAGCCAGGAGGCCGAGTCAGCGCTTGGAACCATAGGTTCCATTGGAGCCTTGGGAATAAATGTCCGAATGAGGTCACCTGCCTCCTGAATAGGCCTGGGCTTTTAAGTTCTAGTGTGGGGGTGTTGGGTCCCTACTGTGTGGCCTATTATGGTGAGTGGGCTCTAATTTGTATGGTTTCACAGGCTTGCTCTGCACTGGGTAAAAACTGTGGGGAATCCGGGATGGGACTGGGCCCCCCAGACCCAAAGATTGGCCTATGACTTGCAGCACCTCTTCTTTAAGACAGTGATACTGGAAGCCCGGATTGGGCCCAGTGAGTGAGTTTTCTCTGGCTGGACTCTTGGCTGGCAAGCAACAAAATTCCCTACAAACCCCCCACTTTCAATCACCGAGAACTGAGTCCTTCCTGCTTCAAACTCTGCTCTCTCTCTCTCAGCCTTCCCACACCTGCCTAAAAGACATCTCTGGAAGCTTCCACCCCGTGCAAGGATGGTAAGCCCCAGTAGTTCCAAACATGCGCACTCCTCCTGCCAACATGCCACCCGCTAGCTTTCCAACATGCCAGATACGTCCATTCGCACCAACACGATCCTCTCACCCTTCCAAAGATACAGCCGATTGTCCAGAATGAGACCTGGAGTAAGGCAGGGACCTTCCGCACCGGGGACCCCACTCTGAGGCAGTGGAGTTCCAGGATTGCAATAGGGAAGGGACTGTCAGGGTCACTTGAGATTTAGACAGGGGAGGGGGTGTCACATGCCATCCCTTGTAGCCAGGTCGGGTCCAAGGCTTTGAGAAGAGCCTTCCACTCAACCTACAAGCACCATGTGGCTACTCTGTGGCCTGGGGACCCTGGTACACACAACAAAGTGACCAGCAGTGCTAACATCACTGACCTGTCCTCCCTATCATGGGCTCTCAGCATCGAGCTGAGGAAACTCGGGGACATGAGACCATCGGACTGCCCCGAATGGGACTTAGCCAAAAACAATCTCAGATGGTCGGGAGGAGCCTTCCACACTCACAGGAAGCGATCTAAGGCTTGCTGTGGAGACGGGAGGCACTGCTGTGTGGACAGCTGCAGGTCCTACAATCTCACCATGAGCAGTCCCCAACCTGCCAGCCTGCCTGTCCTTCAGAAACAAACGCTGGCCCAGCAGTTCATGGATCCCTGAAGATACTCATACCAAGGGTCGGATGCAGGTGGGTGCCCTAACTGAATCACCTCAGCCCTTCCATACACAACAGTATCTCTTCATCTTGGTGCCGGGGACGATGGCCTGGGATGCTTCTGTTAGCTCTGTTAATACCAGTGTGAAGTTTCCAACTAAATAATAAAATAATTACCAAAAAATAAAAAATAAAACCAAAAAATTTAAAAGACACATTGCACTCTCCAGCCGGAATCGTGTGAATGACACACATGCCACCAGAAGCTGGGAGTCCCTTGGGACCTGCCCAATGCCAAGGACTAGTTCAATGGAGACTGCCTGCCCTGTATTTATTTTCTCTAACCCCATGCTATTAGTTCAAGTGGAAAATTACCACCAGTCTCTCTCTTACACACACATATACACTCTTGGACTTTCCATGCTTGTGGAAATTACCACCACCACCACCACACACACACACACACACACACACACACACACTCTCTCTCTCTCTCTCTCTCTCTCTCTCTCTCTCTCACACACACACACACACACACTCACACTCACACTCTTTCTCAGCCCTCAAAAAAGCGAGGGAATCTTAATTGGTTAGTGATGTGGACTGTTGTCTTTCCAGAGAGCTGCATGGATATTCTAATGATCGGCTATGCAGCCATATTTATTCCAAGGGAGAGACCGCAAAGGGGCCCTGTCCCTCTCCCTATCTGTATAGAAATTCACACAAGGTGGGTCAGAGCAGCAGGCCTACAGTACTATATAAACGGGATACACCAGCAAGGCCTTGCTTGCTATCCTGGGGCGCTGGAGTCCTGGAGCTTGCTTCTTGCCCTCAAGAAGCCATCTTTTCCCGCCTCTTTCCTTACTGCATGAGAAAGGAGGCTAGTGTGCGCCTGCCCCGGGGGTTCCTGTTATCGGAGGCAGGCCCATGCCTTCTGCTCAAGTCTGAGATGAACAGGTTGCCGGCACTCAGCCCCAGGCCTACTGCAGGCCTGTAGAAATTGGCTCTCACTGGGCAAGCGGGGCTGAAAGCACCCACCCTCCAGATGAGTTTGCTTACGGCCAGGATTCCTGTCCACAAGCCAAACTGAGGTTTTACAGTTTTAGAAAGACTCAAGCACACATCCTAAGCTTCACAGCCCACACACATCAGGAGGCTGGGGCGAGGGGGCTGCGGGGTCTCTCTGAGCAGCTGACTGCAAAACAGGAGAATGGGAGTGGATGTCCTCATTCTGCTCTGGGGACCGGGCCCAGGAGGTTCAGAGCACCACGCCACGTCCATCTAGGTGGACAGCACTGGTGGGCTGTCCTCTGGTGGCTACCTCCCGTGACTACTCCTATTTTCTGCAGACAGACTCAACAGGGTCTCCACTGTCCCGAATCCCTCTTGGTAATATTGCACTTTTCCTGTCTCAGATTGTTTTCGTTTTCCATTGAGAATGCAAAGTCTTTGGAGGGTACAGGGGACACGAGTAGCCTGAAAGAAATTACATATTAGTCAAACCCAGGAAAAGTCGGGGTGATTTCACCTGGTCCCCACCCCTTCCTAAAAACAGAACACTACAACTTAAATAACTACATCTACTCTGCAAGTACTAGTCATATGAAAATAACGTTTGACTGAAATTCCCTTGTCTCTTTTCCTTAGATGATAGACGTCATAACATGCCTTGCTGAGGAAGCGGAAGGTATAATGCCAGTAATATACTCTAACATCTCAAAGTGCCTACGAGGGCTCTATATAATGCCTTCGTCCATTAGGAGTGAGAACGGGAAACCCTTAGGGCCAGGCTTGGGGTGAGAGGGTGAGGCCTTTGCAGATAGAACCCCAGTTGTGAAGAGAGCCCTGGGGGTGGCAAACAGGAACCTGTTGCTGATGGACACCCCACTACCAGCTTCCTCCTGCTCCCCGACTGTGAGAGCACAGAGGAGCCAGGCAGTGTAGCCAGGCCTGCTGCTGACAAAGGATAAGGTTTGAAGACTTTCCCCTCCACCCCTGAGACACAAGAAAAGGGTCTTTAAACTGAAAGAAAAACGAAGCACCAGGTGATGCATCTTCGGGCATTATATAAACCTCAATAATGACCTCAGAAGGGCTCATTCTGATTAAAGTTGCAGTATACAGCAATACAATGTCATTTCACATTTTCAATCATAACGAATGGAAACTAGGTTTGGACATTTCTGAGATTCCACTTCTTTTTTCCTTGGAGTCCGATCTGGTTTTCCTCCAGATGGGTCAGAGCCCCAGGCCCTTCTCTCCACGGCTGCGGTCTGTCCAATATCACAGAGCAGCTCATTAGCTCTTGGGAAAGGCCCTCTCGCCTGGGGAGGGCTAGGATCCAGGGACACAAGGCCTGGCGTCCCTTGGCCATGGCTGGGAAGGCCTGGCATGCACCCTTCGTGTTTCAAGTATTCTTTGGGCTTGCAGGGTTTATGCTGTGCCCTGATGGGTTGTGGTGAGGGACCTTGGCTATTACTACTCCTTGCCCAAGTCTACGTCCTGACACTAGGTGGCAACATTCCCCACTTCTCCCAGATGCCTGAGCAACTCCCAGCCATCCCTGGGGCTGGATGTTACAATGTAAACACAATGACCACACAATAAACTAGAGGGGCAGGGAGGAACACAGTATTAATGCAGTGCAGGAACCTGCCATTAGTTCAGCAATTTAGGGAAAGTCATTTCCTGTCCTTGGGCTAAGATAACATGAAAGGATAGGGTGGAGTGGCCTCTAAGGTCCCCCTGCCCTTCAAGTCCCACTTTTTAAGGATCTATGATTTCAGGATAGGAGGGATTGTGAGAGCGTCTTTGGGATGTGACGAGAACTGGGGAGGTGGGAAAGGCTGGCCCTGGGGATCCCGGTGGTCCAGTCCAACTGAGATGCTCTGTGCCTCACGGCCACACTAGTCATGGAGCTGGCTCAGTGCAGACATCTGAGGGGCGAGGCTGTGGGCCCTCCCCCTGGCAGACAGACAGCTACGTGGAAGGTCCTCTCACCTGATGGCCTCTACTTTAAATTTTATTTTAAATAGTCATAAATTAATTTTTTCCTCTTTTAATAAATATGTGCTGTTTTAAAATGAGAAGAGTATATACTGCATCTTTAAGAAATGCACTCGGCTCTCCAGGTTTCTTTCCACTCTGCCTTATTTAAAGTGCATTAATTAAGAAATAATGAACCACTTCTTTATCATTATTGTTCAAATAAGTACAAATAATATCATGAAGACACTCTACCATTAGTACTGCAATCTAGCAGATTAACCCAACAACCCCGCTCTATTTAATACTGTCCAGCAGAAGAAAATAACTAATTTCAATTTTAAACAAACTCATGAACACAGAAAAGGAAATAGAACAATGTCACCACCACGGGCTTTTGACAGAGGAGGCCAGCGGGTCGCATCCGCCCGTGGGAGGAACATGGCTTGGGGATCCAGGAGGTTAGGGTTGGGAGCTGAAGGCAGACCTGCCTGGGAGGAGGGGTGAGGGGCGCTCTTCCTCCCGTGTCTGTTGGAACCAGCAGCGGGGAGATGCTGGCAGCTCATCCACAGGCTGCGAGGCAGGATCTGTCCCAAATCAAAGGCACGTATGGCATCCACTCCTGGCATGAGGGGGAGTCCTGGAAGGACACTGCCGGGCTTCTCTCCGGAGGGTCCCCTCTGAAATGTCAACCATTGACTCACAACCCAAAGCAGACAGGACTGTCTCCACTCCGCCCTTTTGCTTCTCTGTTACCCAGGGCGCTGCCCCTCAGGAAGATAGGGTTGGCTCCTGGCTTCAAAGTCTTCCATCTTCTTGGGCACCTTGCCAGCAGGCAGTGGGCAGTGTCTGCTCCAGGCTGACCCAGCCAGGGTCCCTTCTGCCCAGGTTGGAGAACAATGTCCTCTTTTCCTCTTGGGCAGGAACCTGAACACTTTGTTTCGCCGAGCCAGGGACTTGGCTTTACCCAGTCCCAAATTCCCTGTTGAGGTGCCACATTCGGGCACTATGTACACAGCGGAAACCCAAACAAACAACCTGGTTTATGGAAAGGCAAAAGACATTAAACCAAAATCCAAATAAAACATCCCTCCGTGGAATTCAACGGAAACCCCACCCACCACTACCCCGTCTATGTGAGGCTGAGCCCCTCGGGCCCCCAAACAACTTCTAAAATAAACCCCAAAGCAAACGTCTGATATATGACCTCCAACCAATAACCCTTTCCCAAACATGCAAAAGGAGCTGCCTACCCGGGAATCCTAAAGCGACCTCTAGATTAGGAGGAGCCTGACATCCTCAGGTCACCTCCTAGACTGTCCTCCATGTGCCCCGAGGAGGGCAGGCTCTCCTTGCCAGACCAAGTCAGCACAGCAAGAGGACACAGTCCTTGTTGGCACCTGGGAACTCTGTTAACTACCAAACAGAGGCTGTGGCTGGCCCCAGAGAGGACTGAGCTCTTTGGAGACACTGCCAAGCCCCAGAGCTGGTGGCTCTCCAGGACACCCACCAGTGGCTGGTGGTGGACTAGAAACCGACACAATCTCCAACACATCATTAGGGCAACGCAAAGATGATTTCCAGAGGCAAGAAGCCAGCCACGGAAGAGGCTGAGCAGGGCAGGACCCAGGACACCTCATGACATCTTTTCCAGATCTGCAGCAAGGCACAATTAGGCTTTTCCCACAGGGCCTGTGCTAAAATGGCGTATGGTCCATCAGCATGCAATGTGCATGCAGGGGTCCCGGGCCCAGGACATTCCTGCTGGTCCCTTTCTCCTACTAAGTGTGCACGCCCATCACACCCTCCCTTCCAGCTGGAGGGTGTATTGGGGGTCACATGTTCTGCAGGGTTCAATGTTGACATGCCCCTCCCCCTCCCGATCTTGTCTTTCCCCCGTGTCTGGCGTGCCACCACTCATCCAGTGGCAGCCAAAGCAGCACACTGAGTCTGGCAGGACCCTGTGCTGTTAGTTCTTCTTCTCAAGGTAGTTGGAGGGCACCCAGCCCTTGAAGGGCTTCACCTCATCCAGGATGTGGCAATACCACCAGCCATTGGGGTTTCTCTCTAGCACTTCCATGGACACCCCCTCCTGGAAGCCAGCCGTCTCTTCATCCCCCTCATAGTCTGCAATAGAGATGTACACATCCTTGAGGTTATTGTGGATAAACTGAGACTTCTCTAAGGGCTTAGGACGCACGGGGGAGACAGGGATGCCATTGCGTTGGGTAGGCAGCAGGGGTGATTCCGAGCCCTGGCTGGCGGACCGCTCTGCCAGGCGGCCCTTGGCCTCGGCGGCTGCCGACCGTGCAGTGCTAAAGGAGGAGTTTCTGCGGACACCTCTAAGGCTGTCAGTGGCTGTTAGCGACTCATTCCTCCGAAGGGCACAGGACAGGTTGTTGTCCTTGGGTGGCGGAGACACAAACACGGATTGGGGCCTGACTGCCGCTTGCCGGACACCGCTTCTCATCTTCACCGCTACAGTGCCCGCCGAGGTCTTGCCAAAGCCCCCGGGAGGCTTCGAGGGGATGGGAGGGGTGGCCCTCTTGCTCTGGTTCACGGTGTTCAGGGCCTGCACGCGCTTCTCCATCTTCTCCAGGCTGTCTGACTTACCCTCGTTCTGCGAGCTCTTTACCGTGTCTGGCTCTCTGCCAGCTGTGTCAGGTTGCTGGTTCTCCTCGGGCACCAAATAGTGGGAGGGGGCCCAGCCCTCTAGCTCCCCAAACCTCACGTACCACCACCCACTTTCTACCTTCTCCAGGACGTGCACCTCAGCGCCTGCAGGGAAGCTGATCTCGGAGTCCTGGACCTTCTGATAGGCACTGCACGTCACGTAGGTGGTGCCTTGTCCTTCCCACTCCTTCTTGGGGACACATGGGGGGGTGGTGGCTGGGAGAGGGATGATGTCCGCAGAGCCTCGCCTGGACCCCTCAGAAGCCGTCTGGGGTGGCAGCTCTGAGTCCTCACTCCTAGAGCCCTTGAGGCCCCCCCGGAGCTGGCCTGTGGGCCTCAGCTGGCGCCGTAGGGAGCTGATGTCCATCTTCTCCTGGCTTTGAGACTCGGCTCGGTTCAGGACTGGCTTTGGTCGGACGGATGGCTTGGCTCGGGCACAGGAGGCCATCCCGGCCTTCACATCAGGATCTTTCTTGGTGCCGACCTTGGGGGTGTCACGGATGCCTGCATCTGAGGCAGAACGTGGCTTCAGGTCACCACTGTTCTTGGACAAGGAGGAAGAGGAGGAGGAGGAAGAGCAGGTGGTGCTGATGGTGACGGAGGAGGAGAAGGAGATGTTGGACTGGTTTTTCCCCAGTTCTGCCTGGGCATTCTTCTCTGCCTTGAGCTTTAGGAGTGATGAGGATTTGGGAGAATCTGATTTGGGGGAGTTTTTGATGGCAAGGGACAAAGAGGAGCTCCCTGGGGAGTCACTGTCCCCAGAGGAGCCTCTGGCAGACAGGGTGTCTTCTGTGTATGGCCTGAAGCCCTCATTCTCGTAGATGGTCTCCTCTTCCAGGGCCACGTCCTCAGAAGACTCACCCACCTTGAAATGGGCCCGTTGCAGGGAAGAGGCAGGCGAGGCCCTACGGGGCTGGGTGGGACGCTTGTCACCTGAACCTCTGTCCTCTGTGGGCTCCTCATTCAGCTCAGGTTCCGAGTCAAAGCCAAAGGCAGGGATGTCGTACTCAGGTTCTTCATACTTAGCCTTCAGTGGGGAGCCCTGGCTCTCACAGCCCCCCGCAGGATTCTCCTCCGTCTCCTTAGGCTTGCTGGGGGGTGCGGGGGGCGGCACCTTGGGCCGGGTCAGAGTGCTGGTCCGGCGGCTGAGGTTGGGCTTCTTGCGCTTATCGATGTACGAGGCTGGGGCCCAGCCCTCCTTCTCCCCGATCTGCACATACCACCAGCCACCGGAGTTCTTGTCGATGACCTGGGGGGCAGAGGGGCAGGCCAGTGAATTGCAGGGGTCTCTGGGTCCCTATGATGTCCCAGCCTATTTTATAGTCACTGAACACTGAGCCCTTCGGTAAGTGGCCCCAGACCTATGGTGGTCAGTGGAAGGCTAGATTCAAACCCGGGTCTTGGTTGTGAGGTTTCTGCTCTCTTGGTTTCCTGGCTCCCTAAGTCTGTGCCAAAAGCTGAGTAGAGCGGGTTTTCTCTATAGACCCCACAAGTCTACCACATTGTCCCTGGCTCCTAAGAAAACCAACTTTGGAAGGATCCACAAGGACAAAGAACCAATGTTCTATTGTTCCTGTCCTCACTCATGCTGGCTATCCCTTGAGAGGGTCTCTCAGGTAAACACGGGAACAGGCAGAGAAATTAGACTAATGTACAAGCCTGAGACCAGATCATCCCCACAGAACATCCTCCAAGTGGCCACAAGAACCTCATTAGGTAAGAGATTTCTTGGGGCAGTATACAAGACTGATCTCCACGTGCATGAATGTGCACGTGTGTGTGTGTGTGTGTGTGTGTGTGTACATGTGTGTTTGCATGTGTGTGTACACATGTGTGTTTGCATGTATGTGCATGTATGTGTTTGTGCATGCATGTGTGCGCAAGTATGTACGTGTGTGTCTGTGTGTGTTTATGTGCACACGCGTGAACATGTGCATGTCTCATCCCCTCCCAAATAAAACATTTCCAGTGAAGCAAACTGCTCTGTCATGTGCCCACACCAGCACTTCATTCCGAGGCTCTTCGTGCTCAGCCCTGCGTATGTTTCGGGAGATGCCATTATGGGACAAGCAAGTGGGGGAGGGGGGAGGTGCAGAAACCCAAGTGTGGGCTTTAGCCCTGCTCGTGGCCCTGACCAGGCAAGTACTCATGGCTGGGAGGCTCGTCTCTGTTACCCTCCCTGCCTGACCCTCAGAAACTCCGCCAAGAAGACATATTATAAAATATGAAGCACAGGTCCTGGGCCCGAAGGAGGCTCACCTCCGCCTTCTGTCCGCCTCGAAAGCTGATCCCATCAGAAATGCAGGACTGGAATTCAGCAATGGTGTAGTACTCTACCTCAACAGAAGGGGGCTCTGGCGGCTTTGGCAGCTGGAACCCCTAAAGCGGAAACAATCAACAGTTATCACTTATGCTCCAGGCCTTTCCCCCACCCCGCCCCCGGGAGGTGGCACCCAGGGTTCACATAGCACTAGTTTGAGCTATGGGCTGGCTCACTATTAGAGGACAGCAATGTGTAAGTATAGGGGGCAGCTGGTTGCGGGAGGAGTGTTTGGGAGGGGGGTCAGCACGTTGGTACCCTGAGCAGAATGCCATTTCAGCATGCTGGCACACAGCTTTTCTCCTAGTGCCGTTCCAGGACGTTTAGAACAACTGACTTGTTATCTGTGAATCCCATTTTGTTTTTTTTTTTGAACAGCCATCTGCTGTGCACCTACTGGGGGACACTCTGAGGCAGCCTGTACAAGCCACATGGACAGCCAGCCTGGTGGGCTGTAACTACAACAGGATGTACTCGGGCCTTTGTCCTCTTATGCTTGTCCTTCCTATACAAGGGGTCGACATAGAGCAACCGGAAAGGCCCAGTGGGGAGCAGCCGTGGTGTGGGAGGAGGACCTAGAAGACCCAGATGTTCTGGGCCTCAGTTTCCTCTTCTGTAAAACAAGACTGGGGGTGTGAAGATGTTTGCTGAGATATATAATACATTCTGGTCCGGGGAGGAGGAGCGCGGGAACCGCTGAACAGAGCTGGGGGCCAATACCTCAGGAGCCCTGCCTCTTTCTTTACCCTTCCTGTCTTCTAGTCGAAGGGGAGCTGTTGGATCACTCAGAGTAAGGGATGGGAGAACGACGGTTTAGGGGTGGGTATGTGTGAATCAGTCAGCTTTCCCCACTCCTGTGCCTGATGTACAGCAACATGTGGAAGCTGGCACAGGCTAGCCCCGCTTCACCCCCTCCTGTACCCTGACAGGGTGGGATTCAGCCGAGTCTAACTGGAACCAGCATCCCTGCCTCGGCGAGCTTGTGTGTGTTAAGTGTGGAAGGAATGACTCTGTTCTTGCCAAAGTCAAGTCTGCCTGAAAATAATTAGCTGGGGCTCAAAGAAAGGGAGAGATGGAGAATTCATTGTTCAGTTGTAAAAACCCAGGGGGGGGGAGAGAGAGAGAGAGAGAGAGAGAGAGAGAGAGAGAGAGAGAGAGAGAGAGAGAGAGAGATTTCACTGGGATGAGGCCACAAAATACTCATGGCCAGAGGCCACATCTTCTGATATTTGGAGGGCTCCAACTCCCATGGATGGGCAAACACCATTAGAGTAACATGTGGCCAGGTATGATTTAGAGATGTGTCCCAGGCAGAGTACCAGGTAACACCACCTAACATCCAGGAGTTCACACAGGAAAGGGAAACCTGGCTTCCGGTCCTAAATATGTACCACGGCACATCCCACCTTCACACCAAACCTAGGAGGTGGCCAGTACTCTTCCTACCTATCAGACAAGGAAACTGAGAACTTTGGGGGGAGGGAGGTGACTTACAAAAGGTCTTTCTTTGTTCCTGCATCAGAAACGGAATGTATCCCAGGCTCTGGTATCCCTTCCGGGGATGCCAGCGGTGGTACCTCCAAGGCCTCGGCATGCTAAGCAAGCATGCTGCCAGACCCTAGCTCTGAAGCTTGTCTTCCAACTGCACCACACTGCCCCCTGCCCTGCTCCCCTCTCCCACAGCAGGCCTGTGTTCCAGGACTCTCAGCTTGTCATCAACACGGCTGTTCCCCAAGTTCCCCAGGCTCCTCGCCTGAGAGGGTAGTTACCTGACACCCATTCAAGAACCGGGGACCTCAGCAGTGACAGCCCTCACTGAGCCAGGTCTTGCAAGTCACCCTCCTTCCTGCTGGGCAAGCACCAGTCTACCCTTTACCCTCTAGGCTGTGGAGCCTCACTGGCCAATCCTGAGAAAGCTGTAAGGCTTCTGGGCCAATGTGGCCAGAAGCCCCATTTCTAGCCCCGACAATGCCCCACTGGACACTGCTGCTGGCCAGTCTAAATGTTTATGTCTGCCAGTGGAGTGGCTGGGATGGATTTATTTAGCCTTGGAGTGTGGAGCTTTTCTGATTATAAACTGTCTAGCTATGCTCCAGGAACCCTGGGATCTGCAGGCTTCTGCCCCTGTTCCCTTCAGAGATGGAAACCCCAATAGGACCCTACAAACCCCTGGGTCACTGGCTCTGCTTCAAAGGTAGCAATGAAGGCTCTGGGAGTGATCCCAGAGGATGGATGGGGAGACAGTCCACATACCAGGCTGGATTCTCTGCGCGGGGGAGGTCTTGTCCTCAGGTTTGGGGAGCCTGAAAGAAGAGCCACAGCTTTAAGAATGCTGATGAACGGCAGTACCTACACCTGCCGTCCCTGGGTGGGATCCACTCACATCCTTGAAACTTGATGCTTTGGTCCCGTAGTGATGGCAGACCCTGTGTTCTCAGTCACTAGGAGTGAAGAGACCTTTAAGCCACTTTGGGGATGGAAGGATCCACCACCTCCAAAATGATATGTATACCAATCTACAGATACTGCAAGGGGTTTTCAAGGTAAAGGCTGCATGGATTTGTCAAATTTTCAGTAGAAGCAGGAACCACATCTCTTTTCTTGCTCACTCGTCCTAAGTCCTCTGAAGGGAGCACAAGGCAGGACAAAAGTCCTCCCCCCCAAAATTTCTCCAAGCACCAGAGAGCTAACAATGAAGTTAAGAGCTAAATATTAAAAACAAAAACAAAAACAAAAACAAAAAACAAAAAACAAAACACAAAGCCAAAACAGCATTTTCCCAGATTGTTGACAAAATAGAAACTCTCCCTCCCAACCTGCAGGTGGGGGTGGGCACATGTGCCACAGCGTTAGGAAGCCAGCGCTCTCCTTTAACCTGCGAGTAAGAAACGGGATCGATCCAGATTAGGCTTGAGTGACAAGCACCTTTGCACGTGAGGCCTTCTTGCCAGGCCTCTTCCACATCTCACACTCCACAAGGCAAGTCTGCGCAGGGGACCACAGACTCGGAGCTGGTGGGTTTGGTAAAATCAGCTATACGCCAATCACCTAGAGAAGATGCCACTTCTTGCTCTTGTGGTCTTACTCTGCTAAAGAGCCATCCCTGGTCCTTTCTTAGGGAGAGGGAGGGCAGCAGCCTGCTCCCACCTGCAGGACATCTTCAGAGCAGTGGCTTGCAGGGACATGGCCACTCCCTGGTCCTCTTCACTCTTGAGACCATCAGGGGCATGTTAACAGAACCCAGGCTGCCGCTCAAGGTGAAAAAGTCCCGGAGGCCCTGGGTATCCCCTGGATTCACCTCCCCTGTGCCTACCCACTCCGAAGCTCTTTGGGAGGAACTGGGGCCTTTGGGTGCTTACTGATCTGGGCCCTCTGAGGGGCAATCCTGGCCACGGCTGGGGAGCCCTGGGCCAGCTTGGATGCGGTCCTCTCGGGGATGCCCAAGGCGCTGCCGCTGGAGGCATTGCAGAGGATGGGTAAGCTGATCTCCTTCTTGGTGATGGGGGCCTCGGGGCCCTCGCCTTCAGCCGGGGCCTCCTTATCCCCAGACGCCTTCTTGTTCAGCAGGTTGCTGATCTCCATGATGTTCCCTATGATCTCCACTGGACCCGCCAGGTTCTTCTTCCGGGTTGGCAGGTCATCCTTGGCCTTCTTCAGATAGGACGCTGGTGCCCAGCCCTCTTTGCCTAGGTATCTGTGAGAGGACGGAGCACACCATCATTAAAGCCCTCATTTCTTACTCTCCCTCCTACTCGCAGGTCGGTCTCCTGAGCTTGTCTAGCCGAGCCTTCTCTCTAATGCTCCGCTAGAGGTTGGGCAGCTCTGCTGTCGCGGAGGAAACCAGAGCTGGGGTCAGATACTGGGAACTGAGTTATTGCCCTCAGACAAATGCAGGACCTCAGCATTAGGGTTTGTGTAAATGTTCTGTCCACAGGTAGCGCTCATGATGGTCTGAGGGTAGTTCTAGAGAAAGGTTATGTATGGATGCCATATGAACAGTCACATCCCCATAGAGACGGAAGTGTGGCCTGGGAGGAAAGAGGCAAGCGCGGTGATAATCCTCAACACGTTGTCTTGTTCAGCTTTCTCCTGTAAGATACAGGGATGCGGGCTGGAGAGATGGCTCAGTGGTTAAGAGCACTGACGCCTCTTCCAGAGGTCCTGAGTCCAATTCCCAGCACCCACATGGTGGCTCACAGCCATCTGTAATGGGATCTGATGCCCTCTTTTGGTGTGTCTGAAGAGAACAACGGTGTACTCATAGACATAACATAAATAAACATAAATAAACAAATCTTAAAAAGATACAGGATGCAGCTGCTAAAATGGATGATTCAGAAGGTCGGACACTGAAGGACTGGAGACCAAAGGAGGTCGTAAGGTGGTTGAGCGTGGTGGCGCACGCCTGTAATCCCAGCATTTGGGAGGCAGAGGCAGGTGGATTTCTGAGTTCAAGGCCAGCCTGGTCTACAGAGTGAGTTCCAGGACAGTCAGGGCTACACAGAGAAACCCTGTCTCAAAAAACAAACAAACAAAAAACCAAAAAAAAAAAAAAAAAAAAAAGATTCAGACCACTGTTTGGGTAAAACGAAACCAACCCACAAGCTCATAAACCAAGGCAAAGGCAAATGAAGGGTCCACTTAAATTTTGGCGATTCTTTGATGTTTAAGACAACTTCCCCCTCCTCCCTCACGTGGTATCGAGCCTTCACCCAGATGGGCAGGGAGCTTGCTTCTGGGCCCAGCACTGGCTGCCAGTGCTTCCGACTCTGGGTCGCAATGTCCCCATCTGCTCCCTGGGACACAGCTGGCTCTAGAAATGGCTCTCACAGACCAGATGTCTGACAGCCCCCTACCGCCTTTCCTGATGTGACCCTGATCTTGGACATGTGTTAGATAGGAGAAAGGCAACACAGCAGTCCAGACAGGAGGTGGCTCCTCACAGCCATGTCCCTGGGAGGGAGGCGCGCGCGCGCGCGCACACACACACACACACACACACACACACACACACGTGCGCCCGGCTTACATATTCCTTGGAAGGCAGACATTACTGAACTGAGGCTGGCTCCTGGATGTGAAAAGAAGCTAAAGCAGAGAATGTCAAGGGTGGAGAGGAACAGTGAGAAGATGTGTCTGACCTTTCTATGGCAGTAGCTAAGACTCAGACAGGCAAGGCAGTTATCAGAGGGCCCAAGGGAGCCGGGCAGTGGTGGCGCATGCCTGTAATCCCAGAACTTGGGAGGCAGAGGCAGGCAGATTTCTGAGTTCGAGGCCAGTGTGGTCTACAGAGTGAGTTCCAGGACAGCCAGGGCTATACAGAGAAACCCTGTCTCAAAAAGAAAAAAAAAAAAAAGAAAGAAAGAAAGAAAGAAAGAAAGAAAGAAAGAAAGAAAAGAAAAAGGGCTCGAGGGAGAGTGTGCTACACCAGGCCCAGAGCCTGGGGTTTCTTGAAGCTCTGAAAAAGACCTTGCTGGTATCTTTGTTAAGTGAAGGGGGCAGAGGAATTGGGTCAGGACTGCAGGGTAATAGTCAAACGCACATAACGGCCCGGAGTGTCCCATTCCACAGCCCTCTTGTTCCATACGCTGTATGGATAAAGCTCTGCCCCAGGCATTGTGTTACAGGATACAGCAGGCAGAGCAGAGCGATGCACGCACCACGGGCGGCTGTGTGTCTGGGCACAACTTCCTCACAGCTGTTTCCCAGCTCTGTAGTAGGACTGACTCCAGAGCGGAGCAGGCTGCAGAGGGAATGTGTAGGAGTGTGTGTGTGTGTGTGTGTGTGTGTGTGTGTGTGTGTGTCTAAGGCTGGAGGAGGAAAAGAAAGACAGGAAATGAGGATCAACACACAGCTGGGAATGTTGGGAAATAGCATGTTTTAAGGAGGTATCTGGCAGGCTTCTTAAGGTAGAACGGGATCACCAGGGTCCTTTTCAATTTAAGTTCCCACTGGCTAAAAAGGACCAAGTTATAGGGATAGTAGCTGACTAGAAGCCCAGATTGATATCATTCATTGTCTTAAAACAACACAGACAGACAGACAGACAGACAGACAACCCTAAAATATAAAAGGCAGCTGTGGTGGTCACTGTGGTTCCCAGCTTCCATTGCTTAGAGAACACAGAAGACCAGGGGTGGCTGCTTTGGATGATACATGCACAGTCCTGTGCCACGTGGCAGGCTAGAAGGTACATCTCAGTCCTCCAGACTGACAGGCACCAGGGCGAGGGGGATGGGGACATCAGTTCACACTAAGGCTCGGTTACCTGTGTCCTCCCTTGCCTTTCTAGCCTTGAAGGCCATCCATCCGACTCTGCTGTGCTCTTAGCCGCTGCCGCGTGAAAACTCGCATTGGTGGACCACAGGGTGTTATGGCACTGGCCTTTGGTAAGAGAGCACAGTGCATCTGAGGCAGCTGTCCCCCTAGCTCACACAGGGGACTGCTTCTGCTCGCTGGGTTGCAAGCAGAGGAGAAAGAAGCTGAACAGACTCTCCAGGGCTGAATTGCTCCAAAGGAACTTTCTGACCACAAATCCACTTAAGGCAGGTCCAGGGTTGGTAACAGCAGAAGGAGACCCAGAGTTCCGCTTGCAACACTACTCTAGACACACGCCCAAATGGATCTCCGGGAAAGCCCTTGAGAGAAGGAAGAGATCGCATTTGGAGCTCAGCCTTGCATCCAGCCCGGTGGAGCGCAATGGCCCTGCACCCACCAGGAACATGGATGCCAGAGGTCTGTGTCTGGAACCCTGACTGCTGTGAGCCGCAGAGGCAGCCTGCTGGGTCTTGGCAGGGCCTGGGGAGGCTGGTGTTTCACGTTGTCTCAGCTGAGGGGCAGGCCAGGCAGCCAAGATGGATGCAGAAAGCAAAATCCAGATGCGCTGCACTCTTGGCTGTGATTGCGCCGTGCTTCTGGGCTGAGCCAGCTCCCGCGCCCTCCTGGCTGCCGAGCAGAGCTGGCACACGGCCGTCTTTTGTATCTACCTGCCTGTCAGCTACTTTGCACCGAGCTCTGGCGCCCAGGAACCAGGCTCCTACCTGATGTACCACCAGCCTTCCAGGTTCTTTCGAATCACCTCCACGGTGACACCCTTCTCGAAGCCAATCTCATCTTTGCTTTGGCTGGTGTAGGGCTGCACGGTGACATACTTCTCTTCTGTGAGTGGGTGGGTGGGTGGGAGGGAGAGAAAGCACAGTTAATTTGAGGCTGTGGTGCAGATCCCGTCTCCCGGTCCCCTCTGCCCCCTGCTGAGCCTTGCTCAGCCATGTACTATCGTGCCCTGGGCCAGCACTGGCTTCTCCAGAAAAGAGGAAGCGGGACTCAGAGAGCAGGAGAGGGGTCACTGGGTTAGGGGGTCACTGCTGTTCCCAGGATAAGACAAAGCTAGGCAGGATTCCAGGGTACCAGCGAAGCCTCAGGCAGCATAAAAGCAGGTCCTCAAGACAGGGTGTTGGGGTCCCAGAGGTTGGAGGAATCTGCTTCTCCTAGGCTCTAAGTCAAGAAATCGAGACCAACACTAGGCATCTCCTGGATGCCATTGGGAACCCTAGCATGTCTCCCCTCAGAACATGTCATGTCCCACCTGCACCCCATACTCTGGATTCCAGCCCTGCAAACCTCTTAAATTCTTTCAGTCTGACCTCCAGACTAAGGCTTTCGGGAACACCTCCACTGAGCAGCTCAGCTCCGTGAACAGCAGAGTGTGGCATTTACCCTAGAGTGGTCCACGGAGCACGTTCTACGGGAGTGGTGGTGGGGTTTGTTACAGCGCGGGGGTGATCGTGGCACTGCTGAGGCCCCACACCTGCAGAGCCCCGTATGTTCTATTCTCCCTGTGTTTTCGGGTCACCTCCAAGTTTCCCCGTAACGCTGGAGTCTTCTTGGAAAGAGCTTGGTGGGAAGGCTGAGCTGCAAGCATCCCTGGGTGTCCCTAAAGGCTTCCATGTCTGCTGAGGTCCACTCCTGTCCTCAGGAAGCCCTCTGGTAGACCTGCAACTGTCTTTTGGATGGCCTGGGGCCCCAGGAAGAACATGATGCACCCTCCCGCGTTGGGAGACGTGGTTTATCTGGAGGAGCTCTCGGGAGGGAGGACTGCCCCGAATCCTGCTGTGCAGGATGCTTCCTGGAGCTCACGATGGTATCCAGCACACAGCCGTTGAGTCCTGGACTCGAACCATGAGGAAAGCAGGGACGAGCAGGGACCTCGGGAGGAGCTTGCTGGGAGCTCAAAATAGCAGGAGTCTGGCCTCCAAGCCGCCTGCTGCTCCTGGCTCCCAGCTGGCCCTTGTCGGGCAGCCTGCCTCAACCTCTGGGTGGCTGTGGGGGGTTTGGGAGAGAGCTGCCACACCAACACCCTGCTGTGTGTGTGGGAAGGGGGATGGGGCGGGGGAGGTTCATCCTTCCCTGCACTACTGGGCAGTTATCTGGAGCCCTCTGCTGGGTCAATAGCATTTCCCTCTGATAGAGGCAACTGCCCTGCCAGGTTGCAGGATGGACCCAATGGACCCCGGGCCAGGCTTGAAAAACTGTGCACAGCTCTTCTTCGTTTGACTCTCTTACCACAGCCCTTTCTCAGTATCAGCTAAGGAGGGCTCTGCGTGGAGCCTGCAGATTCCATCCCGGCCCCTGCCCAGGAGTGCGGCCAACACTGCCTGAGAACCGGCCCCGCCAGATTCTGACGAGGGCCCTGGAGACGGTCCACAGGCTGCAAGCCAACCCTCTGCTCTCCTGCCTGCTCCATTTTCCAGTGGGGCATGGTAAACCCTGGCCTAGGCAGTGGCTATCGAGACACTGCCAGGTCTGGGAATCCAGGGCCTGAGGTCCAAGCGAGGCGAGGTCTGGGCTCCACGTTTTGCCTTTCTTCGGCCAGGCTATTTTTAAAAGCCTGTGGTTCGAGCAGGAAGCTATCAGGAAAGTTTTCCTAGGCAAGGTTGCTTTTGAAGAGGAAAAATGACAGCCCTTCTTAGGGGAAGATTAGAGGAGCCCTGCCCTGCTCCACGGCTGAGAACAGGGCCTCGACCACGTGTTCAGCCTCTCGGGTGCCAAGCCTGGTCGCAGCAGCCTTTTAAGTGTGTGTGGTGGACAGAGTCCACGGCCAGCCACTTGGGGCAGGGTGTGCACAACCATGGATATTAGTTCTGGCTAGGGGAGCTGGCTGCAGACCCCGTCCATACCTGAGGCACTGGGAATTTCATGGTCTCCCAGTTAAAATGCTGATGGGCACGGAGGCTCATTCTACCCTGGTCACTGTGGGATTCCAGAGAAGAGCTCAGTCCTGGTTCCTAACAGGGCAAGACAGACCACCTCTCCCTGACTGTCTCTTTGGGCTGGTGGCTTTCAGCTCTGGCTGGGGAGACAGAGATGTCTACCTCAGGTAGGCTAGTGGCTTGGGTTTTGGGCCATTCATCTTACAAGTGAGCCGTGTCCCTTACAGGGACCAGTCCCTACTTGTGGTCCTGGCCGTAGACTCCATGGTCAAAGGGAATGTCTAGAGACGAGAATGCCCAGACACATGTAGGAATGGCCTCTATAGGTGGCTAAATCTGAGGTCAGGTTGGGTCTCGGGAAGAGACGTCCCTTTAGGAGACGGGGCTAAGGGAAGAGTGAGGTAGCTAGGGTCTGGTCAGGCCTCCTGGGTTCTGTGATCATACCACCACGCAGAGATGATGGCACTCTTACCCTGGTGAGTGAAGGGTGGCCGGGAGGTCGGCCGGTGGGCGGGTAGGCTGGGGAGGTGGACAGCCTGTCCCGGTTTGGGAGGCAGGGGCTGGAAACCCTGAGGTTTCCAAACCACAGAGGCCTCCTCTTTCCAAACACTTTCCCCTCTGTCAGCAGTCTCTCTGCTCCCCTCCTGGGCCCTCCAACTCCTCCAACCCCTCCACAGAGAGGCAGGCCTCCGATTCCAGAGGTCTGGCCAGCTGAGGGATAGGGACGGACCGGAGGACCCGGAAGCTCTGACTTCTCTTTTACTCAGGGCCCACTGTTGGGGTTCCAGCTGTAGCTCGCTGTGGGGCGCACGCCAGCCAGCTCTCTGTGAGCCCTCTCTGGCTGCCTGATCTAACTGAATCAGTTCACAGGGCTGGGGCTGGAAAGTGTGTGATAATGAACATGAAGTTGTAACTTGTCTTTGCTCAAGTACAGGTGACTGCAGAATTATGATTACTTAGGGATTTACATGTACTGTTTTTTTGCTTTGGTTTCTCGAGACAGGGTTTCTCGATAGCCCTGGCTGTCCTGGAACTCACTCTCAGAAATCCGCCTGCCTCTGCCTCCCAAGTACTGGGATTAAAGATGTGTATCGCCACTGCCTGGCTTTACATGGACTGCTTTGTCTGAATTAACCATGTCTTCATGGTACGAGGGGTCATGTATGTGTATCGATTGTGGGTATTGCTGTGGTCATATGCTGATGTGTCTGAGAGAGTTAGTTGTATGCAAAATCCATCTGTGACTATATATATAAAACTCTGGCACTTCTGGAATTACTATCTCTGAGTGGCTATGCACATAAGACTGGCACAGCCGGGTGGTGGTTGCATATGGCTATGGTGCAGTGCCAGCCACACCCCGTAGCCTTTGGGCCTTGTGTGGGCCTGTCTGATCTCTGTGTGCCATCTGTGTGGTCATGCAGGCAACGGCATGTCTGGGACTCAGCAAGTAATGGGATGCAGAAGAGGCCAAGCCTTGGTCCTCCGTAGGGGATTTGTCTTTGCCACTAGAGTTGGAGGCCATGTTCAACCCTAGCCCCTTGACAGAGAGGTCCCCTACCACCTCACGTTAGGGTGGCCTTTGCTGTCAGTATTGCTGTTGCTGCTTCTCCGACTCAGGCCCCCTGCATCAGCCCCCAGGGCCCACACTGAGCCCTGCCTCTGGACGAGCTGGGTTCTTTATGGCCAGCACTGAGTCAGCCATTGGCTGTGACCACCCTGGAGTACAGACGTCCTGTAGCCTGATTCTTGGGGCAGTCACTGAAATACACTGTCATTTGGGAATGAGCTTTGGGGGTGACGGTGGTGAGTCATGGGTAACCCTGTTCTCCAGAGAGGCCTGCGTGCACTATACACACTGTCTCAGCTTCTAGCTGAACTGTCACCACAAGGAACACACAATATGCTCTTCTCTCTGGGAGGCTAGGAGAGACTGACCACCCAGCATGAATGTCTGTACATGTTTAGGGGTGCATCCAGAGGCTATACCCCTCCTGTCCCTTCCCTCCTTCCACAAGTTCCTGGTTGTTGGGAAGGATCCGAGCCAAACAGTCCTGACTCAGCAAATGTCAGCTTCCCTGTCAGCCCAGGGCCTCCCTGTAGCCACTGACTGCGCTCCTCCTGAGATCCTACGGGCCAGAGCTCCTGCTGAGGGACGGCCCTTCATCAGTGTTGGTGGGAAAATACTCTGGCGCCATGACAGGTTTGGCTTCTGTGCCCTTCTAGGTTCAAGTGGAGCCTAGAAGAAGAGCCGTATGTAGGCTGGCACCGCTGCTGACAGAGACAGCTGGAGCTGAGGGACTCTTTCTTAGTGGGAGGGATATTAAGGGCAGAAGATGGGGCCCCAGCAGGAGCAGGGAGCTTGATTTCTCTAACATGCAGGATCCAGGGCAGGGATGGCTTTCCTTTGAGACCCAGGGACTTTTCTCATGCCTCTCCTCCCTTCCAAGGAACATATAAACTCATCGTAAGTCACATATGACCAGGGCACTAGCAAGCCAGAGCCACCCCAGGTGCCGCATCAATCCCCAAGCAAGGAGGCCCTGTGCCCAATCTGTGCCGCGGTGAGTGAGAAACAAATCCTGCCAGATCTGGGTGAGTCAGGCGACCCCAGGCAGAGAGCAGAGCGGACAAAGGAGAGGGTGTTAGTGAGAGACAGGCAGCTGCGGGAGGAGAGGCAGGCGCCCGCGGTCACCTCGGCTGTGCTGCCTGTTGACCATCCCGCCCAGGGTCCACCGGCGATCCAGGCGCCGCAGGTGAGCTTTGCGTCTCTTGGACACTGCCGTGAGAGATGGTGATGGCCCACGCGAACCAAACCGGTGGAGAGAATGGAGATGAGGATGAGAGGGGGTGGAGGAGGGGAGGGGAGAGGGCGTGTGTCCGAATGGTGTTGCCTAGACTGAACCAGATCTAGGAGTGGACTAAAGGATCTCGGGTCCTCCCCCTTAGAGAAGCCCGTCAGCTGCAGCCCCCAGAGATCCTCCCTGGGTTCTGGACAGTTTGCAGTCTACTCACCAGGCATGACTGTTAACCTACCACCATGGCCAGGCACCATGTAAAGAAAGGAAGGGTATCCAAGGGGGAACAGACGGGCCCTTCCTAGCTGGGTCAGAGCTCTCCCCACTGGGCTAATTTATATCCTATTTGTCCTCCAGGAAAGGTTTGCTGAATGAGATGCACACGGGCAGATGCTACAGGCAAGACTGTTCCATTACGTTATCCTTTTTGTGCCTCTGATGACAAAGACCAAAACCTGGCTTCTCACTGTTCAAGTCTACTTTGCCTCCCCCTGACTCCCTGATCGTCCCTCCCCCCACCCCATCCCCCCAACCCCCGGATGAGCACCGTGTTCCCATGTACCCTCAGCCCTGGCCTGGCGCTCCACTTTCTTCTGCCTTCCTATGTGACTCCCAAAGGGATGAACACCTGGCCAGGGCCCCAGAGCGCCAGCTTGCCTCACCTCCTCACACCAAAGGAAGAGGCCAGACTGCCTAGTTCTGGGGAGGGGGGAGGGTGGCTGGCTGGCAGAGCCGGTAAGAGTAACACTGTCCACACATACATGGGCCAAAATCCAGTAAAACCTCTGGAAATACGTGCTTGCCCTGTGAGGAGAGCGGCCATGCATCCTGCCTTTCTTCTTTCTTCTTTCTTTATTAAGAGTTTTGTTTTAATTTTTATTTCATGTATGTCCACTGATGGCAGAGGAGGCACCAGACCGCCTGGAACTGTTGCTTGAGATGGCTGTGAGCCGCCATGTGGATGCTGGAGACCGAGCCCAGGTCCTCTGGAAGAGCAGGCAGTGCTCTTAACCACGGAGGCATCGCTCTGACTCTGCAACCTGCTTCTTGGCAACAGCCTAGGCGTGTGGGCTCCTGCCCAGACCCGCTCCCAGCTCCCCTGCCACTGCCCTAGGAAGGCTCTGTAGATCTAAAATGCGGCCAGTGTGCTGGCACCCAGGTCCTACTGGAAGCGTGCAGAGCGGCCCCATGCTTGGTGCACACATACATGCATGCATGCGCGCAGCTCTGAACACAGATGTTGCCCTGGCTGTCCCTTAATTCTTCCTAATCCGTCAGGGCCAAAGTCCTTCACAACCTGTCTGTAGCATCAGCTGTCTTGATACAACTCAGTCATCTGAGGAATCAGGGATTGTTTCTGTAAGCACCATGGGGTTCTCTCTCCCTCTCCTCTCACCCCTCTCTCTGTTATTCAAGACAAGGTTTCACTGTGTAGCCCTGGCTGTCCTGGAACTCACTCTGTAGACCAGGCTAACCTTGAATTCACAGAGATCGGCCTGTCTCTACCTCCCGAATACTTGGATTAAAGGCGTGCGCCACCACTGCCCGGCTATGAGGCATTTTGTTGGCTGTTCATTGGTGTAGAAGGGTCTAGTCCACTGTGGGCAGCTGCATCCCTAGGCAGAGGGGGTTCCTGGGCTATTTAAGAAAGCTAGCTGAGCAGAAGCTAGGGCTTAAACCGGTGAGCAGTGTCCCTCCGTTTCTGTGTCAAGCTCCTGCCTTGGCTTCTCTTGATGATGGACGATACCCTAGAAGTGTAATGAGGTAATTCCTGTGCTCCCCGGCTCACTAATCATCACAGTATTGGTCACAGCAACAGAAGCCTCACCAGAACAATCAGGTACCACTTGTTCGATGCAGAATGCCCACGTTACTCTGTGGTTGAGGCCTGCTGAGCCCTTTCCTACCTTGTCTGCTTCTGTCTGGGGCCTCTGTGGCTAACCAGTACCTCTCTGCTCTGCTCTGCTCTGCTCTTTCCGCTGAAGCCTGTTCTGTCGTGTACTCTCCTTGACAAACCCAGAGTGTCCTTCTTCCCCCACAAGCAGATGCTTCAGAGAGGTCTCGAGATCGTAGTGAGACCCCCTGTCCTCACACCTGATGATAGACAGATGGCTAAACACCTTGAGCCTCTGCCTGGAGTTAGACATGTAACATGTATGTCATCTCTCAGGGTAAGTAATAAGGGTTTGCTCCTGGCCTGGCATCGAGGATGTTTGAGTGGTTTTAGTTTTTCTTTTAAAACAAGGTCTCATGTTGTCCAGGCTAGCCTTGAACTCCTGATCCTTCACATGCACCTCTCAAGTGTTGGGATTACAGGTGTACAGGGCTGCACGCAGAGAGCCCATGTTCTGAGAGGCCTGGTAGGCTTTGAGGAGTAGGCCAATAGGTAGGCAGCAAGGTCTGGGGATCACAGAGAGACTGCCTGGAACCCAGCTCAGGAGTACAACAGAAGCAGAGTGGAATCAGATATAGGTTCAAGGACTCAGGAAGGGACCGAAGATCTGGAACCCTGTTACAAGGTGGATGTGTACTGAGCGCCTCCGCTAATCCCAGGGTTGAAATAAGACAAGCGGGGTGGGGCCCCACACACCAACAAAGGAACTAGCATCTTGGGGAAGGATGACTAAGGATCTGGCCATGACTGGTCATTTGGCTTGGGTAGCAGGAATGGAGGAGGAACATGAGCTGTGGGTGGCAGGCCTATACCTCTCTGCCCCTCTGACACAGCCACCTAGATCATTCCAACTGACTGACCGTCCAGCTAAGGATTCCTGCTGCCAGACCACAGGCCGGTCGGGAGGCATTCACAGCAGGGAGCTGGGAAGTGGGGTGGCTCACACTTTTTGGGGCACTTGATGGCTTTGAGGGCGAAGGCAGGCTCTGTGAAATGCATGGAGAAACACCCAGAAGAATCTCACGGAGCCAGAGTCAGCTAGAGAGTGCCCGTGTGGGACCCTGAGCGCCCCGGTGTCTGGGAAACTGAGAGGGGCTCACGGGGCAGCCGAGAGTGTCCCGAGCAGGATTACAGAGGAGTACAACCCACAGCAGGAATTGTGTCCACCTGATTGCTTGGGGTCTGGGGTCAGCTTCGCGGCAGGAAGTCTAGTGTGAGGCTGAGGAGTTCTCGAGGGAAGCCCAGGGTTTCTAGCATGTTCTCTACCCCAACGGTCCAAGGCTGAAGTCCACAACCTAAGAGAACTTTCCCTGTTCTGAGCCCCACATGGAGGGCTGACAAAGGTGGGCCAGGGTGTGAGGTGACCATGTGAGTTAGTCTCAGTGAATGAAATCCCAACGGAAGGGGCTTGGGTAAAATCCAACCCACTAGAGTAGTTGAGGTAGCCTAGGGAGGAAAGTCAGGGAACTGACTCCAGGAGGGGCTGGCCCCTAGAAACCCCAGGCCAGCCTTATTATTCTTTGACGAACCCACGGGCCTCACCTTCCCCAGTCTTGGAGGTGTTGATGTCCGAGTCGTCTCGCGTGCCATTCTGGGCCTCCAAGTAGGTGGCAGGGACCCAACCTTGCTCTTCAGATGTGCTCACAAACCACCAGCCTGCAGAGGGGACAAGAGAGAAGAGGCTGTGACTGCCTGCCAGATGGTGGGGGGCAGGCTGGGGCCAGGACATGGACAGCAGGAGCGGTCAGAGGACAAGGCGCTGACCCAGACAACCTGGGTGTCTGGGAGACGCACTGAGCCATTACGGCAGAAAAGACAATCTTCCAGAGAAGAGAGCGAGGGACCCCCTCCCCCACAGTCACGCACATTTGATGTAAACATTACATGAAGTGTGGTGGAAACAGTGGTACCCCACCCCAGCGTGGGGTGCTTTGCTCAGGGAGGCGAGGAGAGTTCTGTCCGAGCACCAGGCACCTGCCATCTTTCTTCTCAGCCTCGCAACAGTCTGGCAGCCTCTGGCTTTGAAAGGCATGGCTGCCTCCCAGAGACTGACAGTCAGCGGTTCCTTTTCCTTAGCACGGGGTCAGCAATGCTCCCGCTTCACCTGTTCACAGCTGCCCTTGAAGTGTGCTGACACTGCAATCATGGTAAGTGTGAAGTGAACGGTACCCTCACGTGACCTCGGACAGTCCGGTCACATGACAAAGGCTCATTCATAGCTCTTGTCCATTCATGGTGTCTGCTCATTCATTCAAGCATCAGTTACGGAATAAAATATCCGAACCCCAGGTCTTGGGACCCCTGGCTGTCTTCAGATGGCCCTTACTTGCCCCCTCTCCCCTCCCCCTCTCTCTTTTGTCCTCCACATAATCTGTCCTCAGGGCTTCTTTCTGTTCAAGGCAGACTCTCTGGGTCCAGTTCAGAGTCTCCAAGGTTTCTTTGGGGCGGCAGCAAGTGGCAGCCTGAGAAGACACAGGAGGTTCTCCTGGTCACCCCTAAGCTGGGCTTGGCCTGGGAAGATGGAGGAGATGCTTCACGGGCATCACAAAAACAACAGAGAGAAGAAACCAAGTGGCTCATCACAGCTGGGCAGCCCTGAGAACAAAAGTCATTCCCTAGGTCTTAAATTAGGCCCTCTCTGTCCCTTACAACAGGCCAGAGTTTCCAAAGTCTGTGGACAGCCATCCCCTTCCTTGTAGGAGGCTCCACAGTCCTCTGCTCGATGCTCTGCAAAGCCCACTGAGGCCCTGGCCCGTATGCCTCAGAGGTCTCTGTTGGGTCATTGACCCTCTGGGGTCTCTGTTTCCTCTGCTGCTGATAGCTGGGCCAGTTCTCTAGCTCAAATCCTGTGACCCAGGGCCCTTGCCAGTTGCCTGGCATCGGCCACAGTGTTAATTTCTTCCAGGGGTGAAAGAGAGGCCTGCAGGAGCCTCCTTCCCCGTGGTACAGAGCAACTACACAGCCTTGACTAGAACCTGAGTATTAGGCCTGCCCTCTGAGCTAGTCTGTGATGGCAAGACCAGGCCACACACATGGACAACCTCCGTGGGGACATCTCATGGAAGTCTTCTCAGAGGCCCAAAGGCTTCCTGCATCAGGCCTGTCGCAGGGTCAGAAGAGGGCAGCTGGGTATGAGTTCTAAGATGATGGGTCTCTGGGTTAAGGAAGAAGGGAGATTGGACTTCTTAGGCAAGAACAGTTTAGGCCACTGAGCAATTCAGGACAGGGAGGTGCTGGTACCCACCTGTGGGGACAGGGTGGTAGTCAGGCAGGCCAGAGGCTAGAAATACTCTACTGATACCCACTAGCATTCCAGCCTCTGGACTGTAGGTGGCTTTCAGGGCACCAGATAATCAGACTCACTAAGCTTCTGGGGTAAGAGAATCGTCCCAGGTGGCTCGTGTCCTGGTACTGGCAGACAGAATATGCGTTCAGCACCGTCAAGAACAAGAACTAGAGACTTGGAGGTAGATGCTCACTCTGAGGCTGAGGTCAGGCTGGGGATGCTCACTGAGTGTGGGGGCCTCTGCCTTTACCTCCGATGCTCTGATGTTTGGGTAATAAATGCTGTCAGTGTCTGGAGAAGCCAGAGAGGATCAGCATTCATGGATATGAAGAGGGCTTCACTGACCACCTCTCCTGAACGCAGAAGACCTTGAGCATGCCGGTCCCTAAGCTGTAGGCTGTCTTCATTCTGATGTCCAAAGAGGTTTCTCTGTCTACTCTTTGCAGAGACGTGCTAACAGGTATCAAAGGGCCCTCTGCTTACTCATGGAGGGGAACAAGGAGGTCGCTATGGAGATAGCGAGATCACCAACTGCTCCTTGTCCTAGGCTCAACTGAAGCGGAAGCCTCCCTCCCTCCTCTGTCAGATTCGGGTGGGTAGAACGTGGCGCAGGCTTGAGTATCAATCAGTCCTGCTTACCAGGTGGACCCACAAGAACCAGGGGTATCACCAACTTGGGGTCACTTTAAGAGGCCCCTGAAAGCCAAAGCTCACGCCTATATCTGCAGCAACTCCTCAGAGTCCCAGGGTGACTGGTGGTCTGATGGAGGTTGGGTAGTTGTCTTCCAGGAATGGGGTTCCAAAGCCATCCTGGGCAGGAGCAGGAGCTCACCCCTTCTACAGGCAGAGGCTTGTGAAGGATGCCAAAGACAGCGTTTCTTCTGTCTATGAGGTCCAGAACGACTTTCCCAGGGGGACTTTCCTCATCAGCGCTATCTAATCAGTCCTGTCTGAACTTCTAGGAGGCAGGTCCCCAAGTCTACCAGATCCTTGTCCCTACCCTCTCCTCCTCACGTAGACCTTTCTCCTTGTCTCAAAGGGCTATGCCCTCAGGAGTCAGGGCCCTTCTCCCTTGGAGGCCTTGTGCACGCCCCCTCATTTCTCTCATGCGCACTTTGTATATGTCTCTGCTTCCCTTCCCGTGGACAGGGATACAGATGTAGGAAACTCCTGAGCCCACGGCAGGCCTGTTGCCTGGCATGCTTCTGCTGCACAGGCTTTGGTACTAGGAGCGGAGACTGGGCAGAGACTCGCTTAGAGGTAGAATGGCAGTGACACCCAGTGGGCAGAGCACCCTCACTAAGTTCCTGTGTACCCCACTCTGTCTCCCAGAACAGGACATGCGAGGCTGGGTGTGGTGGCACATGCCTTTAATCCTAGCACTCAGGAAGCAGAAGCACGTGCATCTCTGTGAGTTTGAGGCCAGCCTGGTCTATAGAGCAAGGCCCAGGACAACCAGGGCACACAGAAATCTGAGGTGTCTGGCCACACCTGAGCTTGTCTACTCTCCTGGACATCAACTTAGAACTTCATTCTCTTACAGGACCCAGGGCTGAGACAGTCATCATCCTTAGAGCCTACTGTTCAGCACTGCCTAAGCTACTCCGGCCCCAACACTTGCAGGACTTACCAGGCTGGGTATCTTGCCGGCCCCACTGGTGCCTGGTGTTAGGACGGCTGTAGAGAAAAGCCTGCCGCTGGCTCGGGCACGATGGGGAGCCGCGATGGAACACTGTCTAGGTGTGCACGGGTGAACATGGCAGAGGTGTCTACCCGACTCCCTGCAGACTCCCTGGGCTCGCTCACACCCATGGTGGCTCGCAGGCCACCCCTGAGGCCACTGACATCAGTTGCTGTAACTGCTGTTCTGAGGGGCAAATAGGACCCAGACCTCTGAGCATGGCCAACTGGCACAAGACAGAGCACCCGGTTTCTAAACACATTGCATTGCACGTACTTTTCTATCAGCGTGTGGCGTGCATGTGCACGTGTGTGGACGAGGGTATAATGGGGGGTGGTGGTGGTTATGCATGCGTGGGTACCCATTTATGTGTGGGTGGGCACATGCACATATGGGAACAGAGCTAGGTCTGCATCTGCATGTATTACACAATTACAGCCAAACTAACACGGTAAGAACGTTCAACTCCTGATATAGGCCACTTTATTTACTTAATTCTAGGAAATGATGTCATTGTCATTAAGTTTCCCACTTTAGAAGTGAGGAAAGGCTTAGCACCTAGAAAGTTCAGCTAGGGTTCTGAGTCAGGGCCACTCTGGATGGTACAGGTGGCACACTGGTTCCCTGACACACTGGGTCCTTTACACACTGGTTCCCTGACACACTGGGTCCCTCATGTTACTCATGATATCCTAACTTTATAAAGCATAGCTGCTCAACCCTTTCTGAGTCTGTCTGCCTCCTGATATTAGAGTAACTAATGGGGCCATCTGCCAAGGATGACGACGAGAATCAGAGACCATCCTGGTGGCAAGTGAGCTCCTCTCAGAGTGGTGGGGCTGCCGATCACTAAACATCCACACCCTATGGATAGCTGGAGGTAATGAGTTTTCCACACAAGCAGGATAGCTGTCTCACCTAGAGGGCCCCTGGGGGTAGGTGAGGGGCTCCCAGTCTGTTTCTGGATGGAGAAGGAAGCCTGCAAGAGCACCCTATGGGCATGTGACCTTAAGGGGTCGTCCAGGCAGAGCCCCGGGCTGGGGAGTCCCCCAGAAGAACGGACTCCTACGGCTGCCCTTCCCCAGGGTCTTCCCAGGAATGAAGGCCCGCGGGAGAGGCCTCCCTGCTTGCGAGGCCTCAAGAACCTCCCTCTTTATCTTGGTCTAAGTGCCAAAGAGCTAGAGAGAGAGAACCGAGAGCTGTGCCTAACATGGTCGCCTATGGGTGTGGATGTGGAAGACATAGGCCAGGTCCAGCCCCGGGAAGGAACCACTCAGGCTCGGGAGCCAGATGCCCCCATCTCAGGCCGCAGGGATCGTCCGTGGCCAGTTTCTGGGAATGATTTTTGAATCTTCCATATGGAGGCAGGGCAGGGCAGAGCAGGGCAGAGAGACAGAAAGACAGAGACAGAGACAAAGAGAGAGGAAGAGAGAGAGAGAGAGAGAGAGAGAGACAGAGAGAGACAGAGAGACAGAGGCATAGGAAGAGGAGCGGCTGGACAGCAGCTGGGGCTGAGCCTCCTTAGGAGGGGGTTGAGCATGGGGGGAGTTGGCAGGAAGTGACGGGCACCCCCAGGCCACTGCTGTCCCCAGGGTGACCAGGCCACAATGGCCTCCTTAAGTAGGGAGGATAATGAGCTCATTAGTGTTAGAGTGGGGCCAGCTGTACACAATTAGGATGTTAATAAAGTCCTGTGAGGTCACTGCTCAGCCTCGGACAAAGCGGCCAGAGGGGGGGAGGACCCCTACTCCTTCCTCCCCTCCCAAAACCCTCCCAATCCTTCCAGATGCTGGGATGTGTCTTCCTTGAGGCCCCCCCTCTCCTGGCTCTGCTTACCCTGGGACTGGGCTGAGTTTGGAACCTGGCTTCACGACTTCCTAACTGGGCCACCGGCCCTCTGGGAGCCCACTGGTGTACCAGGATATTAATAACTGTCTATGGGAGGGAGGGCTCCGGGAGGGAGGGCTCCCGTCCATCAGGGACACGGTATTGTCTATCACCTGGGGTTTTTATTGAGCTCTGGTACGGGTCAGGCACTGTTCCAGTGAAAGGAGAGCCGCTCTCCAGAACACACTGGAGGTTCTCCTCCCCCAGCCCCCCAGGCAGGGCACACAGCTGTGAGTCCAGCGGGAGAGGCCTGTTCTCCTGGCTCTGGCCCTGGTGTCAGTCCCTTGGCCCAAACCCAGGATTTTGAGAATTTGAGAAACCTAGCATCTTTAGGTGAGTTCCAGGCTTTACTTTTGTACCTAATACAGCAAGCATCTCAACTCTTGCCCGCATGAGCTGGCCTAGTCACGGCAGAGCGAGTTCATGTGTGGCTCTACCTCTGACCCAGGCCTCCTAAGGCTTCCGTACCCAGGTGACAAAGGGTGTGTCATGGATCCAGGTACTAAAGAAACTGCAGGCATTTTGGGTCTTGATAGCTTGGATTTCGGGGAGCCAGAAACCCATCCTACCAGAATCCTCAAGCAGCACCCTAACTTGCTGCCACAAATGCCTCGACTCTGTGGCAGGCCTTCCCCTCTCTAGAAGTGTGATGTGTGAAGTGTGATGTCACCCCTCCATTTTCCTTGGAGGAGGCTTAGAGAAGGCAGGAGAGTTAGGATTAGTGAGCAGCCAATGAGAAGAGCTGCCCAGGCTTAAGTCACCAGCACGCGGCACCTGGCCATGGCCGAGCCCTAAGGCCGTGGCCTCCGCTTCATTTCCTTCCCACCTCCTTGCAGTAGATCCAGGGCTTCTCTCTAGAGGGACCAGAGGCACAGGAAACGCAGCCCCACTCATACATGCTGTGCCTTTAAGAACAGCGAAAGGCTAGCAGCCCTGGGCCAGGCCTCCCCTGGTCAGAAGGCTCTGTCACAGCATCCTCCTGCCAAGACACACTCCAGTTCTCAGCGTGTGGCCTCCACTGTCCAAAGAAAACAGGAGAGGCTTTGGAGCTGGTCAAGGGCTCCCCAGTCCCTCCTGTGTCGCCCACACAGCGCCTGCCCTCCTGACCTACCCACCTCGTCCAACCCCTGGCACTCCCCCTATTTTGTTGTCCGAGGCCCTCTCCCTTTCCCCATATGGGGCCTTGAGGCCGTAGGGTCCAGAGCCTTCCCAGGGTGCCTGGATTCCAAGACCATGAGCACACGCTGCCTACGTCATCATCTGGAAGGCTCCGTGGAGTCCACGGCAAGGAGACAGAGGCTGGGCTGATGCCATCTCTCCGTCTCTCCCAGCTTGTGCCGCCCGCCTCACTGGATCGACCCACACCTAGGCTGGGGGCCGTCGAGCCCTCAGGGCTCTGGTGGAGTTCGGCAGTGTTGTGGGCAAGGCAGCGAGAAGGTGGTTCATCTCTAAAGCGCTTGCAGGCAGAGAGGAGTACAGAACAGGGGTAGAGACGGGTTTAATCAAGGGCTCTCCAACCGTATGCTGTCTGGGATCAAATCCCAGCTCTGCACTTCCTAACTAATGAAATGTGGCAATTTCCTCATCTGTAAGGTAGCCCTAGATAGCACAGTATACACATAAGAACTAGATATCCCTCCTTATCCTAATAATTTAATATATACAGTAATAAAATCTAATTATATGTTAGATAAAAAGATTCAAAATAACACCTGATTTCTAACGACTTGCCAAGAGCTAGCTTCCCAAGCCGTGGAGAAGAAATGGAGACCTCAAGGCTGGGCAGAAGGATCTTAAGTGCTCAGTGTGTGTGTGTGTGTGTGTGTGTGTGTGTGTGTGTGTGTCTGTGTCTCTGTGTGTCTGTGTCTGTGTCTCTGTGTGTGTGTGTGTGTGTGTAAGTGTGTGTGTGTGTAAGTGTGTGTGTGTGTGTGTGTGTGTGTCTGTGTCTCTGTGTGTCTGTGTCTGTGTGTGTGTGTGTGTGTGTGTGTAAGTGTGTGTGTGTGTGTGTGTGTGTGTGTATGTGTGACACTAAGATTTAGGTTTGGTAACATTCTCATTTGACTTTGATCTGGGAAGGTCTCCACTGAAAATATGTGGGACTGATAAATTGGGCATGGTGGTGCACGCCTGTAACCTAGCAATGGAAGACAGAGAAAGAAGGATCACAAGTTCAAGGTCATCCTTTGCTGTGTAGTGAGTTTGAGGCCAGCCTTGGCTGCATGGGATCCTGAGAAGGAAGAAAGGGGAGAGAGAGAAAGGAACGGAGACAGGAGTAAAAAAAAAATGTTTATCTGGCAGTATTTGGGCAGGGAGAGGTGGTGGGAAGGAATGGAGAGTAAAAGACATCGTCACTGGGCTGTGCAGGACAGCGGGACACAGCCGCACACTGGGCGAGCTATGGAATGAGGAAGCTTGACTAAGGGCCACAGGAGGGCCCAGGCAGCTCCTGCCCTGTGTGTGCTCGTGGCTGATGCAAGGCTTGTTGAAGAAACCGGAGATGACCAATGATCAGATCCAGAGTGAGGGGAGATTCCCCAGGAATGCTAACTAGGCACTAGGTGGAGTTTTACCGACTAACCCAACTATGCTGGACAGGGAGGTCAGGTCTTCTGAGAGCCAAGTCACCTGCTAACCTGGTTGGCTGGGACTTGCCAAAGCCCAGCCTTCTGGGCCCTTGAATCTGTGTGATTTCCCCCAGTCCCTGGGGCTGCAGTGTTGCGGGAGTCCCACGTCTACAGAGGGCTGATAGAAGCCTGTCCTGCTAGATGTTTTAATCAGGACGGGGTGAGGACGCACACGCTGTGTTGGTGGCACTATCTCATTTAGAAGAGGCTGTGCCAGGACCAGAAGCTGGCAGGGAGGGGTCTAAACAGATGGCACATGCTAACAAGGTGCTAAGAGTCAAATGGAGAGATGAAAAGGCACAGCGCAGGGACCTTAGACGTGTCTTCCATTTGCTCTTCGGACCTGATGGAGGATGTTGGCTTGGAGACGCGCCTCAGCAGCTAGGGATATATGCTGCTCTTGCAGAGGATCTAAGTTCTTAGCACCCAAGTCAGGCAGCCTAGAACTGGCTGTAACTCCATTCCAGGGGATCTGATGCTTCCATCCTGTAGGTACCTGCACACAAGTATATATATATATATATATATATATATATATATATATATATACCCCTACACAGAACCCCACCCACCCACATAGTTAAAAAAATAAATATCTCGTTACAGCAAGGGCTGAGGATATAACTAAGTTCGGTAGAGTGTTTGCAAAGCTCCTGGTTCAATCCCCAGCACTGCACAAAGCAGGTCTGGAGGAACACACCTGTGACCCCAGCACCCAGAGGTAGAGAGGAGCAGAGAGCCAAGCTCATCCTCGGCTACAAGCAGAGTTTCAGGCCACCCTCCCACCTATGCGACTCCATCTCAAAAAACCAAAACCTAACCAAACCAACAACAAGATCTTAGGTGGAAATTGGGACTATCCTGGGCAAAGGAGAGCATTGGGTCGGCAACAGGAGGGAGGGAGGGGGCTAGCTCCCAACCTGAGATCCCAGGCCGCCCTAGGAATACGACGTGCACACTGCACAGCAAAGTGACTGTAGTAGACCGAGCGCCAGGTCTGGGAGGTGACATACAACTTCCCACCAGCTCTCCTTCAAAGCTCTCCAGACAGCCCTCCCTTCCACAGACGACCAGCACGAACGGCTCTTCCATCCTGAGGTGGGTCCGCGGATCTAACTCCAGTTTCCAGGCTCAGGAGGCAAGCACGTTTACCTGCTGAGTAGATGCACCTCACCAGCCAGCCCCGATGTTTCTAGACCTCACCCGCAAGCTCTATCTCACAGGTGGAACCTGCCCGTTTACCGATTCTTCTCCATGCCGCTGCTGCCTTCGAGCGAGCCAGTCTCAAAATATTCAAAGGTGAGGCTTTTATCCCATCAGCCCCATCTCCAAGCTACATCTCCTCTGGGCTGTGTAACGAAGTGAGGCGGGCACACCCGGACTGAAGAGGCTTTCCAGTACAAGATCTGCACCGGAGGGAGAGTTTTGCCAAGTAATAGTGACTTAGGATCAGCCTATCTCAAACATCAGACATCTCCACACAACACCATTATCTTTACCATATTCCACAACTAGGCATTCTATAGCTTGCAAATGCAAAGACATGTGACTCCTAAAGATGGGGACAAGTTCCAAAAAATGTATTAAGACTTCACTGTTGTAGGAACAGCATAGAATGTACTAAAAACACACACCTAAGTGGTCTCGCTCAGTCACCTGAAGGGGGTCTTGTGATATAATCAAGAGATGCCACAAATGTGAAATGTAGGAGACCAGTAACAACACAACACAGCAGACAGCGTTAGAGTAATTTTGTAACTATATAAACTGGAGTACATACTGAAACAATGTCAAAAACTGCAGTACAGTAAATATATGTTAGTAACATAGTTAACTCATCAGGTACACATTTTATACTGGGCATAACTCTGTGTGTGTGTGTGTGTGTGTGTGTGTGTGTGTGTGTGTGTGTTTTATATATTAAGGGTACCACAACCTAAATGGTTGAGCCAGGCATGGTGGCACACACTTTTAGACCCTGTGCTGGAAGGTTAGAGGCAGGCAGATCTCTGTGAGTTCAAGGATGGTTGGGGCTACATAGTGAGACCCTGTTCTGAACAAACAAAATAAACAAACAATAAGTAAACATTGTTAGCTTTTTTTCACTATTTTTAAGACAGAGTCTCACTACGTGGCCCAGGTTGTCCTTGAATTTGTGATCCCCTCCCTGCCTCCGCCTACTGAATATACAGATTATAGCAGGACAGATTTATTTACATCAGCATTACCAACATGAGTTACGTTTTCCACTAGGACATTATGACCGCTCCAGCACCACCAGGAGGTAGGAATTCTTCAGTTCTGTTCTAACCTTATGTATGGGGTCACCACAGTACACAGCTCATCACTAACTGAGCGGTAGGAGCTAGCTCTGTGGCCGTATTTAATGTGATGCATTCATTCTTTTATTTCCTGTGAACAAACAGCTAAGCCAGCCAGCCAGCCCCAACCAGGGGGAACGGAGGCTGAGAGAGTTGGAGCTTGCTACAACCGAGGAGGCTAGCTGTATCCCGTTCCCTCTGTTACTGAGGAGATCTGAAAGGAAAGCCAGTCAATGTGGAGCACCAAACCAAGACAGACCATCGAGGGGTCAACCACGCCCACAGTGTGAAATACACAGGCTGCATAGAGCTTTCCTGTCCTGCCAAGGCCCCTGCTTGCTTGCTGCAACCATGCTTGGATGGCTAGAAGGTAGGGTGGATGAAGGTTTCAGGGGACTCACCTCCTATCAGAAGTGACACCTGTTTGTCAACACAGCTGGAGGAAGAGGCCAAAGGAGGAGGCCTTGTGTGTAGGAAGGGGAATCTGAAATCCCATGGCGTGCCAGGGTTGTGGGGTGAGGGGAAAACAAACAACAGGCAGACACCTCAAAAGAGCAGAGTGCCCAGCGGTGGGACTGGCTTTGCTTTGGCAGTGTGGAGCTAAGGCTGTGGACCGCCCTGTGGTTGCCAATTTGGGGGGAGGGAGGTACTGCTGGGGGGGGTCCCAGGATCTCATGAGGGGTCCATGGCTGGTCTAGACCCCAGACTGTTTTAGTTTTGTCTGTTAGTTAGTTAGTTTGTTTGTTTGTTTTGGTGATTTTGTGAGTGTGCATCTTGTGCCTTTGGAGGCCAGGTGTCCCCTGCCCTGGAACTGGGTTATACGTGGTTGCAAGCCACCTGATAGGTACACGTGCTGGGAATGGAACCTGGGTCCTCTGGAGAGTAGCCAGTGTTCCTTCTAGTACCTAAGAAAGGCACATGATGTGCGTGTGCGTGTGTGTGTGTGTGTGTGTGTGTGTGTGTGTGTGTGTGTGTGTGTGTGTGTATGACTTCCCTTTTCTCTTTTTGCTAAAGCCAGAAGTTTCCTGGCCTTAGAACTGAGTAGGCTTCTCTGAAGAGCTGGAGTCTCCCTCCCAGCTGAGCCCAGCCCCTCTCCAATTGGGCAAAACTAAAACGGGGGCAACTGCGACTTTAAAGACCATCTCCATAAACAAAACAAACCCACTCTACAATTTGCTGAGGGCATTCCTCCCTCCAAACCCTCCTCATCTAATTTCTGGGGAATTTTAAATAGAGGGCTTGCAAAGATTCTGCACCGCCTGACGTCAGCGGCTTTCTGACAACGTGGATTCCTCTTCGCGGTATGGGGAGCAGCCGCCACCGATGCCCAGGCTTTTCCAGGCTCCTTTCCCAGTTGGAAATTGGGAGCTGCTGGTGTCACCCTAGTACACTGTGGGGCAGGAGAAGGTGTCCCCCTTGGGGTCCCCCAAGTCCTCAAACAACCCATCAAGCCATCTGAACAGCACCTGTACTAGTGTGGGCTTCGCTGACAGCTTAAAACAAATATAAACCTGCTTTTCGGAAAGATGTTTCCCTGCGCCACACACCGAATGGAAAACCACGATCCCAAGTAGAAGATAACTGGAAAAAAGACATATGGTAATGCCTTGAGGATCAGCAAGACCTCGACTAGTCTGACTTTCCCCTTAAACAAGGCTATCAGCCAACATGCCATCACTCTTTGAACCCCAGTGAATACTTTCTCCTGGACCTGGATGTGGAGTGCGAGAAAAGGAGAAAAGCGAGGAGGAGATAGAGCTACTCGGCAGGTGTCCAGCAGCATGCTGGGAGTTCTCTGGGAAACACCGACCTAGTGCTGTGGCTTAGCATTCTGCAGGCCCTGGGCTACACACAGCTCGGCCTTCAGTGGGCTTTGAGGTCACCTACAAACCACTTCCTTCTGAAGAATGGGGACAGACCCCTGCCCTCCGTACCCCACAGCTAGGTGCTAAGGTAACAGATGGGACACTTGTTTCGGAAAGTCTCTAGGTTGCGGGAGGTTGGGGGAAATTCGGGAATCCAACAGATCCCTTTGCTCACGGGTGTCACATACTGCCAGGGACTCAAAGGGACAGTTAGCTGCACGCTGGTCATGGGCTTGCTAGTCACAGGCTGGCTACTTAGTAGCGTGGGAGCTCAGTATTTCATGGCCCCTTGGGGGAAAGGAATTCTGTCTTGTTCTTTTTGGCCCTGTGGGACTCAGAGTTCTCTCTTGTGTTGGTTTCTCTGTTTCGTCACTGTGTTCAAGCCTTGTCCTTCAAGCCACCCCCTCTGTGAAGTTCTGTCTCCCTCTCTGCTGCCACTCTGATTTCCTCCCCTCAGCTGCCTGCACCCTGACCTGAGGTTTGAGTTGACCCATGACCCCCAGCTGGAGTAAGAGATCTCTGGGGGCAGCATCTTGTTGAACTTAGCATCCTGTGGCGGCCATGCATGGCTTGGGCATTTTGGACAGAGAAGGGCCTTAGTAAGTGGTTGTTGAGAACACAGGCTTCTCCTTTCTCTGATCTACATAGTCACCCCGGTCTTCTCTGCACAGGCTCAAGATCTCCCACACTCAGTTCCCGGGGTCCATGTGAGCTGGCACGGGGCTGCTTCTCCTCAGCCCCCGTCTCTCTAGCCTGGTGCCTTCTGTCCTGCTAGAATGGAGTGCAACTACTCCTTGGGCAGTCCTTCTCCTCCAGTTCCCCAGTGCTGGGAAGTCACGGACAGCACCTCCTCTCCCTCAGGGAGATCTGACCCAGGGAACTGAAGCACAGACTATTGATGTTGGCTGTCTAACTGGCCCAAGCCAGGCAGGAGGCAGACACTCCCATCCATGAGATCTGGAGCCCCTGCGAGCTGGTGGTGAACCCAGATGGAACATTTCTACTTGGGCCTCTCCCCTCAGAGGAATGGAAAATAGAACTTCAGGGAAGACAGACGGCCACTCACCAGGGAAAGGCCCACTCCCAGGTTAAGGCTCCTAGAGGAATGGGGTAGGGAGGAGGTCCCCGTCTGAGGCACACAGTCTGGCCACAGGCTCCATTGGGACCATATGCACAGGTTCAAGTACCAGGACCCACAAAGAAGCCCTCCCTAATGGGTACACCTTGGAGCTCTCGAGGGGGCTGCCCCAGAGGCCTGCTCCCCTTACCTCTGAGAACGCAAACAGCTCCTTGCCATGGTGTCTTACCCAGTGCCTGCCAAACCACAGGGTTGGTTACCTGGGTGCTGCACAGCACACGTGAAAGCCTGGATATGGAGCTCCGTGGCCATGGCTGTCTGATCTGCACAACTGAGGTCATATTACTACACTGTGCAGGACTGTAGGGGTGATAGCCTCAGGGAAGGACATTCTGTCCCCTGCCTGGTATAAAGGTAATCCTAGACCACACCTGCCACATGCAAAGGTTTCTCATACTCCGTCTCCAGAAAGCAGCAGACCACTAAACCACCTTGTCCTGGGATGACGATCTTGGAGCCTCGGGGGGATTTGTAGTAAGAGCCTCTCCACTTCCTGCTCTGCCTCATTTGCATGTCTCCGAGCATCATCTTATTTCTTTGGTTCCTGAGAATGTGTCTAATGTAGATGCTACCCCAGTGTCAGAGAAGGATCACCAGATATCCCCCTACTCCATGCCCAGCTTGCTATATACTCTCCACAGTGATTGGCCACACAGTGGTGATAGACACACAGGATTACCAATGAGAGAGGCGGCTCTCCCAGTACTACACTAGAAGGGAGGGACTTGAGGAAGGTCCTCTTAGCTGAGCAATGATGGGTAACATTGTTTCCTCTTTAATTTTCACGAAAGTCTTTGAAACACATCTCTGTGCCTGCACATAGCAGGAGATAAAGGTCTGTGTGGGAAGAAATTAGCAAAAGCTTCTAATGTCTCTCCTGACTACACACCTGCTTGTTTGCCTGGCTCTGGATTTCTCCATCCTGAATAAGGCTGGTCAATAACCTCTCTTCCGGCAGAGATGAGAGAGGATGCTGGAGGGGCGCCTGGCTTAGAGTGCTCTCCACATTCTCATCTCTCAGCTGCCAAGTTGTCCAACCGTTCTGAGCTCTTGGAGAGAGAACTCCATTCTAGAAATACTCTTTAGTGGGAAGGCCTAGCTAGAGTCTAAGGGCAGAACGCGGGCGGCAGAGATGGGCTATGAACACTTTGGCAATGGCAGGCCCGAGACCCTCCCATCTAAGTTCCCAGCCCTTAGCCACAGCATGCTACAATGTCATTCCACAGAGAAGAAGTAGAGATAAATGGCGTTTCATCAGCCTAGCCTGACCCTTAAATGGGGATGCAGTGTCTCCCTCCCTTTCCTCCTGCCTTGGCCTCTAGATCAGCACCTGCCCCTGTTGACTTAGATCTCATCTAGTTTCCCACCTGGGAACCACATCTGCAAGGTAAGGCTGGATGGTGGGTGGGCTGTCTTCCTGAGGTTTGAGAGATGGGGCTGTTCATGGCAGTCTGGACAGAGGTCTAAAACATTCCCCGTGGCTGTGTCAATGTCAAGAGCTTTGACCCCACTGTAAGCAGAGGCCCTCTGGATCCAAGGACGAAAGTTTGAATTTGCCTATTCATTGAGAGGGTATAAACATTTATAAGAGAGCCAATGAGGCAGGGCCCTTGGATGCTAAGTTTCCTTATGCAAAGCCCAGATGATGAGCCAAACCCCCTCGCTCTTTTCAAAGATGGCTAGTTACAATCCAATTTTGGCAACAAGGTCCACACAACTCCCAAGATCTGCTTAGCACCTGGGTACCTTGCCCCATACAAAGCCATGGTGCTGCCATGCTAATGCCTAGGAAGTAGGATGGTCTATCGGAGGCGTGCCTGGGAAGCACCAGTGGAGGGAGGGGAAAAGGACGAGTAGCTCCCACCCCTAGGCTAGACCCCAACATCCCAGTGTGCTAACTGTGCTCTTCTTTGAGACAGCATCTGATCTCCCTTCTCACATACTGTGAAGGGATACTGCACGCTTGGATACTTGGATGGTGAGTGTGTCCGTGGAGAGGCAGTCTCAGGAAGACAGGAAGACTCTGGGAAAGTGGGGTTCCCCGGTTCACCTCAAAGAGGAATGGGGAAAGCAAATTGCTCAGGGCAATTCCCAGGCCTGACAGCAAGGGAGCTCAGTGGAGCTCTCCAAAGCCGGGCCTGTGAGAAGGTTCCCTGGCTTGAATTCTGGCCTCTTTAAGGCTCAGAGCTATGGCCCTCACAGATCTTGTTTAAGCTTGAGAGGGTGGGGGAGGGGCCCGAGGGGAAACTGCCTTCTTCCCCACCAAAGCCAAGAGTCTAAAGTAATATTTCTGGTTGTAAGTGATCGCAGTCTGGTTGTGATTACGGCCCCGGCTCTCTGGCAGGGCAGCCCTGGAACCCCACAGTCTCGCTGACGGGAGGGACGCTCTCCCTCACTTGGGTAATCTTGTCCTCATCTGACATGACCAAAGACGTTCCTCAGCCCCTCTGCTTCCAACCGGTCTCCATGGCAACTCCTCAAAAACACTATTTAAAGAGGGGGGAACGCCACCCCAAAACCCTATCGTGAAATTCATTCTGTTCCAGGCACGACCTAGAGAGTCCAAGAAGCACCAGCTGCCCCAGCGGCTGATGTCATCTGCAGGAGGGAGGGGGCACTGAACCACCCCCTCCCTCTGCCTTTCATCAGGGAGAACAATGCACACACACATGGGAGCCCCTTTGCTGGCCCGGTAAGAAGTGGCTCGGGGAAGCTCAGCTGTTTCTCTCTCCGGAAATTTAATCTGCAAAGCATTTGGCCTCAAAAAGTCAATCCCAAAGGTGTCCAGGGGCCCACGGATCCCTGTGATCGTTGTTACAAACCCAGGGACGCTTGCAGCCGCTGACCCACTTGGCAGCTGGGGAGGGCTGGCTGGGGATTGGCCAACATGGCCACTTTCCCTCCCCTGTGCCTCCTGTGTGGAGACAGACTGTATGTTTACACAGGCCCCGGGGGTGAGGAGGTAGCATAACTCTAAGATCTCCGCACCATGGGACAGAGAAGCTATTTCCGGCTCAGTTGATAAAAGTGCAGTGGATAGGGAAGAGATCAAAGCAGCAGCGGTGGGCACTGCTGTCACCTCTCTACCCTTCAGACAAGGGCAGCTGGGATTCTAAGGGACAGCGTGGCTTGAGGCAACCCATTAACCGGCGGCTGAGCGTAGAGCCCAGACGGACCAAGTGCACCTTGGTGTAGAGCCTGGTTTCCTTCCAGGATGGCTCTACAGCTCTGCCCATTAACACGACACCCTGAGTGCTGTGCCAAGTGGCAATCCCTTGACCCAGTGCCTCGGGCCACAAGTGGGTGTCTGGAGCTGGCAGCAGGCACCACCAGGCTAGAGTGAGGTTAGTTAGGCGGTCAAGCCCGCCACCCGGGGCGGGGCGGGGGTAGCCTGTGGTTGACGCTGTAGGTGCTGGCTGGTACAGGGACTTAAGGCCCCCGGCTCTTGCCCCACTTGGCTGCTATCTGTCTCCTCCCAACAAACCGGCTCTAACCAGCCAACAACTCAAGTACGTGAGCACCGTGAGCCACGGGCAGGCCGGGGCCCTGTGAGAACAGGAAACAAATGAGGAAGACAGAGCGTTCAGGGGTGCCAGGCCTGGGTGCCTAGCCAACCGCAACAGAGACCTCGGGAGGAGGCTGCAGGGGCAGAGTCTGGGGTCTGATGGGGACTCGGCCAGCCATGGGCAGTACCGCATCCTCTGGAGCACACCGGCTTGGCCCCAGCTTCTCTAAAGCCCAGCTCCCATCCCCTGGTACCTGTTACATTACTTCTAAGGCCTTAGAGGTGGGGCTCCCCGCACGGCTCGGAATAACTGCTATCTGCTGTCACACAGTAGGTCCTTCCAGCCAGTCACTGCGGCTGAACTCAGCTGCTCCATCAAGGGCAGCCTCCTCCCTTCCGCCAGAGCTTAACAGTCCCTTCCACCTAGTCACCCTGCGGGCCACGCCCGACTTCTCCACCTCGGCAAGCTGCCCGCCACTCCTTTGTTCGAGGTGTGCCCTCTTCAGAAGCCTTCTCTCCACCCAGCCCAGCACGGAGCCTCCACGAACCCCACAGCGCCCAGCCCGTGGGCCATCTTGAATCCTAGCCTCCTGTGGTCAGCCTCACCTTGATTTTGGCTTTACACGGTGGATGTAATCAGTTCACAGTATCCGTTATTACACGTTCAGTCTCAGGGATGTCTCAGTCCCCAAGGGCAAGACAGTGGTGGATTCCTGTCCATTGCTCTGCCCAGTCCTAGGCATACCACGGGTCACACAGTAGGTTCTCGATGCCTGCCGGCTACGGAAGCAGGATTCCCCTGAGCACTGAAGGCTGGCGTAGAGGGAAGAGAGGGGGCTGGAGGAGAGGGGCTGGATGGTTCTGTTCCTTTACAAGCAACATGGATGGAAGTACCTGGACTAGTGCCAGGGAGGCACAGCTCAGGCTAGACCCAAGCCCCTCCAGACCTACTACTCCTGAAGGACCCGGGGAGCCAAGATGGGGAGTGCGGGATACCTTCTCCACTGTCCTTCAGAGTCCCTCTGACATGCAGCCCTTGACATTTCCCTGCTCCAGAGGAACTGACCTCTGCTTCCCAGCATTTAGAGTACAGGGAAGTCACACAGTAAAGCTTCCTGGGGTTTGCCCTTCCAAAGAAACACAATCCAGGCTGCAAGCACTCATGCTCCCAACCTAGACAGACTTTGCTACATAAAGCTCACGCCTGCCTACCTGGCTGTGCAACCTTGGGGGAGAAGCTACCTCATTCTTCTGGGTTTCAGTTTCCTCCTTGGAGAGAACGCCAAGCTCTACCTTGTCCCTTACCAAGAGGTTTTAAAAACTGCATGCTTTTCTATCCCGTGAAACTTAAAATATTATGATTCAGAAAGAGATGACCTTGGGAAACGCTCAAAATCCCCGGCTGGCTGGCAGGAGTAGGCATTTCCCCAGGTGGCCTTGACCTCTCCAAAGATGATTCCCAGCAGGCATTGGAGAGAACAGACATTCAGACTTCTGGCCACTTAGGTTTCAAGACACGGTGAGGCAAAGGTGGCTGTGCCCGTCCGGACCACAGGAGAGGGAGACGCAGCTACCATGCGTCAGTTTCGGATCTAGGGACAGTTGGTTCACTTTACCATTAATCCTTGGCAGACCAACTCTAAATTTGGCTTTCTGTCACCCCCTGTGGCTCTCCTGGGCCATTTCCCTACAATCCAGTCCAATAGAAGCTCGAGAGAAACAAATGACTTTTAGCAGGAGCCCGAGAGATGCCCAGCTAGGAAGGGAAGGAGAGATCATGGGTGAGCCAGTGAAACTCAAACATAGTTTCACATCACCCACTTCAATCAGAAAGAGATGACCTTGGGGCGTAGGAACCAGAAGCTTCTCTCCACTTTGGGGGATTCAACGGGCTCCACGCTGGGGAACCCCATGGACCACTGACTCCCCCAAGGCTTTTCAGGTCATGTGAGCTAACTGGGTCACCTGGGTTGATCCCCACCTCAAGGCTGGGATTCTTGGTCAGCACTGGACACCTCGAGGATGAGGTTATGGAATCTGGAAAATATGCTGGTGGGGATGAGGGTGGGTGCCGTGGGCTACCCTCATCTACCACAATGATTACAGGAAACCCAAGCACTACAGTGTGTGATATCAGCAGCCACGGGGTAAGCTGGGGAGAGGAGAGGGAAGGGGCACTGTTTCAACCCAAATTCCCTGAGGTTCTGACAAATTACACTCCCCACAAAGCACCCTGCACTTAGCTAAAGCCCATTACGTTAGATCAGAGGACACGTGAGAAGAGCTTCTCCCTATATTTCAGTCGGGGAGCGAGACTTGCCACTTCTACTGGGGACAGAGACACACACAGTGTGTGTGTGTGTGTGTGTGTGTGTGTTGGGAGGTAGGCAGGCTCTCCAGCATTGCCCACTCACACAGGCCAGAGTGAACTGAATCAGCAGAAGAGTCGGGTCACCTCTGCCTACAGCAACAGCGTGAGGTGAAGGGGACTGGCTGCTCTTCCTGTCCAACCTGAGCAGGGGGGAAAGCCCAGAGCTGTTGCCCTGCCCTGCCACCTGGTTCCTGGCACGGCTCGCTCGGTACTGACGAACTCTTGGACGCCTTTCTAGCACAGTCATGGCTCCTGCAGCTCGAAGGAAGCACTATTTCTAGAGTCTCCTTGTCCCCCAACACCTGCTCCTGCCGCCCTCCTCGAGAGCCAGGCAGGTGGGTG